>JBAMCD010000283.1:1994166-3255833 GCA_037075365.1 Drosophila emarginata
GTTATAAATTATGAAAATTTTTAATTCAATATTTGTTTCTAAGAAACAATCAATTTTGAAAAAAATTTTCTTTTTACGTTTGAGAAATTGTCTTGAAAATTACGCTTTAAAATTCATTATTAATTTAGTCTTAAAATTATTATACAATTTCTGTCTCTCTAGTACATTGACTTTATGTCTCTTTTTCCTCTCTCTCTCTCTTCGCCCCCTTCTTGTCAATGTACTTCTTTCTGTCTCTTGCTTTTATTCAAGTTTTGGTTACGGTTGGCGCAGCTGTTTTTGGTTTTTCGTATTTTTGTAGTTTTTTTTTTATTTTTATTTATTTCGTTTTTTTGTTTTTTCATTTGTCAGTCTGCCGGTTTCCTACATATATAAAAATTTTCAACAATTGTGCCAAGCTTGTTTAATGTGTGTGGCAAGTGTTTTTAATGGTTTGAAATAAAGTTCTCAGCATCTCAGACTAAACACCCACCCATTAGTGGAATAGTTAAACCAATTAAAATATCAGATATCTTATGACAAAAACGCAATTTGCACTTAATTTATGGCCAAACGCGCAGATAGAAGAAAAAAAAAAAATAAAACAAAACAAAAAAAACTTGCTCTAGGCCAAGCCAAGCCAAGACAAGATCGAGCTCCTCCTCCTCCACACTTGAAATACCGAAACGAATTTGAAAGCTCTCTTTATGATGTGAAGACTGACTGATCGGACAGTTTGCCGTATACATTACATTAATACATATATATATAGTTTTGCAATAACTGAACAAACAACATTAGCAGGAAATGTGTTGAAATGATGAAATATCAAAATTGGTTTTAGAGCGCAATTTAATTAATTTTTAATGAGAATAAATTGCAAACAGTTGGAGTCGAATGAGCTAAGCCACACACTTGTCTAACTGGCTGTGTGTGTGTATTTTTCACATACCATAAACTTTGATATCTATACAAGTTGATGGGAATCTAAAAATGAAAGAAAAACTCATATTTAAGTAAAAGATTATACATAGTTGGAAAAGAACAACATACATATATAGTTTCACAAGCACTGTGACAACAGTTGGGAATGCACTTGCTCTGATAGATTTAAAATATATTTGAGATTATTATTGTCTCTTCATATGTATATAGTTTAATATCTATATATTTACAACTTATTGATAATCATTGCTATTTAGTCTGATTTCATACGATTTCTTTTGCCAGATTATTTTACAGTTTGAGAGCAACTATCTTGGTTGCATTAATTTTAATGATGAGCAAAAGTGTCCACATTGTTGCTTCGAGTCAGTCTGCAATCTCAATCCCTCTTTGACATTGACTTTGACACTCTGTGAGAGGAGTCAACAAACTGAAAGTTCAGGATAAAAACTAAATCCTTTGCCCAGACTGCAGTCTGTTGACTGACTGCATTGGATTCTTTTCTGTCTGTCTGGCTGACTGTTTGTTTGTTTGACTGGCAAATAAAACTCATCAGAAATGTTGACAACTCATTAGCTCCAATGGTAAGAAGGTGGAGTTGGAGCAGCAGTTGGTGCTCATCTCATCTTCTCGTCCAATGAACTTTTCGGACACTGTTCTCCTTTTTTTTTCTCATAAATCTACTGCTGCTATACCACCTCCCGCTCCTATTGCTTTAAGCTAAATGCAAAGTGAAGAATGTTTCCAACCATTCAACTCAACTTTACTTTCCCCTACCCCATACCGCAAGAGCAGCAGTCGCACCAGTCGCAGCTGCAACAGCATCTCTCTCTCTCTCTCTCTCTGTCTCTATCTCTCAATGAAAAGTCTTTGTGCCTTGGTCTTGTGGCAATGTTTCGTGTGTTGGCTCCTTTGTCTGAATAGATGGCTGACTGGATGGGAGCCTTACCCGTCATAGATACCATCATTGGGCATTTATTATTGCAGTCTTCGTTTTTGTATCTTCTTTGTGTTAGTGTGTGTGTGTGTGTGGTTATTCAATTTTCTTTGTCTTGTCGTCTCATCCTGCCCTGAAGTTACCTCCTTGATATATGTATGTACATATATATGTATGTACATATGTATATACAGGCCATGCTAACATTTCCTTCCATTTTCCTATCAACTTTTCTTATCAATTTCCTATTGATATTTCTTCAGGGCCTAACCAACTGACAGTTTGAGTGACAAACAATAAATGCATCTATTGAATCTTGCCCATGGTCTGTCACACTGACTGTCTATCTATCTATCTATCAGTCAGTCAGTCAGTCAATCAATTAGACACCTGTTGCTTTTATGCAAGCTTAATCATACTGAGATGGACAAAATGCAATTTTTTCTTTTTATGGACAGAACAGGATTTCTCATGGGGGGTATTGATGACAGCCAAGTTGCATGTTAATATCGGTTTATCAACACACACATGTAAGTATATATATAGTCAGAGGGTATTACAAGGTGAGAGGACGGGCGGGGATATATGTATATATTCTTTAGAATCCAACTGGAAACTGATTGTTTATTTGAAATTTTTGCCAATATTAAAATCAAATCGAACATTTTTAATGAATCTTTGAATTAATATTTTTAATAGATTTGAAAATAGAAAAGAGATATGCAAGAAAAGAGATATATTTATGTATAAATTCATAAAATTCTCTCAAAATCTTAAACTAATTTAAGGAATTTAGAATAGATTATATAGATTAATGTAAATTTTTAATGAGCTTTTTCTTAGTTTAACTTTGTAAATTAATTCTTATTTGTTCTTTATAATTCATTGTTCTTAGTCTACTAAATTAAACTTCATTATTTAAACATTTTCTATTTTTTGAATTAATTCATTCGCTCATTAAATTTTGGATTTTATATTCTTTATCATTTTTAATTTTTTTTACATAAATTGATCACATTTAAACCTCAATTCAATATATCAACAATTTCATCACAACATCAAAAATATTTATTCTAACAAAAGTCGATTATATAGTAAGTAAACTTAATCCTCTTTCTTGTCTCTTGACCACTTCTCCAGTTGGATTCTAGGCCAGGAAATACAAATTGCTTGCTTTTGCTGTTGGCGCTTTTCAATTTCCTTTTCAACTTCCTTGCAGCATCTCTCTGCCTGTCTTCACACTCCTCTCGTTTGTCCATATATTGTTAATCGATTATTAATGACTTTGGCGCAATTAAGTAACAAACAAAGGCAAAAATCGCTTCATCAAAGCAAAAGCAACAAAAAATAAAAATAAAAAAAAGCGGCCATAATAACAACTTGCCATTACCATTAACACACAAACCAGGTCCAAAGAGTAGACCGGCCTGACCGGGACGATACATGTATGTATGTACATACATACACTACGTCCTCCTCCTGTGGATCTGAGCCAAGACAGAGAGTAAAAGTTTTTTTTTTTTCGGCAAGGTGCGCGCATGTATAAAAATTGCAATCTTAAGAAAAATCAACATGCAAACGCCTTCAAAATGTGAAAATGCGAATGACCTGAATACACAGACACAAATACAAATGCAATTCTGCTAGAGAGAGAGAGAGAGACAGAGAGAAAAGGAGGAGGGAGAAAGACTGAAATTGATAGGCTACCAAGGCGCATGCGCAACACGCAACAAAACCAGCCAAAATGCCTTAAAAGGCAACATCGACACCGACGACGATTTCCTTTTCTGTTCAGTTGTTTAAACTTTTTTTTTTTGTTTTATTTTGTTTTTGTTGACAGCGGCAGGCAAACTAGTTTTACGTAGTCATACCCTGTAATTTTATACAAACCATTTAGAGAGTATATCAGAGCTTAAGACAAATATATAAATACTGGCCACAAAGGGTAGCCAGATAAGTCGCATATATATATTATGTATGTAAATACATATGTAAATATTTTTATATTTCTCCTCTCCTTTGTTTTTGGGGACACTTGCAACTTTTTCCTTAATTGGCCACACTTACATACTCCTCTCCTTCTCCTTGTATGATATTTTCCTGTTCCCCACTTTATTTCTCTACATTTGTTTTTTTTTTTTTTGCATAGATGCAAAAACGTTTTCCACATATTGATTAAAATTGATTCTCTCACGTTTTATTAACACATTTCCCCCAATTTTGCGCATAGGCCAAATGAAAATGAAAAGTTCACGTTTTCGTTTATGGAAAACTTGTTTTTCTTTCCCCTAAACGTAACGTATTTATGTATGTATGTATGTATGTATGTATGTATGTATGTATATATTTATTAAGCATCATGATCTTATACTATACATATGTGTATGTAAATAGCATTTGTTGCTCTTTTTTTCGCCATGCTTGGTTAAATGTGCTGAAAAGTTCAATGAAGTGTGTAAATTGTACACTCAAATGTGGGTTAGTTTCGAACCATTCTCATACGTGCCCCATGATGCCAAGTGATTAGTCTCTGCTGATGCCCCTCAAATTTTGTCATCATCATCATCATGATTATGATCATGATCATAATTAAAACGATTCATTGGATTAAACTAAGCGTGGAGAATTTTTAATAAATATGGTAACAAAAAAGTTAGGTAGATATATACATATGTATATTTGCAGTGTTAAGTAATGCCATTAAAAAATATATGTTTATATGGATATTTTATATACGTATGTATGTATGTATGTACATATATATATTTTTAATGTCTATGATGACTTTTGGTCATATCCATTAAATTTTAATGATTTGCAAAATTAATTAACTGCAACTTTCAATATTATTATTTCTAGAAAAGGCATTTCAAGGGGGCTATTACTGAATTCCTCTTTTATGAATAAACATAAACATTTATAGTAAACGTTGCTGAAATTATCCAAAAATATTTAATATTATTTTAAATATAGTAATAAGTAATAGATAAATTTCAAGGAGTTGCAACAACTCTTTTTTGGCTTTAACTTAAAAATTAATATTTATTTTATACTTCTTACATAATGGAAAACGTTTAAAAAATATATGTATATTGCATAGAGGTAATGTGAACAAGTTTCAATTTGTTGGCAATTATTTTACTTTATGTTTGTGTTTTTTTTTCTTTCTTTCTTTCTTTTATTTTTTTTTTTTTATGTGAATAAACCGGCACTCCCCCAATATGTTAAGAATGTAAGCCAGCCTCTATTGCCCCTTGTAACTCGTTTCCCCATTGACAGGCAATTAAGAGGTCTCACATCATAAACGCCTAACTACATACAAGTTGCATTTTAATTAATTTGCCAGACCCAAGAGTAAAAATATTTGAGTATATGGGCACATACATATCTTAGCCAGTACTCCTCTGTGGTTTTAACAACTTTAATTTTAGCTTTACCTTTAACTGTGCAACTCCAACTGTCTGGCAGTGCAATTGCTGGAGAGACCAATAAAACGCATAGAAATTGACGCAATTGGCATTCCAAGAATTATACACAAAGCAGCTAGCCAATTGTGTTAATAAATGGCCTAAGCACTTGCTATACCACCACAACGATGGAGAAAAAAAGACACCAAAAACAGGGCCCCAATAACAGGTGCCACATCTATGGTCATGTCTTATTCTATCCAAGGGGCCCTAAACATTCATACAAGACAACTGAAAAGCCATAAAAGCCAAACATGTTATGGCCTGGCACCTAAAAAGAGCAATTGAGTGCGGCTTCGCTTTAATGCCAAGTTCTTTTGGGCTCTTCAACCTTTTTGCTTGTTGATTTTCATGGCCATAAATGGTCTCTTGTCTCTAGAGAGAGAGAGACACTCTTAGAGTCTTTTGTTGGCTAGACTTTCGTTTGAAATTATTTCTTATTTGACTTAATTATTAGCACCTTGTATATATCTTTTGGATTATCAAACAAAACCGATTTTCATATTATATAAAAGGGAAACCAGAAAAAGATCTTTAAATAATAAAACAGAAAGTACATTTAGTTCAACAAAAAATATTAAAACCTTTTAAAGAATATTAAAAGTTAAACATTAATTATTAAAACCTTTTAAAGAATATTAAAAGTTAAAATTATTATTTTCCACATATTGAATTCAATTTTACGATATAAAAAAAAATGTTTTTAATTGCAAAGCCAAAGGAATAGCCAAATTTCATCGTTAATTTTTTTTTTTTTTTGTTTTCTTTTTGTAAAATTTAAAGTTGTATGTATGTATGTGTGTGTATTTAAGTACAACCCTTCTTTAGTTCAACTGGGGTTAATTTATATATTTGGCAGAAGGGTTGCCTTGCATATCAGGGTCTTCTTCTTCTTCTTCTTCTACTACTTCTTCTTCTTCTTCACTACCACCGACATGTCTATATAGTTTTTCATAAAGTTCTTGCCACTTTTGTGACATTAATTTAGCAAATTTAAAAGCTGCTTAAATTGATCTTCTAAATTAACTGGACTTTCAGTTGTATTTGGTGCTGCTTCAGTTGTTGTTGGTGCCTCAGTGGTAGTACTTGTTGTTGTTGTTGTTGTAGATGTTGAAGTTGATGTAGAACTAGTGCTTGTTGGCATTGGCTTTGGTTTAGCTCTACCATCCAAACAGGCCTGCAAATAATTATAATTACCAGCGGTTGCCTCCACATAGCTACGCTCCGCCTTATGGATACATTGCTCATGTTGTAGATCAATTAAACGATAACGTTCCTGCAATTTGGATGCCTGATCGGAGGCATTACCCGAAATGCTATATGTGGTAATGGTGTTATTGGAACCCTAAAAAAAAATAAATCAAATTAATAAAATAGGACAAATGTATAAAAACGATTCTCTAATTGCATTCACTTACCACATTGGCATGACAATTAAATGAATCCAAAGTATTATTAATTTTATTGCATACAGTTAGATCACTGCAAACTTTTTCAGCCGATCTTTCAATCATTCTCCGTGTTGGCAGAAAATCATGATCGATGCCTTTACGTGAATTTTGTGCCTGCTCCGCACAAACACTATAGTCCTTGCTATAGCTTTCCGTTATTAGATTCGATTCACCAATGTAGCCAGCAAAACAGGCAACCGATGCCAAAGGATCGCGACGTGTCACTCGTGACGTAAGAAATAGATGAGTTAACCTATCCTGTGTGGGTAGACCCACATATGGTGGCAATGGTCGACTAATGCCTTCGGCAAAGGCTAAAACAGCCAGCAACGATATGGTTAGAATTAACATCTTCACTGCGTTAGCACACATAATGGATTGAATGGATTGCCTTGCTGATGATCCACTTTTGACGCAATGCGCCGTCTTGGCCCCCATTTTATACTTACTCTCGTTTTGACTATGCAGACTCCGCCGGAATGTTGACCGACAAAACTGATAAGCCAATCCGTTATATGTTTATGTGATTTCCCTTCTGGCTTATCATCACATCTATTATTATCTATATCTATTGTTTTTTTTTTCTTTGCAAATTCTCTTTCATTACCATTGCAGAACTTATCTCTACCACAGTCTCTTCAGTTGAGATTTATTAAATTTCCAAGAAATTCGGTCATATATTAAAAAATAAATAATAATAAATAATTATAAAAGCAGAATAAATTAATTTAAACATTTTCCTTCCAGGTAAAGAGTTCTTTTTACACTTCTTAAAGAATTGGGTGTAAATGCATCATAAGTAAATTTTCAATATTTACCAAAAGTAAATACCTACAGTAATTCATATAAGATAAACTACCAGTCATAGGCTCCATTTGCTAAACAAATACACATAACTTAACTAGTTTGTTTGGGAGTCTAATTTTTATAACATTTCGTGTAAATATTATAAAGTAGATAAAATGATTAAGTAAACAAAAGACGGTTATAAATTTACTAGACTTAGTCATAAATATATTTTAAATATATAATTTAGTTGTAGATTATTGTAACCCAACTAAATCTACAATCGATCAATTTCGATTTATTATTGAAAAATAGACGACAAATTAGTTTGAAGTATAAAAAAATAATTTTATTTTATTTAATTAAGTACAAAGAACCAAACATCCTTGACCAACACTTAAATTCCTATATAGAAATATATATATATATATATATATATATATATATATATATATATATATATATATATATATTCTTTATAACAATCTTGGCTTAAGGCCCAAATTTATACCGACAGAGGATCGTAAAATGAAATTCATCATGGGTTTCACATCCTCACCTAGTGGCAATAGATGATAATATCTGACAACTTTACTGATCAGCGCTTTCATTTCCAATATGGCAAATTTCTGACCAATACAATTCTTTGGCCCGGCACTAAATGGTAAATAGGCAAAAGTCTGATGTTTTTTATCATTCATATCAATTGCATCGTTATCATTTAGCCAACGTTCTGGTTTAAAATTTAAAGGATCATCAAAATGTTCGGCATCACGTTGAGCAAAAAAAAATATTAAATATATGCTTGTATTTGGTGGTATTATCTGATCTCCGATTTGTAATTCTTTTGTGGTATATCTGCCCACAGCTGGTACTGGGGGATAAAGACGCATTGTTTCCTTAATAACACAATCCAAATATTTAAGCTCCTGTAATTGTGATTGATTAATCGGAGCTGTACGATCTTTGCCCAGTACTTCTATTAACTCATTGTAAAGTTTTGCCTGCACATCGGGATGACGGGAAATGGAGTAAAGGGCATGGGATACGCCACTGCTGGTTGTATCATCACCCTCAAACATAAATGTATCGACTTCCTCACGTATATCAGCATCGGTTAATGGTTGGCCATTGATCGTGGCCTGCAGGAGAATGTCCAACAGAGCCATTTGTGATTTACGACCTATGTCGGCATCAGCCAGACCTGAACGAAATGGTTTGGAATAAGATGTGGTAGTGCGGTCAGTTGGTTAACAACAACCATTTGCAATTATTGCAATTGATGAGGATCGGATTGACTTACTCAACGGTTGGTAGCTACCATTGGCCTTCGCTTCCTCCACAGTTGCTCGCCTTTCGCGTATGACCTTGTCGGTGAAGTCATGCATGATGCGTATATCTTGGACTAGTCTACGATGCAACAGGGGGCAAATGAGACGGAAGAGCCAGTCATAGCGTTGCGAAAATTTCATCATACGATCGGGCTGTATATAGACCACACTGAAAACATAAAAAGAAAAAAATTAAATCATTTGCATAAATCATATTGACTGAAAGTGTATACCTCTTTAATGCCTTGATATAGGGAAAATCAGGATTACTTTGGGCATTCACTTGAACACCCATAGCGGTCTCTAAAGAAATATACTTATAAATATATATAGTAAGATCTCTGATTAATAATCCTAACTACCTGTGATAACATCCAATGCAGCCAATGAAACATATTTTAGTATATCCACCACAGTTTCACCATCGGCCATATTTTTCAATTTTTCTACCATTATTTCGCTCTGTTTATCCATTATTTCCATATATCTTTCCAAGACTTTGAAATGGAAAGCATTGGTGAAAACTTTGCGTCTTGCATGCCATTTCCTGCCCACACTAACCAATAGACCATCACCGACAAAAGGTCTTAAAAACTTATATAACTCTGCCTTCTCCAGGAGTGTTGTGCTACTCAATATTGTCTCAAAATATTTCAGATCCTTTGTATATACCAATGACTCATTTAGAACCCAAAATCGGAATGTTTTGCCATATTTTTCAAAATTTGAGCCCACATAATCGATGATATCTGCAAAGAAATGAATTAAAAATTGGTTCTAGATCTAGATTAGATTATAGATTATATATATAAATATATATATGTAGATAAGTTTTACTTTCTGCTCCCACATGCAAGGCCTCTAGACCACACCCTAACAGAGGTAAAGAAGTTGGTCCTCTTATTCGGGATTTTTGAAATATGCTAACACGCTCTCGTTTGCGTACAAAGTCCCAGGTTAATAGTAAGATCAAAAATCCAATTGACAAGGTCAGTAGCATTTTGTTTAATGTTTTTGAGATTAAATGTTGCGGCAAGTGTTGCCGCTGTTGCTGTTGTCGCGATACTGAACAAGTCCGTGGAGTGTCAGTAGTATTCCGATTATCGGAACGCTTGACCAACCAACCAGGCAACCAAGCGCATTTTTTAGATTTTAATACTATAATCTCCCGCTCCCTCCCTCTCTCCTTCTCTCTCCTTGTCTCTGTTCTCTCTCTCCCTCTCTCTCTCTCTCTTTCTCTCTGTGTCACTTTATGTTAAACTGGTTTTGTTTTTCGTAAAGTAAGGCTTTTTAAGTGTTGCAAGTTATTGTTGAATTTTTATTTTGTTTTTGCCATACAAAACGATTCATTAAATCCGATTATTTGCTAGCATTATCGTTGAACATTGTACACATATGTACATATATATAGTATAAACATTATATACATATATTTATTTATATACAACGTATATTAAAATGATTGGAAGTTGTCAGTTTCTCGTTCAATTAAAATGCAGCTCAGTTCTACATTTCGTATCCTAAAAAAACAAACAAAATTGCAAACTAAAAAAAAAAGAAAAAATTATTCTGCAATTAATACTGCTAACTAAATAGCAGTCGTTGATCTAGTGTAGATGGTTTTATTTTTGAAGATCACAGACAACAATGTCAACCAATTAACAGCAAGATTTATGCAGCGTTCTTAACTCTTCGTTTTTGGACTCCCCATCCATGCAAATCCCTTAGCATGACGACATGAAGTGAAGTGCAAACAGGAAACGAATGGGTAGCAACATCATCGTCATCATCATTGTCATCATCATCATCGTCATCGTATCTTCTTTTAGACCAGGGGCACAAGACAAACATTGGTTCAAGCGGCACTTGTCGACGGCCACTGTCGCCTATACCACATAGCTTCTGCCGCCCCACTTCACCTAAGTCTATGACGTTGCTGCACACTGTGGCAAAACTAACAATTTGCATTAGTTAATTAATTAATATTAATAATTAATATAGTCACATAGTTAATTTATTAAGTGGCAAATGCTGCAATAAATATAAAGTTGAGTAAAAGAGTAACGAAAAATGTTCATTAATATTACAAATTAATTTCCAAAATTTGTATGCACCTTAGATCCTTGAACTCTTTTTAAAGTTCTTTAAAATTTCAAATGTTGTCCATATTTGAATAGTCCCCTGTCCCAGTGTTCGTTTTTGCTGTGCTGTAATAAGAAGGGAAGAACGAGAAAAAAACAGCTGTGACAATCGGAGCAAGGCAGCGATTGCGATTGCTACTATGGGTAAGGCAAAGTCAGTTGAATGGACTGTGACAGTGACTAGTTCTTGGTCTTGTTGTTGGTATTGCTCGTTGAACTTGTCGGCGACCGCGCGAGTTCATTGTTGTTGTGAAGAACCAATGTAACGACGATGGTGGTGCCCTTCGTGTGCGGGTCTGGATACCGTCACTCGTACACCCGGCTCCAAGTACATGAAGACGGTCAATTAGGGGGCATTTGAGCGTGGGTTGGCTAACAACAACAAACCCGAAAAACAAAAAAAATATAATAAGAAACAAGTTATCAGTAAGGCCCCGCCCCTAAAGCAATAAAACCGTAAACGGAAGCGTCATCATCATCATCTAGTAAGAAAAGTAGTCACCAAGCAAACAAAAGAAATTTGTTAGAACCAAACTTAAATGAAATGCGTTGACTCATGATTTTCCCATGAACAAAGCAAAAGCGAATAGATTTTTATTTTATGGTCTCCATCCTAGGTAATAATGCGGGCTAAAAACAATATCAGTGGAACGCTCGACGTATATCAATCAATAAACCCAACCAAACCACACCCAAAAGAAACAAAAATAAAAACAACCTCCATCAGACTGCACGTCAATGGAAATGCAACCCCACTTTAACGGAAATGAAAACCAGGCATCAATTAGATACTGCTTAAGGGTGTAAAGTTTACGAGAATTCTGTCAATTGGGGGGAGTCTGATAAAAATTTCTTTAGAATGGGTACACTTGGTTTTTGTGTTTGCATTGCCAAAAACAAAAACGCATGTTTCCTGCTTCCGTCACTGCAATGGCCCTTGTCGTCTAGTCACTCGAGTCACTCAACTTTGCAATGTTTAGGGGAAGAGAGAAGAGTCAAATTCCCCTAACTTCATTTCATTTTGCTTCTTTTCGTATCGACAAGAAAACAAAGAAAAACCAAGAGAGGTTTGTTTTGACGCTTTACATTTTGGCTTGCTTTTTTCGGGTTACTCTGGGCAACCGGCAAAAAGAAAAAACCCCAAACAACAACATGTCTGGCTAAATTGCAGTTGGGTGGAGTTTTTTGGGGGGAGGTGAGTGTTGGGAAGGGCGGTAGCACGTGCCTGAAGTACTGCGCCTGCTCGTTAAAATAACAGAAACCACTGTCCTTTGTCACGAAGTTTAAATGCCCTGCAGACATTTAATATACATATACATAAATACATATATATATACATATGTATATTGTATTCATTCGATATTATGTGATCTTAATGACCTAATATTTTTTAAGACTAATTCTAATCAAAACAAACTTTTTAATGTTGGGGTACGTTAGCATCTATAATACGAAAATAGAAAAATAATTAAGTTAAGAGAATATTAGTTACTTAAGTCTAAAGTATTTCAAATTATTTATAGGTGTTACTATATATTCATTAAATAATTGATTTCTTTTTCACCTAAATATATGTGTATATATTTATATTAATTCTCTTAAATAAATCTTTTACCTGTTTGCCTTTCGAAAATGCATTTCCTTGGAAAAATAAAACAATCCAAGTTCTATTATCTCACATAACTAAAAGGAGAAAACCTTTTAATTTTATAACTCACAAAACCCTAAATGGCAAGTGTATTGGCCAAACAGATGTTGTTTACAATGTTTAGGGTGAAAATGTTGCTCAATTGTAAATGTTGCTAGACTCTAATTTTTATTGCTTATCCGTGATAAATGTTTATGAAATACAAAGACACCTTGAACTTCAGGTGAAATTTCCAAACGTAACCCACAATTACAATTAAATAACCAGCAAACAGAGTAAAAACAAAAAAAAAAAAGGTTCAAATGAGCAAAAGTTAAAGCTAAAACTAAAACTAAGGAAGGTCAGTTTAAACAACAACAACAAAAAAATTGCTAATGGGTCTTCAGAAATGAAATGACTTGACTTGACTTGAGTTGAGTTGAGTTTGGCGTTGACGTTGTAATTTTGCATCATTATGTTGGGCGATCTGCCGCTGAGGCGTGGGAAACTCTATGAACAGGCAAACTTGAAACGTGGTCTAGTCTGTTTTGTATATGTATGATAGTTTACCCTCTACCCACCTCACCCTACGTCAGTATACAACCAACCATCCATCCATCCATCCATCCATCTGATATATCTCTCTCTGTTCATCTACTCTGTTTGCATTGTTTTGAGATCTTCATTTTCGCTTCACCTGAAAGAAAGAAATTGTATATACATACATACATATACATATATATGTACATATGTATATGTCTATATACAAAAGGTAGGCAAAGTTTTGTCCATGTAATATTGTCACTTCAATTTGACTTGAGCTTGAATTCACTCTAAAGTGCCATTCGAGTGGTACGAATAAGAGCAATTGTTGCAAATGTTGCATAAGTTAAGTATACTCATTCACATTTCAGTTGCTGTTGCTCTTGCTGACTTGTGATTTATATCATCATAATTTAACCACAAGAGCCAGAGGTGATCATATTTAACAATTTTGCGGTTTTGGATTGTTATTACTATACATACACACACACACCTAATATATATACATATATATATATATATATTTATATATATGTATAGTAAAGTAGCTGTGAGTTATTCGATTTTATTTATTTACCTTTTTAAACGTTTAACCTTCTAAAACAGCTTCACAAAAATAAACTTTCAGGGTTAAGGTTAAATCAATGGCAAAGACACGATTCTAATTATTGTTAAGTAATGAGGATTTGTTTTTAGTAGTTTAAATAAAATTGAATTGGATTTGTTTGGTTTTAATTTTGGTTTTATTTTATTATAGGTTTATCTTTTTGTTGAAATATTTTGCATACCTTTTCAACACCTTGAGTACATAACTTTATGTTTTCTTTTATTTTTGTTTTGAGTTGAGGAAAAGATATTCGTGTTATAAACTCATTTCAGTTTTCCTATTTATGCCGCGCCAAATAGTTTATAAAACAATTCATTTTGTTATATCATTAACCTGAACATCTCTCTCTCTCTCTCTCTCTCTCTGTCTGTGTCTACCCCCTCTCACCCACTCCGCCACTGTTAGCCAGCTCTCTATGCTAGCGCATTTTCACTAAGATCGCGTGATCGGGCTTTAGCTTTAATTATGGCATCAAGTACAAGTAATTCAATTACAAAATGCCTTGTGGATTGGATCATTTAATCGTCTAATGACTGACTGGTTGGGTGTCTTTCTGTCTATCTGTCTGTCTGTCTGTTTGTCTTGACTGACTGACTGGTTGGCTAGCATATTATGTGCATATCAATTTCTATTATGTATGTATATGGTAAAAGGGAAAAGCTTGCCAATTTTACATCATTTAAGGTGGAATTTTTTATTTTTAATTCAACAATTTTCAGTTGAGTTTAGTTTAATTTACAGTTGTTATGATGGGTGTGTTTACAGTTAATCCAAAGATGGCCGCACCCAAGCGGACAGCACTCAAACTAATTGCTTGCTAAACTGTTAACCAAAAGGGCAATTATTGCATTAGAAACTATCAACAAAGGTGAAAGCTAGACGAAAGTAGAAGAACTAATATCAATCGCGTGTCTGCACTTTAGACTATCTCTATATATATGTATACATACATATATATGTACATACTGACTGATTTGATGTATCTGCAATTTATCCATTACTTTGATTTGTTTAGCTGAACTTTGAACTTTCGGGCATAGATTTTTGATTTTGTTTTCTTTAATAATTTTCACTACAATTTTTCCTTAGTTTTTTTTAGTCTCATCAAACTAATTGAAAGAAAGTTGCCTTAAGTAAGAGGGGAATTGGGAGGAAGTGCCAGGTAGTTGGCCTTCAACTAAGTTGAGTTTATCCACTTGAGTGGTTTGTCTGTCAAAAGCAAAAGATTTCCACACAAATTAATATGCAATTTAGCTGTCAGCACTTTGTTTATGTGTGTGTGTGTTTGTGTGTGTGTTTACCTGCTTCTGTCCCCGGCCAGGTGTGAATTCATAGCTTCGTCGGAATTCGGCTAAAGATCGGATTTACCACCCTCCCTCTCTCACTGCACTAAGCCACAGAGACTGACTGTCTGCCTGGCATGGCCTTATCACAGGCTCTCATTCGACTTTGGTCATTCGGCGGGTTTAGTCTTAGTCTGTGTTTCTTTCTCTAGTGAAAAATCTCCTTTTGTGTATCTCTCAAACTGTCAAGTGCATTTTAAACTGTTTCAGTAAGTGTCTCTGTACACGTGTGTGTGTGTGTGTTTTTATTTTGTTGGTTGTGCACATTGCCAAATTCAAACAAGTTCCTTCTCTCTTAGCGGTTTTTTAATGTTTTGTTGTTCGCCTTGCCCATTTAATTTTTTGTTTCTGTTCTTTTTTTATGTCTTTCTCTGTTTTTTTCTTCTTTTTTTTTTGACTCATGTTTGGAAATTCCGTTTTGTTTAAGATAGAGCGAGAGAGAGAGAGAAAAGAACCATACAGAATCCAGCAAATGTAACAAATGAAACTTGTCTCTGATGACTAATGTTGCCGGCAAAGGCTTTGTGTGAAAATTCTTTGATATGATTTGTATCCATAACGGTTCAGCGGCTATATAGACAAAGACAAAAAATTATGGCTACTTGATATTGAGACAAAGGCAAAGCCATTGTTGAGGCTCATAAAAGATTTATCAATGAAAAAAATTCTTTGAATTGACTCCACTTTAGACCAATTGCTCAACTGAAAAGATCTTTACTCAAAATGCAATATACATATATAATATAAAGGTACGACGATTAGTCTGATATCTTATTGAATAAATTTGTTAATTATTACATATTTATTCTTTGAGCAATATTTTAAAAATTAAGATTGGTTCAAAATTTATATAATATAAATACATATATTTAAAATGTTTGTAAATCTTAAATTATTTTTAAAAGACATTAATTGAATGCATATAGAAATACATATGTACAAAATGTGGTGTATTTTATTTCAAAATTGAGTAATTTTAAAACCGTTATTTTTCTTTCTGTTTGTCTTAAAATCGATTAATTTAAGTTTAATTTTTGATTTTTCTGAGTGTACATTTAACACAATTGATCCTCGATTTCCCCATAAAACTAACTTTCCTAATTAACCCAACCGCCTGGTGGCGGACACCTTGGCTATAAAAATATGGCCATTAAAATAATCAACCAACCGGCCAATCGAAAGATTTTAAGTTTGAGGAGAAATACCATTCCCTTTTTTTTCTTCTTTTATATTGAAAAATTGTGGCCTCTATTAAAGGAGAAAGTTTTGGTGTGGAAAAATCTGAACACCAACAGCAGCAATAAAAAAAAACAAAAAAAAGGCAAAGAGTTGGCTGTTTTCCCGATCGTTTCCTGTATGCCATGTGCATTTATTCTATATATGGGAGGAGGGGGGCGAAACTCAATAAGGCAGTTCAACTTCTGTCGGTCTCTCTCTCACTCATTAGTGGCTCAGAAAATGCCATGTCACGAATTTTCTATTAATGGCCGGCAATGAAACGACTATATAGAAGGAAGGAAGCAAACGAAAAACCATTGAGGGAAAAACGCACGTTTTGCACTAAACTGCAGCAGTAGTAGAGCACCAACAACAGAAACATTATTTGTATATCTGGGCGCATCTCAATCTGTGCTCTGAGCAATTTGTTGTTATCTTTTGGCTTTGCACTTTAATTGCCACACTTTATGCACACACACACATACACACATGCTTTTATAGTTTATCTCGATGTTGATTTTTTTTTTTTTTGTTTTGTATTTTTCACTATTGCAGCAATCTACACATTGCAAAAAGTAAAAGTCACTCGGGCATATCAGCTCCCCCACCTGGTGGTATATCCATCGGCATTGGCCCACAATTGCCTCCACTTGGCACCAGCGGCAGTTTTGTCAAGTTGCGTCATGTGGACAAAGACAACGAATTAAAAGAGGAATCAACATCATTACTCACTGATAAGAAAGGAGAAACAGAATCTCAAGAGACAGCTAGCGGATCAACGGATCCTACCAAGGTGAATAATAATAATATAATAATAAATTATAACAATGTTATTCTTAACCCACTGTCAATTGTTGTGGCTTCTGATTAACTTATTTGTTTCTCACCTTTATTTAGGTCATGGGCCCCGATCAACGCACAATTTCTATAGCCAAGACGGGTTCCATTGCGGAACGTTTGGCGGCTCTTCAAAAGAGCGGCGAGGATGATTGGAAGAAACGTATCTCGAAGCGCGATGAGGTAGATGATATACAACGCGAAAACTTTGTTAATGTGAGTACCAAGTAAATATCTTTTACTCCTCAGTCAAAGACTGGGTTAAGCTTTAAGCATATCATGCGTGTTATTCATATTGTTCATGGTGATGGTGATGGTGATGATCAGCAACCGCAACGGATCTCAGTACTCAATTGCGTGAAAATTGTTTCCTTATTGTTAAACGTTTTGTTATTTGCAATGTTGTTTTCCATTGGCAGCTAAGCGTTAAACCTGCCTTAAAGCCAGCCGGCAATGACATAAGATTGTGATAAACAGAGAGAGTAAAACAGATCAGAAATACATATGAAAACAAAAGGCGGGAAAACTGAAAAGTGAACGTGATATAAATTTATTAAGAAATGAATCAAGCAAGTCGTCCCTGCCGACATTGAATATACCCTGTACCAAGTAAAAGTATATTTTAAAGTCAAAAACGTTAAAAATCGCCATCAATTTATAAAAAAAAATTCTCTTAGCATGCAACAACAGCGAACGCATGCTACCTCGCTCACACTTAACAGCCCATTTTGCATGAGGCGTTTCAGTACAAAATGGAAATACATACATACATATATGTATCTCTGATAATTATTGTCCGATTTCGGTTAAATTTAGTCAGCTGGTGCATTTTGGCTATATTAATGTGCATGCCACATTTTATTATAGCTCTAGTTATAGGTTTTTCACGAATTGCGGGGGCGGAAGTGGGCGTGGCAAAAATTTGAAACAAACTTGACCTACCTAGACAATAGATGGATGTTGACACCAAATTTGGTTGCTCTAGCTTTTATAGTCTCTGAGATCTAGGTGTTCATACGAACGGACGGACAGACGGACATGTCTCAATCGACTTCGCTATTGATACTGATCAAGAATATATATACTTTATAGGGTCGGAAAATTTTCCTTCTGCTTGTTACATACAGTTTAGCGACTTTAATATACCCTTTTACCCTATGAGTACAGGGTATAAAAAAAACATCATAAACTACTAAAGATCTTTTTAAAAAGGAACTCTTGCTACTGCTGTTTGGCAAATGTAGCCCAAAAGCGCCTAATAAGATAATTTTGATTAAATTACTAAATTGTTAAATTAGGAATATATTGGCTATTGGAGTGTATTATCCAGAACACGGCATAAATTTGGGTATATTTTAAGATTTAAAAAGGCCAATTGCATTTCAAATTCAGTTTTCGAATAAAAATATGTCAATTTTTAATCATTTATTATTTTCTCTGCCTAAAAAGCTGCAAACAATGAAACTGCTATGAGGCATTGCCTACTTTTAGGCGACACATAAAATAAATAAAGTGAGCTGCCTACTTTACGGCGCAGCTTACCTAATTGAATACTAAAAAGTGCAAGTGGTCGGGGGAATTTGTCAAATAATTTCGCTGTCATGACCAAATATATTGTCGATTTTTATTTTCGCTTTAAACTTTTATGGGCATGTCAACATTTTCTTATTTTATTTATTTTTTTTTTTTGTCAAAAAAATTGTCATTGATTTCCGTTAGTCGACTGTCAATTAGCCAAGTTGACACACCAACAGAAACTGTTGAGCGTGGTAAAAGTTTAGTGAACTTATTTCCCCAACACCCTTCTTTGGACACCCCTTTCTCCATTCATCTCGAGACTAAATAAACGATTATTTCTGCGCTACATAATTATGCGGGTAGGCAGGCAACCAAGGTCTTTTCCCTTGGCTAAATTGTACAAGTAATCACATTTAATTACATGGACTCCGCCTCCTTACACTTTTCTCAATGTATGCCATAGCAGCATCTCAGCTGTGTTGGTGGCGGACTGATGGTTATAGTAGTACTGGTGCTGGTGAAGGTGGTGGGAGAAATTTTGTGAAGAAATCATGTCAAAGCGATCTTCTGACCCACACACCAAAACCAACTTGCTGGCCTAGCATGGCAAATGAGTTTTCAAGTGTTGTCGCTTTTGTTATTGTTGTTGGCAGCGAATTACACGCTTCTTGGAGTTTTACTTCGTTTGTTTCGTTTCGTTTCGTTTTTGGGGGGGCCCACAAAAGTGTTCAAGTATTCAACGCCTAAGCCCTAACACAGTGGTATCAAAATCGTTAGAAAGTTGGTACAATGCTCCAATTAAATGTGCACAAAATGTTACCAAATTGCTTTAATAGTTTTTCAATTTCAGTGCTTTTGGCATTATTAATATTTTATTTCAAAATAACCTTAGATTATTTGGATTTTCGCAAGTGGTGACCCCGACGTCCGTTGTGAAAGATAAACTTTAAAATATGAGAATTGTTTTTTATTTGAAATGAAATTTTTTTTAAAATAGTTTTGATGGTGTGACCTAGAGGTAGTCCTTAGACAATTCTTAATTAACACTTAGTTATAATTTTTTTAAACTTTTACCACTGTTCTTCTATTTGGATTTACCCTCATTTTGCCGCCAAGATGACTCTTGATGCACAATTATCATACAATTTATTAATAATTATGAGTAAAGTGAAAATTTTCTTTGACGAACACTCACTTAAATTGTAAGTTCTATGTGACTGACATGTTTGTAGGTTTGCCAAGGGAGACAAAGGGATAAAGAGAAAGAGAGAGGGACAAATTCGTTTAACCAATTTCCGACATTGTGTTGAATTGTCCTATGCCAAAACATACGAATAAAGAGAAGACTTTTATAATTTAGTACAATTTATCAAGCCACGATCGTTGAGGCAAATGAAAATGCGCATAATAATGAACCGCCAGGAGAAGAATTGCAAAATGGAATGAGGTTTAAGAAGAATAAGAAGGGGAGAGAAGAGGGCCAGAGGATAAACAGAACCGAACAGATGATGCAGCTGGGGCATGGTAGTTTTCTTGTGGTTAAATATAGATACAGACCAGCTAAAGTCTTGAAAGTAAGAAGCAGCAGGAGCAGCATCTCTTTCTTCTTCATTTTCCATTTTGGTTTGGGCTGCCTTTGCAAAACTTCCATTTTGCCATAATTTTTCTAAACTTGCCTGAAGCATCAGCAGTAACAGCAACAACAATTACCAAGAAGCGAAAAGAGAGGAAAGAGAAGGAATCGTCTTAGGCAGGCTAGGGATGAGACTGAAACTGGGATTGGGGGCTAAGTTTGGGTCCGGTCTGCTTCTAAGTACTAAAAGTTGCTGTTGTAGCTGGTCCACCAGACTGCATTTGATCTCTGACTTGATCTTGAACGTGCTCATCTTCTTCGTTTTAGTTACTTTTTTTTTTTTTTTTTCTTTTTATTTGTTGCTTTATTTTTCCACTGCTCGTGCTGTTGTAAATTGTTTTGTAAATTTGATATACTTGCTGTTTGGCCTCCTCTTCGCCTCTCTTTTACTAGATTGTACTTCATTATTATTACAGTTGTTGTTAGTAGAGAGAGAGACTTGTTCATTAGTCCATGCCCTGTCAAGTCAAGATCTAGGAATGACAACAGTAGCTATATACATATATATAAAGCTATAGCTGTAGCTCGAGACAACTTCTAACTGCCCCGCTGGGGGTAACTATATCTTGACTGTCTTTGTTTTCCTTTATTTATATTTTTGTTGTGTTCTTTTCTTTTTGTTTTTTTTTTTTTTTACAACAACTATTCATGTATCTGTATCTGTGTCTGTATCTGGCCGCTTGTATCTACAAGCTGCAAAAATGCCAACAGCGGCTGCTGTCTGCCTGCTTATTGCTGATTATTTTTATTGCTTCTGTGTGATTCATTATTTTCTTTGCTTTTACCCCACACACACACACACACTCACTCACGTCGCCCTCCCCCAAACCCCAAACATTTCTGTGAGATAAGGTGGAACACTACTATATAGAACAAAATGTCTTTTAACTTATTGAATTTTTAGACAATTGCATCACTTTCTTGCATGATGATGATCATGTTGATGATCTTCTTCTTCACTGATTCATCTTATTGAATTTATGGGCCTAGCCCCAAAAAATTGTATATCTATATTACCAAAAATCAAATTCCTTACATTTTAATAAGGGCGCCGACCTCAATATACTCTCTATAAGGCGGATATGCAATGTTTTTATAAATTTTGGCATTCTATATACTATATATTAATTCCATATAAATCACATCGAAATATGAAATGGAAAAAAGTAACAACTTTATCTATATAAACCTATAGAAACCAAATTTGTTTATCCTTCAAGATCTGGGAAGTCAAATTTAATCAGTAAAAAAAAAAAAAAACATTTGCTGTTTCCAAAAATAAAAAATATTTGGAACCCTAATATACCTTTTTCATCTTTAGGGTGAAGGGTATAAAAAGCCTCTTCCTTTCTGGTTATACGCCTTTCTACTCTCCTTTGATCTTGTTTTTATACGCCTAATGAGAGACTTTGTTACCATCATCATAATGATGATGATGATCATTGTCATTATCAGTTTCTGCTGCTTCATTTCACTCTCCCAGTCTCTCTCCTTCTCTGTCTCTGTCTCTCTGAAAAGCCGGCTTGGAGCAAGCCTCTCTCTTTTCTGTGTATGTGTCTCTCTCTTGTTCCCTCGGCGGTTTCCCTCTTCCAATTGAAATTTATGATATTTGCTTGCAGTTCAAGTCGCGACTTCACTGCGACTAGTTGGCAATTTTTTACGCCTTTCGCTCGATTTGCTTTTCTTTATTATTATTTTTTTTTTTGGTTTTTTACTGTTTGCTGTGTTTTATTTGTTGTTTTTTTTTTTCGTATAGTTGTTATTGTTATTACTATGCAGTATTATTATTATTTGCTGCCGGTTTCAATTGACATTAAAATTGATAAGCGGCAAACTGAAACTAAAAATAGAGAGAGGCTCGTGTCTCGGTCTCCATCTCAGTCCCAGTCTCCGTTCGAGTCTCTTGCTCGGATTGCATAAAAAGTAATGTGAAGTGATTTCCTGAAACGGGGCAAAAAAAAAAAAATAATAAAATAAAAGATTGTTGCATAAACTGTCAAATGCATTTAGCAGGAAGCATATTAACATAATAAACCATATATATAGATATATACATACATATACTATTGAATATATACGATTTTCTGTCATTTTGCACAAAGTGAGAAATGCAAAAAAAAAAAAAAAAAATAATTGAATATAAATTTAACTGAAAAAGTGTCTCAAGGCTGGACATTCGACTCTCGAATACACACACACACACCATACACACTGTCTAACGCATTTGCACCTCGAGGAGAAGATAAAAAACCATTTGGTCATTTACAAATTGTCAACTGAGAAACGAAAGAACTTAGAACCCACACACATTTAATTTAAAAATAAAATCGCATCTGTTTTGCTTTCTTTATATACATATGTATATATATATACTATATATTGCACATCCAAATCTATATATTAGTTGGAAAACTTACACGAAGCGAAAAGATGACACAAATTTGCGCTGTGACAGCTCAAAAATCAACAATTAAGAAACGAAAGAAATGTCAAATATACATATATATAAATCACAAAGAGATATTTGTTAATAATAATATTATTATTGTTTTTACTGTTGTTGGTGTTGTTATATTATTTTCCTATGCTCTACATTTGACTTATTCACTCACATACCCATAAGTGAGTACGTGAGTTGTTTGCCTATGTCGCAGTCAGTGAAGCAACAACCATCAACAAGAAAGTCTGATAAAGTTGGCAAATATAGAAATATGTATATTTATATGTATATATGTACATAAATATGTATATGAACAATTCTGTTGTGAATTGTTTTAAGATTGTGCAAATATTTAGACATTTAATAATAACAAAAATTGGGACTTTTAATCAGATATATAAAGAAACTAAAATAACTTAAAGTTTCCTTAGCTGAAATTGACTAAGTTTTGAAAGTAGACTGAATGCAATGACTTGATAATTGGCGATTAAAAATTATATTATAATTATTAGCTAAGGAGAATTTTAGATGATTTCAGCTGTAAAACCAACAGGTTCTTATCCTTTAAGGATAACAAAAATCTGCCTTTACTGCGTCACCAATTTTACTGCATTTTTAATGCTTCTTAAGATAACTTTCAATTTGAAGGTTCAACACTTTATATAGATACATAAATTATAGATACACCTAATATATAATTATATATTGTATATCAAGATCAAAATCCATTGCTAATAAAAAAGGCAAGACTAAAAAATTTACCCTTAAGCAAAGTAAAAATTTTGTAATCCTTTCTAAGGATTATTTTTTCCCTTAATTATCAAGCAACTGATAAGCTTAATCACTTAGCAATGGGTATTTTAAAGTCGAATATGTTACAACATTGTTTCTCGTTGCTGTTACTACTTGTGTTATATAGAAATATAAATTAAAGAATGCAGAGTTCCAATCATGTCCTCTATTCAAATTGTGCAACATCAACTGAAAGAACTTCTTTCATCATTATTAGAGTCATCGTTTATATACATATATACATATATGTATGTATTTATCCCTTTCCTTTTATTGTTGTCCCTTACTTGCACTCGCATCTGTTTGACGGCGATCAACAACTTGACCAAAGACCAACAACAACTATAAGAATTCTGCGCAAGTGCAGCAGAGCAAATGCCGCCAAATGAAGAAGCTTCCCATATAGCACAACCATAAGAGAGAGCCCCAATAGTCATCTGCAAAGAGAAATAATAATAAAAGAGAGCACGAGAGAGAGAGAAAGCACGTTTAAAAAAAAGTACAAAATAAAAATTAAACAGCGACGCGCGCAGCTTTAGCTAGTGAGCGAGCAAACGAGCGCCTTTAGTTAGGTGGGAGACAAGACCCATCGCCAGTTAAGTTTAAGACGAGAAGCTAAAGAGAACGACCGCGAAACGAACGACGCCACGGAATATAAAAAAGCGTCAAGAAAAACGAAATAAAACACAACAGCAACAACAACAATAATAGCAACAAAAACTAACGAAATAAAATTGTAGAATAAATAAATGCAGCCGGCAAAGAGAGCGATAGAAAGAGAGAGATAATGTCATCAGATACCTGAATCAAAATCTGAATTTTAAAATGAAAACTATATAAATTAAAAAGAATATTTCAAAGCAAAGTGCAAACCAAAGTGGACAGCACAAAAGGAAAGGTGCGTGTGTGTGTGTGTGTGTGTGTCTGTGCGTTTGCGAAGGGGGAGGGGGGATGCAAGTAGAGGAAAGATAATGCAAATAATACCAAATGATATTAAATGAGTAGAAAAAAAAACATATATCCTTTGGGAATTACTGCATTATTATTCTTCTTCTTATAAGGCAAATGAACAGAAAATCTTAAATATTTATATATATGTACATATGTATGTATGTATGTGTATACATACATACATATATCTGTATATTTATATATCTATATATTTATATATCTATGTAGAATGTGAAATGTGATGTCATTATCAAAAAGAACTTTGCAGAGAGAAAAAATTTGAAAATTTAAAACTAAAAAAAATAACGATAACGATTTTGACTTTGTTGTTGTTGTTGTAACTGGCACGGATAAAGTCAATAAATACCAGAAATCGAATTGTGCAAATTGTGATAAGAACAGCTAATTGATAGCAAAGGAAAAAAGGAGAGAGTGATAGTAAAAGAGAGAGAGAAAGAGAGCCATGTCGGATTATATGGTCTATGTGGACATCGCCTGGGAATGGGCCGCCTGGTTGCCCTATCTACTGATCACCTATGTCATTCTCACACTTCTACCCAAATCCATATTGCGTATGAAACGATTTGCTGATGCCGATTATGAGGCAAATCGTCACAAATTTCATCGTTGCTATGGGCCAGAATTATGCTGTCATGTACTGGCCCAGGAGGCAGCTGCCAAACAGGTTAAACAAAAGATGCGTAAACCCGTGACAAGGGTCTATCCCAAGCGTCAGCAGCAACAGCACCAGAATAGGGAAGAGTTACCACCACTACCAGTTCCAGTGAAACGGAGCAATGTAACAAAAATTGCTCGCATGTTTGAGACGGGCAATACTAGTAGCAAGCCAACAACTCGTGTATCGCCATTAACTCTGCCCGAGATACGTATGTTTGGGGCCAGTGAGGAATCGAATGAGTCAACGCCATGTGCCTCACGCAAATCCAGTATTGCCACACATATGCATCATATCGAACAGGCTATGCTTCAGTGGCAAGAATTGGAGGAGGAGGAGCCACCTAAAAAATCAACAACCACGCATAGCGATTGGGAGCCCATAACTGTGCCAGTACTAAGACGTTCTCGTCGTGGAACTTCAGCCACACCCTCAACAGCCTCACCTTTGTCCAGTTCACCAGAACCGCCATCATCGCCTGTGATCCTGCGTCAGCCGACAGATTTTTGCCTGAAAATAAGCATGGAGAATATATTTCAGGCCATTGCCCGGAGTGCTGAGGAATCGAGTGTTGTGTCACCAGTGGACAGTCTATCGCCAGTCACCTGTATCGATGATATACTCTCAGAGCGACGATTCTCACGTCCATTATCGGCCTATTCCATAACCGATTTGTTAAACGAGGAGCTGGCCTCCAGTTCGGCAACATGCATGGATGAGTCTACCTATATAAATGATACGAGATGAATGGATAAATGATTTGGTCAGCTTTTTTTTCAAATTTGTATTTTTTTGTTTTTTTTTTTTTTTTGAAGAGTGTGTGCCATCATTAGATGAATGGGTCACTGTTAACTCCGCTCCCATTATTGGTTGTTTTTGTTTCTCGAGAGTGTGGATAAAGCTGTGGAAACGAATGAATGACTCACAAATTGTATGGTCACAATCCATGTCACATATATATAGGCTCATTTATAAACATACATACAATATACATTTATATATGTATATAAATTTATATATATATAAATATATGTACGTGAAATGTGTAGAATTTAGTCAACGCAGTTTTTCCTTATCCATTGCATTTTGTTTGTTTAATTAATGAAAGTTTAAACAAATTTAAATCAAAAATACTATTTTCAGTTATTGTACTTATTTTTATGTGTCAAATTGTTTAAATGATATAAAGAAAATTGTTAATTTAATTTGCAATTGCAATCGCATCTCAATGTTTAATATAAATGTATATCAAGAATTTGTATTTAGTATTATTTATATCCTATACCTACATATATGCCTATATACATACATAAATATCTATAAATAAATATTACATACATACATACATACATACATATACATATACCTAATTGCAAACGGGGGGAAAACAAAAAAATATCGTTTACAACGAATTCATTAATAAATAGTCATTTATTACCTAAAATTTGTTCCTTTTAATTATTTTTAACAGCTGTTCGAATAGTGCACAAATGAGGCGATTTTATTATATTTATTAGAAAATCGTTTCTTGCTTTTGGGTTTTCGGTCTGCGTATTTCTTGTTTTCAAGGTGTTTTTGCTAATTTTTCCATAAAGGGTGACCCAATTGGTGGTATCAGAAATGCAAAAAAAAAAAAAAAGAAACAAAAAAAATGATTAAAATTATAAATTAAAGCAATAAATGCAAGATCTAGGAAATTATGAATTCATGATTTCAATTATCTACCTCTTGTTAAGGCACCCTGTAAATATGAATAGACATGAATTCATACATACATCCATACGTACGTATGGGTAATCTTCATCATCATCATCATCATCCTCATCGGAGCGTGTCTTTTGGCAATAGACAAACAATTTGTCAAAGAAATTGACGCGAAATCAACTCTCAGCTAGATGTTCATTAATAATGGATTTTAAAATTAAATTTTTAACTTTAATTTCAAATTTAATACAAAAGATTGATGTAAGACAAAGCCAAGTCTCTGATTGATTTGTAGCCACAGCAAATTGTGGAATGATGTCAGTTTATCAGAAAAATAATGAAAAAAGAGTTTAAGCATTTAAAAGTGAATTTTAAATGGAATAGTTTCCTATACGTATATATTTTCTATAAATAATTTAGTTTCGATCGATTTCGTTATTTTTACTTATGTATGTATATTTGCATTATTTTGAATCATCAGCAAATATTATTGACTCACTATCTACCAGTAAATATCCACTTATGATTCAGTTTGCAATGTGAATGAACTTTCTGTGACCAGAATGAATACCATTCACAAATGATATACTGTTGCTGCCGCTGCTGCTTATCAATTATATGGCCTCTTCTCTCTATTGTGTTTGATATGTAAAATTGAATGGATTAATTTATCAACAATAAAATAACAAACTAAATGGAAAACTTCCATACTGATTTACATTCCTTTTTCTTTTTTTTTTCTCTTTTCCATCCATTTGTTATTTAAAGATTTCTATTGGCTGAATGCCCACACAATTTGCACTACACTTGAACTTGAACAGGCCTAAAATGAAATAGTTTTACTTTAATTGGCATTATATTAAGGCAAAAATTCAAATGATTCTCATATGGTATTATTAAGATTTCGCTTCCTATATACATACATATGTATGTACTTATACATATGTATATAGCTTTTATGTAATAAATATCTACATATATAAATTTAGTTAGTTGGAATGAACTCTTACTTTCCATAAGTTTGATTAAAGGTAGAAATGATATAATTAATGATTAGTCCTATAATCGCACTGACTTTCGCTTAAAAATGCGTTAATTGCTTATAAGTCACGTATGAAACCATGGTTTAGGAAGTTCACTGGTAAATGTAAGCACGAACAACTGCCAAGTCCATTTAATTATGCGTCAATGTAAAAGATTATTTTAAATGACCTAAATTTTGTATTGAATTCAGAGTGAGTAAGGAATTAAGAAAAAAACTCTTGTTTTTATTTAATGACAAATTTCATAAGAATTTTAGATAAATAATATATGCATACATATACATATGTATATTGTTTAATTTCAAGCTTAATTGGATTGCTATAATTGTGTACTTACATACATACATATGTATGTATGTGTGCGTACAGAAAAGAAAAAAAATAATTGCTCTATTTGGGAATTAAAAAAGAAAAAGATTTCTAAGTAACTGAATCATAACATAAAATTAAAGGTATTTAAATTCATTAAAATGAATTTTGATAAATTTTAATACTCGAAAAAAGATTGGAGAAAGTGTGAATAAAGTTTGAGTGCCGTTAAATCGAAAAGTATCGATTCGAATGATTTTAAATTTTCTAAAAATATATATTTGATAAGTTGTTTACTGTAGTATTTACACATTTTCTCCATTAAAAAACTTAATATAGAACACTATTTCCAGTTGTAACTCCATTAATGAATATATATTTACATACATGGGTAAGAGATCTAATATTTCTTTTAAAATGGGTGAATACATTCAAAATGTTTTCTCCATATATTGTAAACAGCAAAAGCAATAATCAGCAATCAACCACAACCTTATAACGTGAAACTATTATAATAAATTGGCATTCATTTGTTGATATGTACATACATACATACATATGTATGTCTGTATATTCTGGCGTCATACCTCAAACAAGCTGAGCAAAACAAAAAAAAAATAACAACAACAAAAATATATTCACCTTTTTAGTGCCGCATTTGTATATTATTTTATAAAATTTTTGTCTTGTTTTCCAAAAGGTATTAAATCTCATGCCAAATATTTGGTAATCGAATCGTTGGGATTTGTGTTTTTTTATTTATTTATTTTTTTTTTTTTTATCAATTTATATATGGAATGATTCATCATTTCGGTTGGTTCAGGTAATGTGGAAGAGTGAGTGAGTGAGTGAGTCGAAGAGGAAGCAAAAGAGCCTTCATTATGATAAAAACGCATGACACACGCTAAATTTTTCAAGAGAATTTCATTGAATGCGGGAGGAAGGAAGGAAGGAAGGAGAGAAGGCAGCCAATCATGGGGTAATGTTTAACGAAGTGGGGTAAGAATGGTGGGAAGGGGGAGGGGTTAACTAAAAGTCGAGAGCAATACGTCAAGGTTATGTCCATTGTTGTTTTTGTTAATGAAGTGTTATTTCATTGATTTAAGAGACATATAATATGATTGACAACAAAAAACATAGCAACTGAGATTTATTATAGAAGAAGACGAACAAAAATATCGAAAATTGATAACTGGTTAAACTGTTGCAGATTAAAGTTGATTGATCCACTTATTCACTATGGAGGAAACAGAAGACTTATCGACTTGCCTATGTCTGACTTTATATAGACATACATACATACATATGTATGTATGTATATCTAATCCACCTTACTACACACAGCTTTTGGCCTGCCCTTTATCGGTCAATAATGAAATTATAAAAAAATGAAGCAAGCAAGTCGTCCCTGCCGACATTGAGTATACCCTGTACCAAGTAAAAGAACTCTATAAAGTCAAAAACGATCAAAATCGCCATCAATTTACAAAAAAAATTCTCTTAGCTTGCACTGCTTGCCATGCAACAACAGCGAACGCATGCTATCTCGCTCACACTTAACAGCCCATTTTGCATGGGGCGTTTCAGTAGAAAACGGAAATGCGTATATTTCCGATAATTATTGTCCGATTTCCACAATTTTGGTCACCTGGTGCATATTGGCTATATTAATGTGCATGCAAAATAAGAATACGATATGTTTAATATTGCCGTAGTTATAGGTTTTTCCCAAATTACGGGGGCGGAAGTGGGCGTGACAAAAATTTGAAACAAACTTAACCTGTCTACACAACCGACGGATGTCGACACCAAATTTGGTTGCTCTTGCTCTTATAGTCTCTGAGATCTAGGTGTTCATACGGACGGACGGACAGACGGACGGACAGACGGACATGGCTCAATCGACTCGGCTATTGATACTGATCAAGAATATACAGTTTGGCAAGAAAGTGTTTACACTATGAAAAAATTTTCAGTTTTTTGGCTTTAAGTTTAAAAAAAACTATTAATTATACGTTTTTCAAATTTTTTTTAAATTAAATTAAGTTAATAAAGCTATTTTTTCTTAAAATAGTTAAAAAATAAGAACAAAAGTATGTTTCCAACAACAAATGAAGCAAGCAAGTCGTCCCTGCCGACATTGAGTATACCCTGTACCAAGTAAAAGTACCCCATAAAGTCAAAAATAATCAAAATCGCTATCAATTTACAAAAAAAAATCTCTTAGCATGCACTGCTTGCCATACAGCAACACTGCACTGCTTGCCATGCAGCAACAGCAAACGCATGCTATCTCGCTCACACTTAACAGCCCATTTTGCATGGGGCGTTTCAGTACAAAACGGAAATACGTATATCTCCGATAATTATTGTCCGATTTTGGTCAAATTCGGTCAGCTGGTGCATTTTGGCTATATTAATGTGCATGCCAAATAAGAATACGATATGTTTAATATTGCCCTAGTTATAGGTTTTTCCCAAATTGCGGGGGCGGAAGTGGGCGTGGCAAAAATTTGAAACAAACTTAACCTGTCTACACAACAGACGGATGTTGACACCAAATTTGGTTGCTCTAGCTCTTATAGTCTCTGAGATCTAGGTGTTCATACGGACGGACGGACAGACGGACGGACAGACGGACGGACAGACGGACAGACGGACAGACGGACATGGCTCAATCGACTCGGCTATTGATACTGATCAAGAATATATATACTTTATGGGGTCGGAAAATTCTCCTTCTGCCTGTTACATACATTTTAGCGACTTTAATATACCCTTTTACCCTATGGGTACAGGGTATAAAAAAACAGAAAAACTAAAAAAAGCACAAAATTCTGCTGCCAAGAAAGTGTTTACACTAATTTAAATTTTATATATTCTATGCAATAACTAATAAGTTAGTACTTTGTGTGACCTCCATTGGCATTGATAACTGCTCCCAAACGTCTATCCATCGATTTGACCAGATTTACTACATATTCGACTGGGATATGTAGCCACTCCTCCATGACAGCTGCTTTTAGGTCATTTTTGGACTTTGGATGACGCTTGGCGACACGCTTTTTGAGATAGGCCCATAGATTTTCAATAGGGTTCAAATCTGGGCTCTGGGCAGGGGTATCCAACACTTTCTTGCAATTGTAAAGGAGCCAGCACCTCACAATGTTGGCCTTGTGTTTTGGATCATTGTCTTGATAAAACTTGAAGTTTGGTTTTCCATCACTATAAAAGTCAAATTTGGTGGCGCTGCCTACTAAATGTGTCCGTAAAATGTCTAAGTATTGCTGGGCATCCATGGTATTCTCAACAAAACATAATTGACCAACTCCTTTACTCGAAATACACCCCCAAACCATCACCGACAACTTTCCAAATTTTACGGTGGGTATAATATTTTTTCTTTCGAGGGCTTTTAGAGGCTTTCTCCATACTCTGCTAGGGCCATCATTGTAGTAAAGCATTATTTTAGTCTCGTCGCAAAAGATTACATCATCCCAATAAGACTCAGGCTGTCCTCCGTGCAATCTAGCAAAATTTATCCGCTTTGAAATGTTATCTGCCGACATCAGTGGTTTTTTACGGGCGACCCGCGATGAAAAGTCTTGTCTTTTTAGGGCTTGCCTGACCGATTCTCGTGAAACCGTTATGTCACACTCCTCCTGCAACTCACTAGCAAGAGTCCTGGTCGAAGTTGTGGGTTTTTTATTAATCTTCCGCACCAATATACGCTCAGCCCTTGGTGTGATCTTACGGGGCCGTCCACTTGCAGGCTTTGCCTCTAACCGTTCCTCCTCTTTAGCGCGGTGCAAAACATTATAAACTGTTTTTTTGGTAACAGCAAACATCTCAGCAATTTCGGAGGCTGTTTTACCGATGGTGTGGTTAAAATAAATTAACTGTGCCATCTCAAAAGATATGCGTTTGCCTGGCATTTTTAATTTTTCTAAAGCTGTCGTGATTTTCAACCTCTTCACCAAAATCAAAAATTAAAATAACAAAATTATGCAGAAATTTGCATCACTTTTAAGTGTACGTTTTAAAAACTCAAAATTAACGGGAAACGGACGAAGTGATGACAAAATAGAACCTAAAAAGCGGGAAGTGTAAACACTTTCTTGGCAGCAGAATTTTGTGCTTTTTTTAGTTTTTCTGTTTTTTTTGTTGTTGGAAACATACTTTTGTTCTTATTTTTTAACTATTTTAAGAAAAAATAGCTTTATTAACTTAATTTAATTAAAAAAAAATTTGGAAAACGTATAATTAATAGTTTTTTTTAAACTTAAAGCCAAAAAACTGAAAATTTTTTCATAGTGTAAACACTTTCTTGCCAAACTGTATATACTTTATGGGGTCGGAAAATTCTCCTTCTGCCTGTTACATACATTTTAGCGACTTTAATATACCCTTTTACCCTATGGGTACAGGGTATAAAAATAAAATATTAATACTCTTTACTAAGGTCGACTGACTTTTACATCAAGCAAATGTACACACATATATACATATGTTAAATTATTAAAATAAATTAAATAATTAAACTAACAAATATATGTGCAAATATACATACAAATTTATTAATTAGGAATTCTTGAAATTTGGAATTTTGAATAAGCAAGAAATTAGCTAACAAATTTTGTTTATTCTTTAATAAGTATAAATCTACTCATTACAGGGTATCAATTAGCCTCACTGTCAGTTAAAATTGCAACAACATTCCTTGTATCCTTTTATAACATCTTTTCATCGATGGTCGATTATTTAGAAAAGACTTTATCTCCATTTTTTCGATATGTTTTATAACAAGTTTTATCTTTTTCTCTAGTATTATTTTTGTTGTCTTTACACTTGTCAGTTAAATGATAAGGCATGTTTTTTTTTTAATTCATTTTGTTTGAAATAAATAAGATAAGTTAATATTGACATTTTATTAATGCTTTTCAAAAAAAGTTAAACAAATAAAACAACTAAAACTCTGATAGAGAGACCTTGTCTCGAAAGGTCTCTTCTTCTCTCCCCTTTCTGGCATTCTTTTAAACTTTTGTTTAGTTTATTTGAGAGTGATGGGGTCTTATCTTATCTCCAGTATTACTCTCTCTATCGTCTCTCTCTCTCTCCCTCTATCACCTCTCCCATTTCTCTCATGCTCTCTCTCTCTCTATATATATTTCTCGTATTGCATTTAACGTAAATTGTTTAAGGTGCGCAATTTGCCAGTTGCTAATTTTGTTTTGTGCGGGCAGCAAGCCCTCCTTTTGTTGTTAGCCCGTTTGAGGAGAGGCAAATAGATTTACCTATCAATATCCACAGCCAGAGATTTACTTGTGTACATCAGAGGGGTTTGGGGCCTGGATGCCATTAATGGGGCATACTTAGTAGTATTTAGCCGTTTTTCAGAGGTGTGCCAAAGCAACGTAACAAAACTATGAAAAAAGTGAAACTGGTAAATACAACAAAATCAAAAAAAAAAAAAAAAAAAAACATTTAAGCAAAACAGATTTTTTTTTTGTAAATGTTTAGCTTTTAAATTTTTCTAGTTTTGTTTTGTTGTTCTAAGCAAACCTTTCGATATGCTAACTAAAAACAGAAAGAAACAAAAAAAAAACAGGTGGCAAATCGAGGTAGTGGTGCGTCATCATCATCATCATCGTTCCATAGTGAAAACCAACTGGGAACAACCCAGTTTTGTTTTGGTTAGGCAATCGGCTCGATAAGGCCTTGATATGGATTCAGACTGACTAACTATATTTGGATTTTTTTTGCGTTTCAAAACAAATTATATACAAAAAAATTCGTATTTTATTGTTAATTTCTTTTTAAATGTCAAAGTTTTGCTTCACATATTTGGAATATTAGACTGTGTGTGGGGGCGTATTAAAAATTGATTGCAATCAACAAAAACAAAAAATAAAATAAATTAATAATCAATATCATCATTAGGAATCGCACTCATTGGCCCATTCGCTGTCGGACAAGCCATTGCCGCCATCACCCTTAATACCGACCAATCTTGAGGGTGGCAAGGTTTCGGAACGATTGGGCAAACTTAAATCCAATTCAGAAAACTGGAAACAGCGCATAGGTAAATTAATTAATTAATAAAGGATCATCTAAAGATTTTTAATTCTTATGGTTTTCTTTTTTTTTCTTTTCTTATTTTTTTATGTAGAACAAACCGATGCCAAGAAGTTCACAGTCGCTGGACGACTACAGGTAAAATCACAATCTCCAGTGGAATTGCAATTTCAACGTTCAACCAATGATGCAGCCAAAAAATGCATCCTTTTGGAGGTGCGCAGTGCCAATCAACCTCAATTGGGTTTGGCCAAAAGTCCCTCCATGATGGTAACTACAACTGGGATTAGTAACAAGATCACAGCTCAGCGGAGTTTGAGTATCAATCCGGAAGAGGATCGCACAGTTTTGAGTCGATCCAATAGCAATAGTAGCAGCAGCAGCAGCAATACCACAGATTCGGATGGCGGTGATCGTAATTGGCCACAGAATGCCAAACAGAACAAAGAATTGGCAAATAGCAAAAGTGCAGCAGCACCCACAAATGTGGGATCCAGAATTCAAGTGCCACGTCTCGATGATGAGGAGACCTTTGAGAATTTCTTTGCATCAAAGCAAAAACCAAAAGAGAACGAGGAAAAAATTCTCTTAGAAATTACATCATTTGATCATATCAAGCCTACTGAGCGGTAAATTTCAATATAATAATTTTGAAATTAATTTATTATTATTTACAAAATTTTAAGTTAATCCATTTATATATATATATATATATGTACGTATATAAATATAATTTTTGTCTATCCTTAATAGACTTGTGACTAAGCGAAATATTCAAGGGCCCAAGGGTCGTAGAGCAGCTCGCAATCCTCTCAAGAGTTTGGCTGCCCGCAGTGACATTACCTCGGAATATACCGAACAGAAAACTGGTATAGCGGAGCGGGAATTACGACGTCTTAAACTGGAGTCATGTGAGTAGTCAGTCAGTCATTATTGTTTCCCCTGAGTCCTTTTGTAATCCTCTGTTCTCTTTTCTCTTTTTGTAAAGTTGGACATGGTCATACCAATTTGGCAGCTGAGGCCATTGCCGGTTTGGCCTCCAATGAGGATTTTAAATCGGTGGCCCTAAGATCATCATCGTTGCCATTGCAACAGATGTGGTTACCCCATAAGCCGATAATGTTGCTCCATGTTAAGGGACGTACTCATGTGCAAACTCGTCTGGTTAATCCAACGCCTCAATCATTGAATCGTGGTGATTGTTTCATATTGGTTGCTGGAACGCAGCTATTCCGTTATATTGGTTCCTTTGCCAATGTTATCGAAACGTCGCGCAGTAAGAAAATCTGTGCCGCCATTGTGGAGAATAAGGATTTGGGCTGTACAGCTAGTCAGGAGGTCATCTTAACCGATGACACTTATCTCAATGAGCGTCAGTGGCGTCAGTTTTGGTTACTGTTGGGCATCCCATTGACTGATAAGGCACCGGTGATTGCTGAATCCGGTCATGCCGATGAAGATGATGTATTTGAGAGCAGTTTAATTGAAACGAACAAAATCTATGAGTTCCAGGATGATGCACTAATACCCCTGGAAAAGTATTGGGGTTGTATACCCAAAGTGGATATGCTTGATACACGCAAGGTTCTTGTCTTTGATTTTGGCAGTGAGCTGTATGTGTGGAATGGCAAGAATGCTCCATCGGATGCTAAGCGGGCTGCCATTCGATTGGCCCAGGAGCATTTTGTGGCACAGGATTCGGCTGATTATGCCACCTGCTATTTAAATCCTCTCAATTATGCGGCAATTGTTGGCAAGCGTGAGAGTGTGGCCTATGCAAAGAGATGTCCTCAAAGGCCAGATTGGTGTGTCCTGGGTAAGATTACACAGAATATGGAAACGGTTCTCTTTAAAGAGAAATTTAGCGATTGGCCCGAGTTGGAACGTGAAGATCTGGAGAAGGATTATTTGGCAAATGGTGTCAATATAGTCCGTGCCCTTAATGGTGCCGCATTATTTAAGGGTGAACCATACCAGGAGCCCAATTTGATATTGGAACAGGCCAATCTGGGGCGTGGCAACTTCTACTATGATACGGATACTATGCGTCATTGCGATATAATTACCAAATCAACCGATAAATGGCAAATTCATGAATTCAATTTTGATGCAGCCAATTCTCGTGTGGATTATGGCCACTTCTATTCAACGGAAAGCTATATAGTAAGATGGATCTATCAGATATCTGTTACTGTACGCGAATTAAGCGGTAAAGTATCCAATCGGAGCACTGTTGGCCGTGATCGTTGCGTCTATTTCACCTGGCAAGGTCAGGACTCGAGTGCTAATGAAAAGGGTGCCGCTGCCCTTTTAACTGTCGAATTGGATAAGGAGAAGGGCGCCCAATTGCGTGTGGCTCAGGGTGATGAGAGTACAGCATTTATACGTCTATTTAAACAGCTTTGGCAGCATCTCGGACGTAAAGATAAATGCCTGGAGCGTCGTAACGAATGGAGACTCTATCAAGTGCAAGGCAACATCAAAGATGAGACCCTTCTCAAGGAGGTCAACTGTCAGGCATGCCAGTTGCGCTCACGCAGCTCCATGTTACTAATACATGGCAATCAGGGTCTGGTTTTGGTTTGGCATGGTTCGAAGAGTTCCACACACACTCGAACTATAACCCTAGAGACGGCACAGGATTTGATCAAGCAAATGCCAAATGATCTCTTTATCTGTGACAATGCGACTCTTACCGAAATGGAAGAGGGTTCCGAGAACGAAGCATGCAAAACAGCTTTGGATTTAGAGGAAAAGCGCAACGACTATGGCAATCTATTGGAATCATCAAAGATCTATGACTATCAACTCAGAATCTTCCACTTTAGCAGTACCCAAGGAGTATTTAAGGCACAGGAATTAATTGATCCATTACGTTGCCAGGATCTGCATAGTCCATATCCATTTGCCCAAGCCCAGCTATATAATGCCCGACAACCGACTATATTTCTCATAGATGATGGTACTGAGCTATGGCTTTGGATGGGCTGGTGGCCACTTGAAGATATTAAGAGTAAGTTCTACAAAGATAATAAATATTTTATATGAAATAATAAATCATATATTGCAGTTAATGCAGAGGATAAGGATCGCAGCAGTCCAATATCAAGTGATAATCGGGCTGGCGTCAATCGTTGGATCTCAGAGAGGCGAGCTGCATTAGAGACAGCCGTTGACTATTGGCGAGCAAAGCATGGCGAGAACGAGAAAGAAGCGTTCCATGGCATCAAGGGTCAAGTAGTGTGGGCTGGCCTAGAGCCATTGGCTTTCCGGGCACTCTTTCCCGACTGGACAGACCGAACTGATGTGAAGGAAATCAATTTGGAGGTAAATTTCACACTGTCTAGATTCCTTTATATGTATGTATATGCTTAGTAAAATTCTTTTGGTTTCTTGTCAGGATGGCCGTACGGATACACTTATGCTGATTAGCACAATGCTGGCACAAATGACACAAACTGAGTATCCCCTAGAGATTCTAAAGGCCCGGCCGTTGCCCGAGGGTGTGGAACCCACACGACTAGAGGTCTATTTAAATGCAGACGACTTCAAGGTGGCGTTGGGCTGCAGTCGGGCGGAGTTTGAACAGCTTCCCATTTGGAAGCAAACTAAGCTAAAGAAGGAGCGAGGACTCTTCTAGGAGAATGCAACATATAGACTTGAACACAATCACAAAACAAAGAATTCAAAACAAATGAAAAAAAAAAAATACTAAATTTTAGAAGCACCTTTTTTTTGATATGCAACGATTGCTTTTGCAGCGGGCACCTATAAAACATACGATGTATTCTATATATCTACTAGGACTATCACATATACACACTTACGTGCGCATATCCTTATAAACTCTCTCTATATATTTACACGCATACACATATATACACACACATATATAAAATTATATATGTAAATTATATATCCATTTATATAAGCATCAAAGCAACACTAAGCAATAATAAATCTTATCCAAACTCGCTTCATTCGAAATCAAATCTGTTCAAGAGTTTGTTGGTTAACTATTTTACTTGTAAATAATACTAAGTTTATTTTGTTTTTACGTTTAATTTAAATTCTAATTAATTTTTTTTTTACGAATTAACGAAATTTTGCATTTGTTCAATTTCTGCAAACACCAAAAACATCAAAGAAACCGAAAATCAACGAGCCCTCGTTATTATATTCACATTTTGGATATCAATTTAGTGTTAGTTTTATTATTTTTTTTAATTTAATATTCTTACACCTATACATATTTGTATTTCAGTGTTTTTTTTTTTTTAATTTTATTATTATTATGTTAAAAACAAATTTTGCGTATTTAATTTTTATTAAATCAGTTTTACAAAATTCATCATTCTTGGTTTTGTTTTGCAATGGAATATTTGATTAATCAACCTGCGGTCTATTTCTGTTCGCCTGGTGTTTTACTTGATTTAAAAAAACTGAACTCGAACAACCAACTAGCTGTGCCTGTTCGCCTGGTAATTCACTTGTACTGAATTTTATCTTGGTAATTTTATTTGAAAAATAATTACTTGGAAAATCCACATACTATCTGTTTGACAGGCAATCAGTGAATCAGTTCTAGACAACTTTTTTTTTTCAAATTGTAGCGAAACATTTCATCAAATTTTTGCAAGGGGGTAGGTCGTCAAAATTGTTAAAAAATCACAAAAAACGTAATATCTCTGCCATTTCAAGGACGATCAGGATATGCTTTGGGCTGAAGGAAGCCCTTGACGATTAACGTCGAATGGCATGATTGTATCCTTAAAAGTCCTTAAAATGGCTGAGAAAAAAGGATATTTCTCTGTAGGGAAATTTGCTAATAACTCAGCAGTCCTTTGGAAAACCTGAACGAACCTAATATCAACTAAATCTAATTTTAAAGGACTATCTTCTGGCCAAAGGATATTGGGATAGTCTTGGAGAGAGTCGAGTTATGGAGGATTTTGTGTCATTGACTATTTTCTTGGTAGAAAAAATAAAAAGAAATTGTATTATAAAAATAGTATTGCATACTTTTTCAACTCTTTTCAGTCCAAAAAGATGTTGCATACTTTGACCGTTTTCCGAAATTTCCAAGAAAAAGTTGAAGAAAGAAAGGAAATGGAAATAAATGCAACAAAGCTTGCGCGACCCGCTCTTCTGCTTTTGTTTTGTGGGAAGGAGGTTGGTGGTTTGTTGTTGATGGATGATAGTTGGGTTGGTGGAGAGGGGGTTCTCCTTTGCAAAGGAACCCTCCTCTCTCTCCCCTTTTCCACTCCTCCACAGGAGGTTTTTTTTTTAAGGGTGTGTGTGTGTTTGTGTGTTGTTGTGGAAGGAAGAGGGGAGGGGGGAGGGACCATGTATAGTTAATAGTTAAGTGTGTCTTCTCTCTCTGTTGTATTGGTATTATTTATACATATATTTTATATTTTATGGTATTTATTAATTATTTTTCTATATTATATTATATTTTATATACTAATATTTATGTAGTATTTATTTTATATGTTTAGTATATACGTAACCCCATATGTTGTGTCGTGTGTATATGTAGTAGTAGTAATATTATCAATCATACATATTATATTATATTTGTGCAGAGTACTTTTAATTTTATATGTTAAAGTTATTGATATTTGTTTTGTAAACTTATATATATAATTATTTATAGGTGGGAAAGAAGGAAGGGGGTTGGTTTGTTTTTTTTGAAAGGAATTATTATTAGTGGTGGAGCGGAGGAGTAGAGGAAAGGATGGAGGGGGGGGGAGGGGGGGGGGGGGGTGAGACGGATTTCTCCCATTCATTCATCATTCATTTTCAAACAACAAATTCCACATATTATCTTTGAGTCATTAAATTTTTTGTTTATATGTTGTTATTTATATTTTGTCCCCCGAAAACTCGGGGAAGACTTGAACTCAGGAAGAAGAACTTGTTTTGTAAGCGGGCGGCGCTGCACCTCTATCTGCTGCGCCACCCACTACTTATTGCATTGATGAGCTAAACTGCATCAAGATACCCATAAATGACGTCACGTTTTCCGGTCATAAAAACAACTTGGGAATTATAAGCTGAAATTAAAATTCCACCTGCAAATGTCATCCTTTTTCGCTTAAAAAGAACTTGAGAATTTTAAGATACGATTTGAACTTGCAAATTTGGTTTTAAATTATCTATCAATATCAATTTAAAAAGAGGACTCTTTTTATTTAACCAATTTGTAGTTGCGGGGTGCGGTCCGGCGGCCCGACCGGATCCGACGATCTTATCATCATATATGTAGTATAAATAATAATATATAAGTATACTTCATTTTAATTTTTGCTTACTATCCCACTGAATGTTTCCCAAACACCACACAAAAAATATCATCCGTCACAGAGGGTCGAGAAAAAATGTCTGGCATTGTCAACCGCCCCCCCCCGCCCACCTGGAAATTTGAACACGCGCACACGTCCGCCTTAAATTTGACAGTCACCTTTAACTACTCAACCAAAGTACACCATTGTCTATCAGCGTTTGTTTGCCTACTAATTACTCAGTTCTAACAAGCTACTGATATAAATAAATTAAATCATTTATCCTGTTTGTTATAATTTAATTAAAATCTAAAATTTTCGCTTATACTGTAAATTTTGGGAAGTGATTGGCCATGACTTAAATGCGTAATAAGTGACTAAAGTTTTCTACTATGGTTAATTTTAGAGTTCGACGCCATTTTCCTTCTTGTTCCTTGCGTCTGGTTCACCAAGGAGCTTATGATGCTGATTGAATTTGCCGAATAAGGCGTGAAACCAACTCACAGCAGGCCTTTTGCCTGTTCTTGGCGACAGCCATTACCTCATCATGGTTGGCCTCCTCATCCTTTTTGTCGCTGTACTCGGTGGCACATTTGTTAGTGATCAGACTGAAGGCAAATACCTTCATATCGCAATGGCGGGCAGTAATAACTTCATGTACGGTTGACATGCCAACCGCATCCACGCCCATCATGCGGAGAGCCTTCAATTCGGCAATGGTTTCATAGGTAGGTCCACCTAGACAGGAATAGACACCTACATGCATGTTGGCCTCAATACCCATTTGTTTGCCAATTTCAAGTGCCTTGTTAATTAGATCTTTGTTGTAAGAGTTCACCAGAGCGGGAAAACGTGGTCCAAAGCGAGGATCGTTGGGTCCCTGTAGCGGGGAATTTCCTGCAAACCCAAGCATATTGACATGATCATGCATAAGCATAATGTCACCAACTGAGTACTTGGGATTGATGCCACCCGCAGCATTTGTAGCAAACAGATATTCCACACCGCACAGCTTCATCACGCGTACCGGCATGGAGCACTTGGCCAAAGGATACCCCTCATAATAATGGAAACGTCCCTGCATGGCCATGACAACTGCTCCTTCTAGTGTGCCAACAACTAATTTACCAGCATGTCCCTCCACAGTTGATACGGGAAAATTGGGAATTTTCTCATATTCAAACACTTTGGCATCCTGTATAATATCAGCCAACGAACCAAGGCCCGAGCCGCAAATAATACCGATCTTCGGACGCATGCTTGAACCTTTCACAATAAAGTCGGCAATTTCTTGGATGACCTCATATGGATACCTGTGTGAAGCGATAAGAATAATTGATTAGTCACAGCAAACGACAACACAATGAGAAAACAATAAAAAATCAAGTGTGGACAAATGTTACAAAATCTTTCTGCCAGAACTCATCCCAGTTGAAAGAACGTATGGAGTACATATGAAGAACATATTGTAGACAAGAATATATAAAAATAACAGACAAGATAGATAAAAACAACATATGCTTATTTATCAATCTATACATTTTGTATCGACAAAAACATGTACATACATATAGAATATATATTTTTTTTTTTAGCAAATAAACACAAAATGTCAATCAGTTTTAACGAATTCACAATGAAAACAATGGGTACAGAGGTACACAACTGAACAACTAATGCAAGAGTTGGAACAACTACAAACGTGTCTTCGTTCATCACGCGCAATACTCTAAGATCTTCAGTTGAAAGGTAGCATTGGATTTTGTTTTGGTTGTCATTATTGCTGAAAATTGTAAAAATTTATTTATAAATACATTTAAAATGTTTTCCCCCTGATTAAAAAAAAAAAATGTAATAATTCAACAAAACAAACATAACAATGTGCTAAGTTGCTTGTGACTTAATGATACGGATATCGGTGAGAAATGCAACCTTATCGGCATTTAAATGGGGGAAAAAAAACAATGACATTGAATGGTTATCTGAATTGCACATTTATTAAGTCTCCAACACACACAAACACACGCACACACAGGCCAAAACAAGTTAATTTTCTTATCTCGAAAGGAAAGCTGAAATTAAGGTTTTTTTTTAAAGGCACGCCTTCCAAATTATCTGATGGAGTAATTTTGGAGATATGCTAGAGTTATGTATATGTAATCTTTATATATCTAGTTATAAGTCTTCTATTAGAAACTACGTATGTATATATATATGTTGCTATAACCCTGGGACATTGCGTGGTCAGCTAACTATATTCTCAAAGGCCAATTGCACTAAAAAACACCACTAACTGGTTAAATATTTAATCACATGGACAATAGCGTTTTTGGGACACGCTAAGGGTCACGCAATGACTTGAACTGTCTTGGGACTATAAAGAATTCAGTGAATTTTTTAAAGCGATAGCGCAAATATTGAATTCTTTAACATAATGGGTAATATTATTTAAACATTTATAAATAAAAGGTTGACTGGGTCAAATTCTATGTGAGGCTGTATAATTATTGGCTAGAAACTGGTTCGAGGTTAAGTTGCATAAACTTGAACTGAAATGGAAGTTGCCATTGCTCCCCCCTTTTGGAACTGATTAAGCGAATATTGGAGACCAAAACTAAACAATACAAAAATATCATCTCACACGTGCTGCCTAATGAAATCTTCTCATGGGGTTTCATCATCATCATCATCAACATAAACGTCATCACATGTTTTTTTCAAACCAAACTGATAAGTAATCAATATTACAAAACAACGAAAACAAGACATTAAATGCGTCATAAAAAATAAATGTAAAATCTTTATGTAAATATATACCGAAAATATATATATATATACTTATATTATATATACAGAAGCCTCAAAAAATTTAACTAATTGAAACAATTTGGCTAATAAATTCGATTGTCCACTCATTTAGAGAACACGCGACGTAAAAGAATCTCCATTGATTTTCGGTTTATTTTGCAAGTTTTTAGCCTTCTCATTGAATATGCAACTTTTCGAATAATGTTAAGAGAAAAAAAAACCAAAAAAACAAGTTTCGAAAACAATGAATAAAGAAGGAAAAAAGAAAACTAGAAATGTCACTGATATTCGTAAAAAGTCTCTTACGTCATCACTTAATTTCAAATTGCGGAAATTTGTTTCAAGATTAGATAAAAGAAATCGCTAAAAGATATTTGAGGACTCCCCGCTAAATCATTTAACTTTAACAAGAAATTAAAAGAAATAAAGAAATTGGACCGATCTATGTCGGCAAAGGAGATTTGAAACCAGTTTGAGCTAGACATTCTAGAAAATAATATGCAAATTGACGATGACTATTTAATGATCTACGCAAATTGATAAGCCGATCTGGATGGGCAACATATTTTGTCAAATACATATGTTGATACCAGCGGTTAAGATCAAGGGCAGTGCCACAAAAAAAAAAAAAAAAAAATTTAAATAATAATAAAAAGCAGCGAAAAAACCGGCAAACAAATTTAAATCACTTTCGAATTGTGCGTTTCACTTAGGACTTACAGTTCGCTATCTGGTGTTGGTACAATCAGTGCTTGGCTAGGATCTTGCTTATCTCCAGCTTTACCACGAGGATTCGAACAGCAGTCGACTGAACACATGATTGTTGATGATTAAAAATATTTTGTTGTTGTTCACAAATTTTTGTAATGCTACTAAAATCTTTTCCAAACTCTAAAATGATTAACTAAGACAAAGCTACGTGATGAAGTTTTAAAAAAAAATTTTTTTCATAATTTAACCCGTTGGGTTTTATTCTTTCTTTCTTAATTATCCCGTCGTCTTCTTGTTTAAAATTTTTTCGTAAGGGATTGGTGTTAGGGGTGTGGAAGTGTTTGTGGGTTGGAGACTTACAGCAAACTTTGGGGCGTTGGAATTATCTTCTCGCCATTGGTAGCTTTGGCATTCTTCTTGTCCGTGCATGTGTTGCCGGACTTGCCTGATCCACCTGGACCGGAGCAACAATCACGTGAACACATTTTGCTTTTTTTATTGTTGGTGAATTTTCTAGTAATTTAGTTAAAAAAAATAATTGAATATTTCTAATTTTGGACGAAAAGCCGAAATGTGTGTGTTTGTACAGGGTAAGAATTTTGTGAGTATAATGTTATACTCTACAATTGAAAACCAAAAGCAACAGCTACTACGTCTAGCTCAAAATAATCAAAAATAATCGGAAGAAAAGTTATAACAAAGATGTGAGGCAAATGAAAAGCATGGTAAATGGAAGTGGCAGGACGGCTAGGAGAAAAAGCAATAAAGGCCACATCGATCGGTAATGTACTACAACATACATAAATATGTATGTATGTATGTATGTACATACTTCCACCAGAATACAAAAAAAAAAAGAAGCAGGTCAAAATAACTAGGTCCAAGGGAACAGCATTGAGAAAGTTGGCAGGTGACGATGCGGTGCGGTGAGGTTGGAAATTCTACACATATCCATTAACTTAAACGGAGGCCAGCTACTCAAAATGACAGTTAAAGACAAACGCAATTGGTCTAATACACTGGCCTACAACAATTGAAGACAAAATAAAACACTGAAATCAATTTGAATGCTTAAATCTAAATTTTGGCAAACAAAAAGTAGGCTTAGAGAAATTAAATTTTTCTTTTTCTATTTGGTCGACTTTAATACTGTAAAATTTAAGCTATTTAAATGTAAATATAAAAAAATTTCTTTCTAAAACATTAAAAAAAAAAATTTTTAATTTAAATAAAAATAAATTGAAATATTTTTGAAAATTTGCTTGCTTTGTAGGGCAGTTTTAAATTACAATATCAATTACAATTAGATTGCAGTTAACGATTTCCTGGCGTGAGTTGTGTTTGGATAGGCCTACCATCTTCCCTTCCCCCCCCTCCTGTAATATGCAAAATTCATTATATGATTTAACGACCCCCCCAACTTACGTGTGATTCTCTTGGGTAGTATATTCGGTTGTTGACTCTCTGTTGCAACTGTTCCCATTATTATTGCTGGTGGCCACATCACTATTGGTCATGATTAAAGTTGAGTGCGAATGAGTTTCTAAGGAGTTTAAACTATATAATTATATAAGCGTCGCCGATCTCTGCTCCGTTTGAGTCTCTTCTGGTTATGTAAATTTCTGTTTGTTGTGAGTTAATTAACTTTCACGGATTGACGATAAACTCAATTTAAAACTGGAATGTTGCCTCCTTTTGTAATCTTGTTAGATTTTTTCTTATTTATATATAAGAATTTTGTTTATGTTTTGGTACTAAAGGCCTGTTGCCTGCTCAATGTCCGGATGATAAGTGAATAGCTTTGTCTGATGGTTTCACGGCTTATAAACGAACATGAACGACGCTGTTCGTGGCAGAGGCAACAACACGGTCTGATTCTGCCAGAGTCTACGTCTCAGTCGCTGGCGGCGTTACTTATGTATATGTATGTATGTATAGCGCCTCTGGTTCTGCCTCTGCTGACTTATTGTCGTATATTGTATATATTTATAATATATATATACATATATATGTATATATTTATGTGTAGTTACTATATATTCTATAGCCGGAATCATTGCTCCTAACTCAGTTAATTGAATAAATCGAATTCATTTCTAGACCAAAGTAACAGTAAACATGGTATCATTTCGTGGAAAATGTATGTATGTCTCAATAAACAGCTGTTCTTATGTATATACTGGCAATTCTTTACCTTCGTTTTATAACTAAGATTATACATGCACAGGTACCAACAACACCTACATATGTATGTATGTATATACTAAATGACTAAATGCACAAAAAAATAAAGTTTGTTCATAATACATATAAGATAATGCAAAAAAAAAAAAAAAAATACACTGAAAGAAAAAACTAGTATAGAATGACAATTGTAACAGAACTATATATGTACATACATACATACATACATAAAAAAAATATGTAGATCTTATTTTGAGGACATACATACATACATACATATATACAATATACATATGTACTATTTTTTCAATTCTTTAATGATAATTTTTCACCCTTATCAAATCGAATGCTAAATAATCAGAATTTAAATTTATTTTTAAACACTTTTCTCTTGTGCGACTTGATTTGTGCTTGAAAAAAAATATAACAAAACATACCACAAGCTGAGTTCAACATTTTGTTATAATATTAATATAGATTTTAATTATTTAACCTTTAACTAGACAGACTCTTATCAACGAATGTAAAAGGGAACAACAAAAATTTGCTCGGATTAAGGCGGAAAATTTTCGATTTTACATTTTCTACCTACGATTCCAAATCCGATTTCAATTTTAATACCTATGCCAATTTCGTTTCCGATTCATACTCAAATAAGATTAGATGCCAGATACACCCCTATGCAATCGGTCATAAATATTGAATCACCTAGCAACGAAAGTATTGAATAGATTTCTAAACTCTAAAAATTAATGTGTACTATATATTAAGTGTAAGCCCGGTGGAATAGAGATAGTCTATGATCGTTAAGTAAACAATTTCTAAACATCTACATGTGACGAATCTCTTTCGATTTTCATTGCTTTAGCATCTATTGAACATGCATTGATAAGGTCTTATCAATTTTCTTCCAGTTCGTGTGGGGCAGAATTTCGCATTAAATCGATGCAAAGTAATCCAGTAAACAAGTTTATAATTATAAATTTCTTGGAAAAAATGAATAACTTAATAGATTATTAGTAGAATTATTAATTTAAATTAAAACTTCATAATTATATATAAGACCTTATAAATGATCCCTTGATTTAAAGGGTTTATTTGTTTCGACGGGAAATCGGCGGTGCAGTAACGACTATCGAAAGTATTGGTATATACATATATACATATGTATTTCTACTCCTAATCAGAATGACTATGCCAAAATGAAGCCTTTTTTATTGCTTGCACTATGCTTTCAAGCGACACTATTGTATTGAAAATAGAAAATATTCGACTTGAAGTTGCTCTTCCTTTTTACGTTTCAAATTTTCTTTGACATTGACTAAAACAAAAATCTATTTATATAGATTGAAATTAACTGGGAAAATGATAAATATATCAAATGACAGCTCTTCATTTCGGTTCATTTGAAAATTGACCTCGACTTTTAAGATGCATGGAAAAGTGGAAAATTCCCACATGATAAGCAAACAAAAGAAACGAAATACGCACCAAAAAAAAAAAAAAAAAAAAATTCCATTAATATTTCTTTATAGGGAAGAAGTTTCAAGAGCTATGACCAGTATATGTATATCAGTTAATAATAATTTCAAAAAGTACCTCAATAGAAAGAGTAGTGGTCAAATTGCACCTCTGTTGTCAAAACAACAAACTCATTATGATTGCAGCAGTTGCGATACTTGTGTAAACAGTGAGTTCATCTGTCGATCCGTCTCCTTGTTCGTCCGTCCGTCAAGCAACGTGCAAGAGATACAAAATCGAATGGAAATACTGATAATGAAAATATATGAATACATATACATATATGAAGAACAATGCCAACAATCCCAAATTCTTTCATAACTGTTTTCTTTAGTTATCTTTACAGATTAACCCATTCCATGGTGTGGTGCTTGTATGCTCAGTGGCCATCGGAAGTGGCTGTTCGAAACCTCCCAATTTGTGAATTACTTAAAGGTAATTATTACATAATTAAGACCGATACAGTAAATATATATAATAAAATGGTATTCCATTGCATACTTTTATTAATCCTTAACGGTTATCAGATGTATTATCCAATTTTGCTCTGAAACATATGTATCTATAGACACAAAAAAATACTAAATGAATTAAAATCTAGAAAGAATAACAAAATCTGTTGATTGCATTTAAATTTTTATTTGTATTTTGGTATATAATTCAGTTGTTCATTTTTCTGTGTAATTGGCTTATTGTTTTCAATGATTGAGAAGAGAATTATTTCAAATTTGCATTTTGCATTGACTTTTCATGTTTTTATTTTTTTTTTGCTTGCTATGAATGTGAGAATATTAGATGTGTGTATTACTTACTAGTAGCATAATTTAGTAGTATTATTTAGTTGACATTAATGTTTTCATTGATTGATCGAATAGAAAAACTAAAAGAAAAAATCTTTTCATATTTAACAATTACTATTCCAACTAGAAAAAATGGTTTAAATATCTCAATAAATTGATCAAATGGAATGGGACAGACCAAGAGAACGTATCTATATGATACACAAATAGGATAAATCGTACAAGTCATCTTAAAATAAAGAAATCAAAATTAAAGGTTAAGGTAATGTCACTTGTTTAGTAAATTGTAGAGCCTCCGTCACAATTAAACTTTTTATTTTTTTGTAGACAAGATTGATTGAAATAACTTAACTGAAAAAAGAAATACAATATAAAGTCATTTGCCACTAAGCCACAAAATCCACACAAGTTTATTAGAGCGAAAATTAAACGTTCAAAGACTAACGAAAATAAAAATGTTAAAGAAGAAATTGCAAGCCGTAAATTGGAAATTGAATGAATTTAAATACAATATCTAATGTGTAATATAATTTACCTATTATTTTTTATTTTAGTTTTTTTTTTTCTTAAAAAGGAAATTTGTTTAAACGAATGTTTGAATTGGACAATGAGATACAGTAAGGATACAGTAAGTTGGCAGGCGGTTGGGCGATCAGTCAGGCCATGGGAAAAAATGATCTATTTTCGTTTTTCCCCCATCAACGTCAAAAAACACATTCTCGACATTTAATAGATGGAAAATTCTATTGAAGAAATTTCAAAATAATCCAATGTTTTTGTCTCAACTGCTTTTCATTTTATAATTCATCATATTCATATTCATAAAAATCGTTAAAAAACAATTACCCAAAAATAAAAACATTTTAACTTGTCAAAAATAACAATATACATACATATGTACATACATATGTAAGTATTATAATCAATCCGATTTCTTGTTCTTCTTGTTTGTATTCTTGTTGTTGTCGTTGTTGTATGTTGGTGTTGTTGTCGGTGTTGTTGTCGGTGTTATTTGTGATTTTTGTTGCTGCTGTCTGAGAGACACGCGTGCCGCTTCCGATTCACGGGTTTCAGGTTTTTGTATCAAAGAAATCTCACACCCCCCTCCTTCGTGAGGTGGCACGTGGTCATTGAAGGAGTGGAATGCGAGAGTAACTTTAAGAGTTTTCCTAAATTCAGCTGTACTCATAAAAGCAAATGCATCGATCGAGACCAAAAGATCAAATATTATTGTATATTTTATACCAAAACTGTTCAACGAGAATCGAAGGAATTTGTAGGTCAGTGACAAAATTGTTAATGAAGTGATGTGACACAATCTAGACGGATGTAAGCACAAAGATCGTTCATCAAATATTGATATGGATGGATATGAGCAGTGGCGAATAGTTTGTCGAAAAGATATTCTACATATAGTTTAATCTTTCCACTTTATTAAAAGATATTGATACGGAATTTCTTAATTTGAAGCAATATAAATTTTATTTTAGATTTGTTTTGATTATTTTATGGATTTTTATTTTTTTGTTAGGTGATAATATTTGAGATTCTTTTTGTTTTTTTTTATATTTTTGTTTTCTTTTGTGGCACTATTTAGAGGCGAGCTTTTCAAAAGCTACATACATATATTAAGGACTTGAAACGAGACGAGTCACCTATGCACATGCGGTGAATATGCGCTGCCGGATATTGGGCTCGAGATTGGGACTCATGCGTCCACTTTTTACCCACGACCGCATTGTCTTAAAACTCAAACTAGAGTAGACAGAAAGAGTATTCTGACAGAGACAGCGATAGAGTTGAAGATTGTAAAAGTTAGAGAAAAACTAGAAGATTGGGCTAACTTCGGACTTTCCGAAGTTTGTATACCCTTGCAAATTGTATTTTTTGATTTTTATATAATTTGCTAGAATCGTTTGGAAGTACATAAAACTCATCAAATCTAAAAATAAGTAAAAAAAATTTTTCATTCAAACATTTTTTTGGTCTGATTGTTCCTGTGACTGCTATAGCATATAGTCGAACGATTCTGATGAAACTCGATAGATATATTTCTAAATATGTATATCGAATTTGTAAATACCAAATTTTGGGACAATCGTTTTTAAAACACCGAAGTTATTGATCTAAAACTATATTTTTGACCGATTGTTCCTGTGGGAGCTATATGATATAGTCAACTGATTCTAATAAAACTTGGTAGAAGTGTTGAAGATTATACAAACATCAAATTTAGTGACATTCGATTGAAAAACACTAGAGTTATTGATGTTAAACCCTATTTTTGACCGATCCTTCCTATGGGAGCTATATGATATAGTCATCCGATCGGGATGATTCCGAGATGTACAATGCCTGCAGCAAAAAGAAGTCTATGTGCAAAAAATTTCAGTAGCTCCAAGGGTCTCGGAGGAGATAGCGTTGATCCAGACAGACGGACAGACGGACAAGGCTATATGAACTCAGCTCATTGTGCTGATCAAGAATATATATACTTATTATAGTCGGAGATGCTTCCTTCTACCCTTACAAGGGTATAAAAAGTAATTGTATTTATATACATACATATGTATATCTTGGTTAATTATTGTTATCATTAAATATACTAATTATTTTTGTCTGAGTTTTTTGTTGGTTTGTTTCAATAGAAAAACCGAAATCTAATAACTAATATTTCGTTTTTCTTTTTTTATTTTGGCATTTTGTTGCAAAAATTGTATATAAATAATCAATATGTATAAATTTCTTTCAACAATTTTTTCTAGATATCAGATAAAAATTGCCTAAGATGTACATATGTATGGTTACTGTAATATATGTGTGTATATGTATATGGTACAAAGTAAATCATAATGAATACGAAATACAAAATACACAATGTGAAAAACATAAACAATTAAACTAAAGTTTACATATTACAAATGAATCAAATATATATGTATGTATATAAAGAAAAGGTACAGTCAATATCGTCTCACATCGTCACATTCAATTTCATTCAATTGATTTCATTTAAGACATAAACAATACACTCATACGTACAGTAAATAACGAATATAACGAATAGATAACTCTCTCTATCATTTTTCTTGAAAATGTTCCCTTGGTTCAGCATTGAAAGTTCTCTGGACATGTTATTATGTTGGAGAGGAGGAAAGGAAGAACCTCTTTCGCGTTCAGTTAGTGTCTGATTAAGCTGATCGGTGAATGTGGAACCGGGACCGCCAGATAATTTACTGCCATTGAACTGAGGTACATCGAATTTTCGGCTTTCTCATTTTCCGATAACTTATAATTTTAACCCAATATGATATCATACAAACTATTAGGATTTCGATGGTTGGTATTTATGTAAAGTAGCTGGCCCAGTGCCAAATGTGGCCATGCTGCCATAGTGAAAATCATTCAATCATTAAGTCCATTGGCCAAAAAAATGAGAAATGCCATTGGACACACTGACATGTCCAACAGTGGCTGTTGATGTTGAGTTCACATTGAGAGATGAACCCTAACCAACTACGATGGCGTCCTCATCCTCTTCATCGGTGTCATCGAGAGTACAATTGAATCTGCGACTGTTGCTTCTGTTGTGCTTCATTAGATTTCTATGGGTTAGCTGCTGATCGCTGATGAGACCATTTGTATTACTGTTGCTGTTCCCATTGCCATTGGAGGATTCCATATCGTAGTTGTGCAATTACATAGGCGAGTACGATAGGCAACGGACAGAAAGGACGCACAAGACAAAAATGAAAATGATAAGGAATGAGGCGAGAATGCAATAGAAAAAGAAAAGCAGCAAAGTGAGAGAGAGGGAGCGAGTTATTGACATAAAATTACATTTAGCACATGGACAAAAGCACAAACACGAAAATTGATCAACTAAAGATATATATGCTAAATATGCTATATAGCAAAGTAGCAGCAAATTCACATTAAATCGTCCGTGCTCAGTAAAAGTCATGGAAAAGAAGCAACAGAATATTTTTTAAGACTATTGTCTTTCTTTTCTATTTAATGTTAATGGTTAATAGCTTGGAACTCTTTGCGCATAACAATAGCGTTGACATTCTTCTACTAACGGAGATCAGAATTAGGCGAGGGGAGGCGGTAAAAATATATGGATACACCTTTTATCCAGCTTTTAAACCATCCCGAAATAATAACAGCATTGGGGGAGCAGCAGTATTGGTGAGGTCCTCTCTTCGTCACTTTCCACAGAAAGTTGTTGAGACACGTAGCATACAAATGTCATCGGTTAAAGTTGCCACTGGTTTTGGAGACATAGAGTTTAGCGCCATTTACTGTCCGCCCAGAATCAGGATTGAGGAAAGACATTTCATCAATGCACTCCGGGCTTGTGGCCAAAGGTATCTTGTTGGTGGTGACTGGAATGCACGGCACTGGCTCTGGGGTGATTCTTATAACTCGCCTAGGGGGCGCGAACTAGCGGAAGCCATTTCTGCAACTGGCGCAAGGATTCTCGCCACTGGATCGCCGACCAGGTACCCATATGTGCGGAGTCATACGGCTTCCTGTATAGACTTTGCAGTGCATCATGGTATACCGGACTCTCGAGCAACGATAACTCAGAGCTGGGATCTGGACTCTGATCATTTGGCCTTAGTTGTCAACATTGAGACGGATGGTGTTCATGTCAATCCAAGCACTGGATTAATCACTAAGCATACCGACTTGCTCGACTTTAGGCAACATTTGGAGAACTCGATTCAGCTGAACGTTTCATTGAATTCTGAGGAAGATATTGAGATGGCTGTAGATAACTTCACAGAGAGTATTCACATGGCTGCTGTTGCCTCGACGCCTACAGAGACCCATAAAGGCCCCGCCTATGGTATTGTCTTAACAAGAGAGGCCAGGGAACTTTTGGCACGGAAAAGAAGACTCCGAAGAAGATCAATCCGATCCCAAGACCCATGGGATAGAATTCTATGGAACCGGGCTGCTAAGCAACTACGAGATATCTTAAGAGAAATTCGAAGTAATTACTTTGAGCAGAAGCTGGCTTCTATGGATTATACACTGGATGCGGGATATTCGTTGTGGAAGAGCACTAAGGCTCTAAAGGGGCAACCGTTTAGACAGGTTCCTGTTCGGTGTCCTAGTGGTGAGCTTGCTAAAAATGAAGAAGAGCAGGCCAATTCTTTTGCACGTCATTTGGAAGCCAGGTTCACCCACTACCAATTCGCCACGGATGACCAGTGCAAGGAGACTTGTGAGAGTCTGACTACTCCTCTACAAATGTCTTTACCCATTAGGCCAGCCAGGGTCGAGGAGATTGAGGAAGTTATCAAAAACTTGCCGAGAAGGAAGGCTCCTGGTATTGACAGGGTGTGCAACGTTACCTTGAAAGCCTTGCCTAAACGGGCGATTATTTTCTTGGCAATAATATTTAACGCGATGCTTAGGATACAGATCGTTCCCAAGCAGTGGAAAATGGCAGCAATCTTAATGATTCATAAACCGGGAAAACCAGAAGACGATCCTGAGTCGTACCGTCCGATAAGTCTCCTGCCTTCCTTATCTAAGGTATGGGAGAGACTTATTGTCAATCGACTAAGCGTTCATATTAACGAATGTCAAATCTTGCCGGACCACCAGTTCGGCTTTAGGAAGGGACATGGTGCAGTAGAGCAAGTTCACAGACTTTCGAAACAAATCCTACAGGCGTTTGATGACAAGGAATACTGCAATGCAATCTTCATTGATATTCAGCAGGCATTCGATAGAGTCTGGCACGCTGGGCTGCTGAGCAAAATTAAAAGTCTTTTCCCGGCACCGTACTTTGGTGTTCTACGATCATACTTGGATGGGCGTCAATTTATGGTTAAAGTTAGGGGCACCTTTTCGGCTGCTTACCAGATGAGAGCTGGAGTTCCGCAAGGTAGCGTCCTAGGGCCGCTGCTATACTCTATATATACTGCCGATATGCCATGCCCCAGTGAGCACCATATGGAAGCTCCAAGTAAGGCTCTCCTGGCCACGTACGCAGACGATGTCGCTGTGCTGTATAGCTCTAAGTGCCGCTACCAGGCAGCGGATGGAATTCAAGGGTATTTAGATGCTTTTTCAGCTTGGTGCAAGAGGTGGAACTTGAAGGTTAACCCTCAAAAAAGTACAAATCCTTGCTTCACTCTGAAGACTACCTTTAGCGGCACACCAGCTATTCAATTGGAAGGCGTAACGTTGGAGCAACCGATGAAAGCCAAATACCTAGGGATTACACTTGATAAGCGACTAACCTTTGGACCTCACTTTACAGCTACGGCTGGAAAGTGCCGTCTAAGAATGCAACAGTTACGTTGGCTGATGAATAGGAAAAGCACCATGACATTGAGGGCAAAAAGAGCTGTCTATGTTCACTGCATAGCGCCGATCTGGCTCTATGGCGTACAAATTTGGGGTATCGCAGCAAAATCGACGTATAAGCGTATACAGGTCCTCCAGAACCGTGTCATGCGGCAAATAACGGATTGTCCCTGGTATGTGCGTGGTTCCACCCTTCATCGGGATCTAAACCTTCACACAGTGGAGGAACAGATTGGAAGGCACACAAGCAGGTACAGAGACAGACTTGCTAGGCACAGAAATATGCTAGCAAGAAGCTTACTCCCGGCCAGGCCTTTACAACGTCTGAAACGAATAGGGTTCGCCAAAACACTTGGGCAACCATGAATTCTCTTACATGAGTCCTAATGTAACATGAGCATTAGGTTTGGTCCCCAGAAATCCTTGCGTCTGTTAAGATACCCTATTGTATGGTATGGTTCCTACGCTAATAAAAAAAAAAATATATACAAAAAAAATGTTAATGGTTAATAGCTTGGTTGTTCTGTTGCCTTTTCCTGACTGTATATTCTTTTTCTGTCTTTTGGTGTCTCGATGGGTAGAGTATACATATATTTTTTTAAAAACCTACCCAATTCAATCTATCAGATTCATCCTTAACAGGAACTTTACGTTACACAGTGGCCGTTTTAACGACAGCATCACCAGGTGATAAATTGAAGATTTCTGTATGAGATAATTCCGTTTTCAAATTGTGAAATAATAGCTTGGGTGCTGCTTGATGCGAATTGCGGTATTATCATATCATCAACTGCAATTCATGATATACATTGATGATACGATCCTTTTCCTGAAATATCTGCTGATAGAATTTCTCACGATCATTATTCTATGCAAATGACTTGATAATCCCTCACAAACATTTAAACTAGCTGAAAGTGTAGAGTCCTCTGAATAATCGAATGAGAGTACGACGCAAATACTCTTCTTGTTGCCCGTAAGAAGAAATTTAAACGGAATTCATTTAATCGTCTATATATATATCTCATTCTCTAATATTATCGCTTCCTTTTTTTACAATCGGAATATTCAGGTATGTATATAATATTGGGTATCATAGAATACGGTTAAAGATATAGTCTTTAAAAACGAACAAAATTATTAAATTAGAGCTTTCCAAAGTTAAGGTACATATGTACTTTCAAAAAAACGATTGTGTCCTTTTCAAGCGGAAAAAAATACGACAATGTCCTCAAGCGTCCATAATTTGGCCATCTTTTTGCTTAATTCAAAAAATTTTACATTTTTGTCATCTCAACTTTGAAATTTGGAAAAAACAAATTCAATCCAATTTTTTAATTTGCATCGTAAATATTTTCTACTTTAAAAATACTTAATGTCAACGACATCATATTATTTATAGGTATTAGGTCTTTAAGGATAATAAATTTAATTATTGCCGGGTAATTTAAAGACTCATTGTCTATTCTATTAGACATAATAAAAATATTAAAAAGCACTTACCTTACGGTCTTGCATTACAAGAGAGCTCTCTCTCTCTCTATCTCTCTGTTATTAATGACTCTCTCAATTGTTGTTCTCTCAAGGCTGCACTTACTATACAAGAACAATTCAAAGCAAAGTAAAAAATTTGCAGTTGCTTACACTTAACACACACATTAAAAAAAATGGGGGAAAAAAAATGGTCGATTTTATTTGCACAGATATCACAAATATGTACCTCTCACTCACGCATAAATAAAAGCCTAGTCGCACTGAGCCTCTCTCTTTCTGCCTATTCTCTTTTCTCGTTCGCGAAGCAGCAACTACAGCGACAGAGGCAGCAAAGCGCGTTTGCTAAAACTTTTTTATGTCCTTCTTTATATTTTAGCAATTGAAACATTCGACAAACGAAATTCAAGATCAATCGAGATTATTTAATTGCGAATTTGATTATTTGAGAGCTTATTGAATTAACTTAATGCTATTCCAAATTGTTTCTACTTTTAAGTATTTTCCAAACGAATTTTCGCAAGCGAAGGCGACGAGCGGCAAAGTAAAACTAAATGGAATAAGCACAGAGAGAGAAATAGAGAGAGCAGTTGCCTCGCATTTGGAGAGGGTATTGATATTGTCTGATCCTAACGGAATTGGAATAAGCAAAAACAAATTATTTTTGGCCAGAGTTTGCAGTAAAAGGAAGCTGCGACTATGCGACTATAAAAATTCGAAATTTAAATTAAAAATTAAAGTAAAATGTTCCATGAAATAAGTCTAATTATTTATTTTAAAAATTTTCTTTTTAACAATTAATAAATCCAAAGATAGTATAAGCCAAAATTTAGTGCCAATTTGGATAACATAACTTAAGAAAAAAGTAAACAAAGAATTTTTGCCAATTATTCTAATTCAAGTCAATATTATTTAAAAAAAAAATATTTTGCAACTAAATTTTGTTTTATACCACTTCTTAAAAAAAAAAAACCTTTAACTCATCTGTTATTTTATTTAGATTATTGTATCCCATGATTGATGATACTGATTTTATTTTAATGTTGGACAATTAAATATTTATTAAGTTTAACAATCTGTTTGACAAGCATATAGCATGTTGGTGTATTCTATTTAATACATATTAAGTTAGTTAGTTCATTGTTTGCGTCTAGTGGCTCCAGGCGGCAACATCAAATCAACTATTTTGTTGAATTCCTGCAGTCGCACTTTAAAATAAATAAATTTAGAGAGAGGCTTTTTGTCTCAGCAGATTTGTGAAAATTTTGCATATTTTCGTTTCGTTTTCATAAATTTGCTACATATTTTTTCCATTTTTTTTGTTTCCAAGTTTTGTAATGATATTTGGAAATATTTTACGTGTATTTACCATCGTCTGTTTCATTTTTATCGACTTGTTGATCCGTTTTATCTTTTTCAAATACCCATTTTAATCGTTTTATTTCGTTATAATATAACAGTAGAAATCGACAAATCGATCAAGATTTGTGCAAAATAGTAGTATATATTATTCATATCATTTAGTGCTTTATCTATATACATCTACTAGTAAGCTAGGGTCTAAAGTAATCGTTTGGTAATACCAAAAACTGCATTGAATACTAGAATTTTTTGAAACTGTAGGATAGTAAAATTTCATATAGTCTTGAAATCTATTAAGATGTTTAATCTATATATTTTGTATAACAATAAAACTGTTTTTAGGTTTTCTTTTCTAAGAATAGATTAGTGAAATAACTTTCTAATGCTATTATCTAAAGTCATATTTGTTAATAATCTGATCTACTATTTTGTATGGTTCGACTTTCTGCAAAAGCGAATTTCTAAAATTTGATTACTAATTTCGAAATTTGAAAAATTAACTTGTTTTAAGGTTTAGTGCAAGAACAAAATTCTTCAGTATTAGGTGCCATTCACTACATATTTTCTTTTTTTTTTTTTTGTTGTTGTTGTTTAACATTGCCAACTTACGTGTTAACTGATTTTTGAATCAGTTTAATTTTGCATTGGGTCATTCGCCAAGCATGTCGATTTATATCATAGATCAAGAGACAACATAACAAGCTTACATGCTCATTGAGTTTTTTTTAGATTTACTATATAATAAAATTCGATATGATTTGATTGGAAACATAAAAGGAAATATCTTTCGGGACTAGATGAATGAGATGCCAATAAATTTGAAAATTGGAATTTTCGAAAAAATTAATTTGTAATCTCTTGAGATATATAAGTTGTTTTTGTTTCTTTTTGGCATCTGTCTACACAACCTCGCACTACCTACACTCATACATACATATACATATATACATACATATGTATATAATAAGTATATATATCTGACCTAGTTTAACTATCATATAAATTATGATATTGTGTATTGAGATTCCGTTTCCATTCCATATTCAATTATTTAAACCATTCTACTGTGTGGTACTAAAAAGATAACTCAACATCGATGGCTGCACGTGAAAGCTTATAGTTGCCTCTTCCCACTTGGTATGAATCAAGCGCTGCAATGGCGTATTCAGCGTTGACTCCTCCTTGCCGACGGCGACAGCATCGTTGCCACTGCTAGTGCCACCAGCACCACCAACACCGCCGCTAGCGCCAGCCACACCAACACCGGCAGCACCACCACCACCACCAGCCACAGTAGTAATACCAGCCTGCTCATCCTTACTGGCCGGTTTGGCCGATAGCGAGGTACTTTCCGGTGTGATTGGTTGCCGCTCCAACATGACCAATGCTTGCTCATTGTATGTACGATTATCGATAGTCATCTGTATTTGATGGCCCGAACAGCTATAATAATTAACATCAAATCGAGATTCAGCATGATAGTTTCTCAAAAGATCTGGATTTCTATTAAAGATGACACCATAGTGACCAGTGCAGCTAGTTATCCAAATTGGATAATTGGGAGTTTTCAGACGGGAGCCAGGTTGACGGGATTGATTAACGGCGGCCTTTAAAGAGAAATAAAATATTAAAAAAAAAAACAGTTTTTCATTTTTAATACTACACTACACTATAATTGGAATTATTTACTTACACTGGACGATTCGATATCCCAGAGTAGCAGACCGATCATACAACGTTTAAGTACTCCATATTGTGGCACTGCCTGCAAAAAGTATAGACCCAAAAACTCATTAGCATTTTTTTGTTCTTTAGTTGGCCATAATAAAACAGTTAGCTACGCACATAACTACTCTCATCGCCCACATTAATCACGCCATTGTGTATATAGGGCGTGGCCCGACCGGTCAACAACAATGTGACAATCATTAGTGACCCCTCCTCGTGATTGCTCATGGTCAATGGTGATTTGGAATCCAAATCAGTTCTCACCCTAAGAAATGTGTGTAAACGAAATAATTTAAAATGAATCAATTTTGTTTAAAAGTCAATAATAAAAAAAAAAAAATTAATTAATTAGCTTTGAAGGACACTTCTCTTGTACTTAATGGTTACGTCTTACTTTCCCATAGATCGTGTGAGAACGGCGCTATAAAGAAACAGCAATGTTCCTGGGGTCTCCTCTTCTGAAAACTTTTAATTGATTTAGTTTGCATATCTTGATCGATTTTCATCATCTCATTTAATATTTTTTAATTGAGTTACACGAAATTGTTAATATCAGTTTTACAGTACAACAATTTCTGTAACTTTATAAAGATCTTCTTACGTATTTGAAATTGCGTTTTATAAAATGCTCCAGCTCCTCATTAGGCGATAGGGTAAAGACATATAGCTATAATAATAAGAAAATAAAATAATATATATACATTCCTATATATATAAGTATAAAGTGACTGATTGATAGAGACATAATTGAAAATAAACTTATAAGAAAGCTAATTGTCACATGAAATCCGTTTTCCAGTTAAGTCACGAAAATTCCAAGTTTCTAAGTTTGGATACTTTCAGTATTATCAAAGTAAATGTATATAATATGGTAAGTCAATAAATCAATAGAATTGCATAATTTTTGATGATTTTGTCTACAAACCTTCTCGGTGACAGAGTCATGAAAATAACTGGCACTATGATCCACAAAAACTTCATCGTCTGAGGGCAAAACCATGGTTACCTTCCCTTTGTCCGATATAGTACGCATTATCTCAACCAATGCACAGAATAGAGCCTCTCGTTGCATCTCTGCCGTGGCCAATAGGGGGCTAAAATACAGAAGATACACATAGATCCAGACACAGACACTTAATCTCAGAATGGTTAAAGAGTAGCACATAGGTTTTTTTTTTGTTTGGAATCATAACGCACTCGGTCATGGATGAAGCCCGATTGGTTTTACGTGCGAATAGCAAATACTTGAGCACAAATCCTTGGACTACGGAGAGTAGACCCCGTGTAGCATTCCGTGGTGAACGCAATCCATAGGCCAATTCTTCTTTTTGGGCGCCAAATATAAAGGAGGTTTGCAGCCACTCGGCACGCATGGGTATTGCTGATGTGCCAAAGACAAGATTTCGTAGATCCTGAAAACGATGTGTTAATCACAGTTAATGAGTTATGGCGGGTAGACAGTGAGGACAGACGATATGGCCAATTACCGTGGCCAATTCAGCGGTTATGGGTGTGCCACCCTGCGTGATAAACTCTCTATTCATTGCAGCGCTGCTAATTTCTATTTCCGCTCGAGAAGTTTGCTTTTGCACCGCTCAGCGATTCGTCGACAAATGAACAGGACCTAGTCCTAGGCTCAGGCTAACCTGCCAGTCAGTCCAACAAGCAACCATCTAGCCAGTTTGAGGCATTTCACACTTCAGCATGGATTTTTAATTTCATATTTTAGTCGTGCAATGCCAATGACAATGGGCAAAAGACCATCAAAAAGTGCAATCAATTTTGAGTGCATATTTAACTATATTTTTACTCCCAAGTATCTACAAATGGATTAAACGATTTCGATTTTCTAATATGGCTTTGGAACCCATTGTACGAGGGTCGTTTGCTTGCTTGTTGGCCTGGCCCGGCTTGGCTGTCTGTCAGTCAGGTAAAATAACTTTAAATGAAATTGAATTGAATTTAGTTCTGTGTGAGGCACACGAAACTCAAAAAAGTGAAAGTGTTACGTTATAGAGAAATGTGTGGGTTGGAGAGGGGTAACTTTAGTCTACTTCTACATCCCACAAGTACTATATATACTTGCATATGCATATGTATTAAGTATATGATATATATGGCACATGATTTTTGGCATGTTTTGGAGGCTTCCTACCACACACAACCGGAAATATGTAGTTGACGCCCATTTGTGCCTATTTTCGTAATATTCGGAATGATGTCAACAGCAACAGAAACAATGGCTAGCGATTCGTCTCCACAACTCACCAACTTCACCTATTCAACCATTTACATCTAGACAGTTGTTATCCTGATTGATTTGTTGTGTTTTTGAGGGGTCTAAATAGAAGTGGTTAACCTTGGAACTTGTGTCATCTGCAATTTAATTAAAATAGTTTAAAATGACAGGCATGTTCAAGTAAAGTTTAGCAACTTTCTGGTTTTAGATTTATTTTTACCTTAATGATAAATCAAAAATTACAAAATTTCAAAATAGAAATTACAATGTGTGCCATGAAAAACTTTGTAGATCTAATATTATCACATTTGATATGGAACACAAACAGACAGTGATTATGCCTTATGAACTGTGATGACATTGGGTCTGCAGATGTGTTTCATAGCACACACAGGTCATTATTGCATTTAATTGGTCTATAAAAAACTTTGCTACTTATAACTAAGTTTCGGGGAGAGAACGAAAGCAATTACAATAATTACATTTAGCCATATTGATCCGGATTAAGTAAATCACGCATAAGTGTTTTAGCCGAAGTTGGAGCACGTCCTAGTAGGTAGAGCACATTGAAATAGTAGTCCATTAGCTGCAACTTAAAGGCTGTTATCCACATACAGTATTCAAAGTATATACGACGACATAACCACCGAACATATTGTATTGGCGAATTACTATCGTAGAGACATCGCTGGGCATAACGGGCCATAATACGAGGACGATCCACAACATCACCATGCTGACGGCTAATAGCACGAACCGTATTTAAATTCCGAACCTGTAATTGCAATTTAATATGACTTACAGTTGAAAATCTAACAATATTTAAATGATTTTCACTTACCACAAAGAGCATGCTACGTGGCATTTCTTTAAGAGTACTCATAATTAATTCAAAATTTTTTTTCGCTACCATTTGTATGTATTCAATATCCTCTTGGCATAGTTTACTACGAATCCTACCACCACGAATACGTATAGGCTGTTGAAAGAGTACCTCGGCAAAACGCATATAGTCAGCGATGCCAATTTTTTCGGCTGCCCTTTTCATTTTAACCTCATCCCGCAAAACTGTGGCTTCCCAGAACTCACAAAGTGGTCCCCGCACCTTATCTGGTAGCTCTTCATACAGGCCATGATCTAGCAATATAATATCCGCTTTTCCCTTCTCATTTCGACGGACAAATACTGTTTAAATGAAAGTTGATGCGTAAAGCAAAATAAAACCCGTAAACGATCCTACTCACTGTTGCCAGGATGCGGATCAGCATGCACGAATCCACTGTAAAAGATCTGTTCTGAGAACGTTTTAAACAATTTAACATCAATGTCTTTTAAGGTAAGATTTTGCTCTTTTATGGCCTTAGTGTCACTGATCTTACAGCCATCCATCCACTCCAAGGTGAGCACTCTCTACATCAAGAAAAATATTTGTTAATTTCCTAAAGATCTCTATAAGGAGGGACTCACCGTTTTTGTATATGACCAGTGGACTTGTGGCACACGAACAAAGTCCAGTTTCTTTAAGTCTTTGGCGCAACGTTCTGCATTATTACCTTCCTGCACAAAGTTTAGCTCCTGTACAAGATTTTTCCGCAAATCATTTAGAATCCAACCAAAATTGTAGTCCTTAAAGAAGAACTCAATAATGTCCTGCAAAAATATGATGGTTCCCAGATCGCTAATAAATCGCTTTTGTAGATCATTATATTGTACTTTCACTGCCACCTGCTCACCATTGGGCAGCTTAGCCTTAAAAACCTGGGCCAAACTGGCGGCGGCAACAGGTTTGTAATCAAATTCAACGTAAATCTGTTCGGGCAGGCGACCAAAGTCATCTTGAAAGACCTTTTGCACATCGGAAGATGAGGTAGGAAGACAACTGTCCTGGAGTTTTGATAATGTCCTAGTGTACTCTATGGGCAATATGTGGTTAATTGCAGCGAATCCCTGTCCCACTTTTATATAAAGCCCACCATTTAGCAGGCATGTCTCTAGCAGACGATCGGCACTTCTTTGATGAAGTATTTTCAATTTGGTCTCATATTGCAAGTCACTCTCTTTCAGCAACATATAATCAGCGGCTATTAGACTTGCCGTTTTTAAGGAGCGCACAAATCGTACCGCGGCGCCGCAATAAGTAAAATCATTCGAAAGACCATCATATGCAATAGCTCCGCCACCCACTGCCAGTAGCCCTAACCGTCCAATGGGCCACGACCGCCAGGAACTGGGCTCACGTTTCTTGGTTTGAAATCTGCGAAAAGCGAAACTTCTACACAAATGCTGCCGGCTTAACAGTAGTCGCACGTGCTGTAAAACGGGATTATGTATTAACTGGGCTTGGGGTAACGGTTGAAACGTACTTACAGAGGCTTGCATGATAACCGTTGTTGTTGTTTGGCCAAAGAGCGTTTGTTGAACGCCGGACCAAGCAAACACCTGTTATCATTATTGGTTTACCATGCCAACATATGATTGATACGACAGTCTGGGCACATTATTTTAACCAACAAACAACTTATTTTAACGGTTTTCGTTTAAACTTACATCGAATTTAACATAATATATATAATTTATTATAATTTCATTTTGTTTTGTCAGTTTCTTATAAAACCTACTTACAGAAGTTTGTTTTTATACCTTAAGTCATTCGGTTCTGATCAAATTTGTTGACTTTTCTGTTACGAAAGCTGCAACAGTGGTAGTAAGTTTGTGTGGCACCCATATTTATTTAATTTATTGTTTAGAGTATTTGTGTAATTACTCTTTCTGAAAGATTCTAAAATATGTATGAATTGTAGTTTAAACAATTGGACAGAAATTTCCAATATGACACTGTTAACTAACAGTATGTGTTATATCACGTTACGTTATGCGATGTTATGTGATTTTTACGACATATTATCGACAATTCCACCATCTCTAATTCTGTATACGAACGCGGCTTTGTTGTTGCTTTTTGCGGTGCGTTTGAAGTTTTTTTTAGCAGCCGTCTAGCAGATTGTTTACTTTATTTTATCTTTACGTACGATTCCTACGAGCAAAGGGCGTTGTTTATTAATCTATTCTTGACAGCAAATCCCTTAATTGAAGTGCCATGTCAGGGACAATTTTGGAGAATCTCAGCGGACGAAAGTTGTCCATATTGGTAAGCATTTTGCTGCTATGTCAAGTGCTTTGTTTCCTGTTGGGTGGCATTTATGCCCCAGTCCCCGCTGGACATTTGACCATATTGGGCTCACTGTGTCGTGAGAATCATGCTCGACAAAACGATACGAACTTCTTTCTATACTCGCGCGGCGATGGAGCTTGCCAGCTGGTGACCCGTGAGGAGGTGGAGGCAGACTCCCTAAAGTTGGCCAACCAAATTGTACATGTCTTCCAAATGCCAATGCCACGAGAAAATGATATTCTTCACTATACCCGTTGGCAACAGAATCTCATAGGCGTTCTACAAGTCGAATTTGGATACGATTCTTCGCCGGAATTACATGAGCCGGCTAAAGAACTTCAGTTGACCATCGATACCCGCTTAGCCTATCGTAACAAAAACGATGCTGATCACGATTGGAAGTTGTATGCCCACAGCGTGGAGCATCGTTATTTAGACTGCGATACTTCTCATGTTGGCCCCACTGAGACACTGTACACCTGCGATATGATACCGCTCTTCGAACTTGGAGCACTACACCACAATTTCTATCTATTGAATCTTCGCTTCCCATTGGACTCACCAAAGCAAATGAATCTCCAGTTCGGTCATATGCACGATCTCACTCTAACAGCCATACACCAGAATGGAGGATTTACCAAAGTATGGCTATTGCTGAAGTCTGTCCTATTTCCCTTTGTTGTGGGCATAATGGTTTGGTTTTGGAGACGTGTTCATCTATTACAACGATCGCCTGCTTTGCTGGAATACATGCTTATTTATTTGGGTGGTGCTTTAACTTTCCTCAATCTGCCACTGGAGTATCTAACACTAGGTCTGGAGATGCCCTATATGCTATTACTGAGCGACATTCGTCAGGGCATATTTTACGCTATGTTGCTCTCTTTCTGGCTTATCTTTGCCGGGGAACACATGCTTATTCAAGATTCGGGTAATAAATCTACCATACGGTCACGTTACTGGAAGCATCTTTCGGCCGTTGTAGTCGGCTGTGTCTCGCTATTCATCTTTGATATTAGTGAACGTGGCGTTCAGCTTCGCAATCCTTTTTATTCCATCTGGACAACTCCGTTGGGCGCTAAAGTGGCAATGGGTTTTATTCTACTTGCTGGAGTATCGGCAGCCATATACTTTCTGTTCCTTTGCTTCATGATATGGAAGGTGTTTAAGAATATTGGCGACAAACGCACATCACTCCCATCCATGTCACAAGCTCGTCGTCTGCATTATGAGGGTTAGTAGTAGACAGTAGTAGTAGTATCCTAAATTGTTTATATTATATTTATCAATTTCGTTATCTTTTATCAGATCTTATCTATCGGTTTAAATTTCTAATGCTTGCCACTCTTCTATGCGCTGCTTTAACTGTGGCCGGCTTCATTATGGGACAAATGGCCGAAGGCCATTGGAAATGGAATGAGGATATCGAAATTCAATTGACTTCGGCTTTCCTTACCGGCGTTTATGGCATGTGGAATATCTATATCTTTGCCCTGCTCATTTTATATGCTCCCAGTCACAAGCAATGGCCATCTATGCACCACAGCGATGAAACTACAGAATCGAATAAAAATATTGTCGCATCGCCAGCATGAAATCCGTTTTCCAGTTAAGTCACGAAAGTTCCAAGTTTCTAAGTTTGGATACTTTCAGTATTATCAAAGTAAATGTATATAATATGGTAAGTCAATAAATCAATAGAATTGCATAATTTTTGATGATTTTGTCTACAAACCTTCTCGGTGACAGAGTCATGAAAATAACTGGCACTATGATCCACAAAAACTTCATCGTCTGAGGGCACATAGGTTTTTTTTTGTTTGGAATCATAACGCACTCGGTCATGGATGAAGCCCAATTGGTTTTACGTGCGAATAGCAAATACTTGAGCACAAATCCTTGGACTACGGAAAGTAGACCCCGTGTAGCATTCCGTGGTGAACGCAATCCATAGGCCAATTCTTCTTTTAGGGCGCCAAATATAAAGGAGGTTTGCAGCCACTCGGCACGCATGGGTATTGCTGATGTGCCAAAGACAAGATTTCGTAGATCCTGAAAACGATGTGTTAATCACAGTTAATGAGTTATGGCGGGTAGACAGTGAGGACAGACGATATGGCCAATTACCGTGATAAACTCTTTATTCATTGCAGCGCTGCTAATTTCTATTTCCGCTCGAGAAGTTTGCTTTTGCACCGCTCAGCGATTCGTCGACAAATGAACAGGACCTAGTCCTAGGCTCAGGCTAACCTGCCAGTCAGTCCAACAAGCAACCATCTAGCCAGTTTGAGGCATTTCACACTTCAGCATGGATTTTTAATTTCATATTTTAGTCGTGCAATGCCAATGACAATGGGCAAAAGACCATCAAAAAGTGCAATCAATTTTGAGTGCATATTTAACTATATTTTTACTCCCAAGTATCTACAAATGGATTAAACGAGGGTCGTTTGCTTGCTTGTTGGCCTGGCCCGGCTTGGCTGTCTGTCAGTCAGGTAAAATAACTTTAAATGAAATTGAATTGAATTTAGTTCTGTGTGAGGCACACGAAACTCAAAAAAGTGAAAGTGTTACGTTATAGAGAAATGTGTGGGTTGGAGAGGGGTAACTTTAGTCTACTTCTACATCCCACAAGTACTATATATACTTGCATATGCATATGTATTAAGTATATGATATATATGGCACATGATTTTTGGCATGTTTTGGAGGCTTCCTACCACACACAACCGGAAATATGTAGTTGACGCCCATTTGTGCCTATTTTCGTAATATTCGGAATGATGTCAACAGCAACAGAAACAATGGCTAGCGATTCGTCTCCACAACTCACCAACTTCATCTATTCAACCATTTACATCTAGACAGTTGTTATCCTGATTGATTTGTTGTGTTTTTGAGGGGTCTAAATAGAAGTGGTTAACCTTGGAACTTGTGTCATCTGCAATTTAATTAAAATAGTTTAAAATGACAGGCATGTTCAAGTAAAGTTTAGCAACTTTCTGGTTTTAGATTTATTTTTACCTTAATGATAAATCAAAAATTACAAAATTTCAAAATAGAAATTACAATGTGTGCCATGAAAAACTTTGTAGATCTAATATTATCACATTTGATATGGAACACAAACAGACAGTGATTATGCCTTATGAACTGTGATGACATTGGGTCTGCAGATGTGTTTCATAGCACACACAGGTCATTATTGCATTTAATTGGTCTATAAAAAACTTTGCTACTTATAACTAAGTTTCGGGGAGAGAACGAAAGCAATTACAATAATTACATTTAGCCATATTGATCCGGATTAAGTAAATCACGCATAAGTGTTTTAGCCGAAGCTGGAGCACGTCCTAGTAGGTAGAGCACATTGAAATAGTAGTCCATTAGCTGCAACTTAAAGGCTGTTATCCACATACAGTATTCAAAGTATATACGACGACATAACCACCGAACATATTGTATTGGCGAATTACTATCGTAGAGACATCGCTGGGCATAACGGGCCATAATACGAGGACGATCCACAACATCACCATGCTGACGGCTAATAGCACGAACCGTATTTAAATTCCGAACCTGTAATTGCAATTTAATATGACTTACAGTTGAAAATCTAACAATATTTAAATGATTTTCACTTACCACAAAGAGCATGCTACGTGGCATTTCTTTAAGAGTACTCATAATTAATTCAAAATTTTTTTTCGCTACCATTTGTATGTATTCAATATCCTCTTGGCATAGTTTACTACGAATCCTACCACCACGAATACGTATAGGCTGTTGAAAGAGTACCTCGGCAAAACGCATATAGTCAGCGATGCCAATTTTTTCGGCTGCCCGTTTCATTTTAACCTCATCCCGCAAAACTGTGGCTTCCCAGAACTCACAAAGTGGTCCCCGCACCTTATCTGGTAGCTCTTCATACAGGCCATGATCTAGCAATATAATATCCGCTTTTCCCTTCTCATTTCGACGGACAAATACTGTTTAAATGAAAGTTGATGCGTAAAGCAAAATAAAACCCGTAAACGATCCTACTCACTGTTGCCAGGATGCGGATCAGCATGCACGAATCCACTGTAAAAGATCTGTTCTGAGAACGTTTTAAACAATTTAACATCAATGTCTTTTAAGGTAAGATTTTGCTCTTTTATGGCCTTAGTGTCACTGATCTTACAGCCATCCATCCACTCCAAGGTGAGCACTCTCTACATTAAGAAAAATATTTGTTAATTTCCTAAAGATCTCTATAAGGAGGGACTCACCGTTTTTGTATATGACCAGTGGACTTGTGGCACACGAACAAAGTCCAGTTTCTTTAAGTCTTTGGCGCAACGTTCTGCATTATTACCTTCCTGCACAAAGTTTAGCTCCTGTACAAGATTTTTCCGCAAATCATTTAGAATCCAACCAAAATTGTAGTCCTTAAAGAAGAACTCAATAATGTCCTGCAAAAATATGATGGTTCCCAGATCGCTAATAAATCGCTTTTGTAGATCATTATATTGTACTTTCACTGCCACCTGCTCACCATTGGGCAGCTTAGCCTTAAAAACCTGGGCCAAACTGGCGGCGGCAACAGGTTTGTAATCAAATTCAACGTAAATCTGTTCGGGCAGGCGACCAAAGTCATCTTGAAAGACCTTTTGCACATCGGAAGATGAGGTAGGAAGACAACTGTCCTGGAGTTTTGATAATGTCCTAGTGTACTCTATGGGCAATATGTGGTTAATTGCAGCGAATCCCTGTCCCACTTTTATATAAAGCCCACCATTTAGCAGGCATGTCTCTAGCAGACGATCGGCACTTCTTTGATGAAGTATTTTCAATTTGGTCTCATATTGCAAGTCACTCTCTTTCAGCAACATATAATCAGCGGCTATTAGACTTGCCGTTTTTAAGGAGCGCACAAATCGTACCGCGGCGCCGCAATAAGTAAAATCATTCGAAAGACCATCATATGCAATAGCTCCGCCACCCACTGCCAGTAGCCCTAACCGTCCAATGGGCCACGACCGCCAGGAACTGGGCTCACGTTTCTTGGTTTGAAATCTGCGAAAAGCGAAACTTCTACACAAATGCTGCCGGCTTAACAGTAGTCGCACGTGCTGTAAAACGGGATTATGTATTAACTGGGCTTGGGGTAACGGTTGAAACGTACTTACAGAGGCTTGCATGATAACCGTTGTTGTTGTTTGGCCAAAGAGCGTTTGTTGAACGCCGGACCAAGCAAACACCTGTTATCATTATTGGTTTACCATGCCAACATATGATTGATACGACAGTCTGGGCACATTATTTTAACCAACAAACAACTTATTTTAACGGTTTTCGTTTAAACTTACATCGAATTTAACATAATATATATAATTTATTATAATTTCATTTTGTTTTGTCAGTTTCTTATAAAACCTACTTACAGAAGTTTGTTTTTATACCTTAAGTCATTCGGTTCTGATCAAATTTGTTGACTTTTCTGTTACGAAAGCTGCAACAGTGGTAAGTTTGTGTGGCACCCATATTTATTTAATTTATTGTTTAGAGTATTTGTGTAATTACTCTTTCTGAAAGATTCTAAAATATGTATGAATTGTAGTTTAAACAATTGGACAGAAATTTCCAATATGACACTGTTAACTAACAGTATGTGTTATATCACGTTACGTTGTGCGATGTTATGTGATTTTTAAGACATATTATCGACAATTCCACCATCTCTAATTCTGTATACGAACGCGGCTTTGTTGTTGCTTTTTGCGGTGCGTTTGAAGTTTTTTTTAGCAGCCGTCTAGCAGATTGTTTACTTTATTTTATCTTTACGTACGATTCCTACGAGCAAAGGGCGTTGTTTATTAATCTATTCTTGACAGCAAATCCCTTAATTGAAGTGCCATGTCAGGGACAATTTTGGAGAATCTCAGCGGACGAAAGTTGTCCATATTGGTAAGCATTTTGCTGCTATGTCAAGTGCTTTGCTTCCTGTTGGGTGGCATTTATGCCCCAGTCCCCGCTGGACATTTGACCATATTGGGCTCACTGTGTCGTGAGAATCATGCTCGACAAAACGATACGAACTTCTTTCTATACTCGCGCGGCGATGGAGCTTGCCAGCTGGTGACCCGTGAGGAGGTGGAGGCAGACTCTCTAAAGTTGGCCAACCAAATTGTACATGTCTTCCAATTGCCACTGCCACGAGATAATGATATTCTTGACTATACCCGTTGGCAACAGAATCTCATAGGCGTTCTACAAGTCGAATTTGGATATGATTCTTCGCCGGAATTACATGAGCCGGCTAAAGAACTTCAGTTGACCATCGATACCCGCTTAGCCTATCGTAACAAAAACGATGCTGATCACGATTGGAAGTTGTATGCCCACAGCGTGGAGCATCGTTATTTAGACTGCGATACTTCTCATGTTGGCCCCACTGAGACACTGTACACCTGCGATATGATACCGCTCTTCGAACTTGGAGCACTACACCACAATTTCTATCTATTGAATCTTCGCTTCCCATTGGACTCACCAAAGCAAATGAATCTCCAGTTCGGTCATATGCACGATCTCACTCTAACAGCCATACACCAGAATGGAGGATTTACCAAAGTATGGCTATTGCTGAAGTCTGTCCTATTTCCCTTTGTTGTGGGCATAATGGTTTGGTTTTGGAGACGTGTTCATCTATTACAACGATCGCCTGCTTTGCTGGAATACATGCTTATTTATTTGGGTGGTGCTTTAACTTTCCTCAATCTGCCACTGGAGTATCTAACACTAGGTCTGGAGATGCCCTATATGCTATTACTGAGCGACATTCGTCAGGGCATATTTTACGCTATGTTGCTCTCTTTCTGGCTTATCTTTGCCGGGGAACACATGCTTATTCAAGATTCGGGTAATAAATCTACCATACGGTCACGTTACTGGAAGCATCTTTCGGCCGTTGTAGTCGGCTGTGTCTCGCTATTCATCTTTGATATTAGTGAACGTGGCGTTCAGCTTCGCAATCCTTTTTATTCCATCTGGACAACTCCGTTGGGCGCTAAAGTGGCAATGGGTTTTATTCTACTTGCTGGAGTATCGGCAGCCATATACTTTCTGTTCCTTTGCTTCATGATATGGAAGGTGTTTAAGAATATTGGAGACAAACGCACATCACTCCCATCCATGTCACAAGCTCGTCGTCTGCATTATGAGGGTTAGTAGTAGACAGTAGTAGTAGTATCCTAAATTGTTTATATTATATTTATCAATTTCGTTATCTTTTATCAGGTCTTATCTATCGGTTTAAATTTCTAATGCTTGCCACTCTTCTATGCGCTGCTTTAACTGTGGCCGGCTTCATTATGGGACAAATGGCCGAAGGCCATTGGAAATGGAATGAGGATATCGAAATTCAATTGACTTCGGCTTTCCTTACCGGCGTTTATGGCATGTGGAATATCTATATCTTTGCCCTGCTCATTTTATATGCTCCCAGTCACAAGCAATGGCCATCTATGCACCACAGCGATGAAACTACACAATCGAATGAAAATATTGTCGCATCGGCAGCTAGTGAAGAGATTGAGTTCAGCCATCTACCCTCAGATTCCAATCCCAGCGAGATATCATCACTCACTTCATTCACCCGCAAGGTGGCCTTCGATTAGGCCCTAACCCAATATATAACCACTGGCTCAATCAACATGGAGGAGCTGGGTGTGCCAACCTCAGCTCGAAACGCTCAAAGTGTGTGCTCATTTTTGTATTAGTATTAGCATTTTCTTGCCTAGTTTAACCATTTGATATCTATGTAGATTTACAATCAATATTAGATTTTCCTTGCATGCTCAACCCATATATATATATATATAGATGTATGTATATGTTTTCAACTGATATTTGTCGGCAGTATTATCTATTCAAGTCTCTTTTACACTAGCTTGTAAGTTTTTCTACTTTTACATAGAATAATCCCAGTCAAAAACACCAAAATAACACAGTCGAACAAAACATTTTGCCATAATTAAGAAACGCCAAGTTTTCGAATTTTTACTTAAATTTATAGATTTCATTCAATCTTTGGAATGTAACCGACAACCTAAACAATCCATTTTTGAAATACAGAAATAATTTTAAATGCAACAAAATTAGTATTTAAATATTTTGCTAGACTGTGTTAGAATTTCATTAATTACTACTTTTTGACTGGGAACGATTTTAACATATATCTAATATATATAATTTATATGCGTGGAAAGATGACGACAACAAAATCTTGCCCTTCTTCTTGAAGCAATTTCATTGTAAACCGAAAACGTAGAGCAATTTCTCTCAAGTAGCAATGCAACAAATAAATAAAAGCAATTTAATAATTGATATGGCTCAAATGTTTACCAAATAATTCTTTGTGGTGTGCGATAATTCTGCCAATAGAACTCTTTGGTGAAGTATACATAGAAGGTGGCCACATTCAGCATTAAATGCACACCCAATTCCAGCCACTCTGCATGTCCTTTGCGTGTGGGTCGCGTATTCAGTCTGAAGATTATGTATGGCACGAGGAAATATCGCACCTCTAACAATCGTTGGAAGCACAGGACCAGCACCAGGCAAATAGGAAACATTAGGAGAAAGCTATCGGACATATGTCGCAGTCCAAGGCCCAACATGGTTAGAGCGACGAGATAGGGCAATGCCATTGCATAACGGAACCACCAAAATCGTCCATACAGACGACTCCACACATAAAATGTATAATGACGATTATCGGCCAGCAGATAGGGATGAATCACTGTATTCCAATGAATTACTGTAACTATGATCACCAACGCTAGGCCAGAGAGTACAATATGACGCCGTAATAGTTTTAGAGCCGGTCCCAATTGGCGAAACGTATTGGTTATACCAAACACGGCAGCAAAAATGGAAAAATAAAATATCTGTGGCAAATGCAAAGTGGCTTCATGGGCGCTCTTATCGCCAACGACAATAGATCCATTGATGAAAATGAATCCCACAAAGGGCAATATGATGGAGGCGTAAAAGCAGCATTTACCCAAAATGCGTAAAATGCAATTGCATACCAACTGCGGGCTTCCCAAAAGCTGCATCCAAAGCTGTAGAAGAGATCAATTGTTTTTTCACTAATACATAGATTAACTTCAAAAGTACCAACCTCTGATCCCAGCAATCTAAATGTATGACGACGACGTGTCTTTCCCGCCTCCTGAATAATTGTTTCAAATACTGTAATGCCACAGCCCATGCACACCCAAACAATATTTGTTTGACGCATCAGGACACTGGCAGCCCCCCATACGGCAGCCGGCAAATGTGCCTCCTGTTGCCAATAGTTGTAGAACAGCAGTACCATGGTCAGCGAGAGTGTGTCCGTGTAGTACAGATGACTAAAGAAATATAACGGTGGAAGCACCGACAAGGTAATTGCTTCATGAGCCGCATACGCATTGCCACCGATGCCGGCCAGAGAACGCCGTCGAATTTTATATAGCAAAAGAATGTTTATACCAGCGCCAGCCAAGCTGAGCAGACGCAAACCAGTCACCGTACAGTAGTTCAAAGGAGCCAAAACCAGGGCAATGAGATATAGACCAGGAAACGTAGTTATTTTCGAATCCCACTGTTGGACAAGTAACAATTAGAATGCCGGGTCGTACAGGGATACTGACCAATCATGGTACTCACCACATCGAATTGCTTGCGACAAAAGGCCAAGCCTTGTGGTATATGAAATTCCTCATCAATTATATAGTCGGATGTACTGTTGACACGTAGAAACAATGGCAGAGAGTATAGAACAAATCCAACGGGTAGAACGATTTTCCAAGATCCGTGCATGATTGACTAGCAGACTTGGTTCAAACGTAAAATTGGCCTAGGCAGAAAAATTCTATCGTTATCGACTTTCGGGCTGTTGCCACTTTGGCGCTGTTATCGATATTTGAATTTATTTGAAACGTAGGGTATAATAAAATACATATGCATAATTATTTTCACACCGAATTTTCTGTACTCTTACTTACATAAGAAATAAATAGTTAAAAAATAACTAAATTGAATATTAATAACAGTGAAACAACGGCAATCAAATCAATGGACCACTGAGAAAAAAATATATTAGTTGCATACTTCGGGGCGTCAATAAAGTTTCCGTTATTAAATTTTAAATCAACTGCCAGATAGAGGTTTAGGTTTTTGATTTTTTATTTATCAATTTTCCATTTTATTCAGCATATAATAATTGCATATACATTTCGATGTGACCTTTAACATACAAGTACCTAAAAACATATGTAATTCTTTAACAAACAATACAACTTAATGACTATAGAAAAAAAAAAAAATAAAAATATTAAAAATCCAAACCCAGTGCGAAACTGGAACTAGTTAAATATGTATTTATTTGTATTGCATATAATGTATATATATGGTATATATAGAAATTTATTATAGATGCGATTATTAAAAATGTTCGATTATAATAGATCTACATTTATATATATGTGTATATATAGTAGAGCTTCTAACTGATAGATGTCTGGGTATGTATTTTACTCTTTTTTGTGGCTGAAGTTTGGTCATAATAGAAACTCCACCTTTCGCTGTCGTTGCTACTTGTTAACGCTTCGATAGATCATTGGAGCGGAGCGATCATTGGTCTTGGTGTGACGCAATTTCACAGTGGCAAATTGGGAAGCTCTGCAAAGATTGTTAAGCAATGGACGAAAATTGTGTGGTTTGGATTAATGGATGCATTATCCGATTGGACACTTGGGCGCATGGAGCACTTATCTTTGTACTTACTGATAAAAATTATTAATGATTTTGGGAATGGGGTAAAAATCTAGCTTTGCTTTTTACATGTAATCTATTGAAAAATTGCGATAGACGCCACGTCGTCTGCTAAAAAAAATAAAAACGGGGAAAATGACATTCATATATGTATGTATATATATATATATATATATATATAAATATGTATATATATTCATATTTGTATTCTTTGTGGCTTAATTCTAATTACTAATAAAACTCATGTGTGCGTAATGCTAGGCAACAAGAATGAAACATTATGCTCTCACATTGTCAAGTTTTGTGATTATGATTATCGAACATGCAGAAATTAATCAAAATTAAATATATAGAATTTATACATTCATTCTCTTGTTGATGTTCGATTTCGTTTGAATTCTTCATTTTCATTATATGTATGTATGTATGTATATTCCTGCCAGTTGCCATTATGCACTCGCTCTCTGCGCATTTTCTTCTCTGGTAAGAAAACGCCGAAACTCAACTCACTCGATCTCCCATGCGCTCTTTCTCCATCGATCTCATCATCACTTCAATTTGGCGCTAGAGGATTTTTGTCCTGTCATGCCATGTTGCTCCTGATCCCAGAAATCATACCATGGCCCATAGCTTTTGTTGCCCGCATGTGATTTTGAGTTACGCTCCAGTGTGGCACTTTTGTGATGGTTATTATTGTTGTTGTTGTTATTGCTAGATGACGATGATGACTTAAGCAGGCGGGTACGTGGTAGAATGGTAGCTGTGGGTGCACCTGAATTGGCCGTAGAATTGCGAGTCAGTGTGCTACTATCCTGATCCTTGGATAAGGATTTCTTTAATGTATTGGTAGCTGTAGTCGATGTTGATGAGCGAAATGTATGGAATTCCATTTGCTGCTGTTCTTGCTGATGTTGCCGTTGCTGCTGCTGCTGCTGTTGCTGATGGTGACGTCGCAATTTGTCATCCTTGCGGACCAGGTGATCATTGATCACAATGCAATCGTAGGGATCAGAGCTAGTTGATTTAAGTTCCGCATCGGATTCATCATCCTCGCTGGTATAGTATTGCTTTAATATATCCTGTCGTTTAACGGTTTTCATTACCAAACCATGACCATGCCCATGACCATGACCATGACCATGGCCATGATTAGCTCCATTTGTCTTTGATGTTAGATTGTCATCGAAAAAGTTATTCACATCACTAAGCTTGAGTGTGCCCTGCTCATCGCTTTCACCCTCATCCGTGGAGTGAGGAGGAAACTGTGGTTTTGAACGGCTTAGCGTATGCGATTTTGACTGCTGCTCCCTATCGGTTGGCTCTTCAATATCAATCTCAATGGTCTTCATGATCTTCATACGTGACTTGGGTGTATAGCTGCTCCTCTGCTGCTGCTGTTGCTGTTGCTGTGATTGTTGTTGCTGTTGCTGTGATTGTTGCTGCTGTGGAGCCTGACTTATGCCATAGATATTTTCATCCTCATCGCCATAGATCTCAGTACTGGTAATGCTATCCTTACGTGCAATGCTTCGTTCACGCTTCTCCTGTGACGAGTTGGAATTATGCGATTTTGTCAATGTACCATTTCGTTCTTCATTGGATCGTCTTTCCAATTCCTCTCTATCACGCAGCTCATCCAAATTGGGGGCAGCAACCAAATCACGATGCTGCCACAAAGACATGCCAGCCAAAATATCTTCACCACTGCGTCCACCGCCAAATTTCCAAAAAGATTTTGTACGCTTTAGACCCGCACTCGAGGCCTGAAGAATTTCATCATCGGAGGCAATCAGATCATAGCGCATCTTCCCGGCACCGATGCCACTTTGCCTGCTCAATCGATGCAAACTTTTATCGTCTATCTGGCTGTCCACACTGTTGCGGAAATTACGATTTAGTGTCCAAGAAGCCACATCCCTGGGTACTGTATGGGTATGCGAATTGGTATCGGCTCGTCGTCTTTTATAATACCCGATTATTTGTTTTGGAAATGGTGTGGATTTTTTTTTTTTTTGTTTTTTGGGTGGGTGGGCGTGCACATGTGGGCGTTGTTAACACAAAAACAAAATGCGACCATTATGGATGGGATAACATTGAATAATAGCAATACATGAAATTAAAAATTGTAAAAGAAAATAGAAAAGAAAGGAAAATATAAGTGTCAAATTAAAATTCAAATGAAGGCCAAAGCTGGATGCAGATTAGTGACAAAAAAATAAAATAAAATGTGGATTAACCAAGAGCAAGGAAATTGCATAATGTCATAATTTCAATATTTATTTCTTTGCTATCTCCTTTTGCAATCAATTTTCTTTTTTTTTTTTTTTCATCCATTGGAATGACCTACCGAATGGGTACACGTTGTGTAGCCGGCTCCTCATCCGAATAATCAACTTCGGGCTGTGGTGGTGGCTCATTGGCGAAACCGCTGTCATTGCTGCTATGTAGTGAAGTCTTTGCTGCGACTCCAGATTTACCTGATGGATGGCTCATCGATGTCTAAGAGATATTTAAATGATAATAAACATGTATTTGACAATGGAATTATATGAACCCACCTGGACTCCATTGAGTAGCTTTTGTTTACGTCGCTCAACGGCTGCCGGCACTCCATTGGTGGCGCAAAAACTCTGGGAGCTATTCAACATGCGAGATGTTTGACTCTGTTGGCCATTTGGTACCGGTGCTGGCAATGTGGGTGGAGGACCGGGACGAGGATTACCACCGCCAGAGCTAACACCGCGATATTTCTTTTGCTGTTTGATAGTGTCACCAAACATGCGAGTGGGCGAAGAGGATTCCTCTGTGCTATGATTGCGACGACGTCGATAAGTTGCCGTTTCATTTTCTTCGGATATGTATTGCTGCTGTTGATGCTGTTCATGATAAGTTCTTAGGCCACTGGAACCGGGGCCATTTCGTTCATAACTCATGTGCATATTCTCATAGCGGCGACCAGCTCCTACTACCATACCCAAACCACCAATGGGCACTAGCTCACCGCCACTCTCAGCATTGGTGTAGGCAACTGGGAACCAACCAAAGTGCTGAGTACGCAAATTCTCACCAAATTGCCAGCCCTTGGCCTTGCCGCCAACCAAAGCGATACGATCGCCCTCTTCGAAGGATAATTGATTCTCTCCCGAGGGCATGTAGGCATATAATGCCTTAACCAATGGACGTTGATCGCCACGCTCATGATCACGATCACGATCATCGTTAAGTTGTGTTAGTTGCTCCTCAACAATCTTGTGTTTATTGACTGTGGTAATTGAACAAAATGTTTATTAGCATGAATCAAACCGGAAGTTTTATGTGTCTTGCATTTATTTATATATGTATATGTATGTATGTATGTATGTACCTGCTGATGGACCTGTACCAACTAATGCCAGATTAAAATCTGATTTGGCGCGTGGCAATGAATTCTGGGCATAATGTGCCGAACCAATAATACCACCCATTCCGCCCATATTTTCACGTTCATGCAATGTACGCATATCGCCATAGGGTGCATCAATGCTGCGAGATTTTTTCAATTGGGCGCCATGATTTTGTCCCTGATCATCATCAATGTCTTTAATCCGCTCCTGGGAATTAAATATAGAAAAAAAGAGGCAGGCAAATGGTTAAAAAAGTTGTTAGCGCTCAATCAACTTTGATGATGACGATGATGATGATGGTGACTCACCAATCGTCTGTTGTTGTTGCTGTTGTTATTGTTGTTGTTGTTGTTGTTGTTGTTGTTGTTGTTGTTGTTGTTATTATTACTGGAGCTGCTATAGCCGCTCTCGTATGCAGCCGGCGGAATGATCTCACGAGAAGCAGCAATTTCTTGCCAATTTTCAAAATTATTATCAATTATTGTTTTTCCGGTGGTATGATAGGCCATCCAATGTTTGGCTATCGAACACTGACGCTCCAATACAAAGCCATACCGACGACGCTCCTGTGTCATGGCCTGGAACCCAAAAAAAATTAAATCAAAGTTAAACCCAAAAAAGCGCAAAAAAATTGGTTAGCCAAACTTACATTCTTATAACTTTGATCGCAAAATATATCAAGTTTCTTTTTTTGATCCTCCAGCAGTTGTAGACTCTGTTGTTTTTAGGAATAAAAACAAATTATTAAGTGGCAATTATTTTGAATACTCTTTGAATCACTCACCCTAAGCTCCTTTTCGGTATTCTCGGGAGTGGCCTTTTTCTTGCGTTGTTTCTTCATTGTGGAGACGGCCTTCTGGTAGCTCTCCATTCGCACTTTGTGCTGTTGCAGGAACTTCTTTTGCTCATGCTGCACAACTTTTGTATCCTTCTCGAGATTCGTCTCCAATGGCACCAATAGATCAACATAAAAAGCTTTCAGCTAAAAATAGAAAACAAAATTGAAATCTAAATTGAATAGAAATTCAATCTAAACACTTTTTGTACTTAAATTTAGCAACTTAATTTGTATTTATGTATAATTAGCAACTAATTTGTTTACAATTACAAATTAGTTAGGTACATATATGTATTAGCATAGTATACTTTCTATAACTAAGTTCTAATACTTTCTAAAATGGTTTTATGAATTAATTTCACACTTAAAAAAAAAGCAGGTCAAAAGCTTAAATAAAAATCAAGCACAAATATAAACACGGTTTTTGATAAATTATAAATGAAATTTGTGTTTTTTAGATAGGTTGCTTATATATATATTTTTATAAATAAATCTAAAAAAGTAAAAAAAGAAATTACTAACATATATATCTCCAAACACAAAATTATTGTTTTTTTTAACGGATAAAGTATGAATAATATGCCCAATTCTTGCTGTACTTTTTTTAACGATATCTTTTGAAAGGACAAATACTATCCGAAACTTGCTTTAAGAAACATTTATGGTAATCTTTAAGATACTATAATTCCTTTTCTTTTTAATTAAATATTCGGTTTTTTTTATATTTAAGTACCGAATAGTTTGAAGATAAATTTAGAGACGTAAATGATCTTGTTAATCTTTTTAATATAACTAAATTCACTTACAATATTCATCTGTTGCTCCTGTATCTCTTTGTTAACATTCACAACGCTCATCAAAGCTGAACCTGTTGAAATTATGTGGAAAGTTAATACAAATATATGCTTACTCCTACTTCTATTTTAACAAAAGATCTTTCTTCTGTTTTTTTATTGTTTTTTTTTTTTTATTGGTCTTACCAATATCGCCTGTTCCGCTCTGCTGGGCGTTCATTGCAATCTTTGCCAATGCTTCATTGAATAGACGCGAGGCGGTTGCAGCACCTGTTATTGTTGTGGAATGAAAATGGCACGAAAATTCATTGTAAATTAGTTAACTGTACAATATACACATACACTCTACACATATTTTCATACAAAGTGTATGTCTGTGTGTCTGTGTGTGTGTGATGTGGTCATATCTGGACAATTACTTAGATGATAGATGCTTTAACTAAGTTATGCTTATGCTTACCATGCAATGCCTTGAGGTAACTTTTGCCCGCTGCGATTAGTTGCCTGGCACCCGGATTGAAACGATCAAGTATATTCTGCAAATCGATAAAAAAAAAAAAGAGAAAATAAAAGATTAATCAAGTTGTTCAACTATGTATTAAAATGTATTACATTATGTATATTTGAAATTGTTAATATGCTTATTTATTGTATTTGTATATGACTAATTAAAATTAATTTATGAGTGTCTCCACTTGAATTCAATTTCATAAAGACTTTCCATGTGGTAAGGTTGTCGTAATGTGTTTTTTTTTCTTTTTGCTTCGGGTAGTAAAAGTCCAGTTGGCGATTGTATAATTTTGTAGATGGAATTTGTGGTCAACCATAAGGAAAAAAAAAAAAACAAAAGAAAAGACATCCATTACTTGGCTCTTGGTTCCGTGTAAGTCCGCTCGTAGTTGTTGGTCATTATTTAAAAATAGTCACAGTCTCTTAATGCTAATTGAATTTCTCGCACATTTACTAAAATCTTATTATTATCTATGATTTAATGGTGAATGTGAAATGAAAGTAACAATAATAAATCAATCCAAAGCAATTGTCACAATTTACTGTATACATATGTACGTATATTGTATGTATATTAATAAATTATACCTATTATATATATATATATATATATATATTATATAATATATTTTATTATCATTTCAGCCAAATTAAAATTAGGGAATTTGTAGACCAAATAATTTATGAAAATTCTTGTTAAAGTTGAAAATTGAAGAAGATTTTATCAATGATTTGAAGCTATCTTCTAAAAATAAATCAAGGCAATCAGAATTATTTTTCTTAAAAAATTAAAAGACAATATAATAAAGAAAAATAAAAATTATTATATTATAATAATTATATTATATATAATTATATATACTAAAATATGTGATCCAAATCCTTACATTTATCTTAGAGTTAAACCCAGTTCTAAGTTCTATCAACTCCAATATATTCAAATCATTTGTTTATCTGAATCATTCAAATTAAGTATGTATTAATAGACTTCGATAAATGATAATTAATTACATAGAAGAAAATATCAACACCAAGATTGCAATTGAATACAAAATGATAAAATTGAAATGGAACTGCAATTGCCTAGATGACGTGAATCGTTTGTCATTTACTTGTCAACGGGACAAAAAAAAAATAAAAATAATTAAATTAACCAAGATGACATCAGGTTTCGAATATTGCCACTTACCATACAAAACCAAACAAAAAAAAAATAAAAAACTGAAGAAAAAACATGACAACAATATATAAATATGTGTACCAGGTACACACATTGGTCCTGGGCTTGGCCCAGTGAGTTTCATCATTAGACAATGCCGAAGCTTTGAGTATACATATATGTATATGGATGGATGGATAGATGGATGTACATACATACATACATATGGATGGGGTTCATTTCAGTTAACACGCAACTCGAAAATTGAAATTAAACTTGTCTTATGGGTCACACAAAGCAAATTCATTGTTGCCACAAACAATGCTGGTTACTTTCCAAAAAAAAAATAACACCAAAAAATATTTATATACAAGACAAGACAAGCAAATAGCATTCTTTAAATGCTCATTAAAAAAACACTAGAGTGTCTGTGATAAAGGCAGAGAGAGAGAGAGAGACGGGGGTGGGGGTGGGGGAAAGGCATTGAGTTCTTTTTTTATTTATTTTTTTTTTCTTTAAGCATAATAAATTGTTATTCGCGTTGATTCTAAATCATTTCCGCCTCATGACTACTGAAATTCCTTTGCCCGTCTCTCAAAACAATTAGCAACAAAATGTAAAATGAAAAAAAAAAAAACAAAATTAAAAATATAATAACAAACAGACAAAATTATTGTAGAAAATTGCCAAACAAACGTTGAAATTATTTGCTTTTTAAATTTATTGGCTGCAAATGTGGCATCAAGGCGTGGGAATGAAATGCATCACTATGATCAACGTGATCCAAGCCAAAACGCTTTAGATACTCAAAACTAACTCACAATTCCACAAGGTCGTCTCGAATTCACTTTGAGTGTTTGCTTTTATGATTTACCTGGCTGATTTAGATAGATATAGTTAGAGAGATAGACAGACAGAAATATGTACATATGTATATACCTACACACATACATATGTATGTACATAAATATAAATAACTCACACCGATTGCCGACTGTATTTGAATATATAATTTTACATCTCCATCCACAGTCAAGTGCACTCACATGGCGTCGGCAGCCGGCTCTGACCTCAGTGCAATTACTTAAATACATACATATACATACATATGTATATGTATGTATATACACATACAGAATTTCAACATTTTGGGTATTTTTTTCTTAAATTTTTTTTTTTGTTTTCAAGCTCTCAGCATTTATTGGTTTATCAATGTTAATTGTGTTTACTTTTTCGTTTTGTGGCTGCCACAATCAAGTTGTGATCTCAGTTGAGAAGTTACATTAATTAACCGACAATAAGCAGCTCAAATGGTTTACTTTTGTTTTTGTTTTAAATAAATTCTATCCTTGACAGTTGGTCGCCAAGCAATTGAAACACGAATTGAGTGAAAAACTTGTGGCATTCCAAGTTAACGGGCAAAAATTCAAAAAGGTCAACTGCCATTTGCGGTTACACTGGTGGACAGTGTTAGAGAACGAAAAACAAACCTTTAAAAACCATAAAAGATAAATACATCAAAAATTTATATTTTTATTTATTTATTATTATTACTTTTTGTGTCAAACCACTTGAAAATTTGTTTTAAAATTTTTACACAAATTCTGCATATTTGAATTGAGTTTAAAACTTTTTTGAAATTTGTATTTTTAACAAAAAAAAATCAATCAAAATAATTGCAAACGAAAAAAAATTATATTTCCTTAATTGCTTCTTTTTATTAACTGGCATTAAAATCTGGAAGTCTATTTTTTGACCCAATTATCCCCTTTTTCATTGCTTAGGTAGAGTAAAAATGATCCGAAATTTTGTTGGCATTTCAATTTAGAAAAACGACAGATAAAATTAAGATTAAAATAGCCAAAATATGTCTAAGCAAGAAACATGAAAAGGAATTCTGAATAAAAATACAAATCGGTTTTAGGAATTCAAATTTATCACTCGTAATGTGTATATGTTACAACAATTCAGAACTGAATGAAACAAATTGTATTGCATATGTATATCTAGACAATTTTACATATAATAAATAACCTTTAAAAATGTGCCTAAAAGCTAAACAAGTAGTAATTAGAAATGTAAGTTGCTGACGCAATCCGAGTTTATCACGCTTGCAAATCTCTCATTCGCCCCGTTGGACAATATTTAACCCAAAATTAATTGAGGTAGGTTAACACACAGGTTGCCCCCAGCCCAAAAAAGGGAAGGAGGGGGGGCGCCTAGTACGACTCTAATCGGCGCTTAACATAAATCGCCCCACTGAGCGTGCGCACACCACACACACACACACACACACACACACACACACACACACACACACACAAACACATACACACTGGCATACACACATTTGTATGTAATTTCATTTTAATTAAAAACTAAGACTCAAATGCAAAACGGCATGCAAGCCGTAAACCGCAACCCGTAACCCACTCACCCACCACAATGTTTCTCAACGAGGCATGCCATGGTGTGGCAAGTGGAGCCACATTTCAGGCTAGGCCATAATTTAACGACGCCAGTATGGACACACCCACCTGAGAGGCATGCGAGAATGCAGCCCACAGAAATAGCAACAATAACAACAACAACAACAAATGAACAACTAACCCGCAATTATGCCAATTAGAAAAACAACAACACGCAACAGGTATAACAACCACAACCACACAAACAACAACAACAACAACAAAACCAAGTCAAGCTATCTGTTGACAAAACTTTAGCAAAAGGCGTCAAGGCGCAACCAGTCACGCCCCTTCATACCCCCAAACAGATGAACGCAAAGTGCGTGAAAAATGTTAAATGTGAAATATTTCATTCATTGCGTGACCACGAAAACTTTAACGAAATCAACATTAACAGGGGGGGAAAGGGAAATGAGAGTGTTTCCAAAAATTCTATAAAAAAAGAAGAAGTTCAGAGTCAATTCAGATAATAATGAGTTCAGGAGCGAATTTAGCAAGGTTTAGCTTCGAATTATAAAATTAAGGAACATACAGAATAAAAATAATAGTATAATTCAAGAGAGAATAATACAAGTCAAATTTTGCAAGATTTAAAAACGAAATAATAAGATTTTCAAAATCTTAAATGTCATTATACCATATTCAGAACTGCTGAAAACTAAACTTGTACAAAAATATGGACTTGTTCTGGATCTATTTTTAATATTTGAGATACAAAAAAAATAGTTTTTGTTATATTTGTGATATCGTATCTAAGGCTACTTTTTATTTGTATTGTTCTTTCAATAATATTTTAAATATTAAGAAATAAAAAATTATATAAATCACCATTAAATTGTACCATAAACATAAATTAACCAGGAACTATAGAAGAAAAATTGATTTACTTTATTATAAAGATTGTACAATAAAAAAAGGAACAATTTTTTAAAATCGGTGGCAAATATTTAATTCAAATTCTCATTGTTTTTAATAACACTTTAAACCAGATATTTTATTTTCTAATCAAAGAAATATTTCAATTGTTTGTCTTTTTATGAATTAAAAGACAATAAAATTAAATTTCAGTGAGACATCAAAAGGTAGAACGGTATAAACTCATTGAAGGGTTATTTATAGGGCTTCTTAGCCCACTCGGACGTTGACCTAGTTCCAGTTTGCCGGGTCCACACACACCTGTACCCTTGTATATCCCACAACTAACCTAACCCTTTGCCCCCAAACCCCTGTCCATGTCCATGTTCATGTTGTCGGGTTGCCTCTCTAATGCTGCAGCCATACAAATGCCGTGGCAGTCATTCACATATTCTCAGTTGCAGTGACAGTGGCAAGTTCCAGCTTTGCTCCCTCTATCTACCTCTGGATTGTCACTGGACATTAGACACCGTCTCCATCGTTGTTGCAGTTTGCCGTTGACGTCGCCGTTGACGTCGCCGTTGACGTCGCCGTTGCCATCGTCATCAGTGTGGCTGCAATTTTAATTTATTTTCATTGCTTGTTGCTTTTTTGTAGTTTCAGCACTTTGGACACCTTCCCACTTGTATGAGCCACATGCTGTGCCGGGCTCTTGACTCTTGAGGGGCTTCGACGCCCCCCTTTAAGTTACCACTTGTGTGAGGTGTTCCCATTCGAGCGGCATGGCTTGTATGGTCAGCTGGATGTCATTTTGATCAGTGCCTCGCTGACTTCACATTCAATTTATGTTTGCTGGTTTTTATTTCTTTTTTTTTTTTTTGGGAGAATGTGTCATAAATCTAAGCGAATGACAAACAATCTTTTAAATGAATTTGCAGGAATTTTACAGAAGAGAAGGGGATTAAATCCAATAAAGCAAAACATTAATCTTTGATTAAAGTTACACTGAGGAAAATAATGAATAAAGTTGATAAATAATCAAAGTAGTAGCTGAAATTTTACTCATCAATCATTTTATTTCACATTATCATTCTCGTTTTATCTTGGCAATTTTTATTAAAGGTGAAATATCAATTAAATAGATTATTAAAGAGAAACCAGTTTCAAGAACTGTCATTTAATCTAGACCACACACTCAACTTGGCTTGGTTAGATGTGCCAATTTAAGCAGTTTCTGGGAATACATTTAGAAAGGTCGCCAGTTCTACAAATAAAACAGTTTGCTAATGATCTTAGAAGAGAAATCTAAATGATATGTCATTAATTTAAAAACCCGCTTAAAACTACAAAAAATTCACAAACAAAAAAAATACACCAAAAATAAAAAAAGAAAATTAAAAGGCAAGCAAATCGAAAGAAACTGCTAGCAGTGCTAGGCATATAGGCAAATGCCAGTCGATTAATTAGAAAATAGCATAACATAATAATAATATTCTGATAATAAATCTGTAGACCACTTAAAACTGACAGACAACTGAGCACTGAGAGGCTTGAGACAACGACGGATCGAAATAAATCACTGGGAATTAAGCGAAACAGAAACATAACACAAAAAAAAAATAAATAAATCAAAATAAATACAAAATCATAAAGAAATCACTAAGGAAGTGAGTTGATTAATGCATAGCAATTTATGTATATAGTCAACGGATTCCGATGAATCCAATACCAATATGCAAGTGGAAAATACTGAAACAAGTTCGTTTCCTGAGTCTTTCGTCTTTGGCCGCGCCTTCGACATATATTTACACTAACTAATTCAATAAGGAACTATCTCTATCACGCTCCCTCTCTTACTCTATGTGACACATTGAGATGAAAAAGAAACTACCAAACCAAAATGCAAATGTTAGACGAGAAAATGCAACCATGTGTGCAACTGCAACAATAGCAACAACAACAACGTGCCAAGGAAACAGCCCAAAAAATCAAAAAGAAAAAAGAAGAAAAAACAAATACAACAAAATTTCCGCAATTTCAAGCTACACAACAAAAAGCCGCAAAAAAAAAAACAGCAGCAGCAAGTTTCGAAAAGAAAAAAAACACACTCTAAGTTACATAATGAAATAGATGCGCGAAATGTGCAACGCCTTCCCCTTAACCACTTGCTTCACAAACCAAGTGGCAGATGCAACTGCAACCGCGACAAAGCAACGAAAGAAAAAAAATTAGTAGCTGAATCTTGGTAAACTCTCAAGGCGGAGTCAGAGTCGGCGTCAGCGTAGTCTGCCATCTCAGCGTCGTTTGTCGTCTTGTGGCAATAGACAAACAAAATTCAATTGAACTTGTCTAAGCCAACTACCTATTCAAACCCCTTGTCCAAATGTCGTGACCAAATTTGGTTTACCGCCAGTTAGCCAAAAAAAAAAAAAAAAATCACTTTCAAAATGTCTCTTAATCTAAAAATACATATTTTTCCCATTTTCAATTTATATACTCTGGCCTAAAGAGTCTACACCAAATGTGGCACAAAAGAAAGCATCTTCCGGCATATACATAAATACATATTAATACATAGATATTCTTGATCCAGTCATTAGTTTTATAGATATAAACCATAAGAATTTAATTTCTTTAAATTTTTAACTTTAAATTTATTAATAATCATTTGTCTTCTGTATAACTCTTAAGCAAGGGTATTAAAATGTCGTTACAGTATTAGTTGGATCAGATCTTCGATTTTGTTATTTTTTGATTTTGTTTGTATCAATATATTTTTGTTGATTTTGAACCTTTTTATGGTTATCGCGTGCGGCATTAAATTGTTGACTGAAGTTTAACCCCAAAGAAAACAAAAAAAAAAAAGGAAAAACAAAAACATTTAACGTTATAAATTGTTAACCAAAAACGGTTATCATCATCATCATTATTATTATGAACGTTTAGAAAAATGTCTATACGAAATACCAAAAATTAGTTCATAGATGGTTTAATAGAAATGGCCTTCACGCAATAGCCTGACAGTTGATTATATAAACACACAAATAACCGAAAAGAGCCAACAACAACAATAAACTAGCAACCAAATTATAGCCAGCTTCAGCTTAAGGGGGCTCTTACAAAACCAAAAAATTAATAAATATATTAAATACAGGAAAGTGTTCCTACAATTTTAAAATATATGCCGGAAATAGATAAAGATCACACAAGTTACCTAAACTATTAACAAAGAAAATTGTATATTTACAATGATAAAAGACCATGAAGAAAAACTTTGCCAGTTACAGCTTAATATAGATATAGCCTACATATATACATATATATATATATATGTACTTATATGCGAATTTCTAATAAAGTTCTAATACAACTTTTTCCTTTCGTTCATTTTATAGTGAAAGATAAACTGGCACACGAAAATGAAATTAAAAGAGGGAAAAAAGAAGAAAATAACCAAAATGAACTTACCCTATAAACGCCATCAACAAGTTTGGTAATTTCTTCGGCCTCCATTGTTGAACTTTTGTCTGTCTGGTGCTCCGTCCCGTTGGCCACTTTATTGATGAATGGAAATTGCGATGTATGTATATTTGTATGTATGTATGTATGTTGAGGTACGTAAGGTACGCAACAGCTACCGATAGACCGTACCGACAAAATATATATATCTGTATATATATATGTATATATCAATTCACTTTCAACTGCAGCGTCAGCGCCCAAAGGCAAAGACCAGGCCAAAATATGCCGACAACTGCACTCGATTTTCACTTTCTAAATGTGGCACACACACACACACACACACATAAGCACACTGCACTGTAGCGCAAAGAAGACGTTGAACCGAAGGGGGTGCTAGTGTCGGGGTACGGGGGGTATGGGCCGGGAAGGTTGGGTAGACCAACAGTCTTCTTTCTTTTTTTTTCTTGAAGTAAACTTGTAACTTTGACTTTCGTTGCAGAATCTTGGAAATCTTGTTTCTGGCGCTTTAAATGTCGTGACTTTCTTTTTCGGCCGCGGCCAGACGACGATAACTTCAACTCCAACTCCAATTTCAACTCCAAGTTAGACTTCAGGCCCAAAACCACGTAACCAAAATAAAGTAAATTAAATGCCAGCACGATAAAAAAAAAACGGGCCAACTGCTTTTCGACGAGTTTCGGTTTCGGTATCTATTTGCTGTTTCTACCGAATTACACACAAGCTTCCAGATGAGTAGTGGATTTGACCAGGCGCTGAAATCTAAAAAAAGAAAATTATTTTAATAAATAATTATTTTCAAAAAACTAAAAAAAAATACCAAAATATACTAAAAGAATTATTATTTAGAATATTTTACATAGAAAATACCAATTATAAATATGTTGTCTAGGCAACGCATTACATTTGCTCCATTTGTTTGTTCGATAGAAGGACAAATTTCAATAATTTTGTTTTGATTTAAGTGTAAAATGAGTAAATTGGATGATTTGTTGGCCAAAAAGAAAACGGTTGTGCCCGTTTTAGATTTGAGTCGCAGCAATATTCAAACAATTGAGGAATTTAAACGTTTAATGGAAAAGGTGCCCGATTATAAAATGCGTCCCGTTAAGGTACGGGCCGAGGAGATTAAGATCAGAGAGAAGGATTATGCCTTTAAGATGCCCAAAAAGGAGATGCGTAAATTGCTTAAAAGTAATGGAGAACGTGAAGCATTCTATACATATGCTGATCCAGTGCCTAATGAAATGAAAGATGTTGTCCTTATGGAACTCTGTGCTGTTCCCATTGACTGGAAGATGCTTACAACATTGAGGCCAAAAAATAAATTGGAAGAGGAATATTTTAGCCGTATGGTTGAAATGGGTAAATTGGAATTGAAAACCGAGGCAAAAGATCGCAGGGAATTTGCTTTAAATAATTGTGTTAAGAAGATTAAGAATAAATCGGGAATTGTGGAGACACGCCTCATGACCTGTGAATCGTGCGGTGAAGAGATGTGTTGTGGTATATCAATTTTTTATAAAATATATTAAAATAATATATTTTAAATAATTTTTCAATATTATTTGCAGGCAAAACTTGTGGAGATTTCAACTATGATCTTTATATAAGGGTCGAGGCAAGGATTATTAAACCGAAACCCTTACCAATGTCCACCAACAAAACCAAATTAAATGGACGCAAAAAGTCAACTATTGGTGGTGCTGGTGGTGGCGGTTCTGGTGGTGGCACCAAGATCAAGGCCAAGAAGTCATCCTCCTCAAAAGCTAGTTAATAAAAATGAAACGACTCTTCTCCAAACAACTATTTAAGTTAAATCTTGTTTTCTTTCTTTTTTTCTCTAAATATTTTCCTCAAATGCATAAAATTGAAAATAAACAAGACAAAAAAACAAAAAAAAAAACCTGAAAATATTTAAATTGCCACTAAAACAACATGGGTAAAATGGCCATTAAGACAAAATAAGCAAGGCAACAGGCAACTGTGACAACGTTCCATTCCAGTGGCAGCCACTTGAAAGCAGCCCACATACTATTTCCCCCCACTCTCCCTCTCTCCGTCTCTACCACTCTCTACATGTGTGGATACCTCTATTCCTGTACTGCTCTTTCTCTGTGTCTTGTGCAACAATTTTGTGCGAGTCTTGAAAAGAATTCAATGGCCGTGTCTCCAGTTTCAATCTCAGTCTCCAGTCCCCAGTCTTGAGTCTCAGAGTCTATCTATCTATCGAGTTGTTGCACAGCTTTTGATTACTAATGAGTTTCAAGTTTGAGCTTGAGTTTAAAAGTTTAGAGCTCTGAGCTCTGATTTATGTGTTTTATTTATGGAAATATATCTATCTATTCGTGTAAAAATTCAACAAAATTTTACTTTCATAGGCGTAGCGAGGGGATTAAATAAAGTGAACGTACTTCTGTAATTAGTTAATCAGTATTAGACTTTGTTAGTATAATGAAAATGGAACTATACTAATCAACTCTTTGTCTATTAATATTCTGTATTAAATATTAATTATATTAAAATAGTTTCAGTAAAATAGTTGTCGATTGATCTTTAAGACGAAGTTGTTTCCCAATTTAATAATAATAATAATAATTCTGTTTTAGTTCTAAATTGATATATATATATATATATATATATATATATATATACATATATCATAGCCTCTAATTATTAATTGTTGCTTATAACCCAAAGATATCTTTTCATTAATGTAACTTTGCTGAATTTAATCCCTTAAATATATACTATGATAGCTTTTTTATTAAATTAATCAAGTAGTATAACTTCTAGCACATTTAATAGTTATTACCGTAATGAAATTTGAAAATATTTATATAAAGAAATACTTTCATTATTTGCACAAAAAAGATTAGTAGTTACTTTAAGATATGTTCAAAATATTATTTATTTATTTATTTTTCCTGTTTTATTTGTCGTGGTCTTTCTTTAAATATGACTGTTTTGTTTGGCTTGTATGAATTGTATGTCACACCTTTCAAATTAAAAAAAAAAAAAGTATCTGTTATTGTCAGTTATTGCCATTGAACTTTCATCAAATCATTCGCATCCAGCATCAACATCTTTCACTAACATTTGGGAAAAGTGATTACGTAGGCAGACATCATCAAAGTCTCGTCTGACCAGAAATCGGAACATATATACATATGTACCTGTATACAACTACAGTAACAACATGTATATGTATACATATATATATATACATATGTATGATCATTGAAATCGTTACGAAATTGTTGCGATGTCGCATTTCAATGCATATTCAAAAGATGCAAGATAAACGGTCCAAGATAAGCCCAGATAAGTGAGAGTGTCAGATAGAAAAGAAAGTTGTTGGCCTTTATTAGATATGCTGTTTCTTCTGTGTGTGTGTGTGTGTTTGTAGGTATGTATTTTGTTGGCTACGTGCCTGCTGGCATATTGGCTACGCCTCAGTTAGAATAATATAAAATTAAAAAACAAAAGACTTAGGCAACGAACTTGCTCTGGCATCAACTAAGCACATTCCCCCCTCCCCCCCCCCCCTCCTTCTTGCATTCCTCACCATCAAGGTTGTATGGTCAGCGAATCTGACACTTGATATGCATCTTACAGATGCACTTGTCGCAGCTTATGCTCAATTTATAAACGACTACCAAGAAAATATATGCAATAATAGCATTTACAACAAAAACAATAACATGAAGAAAAAAAAGCCACAACATTTGTCTATTAAGAACAAGGCTAACTTGACCAACTGAGATCAAGATGCGGCTTGCACTTGATGTTGTATAATAATCGGTTACGTATAAAAAAAGAACTTTTTTTTTTAATATAGTAGAAATTTAATATTTCAAACAATATATTAACTTAAAGCTTTTAAACTGTAATACTGAACATTGTTCAAAGATAATAATGTTAACAATATTAAACTAAAAGTATTGTCAATAACCAATAATATTTCAGAATCATAATATAGCTTCAAATCTGTTCAAAAAAAGGTGAAATTTCTAGGAAAAATATCCAAATATTCAAATTTGAATAGAGAGAGAATATGATGTTAAGGTAAGTAATACTATGAATAAAAAAATTAATAAAAATTGAGACTAGAAACTGAAAATAAATAAAAGCTGAAACCAATAATATATAAAAAAAGAAGTTTTATTCTTACGATTTGAACTTGGTAAGCATCAAAAATAGTAATAAATGAAACCTTATTTGTTAGAATATTATAAATAAATAGTTTTATAATTTTTTCTGAAATAAAATTGCCAACCTATTTGTGTAGGAAAAATTAAATATATGCGATTAGAGAACTATAAAAATGTATTTTTACGTTTTGGACTTAGAAAAAGACCAATCTTGAGATACAGATTTATTTTACTAGTTTTAAACAAACTTTTTCTCAATGTATTTGTACAAGTTTTCTTACATATGTATATTAAGCGATTCGAATCGTGTAACTGAACTTTAAACAATTTGTAGTTGATGGCAACTTTCGCTACCTAAATCGATTTAAACAGTTGTTGTAACATAAATAAAAGGAAAAAAAATAACAAAAGTTCAACAACAGCAACAACAAATTTTCCTTGACAGCCAAAAATACATGCTTACTTGCTAACAAACATGCGAAAATCAAAGAAGACAACTTTAAGCAGCATGTCCAACAGCAACAACAGCAATAACAAAGAAGGCAAAGAGGAAGCAGATAAAATAGAAGATGATGAAGACAAAAGGAAAAACGCAGAGGTTGCTATTATCAAATGCTCATCATTAACATTTGCGGCCGAAGATCTCGACGTGACGATCAAATTGCAGCACACATGTGAACACGTGTGTCAGACCAAGAGAGAGATAAAATAAAGGGGGGAGAACGAGAAGAAGGTAAAATAGCAGTGGCGAAGATGCAACACAATAAAGATTGTTGTTATTGTGAAAATGAAATTAAACTAAAGACCATAGACAATGAACATACACACCATCATATACTAAGAAGGGGTGTTGGCTCAGCAGGGGAGGGAGCAAAGCATTTGCTGTTACCGTATCTATGCGCTAAATTGCCGTCAGATACATTTTGCAAATGAGTCTCCTCTATACACAATATACACATTGTTTGGCCGCCCGCCATGCAAATTGAGAGGCTTAAGCTGATGCTATAGATGGAGCTGGAGATGGAGCTGGTGATGGTGATGGTGCCGGTACTGGAGCTGATTCGTTCAGTCAAATTGGTAGTGAAAGTAAAAGTTTAACTTAATAGTGTTTTCTTTAGGCTGTCGAACCGCCAAGCCCCAAAAGAAGTCTGTCTCTAGCTCTAACTGACATGTATGTGTAACTACATGCATATATACATACATACATATGTAAGCATATGGTTAAGTATGTGTGTAAGTATGTATGTAGATACAAAATATATGCATGCCATATAAAGATAAATTCCATAACGATCAGCATGAAATGAAATTAACATTTTTGCGGCTTTTGATTTTTTTTTTTTTTTGCAGTCAATTAATTGGCAAATATTTTAAAACAAAAAGAAGAAAAAACAAGGCACATGGCAAATAAGTAGTTTCTTTTCTGGCCTAAAGCCAGCATGGGCAAATGAGATAAAAGCAAATGCCAATTTGCTTGCTCTGGCCCACAGTTATTCAATAAAAGAAAATATGATATATATATGCATAAAATATGGCAATATTCCATTAAGGAAAGTAAATGGATGGAACTTATTTTATTATTTATTATAAACTAATTCTTAAAGCTCATTCAATTATTATATATTCCTCTCTATTTGCAATTTTTTTTTAACACATTTTTAAGATCATTTTTTTATAGCTTTTTTAACAGAATTAAAATTTAGATACCAATAAATAATTTTCAGTTAAATCAAAAGACACTAACATTTGTGAAATTGGTAAAAAAACTGAGAAGTAAAATCAATTAGGTATAGAAAAAGAAATATCTACTTATTAATAGACAACTTTTCCCATTAATCGCATTAGTTAAACTAAATTCTGGTCTAATGGAGTTGAAAGCATTAGATTCATTTAATTTCTAATGGCTTTTCTTGTTTTTTTTTTTTTTTTGTGATATTAAAATTGGAAACATTGGAAACATTTTAAAGTCGATGCGGACACGAATAGAATCAATAAATATAAAAAGCATAGAAGACGGCATTTCTTCAATTGGTTCGAAAAACCAGTTGAGTTCGATGTACTATTAACCCAGTCGGCCGCCCATTTATGCAATTGGTCTATGGGAAGAATGGGAGGGAGTGTGGGGGAAGTTGGGTGTGAGGAATGGGGTGAGGTAAAGGCAACAGAAACTTGAACACACCCAACAAGTTGGCTTCATCTTGCTCACGTATCGACTGATGCATCTCTTTCTGGCCATCTACTGCCACTCCTCGGGGCCATCATAAATTAGGTGAAGATGGCATCTCTTAAAGAGTTGCCGCCTGTTGTTTTCTACTTGTTCTTTATACCCAGCATATTAAGTTTATCAACTTAAGTCATTTGCTACCCTAGAAAAATTTCAACACTTTATTTAATTGATCTTATATACACATCTTAAGAGACAATAAATATCATTAAAGGGTATTTTGCATTAATATTTTTTTGCAAATATAATTAGAGATTGTTGTTATTTGATTTTGATAAATAAATCTCGTAATTATAAACAAATACAAATTAGTTAATAATATTTATGGCCTTCCCCAAGAACTCATTTGTCATTCATTATGCCATGTTTTTGTCATTTTAATTTTTTATATTTTATAAAAACAACAACAAAATATTTATATTGGAATTATTGATTAAATACTTATTCATTTTTTATTTTTCATCCAGCAATTAACAATCACAATGATTTCCAATAAAAGATCTTACTTGTATATGTATATATATATACGGAATGAGTCAATAGAACTTGAAAAATATTATTTTTACTGGATAGCATTTGTTCTCCTTTTTCAGTATTGAGTTTAGGTCTTGATCTTTGTTATTTGGCTTGTTATGCCATTTGCGTCTTTTGTTGCTCATTTTGCGGTTGCAATATACTGAAATTAAAAGTGAACGCCGTAACGTTTCATCTTGTCTATAGCTGTGGTTGCGGTTACCGTTGCCAGATATTCAATCTTCATCGTCATCTCCATCTCCATCATCATCATCTCCATCGTCGTCGTCTCATCGCCATTATTCTCATCAAATTGTTCCGTCAAACGTGTTTTTACTATATGTGATTATTTGTTGTATTTTCTTTTGCCACATGTTGCATTGCGTGCAAAACTACTCTCTCACAAAGGGTATATTATATTCTTGTAATTATTTTCTAATCTATATAGAGTATGCATAGATTGGCATTAAAAATAATATAATATGCATATAAACTGATTTTCTACTTTAATTGCAGTTTGAGCAATATTATTCTTGTCTTTTTATGTTTCCTTAAATTTCAATTCGCGATCACTTTTGAAAAAATTTTAGTAGTAAAACCGAAATTGTTTTTTTTTTTTGTTTTGTGATTTACAAAAGGCGAAAATCAACTAAAATCTGTACTATATACATAAATTGATATTGCTGAAATCCCTCTAAAGTTTAAGTTGAAGATATTGTTCTTATCAACAGTTTAAATATTTTATCAAAGGGTATCAAATAGTTCGTTATATATAAATGAAATTCGGCCCTCTAGTTGTTTTCTCATTTGAAGCGGATTCTTATTTGGTTTTCAGCCTCCACTTCAGTCTCTTCTTCTTTCTTATTTATTGTCTGTTGTGTTGTACTTGTTATTTGCCATTGCCAGCATTTCAGTAGTCACCGTCACCGTCACCGTCTACCTCTCCATCTCGCATCTTCCTCTCTGACCCACCCGTTTCCCCGTCTTTAAGTTTCCATTTCTGAGCCTGGGTCTGGGCAGTCACGACATCTCGATATCGAACAGCCGCAGCCACCACCATCGTTGTTGACAGCTCAAGGTCGCATTCCTCAAAGCTGACGCAGTCATTCAATAATTCTTATTTGAATTTATTTTTATTGTAAGTAAACATGTTCGAGAACCATACTTGCATACATACAGATACTTTTATACATAGCTTTTATGATCTTAGAAATTCTATCGATTTGCACCTTTCACCATATACATTTTTTTTCTTTTTTCTTTCTTTATCTTTTTGTTACCCATTATTTGGTCTCAGCTGATTTTCAGTTATAAACCCTCGACCATGAAATTGTATTAACTTGTCTTCAAGTCAACGAACTTTACGTATTTATGCAGTCGGAGACCCAAATTCGAAATCGATCTAACCGATTAAATTTAAAATATATTTTGCAATTTGAAAATTCTTGTGTAATTCTTTATCGAATTCCATTTGAAAAATTTGGCACAGTTCAAATCGGTTCAAACCAGTTTCAAATTCTCAGCTACCAAATTTTGTTTTATTTTTTTTCATTTTATGCGGCCTTTTTTTGTGTTTTTGGGTTTTTCTTTGTATTTTGCAGTTGCTTAAATTTATTTGATCTCAGTTTCTTTGTCTCTTTGGGTCTTATGATAAATGCGGATTAAAGAATACAAAATAAAAATAAAATAAAAACCAGTTAAATATTACAAAGTTCTGCATTATATATTTTTCTATCTTTCTAATTCATATGCATAATCAATTTGTTGTTGCTGATTATTGTTGTGAGGTTGTCAACTAATCAATACTTGAGAAATTGTCATTTCTCAGGCTCATCACTTATTTATATTTCTGTTTTTTTAGTTTGTTTTTTTTTTAGAAATTTGCTTATGAATAACCCAACGATTTGTGTAAGAAAGTTCAACGTTTTCTCATTGACTTTACCATCATCATTTTCGCGCGGAATCAATTTTTGGAGGATGGATTTTACATAAATTAGAATACATTTTAAGTCAACAAAAATATGGAAATTTCAAATAAGCAGAAGAAAGGTTTGTGGTATGCATATAAATACATATGTACCCCGATACATACATATATTCATTCATTCCTATCACAGAAAATTAATGAGCCCATAGGCATCCAATTTCACTGAACTTTTGTTAAATTTTTAATCACAACACTTGAAATTTATTATTTAAATATATAAAAGACACACAACTAAGCCAAAGGCTAAATTATATTATATGTAATAATATGGATAAACTAAAAAATAATCTTTTATTCCAAGAAGTCTAATGAAGGTATTCGAAAGGTTTACAAATTAACACAGATTAAACTTAACACAGATCGAGTATAAATATGTATTGTAATTTCTGTTAACAGAAAATTGCGTATACTCATTTTGTTAAGGGTATTATCAGTGAAATCTCAACCCAATTCAAAAGATTCTGCTTGGTTAGATCTTCTAAAAGATCTCTAATGTACCGACTAACCTCATTTTGAAGCCTTATTTCATTTTATTATAAAACTTTCCTGGCTTAAATTGGCCATAAAACAAAAGACTTAAGCAACAAACTTGATGCGTAATTACCTCTACGTGCTCAGCATTAAAAAAAAAAATGAAAAAAAAATTGTTAAACAAGAATTCAAGATTTTACAAATAAGCTAAAACCCAAAATAAACAAAAACAAGCAAAAAGCCAACTAATAAAAATCACTCAATAAAACTTTGAGGGAAATGAACCATCTGTAAAATAATTCATAATTAGCTAGCCAAGAGAAATCTATAGAAACGTGAGTTAGGCAAATCAAATTATCAAGTGGGCAGGCGACTTACAAAGAAAGAGAGAGACAGGAAGAAAGGGGAAAGGGAGAAAAAGAAAGAGAGGAAGAAGGTAAGAAAGATGGAAGTTGTCCGTGCATTTAATTAGCCATTTTCACACATTTCACTTTCAACGAGCTGCCAAATTGTAAGAAAAAAAAAAGAAAATATCTATATAAATATATCTATGTATATAAAGAGATATACAAAGATAGATATATATATATATATATATATATATATATACGATACTTATACTCATTGAGGCTGGCTTCAATGAAACGCAAAAAAGCCATTAGCCGGTCAAGTGTACGAAACGGCGTAGGTTGTTGGCAGAGTTGACAAGATTGTTAAACTGACATACCCCTCGCCACCATCTCTCCTAGTGCTTCGCTTTCCGTCTGACAATCTGTCCATCTGTTGCTTCCTCTGTTTATCTTATGGCGGTGATTTGCTTTCAAGTGGCCAAGGCAATTTCTATTTCTTTTTTTTTTGTTTGTATATTTTTTAACAATTTTGTGTGTCGAAAAGAAAACCTCAAAGTTGGTGTTATTGTACTTTTTTCTTCTCTCTTTCGTACATGTCCCGTTAATTGAAAATTTCCCATCACATTGGACTTGCTACAAGAATAACAGCAAAAAATTTGCAGAACTTACATTGAATGAAAATCTTTAAACAATTTTAAGAATTGTACAGACACATCCCAAAAAACCGCAATCACATTCACAAAATTTGCCATAGTCTGGCCTCGCCCACAACTGATTTACATATACATATATATTATACATATATATACAAGTGTATGTATGTATACATTATATTTTTACCTGCGCAATTGGAATTTGTTTGCCTTTTTCTTGAATTACAAAGTGAATGGAGAGTAAAACCAGAAGTTTGTCCTAACTAATGTTATATGCTCACACTTAAATACCCTATATGATATTTTTATGGCTATGAGATTCCCTATATAAACTTAATATATACTAAACTACAGGAATTTCCGATTTTTTTCCAAGATATGCATATTATACATATAATTGTACTGTATCAGAAATTAAAGATTTTATTCGGTAATAAATATATATATATATATATATATATATATATATATATAAATAATTGCTATGTTTAATGTTTTCCACTTAAAATTTTATAAGCTATAAAGTAGAGTCGACTATTTTTTAATTCTCTTACAAAACCTACTAATTTAGATGATCTATAATAAAAATCTCGTTTATTCATATAATTTGTAATAAAACGAAGACTTTGATAATCAAATTTAAATTAATATAGAATTAAACTAAGTCATGCTGTACAAGAATACATATGCATAGAAATATATATAACTTCCTTGTATAATGCAGTAAAAAGCATTATTTACTTAATTTACGAACACGCAAATAATAAGAAACAAAAATCATCAAAATTAATTAAAATAAAAGAACTTTTATTAAATATGATTTATGAAATTGCTTTTCGGTAGCATCAAAAGAGTACTAAATCTCAACTTGCACAACAATGTAAATGCAAATGAAAGTTAGTATTTATATATATATATTTTTTGTATATATTTATATTTGCGGTTTTTTTATGACAACAATAATCTTGATAAACGAAAGTATGCAAGTTCCTACTTAAATGTCATTGTGAAAGTTTTCTCATCCTTTTGGCCTAAACAAAGAGTTTATTCAATTTTCCAGATTTGCCTGTTAAAAGTGTTTTATTTTTTTTGCAGACGCATATAGCCAAGTTTTTGATTTGTTTGAAAAAGTAAAAGGTTTTTGACCAAAATGCAAACTAATTTAATGCATGGAGCAACCGTATTGCCACTCAATCTCTGGCATGTAAATTGATGAGCCATTCAATTGGCCATAAACAACACAAATGGCCCGTAATCAGTATTAACAGCCTTATGAAGCCAATATGGTCTCCAACTAACTAACTAAACACTTAATGTACGCAAATGTATAAATGTGTACTCAGACATAAATTCAAAACAAAAAAAAAACGTTAGTAAATTGACTTCAGTTGGTAAGCTGATTTAATGCACATAAATGGAGAAAAATTTGCTATAAATACTGTGTAGAGTTAACTAAATGATACACTAGAGTGGAGAAAAAAACAAAATAGAAATTGAAGAAACTAAAACAATCGTTTATCACATGACAGTTCAACTTGCAGACAATGAAAATTATTTATGTTTCCGGTTAAAACAAAAACTTTATTGACTTGATTACACTGTCAATATTTGGTAAATATTGGGCAACTGACGTGGTCCAATCCACACTGATAAGGGGCAAAATGTGCGAGAATTTTACTCTCCTTTTTATTTTCCTCATTTTTGCATCGATACTTTTGTATTCTCCTTGCCATTAAAATTCATGTGTCTATCCATTCATAAATATATTTCACAACTTTTTGATTTTCTGCTTAGTTTAGCCTTTTTTCTCTCAACTACATTTGATCGTGTAACTGTACTTAAATTTAAATCGAATACAAATAGAATTAGCATAATGTACATTTTTTGAATGGTTGCTAAATTCTGTCTATTTGCTTATGTTTATGGCAAAGCAAATTAAATGCAATGCAACCAAATCCTTTCAATCTATTGACTGTATTTTAAAGGCTAGTTTACTGTTTTTAATCTTGATTTGAATACGTTTGAAATTATTTTGAGGTGCCTAACCATATTGTTGTTACTCCACTTTTATTATCCATCTCTCTCTCTCTCTCTCTCTCTCTCTCTCTCTCTCTCTCTCTCTCTCTCTCTCTCTGTCTCTCCGTCTCTCTGTCTCTCTCTCTCCCCTTCTCACTTACTCTTTCCATCTTTATCTTTTGCTGGTCTCTGTCTTTGGTTATTCATTACATTACATTTCATTTCCATTTTACTAACCACTTTGTTTGTATGTATGTTTGCTCGACTTTTTGGTCATTAAGAAATTGTTACAAATTATCTGTGTGGCGTGCAAAAGTTACCACTGTTGCTCTGCTGTTGTCTGTGTTGCTGTTGTTTCTTTCGTTTGCAACATTTGCTTTGCCTTAATGCGATTTGCATTGAAAATTGGCACAAAAGTCGATTTCAGTTGGGTTCGGCTCAACAAGGTTGAGAGCGAACCTGCCGCCCCAAAAACTCTATGTATAAGAAATCCAAAAAAAAAAAAACAAAAAATAGAAAAAAAATTTCTGTTAAAAAATTATTTGGTAAATCTGTTGAGGTCACTATTTGATCGTTTTGAGCCAATTGCCATTCAATATTTTGTAGTTTTTTGCCACACTATAATGATATTTATCGAGACCGACAAAAAAACAAATTTGGGTTAACATATGCGTTTTATATATATATATATATATATTTATATGTAATATATCTTTTGATTTGATACATAAATCGAGGTGTTTGTGTGGAGAGCAAATATTTTCTATAAATCAAATTATGTTTTGTTGAAATCATGCAACACACAGGGCGTATGCGCAATTTCCATCGAATTTTGCAAAAGAGACACACACTTTGGTATTTATTTCTTTTTTTTTTTTTTAATGAAAGTTTCAATTGATTGAAAATGAAACCACAAACAAGACACGCCCACCAAAATAGATACCAACTCAATTGGCTGGCTACTGGACGTATTATTAACGCATTCCTTTTGGACGATTTCAAAATCTTTAATCAAATAAACATGGTAAAAATTTTGAAAAGAAAATTGCTAAAATTGAATTTATTTCAGGTTTTGTCAAAACAAATTTTTCATTTCAATAGAATACAAGTAAGTAACACACAAATCTACAAATGTATATATATAAAAATATGTATATGTATGTACATATAAATATATGTATAATGCCTTTGAATCTATGAGCCAAACAACTTTCAATGCAAATTTAGCATAAACTTCAGTTAAGATTGGACTTCACTTGGTTGAACTGAACTGAACTGAACTGACTGATGGAAAAAATGCGGTTAATGTGGTTTATAGACATTGTGTTGTCGCTGTTATTGTTTTTGTTTATAGTTTTTGTCGTTACTATTGGTGGTTGTGTCTCTGGTTAAGGTAACTAATGCACTTGTTCAACATTTTCCTAATTAAGTCAAATGTACATTGACAGTTTTTATATATTTTATGGCATTGCCAAGTGGTGTGAAAAGAATGGTTTATGAGTAAACTCATACGATAATATATCAATACTATATACATATATGTATAACATATACTATATATAATATTGTATACCCAACATAAGTTTAAGCATTTAATGGGCAAGTGAAAGGAGTTTTCAAAGTGTTTTAACCTTTTTAAACAATTTTTAAAAGCTTTTCAAAAGTGTATGCAATTAGTTGGGAAAAGACTTTCAATTTCATTTTAGCAAATACTTATTACAAATCGTCGATAATATAAAAAATATTAATTTTAAATAATTATAAAGGGAGGAAAGGTATAAAACAAATTGCATAAATATAAAAAATATAATAAACATAATTTCATAACATATGCTATTAGAATATTTATCATCCCGAGGACATCAAATCAAAAAGCATTAGACTCTTAATTTCAATTTTAATCAATCGCAAATATTATTTCCCATATATAATTTCGATTACATAAGATCGAAGGAATTTCAGTGCAACGTACGTTCAGTGCAGTGTATTTGCTCTTTACTTGTTTTTTTTTTTATTGAACAATTTTACCATTTTAAATTTCTGTACAGGATATGAATGGTTAATAGATTTAACATTTTGACAGCTTTTATTTTTGAGTATTAATTTTGCATATGCACGCAGAGATACGACGAAATGGTTCAAGTAGCAAATCAAGGAAAATGTTTTCAACCAACTGGACAACTCCCCCGTCCACACATCATATCACACACACACACCACACACACAGACAGAGACAGAGATTGGTTAGCCACCTTCAGCTGCAAGTTGGTGTCCATTGCCACCAGACGAGCCAAGTGCCAGGTTTGTTTTGGTCTGAGGCTGGCCAAATTGTTGATGGACTTGTTTTGGGGCGCCTACAGCAGCACTAAAAGTGAATGGTAACAGCAAGGGGTATATGAGGGTAGGGGGGTAAGATAAGTATTAGATCCATGGAAATGCAAGAGGTGCGACGGATGGGTTATTGGGGGGTAAGCAGGCACGACAACGTAGCAAATCGACGCTTTAACAATTTGGTTAAAGTTTAATAAACTTTATGAAATGTTGTCTTGAGTGGGAAATGCAGTCAACGTCCAAACGACTTCAATGACACTGACGGGGTGTCGTGGCATGGGAGCGGGAAGCGAACAGTTGCTGCCGAAACCGGAGGGAAGGGGAATGGCCAGCGATAATGCGCAAAAAGGAAAATTCAAGGAAAGCTATCGACTCCAGGAAACAGCCTGACCATGTTAGAAAGTTGCACATTTGTTTCTGTTTTTCGCTTTTTTTTTTCTTACTCGCTGCATTTATCATAAATGATTTTTTGTTTCTTTTTTTACCCCTTTATTTTGGAGACATTGCACAATCGTAAAAATTTGCATTTTTCGTTGCATTTTGCTTTTTCATTATCTTCTAATGACAATTTTAATTTCGTATTAATACATAAAATAATTTGTTAGTTGCTATTTCCTGCATTGAGTGGGAAACTCTTTTCCCTCTTAGTTTTAGCCATTAACGAAATTTTTGAAAGTTGGTATTTAAAATAATGTTTTAATGAAATTAAATTTAAAGTGGGATGAGGTAACAAAGTTGGAAACTACCAAAAAGATCAGTTTTGTAAAAGAAGTTACAAATAATCTAGTTTAACTAAAAATTTATACATACATAAATCATTGTCGGAAAAGCCATCATTCCAAATGAATTTAAAAAAAAAATATTGATAGGGATTTCCACTATTTTACTATTTATCTTGTTTTCTCCGAAATTTAATTGAGGCAATCGATAATATCAATCAGTGGTGGGCAATCTTCAGGCTTTTTTTTGCATTTTGCTTAATTGAATTTGGCATTTGTAATGGAATATTCAACTAATCAAATCAAATATATGATATATGTATAGAAGAAGTTAGGACACGAAGTGGGAGTGTCTTTTGGGCCACTCCTAGTAGAGAAAGTCGTAGATAAATTGGCTCAAATGTTTTGAGGGTTATCATTATTGGTTTATATGCACATAACAAAAACAAGTTGCCTTCTTTGTCCACTCCTAACTGGACTTTTGAGAATCTGGTAATAACACACATCACATACACACACACACACACACACACACACACAACAAAGAACTCTGAACAATTTGAATTAATTACTATATAGAGCTGAAGCGAGAAAGATTGAGAGAGAGTGCTGATTGCAAGGAAAGGAAATTAGAATCAGAATCTGGTAATTACGGGTTAACCAGCAGCTGGCTATAACCAAGCAGCTAACCTGCCAAATGGACAACCAATCTGTTAACCTGGCCATATGCAGAAGCATATTTCCAGCCAGGAGAAACTAACTAGTAATGAACTGATAAGCTTATAATTAACAAGCATAACACAGACAGGGAAAATGAGAATAATAGATAGATAGAGAAAAAGAAAGAGAGAGAAAGAGAGTCTCCACCTGGCCACAAAAAATCTCAACTCCCTGCCATGTTTTGGTCAGAAAATATTTTAAAGGCGTGTTATTTTCAATAGATTTTTGTCTTTAATGACTTTTTGGCTTCGACAACAACGTCGACGACTTTGGCTTTGGCTTTGGCGTTGGCTTTTCGCCCAAAGAGTTAATAGCTTTGATAGTTTGGATCTTTTGTTCTCTGAATGCTGCGCAGAATTTGGCGAATGGGCAAAAGTCATAAGTTGGTTTGAGTTTTTGTTTTTTTTTTTTTTGTTCAGTTTTTGTTAGTTTGGGTTTTTGGGATTTGGGTTTGGTGTCGGCATTGCTTTGAGCCAAATACCGCTAGGCATGCGCTGCATAATGAGCTCAGGCTACCTGTGGATCCAATCGCCATTGGAACACCTGTTCAAGTTGCTAAATGGGTTTCTTTCGAATATATATATTTCTTTTTTGTGAAAAATAGGTCACACATGCTGAGCGAACTTTAAAAATTTAATTTCGGCAAAAGGAAATTAAACTTCTGTGGAAACAATAAGACAAACAATAATTATCCTATGGAAAATTATAGAACCTCTAAGCCATACTAATTGTAACAATCAATCAATATTATAAAATAAGTTCATAATCTTTGTATAGAGAAACAACAGGAAATTGATATTAAAAAGATTAAATTAATATACTTGTTATTATACTATTATAATGATTTTCCTCATAAAAGTGTTCATAATATTTAGACACTTGGCAAAAGAGGAATAAAGACAATCTGTCAAAATTAATCAAAATCAAAACTATATATTTCTTAGTTTTTTCATTAATACGTAAAAGAAACCGATATCATGTAATTGATACCAGATCACTAGCTCCCAGGCCTCTAAAATAACTATCTCTAAAAAACGTAATTTTATTTTGAATTTATTTTGATTCTTAATGATAATGTCACAACTATCACATTAATCAAAATGATCAATTGATCAATTGATTAAATATAAACAAATACTATTTTTAAACTGAAATATGTACTCTTTTTACACAGTATATATATTCAAAATGAACTTGTTTAAACTGAAGGCTAACAATTTATATTTCTGTATAAAACTGTTTTTCAAACTTCACATTTAAACACTTATTTTCGGAATCATCAACAAAATGGCATACAAAAAAATACTCAATAACAAAAACAAAACAAAAAGAAAAAACAAAAACCGAGAACTCATTAAATAATTTGTGCTAAAATGAGAACATGCCAAGACGAAACCAAGAAAACAATCATCAGAAGCAGCAACAACAACAATACATAAACCACAAGAAGTCAGTGCAAAATGAGGCAAGACACACACACTCATCCACACACACCTCAAAAATTAAAACCATCAACGAAAGACGCAAAAAAGTATAAAAAAAAAATAAAATAAACTAAGAGGAAAAAGTTCAATGCACGCAAATCGGATTAAGTAAAGAAAATTAAGTAATACTTGTAAGTGTAAGTGTAGTATCAATTTGTGGGCCGGTCGATAAAAGGAAATGACAACGGAAAACTAATTGAACTACAACCGGAAATTCCGTATAGAAAGTAAAGGCAACAAGAATTTCAAATAAAAAATATCTAATATTTATTCTATTATAATTTTTGTTTATATAAAATCTCTTTTGCTCTCTCACCTTTTGTTTCTTTGTCGAAAAATCCAAATTTTATAATCCAAAATTCAATTTCGAGTTCGGTTTTTAAGTTGAGTTAAAAAACAAAACATCTGTTAACACTTAACATAAACCAAAAAAAATATTCATCAAATCACTTGATATGCGGTTGGGTTATTTGTTTTATTTTTTCTCGAATAGTTTGCGACAACAATTTGTAGTTCTGTTTTTCAGTTTGTAGTTGGCATTAGGCGAAAAGGCGCGCAGGCGTTACAGGTTCAGCAACAGATAGAGTGGATACCCCTATTTACGCGCTAACGGAAAATCAGTCAACCAAACGGTTCGAAGCTCAAAACTCAACTAACTGAAAGTTTTCCGTCTATTTTTTTGCGTGTTTTGTTTTTCGTATGAGCGCACTACGCTCAGAGCTTAAGCCTGGAAGTGGACAGCAACTCAAAGCTTAAAGCTGGCCAAGAGAAGAGCTTTTTTTGCTCTTAATCTCAGTCGAAAGTGAGGTAAAATTTAATTATTCTTTTTGTTATAGTATACTTTTCAGTTAAATTAATGAAACAGAAAAAAAAACAATTTCAATAGCAACAAACTGTCTATACGCCTTTCAATTAATAGCTTTGAACATATATTAGATATAAAAATAATCAAATCATTATTTTAAAATAGAACCGTATTCAGTTTTTTTTTTATATAAAGCTGCATTATAATTATTATATATGGCCCCAGTAATTAATATTAGTGATAGTTTATATTTAGTATTAATAATTTGTCTAACATTGTAAAAAAAGAAATAATATCCACATATGTATAAATATTGTATAGAATTCCGCATGTTTGAAAATGGAAAGTTATTTTTGATAGAATGATTTTGCTTGTTCCTAAAAAGGAAAATAACTCGAATACATACTTTTTAAAATATATACATATTATCAATATAATTTATTTATGTATATACATACATAGATACTTACCACTAACCTCAGATATGTAATATGTTTCAATCAGGAAAATCATAGATTCAATCACGATAAAAATCATAGAACTTCTAAAAATAATTAATGGGGAAACTAATCTCAAATTACCCCTCCCCTATCTAAATTTTAGAAATGACTTAGTACAAGAAGGACTTAAATACATTCAATAACTTGTAGTTTTTATTTTCCATACACATATGCAAATAGTCAAATATTTTTGATGCTCACTTTTCCAATGGCATATAATCAGTTAATGAAGTATATAAATTAAGATCGACTAGTGAGAATTATATGGTATATATATGGTATGGTATTGTATGGTAATGGCTCTGGAATGTGGAAAAATAAATTGAAAATTAATCAAATAAACTTATAAAATAAAAGAACCAAATGTTAAAAATCATAATTTATTTATTGGTACATAGTTTTGTATTTTATTTAAATAATTTAATCTGTAACTGTCGATTGAATAACTAGTGGTGAAAAATTCCAACCAGTTGATCAATAAGTAATTTGAGATTCCGGTATTTGTAACAATCAAATGCTCTGCATTTACAAAATCAAAATCAATAATTGTTAACTAAAGAATTACATAAAATTTCATCACGAAATGCTTGGGACTTGACGTAAAATCAAATATCAAATATGCGCTAAGGACAATTCTTTTTTGTTTTTTTGTAATTACGTTTTTTTTTTTGTTGTTTTTGCGTTTTGCTTTTCTTTTTTAATTAGTTAGGCGAGTAAGTTTGTTTTTCGGTTTTCTTTTGCTTTGCTTTGCTTTTTTCTTCTCGTTTTTGTTTTTTGTTTTGTTTCTTAGTGTTTCGCTTCTACAATTAATAATTGAATGGCACGCCAATTACTGCTGACCGATCCGACTCTAAGTGTGGCCCATATCATCAACGGCGAAATAGCACAGTACAAACATTATTCCAGCGCTGAGAAGCGCAGTTACGGGTACAGTCACTATCCAGGCATAAGCAATATTCCGGAACAAATGCCAATCGACACTGCCATCGACCATTGTGGAGGGTTCATCTGCCGACTGTGCTCCTTGTTCTGTTGGTGTTGACTGCACCACGGGTTTGCCATTCTCCACTGGAGTCTGCTGTTGCTGCTGCTCTTGCTTTTTCTCCTTCTTTTTACGACCAGCAGCACTCACATGACCTACAAAAACAACGGAACCAACCTTGCAATGAGTTGTCGAAATGGGCAACCCAATTTTACTGGCCAGTAGAACAGTAATAGCAGCGCCAATTTCAATAGTAAAGCCACTGGAATAGAACAAAACTTTAGATCAATTATTGCCATAAGCGAAAATGCAAGAAAAACTAAAATTATAAAAAGAAATCTCTGTTTCACACTTATTGGGACTAACTAACCGGAAAACCAATTGGCAGAATAAAAAAATTTATATTTTTATATACAATAAACAAGTTTAGTGAGTGGAAAACTAATTACTTTCAGTTAACTTAACAAATAAAAATGATCATTCATTTTGATCATTCTCGATAATAAGATTTAAATGTTCAATTTTTTAATCAAATCTACTCACGTTGATGAGGTAATCTTTGTTAGATCATTGCCAATAGTTTCAATAACACGACGTCCCCAAAGCCATAGTCCCACAGAGATGCCAATGCCTCCATAAATTAAAATGTAGAGAGGACTTTCCGCTCGCTGCAGTACCGAACCTTCGCAATAGATCATATAGAGAGCAATCAGGGGTCCAATGGCGTTGCTTACATCGTTGCCACCATGAGCAAAGCTTCCAAATGTAGCGGTCAGTATTTGCAGGAATGAGAAGAGCATGGAAATCTCTTGAGTCTCCTCGCCACTACTAACACGACGACCGGCGGCACGCTTAAACTCATCGTCCTGTTCATTGAGTGCTTCCTTGCTCTCAATCAATGGCACCTTGCTGGAGTTCGGCGACAATGTGGAGCTAATCATAAGATCCAGACTGGCGGCACTTTCAACCACCTGCAGATTGTTGTTTGAGGCAGCACCACCGTTAACCTGTTGTTGTTGTGGTTGTTGTTGTTGAGGTTGTTGTTGTGGTTGTTGTTGCTCTTGCTGCTGCTGTTGCGGTGCTGGTAATTGCTGTTGTTGAGGTTGTTTATGCTCCTCCTTGGGCGACTGAATATGCTTGAAGCACTCCTGAAGTTTTCGTCCATTTTGCCGTTGTTGTTGTTGTTGCTGCTCATCAATAAAATTTAAACTGGTTACGGTTAAATCGGTATTATCCAAGCTCGCTTTGCCCAATAGATCCTCTGCCTTTTTGATCAACTGAGGATCAATTTTATAATCATCAGCGGAAGCGTTGTTATTCTTAGCCGAGAGGCCAAAGGGCGCCAATTTAAAGGTCTTTGGCGAGTTATCGCTTAAAGATACAAGTTCAGTGATTTCGGCAATGGCAGGCAAAGGTTTACCCTCGCTAACCAGGGATAGAGGACGACGTTGTTGCTTCTTAGGACTGCCAGATGGGGAGGATTCTGTAAAACAAAACAAATCCATAACATAATATTAAAAAGTTTAATATTAAGATATTATATATTTTGCTTACCGACGGAGTCTTCGAAATTGAACTTGACTGGATTCTCAGCTCGCAGCCGCTTGGCAATTTTACGACGCTGCAACGGAACCACTACCAATTGCGTTAGCAGGGCTACCACCAGGGCTAAGGCCACGCTGGAACTAATTGCAATCCAAGTGGGTATATTATCCATATACAGCAATTTCGGTCCATCCAGAACAACACTAATCACATTGATGAAGAACGTAACGCCATAAAATATGGGCAAAGAACGGAAGCCCGCCTTCAATGGCTCCTGAGAGCGCAAAATGAAACGACGTATGGCCAGAAAAAGTAGAATGCTAACAACACCACTGAGCACCGGTGAAATAAACCATGAGCCGACAATAGTGCCAAGTGTTGACCATTTCAGACCCTCCACACCGCGAGCCACCAATGAGAAACCAATTGTTGAGCCGACAATGCTGTGCGTACCCGAAATGGGCAGCTTAAGAAAAGTCGCCAACAGCAGCCATATAGCACTGCTAGCCAAAGCGGCCACACAGCCGAGCATTAGTACATCTTCGGATCCTTCATACATGCCTACTTCCAGAATGCCCTTACGCATGGTATCCGATACTTTATAGCCTGCAAAAGAAAGTGAATTGAATAATTTACGACCATATCTCTTAATCAATGTTCATACTTACCAATTAAAACGGCGCCAGAAATCTCGCAAATGGTGGCCAAAACACAGGCTTGTCGTATGGTTAAAACGCCAGAGCCAACACTTGTTCCAAATGAATTGGCCACATCGTTTGCTCCAATACCAAAAGCCAGAACAAAAGCTATGAGAAAGCCGATAACGACCATCCATAGCAGATCTGGCGAATATGGATCCATTGTCTTGTTTGAAACTACCACAAAAAAACCTAAAACTCTCCGATGTCACAATCTATATATCTATCTCTCGCTTTATATATATATATATAGATATATGTATATATCTCGCTCTAACTAAATATTGTACGCTTTCTTTACTCTCTCACAAAACTGATTTGAAATGTGCACAAAACGGGTAAAAATTTATTGTAATTGATTGATAAGAATGGGATGTATTGTTAATGGTATGTAATTGGGTTATTTTAAGGATCTTGTGCAAAATAAAGTTTGAGAACTTATACAAAATACAAATACTACGCAATAATAAATGATATTCGAAAACAAAATCTTAATTAGTTAATAAATTGAGAAATTCTTTTCAAATATTCTCTAAACAGCCATATTTGCGCTTAAACTTCATTGTTGTTATTTTCATAATTGAAAATTGAAGTACAACTTGCCAAAAATGCAAAATGTAAGTAACTAAAATACCCTGGGATTGTGAAGCCTCTCTTTAATTCCTCGGACTTCCTGTCTCTCACACACGCACTCTCTCTCTCTCTCTCTCTCTCTCTCTCTCTATCTCGCTTTCGTACCTAATCCTTCAACTTGAACTGAAAATGAATTGATCTACGTCCCTAAAAGTATGCAATAATTAATAATTTAAAAACCTCTATTTATATAATTCACCACATAAATTGACAGACACATACAAAATAAAATTTAACTTTCTTTCATACACAATCTTCTCTATAACTGTCTCTCTCACTCTTTATCTATCTGTCTCTATCTAAACAGCTTCAAGTCGTTCCTGTTGTTAGTAGTATTTTTTGTTATAGACGCAATTACAAGCTCGTTGTTTCAATTCCACTTGGTATAGTTTAATCCTGCTTTTTAGTTGCTTGGATTAAAACAATAATCGATTGATGGTATTACTGATTAAGTGGTTTTCGTTTTGTTGTTGTTGTTGTTGCTGTTATATTTAAGAAGTTTCTTGTTATGTTGAATAGGAGTTAATAGTTGTCGAGTTGTTGGTAAACTGCAAGTATAAGGAAAAATTTTTTATAAATATACGAAATATAATATTAGATCTAGAAACTCACCTGACGTTTAGGACAGTAGATTTGTTGCCACCACAGAGAATTATTCACCATGTCTGAAAAGAAAATTCCAATAATTTTAAAAGACAGTTTGAATTATTCTTGCTAAAAAGTATGAAAATTGCCTCATTAAAATAATTTTGACACTGAAAAGTTTTCATTAGGTATTTCTCACAATTTAAAACCAAAGTTTACCGTTTTTTTTTTTTTTGGTTTAAATTAAGCCGGACTTGAATGTTGAGCTGCTGCAAACGTTTTGATAATGTTGAGATAATGTAGCAAAATCTATTTAAAATTTATTTACGATACGGCCCAGTTTTCAATTTTTTCAATTGAATTGCGTGTTCTATAACTAGCATTAACCGGTTACAATCGGTTAAACTTTTGCCCCTACCGTAATCAAGTCATTAAGAGTTTTCCCCCATAATTGAAAATTTAAATGAAATGAAATAAATTGCTCGCCAATTCTAAAGAAAATTTTTACAATTGAAATAGTAATTGTCTGTTTGTTTATGTTCGCATTGCTATTGGCATTTCGATTATTCCTATTCATTGTTCTATATACTATTATATGGCAATCGAATGGCATGTGCACCTTAATGAAACAAAGTTGACCAATATTGAATAAAATAACAATTTAATGGCTTTCAATTTGAGTTATGCATTATGCCCTTGTGAACTAGACAGCTATCAATTTTCCAAAGTGAGCCATAATTAGCCGTTCATTATGAAAATCAAGGACCACCATCACATCCAGCAAGCTAACAAAACCATTTTCCAGAAGACAATAGAAGACAATAAAGGACGAAGAAGAAGAAATCACGCTTTAAGGGAGGAGGTGCAATTGTAATCAGGGCAATGTCTTAGTCAACCAACAAGGTCACGAGGCATTCATGTTTCCTTTAGTTGACGTGTATGACCCCGCTATAAAACTTTCCATAGTTGCGTCAGTGGGTGGTTGGATAACTACCCAACTAGTTTGGTGTCTATTTCACCACTATCTTTAGTTACTTTCATCATCCGCGCCCCGTGTTATCCTTTTTGCCTTTTTTTTTCATTGCAAACACATTTGAAATTTCTCACGTTCCAAGTGCTGTGCCTGGGAATAAACATAGTGTGTTGCCCGAGGGTCACCACAGAGATGTTCTGGAAAGCCTTGCTTAAAAAGAAAATAAATAGTTTTTATAGTGATTGCATGAGATTAAAAATTGCACTGAAACATGTGTAAGTACATGTGTATGTATCTACATATGTACATATGTATGTACATATGTATGTAGATAGAAAATTGGTTTAAACTTTTATGGTAACCCTCGTATTAATAGCAAATTGCAATAGTTTGACATGCACTGGATATATGCTCTCAATCCGCAGTTACTCATGCAATTCCATCTCTGCAATAAATTACAGTTATTGCATTACGAAATGGGTCTATAATTGGAATTAACAGAACTTGGAGAGAGAGAGACAGAGACAGAGCCTACACATGCAATAACATGACATGCCATGTAGTTGGGAATGGAAAATGGATTGAATTCAAGTGCAACTGAGTGTAATAGGCGAACACCAACACACACAGATGCGTAAAAGGAGGGGTGGGGTAGGCAAATGAAATGTTGATTTACCTTCTATTTACTATCGTCATTGGCAACCTTGACACTGGCTTGTTGCAAAATTGCATTTAATATTGATTGAATTTTCCTTGCAAAGTTTCATTTTAAACTTTTTCCACCAATCATTCATTCGCCCGTAATTTTCCCACAAATGTACGTATGTATGTACATATGTACATAGTAACTTGCCCTAAGGCCTACAATTTCACAATTCCACTTGTTGTTGTCAGGAAGGGTGGTTCATGGTTCTGTTGCTGTTGGTGTTGGTGGTTGGATACACCAAACCTTGACAAGTTCAAGGTCATTATTAACGGGGTTGATTTTTCTTCCTTCACATTAAAAACAGTAGGAAGAACAAAAAATAAAAACCTTCCTTTTCCTTTGACCAATGAAGTGTACAAATAATTAACAGGCACGTGCAACAAACACTGGTAAAACGAACGAACGAACAGCTGCAAAGACCAGTTGACTAAATAAAACTTTTAAAGGAGACTGCGCAAATAAACTACCAACAATATCGACGAATAGAATAATGCAATAAAAATAGCTTACACCGAAAGTTTCAGTTTAAGGAAACTTCCATTGATTGGCTTGTATTGATTAATAGTTAAAAGAATTTCCATATGATTACACCACAATTGATACATAAGTAACTAAAAACAAGTTTTTAGTTAGGTTTTCTAGACACCCTGTATTCAAATTTACTATATCCAATACAAATATGTATTGAAAGGGTATTAAGGCTTCTATAACTGAAACTGTAGCTCCTTTGGTTTTGCATAACAGTTGTTTTGTTATTGTTAAACACACGTCTATCCACTGAAATACATAGAAAATGTGTGAGACACACAAAGAAAAAGCAAAAAAAAAAAAATAAATAAAAAAGACAGAGTTATTTGGCGCCGCCGAATACAACAACAACGCATTAAATTCTCGCATTGAATTTCCTATGGGCACAAACCGTTCAAATATATACACATACATACATACATATGTACACATGTACATACAAATTTATACATAAAAATGATGTCCGTTCAACCCGCCTAGCAACAGAGGAGAGTAAAAGGACCCAAAGCAAAATTGGGAATTAAAGCCGAGCCGGTCATAACCAGATATTTTCAACCAATTGAGCAGAATTAATCAAAAAGACGCAACACAAAAACTGTACCGTTAAAATTTAAACAGTTTTAGAGTCATTCGTTTCTAAAAAACTTTGAAGGAGCAGAGTGGGCTAATTTTAGAAAAAAAATACATACATATGTATGTTGAAATTGATTTTGACTTATATATGTACATTCAAAGTTACATATGTATACATACATACATTTGTATTAATACTTAATAATTACGTTGTAGAAATATATGTATGTACATATCTACATACATACATACATACGTATGTACATATGTACATATGTATTTACACACTTCGATAGCTTCTTCGTTTTGCCCGTACCTGTACTAAGTGTATACACCACTATTACGACGACCTTGCGGGGTTGCTTAAGCTTCACCCCGCACTCCAGCAGCCGCCCACGGTCCATATTTTGTTTACCCCAATGATATCATTCGTGCAGAAAATTTTGTGCTTCTTTTTATACCCTCTACTCCAGAGAGTCAACGGGGTATATTTAAGGTAGAAGGACATATTATAAAAAAGAAACTAAGCGACACAATTTATTTTTCTTTTTCTATTGTCTATGTATGTATATTAAATTTCCCCCATCTGTTATCTTGTTTTATAAAATGGGATATTTAATGCAGTTTTCGCTACACTTACATGTACATTTATCTTCTCTAGTTACGCCCTCGCAATTAGCCCTATTTAAGACCCAAGTCTTCTTCACACATATGTATGTATGTATAACCATATTCGTTTTAAACCGCCTGATAAGGATAATTAATTGAAACTTCCTTTTCTCCTTATTTTGCTACTGGTGGAAGAACATATGTACACACATGCATAAGCAATATTTGTATGTGTGTATAATTTGTATGTATGTATCTTTCACTTGGCTTAAGAGAGGGTTCCAGTTACGGGACCAAGCCAAATTGTAATTGAGACGGCAATAAAAAATAGGAGCAGGCGTGCAAGGGTATCAAGAAGTCGTCATTAAAATTTGGCGTATACAATTTTTGCAATTGGAAATATATTTCTTTGCGTATTCTTTTGTTTGACGTAAGCGTAAGGAAATGAAATATGGAATTGTTCTATACATCTATGTACATACATACATACGTATAAATATATACATATATACATATATATATATGTGTGTATGTACATATCCATACAGACATACATATATATGTACATACATAAATACATACATACGTTTATATCCAATAGCGATTTTCGCACAACTGTTCGAAATCATTTCGCTTGCAGTTTTTTTTTTTTGTGTCGCTTCTGTTTTACATGTTCAATCTATGGTTATATTTAGTTTTAAGGCGGCTAAACTGTACAACAAACGAGTATAAAAAAAGCTGCCCAAAATATTTTCTATCTGTCTTCTTTTTTGTCTGTTTGCTCTCCTTTTCGTTTGATTTGTACAATACTACAGCACGCAAAGTGAGTGCACAGTGGTAACGATACGAGATAATTGCAAAGGAAAAATTTCCCAAACTGTAAATTCGTAAAAGCCTTGCGTTGCCAGCGAAAAAAAAAGGACTATTAGTATCTGGGAGAAGATATCACTAGGTTGTGTGTGTGGGGGGGTGATGCGAAGATATGAAGATAGTGAATCATGCTGCGGCAAGTGCCTTTTAGAGGGCATCAAGACATTGGTCTGTGTCTACGTCTGTCTGGAATGTGCGAGAGGAGATGAGAATAATAACGGGGCATAAGCACAAAACGGTGCGTGCGCAGGGAGTGTAGAGTAGTAGCTTGTTGTTGTTGTGGCTTTGTCTGATGCTGCAGCCAGCTGCGACGCAACAATGAACTACAACAACAAACTTGAAAACAGCTGCACATGATTTCACAGTGATTCTCAAACTGCAGCCAACTGTACCAAAGAAATACAGCTGAATCTTTGAAAATACTTGTGAAATAAATATATAAATTTTGTACGACAAAAATTGGGTTTCGCCTTCCCCTACCGCACTCCCACCCACCTATCTTTCTTCTCATCAAACCCTCTTATTCTTTGTCCAATACAGTTTATTGATTTTTCTAGGCGCACACAATATTAGTTAATTCATTTTCAGTGTTGTTTTAAACAAAGTTCTCTAATAGAAAATATTTGCAATTATTTTGCTTTCACTCAGGCTACACACACATATATACACATACTATACACCCACGCGGGTTGGCAAAAAAAAAATGAAAAAAAAAACACGCGGCGCCAGCCAGACTTCCAGGATACACAAGGATAGGCAAATGTATCAAACTTTTCTTATTGCCTAACTTGATTTACAATATTTGTTTCCAATTACATTTGAAGGAATACTGTTTTGCTGCAAACCGCTGCTGATGTCTGTACTCACTTGTATAGCAAAACTATTCAAATCAATAATTTATTTATTGAAATTATTTTTAAGCGGGACGAACTCGCGCGCACCAGCAACCCGGCTTTACTTGTAAAATATCGATAAATCCTAAAGAAATCGAGCCTCCCACTGTATTTTGGTGTGTGTTAGTGTTGGCAAAATAATAAACAAAATGTACATTTTGTGTCAAGTGCTGTAAAATGCAGGCTGATCAATTGTTACGTTAAAATTTGGTGTAATTTAAACTTTAATAGTTAAAGTGTAGTTTTAGTTAGGAAAATTGAATTAAATTATTGAATAATTTCCTTAAATTGACTTACTTAAAGCGCACATAACATATTTTTGCAACTAAATATACAAACGCTGTAGATAAATATTCTTTCTTACAGAAGTTGGTCGGATGTTTTAGTTTTATCATTTTACACAAAATGAAGTTTAAAGTAAGAACACTATTCAGTACTTTAAAAAGAATGGAATTAAAATATATAATTTCAAATTAAAATTAGAAAGTTTAAATAAAATATATGATTTCGAATTCAAATTAGAAAGTTTAAATATATTTCAAGGATTTTCAGCAACGTAAACATTTGTTTTGAATAATAATCGATAATACAGATATCGATATTAACCATTGATATCGAACAACTATGACATTTACTTTTCGTTTTTTTGTGTGTTGTTTTTGCTAAATAATAAAAATTTTAATAGTTTCCACCGTAAACCGATCCCCAGCGAGACATGTTCCACTTTAACGGCTTTAATATGGTGTTCCCAGATGGCCGCATATTCAAGGCCACATACAAATGTTTTTCGGTCTCTATGCTGCCGGGAAATGAACGAACTGATGTAGAAAAGGGTGGCAAAAGTGAGTCGTACAATTAAAGATTATGGGCAGCAATATCGTGATCTTTTTACCATGTTGCAGTTATTATGCCACCGTCAGCTTTGGATACATTGACCCGCCTTAGTGTGGAGTATCCAATGCTCTTCAAGCTGAACAATACCAGAAAATCACGAGCCTCACACGCTGGCGTACTGGAGTTTGTGGCCGACGAAGGTAAATGCTATTTACCTTATTGGATGATGGACAATCTGCTGCTGGAGGAGGGTGATATATTAGATATTGAGAGTGTGTCACTACCCGTGGCTACATTCTCTAAGTTTCAACCACATAACACAGATTTCCTCGACATTACCAATCCAAAAGCGGTGCTGGAAAATGCACTGCGAAACTTTGCTTGCCTCACAAAGGGCGATGTAATTGCCATTAAGTACAACAAAAAAGTCTATGAATTGTGCGTGCTGGATACAAAACCGGGTAATGCAGTTAGCATCATTGAGTGTGACATGAATGTGGAATTCGAAGCTCCTGTTGGCTACACGGAGCAAAATGCAGTTACCGGACCCAATACTCATGGAGGAGACGGTGCTCAGGGTGCGAATCAAAATCAAGGCGAAACGAGTGGCACTAATCAAGGGACTAGTAGTATACTTGAAGAAGTGATAGAAACCTTCCAGGGATCTGGTGTCCGACTCGACGGCAAAAAGAAGAAGGACAACCAAGTTGATTCGCCAGTGATGAAGAAGGTACTGGCCCGCGGTGTACCAGACTGTGACTTCCAATTTGGAATGCTTCGTTTCGATCGCAGCATTAAACCCATCAGTGATCGTGTTCAAGAAGATGCAGCAGGTGGTAGTGCTGGTTCAACGGCTGCGTCCGATTCGGAAAGTTTCCGCGGCACAGGATTCTCGATGAAGAAGACGCGCAAATAAGCAACAAAATTTAAATTTAGTGTTTAAGCGTATTTAGATGTAGCATATTAAAAGCCAGAGGCAAAGGCATACAAATGATTCATTCTCATAGATTCAATGTTAAGCGAATTTCCTCTTCCTTGGGCTCTGGCGGTGGAGCTATCGTTGTCATTGGAGGAAGTCGTCGAATTTTACGTCCATGCTTGCCTTCTTTACGCTTCCATAGGCCAGACCGTGGTCTATTGCCCATTTCTCGCATGCGCTGGGCACTGCCCACATGTTCTTTGTTGTGCTCGATGTTGGATAATCTTCCGACTGTCGCCATGCAGATGCGATCAAATGCGAATTCTCGCTTTGAGGGCAATTGAACGACCACTTTGTCATCGAATTTACGTAAAATAGTGCCAAAGGTTCCAGCCGCATGGATCAGATGGCAAGGCTGGCCGGGATTCTTTTCCAGGCAGTGAATGCGAGTGCCCACTGGTAAAGCTCCAAGTGGATAAGCATCTCCATCATTAGGACGAACTGAAAACCATTAAAATTAATATCATTGAGTATAAGTCAAAGTATTACTAACCTGGAATGCGAGGAATTACCCGCGAAGTTTTGAGTATGTCGCCAACTTTCATATTCTCCGTGGCCAGTATGTACTTTAGTTCGTCGCCCACCGCCACCAGGGCCACTTTGGCAGTCCGGCAGCCATCGTTTAGGACCTCCACTACACGTTCTTCCTGTGCCGCTCCCTCTTTAGGACCATCACGAACCCATTTCACCCATCGATATGGTTGCTTGATGCCACCTCCGATGCCCTTAGCTACCAGACGACCCGAGATCGGGTCACGACCAGCCAGGTGCGTACTTTTTAATGGGGCCACCGTATACTCCTCAGGGAAATGCACAATCCTTCGAAACTGTTGTCCGGCTCCGGGTTTTGGTTTCTCAACGACTTTTGTTTTGGTACGCAGTTGTTGCACGGCAACCGGTGCAATGACCCGCTGCGGCTGCAACGTCAGTGAATAGCTAAGCAGTCGGGTAAGGTTCTGCATTTTTTATACACAACCAGAAGCAAAATTACGGGGTGAAACTTGTCAAAATCTTAACCTATTACAAAACCATATACCCATGGCCAATGTGACCCTACTCGACCAGACATAAGCAATTGCAATTTAGGGATGGCAAAAATTAATTGAAATATAAATAAATAAATAAATTGGTTTTCGAATTAAACTAATAGAATTAATATTAAAAATTGACATTTTTGGTTGTTCTTATTAAAACTTTATGTCGTGTTAGTAATAATGAGAGTTTTAATGATGGGTCTGCTCTTATTCATAATAAAATATATGATTGAAGAAGTCCATTTCTGGTGATCTTTATCTTGATTTGGAGAAACCACAAAAATACGTGGTTAAAATAATAAGCAAGGCGCACTTCTCTTCGAAGGTATGTACATACATTTGTTATACTTTCTCTATTCAGACGGCTAAAATTTGTCCAATTAAGAATGAAGGTGCACTGAAAACTTAACACATATTGCAATATGAAATGGTTTTTATAAATTCCTTTGGTATTACAATATGAAATGGTGTTAATAAATTCCTTTGAACCACCGTCATCATTACACTCGACAATCGTAACTTGAAATCATAGATCATACAATCACTTCTAGAATTGGAACAGAAAGAATAAATGTCGAATCTTTCTATGGATCTCATTCCTCTGTGAAACACTGGGGTTTTTAGTAATCAATATATTTAATAGAACCAGAGAAATAAACATTCGTCCAAATGAACGAAGTTAAAATTTTCAAAAGGCATCGGCTAGAATCACGATTCTATCTCTAAGAAATCAATTCTGGCAACACTGTCGCCTTGGCACCCACTTCTGCGCCAACGTAACAAACAGCGTAGAGAACCACGAATAGAAACGTAAGAACGACGTAACAACAGTAACGTAGGGGCAGCTAAATGGCTAAACTGACAGCACTGGGAAAAGCAGCAGCAGCTTCCTCTTTCTCAGTTTGCCTGTTCCTTTCGTATGTCATGGTTTAATAATATTTAAATAAAAAACAATCATTCGCGAAGATAATTAAAAGTAACATATTTGCCAGACTGTGTGTGTATGTGTGTGTGTGTGCGAGTGTGTGAAAAAGTTGTTTTCCTCGGAGAGGAGAGGTGAAGCAAAGAACATAGGAAACATAATATACACACACGCTGCGAAAAAAACGTGTTGTGTGCAAAAAAAGAACAGAAAGAAAAAGAAACGAATGAAATGTAAAGAGCAACGGAGAGGAGAGGTGAAGCAAAGAACATAAAAAAACAACAAAAACAGTTTTCAGTTTGATAACCAAAAGCAAAAATAAAAACAGCAAAAGCGAAAAATTCATAATAAATAAAAATAGAAAAGAAGAGGCAAAAAAAGAAGAAGCAGAATATAAATAAAAAAGAAAAGAAGAGAAAACTCGATTGTTATTTTGGAATCTTTAAATATATATCTATAAATTTATTTTATTTTTTTTTTTGTTTTAAATACGTGTGTAAGTGTGTGTGTGTGTGTGTGTACCCCTTAAGTGTGTGTACATATTTTGATGTTAGGTGGAAAAAAGCGGGCGGCAAGTTTACGCAATCGCCTTGTGAAAAGTGTGCTTTTTGTGTGTTTACGCTTTTGTCTGCTGTCCCTCTTTTCCCCCGCTTTGGCTACCATTGTCACTCTCCGCTCCGTTCCCCCCTTTTGCCAAATGAGTGAGAGACAAACAAGGAATACAGACATTCATACATATGTACTCACATTTATACATATGTATAAAGTATGTATACGACGAGGCAAGCAGGTGGAGTCGTCGCCGTTGTCGGTTGCTAGCTGAAAAATCAACGAGCGGCATTTTTTACGCATTTCCAATACGCTGCTGCCTTTCAGTGTGTGTGTGTGTGTGTGTGTTTTTGTAAATGTATGTATGCGTGTGTGTGTATTTTGGTGTTTTTATTTATTTATTGTGTGTTTCTCTTTCGCTGCTGCTCCTCAACTCAGATCGGCTGTGTAGTCTTGCTTGTTTGTATATATGTATGTATGTATGTCAGTGCTGCCATATTTCTTTGCAAAGTAATTTTCTTATAGTAATATCGTCTTTATGGAAGTGCTTTAATTTTTAATTGTTTTCCCACGTTATTATGCAGTATTTATTAATGTACAAAACGATAATATTTATTTCCGCTAAATCTACAAGAAATCTTGTAACAAAAAACAGCAACAACAACAAGAAAAAAAAACAATCTTTATAAACAAATATGTAAATTGAAAATTGTTAAGAAATATGACTAAAGAGTTTACATAATTTTATCTTTTTTTTTTTTACAAGAACATGCATACATGTGTAGATATTATTTTGCCAATTTATCAATTCTTTTTTATTGAAATTTTATAAAGTAATTAAATTATTTCAGTGTTTTTTCAAAAAAAGTGAATTCTAGCATTAAAAAGGCTCATAAGACATCAATGATGTAGAAAAATACGTATGCAGTTGTATGTTTATTTATATGTGCATATACACCGTAGCAATGTGTGTGTTTGCCTTTTGTTATTCTCGTTAATTTTATTTTGGTTTCATTTTGCATGTTTATGCATGCAAGCTCGATCGATTGAAAGGTTGAAGAAAGGGGGCGGGGAGCCATGTGGGGTTAGACAAATAACAAAAACAAAAAAACAAATAAAAAGCCGAAATGAGCACATACACCAAGTGAGAGAAACAGTGTTGCCACCAGATACAACAATTTGCCAAAGATAAATACTTATATATGTATGTACATATTTAGGCATGTACATATGTATATATTTACATTTGTCTTAAGATAAATGAAAACCAATAGGAATATGTGCAACATTCATGTGTAAAAAATTAAACAATCTATATATTAATATCTAAGTATGTACATTCGAATGAATAACAGAAATTGTCCATTTCTGCCAATTTCAATACATACACAAAAAGCACGTTCCTTTTTTTTTTTGTTTCGCTCAATTCTGTGACAACTCTGGCAATGCTCTACTCTGAGCCAGACAACACAAACAAGCTCGTTTGTTACACCCCCATCCCTTCCCCATGAACACCACCCACTTGTTTTAACAGGGTTGCGGTCGGGCTAACAGGGGGCTTCAACTTTTCTCTTCTTGCAATTTTGGATTCGTAAAACTTTGAAGACCACCAGAGAGAGCGAGAGAGAAAGAGAGCTGTTGCTTTTACACCGGCAAGTGAGCTAAAATTGAGCCCGGGAAAACTCAAATGCCGCATAAAGCTGGAGCGCACGCGCGCATTTCTCGCCCTCTCTCTTCATCACCCTTTCCCCACAACCACTTACCAAAGATATGGATTATATATGTACATGCATACATATGTATATGTGTATTTACTCACGTAATCATAGTAGTAGTTGTGTTATTATTATTATTTTTTTTCGTTTTTTGCTGTTGCTGTTTTTATTGTCATCGCGCGTGTGTGTGTATTTGTGCGGCTGCGGTAGCAAAACAGAGTAAAGCAAAAACGGAATATATGTACATATGTATGTGTGTATATATGTATGTACATACATACATACATATGTATGTGTGTATATATGTATGTACATACATACATACATATGTGAAATGGGAGACGGAGATGGAGGCAAAGAAAAACTAGTGCCAGTGAGCAGCAGGGCAGAGCAGCTGCCCGAAGCTGTGGCAGAGCTCTAACTAACGCGTTCACCGTGTGGGTGGATGTGTATATGTATATATACACATACATGTATATATATATATGCAAAATATCTACTTATGTATATATGTATGAATATTCTGAATGTGTTTGTATGAATGTCTAACAAAAACAAAAAAGAAAAACCTTGAGGGCAAAATCAAAACTGAAGAAAGAAGTGTAAATAGAAAACATTCTTATGATATACCGAATTGCATATACTCTTTCTTTCTTCTTGTCGTTTCTCAAAAATTTTTAAATTAAATTTTAAATTAATCAATGGTTACGATTAGGTTTAAATAAGGTTGCAAAGTTTTATCTATTTTGAAAAATATTTATAATAAATCGATTGGATTAGTTAAATGTTAATAGCTCCGTATATCTACATATAAGTATATTAGTCAAACGTGGTGACATAATGAATATACTCTATTCTGTTGTTGGAAGTCCTTAAAAGTCTGAGAACTAAAAACAAAGTTGCTGATTTTTATATTTTCTTCTTTTTCTGTTTCTGTATGTGTGTGTGTGTGTAGGCAAGCAGAATACAAGTGGGATTACCTCTCAATGGCCGCCACTACAACAACAACAACTACAACATTAGCAACAACCACCGGCAATAGCAATAGCACCAATAACAGCAGCAACAACAACAACAATAACAACAATCACATTGTAACGGTACACACCGTTTTAAACACACCCACCAGCATCGTAGGCGCTGCCACCGTTAACGTCGACGCAGCAACTGTTGCCATAGCCAAGGATATGCTGCAGTTGCATCATGGCTCGGCAGCTGCGTTGAATAACAACAACAATAACAACACCAACAGTCCTGAATTGGCCGCTAACAACAATAATAATAATAATAACAACTCAGTAAACCACCCACCTTCCACCTCATCCACCACCAACACCGCCTCCTCCGTCGTATCTTCATCGGAATCGGGGCCTCCCTATGGCGAGCTACGCTTCAATCAGGAAGTGTTACCCATTACTGATGCCATTACCGTCATCGGACGAAATTCCTCCACATCGCTGGTGCACTTCAATGTGGCCGAAAACAATTTGGTCTCACGGAAACATTTCCAGGTGCTCTATAATTTGGAGCAGAGGGCATTCTACGTCCAGTGCCTCAGCAAAAATGGCATTTTCGTTGATGACTTTCTTCAGCGTCGCAATGCGGATAACCTGCGTCTGCCACAACGGTAAGTGCCATTCTTTAAAGTCTTAGTGTAGAATATAATAATTCAATAATATATTAATTTTATACTCTTCCCTCTCTTTCTATTTGGTAGTTGTTATTTCCGCTTTCCCAGCACGGAGATTCGCATTGAATTCGAGAGCTACGTACCCGGACCTGGGAATTACACAACAGATGCAGCCGCCATCGCCGCTGCTGGAACATCACCAGCAGCAGTAACAGGATTAAGTGGTGCCGGTAGTGGCCATGTCATCATTTCACCGCCACCTCGTGATGACTTACAGCAACAGCAGCATCTTCATCATCATCCTAGCCATCACAGCCAGTCGCAACAGCAGCTGTCACAACAACAACAACAGCAGCATCAGCCAGCGCATCACCTGCAACATCAGCAGCCATCTCATCATCCACTTCCTCACACCACGCACCCGCTTCATCATCATACAACAGCAGCAGCAGCTCTGCAGCAGCAACTCCAGCCGCAACAACAGCGTGGAGGACTGCCTGGAGCGCCGCCTGGCCTTGGAGTGGGGAATGCGGCTGCTCATCTCCTGCCCGCCGGTGAAGCACCCGCTGCCGGCATATATTCACCCCTTAAAATCTCCATACCCAAGAAGGAACAGAAGAGCCCTTATTTGTCACCAACTGGCAAGTGGATTTATATTTTGCTTTAATTATCAGCTTCCAGTCCAACTTCAGATCTATTTTCAAAGTATTCCAATTGGATTTTCATAAATTGTCCGTTCAGTCCCATTCTTATACTCCTGCAAAAATTGTATATTAATTTGGCCAAAATTTTGGAATACTGAGAAGTTGGAAGCATCTCAAAATATACCTTTGTAAATTTCATATTTAAAATCGAATAAGTTACTAACTTAACCATATGTTTCTTCATTTTATATTAGGTACAATAAGCGCTGCCAACAGTTGTCCGGCTAGTCCACGCCAGGGTTTCCATCAAAATCAGCCCAATAATTACAACAATTACAGTAACAACAATACAGTAAGTAACTCTTTTGCATATATTTCCTAAACTATTGGATAAATTCTGATAAATATTATTTTTTGTTTTTTAGCAGGACCTGTTCCAAACACCCTCCACAGCCAGTTACAATCATAATGAGAAGCCACCGTATAGCTATGCTCAGTTGATTGTCCAAGCCATATCCGCCGCACCAGACAAGCAATTGACCCTCTCGGGCATTTATTCATTCATTGTCAAGCATTATCCGTATTATCGCAAGGAGACCAACAAGGGCTGGCAGAATTCCATACGACATAATCTCAGTTTAAATAGGTGAAAAAAAACCCCCAAATTTATTTTGAAGTGTCAAAAATCTTTTTAAACTGGGAATTTTCTATGATATTGGCAGGTATTTTATCAAGGTGGCACGTTCGCAGGATGAGCCAGGCAAGGGCTCCTTCTGGCGAATCGATCCCGATAGCGGAGCCAAACTGATTGATCACAGTTACAAGAAGCGACGACAGCGTAGCAGCCAGGGTTTTCGGCCACCCTATGGAATGCCACGTTCGGCGCCCGTTTCGCCAAGTCACATGGGTAAGTCTCATTCAATTTTCTCTTTGAATTCTTATCGAAATTTTCCAATCTTTACATTTTGCAGATAACTCACGGGAGAGCTCACCATTGCAAGACATTGTGCTACAATCGGCACCTGGTTCACCGGGCATGTCGCTGGAGCAGCGCGCTGCTGATGCTGGTAAGAAGATCTCTATGGCACCGGAATATTAAATTTCACTTTTTGGATGTAATAAAATTATACAGAAGATTACAAAATTATGATATCATAACCATATAATGATTCACGATAGATAGCGCATTGTCGCATTGCATCATAAACTTGTTCAAATAAAAACAATTGTTGGTTTAGAGCGCAATCTGGGTTATATCTGTTTTGGTTTTATCGGTATTAAACTGTCCATCAAACGTAAAGCATATTCGATCCTTATTTGAAGACTCGATCTGTAGATGCTGTAGATTACTAAAAGCATTTACTATTGTTTCTTAACTTGTTCATTCATTCTACTAAAAATACTAAAAACATATCTAGAAATTTTATTGCAATCGAATAGCTATAAAAAAGGGTTTATTTAGTGGTTTATTTGGCATTTCTCTAACTCTTTTTGTTTCGCTATTTAATATTTTCTGTCATAGAAATCATCTACAACTCTCAGAATGCACACCAGCAGCAACATCAGCAGCAGCAGCAACAACAACAGCAGCAGCAACAGGGGCAAACAGTGGTCAATAATTCCAATCAATACAGGTTAGTCAATATATGTGATAATAATTAATATTGATTAATAAATCAATCTCGTTTTCCGACAACAGCGGCGGCAGTCCTTACTATGTAACCAATCAAAACTCTGCTGTATCTGTACAGCAAGGGCATGTGGAAAGTAGCGGAGCAAGTGTAGGTGGCGGTGGTGTGGGTGCACTAATTGCCCTTAAACGGAATCATGTAATGGCCGCACCACATCCGGCCACAGTAACGCTACACCAGCAACAACAACAGCAGCAGCAACATCCTGAGATTATATACGAAGAGTTGCCAACCGATTACAGTGGCCACATTGAAGCAGCTAGTGAGGAAGAGTGCGTCACTACGGCCGATGCTGGTGGTGGTGGCGGAGGAGCTGCTACTGCTGTTGCTGCGGCCAAGAGACCCAAATATGTATCTGAAGTGCTCTGATGCGTGCGCATACAAAAGCAGAAGCAACACAAAGGCAAATAATAGCCAGAGAAACGGCTGTGGCGCCCGCAAGGAGGAAAATAAACTAACAAAAACAACACAAGCAAAACAAATATAAGGAAAAAAAATTTAACAACAAAAAAAGGAAAAAACAAGAGAAAAGAAAAATACCATTTGAAGGAAACAAAAGATTATGAAAGAATGCAGACAAGCAACCAACCAACCAACAAACCGCAGCAACAACAACAGCGACAACAACAAAAAGTATCTCCATCTTGTATATTGAATTTGCCAATCCCCTTTACCCCCTATCTAAGCTCCAAAACTTTTCCTATATACATATATATATGTATCAATATATATACTTATATGTGTCTAGAAACCGAGTCAAAAGCAAAAAACAAATTGTATACATTAAATATTGGAAAAGGAAACTTTTACAAATCGAGAAACTGTGAGATTGTGTTTTTAATGTTGACCGTACAACGGTTGCAACAGCATGCACATACACACACACAAACACCACACCCCTATATACACACACAAAAACACATATTACTTATATAAAAGATAAAGAAATCTAAACACTCAAGAGTTACAATTTATATAAACCCCTTAAATCTGACGAATTCAATATGCTCGATGACGCTACTCTCTAAGTACATATAATAAATTTTAAGTTTAAAGCGAAGTAAAGCCTCAAACAAAATTTTATATATATATATATATATATATATATATATAAATATATAAATATATATATATATATACATATTAATAAATATGTATATTAAGCAAAATATATACGATTGATTATTGTAATGATTGATGATTATCATGTTTAAGATGTTATAGCTATGTGAGAGACAGAAGAGTCCGCAGAGAATTCGAAAGTAAATTTAAATTATAAAAATAATAATAAACACAGAAACGCAGAAAAGGAAGCATGGAAGAACGAGTAGAGGGAGAAGAAAGAACTAATCAAGCAACCAACAACCACACACACAAGTAACAAACAAACAGGCGAATGAATATTATTACCTATCCACATACCTTTACCTATATCGATTTAAATATAAATACAAATATATATATGTATATACATATATATGTATATTTATATATATATATATATACCTATATATATAAACAAATATATACAAACTATAAAGAAAAAAACCACAAAATTAATAAGAAACAAAAATATCTACAAATTTACGAATACAATAATAATGCAAAAAAAAAAAAAACATCTACGTATAAACATAAAACAAAAAACAAAAAAAAGATTGCACTTTATTTCTTATTAATGAAGAAAATCCCATTTAAGTGTTTGGACAAATTGTGTATTAAAATCAAAAAACAAATGTCAAATTGTTGTTTTACTTGGAAAGGGACGATGATATGGGTTAACTTAGGTGCGTTTGCTGAAAATAAATTGGGCCAAAAATACAAAAATGGATTTCCTTTAGCTGCAGCTACAGATTATGACATAATTTCACGGTACACACATAATTCAATAAACTTCACACTAAGTTTGTTCAGAATCGTACGAACAGATTTGGATAAAATTTAATTCACTGTTCAAATGTTATCGTGAGAGCGCCACTCGATTTTAAACTGAGTCAACACAGTCTGTTAATTAACATTTACTCGCCAAAAGTCTGTTAAATCGCTAGTCTTGGTGAACGACAACATTTCATTCACATTCTATATTGGACTGCCGACTTGTGTTAATCTTTTTGCTTCAATTATTGTTTAAACAACAGCATCAACAAAATGGTGGTAAAAGCAGTTTGCGTTATTAATGGCGATGCCAAGGGTACCGTTTTCTTTGAACAGGAGGTAAGTTTAAAATGAAAAACTTGCAGTAGAAAATCGTAGAAATTCTTTAAGGAAAAAAAAAAATGGCAGTTTCAAGGTCAGTCCAAAGTACTGAGAGCGAGAGCCGGCTTCGGCCGCCCCATTTAGGAATTTAAATTGAGCTGAGCAATTGCTATTGCGCTTTTGCTGTGTCATTGTTAACTGCAGTTATATAAGGGTACATACATACAAACTTATTTAAATGTGTACATTCATTCACACTCACACTCCTAACATGATTAAGAATACTTGTGGGCTTATCAACGACACTACACTCATTACTATCTGTTCTTAACTTACCGTTATTTCCCCCTTCTCTATCTCCAGGGCAACGGAGCTCCCGTTAAAGTTACCGGCGAAGTGAATGGTCTGGCTAAGGGTCTCCATGGCTTCCATGTCCATGAATTTGGTGACAATACCAATGGATGCATGTCCTCTGGTCCGCACTTCAATCCCCATAGTAAGGAGCATGGTGCTCCTGGCGATGAGAACCGTCATTTGGGAGATTTGGGCAATATTGAGGCATCTGGAGATGGTCCAACTACTGTGAACATTACCGATTGCAAAATAACGCTTCTTGGTGCTGATAGCATCATTGGACGCACAGTTGTTGTCCATGCCGATCCCGATGATTTGGGCAAGGGCGGACATGAGCTGAGCAAATCGACAGGCAATGCTGGAGCTCGCATTGGATGCGGTGTGATTGGCATTGCCAAAATCTAAGGAGCCCTAAGACTATTTTATCTACTAAAATTACACGATATATATACATTGTATATCTTCTATATCCCCGTACATATATGTATAATCTAGTTGTGGTCTGTTAGGTTAAAACCAACCTTCAAGGTTAAAATAAATGGGTATATTTTTTTTTTCCATATTGGCTCCTAACCGATTCGCAGTTGCGTTTTTATTACAAATTTATAAACAATATATATACAAATGTTTGAACTATGGCTTCTCGACTACGAAACAATTTGAAACTTAAAATTTTCTAATTTTTTGTTAGTATTTGGTGCGCTTTTCTTGTTCATTTGATTATTAGGTCTTGTTAAAATATGACTGATACACAATGCCCAGTGAAGAGGTGGCAAAAAGCGTAAAATAACACCACCAGGTGGCAAATCCCAAAAATCCTTTATACACTTCTGTTGAGAACACCTAAAATAGAAAATACAGAAAAACCAGGATGAAAGGTTAGGACTTTGATAGTTGTACCCATATATCTTACATTTTTCAGACTCGTAAATGAGGCCTGCAATGATTGGGCCGATTCCATTAAATCAAAATCCCGATCAGCCTTATTATCTAAGACTGGAGCCAAATCATTATCGCTGGCTGCACACTCATGCTGCAGCACAACGCTCTCTTTGAATATGCCTGACCAACTGAATCCCCCCAGACTCTTATACATCAGAGTCAGATAGAGGCACAAAATCAGGGGTGCAGCAAATTGCAGGGTCACGACGCAAAGGTAATAAAATATGGAAGAAATCTGGAAAAAGAGTTTCAAGATGATAATCATGTAATGTATACTCTGGACAAAATGGTTTTCTATTCTGAAGCTTGCCTTCTTTTGAAATTCAATGTTGGTAATGCGCCCGGCCTCCTTGCGAAGTTCCAATATCTTATCATAGGCTAGATTCAGGTACGATTGCAAATAGATGGGCATCAGGGCAAAGCGCATAACGACCACAAACACAACCAAGAGTAGACGCAGTGTCTCAAACACATGCGGTTTCAGTCTAAAATAGATGGCAGGATAAATATTGTTAAATTAATTAGTTTAAATTTTAATTATTGTTTTCCTATAAACTTACAATGGCTGTTGCATACCCTGAAATATGCGCACCGTCAAATAGTCACGACTAATGGGCCTTATCCACAATATGACCAAAATGAAAGGCAACACAAAACTGAGATTCAATAGGATTTGCAGCAAACGATTGCCGCGGCAGTATTTCAGTGAGTCCCAATGCATTTTAGCCATTCGGAGGCCAGGAAAGGTGAAAAGAGAGCCAAGTAAGCCGCAGCTTAAGGCAAGAAAGAATTTCACAACAATCTTTGAGGCTGGACCACTGCAAAATATGCAATTGTTCATATAAAATATATGCTTTAAAAAGAAGATTCACTTACGATGACGGCAATCCCTGTTCGGTGAGAAATTTAGAGGCACTTGAATTGAAACTGGTATAGGCATCCTCTAGACCAGTTTCCAATATGCGCTCATCGATAATCAGGACAATCATGGCAATCAACAGATAGACCAGACAGGCCACAATTACCATGGAGCGTTCTCCAATCGATTCCTCGCTTTGGAAGTACAACACGGTGAGGGAAGACAACAGTTTGAGGGCAAAAAATATGACCAACAGGCACCATACCATGCTTAGATTGATTTCCTGCTTCAATGGGAAGTAAAAATGAAATACCTAAGAAATAAGAAAGAAACAAATTAACTTAATGTGGATTTTGTCTAGACGGAAGCAACCGACCTCAGAGCACACATAGACTATGCCGGCATAGACACTGAAATCCACTAGCCATTGGTATTCGGTAAAGTAACGTAAATGCACAACATCTCGCTCCTGCACTGGTGCTGTCTCCAGATCCACTTCTATACTACGTGGTATATGAAATTGCCCAGTATTTGACGGAACTCCTCCATTCTGGTGTTGCTTGTATTTGCCCTTTGCCAACTTCTCTTTGGGTACACCGCCCTTGGAGCGCAACTCATCGTCGGTGGGATGCAGATAACGAAAGAGACCCGTACGACATAGGATCCACTTGGCAAAGGAGTAATGTGGACTTAATTTTTGTATGACACTGACCATCACCAGAGTGATCACTAATTGGGCGCCCAGGATAGCCTGTGAACAAAAACACATACAAAGATTTTAGCCAGCATATTCAATCTATTTATGGATTAGACATTGCGCCGATATGATCTATTTTTGGTCATTATTACGGAGCGGCAGCATTTCATTTTTCCGGGCCGCGGCAAGTGGGTCAAATGTTTTATACACTCGTCGCGACTTCTTGACGCTCCTTACCATGCTTTTCTTTAGTGTAGCAGTTACTACACTGTCTCAAGTAACAATTCGCTCTAATTCTAAGTGTTAATTAATTCATATTTTTAATTAAAAACGGAAATGAAATTGTCGTTTCCACCAACAAAAAATGTTTGCTCCAAATTATCTTTAACAACAAACGCTAGGTGGCGATGTTGGGACCAACCTATCGATATATGTATTTCGATTTGTTATGGTCACACTACATTTGAGACCTTATATCTCACATGTTGTATATTTACTTTCAAATAATTAACAAATTATTTAGGAATTAAATTACTAGTTGAGATAAAAATATGAGTGACAAAAAAGCCAAAGTACAGCAGGAACCGGGGGAAGGCATACGCTCCATGCGTAGTACCAGCGCTTTTCGCCTAATCAACTTCGAATTGTACGCAAAACCGGTAAGGAAATCCGAGCTAAATCGAAATTCAAAAATATTATATAAATTTGTTGATTGCATTCTAGAACATGGTCATAATGGGATTGGGACTAGCTGCCATAACCGGTGTCTTTGGATATATAGCCTATATGCGTTATAAATATGAGAGCTTGGGGTTTTATGTGGCCATCAAGGAAGATGGTCAAGAGCAGTTTGTTAAAAAGAAATCAAAATGGGAAGATTAAAAGTTAGAATAAAACGAAATACTTATGGAAACATTCTTTATTTACTTGGTAGAACAATTTGGTACATAAATTTGTTTTTTATCTTGGAGTTTGATGTTTTGTTTGTTGATTTGGTCTGCTTTCAGTTGTTTGCCAAAATATATATAACTATTAAGAAATCACAATAGTAGAAAAATGTTTTTAACTAGAAACTTGTTTTTGCGATTTATCGCGAAATGAGCGTTAAACAGCTGAAGAGGGGAGAGAGGTGGATGAGATGGACGTTTCTTTTGCGTGGGGATAGGTAGGGAGGAGTTGATAGGTTGTAGAGTTGTTCTCCTTTAATTGTTTATTTGCTTGACTGTAGTTCATCACGTCTCGTCTTTTTAATCCTTGTATCACACATTGGTTTCCCATTCGCATTTCTCTCTCACTCTCTCGTTCTCTCCGGTTTTCAATTGATTCTCTTTATCTCCTCTTCCTTCTAATTTCCTTGTTTTTTGTTTTTCAAATGATTTGCTGTTTCGCTTTTTTGTTTAATTTTTAGGCGGACAACTTGAGAGCCTTGAGCTCATCCAGGTACCTTGCTTCCATCTCAATTTTATTCAATTGATTTAATTCCAGGGTTTCCCCCTGACTTTGTCTGGCCTTAAGCTTCTTAATGTCAGATAGCTTTTTGGCCACGGTACGAATTTTGCGATCCTTCTCGCTGATATTCTGGCCATTGGCCTGGGGATGCTGCGATTGATGCGCCTGATGATGATAGTGATTCCGCTGCTGATCGGCGGCATTTTCTTGATGATGATGTTGTCTGCCCTGATGGTGTTGCCTCGACTTGTTGAATGCTGCTGAATTTGATGCAGCCGATTGTTGAGGCTGCTGCTGTTGCTGCGTTTGATCTTCACCTGCTCCAGTAGCTGGTGAAGCATCTGGAGCATTGCCACCATTAACATTATTCACAACATCCCTTCTATTGCGTTTTTGCTGCTTGTTCTTGCTTTTATTGTTGTTGCTGTTGGCGCCACCTGCAGGGACGGGCGAGAAATGCAAAGAAAAAGCAATAATTAGCAAAATTTGCTATGGAATGAAACCGTTACCATAATCGAAAACTGTTTAAACCGTTAGCAGCACGTCACTAAAATATAAATCAATTTACTCTTTTTTTTTACCTTTTTAACTATCATTAGCTAAATATATATATATGTATATATATATATATATATATACATATAAATGTATATGTATATATATATACATACATATGAAATACCATTTATTTATATATATAATTTTAGTTATCGTGTTTAAGCTAAGTTTATGTCGAAATACAATCAAATTTTGTTTTTTGCTTAAATGTAACTCGAATGAACTGTTATGAAAAAAAGGATACAATTTGGGAAAAAGAAAACTAAATACCGCATTTTTTACCGATACAAGTTTCAGTTTCATTCCCCAATCTATATATATACGTATATATAGAAGACGCCTATACTTTTATACATACATACTTCAAAGCGAATCCCTAAAATTCTAATTCTAATGAGATAAGATGTCCGTCTGTCTCTCTCCCTTTCTCTTTTTTTTTCTCCCTGTCTGTATTCTCCCTCTGGCTTTCCCTCTGTCTGGTATAACTGAAATATCTAATAGCGTTTGTGCTGATAGGGCCGATATCGTCGAGTTGGTCGACTCGAGGAGCCCTGCACTGATGGCTGACCACCTTCACGCATAACCGAAGAAGTTATCAATTGCTGTTGATCGCCTCGTCGCATTATCGGATTGTCCAAATCATATTGTTTATGCCAAAATTTCCGCATCGTATTACCTGCTCCGCTGCCGGCTGCTGTTAGCGACAATCCGGGTATGCTGGGCTGCGGCAAATATTTCTCCGGATTTTTGCCCTCCTTCAACAGACGCAGATGGGGCGGTGTGTAGGCCTTTTTGCTTGCCTCCGGCTGACTGGATTTAATCCCCTCATGCTTCGCCTTGGTGATTTTAGGTTCCGTAAATGTATTATCAGCATATTGTTGCCATTCAATGCCAAGCAGCTCTTGGCCCGTCGGCCACATAGTCTCATGGAGCAAGGCTCCAGAATAATGATAGACCTTGAAGCTAGAATTGAAAAGTAAATTTCAAGTTAGAAAATTACATTTTCATATGCTGATTTGGCATTTTATTGATTTAATCTTTTATAAGTAATGACCAATGTGGTGGAATAGACTTACCCATTGCTAATCCTCAATCTTGGAGCTGTGGTAGCAGTAACGAACCATTCACCATTTGGATGCCATTCAAAGGCCGTTGTATCCGCACATTTTAAATTCGCCAACTTCTCACGCTTGGACACATCCCAGACTTCGACAGCTCCGGGTAAATTACCAAATCCAGCCAAGACAATTAGATTACCAAATGGATTGAAATAGGCACAGTTACGCGGACCTTCGCCGAAATCAAATACAACGTCACACTTCAGATTATATAGGGCGGCCTTGGAGGGCATAAAACCATAGACGACAACAAATTCATTGGCCTTGGGACTCCATTTAACAGAATGGACGGGTCCCTCTTTGGATAATGGCACCGAGCAAGTGTCACCCTTTGTGGCCATAAAATGGACAGCCTGATTGCCATAATATGAAGCGCCACTTTTATCCACATCGGTGCTGGTGAGTAGAAGGAGGCCGGTCCCCCGCTTATTCCATAACATCTCCACGCGATCAGCTTGGAAGAAACTTTTGCAGGCCACAGTTTGATTTTGGCCTAAGGCGGGATACTTGTACAATTTGCACATGGAGGGAGCACCTTTGGCACCGGGCGTATAGAAGGCTAAAAATGGTGGACAATGTCCAGGAGCCAATGATAGCATTCCGCCACGACTACCACCAATTCTCCTTGATGGATCGGCAAATTTCTTAACTGAATCTTCACCCAAATCATAGAACAAAGCTTCACCACCAACGACCAAGGCGAATATAGATTCATCCGATGACCATGATGGTTCCCAATCAGTTTGAATCTTCTGGACAATGGAGAACACTTCATTTCCGGTGGCCACTTCGTAAACAAGCAGATTTGGTGAACCTTCCGGACGATCCTTAGTGATAGCATAATGCTCCCAGGTGCACAGATAATTGCCACGTGGCGAGAACTTTAAATATAATGCCTTGGGACGTGGCAATTGGCATTGTATGGGCCATGTTCCACATTGATCCGTCCTTGCCTCCAGAACTTTGACCACCAGGCCATTCGAAAACGCAAAATAACGGCCATCGGGACTAAAGCAAATCGATCTGGAACTTTTCGTCTCCTCTCGCGGCAAATTGGGTTTGTGCTCATATGGCAACTTGGAGCCACCCGATGACCACAGCTCAACAGCCACGCTAGAGCGAACTGTAAAGTGGAACGCAGAGAGTGCCAGATTAGTAATAGTTTATATATCCATATATATATATATATCGACCTAACGATACTGTGTAACAATTTTCGTTGCGATCTCCTAAACAACATAACCTATAAAGCTAAACCTAACAGCTTTTAATTAGTATTACTTTATCTCAAGTCATGTTAAATGCGTTTTACTTTCTAGTGGAGTTACTTGTGGATATATCAGACACACATTTATTTGTGAAAATTTTAGAAACTCTAGAATTTAACAATTGACTCGATCGATTCACTGCTTTAGCTCAAACACAACATACCCGATGACACCTACACACTCTTCAATTTACAGGGTATAAAAACACACGAGGTGGCCTTACAGTGAAAAAATATGACTTAGTCACTGTTAATGTGGCAATTTTACGTCTTGAAATTATGAAAACGTTCATTTGTTAATTATTAGGCACTTTTTCAATAAATTTTTAGGATATTTAATGAATTATTTGGTTTTGATATTTACTTGCAAGGGTAGGAACAACACCTTCCGCAGCCGCAGCCATTGTCTTCCAATCTCACACACACACACACAAGCACAAGAACGCGTTGTTGTTGTTGTTGTTGTTGCTGTTTTGCCTGCTCTGCAGCAGCCTTTCAGTGTTGGTTAACTTCAATGTGTGCTTTCTTGCTGTTATACACACACACACGGTTGTATTGCGATAAACTAACACGCATTTGGCGCGAAATACAAATACAAAAACCGAATCGGGATACGTTGAACCAAACCAAAAAACGTATTTAGAACTGCAACAAAATTTCTACTCTACGTGAATTTAAAAACATTTTAATACTAACAATTTTGTTGCCTCAAATATCAGAAGCGAGTTTGTGATTAGAGTCAAGGGTATCTTGTTAACAAATATTTACAAAATTCATTTAAAACTTATGCTTAAAAAAAGCAAAGGCAAACAATAGTCTTTTTTTATGTCGCTCATTCGATTACGATTACGAACAATAAACAATAATTTTAATATTGTCATGTTGGACGTATCTTTATTAATATAGCATACATATATAAATGAAGTAAAATATGGACATTTTGAAATGCTAAAATATCTTCAATCGTCTTCTTTCTGAAATGATTATTTTGCAAGATTATTGATGAAAAATAAGGATAATTTTTGAACTGATTTAAGTGGTTTGAAACAAATGTGTTTTTCATGTGGAATTGAAATTTCAATTTAGTTTTCAAAGAATTAATTTGGTTTTTATTTGTGTCCAGCTAGCTTTTCAAGTTTAGAAAACCAGACAAATTTTGTATATTTTATAGCGTAAAGTTTTACTTTCACCTAGTCTGTTAAATTCTGTAGGCTTTTTCTTTTGGTTTTTTTGTGTTTTTTTTTTTTTTTGGCAACTATTACGAGAGTTAATTGTTAAGCTTGAATAAAAGCATTTTGACCGTCCATCCAACATGTCCAGCAAATGCACAATTGGAACTTGTTCAGGTTACTTTCGCTGATAAATGGAGGAGACGGAGACTTCACCGACTGACGGCACTGTCGATGACACTGTTGCTGCCACTGCTACTGCCGTTGCTATTGCCATTGGCATGAGTAACGGCTACGTTGGCTCTCATATTTTAGCCAACTACATTTTGTTTCAATTGTTACTATTAAATTTATTTTATTTTTCTGCATGCCGCAGCGGCGCGACGACAATTGACTTCAAATGTCTTGCATTTACCAAAAAAACAAAATTAAAGAAGAAATGGGGGAAAAAAAGTGAAGAGAAAAAGTTGTTGTAACTATGAAAGTTTGTTTCTTTTCGATAATAACCATCACAAATTGGTAACTTTCCCAAAAAAAGTAAATAATATACATATATCTATAAACACACATATGTGTATAGTAAAAACAAAAAAAAAATACCATCCAAATATTTCGGAAAAAATGAAAAGCGCTCTTTTCAATACGGAGCACATGGAGTTTTTATTATATAACATTATTAATTAATATTAATCAATTATCTGCCGACTCCATTCGCAATGCTTTCAGTTTCATTGGTGAAAACTCATCATACGAATCAGAAAATCGAATCAGTCATTTGAAGTTAGTCTGGTTCATCTTCTTCACATGGCCCATAATTAAATGTATTATAGAAATGTAATCTTTTTACACAATTTAAATAGATTGATGGTGTTTCAATTTTACTATATATGTATATATATAAATACATTATAATATTTCCTATTATTGGTTCACAATTTGTTTTATTAAAGTCAAAAATGACTGAAAAGTCACCTGATAGTAGCCACAGATAATAACCGCTGGAAAATTGTAATATAAAAAAAAACTATCATATGGTAATTCTAATCTAAATCCAAGCCACTGGATTAAACTAAATTGGCAATAAAATTAAAAGAAAACAGTTTTCTTTTTAGAAATATTCAAATAGTATACAACATAATTAGAAATTGGTTTTCATTAATTTATTTGCGAATGTAAATGATATTTTTATATGACTCAGATTTAATTTAAGTGTTTTTTATATTATGCTTTAAAATAAATATACAATTTCTATTGTTTTCTCTTTTATTATTTTGTTTGCAAAAACACTTTATAAAGATTTATAAGTTTTAGGTCGCAAACACCAAGTAAGCTTTCAATTTTTGATCAACATTTAGTAAAAAAGAAAAAGGAAAATCTTTTTTTTATAGCTAATTCCAGTCAGTTTTTGTGAATTATTATTATATATGTATGTATGTGCAACGGATGGTTCAGTTCTTAAGTTGTTGTGAAAAATGCAGAAATTGAAATTGATTTTAATTGTGCAAATCACTCAATGAAAATTTGATTCTGTTTTTAAGCAAACCAAGAAAAACCAAATGAGGGAAAATACTAAAAAAATTAAGTTTTTGTTAAGAAAACGATGTGTGTAATTTTAAACATTTTATTAGCGACATTAGTTGGAATTGTGTTTATATATAATCTTATGTATTTGTTGCTTATTCATCATGTGTTTGTGTTGCACCGTTTGCGCTTTACGAGATGCACAAATGCGTCCGGCTTGGCCGAGACCTCTACTTCTGCCACAGACATTGCTGCTGCCGCCACCACCATCAGCAGCAGCAGCAGCAGCAACAATACAAGCAACAACAACACCTACAACATTAGCACCACCACCAGCAGCAGCTGCGTCAACAGCAACAGCAAGAAACGACGACAGCAACAGGTTACGAGCAGCAACAACAGCAGCAGCGGCAGCGGCACCGGCAGCGGCACCACAACTGTGTAGCAACAGCAACATGAGCAAAGGCAGCGACGGTACCGTCTTTCTGATGGCCAAAAAGACGACAACATCAAGTGCTTAAGGAATGGTAAACGTTACCCTGATATGCCAGTTCCAGTTGAGCGCTCGAGTTGTACGGTTGTGTCGTCGCACGCGAATATAAATAAATTATCCCAATACAAAAAAGAAGAAAGAAAAATAGAATTCCCCGCCCTCGCAGCTCAAACAAAGTCTTCCAAGTTTAACTAAATAACAAAAAATATAATATATATATTTTATATATAAAAAAACATAAAAGAAAATCCAAAGAAGTCTCTTTAACGTGTGCGTGAAGCAGTTGTTTTTTTTTTTTTAGTTTGCAATTAAATCAAAGTTTTTACATTTCTCCGATCCCGAAGAAGAAATATACAAATCAATAAATATTAAATCATAGATAAACTACAAAACGTTCTTCAAAAGAAATAAATATATATATTTGGATTCTTTTCTGTTTGAATATCAAATACCAACACACAATGGAATACCGGTGCTTAAGTAGAAGTTCTGTCAAAGTAAGTCTGACCCCAATAAAAAAAACGAAGAATTATATATACCCATATTAAAAGAATTCCGTACTTTAAAATCAAATAGCCGGCTAAGATATACACTCTCTGGCAGATATACTTTAATATCTATGTATCTTCTAAATTTAACATCAATTTTCGTCACTAGGAAGTGCAGGTACTTTGTAAAGAAAATTAGTGTAAAGGATAATGATACATAGGCATTTGATAAGATCTGATTAAGTATTCTTATACCAGGGTCGCCTAGATATCCTAGTAGATAGTTTTCTAGAGATAAAGATTGTTGGATTCCAGAAGACTTCCTTTAGGCTCTTGCATGGATTTTGATTAATCCATTATACCTCTTTATATAGGGTATGTAACAGATCCAAGCACCAGCAGACCAGGAAAAGCCGAAGCCAGCTGCAAGATCATCTTCTTCTTCATCGTCGTCGTCGTCATCACCATTGCACACACTTCTCCATCCCCCTAAAACACTCCTCCTGTCCGTATGCACCTCGCTTCTCTGCTTATTGAACTTGGCATTGTTCACTACGTTCTTCTCCGTCGCTTTGTGTTGTCTGTATTCCTTAAACCAGTATGGCGTAAAATATATATATGTTTTTTTTTTTCATCTTTTTAAAGTTTGTGTGTGTTTTTTTTTTTTGTATTTTTTGTATTTTTTTTTTTGCAGCCCAACCCAAACCCAGCACCTTTTGGGTTTTGGGTGTGTGTGTGTGTGGTCGATCGAACCACTAAGTGCTTTACTAAGGCTTGGTTCCTTTTTGTTTCAAGTATTATTTTCTCGTTTTATTTTGTATTTTTTTTTCTTTTGATTTGGGCTATTGGAAATTCCATTTGCATTTCCTATACCATTCATATGGCATATGGGCGACCTATTTCTGTAGAGTTCTTCGCCTCTTCTCTTTTCGGTTTACTTCTCGTCTCTTCTCTTGCTGAAATTAGCACCTTTTCCTTGACTTTCTTTTCGGGCCGTTGTCGATGCGACCGCAACAGTGATGGTGGTCTTGGTCTTAACGAATTTTTAATGAATTTACTTTAGCCAAATAACTTTTACTAGTCGTAGATTTTTTTTCTTCAATTTTTCATTTTCTGCCAATTTTTTTCATTTTTTATTTGTTTTTTTTTTTTTTTGGTACTTGTTAGTCGTTGCACGTCTCTAAGCCTTGCTTTAATAGCGTAAAAAAAAATTCAAGAGAAGAAGGCAGATGAAAAAAAAGACAAAAAAAAAAACAAAAAAACGTGTGGGTTAGGTGACATCTGGTATTGGTCGGTGGGAAAGGTATGCGCCAATTTGCCATAGAAGATGTGGCTAACCAATATGTAGGACAAGTATGCAGATAAACAAGGATTTTGGCTTATTTTTTGCCTTTCTTCTTTACCATCTTTGACAGGAGAAAGAGAAAAAGTTGACAGGAAAATGATACAAAAGAAATTAATTTTGCTATTTTATTCAGTTTACAGATCTATTCAGTTAAAAGTTTATATTGCATTAAATACAGCATCTTATTTGATCAAATATTCATATTTCATTGATGTTTTTATAATCAATTTTCTACACTCTGTTAAATTCTGAGTCAAAGCAAAAGAAATAATTTTCCATTCAAGTTATTATCCTTTTTTATTTTTCCTATAGTTAATCTGAAAAGAAAATGTTTAAATATATATCTTGGCTAATACGAAACTTTTTAGTCAAGTATGATCGATGTTTAGAAATTAATAAAAGAATATGAATGATAAAGAATTTTCTTAACCGAAGATTTCAAATAAATTCCAAACAATTTTAGAGATTTATTGATTTCTATTAACATTTTGATAAGTCTAAACTAAAACTTATTTGTTTATTTTAATCTATGCAAGTTTAGTATGTATATTAAATTGATTTAAATTAAACATCTCAATAAATGCCAACAAAAGTGAAACAATATAGAAAATTTTCCTATTGAACTTGACCGATATTAATGGTCAAAAATCCGTAGTCTCGTTTACAATCTCGAATACAAGAGAAACATACCTGTAGAAAGCAACAACAACAACAACAACAATAAAAAGAAGTAGAAGACAAAAACTAAAAACTAACTCCCACGCCCATTGACTCACTGGGACTATATTTTGGACTCTTGGTTTTGATTTATGTAGATTTCATTCGTGTTTGCCCCCAATTAAGCAAACAGAAATGCACGATGATTCAAAGGCAAATTCTTCAAAAACCCGAAACTCGAAACCCTTAAAAGCCGCAAGCAAAAGTTATAAAAAGTAGGCTAAATATATTCATACTTTGATTCGTTTTTTTTTTTATTATGTTGTTTTTTCTTTTATTTTGATTTTTGTTATGGGTCTGCGTTTAGAGCCGGTCTTCAGCGAGAGTCAGTCACCGAAGATTCTCATTCATGCGTGATGAGGAGAAGAACCCAACCTTATAAAAAAAAAAGAATTTCATACGCATAGTTAGACCAGACGCTGACTTCTAAATACCCTGTACTATTTTAATTCCTGGAATTTTAATACCATTTTCTAATTAATGTAATGGGAAATTGAACATTTTATTCAATGTAACTATAAAAATGGGCTTTTAAATTATTTTTGTAATAACTTAGTCGTCCATCTATCTATCTAGTTGTCAACAATTTTCAATCATTCTTAGATCAGTATAAATGTAAACTGGGAAATTAACTCTTCCCGTTGAAACACTACCTTAAGGTACTTCCAAAGTTTGAAAGATGACAATTCCCTTTCCTCTCTGTATAGATATACCCTTTTATCAAATGGTATATACATAGGGTATGACAATTTAAAATTTCGTTTGCAAAAATAACAAAAAAGCATTTAAAACAGTAAAACAAAAGAATTCTAGGTCAAAATATTTCCTTTGTTTCTTTGATTTTTATTAGGAGAACAGAAATACAAACAAAAATAAAAAACGCAAAAAGAAAAGAAATAATAAAGAATTATTATTATTATTTTTTTTTTTTTTACGGAATATTGTCATAAAATTCTGTGTTAATTGTTGATTTAATGTAGCGTAGTTCTCTCTCTCTCTCTATTCAAATTGTAAGTATCTTCTTTGGGGCATAATGAGGGAAATTATTCTATGCATAGATGCCCAAAAATTGATAGCGTAATGAGTAAAAGTGTTAGAGAGGGTTCTACATTTGGTCAGCGAAATTTTTATCTGCTTATATATATGTATGAGTGTGTGTGTGTGTGTGTGTTCATGCAAGTGTGTGTGTCTGTGTTAGCCCTGTTTCCACGTTACCCGTTCCAATCTGGACGTCGGTTGGTTGGTCGGTCGCGCATGCGAAGTAGCTAAGCCAAAAATGAAAGCGCCGTTGTCATCGTTTTTTATGTGGTTTTTTGTCTTTCTGTGTTTTTGTGTGTGTGTGTGTGTGGGGGAGGGCAGCTGCCTTAGGTTGAGGCAGTGTCCATGTCCATGCACTTGTCTCTTACCTTCTTTCCTTACCTTCCCCCATCTCTCTTTATTTCTTTTACACTCGCCTTCTTCTTCTCTTTCTAAGCTTTAGGTATATTTTGTGGTCTGGGAAAACGTGATCTGCATAGCAGTGCGGAGAAGACTGTCAAGAAGATAGAAATGGTGGTAGTGGTAGAAGGGAGGTAAGGGGGGAAAACCCATTGAAAGTTTTGTCGCTTCGGGGTTATCACGCCAAAGTATGCTGCTTCTGCTGCTGCCAATGTCGCTGTCGCTGCTGCTGCCGCTGCGGAACGGTTCAAGTTGAAGATGAATGGAAAAAAAACGGTCTAATGGCCAACGGTGTTAAGAATCATCGTAGAGAAGTTGCAAGTAGCGAAATCATTAGACAAGTGCTGAATTCTATAGTGCCAGATGAGAGTGGCAGATAATTTAAAATTCAATGGTAATGTTCAACATATTTATGTTCCTATTTCTCAGTATTATTACAAGAAGTTACAGTGTTGGACAATTACAATTGAATCAAAACTGTTCAATTGAAGTCGGAATATTAAATTGGAACAATATTAATTAAGACTTAATTCTTCTGAGCCTTAAGTTTAAAGTGTTTAACCTACAGATTTAAATAAATTATTTTATAATATACATAGGTAAAATTATTGGTCAAATCAAAATTGATCTGTGTTGGGTTATTCGTTTATAACAAGATCAAGGAAAAGGAAACAAATTCTCTAAAATATATCTAGAGAATACTATTTAAATACATCTATCTATAGATTTTTGAAAAGCATCATTCAAAAAGATATTTTACCAACATATGTATGTATTATTGTTTTGTTTATTGCGAATTGCAGAGACCTCCCCTCAAACTTTTCACACAATCTTTGACCATCTTTCTTTCTCACTTTTGGCCATCTGTTGCTCTACAAAATGCAACAAACAAAAGTCTTTTGGTAAAAAATTGTGTCAGTCAAGCAACAAAGACAAAACGCCACTGACACTGCCATTCTCAATTCATTTCAATCATGAAAGACATTATCACTGACATCCATTGAGAATGTGGAACCTGGCCTAGACAAGACGGAGAAATGGCAGTGGCAAGGTGGTAAGATGTTAAAATATCGGTTTGAATGGGAGAGGGGTAGAGAGACACACACTCGAGGCTGTAGGCTACGCTTATCAATAAACCAGTTCTAAGACTCAAATTGCGTGCAACGGTCACACATAAGAGGAGAAACACAAACAGAGAGACGGACAAATCCGTTGGCCATTTGTTTGCTGCTGCTGTCAACAACAAAAAGAAAAAAATATATATATGTATGTGTGTGTAGACATCTGTGTATGCATGTATGTATGTACATATGTATTTATCTATCTGATGAACATATTCAACTAATTTTCACTCTTGAAGTTCAAACTATGACAAGAGTATGTTAGAATTTAATTTTGTTTATTATTAAATGCCAATGTTAATGCTTATAGCCATGGTGACAGCATTTCAAAAATTAATGAATGAGATAGAGATAGAGAAGCACCTAAAAGAGGCAGAAGTTTAGTTTAGATGGTGATAGATAGAAAGAGGGAGAGATGTGGGTCGTTAACCTCATTATAACGGCACCTGATATATATATGTATATGTATATATATATACATATATACATAGGCACACGCATTTGTTTGTATGTATGTACATACGTAAAGCGCGCTCAGTCTCGGACTCAGGCTCTTGACAGTTTTGCTTGGGTCTCTCAGTCTTTCTTCTACAATAGGTAACATTAGGAATGTCTATATATACATATATACCCGTTATGCTTATACATCAAACTTCAAAGGGTATATTTCTGCAAAAATGTATTTATCGATGCCTCCGTTAAATATAACTGATCGAAATAAAGAAATACTATAAATACATATGTATGTATATAGTCTGAGTTCTTCTAGTTTACCTAATCGTGTAAAAGGACTATAAAATTGGGAGAGAAAATCTTTTGCACTCGAAAATTATTATAAAAATATTTAAAATTTAATGAAATTTTGACAAACTAAAGTTCTATTATATTTATTTTAATTTAAAAGTTAATCTTAACATAATTGTTGTTAATTCCAAGCTTAGTAAGTCTCATCAAAATTATTTCTTTCTTTAAGATTTGATTACTCTATTAAAATCATAAAAAAAGAATGAAAAAAACCCATAGAACTATTAGCCTCTAATGGGCATATTATAGTCGTCAACATAGTCAAGTTAGTTGCCTACCATTATTGTTGTTCCCCTTTTGAATTTAGAGTTCTTTGTTATAGCCAACTTTTGTCATATGTGTACATATTATGTAAGCCTAATGACTTGGCAAAAGTCTCTTGCTTTTTCTCCCTTTCCCTGTCTCTGTTGCCGTTTTTCTTTTTCTTTTTCTTTTTTTTTTTTTGAGAAATTGTCAACACTTGAATGGATTTTTGATTAATGCATGAATTTGACATTTTGTTTCTCCCCGGTACTTTGGGGATGGGGTACAGTCACCATTTCAATGAACCTTTTTCAAAAATATTCCACACTTAAGAAAGTCGCCTCATTAGAGAGCCCAAAACAGAGGAGACCCAATCGAGATGGCAATTACCAAGTAAAATATATAAAAAAAAATATATATATGTATGTATACATATATATGTATGTATATGTATATGAAAGAAGCAGAAATACAAAATTACCTACGTTTTGTTGACAGGTTCAAATGGCAATGGCTGGCCATAAAAACGGAAAGTTAAAAGAGAGCCATGCACACACACCCAGAAAATGCCTTAAGAAAATCACGTTTAATGACAAACTACCAAGTACTACCAGTACTACCAGAATTTGAACAAAAAAAATTAAAGCCAACAACAAACATAAAAGAGATAACAAACAGCAGACAGAGACAGTTCAGGCTAAAGGCGGTGAGAGTAACTGGGGGCCAGGTCTGGACGACGACTCTTCTTTTGGCTAGATGCGTGTGACAAAAGTCTGTCTCGTTGTCGTCGGCAACATTCATTAATTTTTTCTTGTAATAAATGGTAAAAAAACGAAAGAAAAAGAAAAAAAAAACAAGAAGAATTAAATAATAGAATTTCGCTTTCATTTTCATTTCCCAACACGCAATGACCACTTAAATTATATTTTTTTTTTTTTAGCCATCCATTTTGAAAAGAAAGTTTCATCAAAAAAAAAAAAAAAAAACATTGTGTCTCTCTGTGAACTAACACACAATCGTCATACCACAAAGTAAAATAAGCAAAAATAAAAGATAGATTTAATATTACTTTTGTTCAATTAAAATAGTTGTTGAGTTATTTTTATCGCTAATCAGACATGCGAAAAGTAACAAAATAAAAATATTTTATATGTATGTGCTGCAATTTGAATTCCGAACCGACAAAAAATAAAAACTGGTTTCTCACCGATCAAATCTGCACACACAGAGAAAGTGAAAAGAAAACTAACTGCGAACTGAGAAGTGGTCATAAAAAGTTCAAACCATATTAGAAGTCAACTTGATTAACATTATTTTTTGTTTCGAAATACACTTACAAAAAAAATATACATCGAATCTGTTTTCTATATAAACAAAAGTGTTAAAGGATTCTACATATACATACATATGTAGATTCCAGTGATCTGGTGATCTATAGATAATAGATAGTTATTATGGATATATACGCTTCTATATCAAATTAATTTTCCAAGATTGGGTATGGATTTTCTTTTTTCTTTTTCTTTTTGTTGAGTGTATTATTATTTCGTTCAAGTCAAAAGTCATTAAATTATCGAAATATTTCTCTTGTTGGTTTTACTTTCACGTACGGGGGCGACTTATGAGCTTTGATTAATTTGTTTATAGATGCTCTTTTTTATTATTATTTTTTTTTGTTTTTTGGGGTCATGGATGAGAAATTAGAAATTTCTAAAAATTCATTTTTCCATCTTTCATTTGAAATGGGAAAACTTTTGATGATGACTTTGTCCGGCGTATTGTTTGGCTTCCCATCTGGTTAGAATTACTTAAATTGTTTTCAATTCGTAGAATTAGAAAAAAGCACACCAAAATGTCTATGTCTATGTCTGGTGTCTACAAGTCAGAAGCAAGCCACGGCCATGGCCAGTAGCGGAGGTCGCAGGTTCACTGTTACCACATACCAAACAAAGTGGTATGACAAAACTGGCTAACAGTGACGCAGCTTTTTAACGTCTTTGTTTTTTATTAATTTTTTTTTCTTTATTTCTTACCATGCGTTACCGTTATCGATAACGAATGTTTCTAAATTTGGTTTTTGGTTGCGGTCATTTTTTTTATTTGTTTTGTTTTTTTTTTTTTTTTCATTTTTGCAGCACTTAACGGCTCTTTGCATCATCAGCATTGCACTCACAGCGGCAAATGCGGCGTTATGGCCTAGCTACAGTGGTAGTGATGACTCCTCAGTGACTCCAAGCAGATGTGGCGGTGGGCGTGGCTTGAAATATCTAACCGGTGATGCATTGACAGATTCACTCGACTGTTTGGGTCCAAATAATGCGCCATATCCCAGGTGTGTGAGTGTGTGCGACAAGTTAACCGTTAGCGTTGCAAAATAAAGAAGAAGAAGAAGAAAAAACTTTCTTTTCTAACGCCTCTTCGTTTTTTTTTTTTTTCTATTTTTATTTCTGTTATTGACAGTGCGGCCGTTGCTCGCACATTCTCCAACTGGAACGGAAATTCGCGACGTGGACGTCAGAGTAAATTGCCCAACACACTCGATCCCGCCATAACCACAAGTGCATTGTTGAGGGCCTACGATGAGGTGAATAATGAGGCGGCATCGTCTATCGGAAGCAATCGTTATGGTAAGTCGGTCAAAGCTAATGAATGATTGCAGTGGTTTGGAGTGTGGCCGCAAATTGATTGATTGATCGATCGATCGATTGATTGACTCATTGATTGATTGATCTAACGATTGATTAATTCATTTTGCTTGACTTCCAGGTCGTTCGCTGAAAAATTCATCGCCGGCACATCAATGCAAGAGCGATACACCGGCGCGTCTATGTAAAACGCGTTACAATACCACAGCGCCCATGTATGGTGTTAGTTTGACCTCCGGCCAACCAGTGACCATTGTGCAAAAGTTTCCCGATTTACTGCAGCAGGTGGTCTTCGAGGTGTGCGAGTAAGTACATAGTTATTTTCTACACAAGATGTGAAAGAGGGTTAAAAAATTCTTAAATTCTCAAAAGTTTATGACTTTTACCTTTTGGCGTTTATTTTTATTATTAAATTTTTATGTTTACTATTTGTGCTCTTTAGATCTTCTGAATGCGATGTTGTGCGCGGTGAATGCACACAAACGTACGTACCCTATCTGTTTCTGGTCATTCCTTTGGGTCCAGTAACGCTAACCGGTCAGGATTATGTTCTTGTTGAGAGCGGATGTGTGTGCAAGCCAAAATATTCAACGGGCGCCGCTCAAGAGCCCAATATGATACCTTAAACTTTGGCCAGGATGTGAACAAAAAAAAAAAAAAACAAATTTCACAGATCACCATCCCTGTCAAGGATACACACACACACACACACACAGCAACCAAAAGAACTGAGCGAACGAGTTTTGGGTCGGCAATGGATTAGTAACGCGTACATGAGAAAAAATTATTTTTTGTAGCGAAATCAATTTTGCAAAAATGTTATTTAATGTTTTTTTTTTTTCTTCTTCGACTCCTTCTATCTTTTCTCTATGTAAAAACAACATCACAACAAAAAAAAAAAGAAATTGAAATGCAATTTTGCTCAAAAAATAATGCAAATTCATTAATATTAAGCCTAAATTTAAAAGTAAAAAACAATTAATTTAATGCTTTATGCATTTATAGTTTGTATTTATTAGAAGCCCTGAAAATGGATGCGTTTAAAAATGCTAAATAAATAATAATAATAAAAAGAAAAGAACAAAATATTGTAATTTACTAATTTACGCGAAATAGGTTTGTAAAAGATCGAAATAAAGTCACACTACATGTTGGTTTCTTTAAATAGCGTGCCAATGCGCGCCAAATATACTTACCGGTTGCAACACAAAATTGACAGATGGCGCCACTGGCCGATTATAAACGTGTATCAAACCGGTTAACAGAAACTGCGGGCACTCATCACACGGTTAACATGCAATTTATCAACCGCAAAGCGGACTGAAAACTGAAAAATATATGGTCACTCCGACACAAGAATTAGGAGTTCAGTTTTTCTTTTTAATTTTGCGAAAAAGAGAATAGCTAAAATCAATTATACGGATACAAGTTAAAGTTAACAAACGTAGCAAATGTAATTGGCTCTGGTTACTTTTATAAGTTAAAGTTAATTTTGTGTTCTTGGAAAATGCAAAAAAAGAAATAATAAAAATGCTGCCTCGGCCCCGGCCATTCATAACACACATGCACACAAAACACACATACACATGTATATACACGTACAAGACAGTTTATACGAATTTATTAGATAAAAACGTGATTTTTTATTTATTGCGAAGTGTATTTCGGTGAAATGATTTACAAAATGCGAAATTTAAATGAAAGAAATCAAACAATTTCATTAAATAGAACATAATCAGAGCGTCAGTTTCGTATAAACATGTACGCATACATACAAATGCCCCGCTCCATGTTTGTGTGTGCGTATGTGTGTAGACAAAAAATTGCCGGGTTGGTTTTTTTTTTAATGCTATTGAATAAATGTTTTTTTTTTCTCCTGTGTCTTTAGTTATCGTTATCAACATACAAATGATTAGCCCCCCAACATTTTGGCGGCGGCAAGTGTGACATCTTAAACTTTGAAAAACCATCGAACGGGGAAATTGGGAAAAGGAAAAGCGCAGCAAAATGATGTTCACCGTAAGTGTTTCGGGGGTAGAGGGAGACAGAGAAGATTAATCGATATACATGAGGTTTCCTCTTTTTTTTTCGTTTTTTTTTTTTTGTTTTTCTTGTTTTGTGTTTTTGCTTTGCTCAAATTTCGATGCATTTTATAGGGCACCAACCAGCAGCAGGATACGCGTTTCAGTGACAAGGAGAAGAGGCTAATGAAACAAATGAAATTTGGCGATTGTCTGAGTAAACGCGTGGATATGTCCAAGGTCAAATTGGATGTATTACGTCCATGGATTAGTAAGAAAATTACCGATATATTGCACATTGAGGATGATGTTGTTGTTGAATTTGTATACAATCAACTGGAGGAGGAGAAATATCCATGCCCCAAAAAAATGCAAATAAATATGACTGGATTTTTGAACGGGCGCAATGCCCGCCAATTTATGGGTGAACTATGGACGTTGCTCTTATCGGCCCAGGATAGTGAATCGGGCATACCAGCCGAATTTATACAACAGAAAAAGGATGAGATACTCAAGCGGGAGGAGGAGCAGAAGCAACAACAGCAGCAACAACATCAGCAACAACAACAAAAACGCCAACGAGATCAACGCTCGTTATCGGCATCTCGTTCGCGTTCCCGTTCCTCCCTGCCCAGACGTGAACGCTTGCGAGACTTGCCACCGAAATCCAAATCACGTTCACCCAAAGCATCGGCCGCATCCTCAAACAATGGTTCCGTGCCCAGTGCCGCCCGGGAAGCTGCAGCCAATGCTGCAGCTCGGATCAAAAAACGTGGTAATTCTTCAACAAATAATGCCAGCACATCATCATCAACTACAGTTCCGGCATCATCTTCAGCTAGCCTAAATCGTCCCGGATCCAGGGAGAGAGAGCGGGAGCGTCGTCCCCGATCACGTTCCCGTCAACGTCAACAAAAGTCTCGCTCTCCTTCGCATGCTTCTCACAAAAAAGCCCTTTCTGTGGAGCCACCAGCTGCTAGTGCTGCCGCATCCGTGAAGACTTTAAATGGACGCCATTCTATGGATAAATCAAAGGGCAAAGCCTCATCACGTTCACGCTCTCATTCCCGTTCTCGCTCGCCACGCTCACGTTCGCCCCGACGCAGTCGTTCTAGGTAAAGATGAATTGCTCTCCATCTAACAAAATCTATAAACTGAACAGATTAAATATGTAAACTAACTATATTCAGTTTCATTTTATGCTGTGTTTATGCAAAATATTATTGAAGCAAACAAAATTAACCTAAGTTAATCAATATCAACAATTAGTTAGTATGACTTGCCTTCAAAGTTCCAATGTGTTGTTAAATTTGGAATATTTAATAATTCCTTTAAGCCAACCGCTTGCCAATTTGTTACATACTTTGATTCTAAATTTTTATATGATTGATCACCATTAATAGCCGAATTGTTCAAGCTGTCTGTCTGTTTTTATGCATCTTTTATATATTAATTGTTGAGCCATGTAAATGAAATTCGGTATATAAGCCTCTTGTCGATATAGGTAGGTTAGGGTTTTGTATCAGCCGGATCTGACAAATATATTATAAAGCCACCATAGGAACGATAGCTGTAAAATTAAGTTTTTGTTATTAAATCTTTTTTGTTTGCACTTTTGAACCAAATTTCGTTCAAATCAAAGAAATACATAATTTATATAGATTTTATCAGTTAATTTTAATCAGATTGAAAAATTATTATCTTATTTCATACAGACATTTATAATACTCACAAAACATCCCAAATTAACTTTATTACAGATGAAAGAAATTGTTTGAGTTTACTTGCTAATTCATGTTTTTTTTCTACTCTTGGCTAACTAGATTTCAATTTAATTTTATGTACTGTCAAATCATTTGTCGATTATTAATTTAGGATTTGACATTACCAAATTAAAAGCCTTTGCAAACCGATTATTATCGAAAGCAATATTATAATAATTTGTTTTTGTGTTTTTGACGCAAGAGATTTGTCTAAATATTCAGATCGTTAATTTTATAACATAAGAATCATAATTGAATTGAATTTAATTTCAATGGCTAATTAATTTTCAATCAACTTATTAATATATAATAATATATAGTTCTGAAATTGATTTAATGATAACATTCGTTTCCAGATCCTTAAGCGCCAAACGTTCGCGTTCGCGCAGCTCTTCGGCGCGCAGTCGACGTGGAGGCGGCGGCACTGGCGGCGGACGTAGACGCTCCAGTAGCATTTCCATTTCACCTGAACGCAATCAGGAACAATTTGAACATCGTCGGAATAAGAATAGTGTCCAAAATAAACGTCAATATCGAAATAATCGCGGCGATTCGGCCAGTTCAATGGAACGTGAACGCGGCGGCGGTGGCAATGATCGAGGACGTCAATTTGGTGGCGGTGGTCGCCGTGGAGGCGGCGGTGGTGGCGGCAATGGCGGCGGTGGAGGAGGTAGACGTTTCTCACCACGTGGACGCAGTCCCATGCGTCAGGATAATAATGGTGGCGCCGGACGTTTTCAACGTTCAAACTCACGACGACGCTCCCGTTCACCAAGGCGTCTTTCACGCTCACCCATGCGCTACTCCAGATCACCAAGAAGGTGAGCAAAATGTGATTTAATAAATTTGTATACATTTTTATTCATTTTTTCTGATTGTTTTATAGATTTAATAATCGTCGCCGTTCACCACTAATGCATTTCCGTGGTGGTGGTCGTGGTGGCGGACGTGGCGGTGGTGGTAACAATCAGCGTCAAATGTGGCAACAACATCGCAATCAATCACCCAATCGTAATGTTCGCATACACTGGCAATCCAGGCAGAGTCCTAATGGCGGTGGTGGAGGCGGTCGGGGTGGTGGTGGTGGCGGACGTTTTGATCGTCGCCAATCGCCAGGTCAGCGTCGTTTCTCCAGAGATCGCCGTTCCTCACCCATTCCGGGCGGAGGAGGAGGTGGTGGTGGACAGCAACAATATCGTAAATTTTCACCACGCCGCTTCTCACCACAGCAACAGCGGCGTGGCAATTCGCGTGATCGTCGTCCCAATTCCCGGGATCGTCGCAGTTCACCCGGCGGTCCCATTGTCAATCGCTGGGAGCGTGATCATCATCAACCGCCTCAAGTCACTAATCGGCATCAACGACGTTCCTCATCGGAAAGTTCCAGCGGCGGAGCTGGTAGACGTCCGCAACGTAAAAGTCCCAGTCCGGCAGTTAGACGGGGCCGCAGCCGTAGCCGCAGTCATAGTCACAGCCGTAGTCGCTCTAGCCCAAGACCCAGTCGCAAACGAGATAGTCCAGCAGGTAAATCACAATATAAACTTATCCTTATTCTATGGATCATTTAATGGATTTCTTTAATTTTCAGACCGATCTTCGGTGGAGTTCAGCGGTCCACCTGTTAGCACTATTGATCTCTGTCGCGAGGAGCAACAACAGCAACAGCAGCTTCGCAAATCTAAATTGGATGTGGCAGAGCAGCAGCAGCAGATTCAGCCACCGCAGATACAAACACAACCACAGCCAATTTCATCATCATCAACAACAACAACTGGAGGCGCCAATGCAAATCGTCGACAGTTTGCTAGCTTGTCCCGCACTCCCTCACCGTTCCTTAAGCCGCATGAGCGATTGGCAGCAGCTGCTGCTGCCGCCTCGTCATCTGCCGCCGGCACCGCCACTGGTGCTCCATCCTCCTTATCCTCTAAATCGGCACCAAAGAGAGCCCGTAATGCGAGTCAAACGACCAGCTCAGATAGCAGTGCCGATAGCGATGATAGCGATGATGAACAGCAGCAGAAAAAACCACAGCGTCGTAAACAAACAGGTGCTGGATCAACAGCGGCTGCCTCATCAAATGTGGCACAGAAGAAGGGGGCAACTAGTGCATCTGGAGCAGATGGTGGTCATAAATCGAAAACCATCAAATCACAGCGCAGTTCGGGAAGCTCCAGTAGCAGTGATCAAAGCGGTGATGATGATGATGACAACTCGAGCAGTGATGATAAATTGAAGCAGAAAAAGAAAAAGGAGGCTCTCAAAGATAGTAAACGTCGGGTGGATGCCAAGAAAGGAGGAGGAGCAGCGGCATCAGCGACAACCGACACGGATGCCAATCGTAAGCGAAGCCATAAGAAAGCATCTCGTGATGCTGGCGTTAATAGTGATTCAGATGATGATACTGCTGCATCTGCACCCAAAAAGAAACGTAAGAAATCCAAGAAATCAATCGATTTTAGTGATTCAGATTCAGATGATGAATCCTCATCGAAGAAAAAGAAGCATAAGAAGCACAAGAAACATAGCAAGAAGAGTAAAAAACATAAGAAACATAAGAGGAAGAGCAGCGTGGGGGGCAGTGTCAAAGGTCGTCCCACTGCTGCCGATAGCAGCACTCAGGGCAGCAGCGATGAGGAGAATACAACAACAACCACAACATCAAAACGTAATGGTAAACTGTCACTCCTACTTGCCGGAGGCGGAGGCATTAATGAGGATCTAGAAAAGCAGCTACGTGAGCGTGCTTTAAAATCCATGAAAAAAGCCGACTGAATACAGAACACTGACACACACACACACCACTGACACACCCCAAACACCACTCACACACCCCACACACCACTCACACACACACACACACACACACAAACAAACAAACACAGACCACACATAATGTAGCCATTAATATAAACAAGAAACTTATATAACAAAAGGTAAAAGCAAAACAACAGAAACAAAAAAAAAATTTAACTGCATAAACAAGAAGATAAATGAGAAAAAAAGGAAGAAGAGAAAGCAAAAAAACATTCATTAATAAATTGCATACATATTTGTAGGCGGGGTAGTTGGGGTATTTGGGTTGTTCTATCCATCCACAATCGCCCTTCACCCCCTCTATTTATACCATGTATTTCATACCTTTAAGTTCTATTAAATGAATACAAAATTTGTATTATGTACAAAAACCAAACATAATATATATGTATTTACATTTACTAATTAATTAGTTGACCCCCAGTGGTTTTATAAACAACAATAACAGCAACAACAAAAAGAAAACTTTCCTCCCAAGAAAAAGGAAGCAAACATTTAAAACTAATACTTAAAAAGAAAAAGTAAACCAGAAGAATTTGGAATTTTGAATTGATGCCACAGTTTAATGTATAAGTAGGTTTTACAGAATGTAATTAAATATAATGCTTCAATTCAAGAAAAGTGAGTTTGAATATTTAAGCATTAACTATGTGAAAGTAAAACAAACCAACAACAGAAAATAAACAAAAAAAGAAGACAAAAAAAAAGCAGAAATAAACACAAACTGTAAAATTATAACGAGCATTTGAATTCAAAATTTGGCGGGCATCTCAATTAACCGATTACTGGCTCACAGTGCCAAAAATTTGATCATTTTCTAAATAAGAACTAGAAACTTAGCGGCCTTAAAGCTATCGATAGCTTGATGCACAACTAATTACATAGTTTATGTTCATAATTGGATTTTTTTTTATTTTGGAATTTTAATCGTAGTTTATTAACATTTTAAACAATTTCAACATAAGTTAAAGTGATTTGACAACTCTTGTTGTCTTAAGTCAAATTCCCCAAGATAATACCCAAGTTGAAAATTACGCATTGTTGTGTTTCGATAGCTAGTTCCGATATTTAGTATTTTTATGACGCCGGCCAGTTGGGCTCCTGGTCACACTTGACCAAAATATCTTCCTTTTCCTGTTGTATTGCAAGACGGACGGTACGTGTAAAAAAATAATACGCTAATAATTCGGACATCTTTTGTTATTGTGCCATAAAAACAATGGAAATGTTTAAGCAAAATGCTAAACTATTTGCAAATGATAATATGCTGAGTTATTAGCTTAAACTAATCGTCGGAAATATAAGAGTATTTTTCATCATAGATGAATGAATTTTTCCTTCTTCTATTTACAGTAACCGCCCGTACAATATATTGAATCGTACAAGATGGTAAGTGATATTATTTCGATTTGTTAACATTATAATAGAATTAAATATACTTTTTGTAGGCTCGTGGTCCCAAGAAACATTTGAAGCGTTTGGCCGCCCCCAAGGCCTGGATGTTGGACAAATTGGGAGGTGTTTTTGCTCCACGTCCCTCAACCGGTCCACATAAGTTGCGTGAATCGCTGCCCCTGTTGATCTTCTTGAGAAATCGTCTCAAGTATGCCCTGAACGGAGCTGAGGTCACCAAAATTGTTATGCAGCGTCTTGTTAAGGTCGATGGCAAAGTTCGTACCGATCCCACCTACCCTGCTGGCTACATGGGTAAGTGTTAACAATATATATAAAAAAAAAATGCCGAGTCTAAGTAAAATGTGGTTAACTATTTATCTGTACAGATGTCATCACCCTGGAGAAGACCGGCGAGTTCTTCCGTTTGGTGTACGATGTGAAGGGACGTTTCACCATTCACCGCATCTCCGCTGAAGAGGCCAAGGTGTGTGTTATAGATTGGTTACCATTTTTTTTTTTTTTTTGTTGGCTTTATCGAAGACCGATTTATGTTTTTTTTATGTGATACATTACATTGGTTCAAAATGAAGCCCAAAGCAATTTTTGTTACGACGGTCTCTGATCTTGGCATTATACCCAGCCATTTCAGTAACTTTTACGTGCAATTACAAACGAAACCATAAGTGTAAAAGTTCAAAGAAATAATTGTTTTCCAAGTGACAAAAAGGGTGACACTGTGCAGCCAGAGCAGGTCCATTTGCCAGGTTAAAGTGCATCTTAATAATCCGTGAAATATCGCGACAAGTTATAACTAAATGGCTCTGTTAAACAAAACAAAATTGTCTTAGTCTAGATTCCACTTGGCCATCTGCTGTAGGTCCATGTTTATTTTTTTTTTATTAGCTCTCGTTGATTTGGCAACTATTGCCCTTATAATAGAAACGACATTAGACTGAAATATCTATATATAATATAGAAAACGTTTTAAATATTATAAACCGTTCATCCTATAATATATAGAAATACCTATATATAAATAGGTAACAATTTATATTTATGTTTTATGGACAATGCTAATTTGTTATTCTTCCTTATTTATTAAATTTTCAGTATAAGCTGTGCAAGGTCCGCAAGACACAATTGGGTGCCAAGGGTGTGCCATTCCTGGTCACACATGATGGCCGTACCATCCGTTACCCCGATCCCTTGATCCACGCCAACGATACCGTGCAGGTGGATATTGCCTCTGGCAAGATTACCGACTACATCAAGTTCGATTCTGGTAAATATACATATATCATTTTTTATTACCATTTTTTTTTTATTGTTGGCTGGTTCGAAGACCACGAAATGTATGGAGAAAAATTTCTCTCAAATTAAGTGGTTCAAATACAAAGCCAAAAGCAATTTTTGTTACGACGGTCACTGATCTTTACGCCTTTAACGAGCGATTTTAGTAACTTTTACGTGCAATTACATATCAGAAAAAAAGTTTCTTCCCTATAGTTAACTAATTTCAATTCCTATTGCTTTTTCTTTTTGGTTTGTAGGCAATCTCTGCATGATCACCGGAGGCAGGAATTTGGGACGTGTTGGCACCGTTGTCAACCGTGAGCGTCATCCTGGTTCCTTCGATATTGTCCACATCAAGGATTCGCAGGGTCATGTGTTTGCCACCCGTTTGACCAATGTGTTCATCATTGGCAAGGGCAACAAGCCCTACATCTCGTTGCCAAAGGGCAAGGGTGTTAAGCTGAGCATTTCGGAGGAGCGTGACAAGCGTTTGGCCGCCAAGACCCACTAACTTGTCAAGAAGAAGAGTAATGCTGCATAGTAGGGACAGAAAGAATGAGAGAGTAAGAAGGATTTTTACCTTTTATTGTAACTCTGTACATTAAGCTACGGAAATTAAAAAAAATCAACGTAAAAACATGTGTTTTTTTAGTTTTAACAGAATGTTCGATAAGGGCACTTTATTCATGGCGGTTCAAAGAATTTCCTTCGTCACTGTATTATATGCAGTTTTAGTGGTAACTCTGCGTTATCGTTTTAACTTATCGATAGCTGTTGCTTATGATTTTCTTTTTGTTGCAAAAGCTCAATTGCGTTAGTAGAGTGTATTTTTATTTAAATTTGCATAGATTGTGTTTTCCGCTACATCGATAAGGACATCAACAATTTTGGTCACACTGCCAAGGAGCTGCCGAATCGATTCTGTGTTTGCTTTTTATAAAGTCAGAGAAAGTCAGTGTTGCCAAAATCGGCAAAAAATAAAACATAATTGAACTTCTGGCAACACTGGTGAAAGGCATTGGAATTAAGCAAAAGCAAAAAGACATTGACATTGGCATTAAAGGAAACCAGGAAATATTTGCTGTGCAGTTTAATCCCCAGGTAACTAAATATGATTGCTGTGAAACCATAGAAAACTTGTCTTGGTCATGTCTTTACTTCCCCCGTTTGGACTATTCATTCCTCCTACTCCTACCCACAAATCATATGCGAAGAGAAACAAGTAATTACACACACAGATGCACCAACACACGCATACATATGACTACATCATATGTTGATAACTTTCAGTGTACAAATAATAACAAAAAAAAAGAAAAGAAACTCTTAGCTCTAGTTCTTGCAAGGGCTGGAGAAGTCCAAAAACGTATTAAATGCGTTTGTGAAGGCGGATAAATTAAAACAGTTTCATATATGTATACTATATACAACTGATAATCACTTGTTAACATTTGTATATGCGTAGTTATAAAGTATAAAGTGCCAAGATTTCCATTTTATATACATATATACGCAAACGTCAGCTAATTGGAGCAACTGAGATCATCTCTATATGTATAAGTATGAGTGCAACTCTTCATAAATCCTGTATTAACAAGTAACCGCATTAGTATTTATAAAATTTTTTTTTGTGACAGTCTTTAGATTTAACATTGAGCAATTTCCAGATCCGCATATATCCGTGCTAAGTATAGCCCGCCAAAACATTATGTTTCCAGCCCTGGTTACAAAAGTAATGAAAGAAAACGAGTGTTATTTAGAAGTCATACTACATATGTGATTCATTTGTAGGGATTTGCTTGTTTGCGCAATGCAAAGCCCGCCCTCTTTTTAACCCCCCACTATTCCCTCTTCACTCACTCATATGGATATGAGCCATTCTATACATATAAACATACCTACCCATACCACAACACTCCTCCACCGATACCCCCTTCTTTAGCTGCCTTAGTTTATGTGGTATCAGTCGCCCCCATTTTGTTATTCAAGCAACTTCTCTGTCTTTCCACGCTTTCAAATAGCCAGACGGTTACGCGACCCCAACCCGACCACGACGACAACAACAGTAATAAGAACACAAGAGCAACAGGAGCACAATATGTCGCAGGCATTGAATCCATCGTCAGCTGGAGGAGCTCCGAATCGTCGGGATTATGGAGCGACTGCCGATACGGCAGCGGTTATACCTGATGTAAGTTTTACCAGCGCTGGCGGTTCTTCCGGCTTTAGTCCCACAGAGTTTATGTCGCTCAGTGAGGATATAGGACATAATATCACATCTGTGCACAGCAGTTCCAAACAGCTGGAGAGGCAATTAAAAATAGTTGGCACTCCCAAAGATTTGCCAGAGTTTCGTGAGAAAATCCATGGCATTAATTTAAAGACAAATGCAAAAATTGCGACCACAAGTCAGGATTTGGAACGGCTTCAGGCTGTGGTCCGAAACGGTGATCGTCAGCAGAAACTTCAGCTGGAGAAGCTGACACGAGAGTTTCAGAATGTGGTTGAGAAATACTCATCTATACAGCAACGCATCTCATCGGCGGCACGACAAAGCTATCAGGAATTGTTAGCATCGGATAACGAGGCGGAGGTCAATGCTAGAGCAGAGCTTCTACAGGAGCAGCGGCAGGCACAGGCTAACATGGAACAGGAGCATGACATGCTAGTGGAACGTCAACGACAAGTGGAACAAATCGAGGCCGATGTCATTAATGTGAACCGAATAATGGTCAAGTTAAGTGGATTGGCTCACGAACAGGGCGAACAAGTGGGTGGGTATCAAATGAATCACTATACTTTTACAGAGCATCAGTTAATCATTGAGAGATTCTATTTGGTAAAGTCCAGAGAACTAAGTCCGTCAATCTGATTATAGAGATTTTGCTTTAACAATCGAAATATTGTTCAAATTAAGCTACTATACAATTTTTCTATAGAAAAAATTCGGTCAAAAATAAAGTTTTATTCATTTAAAATTTAGACCTTTGAGATTAATTTAGTCGTTTTAAAAGGATCGTTTACCTTAAGGATATAAAAACTTAATTTAAATTTATATGTTAACATAGAATATTTATCTAATATTTATATACTTGTCAAACCAAAAGAGATAGAACGATTATACGAGCGTAATAGACAGAGCAAGTTAGAAAAATACTCAACGACGGCGAAAAGAAGGAGAAAGATAGAGAAACCATATGCCAAAGCTTTTTACTATGTGGGAACAGTAAAATATGTAGTTTGTACTGAAAGTCTGCAAATAAAATGATTTGAAACGCGTTGGAAAGAGAAAGCACAATGTGTGTGAAAAAAAGAGAGACAGATAGGTGCAAATAATCTTTAGAATAGAGTAGTACGAATTTAAATTTTAACGACATAACGGGCTTATTTTGCAATATCTTGATGAATTAACTGAAATTTCATATACATATATTAATTATTGTTTCTTATTATAGATTTAATCGAGAACAGTATTGATCAGGCAGCCAGCCATGTGGAGGAGGGGCGTGCGGAATTGGCTAAAGCGGCTAGGAGTCGTCAGAGCTATCGTCGCAAGATTCTAATACTTTTAGTGATTGCTGTGATAATAGGTTTAATCGTAACTGGCATTATTGTTGCCAAATTGAACAGTTAATTGTTTTATATATCTACATACACACTCATACACACATTTACACATACATACACGCATTAAACGCGTAATAGCATATTTAATAATTTTTTTGTAAAGCGGTTTTTATAAAAACAAAAGTAAAACAAACGAAAAACAAAAACAACACAGAAAGGAAAAAAATCGATATATAATATATATGAAAAGTTGGAAAGCGATTTCTGTTTATTCACTAAGTGAGCAAAGACAAAAGAAAAAAACAAAACAACAAACAGTAAAAAACAAATTATTCATCGCTTTTAAATGTTAATCAGTTTATTCTTGTTAAAAACAAATATTGTGTTTTGCATTGAATGTGAAAATTATTGTTTTTACTTTACTTTTGTATTTAGTTAAAAAAAAGAAGGAAAAGGAAGCAAAACAACATACAACAAACACAAGCAAATAGGCAACAACAAAATATATATGTTAACAATTATTGAAAATTTATTAATTAAGTGAGCCTGCAATCTAAAGAAACAAAACGAAACAAAATAATAAAATTAAGATATATTTGAAATCAAATTTAAATTCATTTATCGGGAAATTTGTTGTTCCAATCAATCGATAATTGTAAACAATGGCCGTGCTGCCAGATATTGTGCAGAGTTCGATTAGCAAATGAAATATAATTTAAAAGCACATTAAATACATATATATGGAATCCCCACAAAAACAGTCACCAGTGTTCATAGTTGGAGACGTCGTCTGTCTAAGATTTCAAAGGAAAGAAAACTATGTGCTTAACATTCTGATGTCCTGAGATCCTAGCCCCCATCAGAGATAAATTAATAAATTTCTTCAGCATTTGAATGATGAATTTTAAATATTCGAATATTAAATTATATATTCAATGAATATTCAATTCAAATATTAAATTAAAAATAATCGTATGTTGAATTTCAAATATTTTGCTATGAAACAGGTGTGTATTCGGTCAACTTGAACAAGTGCTCATGATTACCACTACCACTGTCGGTCTCTGGCTAGCTGTCATGGTCACGGTCTTTGGCTTATGAAACCTAAGCTGATGCCATTGCATATATTTTTTTTCTTCCTTCTTTTTTCATACCCTTGGTCACAAGTCTGCAACGCATAGAAGGAAGCATCTCCGACTATATAAAGTACATATGTATATATATATTTTTGATTAGCACGGTGATCTGAGTCGATATAGCCGTGTCCGTATATCCGTCCGTCTGTCTGGATCAACGCAATCGCCTCCGAGACCCTTGGAGCTACAGAGCTGAAATTTTGCACCTAGGCTTCTTTTAGCTGCAGGCATTGTATATCTCGGAATCATCCCAATCGGATGACTATATCATATAGATCCCAGAGGAACGATCGGTCAAGAATATGGTTTACCATCAATAACTCTAGTGTTTTTCAATCGAATTTCACTAAATGTGGTCTTTGTAAGTTTTATATACTTTTCAACACATCAACCAAGTTTGATCAGAATCGTTTGACTATATCATATAGATCAATAACTTGGGTGTTTTAAAAGCGATTGTCAAATTTTGAAATTTGGTATTTGAATATTTGATATACATAGAAATATATATATTGAAATTCAGCAGAATCGGTCAATTGTATGCTACAGCTGCCATAGGAACAATCGGACCAAAAAAAATGTTTGTATAAAAAAATTTTTTTTTCTTAATAGTTTTAGATTTGATGCTATACTTCCACATGATTCTGCCAAATTATATACAAATCAAAAAGACAGTTTGCAAGAGTATAGGAACTTCGGCACGGTCGAAGTTAGCCCATCCTTCTAGTTTTAGTTTATTTTTAAAAAAAATTTCAGACAGAATGGGTCACGATCCGCCCACACTGGCCCAAATGAATTCTTGTACAGCTGTAACGGTCTTGCGATGCTCTACTTCGGTCCCCCCGCATTTGCTGTGTGGGACCATCAAACAATTTAAACACGCCCCCTCTTTTTAACACATAAGAATTAAAAAATATTGAAAGCCACGTAACTGTATAGTCATGATTACGCCCTTATATACATTTATTACATGAAACTTTGATAAAATTACTAATGCTCAACAAACCTGTTCATGACTCATGAATTTGCCGAAAACTTGGATAAAACTTGTAGTTATATTCAATATAAATAAGAAATGAAAGATAGACGTGGCCAATAGAAGTAATGGAATTCTAAAAAATGCTGATGCAGTGGCCAAATTTGTTTGATAGAACAACTGACTGAAATCATGACGTGGCTGTTGATGCTAATCATATATGAATAATTATATAATTTCTATATAGTATTTTATAATTATTTTTTTTTTAATAAAATGCAAGATTTTTACTTTATTGGGATTTACATTGAGAAAGTTATGTAATCATTTCGTTACTAAAGTGTTCTCAAAAGTGATGCAATTGACGATAATTTCTAGGATAATTTTTGTTTTAGCAATGCTATTAGCCAAAAAGAAGGGAAGGGGGCCAAGGGATAAATATTTTTGCACAAAGGCAAATTCAATTAATAATTAAGGTATCGGCATTATAATAAAATTAAGTAACTTATTGCACAATGTTCCTTTTTTTCCTACTTAATTTTTTTTTTGTCATTTTCGTTTGTTTTCGTTAAAGTTGAGCTTGTTGTATAAAACATTTTTTTTTTTTTCATTTTTGCTTTTGTTGTTGTCCACAATAAATAATAATATTTCTATCTTACAATTATCACCTGTGTATGGTTTTTGTATTAATGTACAAGTAGCCTACAGGAATGGGTTTTTGTATGTACAAGGTGGTTATGGTGGTAGTGGGGTAAGGATTGGGGGTTGAAAGCACACGGTAGTAGCCGTGACCAACTAGTAGTCTCTGTGATAGGGATAGAGGAAATCAGATCCATAACATAACAGCCCTGATATATGTACACAAATGTGCGTATAAATTGGCTAAATGAGTTGCGCCTTGGCCCAAAGATGTTGATGCAATATCATCCCTTTGATTGGGTTATCTTAGCACACGCCGGAAATTCTCCATTTCATATATACTATTTGACAATCTAGAAAAAAATAAGAATATCATTTAATTTTTAACAATCTATACTTGTTATCAATTTCTGATTGGAAACAGAAATATATATTGTATTACCTGCCAAAGCCATTGAAGAGTGCTACAATCTCAGTACGTGATAGTCGAAATATGGGATCAGCTTCAATATGAGGTTTATCCCAAAGACCACTTTCGGTTGCCAGATTTAGTTTCTCCGAGTAAAGTATTTTTAATGCTGTACCCAGACCTTGAGTCTGCAATTTGCCCCACAATTTACATTTATCACATCCCACACAGCTCATAATTCTCGATATATTGCGAAATTTTTCCTTGTAATCATTTTTAAATTTAATTGAAGCGATACCACTACTAAATAGAGCATTCTCATCAAAATGTGATTGAAATGATCTGCAAAAAAAAAAATGGAAATCATTAGTGAATAATGCAAATTTATATATATTGAGGCTATAGTATTTTATAACTCACTCTATAACACTTAGAAGATCATTAATAGCCACCTTGACCTCATCATCCTCCTCGGCTATGCCTGTATAATATTCCTCTCGACGCAAATAGGGCGCCGCTTTGGCCAGGGCACGCAATTCAACCAAATAAATGAAATATAAATTACGTAGCCAATGTGGACCCTCGCCAGTTGTTGTTTCTGGGCTAAAACGTCGCTTAAATTCTTTAACATTTGGTCCCCAAATACCCTGAGGATCCAAGAAATCCTTCGATTCGGATAACAAATATTTGGAACATAAATGTATATTGATGCTGGAATGCAATCCAGAGATGATGCGATAAAAGGCACGCTGCTCCAGGCATACGTCACGCAAATCCATATGTGGTACATAACTGGAGAACTTATTCGCTGTGGCATTATTGCCACCAAAACAATTCTCCAAATAGATACTCTTCCAAATTCGATGGGCCGAATCACCACGATAGCCAGTATAACGTTCTGGATTTAATAATAAATCCACATATTGTGATCCCTCCTCATGATCATCCAATATGCAAAAATCTTCCTCGGCTTCATCATGTTTCGCCCACAATTCAAATTCTCTGTGTGCCTGATCGCTAATACTAGTATCCAAAAATCCCAGAGCACTATCAAAGTCCTCAGCCTCTGAGCAGGCACCACCACCATTACCGGTATCCTGTGCTTCGCGAGTATACTAAAAACAAAAATTTAATTTAAAACAAACAAAATTAAGTAAATAAATTAATGACATAAGAAAGTCCAACAACAACAACAATAACAATGCGAGAAACAAAAACAATTAACGTTTATCCATAACGAAAACGTGTATTAAACCACGTCATTTAATAGTATTGTAAGTCAACAATTATTATATAAAACAATAGTTGAATGAATTGAGCAGATCGTTGATGATGAGTTTTTTTTTTGTTGTTTGTGACACGTCAGCCAGGCCAAGACCAAAAATGTAACAAAAATAACAAAAGTACCCACATAATCAAGAAATATTGCAATTTCATTCAAAAGACAGACAATTTAATATGCTTTTCCGTATATGTATTGTAAAAATAGAGCGAAGAGCTCCAATCTCTAATTCATTAACAATGGCCAAAGATAATAATAAACTTGGCCAGAATGCGGATAGAGCAATTTTTAATTGATAAGATTGCTATGAAATTTGTGAACTAATAAATTAATAGTCTTACCTTGTATGATGCCAATTTTTCTTTTTGTTCGCCCTTGTCTTTAATACCCTGTGGTATGGCCTTCTCCTCGCAATTCTCCACCTGACAAAAGCGTATGGCACAGCGACTGTCGTCTGGCCAAAATGGGCATTCTAACTTTAGATTTACCTTATAGAATCGAAAAAAGTTCTTTACCAATAAACTTTGCAATCGTGGATAGATTTTCATATTATTGAAATGATCGACAGTGTCCACATCGCAGCTGCAATCGTTAATGGAGCCTTCCAACTTGAAAAAAAACAAACGTTCATTTGAATGGAGGATGAGGAGTAGTTTGCAATTGTCCTATCCATTTCGTACTTACCTCACAGAAACAATTTTTGTTCGTTTCGGCATCGTCAATTGCGGCAAAATATCCACAAGTTCGAGCTGTCCAATAAAGTAGGATCAGCAGAACCATTAGGCGTGATAGCCATTGGTTTTGCTGTCCTCCGCGTTCTATCATTATTGTTTATGTCGCTTTCTTTTATTTTGTTTTATTCCGCCTTTACAACTGCCAACCTTACCAAACGAAACAATTGTGGGCGATTAAACAAAAAAAAAGTGGGGGCGCCACCAAACAAGAAAATACAATTGATAGATGTGACCAGATGCTTTCAAATACGTGTACTGTTAACTTTTTTGAAGCTGTTAATCAATAATGCTCAATTTGAGTATGTTAAATACTACGTGGTCATGACTCACTTTGCGTCTGTTATTGAAATTTTGAACTACGTTAATTACCGCCACACATTTTGGAGCCTGTTAATTAACAAAGCTAATGTTCGGATCCGTGAAATAACACATTTTGGAGATTAACATTACTAATTTTAGAAGAGGTTGTTAGTTAACATAGCTTTAAAGTCTTTTAAATTACCATGGTTGATTTTGAGTAAGGTACTGTTAATGCTGAAAGAAAGCTCCAACATTTTTCGTAGATGGCGCCAGTTCTTAACAAGTGTATATTTCATTAATGGTTTATTAAACTAAATTTAAAGGAATTCGCTTGTAATACATAGATACACCACGAATCTTTATTGCCGATTTTGAGTCTCCTTAAATTATAAATGTTTACATAATTTTTTCTATTCCAGTGCCCAGATTTGTGTGTTACGCATCATCTGATTAACTCTACATAAATCGTAAATTTTATGAATTTGTTCCGAATCAGTATAATTAATAGAGATTAGCCGAAATTGTTAGTAATCTGTGTAATACACATAAATTAAATAGTTTTTGAAAATCTAAGTACCTGTGTACATATGTATGTACATATGTATATTTGTAAGGCACTGTGTAATTGTTTATTTAATAATCTTGAATTATAGTGTACATAGGTGCAGAAAATATGCGTAGAGTTTTTGTGCAACAAGTGAAAACAAATACATATTTTGCTTAAACTTTTTTTCGAAATGAACTTTTAAAAAAAAAATGGAATTAATGTATTTAAATATTTTTTTTGCAATTTTCTTTTGCAATTCTTTTGCAATTATATATTTTTGTTATTTTCAAATTCAAAAGAATCACTGGATCCCCCTCCCTTGGCATAGCTTGTATCATAATGAAACATTTTATTTACTATCAAAGGAAAGTAGGAAAAAGAATGAGAGGGCAAACGAGAGAGTCAGTTTTGTTATTGAATTGAAAATGAAATGAATTGCTTTTGTTTTTATTTAAAACACGTTCCAGTTCTTTTAACTTTCGAAACTTTAACCCCTTATGTAATTAATTATTTTTATGAGATCCTTTACTACATATTTGATTCCATCATACCTAATTATTTTTTATGTAGTATAAAGATAATTTTTTAATTAATCAAATTTTTCTTTATATTTTCCTTATATATTTTATATACATATGTACATATGTATTTATAAATTTAACTATGAAAACAAATAGAACGGAACAGGCATACTCTGACCATAAATTTTGAAATAATAAATTCTTTAGATTTTAATACTTCAGAATGCAAAATAATACAAGCATTGTATTTAATACCAACGTTCACCCAAATATCTCTCAAAGTACAAAATAAAACTAAAGAGGAGATAAATAGGAAAACTAACTACCTTAACTTAATTAATTTAATTAACTTGCTTTTCACACCCATTGAATAAATATTTTGACAGAAGGAAAATTTATAGTTCAGTTTTTACTGAAGAAAATAATGAAAACTCGACTCATTTGAGGACCATCAACTAAAATCAATTAAATGTTTATTAAAGATACATACATACATACAAACATACATATATATTTCTTATCACTTAAGCCATTATCATAAATAGTTATTGTGATTGCATTATTCAAATTATTATTTAATTTTCATTTATTCATATTTATTTTTCTAATTTCAAATAGAATTTGAAAATCATAACGGGAGTGAGTGGTTCTCTCACAGAGAGACCTCACTCTCTCTCTCTCTCTCTGCCTCTCTTTTTGCATTCTGGCGCTCTTTTAGCTTCGTGGGCAGCCAGCTGCGCACAGCTTTGAGTCAGGTTTGTTTGCTTTTGTCCCACAGCTTTGAGTCAGGTTTGTTTGCTTTTGTCCCACTGGCTGGCATCAGTTTGAGTTTGGTCTATGGCGCGTTCGCACACGCGTGTTGTTCTTCTCCGTCGGATTTTGTGATTTGGCCAAAACGACTACGCGACGTGTTTTTTTGGGCCTGCGCTGTGTACTTACTTAGCGGCTAATTTTCAACTGAAAACAAGTGAAAAAAATACAAATTACAAATACATATAAGTGTGTATATAAATAAAGCAAAACACGGAAAAAAAGACACTAAACGAATAATTGAGTAATTAAGTTAAATGTAAGCAAAAGAAGTACCACTACTACCACAGCTTCATGCAAAGCGTGCATAACGGTTGTTTTTCTTCTACTTTTTTGTTTTTGGCGTGTGTGTGTGCATGTTTTTTTTTTGGTTTCTTGGTTTTTTTTTATGTTTATTTGTGTCTACAAAAGATTTGCTAAAATGAAAAACTGATGTTGGATCTGTGTTTATAAGAGAGAGAGAGAGAGAAATAGAGGTAGAGAGCCCTGAGGATGGAAAAGACGAAGTAGAAGATACAGGAGAAGGAATAATGGAATGAAAACAAAAAATTCAGAAGATGTCAAAATGAATGAACGAATTTTGTTGTATATTTTATATGTCTGTATATGTATAGTATCTTGAGCATAACAAAATGAAAATCTACAGTTATAATGTGACTAATATACGGCTAAACATTTGACAGGTGTTATATGAATCTTTTACGATTATTTTATGACTGTTTTATAACTGTTATATTAGGCGTTTTTATCGTTTTTATTTACTTGTCTTTAATAATTGTCACACAAAAGTGAAGACTTTTTTAATTCGTCCTACTCGAAATTGTGATCAGATAGTGCTTAGGAATGGACTTCTATGAAATCTTAATTTTTTTATGTCTTTCCATGATAACTGCAAAAGTATTATGCTATATTAAAATCGATGTTTATACATACATATGTACATATGTTTGTATGTATGTATGTATGTATATTTATTACCATTGCTATACAATGGCTCTGTGGTTTTTCGAATTTCTTTTATGGTCCTAATGATATATTAATCTAATTAGATTATAGTATCGGTTTTAATTCTTTCCTTGTGCTAAGGGTATAATATTAATCTACATTATCTGCATTTAGACTGTTATACAACGGCTATCCGGGTTAAGTATGAGTAATGAAATCGGTTTTGAATAAAAATGTTATAGAACTCTGCTATAGAACGGTAATACAGTTGTTACATAACTGGTATACAATTGTTACACAAATGCTATAAAACTGTTATACGACTGTTCATACATACATATATTACATTAATTACATGGGCAAGAATTCTTTTAACATTAATAATGAAACAAATACACACATTTTTGTGCTCGTTCCACTAGATTCTTATATGCAGATGTTTACTAGAGTCAAAATTTCTAGTTAAATCCCATTTTTAAATTGAAGAAAATTAAGAACTTCAATCTGTGAACCACATACACCACAATTTCAACTAGTTGAACCACAAAAAATTGGCAACTTCCTCGATTGCGAGTCATTAGCAGCTCCTCCCTGTTTTGATGCCAAGGCAAAGGAGATTGAGCGAGAGAGAGAGAGAGAATATGGGGAGGGGTAGAATTGGTGGAGAATACCGCTATGGCTAGACAAGCCCAGGTCTCAGTCTTAGTTGCTTAGTCGCTGTTGCACCATTAGCCAGAGCATTCAACAAACGAGACGCCGCACACACACGTGAAATGATCAGCCAAAGAGGCAAACAGGGTGGGGGAAGGGGGGTGTAGAAGAGATGTGGAGACAGACAGCAGAGCAAAAGAAGGGACCTGGCGACGGCCCCTTCACTTTTTTTTGTTGTTGTTGTAGATTTTTTTGGTTTTTTTTGTTTTTGGTTTCGTTGCTGCTTCGTTCGCCGCTGCTGCTGAAAAAAGTTGCCGCAGCAAGTGCAACTCGCAACAATTTCGCATTCCGAACGCTCTGCGTCGAAAGTATCTTTTTAGGAGTTTTGCATCTCTTGCAACGTTTAACTGTAAGTTGAGGCATGTGAGCTAGCCACCTCCCTCCCCACCCCGCCACAACCTGCAGTCGTCTATATCACTGCATCCCCCTCTCTATCTCTCTCTCTCTCTCTCTCTCTTGTCAAGTTCAATGTGCGTTGACAATTTTCCATTTGATTTTTCCTTTTTAGTTTGTTTTTTTTGTATTTTTTTTTTTTGTATTGTTACTTTCACATAAACACAATTTTCATTGTATTTGTGCAGCTGTGCGTATATATTTTAATTTATTTAGTTGTTGGTTTTGTTATTTCTATATACATACAAATATACATACATGTATTGAACCCGGAACCCAATCAGTTAGTTGGCTCTAGTAAATGGCTAAGTGAAGATGCGGCTGCTAAAGCAATTCATTGTACCGATCGAACTATCGTTTAAAAATGCATAAATCACATGCAGAAAGATTGCTTTTGTGAAAGCGCAAGTAATTTTTACACTTTTACCCAGCCAACAGACAGACAGAGGACAAAAAGACATAGAGAAAGAGATACATAGACGGAGGGAGAGAGAGAGAAAGAGAGAGGGAGAGATATATGTGAAAGATTCATAGATACTTTTCTATCTTTAACATACAAGATACAGCGGAGCTGCAAGCGGCGGCACGTACATTGTTCGTCGTCGTGTTAAGCGGCTTAATTGAAAGTCTTGACTTATGACTTGTTGCAACTACGAAATGGGAAAATGTTATTTAAAAAAATTGAATGAAAGATATCTTGATGTCTGATGCTCATCCACAATTCGAAATTCCAAGTGAAATTCAAACGGCAAAAAATTGAAATAAAGAAAAAGTTGTAAGAAAAGTCCATCGGCAAAAAATTAATACGAAATTTGGTTTAACATTAATTTGCAAAAAAAAAAAAAAAAACTAGAACCAAAAGGTTCAACGACTCTATTTTTATTTTATTTTTTTTCTATTGTTAATTTTTTTTTTGTGTTATCTCTTTTACCCAAAGAAACAAAGCTTCCAATTGTTACTACCACTAATAATAATAATAATAATAAAAACAGTTGCTAAACAAATAAATAAACAAAACAAAGCAAAAAATATACATATATAAAAGAAAAAGAAAAAAAAAATTGCATATTTTAATCCTAAAGTGAATTGTGAAAGTTGAGAAAAACAAAAAACCAACGAAAAGAAATTTTCATCAACCCGGCATCAGAGATACAAAGAGGGAGAGTAAACGGAAATTCAATCACCAAGAGAGAGAGAGAGAGAGAGAAAAAAATAAAGTAAGTAATATTATAGTACTATATTCAATAGATAAAATAATTTATAACTCTCACACGAAATCATTATTAATCTCTTCTCAGTCTCTCATTTCGGGTTTTAAGGCAAACACTTCCATATTGTGTTAACTTGTTTTCTGTTATGTCTATTAGCCAAAACTCTGAGCTCATCTTTTCAGATTCTAAAGATTGCAAAGAAAAAAAAAAGTAACATAAACAAAATGAAAAACTTGTTCAATGACTCAATTTTGTATTTAAGTTCTCATTTATTAAATATTTTGGTATTTACATCATGTTGAAATTCTCTATACTCTTTGATTGTCGTCTGGGCTCAATGTCAAGGTTATTGCATATGTATATACATATGTATATATTTTAAAATGTCTGACAAAAGCCAAGTTAATTGGGGCTCAACACTTCTCGAGTGGAACGAACATGGTTTTGGCATTTTGTAATTGCTTCATTTTGTTGCGAGTGCGTGAAAAAGAGTTAAAGAGTTGCATACGTTGATGATGATGATGATGACGGTGCCGGATACCCACACATACATACATACATACATACATATGTATTATATATAAATATCTTTCAATTTATAAATGGTACAGGTCAAGGACAGGTTTTTGGCAACATTCTGGCATAATTTACAAATATGCATTGAACGTGTTCAAATTTCGAAATATTTAACTAATTAGCAAATTTATATAGGTTATAGGTTACTTTATTATTTTCTTTTAATTTGTTTATGCTATTAGGAACTTTAGTTTATTTAGTATATATGCATATTGAGGTAGCCATTTCGAGTTGTTTTTGTCTTTTTTTTATACATTTTTTTTTAATTGTAGACATTTTTTGCCTTTTGTGTTCTTTCAGTTTTTTTTTGTGAAAGTTTTTGGATTTTTGCATGGTGGATTGAGGCTGCAGACACAAGCAATTTATTTTTGTGTTTTTGGATTTTTATTTTTGAATTAATCTGAAGACTCAAGATAGTAATTTGTGTTTAGAATTTATGGGTTGCATTTTTCTAGTTGTTCAATATGTTTTTTTTTAGTTTTTAGTCATACGAAAGTTTTTTTTTAATCCCCTTTGGTAGATAATCAGTTTTTAACTGTTTTTACTAATCCTTAAATAATGCATATAAAAGAGCATTAATCTTACCTTGAGCTACTCTTAAAATTTTAATTATTGTCGTAAAAAAATGTATCTTCGCTTGTTCAAGGTTATCAATTATTATTATTATTTTTATCGTTTTGATCGTTAATAGGTGTCATCTCTCATCGGGAAACGCATCTATCAACATCGAAAGACCGTTTAACATATTATTAACAATAAATAAAATATTGCTTTTCGACAGTTTTTTTCGCCCCATTTTTTGTATATTTTTTTTTGTTTTTTTTTTTATTAATTAATAACTCATTAGTAACAAAAATACAATACCTACAAAAAAAAAAGTAGCTCAAAGCTATGCGTTGTATTCATCAGCAGATACCGTTCTTGGATATTCTCTAGCTACGCACAGTCTAAAAAAGAAAAAAAAAAAAAATAACCGTTAAAGAAAAAAAAAAAATTCACCCTAAAGGCAAACGTTAGCATAAATTTGACTTTTTAATGATAATAAAACATTTTTTTCATGTATTTTTCATTTGTGTGAAAATGCAGTAAAAGAGCATAAAAAGACATTACCTTTCAGGTGGCAAACATAATACTACTATATAATGTGTAATTATAAGACCAACACCATTACAAACACCACCATCATCACCAGCTCAACGGTTAGATATATAGATAGATAGAAATATGTATATATATTATTGTATGTATGTATATAGTATAGATGGGTAGTTAGTACCTTTTGCTTGGATCATGACTTGGTAAAAAATACGAGTGCAAGGCACGCACAGATGACACCGTACTTAGAGACTAAACTGAGAAACAAGTGTAGAACATAAGACACAAACGAAACAAAAATGAACAAAAAACAAAAAAAAAAAAAAAAAAAATAGAATGAATAGAAAAGGAAAACAAGAGGTGAATAGAAAGAAAAGAAAAACTTAAGTCAGTAGCTGGAACCGACACTAAAGGTCATTGATCCTAATGATGATAAAGTGTTTGCGAGTGTATTTTAGTTAGCCACAAGATTTATGTGGCACATTTTTATTATTTTTATTTTCTACCCTTTCAATGGAAAAGCTTATTAATGTGCACTGTTGCTTATATTTTTAACAATGATTGAGATGCAAGTATCTTATTTTTCTTTAAAGTAAAATTATTTCGGTAGAATTTTATTTACAAAATCCATTAAACTACTGAAATTGATTGAAAGGTTTTTTTCTTTTTAATTATTAATTCTTTTTATTATTTTCAAATTTTCGAAACTTTCAGTTTTTCAAAGACGAAAATAAGTTGTTAAACCAAAACTAGAAGAATATTCCACATTTATCTACCAATATTGAAGCAATATTCTGATACAATTATATGCTAAAATATTGCTTAGATTTATATATGTATATTTGAGAACTAAGTCTGTAGGACTTCATGTATGTATATACATAGATGATAAAGATTAATCCAAAACTGAAATTAGATTTGCTATCGTTTTTTGGTTTATTGAGTTTATTTCTGAATCCATAAATATATATAGTTCTACAGCTTTCCTCCCTGGTTTTTCTCTTTCTCTGGTATTTTTCTGGTTCTATACGTTGCCAAAGCTATTCATTGTATTGAAAAACCGAAAGAGTATAAAAACTTCTTCAATTATAAAGCTTAGATTCCTCTAGTTAAGTTTGCACGTTCTTTTCTTTTTATTTTTTCTTTTTTTCTGAATGAGACTGAAATTGAGCAAAGATAATAAAAGTTGCTAATATTGGACTTCACATATTAAGTTTATTAGTTGTGGGTGGAGAAAATAAAAAAACAAAAACTAACGAAAAAAGCAAAACCAGTTTAAACAAAGTAAATAGACTTAAGTCTTTTATGGTAATTCTAAATAAAATAAAATTACCAGATTTAAACAGATATTGAGTCATAAGTAGGCATAGTATATACATACATATACAAATTATATATCTAGATATATGTATGACATTCTGTTTGATTTTTTCTATAATATTTGGCTTATGCCAAAATTGGTAAACTTAATTAACTTGATTTTTTTATGTCGCTTGGAAAATTTTTTTTATTTTTTTCTCAAATAAAAATGTTGATTAGTAAATTCAAATATTTTGTGGCAGGGAGCTATTTTGTGGTAGCTTTTTTTATGTAGTATGTATAAATATGTGTGTATGTGTATATATGTACATACATATGTATATTGAATAAATATTTACATATATTATGTTCTTAGACCATATTTATCATTTGCTATTGTTTGTTAGTGTTAACCTAACACTTACGAATTTGTTTAAATCTTAGCTTCCTTCTTATTTTGTGTTATGTTAAATATTTTCAGCCAGATATTTTGCAGCATTTTAAAGTTAGAACATTTAATTTGTTGGTGTAAATACAACATACAGAAATATATTATATTTCTTATTTATTTTATCTATGTTAATTATTCTATTATACTTTTTTAATTCCATTGATCACTGAATTGAATTATATAAAATTTTCAGTTTTTCTTTTATATACTTTGTGCCAGCTCATAGTAATTTCTTTAGTAATCTATGTGATTTAAATATGTATATGTATACATACATATATACATACATAGATATACATACACAGTAAAAATCCGCTTATTCAAAATTGAAAGGAAATAACAATTTTCGGGGTTTTTGATTTATCAAGAAGTTTTCGTTATCACAAAGTTTTATTTTATGGGCCGCTTTGTAAATTATTGAAATTTTTTATTTACTGGGAAAATTCGCTCTTTGATTGTAGTTCTTAGAACATATACATATGTATAGTCGAAATTCCCTATAAAGAATTTATACATATATGTATCATAAATGAATTTATTTTAAAGACATAGCATTCTCATTCTATTATCAGTGTACATAATATAATTCTAATATAACATAATAATGAAGTTTTTTCTCGTCCCGTGGATATTTATTATATGTATATATATATAGACATATGTATGTATGTAGCTATAAAGCGTTAACATTATCTTTTGATATTTTGTTTTATATAGCATTTTTCCTTCACAATTTTAAAACATATTCCAAATAAATGGAAATATATACTTTTTCAATTTTTTCCAATAATTTGCATTTGTTAGAATACAATTTTCTAAACTCTTTGGGTGGCATTTAAATTTATTATGTTTTCCGTTAGACAAGTATTACGGCATTTTGTAAATACATACATACATATATACTCTTGAACGATCGAACGATGCCAATGTTAAACTATCACTTTATATGCAAAAGGAAAAAAAAGGCATTTGCAAATTTGTTATAACCTGTGCAACAAGCCACCACCAGCAGCGGCAGCAGCAGCAGCAGCAGCAACCATTAACCGACCTACTCGAATGGTGTTAATAACGCAGAAATACAGTTGCGATTTGAGTATACTTCATGGATCAGACCAGCCAGACCCACAAGCAACCACCTATGCAAACTGAACAAAACTTTAGCTGGTTGCTAACTCTTGGCTGGTTCATTGGTTCGTTGGTTGGTTGGTTGCTGGTTGGTTGCTGGTTGTTGTAGTATTAGTTTGTTGTCTAACAATTTTAACCCAGTTTTCCAGCTATGGCCACATTCTTGTAGGAGAGCAGAAAAACCATAAACAAGTTTTGTTAAAGTTGAAAAACAGGCGAAATATATACATACATTCATATATTCGTAGGTGTGTGTGTATGTGTGTGTGTGTATTGTATATTTCAGTGCAAATTGAAATTGAAGCTAATGAAGCAAAAGGCCAAATAGCAAAAGGGAAAGAAAGAGTGTAATAACAACAACAACAATTGGCCCTTTTGTCAATGCTTTAGGTATGGCTTAAATGCAGGTCAATAGGGATTTACGGTTAGACATATTCACATGTCACTCTTTAAGTAGGTGCGGAAATCGCAATGACGTTTGTCGGTCCACACATAATAATGAGAGCACTGGACGATTAGCTCTGGTACAGGCACTGGCACTGGCACTGGCATCGGTACCGGCATCATTATCATCATCATCATCATCATCATCAACATCAGTAGTAGCAATTGTCACTTGGTCACTCGGAGCTTAGAGTGGGTCAACAAACAGCACAAGTGAATGAGCATGGAACTCTAAATAGCCACGACAATGACAGCAAACAATGGGAACAGTTATTCGAAACGGTTTGTTATACTGGAATTCTTTTTAGTTACTTTTACGAAAAAAAAAAACTCTACAACAGTATTCTTTGATCTTGCCTTCATTTTGAGTATTTTTGATATAATCGCATCACAACTACTTTTACAATTATCAAATGGGTTTCCATCCAACAACTGAGAAACTTGACTTGGCTTTTACCTAAAATGCTCTTTAATTCACTGTTGGTTTAGCATTCCATTTGGCATTCGATTTAGCTAATGATTCACAATTTTATTCCCCTTTACACTTTCCTTTACTATAAAAGTGTCACATAACGACCACCAATATAATTTTTTCTATTATTGACCTTATTACTTCAATTCAATTCACAAAATGAAACTTTTCAAGATGATTTAAGGAGTTTTTATTAGATTTTCAATTCGATTTTTTATTTATGAGTTAAAATCTTTTAAGTGAGTCACTAAAAATTTTATGGTCTGTGACTTGACAGATTTTAACTCATGTACATATTTAAATTTATTTCTATTTATTTATAATATATTATTATTAACTGAACTTAAAAATCTTTTCTTTAATATATAGCTTATTTATATAATGATTTGTTATTTTCTTTAATTTGAATTTTATCCACTTTAAATTTAAATATAAGTATGAAAATATCTGTCTATCATCTTAACATTATATAAAGTATATTCAGCTAAATGTTTAATTTTGATCTTTTAGTGTATTATAGTAATATATTATTCAAGCGTATCAATAAACTGTATCATTACTCTATATCTTTCAACTTTCTTGATCAACTGCATCCTGAATAATTTGTTCAACTTCATCAAACAAAATCTTTCAATTTTCTCATTCAACTAAGTTAGAAAATTTTTCGATACATTATGTAAAATCAAATAATGGTATCAACGTCATCTTTCAACGTTTACATTCAATTTCTATAGTAACTTTCAACTAAATCTTTCAACTTCATTTTTCTGTCCCATCTTAATCTTAATTAAATTTTTTAACAACATATTTCAACTTTTCTTTACCCATATTTTATATATAAATATAGTTATATATTTGGTTTGTTCTCATTCAACTCGATCTTTCTACTGTAACATTAAATTTAACATTTAAGCTGTAAACCCATAGTTCAACATTCTTATTTTTCAATTTAAAGATTTCACTAGATAATTTATCGTGTTTACTCAACAAAAGCTTTCATCTAAATTTTCATCCGCATTCTTCAATCATATCTTCTCACTTTCTTAATGATACACACTTCACTTTTTCAATTTTATCTGTACAAGATAAACGTTTCACATAACTTTTAAACTCTAAATAAATATAAATGTGAATGAAATTTAATGAGAGATTAGAACCTTTTACCTATTCTTTATTAAAGATATTTTAGCATAAAACAAAAAAATAATTTTTCCATATAAAATTGATTTAAAATTTAACTGAAAAATTGTTGTCTATGAAATGATATTTGAATGGATTTTTGCAACTATTTCGATATTGCATTTGTGTGTGTGTATTTGTTTTTTTTCGGTTTTTGGGTTGTTTGCAAAACGAAGCCTTACAAAAAGAAATAATCAACGGGCAACATTAAACTGAAATAAAACGAAACTTGTCTTGCGTATGGTCAGTAACCGACAATTACATGCATACCTATATAGTAGGCATATATACATATGTACATACATATGTATCTACCTACATACATATACATATGTGTGTATATGTATTTATGTGAGTTATATCGGTTTTCAGCTACTTAGTATGCCCGGCTGTAACGACACTCAATTTCAATTGGAGTTGGTTGTGGTGGTGATGTCGATGGCGGCGAAGGTGGCCGGTGGCTTATTAATTACCTCACCGCACAATTGCGTGGCACATACAAAGCACACACACGCACATTTGTATATATTGTATATATACATATGTACATATATGATACTCGTATCAAGTAGAACCCACAAAAGGCGTTGGACACGTCGTCGACGACGACTGGGTTAAACCGTAAATGGAGCGTCCAAATAAAAGTCAATGCGCCGATGCAAGTTTGTGTTTTGATTATTTCTTAGGTTTTTTTTTTTAGTTTTGTTTGTTAGTTTGTTTTTTTCTTCTTCTTTTTTTTTTTTTATTCATTTACAGTTGATTTTGAAAAAAATAAAAACAAAATAACAACAACAAATGAAGAGCTAAAAAATGAGAGTGATTTGTGTTGAATTGTGCTGTGGATTTTTTTTTTGTTAAACTAGTTTTTGTTGTTGTCTATCTGTTGTATAAGGGTGTATGTGTGTGTGTGCGTTTTCTTAGTTTCTTTTTTGCATATTTTTTCCTCAAGTTTTTGTTGCTTACTTTCAAATGTCAAATGAAGTTGAAGGTGGTCCACACACACAATCCAATACGACCAGCATAGAGTATATACATATATGTATATATAGACAATGATACTTTTTATTATGATTTATATATATTGAGTCATGTTCGATAAGTGTATGTATGTATACATGCATGTGGATACATAGATAGATAGATGGCGGTAGAAAAACAAAAGACTTGAACACCGAACTTGTTTTTGTATTTTATTTTTAGAAAATTGTTAAAGTGAAGGACTCGAATGCTTTTTATATAAAAGTGTCTGGTCTTTAGATACAGATAATATAAAAGTTGTTTTCTTTTAATCGTAATTAGTATAATAAATAGAACTTTTAAATGGAATATCTTTTCAAGGTTGAGTTGTAGTTTGCACTAAATATATGCTAAAAATCCAATATGCAATGCTGTTTTTTTTTATAACATGTAAGATTATATATAGTGAAGCTTGTACTCTTCTGCATGTTTATTCTGTCAGGAAACAATATTTTTCTTTAGTAATTTTATTTTTCATTCAATTACTTTTCATTATTAAGAAACAAAAAAGTTATGCGTAATATAAAAAGTCCATTCTGGAAACAGCTTTCTTTTTTCGAAGACTTAGAAATAAACTTAAATCTTCACACATAAACTTCAGCAAAAAAATATCTTTAAAAGCAAACACACAATGTTGCATTAGTAAAAGAAAAATATTTCCATTGTTCCTATAAAACATATATTTTATATTGAGGCAAATAATAAAAGTGAAAGGGAAAAGAATATTTATTTATGTAATAAAATGAAATATTTCATCAAATGCTAAATTGAAAGTAGAAAAATGTACTTTCAAATCGGCATAAAATTTTTGCCAAATTTGCCAAAGTGGAATGTCTTAATATTTTTAATAACTAACATAACTTTTTCACACAATTCAATTAAATTCAATCCACACAAAATAATTTAATGAAAATAAAAATTTAAAAAAAAAACACACACACACACAAAAATCCATTAACAAATTACTAAGCAACTCCATAAAAACAATTCAAAAGTCATAAGCAAAAATCGTGCCCCAAAGTCTGGCAAACCAAGAGAAACTTAATGAAGCCTGAGAAAGTTGCTTGGATGAGCTTGTTGTATGTTTGCAAGTACATATAAATATATGTATGTATATATACATATATATATATATATATATATACATAAGTATGTAAGTAATGATGAGTGCACACAAAGCTCAAGTGACAATAAGTTAAAACGAAATATAAAAATTAAAAAGCAAATAAACATAAAAAATGCAATAATTGCTAACAAATTTGTCTGGCCAACGCATGCCAAACATGCAACAGCAGCAGCAGCAGCAACAACTAGTTTTTCTTTGACAGAAGACCTTAATGTTTTTTTTCTGACTAACGAATCGAATTTGAGATGTACTCTAGGATCGTATAACATCTTCTGGTTATTCTTCTTCTTGAACAACCACCGTTTCGAGTGGTATTGGTGGTGGTGTTGCTGCTGCAACAGCATCAACTTCTTCTGCTGTTGCATTTGACCCAGTTTAATGCAAGTGGAACGCATTGACCAACAGCAATAGCTTAGCAACTTGACCATAAATAGCCAAGGCGCAGATTTCTAGGCATTAAAATCGGGTGTATTGGCTTTAGAGTATTAGACTTATAAATGCCCTATTAATAATAATTGGAATAAGGACATTGTACATATGTATATATGTATGTATATATGTATGTATATATACATATATACATACGTACATAAGACTGACTTAAGTCATCAGTTCAGTTTAATTTTAATTAACAAAATGTTAGCTATATTTGAAGTTTATCTGGAATTAAAGCTGAGTTAATAATATTTTTAAATTAATGTTGCTCTTCTTAATAATTTTTGAATCTGAAAAAATGTATAAAGAAAATTAAAGATCACCGTTTTCCCAGGATTATATTAATATGCAGAGGAATAATAACACTCTCTGTAATTTTAAAAGCAAATTTATTTGGCACTTAACTAATTCTAAACGGTAATTAGTAGTAATCAAATGTTATTAGAAAATTTTATTTATAATTAACTGCGAATGAAGGTATTTAATACAAAAAATAATATGTAAATATATATCAATGAATTCCAAAATGTGATTATAATTTTGTTAATTGTTTATGTGTTTTAATTTAAAGATTGATATGATATAATTCTGAAAAAGTACTTATTTGATATTTAATTAGATAGTATTTTGATTTACTAATATCTCTTGGATATCATCAATTAATTTTTAAAATATATGTGAAATTTTTCTTTAAATATATTAAGCTCTCTTATATATTTGGCATATTAAAAACGTATATTATTTATTAAAACTTCTGAAAAAAGTAATAAATAAAAAAATTTATTGGATTTTTTACTTTAATAATATATTATCTCAAATATTTGCAGACATTTTAATATACTTTGAAATAATAAAAGAAAATAAGGATGAGGATTTATCATTTATAAGAAAAAGTCCTTTAAAATTTATTAAATACATAAATTTTTATATTATCTTTTTATTTATTTTTCAATACTATTAATATACCCTTTTCTTTGCTTTGATGGCTACAGGGTAGCAAGCATAATAATAAAAAAAGAACACTTCACTCAATGGACCGCAAACACAAAAGTCTTCTCTTTGGCTCAAGTCTTTTCTCAATGAAGATGTCCGAGAAAGAGTGAGAAAGAGAGACAGAGAGAGCGAAAGAGAGCGACTCAAACCAAGTTCGTTGCCTAAGTCTTTCGTTCTGACAGCGAGAGAAACTAGTTTCTACCTCCTTTTTTCATTTTTTCTTATCTGTGTTTGGTTTTTTTTTTGTTTTTTTTTGATTTTTATTTTTGAGATGCTGTGGCAGAACTTTCTTTCATTGATTCTGAGCTACGGCCAGCCGCATATAAATAATAAATTAAAAAAAAAAACCAAGAGACTTTCTTCTTTGCAAAAGTCAGATCTTGGTGTCATCATCGTCTCTTCAACATCATTATGATAATCATGATCATCATCTCTGTCTATTCTAGCTGACCCAAATATTTACTTTGATGCTCTTTCACCAGCACTTGGCATTTCGGAGGAGGTCTACACCTTGTGTCATTCTTTTTTTTTTTTCTGAAGTTCTTCGGTTCTTTGGGTTTGGATTTGGGTCTGGCTTTCATTGTTGGGCCAACAAGCCGCCAGATTATATTTCCACTTCGATTATACGCATCTTTATCAAGCGTCTTCATTAGTTTGACCCTATTTTATTTTTGTAGATATTTGTATATTTGGATGCATTCTGTTTTTTTTTGTGTGTTTTTTACTTTCTATTTTCTCTTCTGATTAAAGTTTAGAATTTTTTCTTTCGTATTTAGAAGGTTTGTATTTTTTATTTTTGCTTTCTTTTGGAGTCAATTTACTTTCATTTATTAAGTTGAAGAGGAAATCTTAAGGTTTTTATATTTATTTGTTTCTTTTTTTCTTTTTCTTGGATTTTTTCATATTTGTTGGGGCGTCTTTTGATGACCATTTCCGTTGGGAAGCTGCAATAAGCTGCGATTATTAGACATTAGTTGGTTTTAGTGGGCTTTTTCTTTGGGCCGTTTTCGAAAGAGGATGTTGAAGCATTCATAAATTGATGTTGACGTGGTGAGCTAATTATTGATTTTCATTTTCTATTTAGAGGAGAAAGGCATAACTAAGTATTATAGAAAGTGCGTTCAGCAATTGAGGGTATAAAGAGGGTATAAAAGTGTGTAAAAAATCCCTATAGAACTAGATTAGCTCAAGAAAATCAGCACATATTAAGAAAAGTACTGGAAAATTATTTAAAAAATAATAATAATTTATTAGGGAGTGAAAATCTTTAAAATATTATAATACATAAAATCAATTTGTTTTATTATCTACAATATATATTAATATAAATTTAAACACTTTGTCTTACTAATTACGAAAAGTTCATTAAACTATAACAAAGATTGCTATAATGCATTTTTTGATATAGCTAAAAGAAAGACTATATATAATGTGTTTAAAAACCGTTTAAATATTGAGGTTTGACATTTGATTCTCATCAGCCGCACTTTTAAATCGTGTCAGAAAACTTAAATTTTTTAATAACATATTCATTGGTTGTAATTCAAGAGAAACTCATTAAACTATCTTTTGTTAGAAAATCAACGAAAGATTACTCCAATTCATTTCCTAATTGAACTTTGCGGTGTACTGAAATATCAATGTATATATAGTACTTGCTGATGTATCTTAACCAATGACCCATATTTATTTTCTTTGCGGTTAACTTTCTTCTCCATTGCTTGTAATTGATGTGAAGATAAATCTTTTAAATATGTTGCCATGTACCTACATACATAGATAGAAACCTTTTTCTTTCTAATTTGTAAATCATGTTTACGGAACATGATGGAATAATATTTAAAGCAATAAAGTTATAAATCTTTAACAAATTATGATCTCCTAAAAAAGAAAGCAACCAAGAACAAGAAAACAATTAACATAAATTGTGAAGCTGTCAACAATATTCCGAGAATTAGGAGCTTGTGTGGCCATTTTTGCATAACAACAAAAATAATATACATATATATAAATATCTATATCCATTTATACATACATATATTGACAGATGAGTTTAAATTTTTAAATTGGGTCACTTGATGCTAAAGGGCTTGGAATATGCAAACTTTGCGAAACAAAAAAAAAAAAAATACAAAATTTTGTTGGTTGATAAAAATTTTGTGTGATTGGCATTTTTAGTGCTCAGCCATTAAGATCTAATGGCTTATATATATATACATATAGATAGACCCATAAAAATGATTATATATAGTTGTATATAAAGGCGTTAAAGCCGATTCTTCGAAGACAGTTTACTTTTGCTACGCGTTTTGTGCGGTTCTCGTGAAAAGAATGAAATTCTATACGGCAATATTAATTTCTTCACTTTGCCTCTGGTTGGACTCATCGATTTATTTAGCAACAGCAAAAATTTCAGCTAGCTATGATTATAGGGTAGCAAATCGTGGTTATTTCTATCCAAAACCGGCACGTTTACCACCATTGGCCATAGTCAATGGAACTGCCAGTACCAGTTCCAGTTCCAGTTCAAGTTCCAGTCCACCGCCCGGAGTGCAATCGGATTTCATTGATGATCTGATTGAGGGACATAAGCAGCAAATCTTATCGAATGTCTTGGGCGTGCCAGCTGCCTCAGCTTCAATTGGCAATGAGACTCCAGTGGATACTATAGTTGCCTCATCGCCGCCTTTAGAGGGCGTCAGTGATGCTAAGGCGTTTCACGTTAATCGCTGTGCCAGTTGCAGTGAGTAGAGGGGCTTAAATCCAAGGGAAACAAGTATAAGAAAGAACTCACGAAAAGAAAATGAGAAAAGAGACAGAGTGGGCTCGAGGGAATGAAATGGCAATTGGACTTAACTAGGATATATAGTATTATATATGTATATACATATAAATATATATATACATATGTATCTATATAATTAGAGGGAGGAATTCTCTAAACGATAACACAATGGCAATTTTTTATAGGAAATCTAAAACGATTACGAGCAAAAATGCAGCAAAAACAACAATATAATTTAATAGAAGCATGTTAATTGGTGGCTACTAAATTATTTCTTAAATAATGATCTACAAAATTTGACCATAAAATTTTTAATAGATTTTGCTCCATTCTAGGAAATACATTTTAACAATTTTTTTTATTAATCAATTTTTATAATTCAAGAATTTGAAATAATTGAAAAGATTTGGAATACCAGTTAATATACATTTTCTTCATATCCTAATACGGGATAAATGCCGTCACACTTTTTTTTTTAAACAGTTGAAAATAATTCTTCTATTCAATTAAATAAGTTATACGTAATTTTATAAATATATAAACAATGATATTCAACAATTTGACACTGATTTGAATTTGTTTAACTATTTAAAAAGTTCAATCGTTTTGATAATAAAATTTTAATTGAAATATATTATACCGAACCCAAGTATTTTAAGAATCGTTAAACAGCAATTAAAAGTTCTCCCAGATTGTAAAAAATTGTATTGAATTATCTAAAAATGTTTAAAACAAAAGTTAACAAATTGTTACCATTACGATTGCAAAATATGTTAAACAGATTTTTACATTTTAAAGTCTTTCAATAGTTAAAAAGAGATTTTAAAAAAACAATTAAGATAATATTATCTGATATTGACTCAAGAGTTAACTTATAGGATTATAGGAGTAAAAATAATGTCCAAAATTGTCGATTCCCAGTCCCAAAAATATGTTTTTTCTAATTGTTTAATAACAAAAATTTCCAAATAATATCGAAAAAAATACATATAATAATTCTCTTACACAGACTGCGGGGTACCCAACGTGAATCGGATTGTGGGCGGCACTCAGGTGCGTACAAATAAATATCCATGGATTGCTCAAATGATTAGAGGAACATTCCTATTTTGCGGTGGCACTCTGATCAATGATCGTTATGTTTTAACGGCTGCACATTGTGTCCATGAAATGGATATGAGTGGAGTATCGGTACGATTGCTTCAACTCGATAGAAGTTCTACCCATTTGGGTATTACACGTCCGGTGGCATTTGCCCATGCCCATGCTGGTTATAATCCAGTTACATTGGTACACGATATAGCCCTATTGAGATTAACACATCCTGTTGCCTTAGTGAATACCATGCGTCCCATTTGTTTGCCTAGCAATTTTCTACAAAATTTCGATTTCCAAAAGGCAATTGTTGCCGGTTGGGGTTTAAGTCAGGAGGGTGGCTCTACATCTAGTGTATTGCAAGAGACCATTGTGCCCATTATAACGAATGCCCAGTGTCGTGCCACATCCTATAGATCCATGATTGTGGATACTATGCTATGTGCTGGTTATGTTAAAACTGGTGGACACGATGCTTGTCAGGTAAACATAAATGATTTAATTTAAAAAAAAAAAAATCAACTTAAATAAAATTCCTAATATATTTAGGGTGATAGTGGTGGTCCTTTAATTGTGAGGGATCAGCGCATTTTCCGTCAAGCTGGTGTCGTATCCTTTGGTTATGGTTGTGCCAAACCCGATGCTCCTGGTGTTTATACCCGTGTTAGTCGCTATTTGGATTGGATTGCGGCAAATACACGTGATTCTTGCTATTGTAATAATTAAGAAATTGCATACACATACTTATGTATATATATATTTATATATTTAATAAATTTTCAAAATATGCAATTTTTGTGAATTTAACCTTGTCCTCTTTGATTTGATTTTTATTATTAATTTTTGTATATATTTTATTCCAGTTGCTGTTGTCTTTCACTTTTGGCAAAGTCATCTTGGCAAAAATCGAAGCCAAGGACGTTTGCTGCTGACACATTGTTATCACAAACTTGTCAACGACTTTGCCAATATCAGCAACGACAAACAAACAAAACAAGTAAAGAGAGCAACAACAACAACAACATTATCTCTATCCCTTTATTCCCATGAAAGCCGAATACAATTTAATGGATTTTCTTGTTATTTCTGGTATTTTGTTGTGGCAACTCTAGCTAAATAAAAAGATATCTAGAGAAAACTCGTTTGCGACTAAAGAAAATGCCGCATAATTGCCGCCGCACTTGTCTAGGATAAAATAAAGCATGGTGCAAAAAAGTGGTGGCAAGAGTGTGGGGCAGCAGCAGCCAATCGACAATGTTGTCAATGTTGTTGTTGCTGCAGCGGGTTGGCATTTGATTTTATTTTTAACTAGACTGCAGAAAATCGTTGCCCGACAATGCACTGAGAAAATCAAACTGGAACATGCAAAAATTACTATAGAAAAATCAAAATAAATTGCAGCAAAAATTTAACTTAACATATAGATATATAATATAACATTGGATATAATGTTCTTTTTTTCGTTTCGGTAAAATTATGATTGCAATCAAACAAATTTTCATTGATTTTTTCCGCCAATTAAAATTAGTTTAGATCGGTTTGGATCAATTTAAAATATAATAAGATTTAATTTGAATATTGGTATTATAGATATTTGTCAAGTTTAAGTTTTTTTCTTTGGTTTTTTTTTTCTGTTAAAGTTAATTTTATTTACTATCTGCAATAGAATTTTCTTGTTAACAGTTGTTAATGTGATTTAATCGCAAAGCATTTTAAGACTTCATTTAATTATTGATACATATAAATCAATTGTGAAGAAAATGAATGGAGTTGCAATGGCAAAGTTGTATCCTATTTATAGATCTAATTGCTGCTGCCAGTTTTAATCGGATTTATTGTCGGCTTCTCTTATTGGCCACTATTCTCTATGATGATGTTTGTTGCCTTCTTTTTGCCAACGATCCATTTCAGTTTCTGTATGGAGTTGAATGTGGCTTTTAATTCACCATTGACATTGATCACATTTAAAAGTTGATCCACACAAGCGATCCATTTACGAGTGGCCACATGTAAGCCAATTGGCACAAAGGTACCAAATATATTCGTCAATGGCTGTACATAACCTTCAACAGGTTCAATTTGCATACGTTGAAATTTCCAGGCATTGCCCCAAGGCACGACCTCTTGAATTAAACGTACCAGCGATTTGTAGGGTCGGGAACGTGGTAATAGAGCGATGCCAGCTGTACGCTGATATCCCACCTGTAGCCGAACTTTGGCTAACACTATTAGAGCACGGGATTGATTGACATCCTGATGAAATTGAATTAAAGCCCGTTCCTCCATTAGATGCAATAATTCTAGGTAAAGGACATCGAGCAGGTTACCAATCTCTTCAGTTTCTTTCGATAAGTTCGGCAAATTCTTCTCTTGGTCAAACAGAATCATTCTCTAAAATATTTTTGAATATATTCAGATTGATTATTAAAAATGTTACCCAGGCAAGGCTACCTATTTAATGTTTTTTTTTATATTCTAATATATTTATTCTATCGGATCACTAGATAATAAAGAAAAATGTCAATAGACAGTACGAAAAGTTAAAATTTTTATCAAAGAATTTAAAATTTTTATCCAAATAACTAAAGCTATAATTGTTTTAATTCATTGAAATGTTAAATTGTACAGTGTTTTGGTAGTTTCGAACTGAAAGACTGCTAGATATCGGATACTTTTAATGATATATAGTTTTTTATTATATTATTATTTTATATATTTTTTTATGTAGAATTATTTTAGTCTTATTATTTTTTTTGTTTGTTTATTATTTTATTTAATTTTGTTTGTGTATGTTTTTATTTAAACGATGTTTTATTTCTTTATATTGTTTTTAATTTAATTTTTATATATTTTTTTATTGTTTTAATTTTATGTTTATATATGTATTTGTTTTTATTTTCTTAAAGTTTAATTTTTTGTTATTTTCTTTAGATTTTTTTTATATTATTTTTTTAGTTTTAGTTTTTGTTATTTTCTTTTGACTTTTGTTTTGTTTTATTTATTTTTTTTCCTACATTTTCTTTTTACGTACTTGCGAAACTCTTCTTCTGACAGATTTTCAGATTTTGTTATTGTCCGCACGCTTCGTTGGCTAATTTAACATAATTCTCACATAAATCGCCCAGCAGCGACTTGGTTAGAGAAATTTTCACGCCTCGCTGATCATTTGGCCAAAATAACACGAAAAATATAAAACGAGTCTTTGCTTTTTAATCAAATTACAAGCAAACTAATGCCAAAACCGAAACCAACAACAGCATAAAAATAAAAAAAAAAAAAAAAAAAAGGGAAGGAGTATACAAAACACCTTAAAGCAATGTCCCCTCCCTTTGCTTACCTCTCATATTAACATTCTGCATTCACCATCTCTCTCTCTCTCTCTCTTTTTCTCTCTCTCTCTCACTCACTGACAGTGGCACACCGCAAAACATTTTAATAAATTGCCCAGTTATTAGTTGTGTTTTTATTTTGCTTCTTGGTGAGCAGGAAAAAGTGCAATTAAAATGCATTCGACTAAGACAGCAGCAATACCGTGATAAAGAGTAAGCGAGAGGTGAGAAGGAAGTGCCAAGGCAAAAAGAAAATTAGCATAAGCATTGACTTTTTATCATGATGAAGAGCAATGTGGCAAGGTGATAGAGGGTACGGGTAAATCAAGAGGTGGGGTAGGGGACACTGTCTTGCGCTAGTTTCCCATAATTTGCGTAGCCCGTTCGTGAAAGATAATGAGCTGTGCGGTCAGTCGCATAGCAAATGGTGTGAAACTTTGCTATAAAGGAGACTTAAACTATAGAAAGAGTGAGTAGTAATGACGTAGCAAAAGAGGAACTAAAAGAAAGAGAGAGAGAGAGAGAGATCGAGAGAGTGTGAGAGAGAGAGAGAAAGAGAGTATGTAGTGCACTTTTGTTCACAAGCCGCACTTATGTAGCCATTGTTGCTATTGTTGTAATTGCTGTTTGCTGTTGTTTTGTGCAATTTGCATAAATGTTTTTAATTAAAAGCATTTAAAGCACATTTTATCAAATTGTGATGATTGTGAGCGAGTTTTTAGTAAATTTGTTAATGAAATTACCAAATGCGGTAAATGAAAAGGAAATGAGTTAACTTAAACATAATGCAAATTAAAATTGATGGCAGTAAAAGCATTAAATTAAATATTAAATATACATATATGTATATGCATAAATGTACGAATAACTCATATCTAGGCAGACATCTAAAAAATATTAATCAAATAGAATAATATAACTTTAAGAAATTGTTAATCAGCCAGAGATATTGATTTTTTAAATGGTTTTTAGTCTTGACTTCTTATCAGTATTAACTTTCACTTTACTTGTACTTCTAATCGTTATTACATTAATTGTCGTTAATTATATTAATTACCTTTATTATTATTATTAATGGAGAGAATTAGTAAATCTCAAGTGGTCCAAGATCCTTTATTATTGTAAACATAAATAACTTTGGAAACTTTTAAGAAAATGAGACATAATCAGAAAATACATATATGTATGAAATCGACCAATTCATGTTTTTTAGTAAAAAAAAATAATAAAGAATGTGAGATATATTTATAAGATCTAACTTCTAGAAGATCAACCGATCCATTTTATTCACTAAAAAGCTTTAATCATGTATACAATTATTTTTTAATCAAATACAATTTTAACTTCTTAAGCTGTCTCAGTGAATGTTTAATCAATTTAAATCATTCGACCAATTGTCATTTGTCCAATTTAGAGCAGAACTTGAATGTAATAATAGGATACATATATACAATAGGATATATATATATATATATATATATACATATATTGCTAACTGCACCTAATTTCTTGAAAATCTTGGACGCCAGTTTAAACAACTAAATGAATTTTGAACAATTTTTATCCAATTTCAATGATGAAATACTTCGTTCGACTGACAAAGTAGTCTTTCTTTCGTTCTCATTAATAAAAAAAAGTTAGTCAATCAATTAGTGTTCATAAATGGTGACAAAGTCGAAGGACTCAAAATAAAAAAAATATTTTTCGTTAATTATTTTACTTTTTGTTTTTTCGTTATTTGTTATATTGTATAGGTAAATGTTACACTATCAAAAAGAAGAATCATTTCCATTTTAAACCTAAAAAAAATTATTTCACAAATCATTTTTTACTAATTGCTCATAAAAGATTAATACATTTTTAAGGATATTCGGGGATATAACGAAAATTGATTTAATCAGTTTTTCTTATTTTTATTGAACGTACATATAAACTTTGATAAGAAAATTTGTAAAAATCGTACAGTTTTAACAATTGGAAAATGTTATAAAAATGTTTTAGTTCAAAGCTTAAAAAAGAAACTGGTTAGTGCTATGATAAAAAGATAAACAAAATCCGTGAATCATTACAATTTAACAACAAACACATAGCAAGGAACAAACGGTTTGGTAAACATATTTGGGAAATGAAAAAATTTGAGTTAAAATCAGAAAATGGACTATCATTGTTTATTTCTTGTATATATAATTGAATAATAATTATAATAAATAATAATAATAATAATAAATAATAAAAAATATAAATAATAACAAATATAAATAATTCCAATGAAACAAATACTGCCAATATATTACATTTCTTTTGACTTCATTCTTTATCTTCACTTTTTAGTATTCAATACAAATATATTTTAGTTAGCCGCTTAAAAAACGAACTTTATTATTATTTAAATTGGTTTTTTCTTTCATAAAATTTTCTAATGTTATGTTGTTGTTGTTTGATTTGTTTTATGTAAACATTTTTTACCATTTTACGTGAACTTTTACTGCATAAAATCGGTTTAAACTTTTGTATTTATTTTTTTTTATTATTCAATCAACAATATGGGGGAGGAATTTCTTAACTGCACCATAGGCAATACAATATATCACTCTTAACTCATTTTAAATGCAATCCACTTATCACGGCTCTTGTCATTTTATCGCCTACCCATATTTATCTATTCCCTCTCTCTCTTTCTGTAACTAAAACACAAGTCAGAGCTACAAAAAAATAGATACTGAAATAAAGTTTAGAGACAAAGACGATTAACTTGTTTCACCAAACTTTCAAATGCATTTTATTTCAACACACACTGAAAAATCCCACACAAAAACTTGCCAAAAACAAAAACCGAAAAACTCGAATTATTTCCTTCCTGCAACTTTACAATTTATGTCAACTTTCTTTTTTATCAAAACGAACTTGCAACAACGAAAACAACTCAAAAAAAAAAAAAAAGAATCAAAGAGTGCAAAAAGAAACAAGAAAAAATTCCAAAGATTTTTCAAATCTTGCAACCCAAGAGACTCCCACAAAACTTGCCCCGTCAGGTGGGTTTTTAGGTATGAGTATATCTCTGTGTGTGTGTGTGTGCACCATCAACAGATGATTTAGCGACGGGTTTTGTTGTATCTTAAAGAAGAAAAAAAAAAAAGAGGGGAAAAAAAACTGCAACAGGCCAAGAAAGTTGCCAAATCATGTTGCGGTTCTTCTTCGGCTTTGGCACAAATACACGTTTTCCTGTGTTGTCTTTTTTTTTATATATGTATAAATATTTTTTTTTTTTTGGGATAGTAATCGAAAAGTATTCGAACGGAGGTTGACTGGACAGGTGACCACCACCATCAGTACCCAAGCACCAAGAGCAGCACCACCATCATCTCCACCACCACCACCACCAGTTGGTTCAGTTCTTAAACTTGTTTCAATTTTCGTTTATACACTTTAATATTGAAAGGGTATTTTGAACTGATTGATAAATTTGAAATCAGTAAACAAATTTAACTAATATGAAAAGTAAATAAATAAAAGATATATATTTAAGATTATTTTCTAACAAAGATCCCTTGAGATGAATATACATAAGATTATTGATTTGACAAGTTTCCAAATACAAATCCAATACTCTCCAAAGCAGCTTCTACAGTAGTCGTTATGGTAGATATCTGGTCAAATGTTATGGGTCCCTATTAGCCAGAGGCCACCATAGCCCAGTAATGATCACTAATAACATATTGCCCAAAGACGTCGGCTGACTTTCTGGCTACAACCTTGGAGTAATTGAACTCTTGTTGAATAATTTGAAAATCAGTTTAAATTTGAAACAAGTTTAAAACTGTGTAAAGGCAAGGGTCTCATATGAACCCTTTTTTGTTTTGTCTTATATTTGGGATGGAAAAAAACATTGACGGTAATTACATAAAAATGTAATAGATCAAGTATTCGTTTTTTAATGGATATAATTTGTATTAGTAATAATCACATCTTATTCCATTTTCGATTCTCCGGGTTATCCCAAAACTTTTTTTTAACCGATAAAAGTGCATCAAATCGTCATTGTATCTTTATATAAATTCTGACTTTCCTTTTATGTCGTTATTTTTGTATTTTTTTTTTTGGGTGCCTCTCTTTTTTTATGTGTCTCTTTTTTTGTTTTTGTTGTTTCTTCTTCTCTTACTTATAACTGTTGTTTCTTTCGGATGTTTTTTTTTCCTTTTAGCCGGTAACCCGGTAATTACCAATGGCAACGTTCAACTGAGCTCGCTCAAGAAAAAAAAGAAAAAAATTTGAAATCAGTTTCATTATATAAATTGTTACCTTTAGACATTGTGGCAGACAGTTGGGTAAAAGTAGAAAGAGTTGCAGAGGCATTGAGCCAGTTTCTTAACTTGGCTGTGATATACATATGTATATACATACATACATGTGTATACAACTCACTCTCGCACTCTTCTTCTCCCTGTCCCTCTTCTCTACCTTTTTAGATGTATTATCAACAATTTGTGGCGCATAATGTCAAAGTTGCCCGGCTAAAATCTCAGAAAGTTTACTGTCAGATCAAATGGTCTCAAAGTAACACAAATGTACACACACAAACATTCGCACACACACATACACACACACACACACACACTCGACTTCAATTAGACAGAAGCAATAACAAACTCAAACAGCACCCCAAAGTGGAGACTACTCCCCTCCTCATTCCACTCCATGGCAGAGCACTCTACTCTATATCACTCTCCATCTCTGTCCCTGTCTCCAACTCGTGTCTCTATGCTGGCTCCTCTTGTCTGTATAGTTGGTGGAGGGGGGTGGGTTTGAGTGGAGGGGGGGGAGATCTGTAAAATGTGTGTCAGTCAGTCCAAAGCGAAGCGGAAGCTATCCCTGTCAGCGCATTTTGTTTGCCTTCTATGGGCCACGATGTCGACATCGTCAACGCTTGCCATAGAGCTGCCAGTCAGTCAGTCAGCCAGCCAGTCCAGAGTCAGTCCAGCCAGTTCTGTCTTTCTTCTTGCTGCTGCTGTTGTTATTTTTTTTTTTTTTTTTTGCCCATGTCCAGTTTTGGTCCCTCGGTCCCCATAATATCTCCTCTCTTGTCGCCCCTCTTTTCTTTTATCTAACTTAACTGTTTTTGTTGTTATTTTTTTTGTTGGTATGTTTCAAGTGTTGACTGACAGGTGCCGCTGCCGAGAATTTTTCGGGCACTACAAAGCGGCATAAATAAAAATTTTTCAGCTCCAACTCTGTTGACAGTGGCAAAAGAGAAGCCAAAAAAAAAAGCAGAAAAAACGAAGAGATAGAAATAGAGAGGAGAATTCCCTGAAGGCAAAACTATGTCATCCAGAAGCCATTAGTTAGATGAAAGAAGGGTTGGGCGCCATCCACGATAGATGTTAGTTGGTTTGCTTTTCATTGGTCAGCTTCAAATTTTTCGCTTAAATTTTACATAAGTTGAAAAATTTAAAAAAATTATTGTACCACCAAATGGCTGTTAGTTTTAGTCTATAAAATTCATGTTTACTTTAGTCTAGATTGAATTTGGTTGGGATAGGTCTAAGGCAAGATAAAAGATTGTCTTCTACGAAGATAAAATTTAAATTTAGGTGGAAGTTCGTTTTAAGTGAAATTCCAGTTGATTTCCTTTGAAGAAATAATCAATAGTTGCGATATGCTATCTTTAATTGATAAAATTTACCTTTGTTTTCATTAGCCCTTCGTTTTTGGATCGTCTAGTAAATAGATCCATTTAGTTTTGGCCAGAATTATAGAATTTACATGGCTAAATGTTTGCTTCTTTTTCGGTTATTTAATTTTAAAGCGAAATGTTTATTTAAACAGTTTATTTTCCATGAAAAGCAAGGTTTAAATTTTATAGATCCCATGAATAAGTCCCAATAAATACCATCTTATTTAAGTGATATTAATCAAAGTGTTACAAAACTTCAAGAATATACATATATATATGTATATATAACGTTGTATGCGTTTTTGAAGCTAAAACCAAAATTGTTAAAGAAACAATCTGGATGTAAACGATATTTATTAGCCACTTATTTATCAATATTATCCGAATTTATCAAATGTCAAGCTAATCAACACTATATATTTAAATATATATTTAAAGAAGTCATATTTATTAACATATTTAAAAAAAAAAATTTTATACATATGTACATATACATGCTTATCGATTGGACACAAAATAAATAGTTTTGTTTAAATAACTTAAAAAAAAAGTTATAATATTAAAAAATTAAACCAAAACTATATCAAATAAATCTTAATTAAACTTTATATTTCAACGAGAGTTACTAATTTAACCTTCATTAACATTGTTTTTCATTGTTTTTTTAATTTTTGTCTATATATCACTTATTTATTTCCAGTTGAAATCAAATTCATAACGACCTAGCAGAGACAACAACCGAAAAGTAGCAAAGCGCAAAAAGCTCTAGCGATCATATTTGGACGAGAGAAGCTTTTGTTAGCTTTTCAACAACATCAACAGTCTCGCGATGGCAACAGCTGCGAATGATGACTATATAACCGTTGTTGAAGTCGACGATCCAACATCGTCAACCAAAGACACAAACCAGTTGAAGAATCAGCTAGTCAAACGGCAAAGCTCTGTGGCCGAAGACTCTTCTTTTATCACAGTACTGACCATCAATGAGATGGAACTATTGCAGCAAAAGCAAAAGAATCAATTGGAAGAGTCAGAGAATGTTATCCTGTATCGTTTGCCCGGTGAACGATTAGGATTTGGTTTAAAATTCCAAGGTGGCACTCGGAATACGGAGTTGGTGCAAAAGCTATATATACAATCCTGCGCAGCCGATAGTCCAGCCTCAAAAGTGGCAACCAGTTGGGGTCATTTACGTGAGGGCGATGAAATACTCAATATTGATGGCAATGATGTCTCACAAATGACACGCATCGATTGTGTACGTTGTCTCAAAGATAATGTGGCCATTAAATTGATTGTACGTAATGGTCATGGTCAGAAGCCACCCAGCGAAGAGGAACAACAACAACAACAGCAACAATACCCACAGCTGCAACAAATGGAACAACTTTCCATAACACTCAATGCTCAACCACCGCCACCACCACCAGTGCCGCCTAGAAAGTTGACAGTGAAACGTCAAAATTCCAAGGAGCAGCAGCAGCAACAACAACAGCAGCAACAACAACAACCAACACCCAATCAAGTGCAATTGATGATAGAAAAACCTTTAACACCACCACCAGATGCTGAATATTATATTAATTTGTTAACCGAATCGATTAAAGCCGAATCCGAATCAGATGATACGGCTAGCACAATTTCCACAGTCATTGATAAATTCTCGATGGGTTCTGATACAGATCTGGTATCTAATAGTCTGAATGGTCATGAATTGGCCAAAGTATTGAAACCATTCACATTGCTTGAAGAGGAATTTCAATTGGAACAACAACCAATTGGTCATCCTAAATTATTAATACCTGGCAATAACTATGAGAATGTTGAATTTAAAACAGAGAAAATCAATGTCTATGAGAATGTTGAATTGAATAAAAGTCCTATACCCAAGCCGAGAGTACAATTGGCCACAGTGGAACCAAAAAAGAGATCAATAATACCAATGCCACGTAAAATAGCCACACCCAGTAAATTGCCCATTGAGGTGCCACCGCCAAGGATACCAACAGTAACAAATGATTCACCCAAAACGCCAACAAATGATATTAAAGAGCCAAAGGATTTAAATACGAAAATACCCAAGGCTAGTTTTTCAAGTTTTTCACGAGCTAAAACCGAAGGAGAGATTAAATTGCAATTAACATCACCAAAAGTACAGTCACCTCAATCAATAACAACAACAACAACAACAACAACAACAAAGTCACGTATACCCATTGTCTCATCGCCGATACAAAAGTCATTAACAACAAATAAAACTCATATAGCATCACCTCCACTTGCCAATTCGAATATACCAAGACTGTTACAAAAACAAAAATCAGAAACTGATTTAAAATTGGGTTTTTATCGTAATAGTAAATCAAAGGAGTCTAGTCCTACACTGGGACAATTGCGTCCACCATTACAAAGAGCTAATTCAGCCGAGGCACCAGCCAGAATGCCAGAAAGAACTTTTATACCCGTTTTATTAAATGGTAATAACAAAAGCTCAACAAGCAATTCGACTGAAAGCTTAAGTTCAAATTGCAGTTCAAACAGCGGTAACAATGGACGTTCTCCCAAAGGTCCAAAACCTAAGCCACCAGAGAGAGTTCAGTCATTGCAAAAGACCCAAATACCGAAGCTACAATTGTTGCCCACAACACCGGCACAGCAATTGCCAAAGCCAACTATGCAAACATTTAAGCAACAAACAACATTACCTAATGGGACAACACCACCAGCAACACCTAGAACAACACCAGTGAATACACCATCGCCGACAAGTAATCGTGAGATACGTTTCAAAATCCAAACCTATGAAAGTAAAACTCTTGAGGATGATAAAATGCCGAGCCTTTTTGATCTGGTCCATAAACAGGATAAGGATAAGGCAAATGAAAATGGTGATATAACAGCTCTATTGGCGGCAGCTGCTGCCGAAGCTGAGGATTTGGCAAGAGAATCGCCCCCACCCCTTGTTATTGGCAAATGTATGAAAATTGTCGATGATAATCAGAATACTACCTGTTATTCGAGTTCAAGCAGCGATGCCGATGATACAGGGGAGGATGATGTAGATGATGCTGCCGAAAGGGAATACATATGTGAAGATGGTGAGAAATTGGGTCCACCAGAATTAATAAATGGTCCAGGACCATCAGAGGCTTATTTCAATATGTATTGGCATTCAAATATGTTGCCAACCATTGGTGAAGTTGAGGAAGAGTTTTCATCACTGGAACCACAATCGTTAACAAATGGGTAAGAATACGATAAATTTACCTTACTATTAAATATACTATATACTATATATATAGATGTATTTGCTAAGATAATTGAGACTTAACTTATTACACCTAATCGTTATGATCTTAATCCACTGTTATAATAAATTTACAATCTTATCAGGTCACTTTATTTATTTATTTTTATTTTTTTTTTTTGACCACAATCAGTTGTTGGTTTGTAGATTGAAAGCTTTTCATTGATTTCATCATGAAAAAATTTGCAAAAACACAAAAAGAAAGAACCGATAATAACAATAGTCATATTCTTCCTATACCAACTTATATGTACATATATATATATATAACTAAGTGAAATATTCACACATTTATTCCCCTCTTTCACCAAACCGTTTTTTGAAACAAAAAAAAGAAAGAAAAAAGTTTCGATAAGAAAATGAATGCCGGTCGGTGTGTTTACTAACACCGTGTGCTTTTGGTTACTCTCTTTTTTACTCTCCTTTGATAACAAAAAACAAAAAAAAAACCTGATAAGAACTTAATGGCAAAAAAAACAAAAACAAAATAGGTAACACATACAAAAAACCATTAGAACGCTGTTGGCCCAATCAGTGTTATTTTGGAGACGTAAGGCAAAGGTTCGAACAAGATTTCTATTTTTTTTTTGCGCATATATATATAGATGTATATATATTTCTATACATATGTATGTATAGGTGAAAAGGTAGTAGTTCAATTAGCATAAGATAAGAATGCTTTAAAAATAATTATAATTACTCAATGTGATGACTGATTGACAATGTTATTTCTTGTTTTCTATAGAACCATTGTTAAAGCCGAGAAGTCACAAATACAACAATTGCCAGCAGCAACAACAACTACAACAACAACATCCAAAATGGAATCCAATGAGGAGAAGAATGATAAGATAGTTGACCATGACGTAAACGATAAGAGCTTGGATCAAACATTATCAAATTCTTCGACTTTAACAAAAACTACAAAGGAAAATAGTAGTAATAGTAGCTGTATACAGGAAATATCTGAAAATTCGGTTAAAAGTCAACGTACAAGCACTAAGACAACAACCAAAGTGACTACAATGAAGACAAGCAGCAGCAGCAGCAGCAGCAGCTCCTCTTCCAGCAGTTCTTCTTCAAATAATTTTAGCAATTTAACACCAGAAATTGCCTTCAAATTGCAACCATATGAGGAAAGAGATGAACCAATGTCAACGACCACTACAACAACAACTACGGTACACGAAGAGTGTCGTGTTATGAGTGAGGAGCAAACATTGAGCGAACAACGAACCACTGATCCTTTAACAGGTGAAGAGAAACTGTTAACAAATGTGGCAACCAAATCGAACAGTACACGCTTTAAAAAGATTAGCAGCAACGACAATTTGCTCGACCTTGGTGACGAGCAGCTGCAGCCGTTGACTGCCACTGTCTCAGCGGAGATGCGTCTTACCGAGCGTTTGGATAATCCACAGGATAAACAAAGTATTGAAACGGGTATTTTGACCTTATCCGAATGTGGCAAACAGCTGCAGCTGGACGAAAATGGTGCAGGACTAACCTATACAGAATGTGAGGAAACAAATCAGGAGACATATTTAGAGGGTCAACAGATATTGAATGGTAGCACTAACAGTGATCAAACAAACGATAATGATGCTCTCGTCACCTTCGAAAGAGAATTATCTGAAACGTTAACTGAGACAAAGGATGGGGAAAAGCAAGTTACTAAAAAATTGGAACAAAGCAAAGAAAGTGCTGCAAAAAAGGGTGCCAAATTGCTAAAGAAAACCGATGAAGAGAGACGTTTAGAGCAAGAAGCACAAAAATTAATTGAAAGCTATCAAAAGGTTAAAAAAGAAGCTGAAAAATTATATAAATTAGAATTGGCTGATGATGAGCAAGGTTTCGATCTGAGTGCCTTCGAGGAGAAGGAGAAGCAATCAGATGAAATTTCCCAAAATGGAAAAACGGAAATAAAAACCGAAACGAAAAAATTAGATGATGAAGATCTTGGCTATGTGCTACACAAACATATCATTGAGGATACAAACAATAATGATGGCATACCAATACCGGCACCAAAACCTAAATCCAAACCTCCTGTACCCATTAATAAGCCCAAAATTTCCGGGCCAGTGCCAACCAAACCAAAGGTAGCGCCACCACCAGTGCCAACGAAACGTAGTGAAAAACCGACACCAACTCAGCGACGCAGTAGCCTGGAATTGTCCCAAGCGCCCAAACCCTTGGAGCGCATCATTGTGGGCGTGGAACAACCAATTATCACCTTGGCCAGTGTCGATTTACCAAATGTGCCACAAGCAGAATCAAATGCTACAGTAGAAACAGCAACTGCTCCAATTTCTGCTGCTGTTGCTGATGTGGCTAATGCTGCTGGTGCAGGTGCCGATGGTGGTGCAAGTACAGTGCCAAGTGCAAATGCCACCACCATTTCCACAACTACCATAACAACTTTAAGCAGCGATGAGGCATTGGACACAAATGACCTGCATTTTGAGAGTCATCAACTCCCCAATGCGGAAAAACAAACACCAAAGGGAACTGTTCTAAGCACATCATCCTCATCGTCCTCATCAACAACAACGACACCAATAACAACGCCAATTTTGGTATCAGCAACATCATCAATGGATTCGGTGAAAAGTGTCATAGAGGTCATTAATGACAGTCAAAAGAACGATGATAAAAATGACAATCATAATAAGGAACAAAACGATGAGGATGATACAGATGATAATGCAGATGTTAATGATAATGATGATGATGATAATGATGTAGAAATACATGTTGCAAGCGAACTAAATACCGCTGAGGATGTGTCAACGTTATTGCCCAATAGAGAACATGAAACAGGTGAGTTTACTTCTTTTTTTTTTGTTACATTTTCAGTAAATCAATCAATACGAAACGATTGTCTTAATAATTGTTATAAACTTTATGCTCTATTTGTTTAGTTACCAGACTTTAAAGTTTATTTCCCAATTTTTGCTTCTTTTCGGTGACATTAAAATTTATATACTTTTCCTTTTTTTTTCAATCGATTTCAACAGTTAACTCACTTATCATTAGTATATCATAAATTGATCAAATACTATAGAAACATATATAAAGAGATATTGTTTATCAACGAATATTTGCCGATACCATTTTGGTAATTTTGGCAGTAATTTTTGTTTTTACTTTTGGTACCCCCAAAAAAAATAAACACACTTAAACAAAGTGATCAAAAAATTGTTAACTTCAGAAATTTAAATATATATATTTACTAAGAATAAACCAGAGTCAATTAACTAGATAATTTAATCGCAATAAATTTTATTTCAAAAATTACAAAATAATAAAAAGTAAAATTACTAAATCTATAAAAAGTAAAAGCACACTCAAAAAATAAATTAAGAATTAATAGTTAATTAAAAAGGAATTTAGTTAAAATTATGCCTAAATTTTAAATTTCATCACTAAATTAATCAATTGCAAATGCAGATAATTTTTTCGGCAAAAAGAAACAAATTTTTCATTCAAAATCTATCATGAGATTGACTGCCACACAGTAAGCTCCCTCTAAATCCTACACAGTGGTAATCATCATCATCATCATCATGAAATTGCCTCTTACTTAGTTGATTTTTCGACAAAATCTCTCATCTGTGGGCAATTATCAGAGAGAAAGAGAAAGACAGAGAGAGAGAGAGAGAGAAAGAGAGACAGAGAGCTTAACTCTTCATTTTGTCGACATATTTCAGTTTTCTGTTTTCAGTTTGCAATTTTAGTCAACATTTTCACCACAATTTGTAGTCCAAGCGTTTTTTTGTTTGTTGGAAGGGTCTAAGGGTCACAATTGCATATGCAAAATGGCCACTAATGGACTTGGATGGGAAGTCTTATTTTGTGATCTGAAAAAAAGGGGAAAACTGATAAAGCTCTCTATCCTGTTGTTAGAGGGGATTATATAAAAAAGAAATCAGTCTTGTTTCAATTGATTGAAAAATCTGTTTTATATTGAATATTAAACATATTGTTGCAAATATTTACCAAAAAAAAAAAAAAAAGGCCACTGGACATTTCCATCAATGTACACATAAGTTTTCATTTAAATGCTCACAATGTGTTTAGGCGCCTTTTTTTTTATTTTTTTGTTTTGTAAAATCAAAAGGTAAAATGCAAATGCAGAAAAAGCCAACAAACTGAACAATATTTTATTATACAATATCGCATTCGGTATATAATTGTTTGGCTTAAATATTTCATTGTGCATTGGATTTTGTGTTACCTGGTAAAATTCACAAAATTTGCATAAAACCATATAACCCAAAAACGAAAATTTCAATGCTCAATGGCCAATGCATATAAAATGGCTATAAAATATTGCCAAAATGTTTTAATTAAACAAAAATGCTGGCCAAATATTGCCACATCTATGCTGCAGTCATATCAGAGTGAGAGAGAGAGAGAGACGAATAGACAGAAAGAGAAGGAGAGACTCACAGATATAAAGAGGGGGGGAGAGAGAGAGAGACGCGTGAGAAATATTTACATACCAAAATGCATTTCCTGGGTGCGAAATAATAATAATGCAATTTTTGTACGAGGCCATCACATTTGCATATGGTTACAGTGAAAATGGCCTAAAATAAACAGCATAAAATTAAAGAGAAAAACTATAAAATCTAACTAACTATAAAATCTTAATCTAAATCTTGGCAACAGGTCGTATGATTTTTTTTTTATTTTTATAGAAATCTTGCAACTAATGAATTAATTTCTTTTAAAACATGTCAAATTGTTTAATTTTATCTCTATCAATTTAAATCACAAACAATTGAATGGATTTTAATCATTTATTCATTTTTTCTAAATAATAAATACATTTGGAGGAAAGCATCGTGGGAGTGACATTTGACAGATTTTTAAAACATTTGCTTCTTATAATTGAAATTTTTATATATTTTTGAATTTTATTTGAGTTTTGTTAATTATTTTAACCTTGTTATGCATAAATATATTTCATATGTAAACATTTGACTTCTTCTATTATGGCTGCCACATTACGTATGAGTAATATTTTTTTTAAAGAATTTTTGCGCATAAACAAAATTTTAAAAAGAAAATTAAAATATAGAATTTAGGTTACTGAAATAGTTTGACTTTTACTTTTACTTTTACTTTGTGGTATATGAAATCTGGCAAATAAAAAATACAATATAAATCCAAAATAAATATATTTTTAATATGTATATATATATATTCAAAATTTTAGAGCAGATTATTCTTTGCATATTTCCAAAATTGATAGATTTTGCTTATATAATTTTACATTTTGTATATTTTTTTTAAATATATAAATAAAGTATACATGTATATATATACCTATATATATATATATTGTACATACATTGTACATTTCTTGGCATTTGTATCATTATATATTTGTTTATATATAATTCAAATGATTAAAAAAAACTTTGATAAGTTGTAAAGATTAAAAATGGAAGCAAGAAATCAATTTTCACATATATTAGAAACTCATTTAATGCTTAAACAGCTGATATGGGTTTTTATTAATTATATCATGTAAGAAATAATTTATGTGCAATATTAAATGTTATTCGATACTCAGATAATGATATCTATATACAATTTGCTTATCAATAATTAAAAGTTTCAATTTAACAATTTCAATAAATAAATTGAAGAAATTAATTGAGAGTAGAATATTTAAAGCTTTGCAAATATTTACTTTCTAACCAATCTCTACTGTACTGTGATTGGGTTTTTGTTCTACCGTTAAACCCACCCGTCCCGTCCCTCTACCATCAACCACCTGCCTCCCCTAGCCTTTGTGCTGCCGCTTTCAACTGTTGTTTTGCCTTTGCTGCCTGATAAAAACTTAACAAATAAGCAATTTTTCCCTCAACATTTCACCGATGGTTTTTTATATTCTACTTTTTTTTTTCTTTTCTCTCTCTTTTTTGTATTTTATTTGTTGCAACTCTTTGCTCTCTGTCATTATTTTATGTGGCCACACAAATTTGCAATTAAAACAGCACAAAAATATGCATCGTTTTTTTTTTATTCTCCTTTTCTTTTTTCTGTTTTTTTTTTTTTTTTTGGTTGGTATTGAATATTTTTTCTTTTTTTGATTGTGTTTATTTCTTTTTATCTTTGGCATTTCGTTATGATAAAAACAGAATGATATTATTTTTACGCTACGCTGAGTTTCATAATTACAATCCGCACGTTATTGACAATGGAGTTGCAATCATTAATAACCTATGGGGGCCAGCCAATTGGTTTTTATCCCGTTATCTCATCGCTTTATCAATAGTTTTATGATGAGAACATATGGTAGACGATTGATAAGAGTGCATATATAGTACATTTGTAAGGTATTTTTACTAGCCTACGGTTCAATAGAGTTCTCAATCAAAGCAAGTTCGAAAAACAAAAAAAAAAAATGTTTCCATCAATTTCGCTTGCTCTCAGTCAGTGCAGTCAACACTTTGGAATTGGATTTTGAGCCATAATGACCAACTGACTGAATGACTGAGTGACACGCTCTACACTGTGCCACTACATATGTGCATACATACATATATACCCCTTATTTTCCCCCGCTTTACGTTACCACTTTCCGCATCATAGCTACCCACAAAATGCGCTTGGCATAATTGCTTTTGGGCCACATGGCACCGTACTTGGGTTATGTGGTTACCAGGTCTCTAAACTGGTACGGCTGGCTAATGAAAATGCATGACAGGAACACAGTTGAAACTGAATTCGTGTGTCTCTAGTGTATTACTGAGATTTTGGACACTATGCTAATAAGTTCATTGAGTTTTCCATTAACTTTGGGCCAATGGGCCATTAAACAACAACTCAATAAATATTTGAATATTTACAATATTTCTACATTAACTGCTTAAAAGTAAAATATAAATTAAGTAATTGCACACAAAAAAGGCAATAAATACATATAAATGCCACGAAATTTGTGGTAAAATATTCTAATTTTAAATTTTGTATTAAAAATATTTAAATAAAAATATTTATTTATCTATTTCTTGTATTTGTATTTCTAAGGATCATTTCACACTAATTTCTTATCAAGTGAGATATAGAAAAAATGTATATCAATTTGAATTAATTTTTTGTTAATTTTATTTTTCTATACAGAATGTTCAATCAATCATATTATTCAAACTTTAGAAGGAGCTTTAATTTACTTTCCCCAAAGAGTATTTAAAAGTTGTTTATTCAATAAGATTGTTTTTTATATAAATATGTATGTATGTAATGTTTTTTTTTTACTTTTCTTTACTTTCTTTTGCTTTTGCAAAATTTGGAATTGACGCGGATTGTGTGTGTTTATTTGATTACAAGCATTTTCAACAATTTGCAGGTCGAACACCCCCACAACCTCCCTTAACCTCAACCTTCTCCTTTTCCTCCTTCTTCTCCATTTCCCCCTTTTTACAAAACGCTAACCAATATCCTATAACCTCTTTTGGTAAAATTTACTCTCCATTTTACTGTTTGTCACGAACATTGGGCAAAAATTTATCGCTTTTGTGCATTTGAAATTAATTTGAAATTAATTTTCAATTCCATTTTCGATCTGCCTCTCTCTCTCGCTCTGTCTGTTTTATCTCTCTTTCTGTCATTGTCTATGTTGTTTGCTTATTTGTTATTTTGTTGCTTTCCCCTTCATGTTTTGTAATTACATGTTCTGGGGTTTGTGTCATTGCCGCTTGGGGGTCCTTTTGATTAGATTTTGTAACTAATTTTGTTTATGTGTCTGTTTTTGTTTTTGCGGTTTTGTTGCAAATTGTTTGGCAAATAAATTGCAATAGGATGTGTGCCATCAATCGGCGGCCTATTCTTACATATATATAACAATTGTCTGATGTAATCACTTTTCACATGTTACAAGTGCATCAAATCAAAAAAAAATATATATAAAAATATTGGAAAATATCAATTCAGTCATCAGGTCTCTGACTGTATCATCTGTCAATCAGCTTCTGAACGGTTTTTAGGATTTTTTTCGTTATTCTGTATTTTTTTGGGTGAAGCTGTCAAATTAAATGCCAATTCAAAAATCAATCAAATTAGTTGGCAAATTTTAGCGGCGTTTTGCGGTTTTGCCTGCGTCTAGTCGCATTTAGTTTTGTGGTTACAATTATCGTTTGTGTGTATGTGTGTGTGTGTATGTGTGTGTGTGTGTTTTTGTGGGACATGTGATATGTGAAATGTCATGAGATGTCAGAGTCAGCATTCGGGTCAGGTCAAATGGCTTTTAAAGACTTTCAGCCAAATATGATTAATGTATGTATGTAATAATTTATTTATATTTAGTGGTCTTACTTATTAGGAAATCTACATAGATTTTAAGATATTAAGTTGTTTTCTATTGATTTATAATTTAATAATATAATTATAATTATGAAATTTATTATTAAAATGTATCAGAGTTGTTGTTATTATTATGATTAATATTATATTCTGTGCAAATGAACTTTACTTAAGTTACTTAGGTACAAAATAAATTTCCCTTGAATCTATTTAATATATTAGAATGATTTTTTTCAAGTTTTTAATTTGAATTTTAATTTATTTTCTTCTATAAGTGAGATTTACCTTGTATTTTTGCTACTGCATTCCAAATATTTACATTATTATGAAAAGTTTTACAATTTTTGGTTAATATTTAAATTTAGAATTAAAGAATTAAACCACAATATAATGACTGATTATAGAAATGCATAAACATTGATTAAAAATGTTAAAAATAATCTTCTTTCTGATTATCTGATGTATTAAAAAATTGTGAGTTTTTTTTTTTAAATAAGGTCGCAAATTTGTCATTTATTAAAGTGAATAGAAAAATATGCAAAATTCTTGGTAAATGATCTCATAACCAGAACACGCCTTGAAAAAAACACAATTAACTTATATATCTATAAAAATAAAAAAATATAAAAAAAAAACAATGAGAAGAAAAAAATAAAATAAAAAACGCAACCATGCATTCTATGACTTGTCCCGAAATGCTTGTTCATTGCTAATTATTTCCCCTTACCAAAATAAATAAAAACGAAGAAGAAGGAGCCTCAGATATGAAAACCCCCCCACCCAATATGTTCTATGTCCAATTGGCAAAGCAAAGACATGACTTCATTCTCATTCTCATTGTTTTATCGGTTCGCAAAATCGTCGCCATGGAAAATCACATGGGCACACATCATAAATGTCAAGTTGGCGAGAATTATGACACACACACACAGGGATAGAAATAAAGAGAGAGAGAGAGAGAGAAGGGAGTAGAAAATTATAGGTAGGAAGCTCTGGGCCCATATCTAAAGTCAAGATTTCGTGGTCCGTGACCATTTGGAAATGTGATAATTGCTGGCGAAAAGGCTCAAGTAAAGTCAGGAGACCAGAGTGCCGTAGTGGCACTCTATGTGAAGTCTCTGTTGTAATGAGGCATAGCATACACGTAGTAGCAGTAGTTGGCTTTATTTTTTTTTCTTTTTTTTTTTTTTTTTGTTGGTTTTGTTGCGTTTTCCATTTTCCTTCTGGTTGGGTTTTGTTGTTTGTTTGTTGTTTTCTTTTTGACATAAAAGTGCAGCTGGGCTTGGTTTTTTCTAACTGAGTTCAGGTTCTACCTCTCTCACTCAATGTATCTTATATATGTATATCTATATCTGGCAGTATGTATCTCTCTAACCAGGCTACTGTACACATTTCGCTTTGTTTTTAATGTGACATTGTCACTTTGTTTGTGTGTCGGTCGGTTGGTGTTATCTGTGCAAGTTCACACTCTTAATTGGATTTGAAAGTGCAGTTGACACCTTCTTTCATTTTGGTCCATACGATTTTGTACTCCTTGTGCTTCTCCACTTCTGTATCATACACACACACACACACACACACACACACCTGCACCTCCTTGGCCTTCTTTACCTTTTACCATCTCATCTTGCCAACATGACAGCTGATTAGTTTTACCACTGGTTTTGTTTGTATTTTTTTATTTTGAGAGAGTTTTATTCTGTTATTCATTCTCTATTTGTTGTTAGACTCCTGTGAATGAGGTTAAGCCCAAAACGGAGCCGTTAATGAGTTTAGTTTTGTTTAATGATAATGCTTTTGGCATAGAAGGTGCGGCTAAATCTAAATGAGAAGTAACAGTATACAGGTTAATAAGCTGAACATATGTGTGTAAGAAATTGTTTTGTTTTTTTCTCTCCATTTAAAATTATTTTTATTTTTTCTAATAAAGTAAAGTAGTTAGTTAGGCCAAAGATTGAAATGAGATGGGTCATTAATTTATACAAAATGCATTCCTTCAAATGGCATTAAAATCGAATGTGAAAGTTATTTAGTCAACTGTTAAATAATAATTGAAAATGGCATATGGGATTTGGCTTAGCGTAAGAGAGTTATTAAAATTGTTAGTTGGTTAGGAAATGATATAGCAATCTATAAATCTTAAATTAAATATAGCTCACACACTAATATTTTCCTACCATTAAATCCATTAACATGAACAGAGTCATAAATAAAATGCATTTTCCATCATTTCACACATGCAGCCGAGTGATGTGAAGTGCTTTTTGTCGATGCTTCCCGAAACAAAATTAATAAAAAGAAAAAAAAAATATATATATACATACATATGTATATATACAAAAGTTTTACAGCATTACTCAACACATTAACACCTCTTCACTCGACGTAGAAGAAGCAGAACTCCAAAAATTAACAAAATTTTACGCATGGCAAATTTTTAGCAGCGGTTCTCCTTTTTTTTCTCTCTCTCCTTCTTTCTTCTTTCCCTTCCGTTCGTTTTGTCAACGTGGGCAGAGGCGCGGACAGGCAAAGCGAAAAGCGCAAACCAAGCTGAAAATTGCTTAATCCTGCTGACAAGACAGACTAGCACTGAAAATGATGAAAAAACTATAAAAGATTTCTTAGACGACTTGTCTATACCTTACAAGCAATTTATTAATAATATTATTAGAAATCTGATAATACTATATATACAAGATAATACTACTGATAATACTATATATGCAAGAAAAAAATGAATAGCTATTTCCATTTGCTTACAAAATATTGCTTAATTTTGAGTTGTAACTTGACAAAACAATCATTATATTGATTAATAAATTAAAAAATAATTAATACGGATAAAATTCTAGGAATGTTCTTTAAACAAGAAAATCTAGGAAAAGTTGTTAATAGGAAATGAAACTCAGTGAATAAATATTATATTTAGTTTCATATTTGTTTTGTAATTTTGTTTTTTTTTTTTTTATAAAATATATTTGGAAAAAATCGGCAAAAATAAATAAATAAAAATAATATAATGATTAATTTTGAGCTGTAATCATAATTATTTTTTAACTGAAAAATAAACTTTAGCAATAATCATCAAACAAAAATAAAACTCGAGGGAAATTTAATTTTAGACAAGAATTAGCTCAAGAAACTAAATATTTCTTTTTTGTAATATTGGTTTTTGTTTTTATATAGGAGATTCGTGATAAATCTTAAATAAACATTAAAAAATGTTTGTTTAAATACATTTAAAAATAAAATATATATATAAAAAAATACTTATTTCATATTGTCATTTAATATTCTGATTTACTATTAACGAATGTATATACATATTATACAAACTTGAAGTCCAATATAGGTACCATAAATCTTTTAAATTAATCCCCATCTATCCTTTAAAATCTGACAAATCCAGGTGTCTGTCTAGTTAGAAGTCATAAAAAAATGATGTAAAAAAAGAAGTTATTTTCGCATTTAAAAGAGCTTTTTCAAAATTTATACACTCTTAATATACCTTTTTTTATGAAGGGCATATGCACATACATATATATATATATAAAAAAAAAGGTAAGAGATGAACGAGGAACGGAACGTCTGATGGTCCAGACGATGTGCCGCCGTTGCCGTCAGTTTTCGAAGAGCCTGGCCCGCGTTTTGGTATATCCTGACATCGCTGACTGGGCAACCAAAGAAAAGGGCAACTGAAGAGACAGGAAGATGCACACACACACACACACACACAGAGACAGAGAGAGGGAGAGGGATAGAAAGAAAGAGTTGCTGACACGAGGGCGTTGCAGCGCATAATTATGCATAAACTTACATACATATAGATAGACATATATATATAGATATGTATATATGTATAGGCAGAAGGGCCGGGTCTCGCCTCCTCTCTACTTTCGCAGTAATAAAGCAATGCATCACTCGGTTTCTACAGTTCCCTTAGATGAGGTGGTCTCTTCCTCAAACCTCGCCATTCTACCATTTCTGGTATACCAAACCAATCTACCATATGGCCATCCGCTCCTCCTTAGACGTGTTAAAAATGTTGACGCATCGTAACTTTGGTTATTTGTGGCCTTGAGCATCAAATGCTGTAATTGAGTTTCGTTTCATGTTTTATGATTATACGACCAAGTTTTAGTGGCCAGTGGATGAGAGTGAACATGAATGGTATAGTATCACAATGCTGTCTATACCTAGCCCATCAAATTGAATCGAAATTTGTTTAAATAGCATTGAATTCCCAATCGATTGCAATATCGATCATTGAATTGGTTTATCCATAAAATTACCCATATTCTAGTTTAAAATAATAATTTCAATTTTTTTTTGTTTTCCTAGGGAAACGTTTAGCTAAAAATATAATTTTTACATTTTGGTCTAATATTTAATTGCAAAAAAAGGGTATATTAATGTCGATCAGAAGTTTGCAACCCATAGAAATGGAGGTTTTTCCGACCCTATTAAATATATATATATTAATATTCTTGATCAACAGACAAATTGAGTTGATATAGTATTATCGGTCTTACCGTCTGTCTGAATCTGTCTAATCTCTTTCAAAATCTTTCAACTAACAGTGCTGAAATTCTATATGACGTAGGAATTGTATATCTCGAAATCATCCTGATCGAATGACTATATCATATAACTTAAATAGAAACAATCGTTCGAAAATAGGGTTTAACTTTAATAACTTACTTGTTTTAAAATTGAATATTATAAAATTTACTGGTCGTAAGTTTGGTGTAGTTTTAAACATATATACCAAGTTTTAGAATCGGTAGACTATATCATATAGCTCCCATTGGAACGATCGGTCCACAAAAAAATTAGTGTTTTGAAAACTTTTTGTTTCTCAAGCTAGTGGCACTTAACTTAGTTTTCATTAGTTTTAAATACTTTTCAATAATATTCTTAAATTTGATCCAAATCGTTATATATCATATAGTTTCCATAGATATATAATCGATCTATAATTAAGTTTAAGACCGATAATTAAAAAGTGAAATCACAAAATTTGTTATCTGTAAATTTCTAATGTAAAAAATATCTCTATTGCGTTTCAGCAGAGGCGCTAAAGGAACTTTCTATTTAGATAGTTTAACTAACTATAAATAACTCTCACACTTGATCTAATTCAACAAATATTAGTTAAAAATTAAAAAAGAAAATTCTTTTTAATCTGGATCTTATATATAATCTAGTTTATAATGTAGATAAAAAATGCACTAAAAATTGTTTCATAATCTTTTTATATAATCAATTTAGTTGAGGTTAGTTGAGAAATGAGGGAATTCAACTAATTGTTTAAATACAAACATTTGTTTTCGCCCATTTTGAAATTCTTTGAACTTTCATAATTGTTTGTAAATCTTCACAAGTTCATCACTTTGCTCCTTTCATTTTGTTTGCCTTTTGCCAGTGGCTTGTTTTTTTTTTCTTTTGTCTTTATGTCAGAGCAACATTTTTAACTCACATCTTGGGCAATCGCAACATATCTCGCGTCTCGGCATCTTCATGCAACATATTGCACCAATTTTAAGCAATCATCTTGACCTTTTGTCACCTCATCCAACCATCCGACGCTGCCATATCGCAAAAGCAACCGCGAAACAATCAAAAAAAATGAGCCGCGGTTGCATTTGTTGTTGCTCAATCTCCGTCACATATCGCATTACACAAAAAACAAAAAAAAAAAAAGGCAACAAAATAATATAAAATAAAAGAAAAAAAAAAGATCGTGCTGGGCTTTTTGGTTACACAGCTTCACGTCCTGCAACAACAAAATAAAGAATAAAAAAATTATATAAAAAAAAACAAAAAAAAAAAAAATATAAGTAATTTGCGTGCGAAATTATTCAAGGCAAATCTTGTGGCAATTATCCAACTTGGTTGCCTGCCTCGCATCTGGACAAACAGAAAATCGGTTTAAAACCGCAGCATTAAAAGGACGGTATAGCGCATGTGAGAGAGAGGGGTGGTAGGGGGGGGGGGGGGGGCTAAAAGGAGGGAAACTCTGTCATAAATGTGAGCGCCATTGGTTTGGTTATTTTTCGTTTCGCTCTCAGTGCTACTAACCATTGCCATTGCCATCGCCATCGCCATCGATGGCCCAAAAACTCATGCCCAAGTTGTGGTAGATGATGCTCATAGTGGTTGCTGGATGAGCAAGAGGATGGATGGAATGGGTACGAGAATGTGTATGGGTGGGGTGGGGGGGAGATGGGTTTAAAATGCATGCATTTTCGCCTATTGACATTGACAGTTATAGCCGGGAGTGTATTTACACAACACAGAGCAGATATGTAGAGCAGAAGTCACCAACAAGCGGGAGCTCGGATGGTTGGTGGTGGTGCTGGCAATTGGGTGGGTGAAGTGAATATCCATTGCATGCTCCCCAGGCATTGTCGTCGCTGATGTTGTCATGGCCAGCGATGCGCACGAAAGGCTTTTCGATATGGTACAAACACAGAGGGAGACAGAGAGACAGGGAGAGAGAGGAGGAGAGAGGACGAGAAAGGTCGAAGTGGTTAAGTGGGTTTGCCATGAGTTTAGTTTGCTTCTTTTTTCTATTTCTTCCTCCCTCTCTCTCTCTCGCTTTCGTTCCCTATGGATTCTCCTTGAGATGGATTTAAAGAGCTAAGCTAGAGAATTCACAGAGATATAGACAGACAGAGAAAACAAATATTGCATAAATCTGTAACATACATACATAGTTATTTTTGTATATTTGAAATACATGAAAAAGTTAATTACTGCAGTAATTGTTTTTATAATAGCTAACTTAAATTAGAATCAATTTCTTCTCTATAATAGCAAACTGCAGATTCTAAAATAAACAGTTCTATATATTTTTTAACAATTACTTTTGTATTTCCAAGTACTTTTTCTATATATTGACAAAAATAATGCAAAATTATTTTACAAGTATGTATGTACATATATTGATAGTAATGCAATTATTGTGGGACTAATTAAATAATTAGTTTAACTTGGTTTAGTTTGTTCTTAGCAATTGACTTTTTTTTCTACCAATTCTATTAAGATTAGTTACTTGAAATTTCAACGAACAAAAAATTCACATACTCGTATAACTGAGATTTTGTATTACTTTCTAAATTACTTAACTACAGTTTATCGATTAAAAGCAAGTCGTCCCTGCCGACATTGAGTATACCCTATACCAAGTAAAAGTACTTCATAAAGTCAAAATCATAGACATTAATCTCGTGCTTTAGCTTTTCTCGATATCTTAAAAATTGATAAACTAAATCAAAAGATTCTAATTTAAAGCAAGGTCTAAACCAAATATTCAAATATTAAATGAAATTTGTAATTACAGGATCTGGCAATACTATTGTCGAAACGAAAACTCTGGCAACGCCATAATAAACTGTTACTTCTTTATAACATTTCTATCAACAATTAGTTTTTATTCTGTTTACAATAAGTTAAAATAATCAATTCGAAAACAAAGGAAATTTCTCGAGAGGATTTTCGCAACATCAATCGACCGTGTGGGTGTTCCAAGATGAGCCAAATCCAACAAAACTTTATCGAGCACAAAGCACTTGCACGGATATAAAAAATTTGAATTTGTCGTTATTTTCAAATTTCCGATAAAACTAGTGCATAGGCTTTGAACTAGTTCACTAAAACTAGATCAGCCTACTATCTCACTATTAAAAATTGAGTATGACATTTCTCCACGAATTTCGCATAAATAGAACGAGCTGCTACGAACAAAATTCACTTGCTTTCGAGTCGTCCAACTGGAAGCATGTCATCTTTTCCTTATTATTTCTTAGCTAACTTTTTATTAGCATTATTTTAATTTTTTCTTTATTTTGGCTTTATCCGAATCATTTATACTTACTCATATTTTATATTTAAATGACTCTTAGTAATACCGTGCGATTGCCTCCGGCTTTTTAGTGCTTTGCATAATTATTGTCTTATTTCTTATTTCATCATCAAGACTTCAATTCGTCATCGTCATTTTCATTTTCATACTTCATCATCCTCTTCAGCCTCTTTTTTATGGTATTTTTTTCCTTAGTTTCATAATCCTCGTCATCTTCAGCGAAGTTCGGGTTAAAAAACCCTATCTGCCTTATTTCTTTTGAAGAATTCTTTTGTTTTAGAAGGAAATATATATTTATTAGCCTAGGAACCATGCCATACGATAGGGTATCTTAACAGGCGCAAGTATTTCTGGACCAAACCTAATGACTTAAAAAATTCAAAGAAACGCTTGAGTATCTGCATCCTGGGTGGAAGTGGTTCTCATCTGGGTATCAAAAGAAATGTAATCAGCAGCCACACCTTGACTCTGGCTCTCCAGTGATTCCGATTCCTGAGCCAATTCATCGGAATTTAGAGTCATGGATTCTGAGTTTATTTCACTTCCTCGGTTTCTTCCTGAATAATCTCCTCATAGTCGGTATCAATCATTTCCAACCTTGGCATATCGAGTGGTTCAGGTTGTTCCTTCCCGTCATCTACAGACATTAATGCCCCATCTTCCGTTTCTTCATTTTCGGACAAGAAGGCTTCTTCCGATTCTTCCACTTCTGAGTTGATTTCATTTTCCAGCTCCAAATCTTTTTCCAGCTGTCTTATGCGTTCTTTCTTCCAACGATTCAGTCGAACATTATTATCCTTTTTAATATGACAAACGTTGATGTGATGATACTTCGCAATTTCCTCATCTGAACAAAGTTTCACCATGCCGCGATTCACCGCCTTGGCCAACATTGCGTTAACAAAACGACGAGAGCGATTGTGCAAGCGTCCCTTCCTGTCCATCCTCTTTTTAGCTTCCCGAACGCAGTTTATGTGTGTCATATTTACTCGTACTTTGGTTCGTAAGTATGTGGTTTTTCCATCTTCTATAGAAAGAAACTAGGAATAAAGTTCTAAGATTTCATTCAAATTTATTAGTAAATAAATTGCTTAAATATTAATCATTAATTTCCATTAACAAGTTGTCACCACAAAAGACACTTGTCAAATCTTCTAACTGTTCGGCTGTTTGATCCATATCCAAATTGGCCAAATGTTATGATAACGCCATAACATTATTACACCGCTGCGCATGCGTGAGGTATCCAAACCCCACTAGCTGTTCCATCCCACCAACAAATATATAGAACTTTTCCAAAAGACAATTATATATTTAAGGTTTTTTTTCTGCAATAATAGATCTATTATCTATCCATTATCTAAATTACTATTTGAATATAGCTAGCTTATCACCTTCTTCAGGTACTTCATATATAACGCCGAAAGTCGCCATCTATTTAATATACGCTTCCCCTTAGCTCTTCATAGTGGGCGTGGCAGAAATGTGAAACAAACTTGAACTGCGTAGAAACTAGACAAATGTTGACACCAAATTTGGTTGCTCTATCTATTAATATCTCTGAGATCTACGTGCTCAAACGGACGGACGGACAGACGATCATGTCTTAAAACATACATTTTAGCGACTTCAATATATCCTTTTACCCTGTGGATGCAGGGTATAAAATTTTTCACAAAATGATTAATTGCATATACATATTTTAACTTTTTTGTTCTTACTTACAATTGCTAGAGTAATTATATTTTTTCCACAAAACTACTAAAATTGGTACTCAAAAAAGTTCCTATAAACATGCAGCTTTAATAATAAGTAATGTAGGTAAAGTAATTAAATTTACTCAAAAAATAAATAAAATTTTTTTTGCCCAAATTTAGTACTTACCAATGGCAACAATTATTGAGTTTGTTTGGGTTTTTTTTTTCTCCGTTTCTACAAAATATTTGAAATCTTTATAGTAATGGATTTTGGTTACGGGATGTCTAGAGCCCTTATTTGTATCCTTTGAATCTCAACCTAATCGATTTACGTTCTCCATTGTTAACCACTACCCACAGCATACCAAAAGACCTGCCCACAGTTCTTTCCTTTTGGCTCTTTTGCTGCTATTTCATTCTCTGTCTGTGCCTGTGTGTGTGTTTGTACGCTTTTTTTTTTTTTTTTTTTTTTTGTTTTTTCTGTTTTTAATTTTCCACACAAGCAGCATAACCAACGAGCTAGAAAAATGTGCCTACACACAAAACGCATCCTCCTCCTTGACTTTGTCGAAGATGCAAATGTATCTATTAAACAGAAATCAGACAGAAGACCAAAACGAAGACGATGACGATGAGAAGACGATGGGTAAAGAAGAGTGGAGAAGAGAGAGTATAGGAGATAGAAGATGAAACCCGCAGCTAGACGGGGCCATAAGCACTTCACACCAAAGTGTCAATTGCATTTTTGTGGTTGGTCTGCGATCTACGTGGCCGTTGCAGCTTCCAGCAAGCCACTTAATGCAACAATAAAACAATCAAAGTGTCTAGAAAATCGATGGAAATCAACGGAGCCACTTTGGTGGACGGCAACGATACCAACCAAAGACTCCAACCACTCGTCTTCAAAGGCTCAAGAGAGTCAACAGCAACAACAGAAACAAAATGGAAATGGAAATTCAATGTGAAGTGTGCGTATCAGTGCGAGTGTCGTTCTGGCCAACTCAGGCCAGACCAGACCACACCACTTGATGTGATGGCTGGCCAAAAAGGAGATGGAATTAGAGATGGGACTACAAGAAATTCTAAAATTAGATAGATGAAGAGAGTGTGTGAGAGAGAGAGAGAGAGGAAGAGAGAAAGAGGGGGAGAGCTAAAACAAGTAGGCAGACTTCTTACAAAATGCCATTGTAGCAACAAAAACCTTTTACTAACATCAGTTTACATTTTGGGTATCTTTTACTCCTCCGGCAACATTTACTGCTTCTCCTTCTCCTTGACGTTCACGTTGCCATCTCTCCCAAAATAGCCCATATCGAAGGCAACATTGTAACATGTAAAATGAATGCTTTGTTCAAGCCTTTTCACACCTACACCCACTCCTCAACTGGTGTTGGTGTTGGTGTTGGTGGTGGTGGTGGTGCTCTGCTGCTACTGCCGCTGATGGTCAAGTGCCTTTCTAAGTGGGGCTACTACTACTACAACTACGTCTACCATTTCAGTGTCGAGCAACGTGGGTGTTAATTACTCATGTATCCAGCAGCAACTCTCTCTCTATCTCTTCTATCCGTATCCTTACCTTATCCCTGTTTTAGCTATAGCTTTTGTCACAGAGCCTTCACAGAGCCGTCACTTTTCGTTTTTGCGCAAAGTGCAATCAACTTTTGCCGCATAAGAAAAAAAAAAAATAAAACAAAAAAAAAAAAAAGAAAAAAATACCCAACCGAAAAAAGAAGAGAAGAGTTCTGCGCCCTGTTGGACATTTGAACAGACATTTTGGACAAGGCGGCGGCTAAAACTCTTTTTATTTGGGCTAAAAAGAGAACCGACTCTTCGTCTTTTGTGATGTGATGGACGGAGCGTGCAACGTTGTCGCAGTTAAGGGACATCAAACAAACGAACAAGAAAAAAAAAAAAAAAATATACACCAACAACAAAAATAAGAAGAAAAAAAAAGTAAGAAGAAAACTTGAAGGGATTTGCGAACCGAAAAAGGCAAGAGCCATTTGGACTGCCTTTGGACTTTTCGGCATTTGCGCTTTTTGATCATTTTTCACATACAGGTAGTAGTGAAGGGTAAAAGGGGGGAAGGGGATTTGGGGCAAGTGCCAAGGCACTAAGGAGAATGGCAGCTAGTGCTTCCCATCGGTTTGACAAATTGTTTGTTACAATGAAGAATTTATGGTGTAAGATGAGAAAGTTACTCCAAAGGTACATACATAGATGTTGTAGCAAAATGCGTTAAAATCAAAGTTTTATTACACAAAAAAAAAGAAAAGAGTAAAAAGAAAATGAAACGTAACAAAGCGAAACAAATTCTGCTTAACTTTGACTAGCTAGCAATAAGATAAGATTTGATACTTTATTATTAAGGATTTTACAACGTTCTTAAATCCATTTCAATAAATCATTAAACAAATGAATGAAAGCTGTTACACTTACATTACATTATTAGATTAGCTTATACAAGGCAATAAAACTTTCAGCTACCTAAAACTCATTTCCTCAATGTTAAATAATATTCTTCACGCCGTTCCATTTTGATTGGTTCGCTTCATTGCACTCATAAGACCCGTTGAATACAAATATGATTTCTAGACCAAAACGGACATTAAATGACCTAACCCGAACCGAACTCAATTCTCACTATTTCTCTATATATTATTTACCTCTCGTTCTCTCTTTATCTCTGTTTTCCTCTGAGGAAATTGCCACTCAAAATGCCACGCGCACTTCCGTCAGACTTAAAGACGAAAGGTTTGAGCTATATCATGGCCAAACCGAAGTTTTTATACCCTTTGCAATAAGAAAAAGAAGAAGAATTAAAGTGCTTTTGATTGGACTAGTTATTTGAACTCTATATATTTACTTTAGTCAAGCGGTATTTGAGTTTGATTAAATTTCATATAATTTCTTATAGTTATTATAGTGGATTTTATTTATATGTATATATGAATTGGAGTATACATTTATATATATATGCTTTTTTTTGTTTATTTGAATTTTAAGTATTTATTGAATAAATTTATTTATATATAATATCTTTAATCATATATTAAAAAATTATTTTCATGCATATAATTTTTTTTATTATTTGAATTTATTTACAATTTTTCAAAACGGGCTTTAATTTATTTACATAAATTCATTGAAAATTGTTCAAAACGGTCTTAAATTTATTTACATAAATTTAATCATACATTTCGATATATAATATTTTATGCAATTCATTTCTTATTTATTTTTGTTGTATTAAAGTTTGCATATCTATTTTTTTGTATGTATGTATTTATTTTTTTATGTGCTTATATTTTTCTTTTATTTTTTATGTGTTAAATTTTTTTGTTATTTTTTTATGTGTTGCATTTTTTTTTATTTTTCATTTCCATTTTAAAATTTTTTTTTTTAATTTTTTGATTAATTTTGATTTCAATATTTGAATATAAAAAATATATACATATAAATGTAATTTGAATTGTGATAACATATATATCTAGTGCCGAACAAAACGGAGAAGAATTTTAAAGGGTATAAATATAGAATTAAAGAAGAATAAAGCAATCTTCAGGGGCCTACTGGCCAGACGGAGTGTAAAATGCGATGCACTTCTCTAATATAAACTTGGACTTGACTACATCATTTCGCTTTCAGCGGCGCGCCACAGAAATTGAAATGAAAATTGCAAAAATCGAAAAGAAAAAAAAAATGAGGGGGGAAAAAAAAACAGAAGAGCCAAGAAGACAATTTACCAACTAAACAACTTCATCTTGTCTGCCTACAAAGTGAGTGGGTAAAAGGGGCAAGTGGTGTTGTGGAGAGTGATGGTTAGGGGGGTGGCAGAAAAAAATCTTCCTCTCTGGCCATAAGATTGACACAAACCAATTAACATTTGTGCCTTTTATTTCCCGCATTTTGAATTTATCGCACGTTTGACTGCGTTTACCAGTCAGATCTTGACTTTAACTACGATTTGCGCTTTGGCAACCAAATGCTGCAAGTTTATGTGTATATACATGAGCGTGTGTGTGTGTGTGTGTGTGTTGGCCGTCAAAGAAGTCTTCTCTTTTCCTTTAGGGACATAATCCATTTATCTATGCCCATAACTCTTAAAATGGAGGTTGCGCAAAAAATAAAGGGCCTAAAATGCACTAATTACCCATGAGGCAACTACAGTGGAGATAGAATAAGAGAGAGGTAAGATAGGGAGGGGGGTGGTAGTTGAAGAGGCATAGACATCGACATAGGGATGGGTATGCGCTTGGTCTGAGCAGTAGAAAAAGAAATCTGTTTCTCCTTTTTTTTTTTTTCCTGTGCCTGTATGCAGATTAGCCAGGCGGTCGGCCTGGACCAAGCATGGCCTGGCCTGGCCTCCACTTGGTTGTCCATTTGGAAATTTGCTCGCTTATCTGACAGTGCGCGAGCCAAGTCAAGAAATTGAGCGTAAGGCAGGCAGCTAAAAAGATAAAAGGAGTCGCAAGAGAGGCCTCCATACAGCTGGCTAATTAAAATTACAAAAAAATACTACAAAAAAAAGAGAGCAAAAAAAAAGAAAAATTACAAAAAATTAAATAAAGAACAGAAAAAAAAAATGGCAAACAGCTAAAGAAACTATGTAAAGTTTTGTAAAGTTGCGAAATGAAAAAAAGAAACGCCTTTAAGTTGGACATAATGAATGAGTAAATAGCTGAAAGAAACTTGAGTAGCAAAAAAATGAGGAAAAGAAAGGGAAAAGGGATGCAACACTAGCATGGGAGGGAGGTTTGGCGGGTTAGGCAAAAAGGATTAGAAAAGTTACAAAATTATGACAGTAATCAGACAGTTGAGCATAAAGTGGCAGTGGATGCAAAAATTGGACACAAAAAAGACATTTTAAACTTATCATTTAATCGTTAATCTCAAACTGAACGAGTTCAGAAAGTTTTCATTGGTTTGTAAAACAGGAATTATCACATTATCCTTGTTAAGGAAAAACTGCAATTGATAATTAATCTACTTTAGTTTGAAAAGTTTTCAATTTGTTGAATTTGAAACTCTATTATTTAGCCGTTTAAAAGGGATTAAGGTGAAACTTTTATTATAATTAAGCTTAACGATAATGGAAAGATTGGATGCATTTAATAGAAGTTAAATTTGAAATTGAAAAAAACATTTACATATATAGTCCAAAATAATAAAACGAAATAATATCATTGAAATAAAGTTTTCTTTATATATTTATTATGAAGTTAAAGCTAATTGAAATTATACAATTAAATTAAATGATTGAAAACAGAGTTACAATTGTGAAGAAAATAAATGATCAAAAGAAATTTATAACTGAAAATTTATTATTGAAAAGAAGGAAAAAAAATAATTAAAAGAATATATGTATACAACTAAAAGAAATATATAATTGATTATGAATAAATAATTGGCTGAAAAGTAAAAACTAAACAAAATACATGATTGAAATATATAATTCAAATTAAATGAAAGAAAAGATATTTTAAAAGATAAGATGTGATTTAAATGAATAATAAGTATTCAAAGAAAATATTAGAAAATAGAAGTGATTTATATAAAATAAATAAAATAATTATCTAATGGAAGACATATATTTATAAAACAAAACCTCCTTCAATAAAAAAGGATATCACTCTTCCTCTTCGAATGGAAATAGACATTTATTTTAACCTATTTATTATGATAAACATTTTTATTAAGCACTTTAATTACTTTTTACCATTTATTTATAATTTCTTAATATTTAATTTTCAGGTAAGCTTTGATTTATTGCAAACTGATTTCTTGGGTAAGCGAATATATGTATGTATATATTATTTCAATCTGATATAGTTTTCAATTGTTTCCTCTTTTTCACACAAACTTTTTAACTTTTGTTTAAGGGAAAACTTAATTTCTTTAATATACTGATAGATCAATTTCCGACCAGTAAATCCGCGAAAATGTTCGAAAAGTTGATTATGGCAGCGAGCTGGTTATGTTGTGTATCTTTGAGATACTCACTTTAGTTGCATCTAGATTATGCAAAATCCATTTGCATATATATACTCTAGAGCATAATCCCCTTTAAAACACATCCACACTCACACACACACACACACAGACACATACACATACACTTACACAGTGTGAATATAAAGCAATAACTGGTATAATTTCATTAAAACTCGTAGCGAATATTGTAAAACATAAAACTATATATGCCACCCTCTACAAAAGGCAAAAAATGACTATCGTATGCTAGTATATCGAATTTTAGTTACCTATTACATTACATTAAATTATTTATATATAAATCTAAATTATATAAATTATAAAATTATTTATATAGATACAAATTAGCTTTATTAGAAAAGTAATAGATGATAATCTAATTTAGAATTTAGTAGTTTCCATTTTCTCACATTGTTGTTTTTCAAATCTAAGACATTTAAATGGAAATGAGTTTTCTTTTTTGCTAATTAGATATGTATATAAATTAATATTTTTCAAGTACATATTTTAGTTTGTTATCTTTTATTTTATTCCTTTGATAGATTTGTATTTTAATGTCTACAAAATATATTATATCTTCAAGTATTTATTTTGGCTACGTTTTTTTTTTATCTTCAAGGTTTTTGTTATCTTTTTCTTTCTTTTCTGTTTTTTCTCTATAATATATTCCCAATTACCTTGAAGACTATAGGGTATCGTTATGAAGAAGGAAAGCGAAAGAAAATCAAACGGGAAGTTTCTATCTCTCTTTCACACTTTTTGCTACTTGTAAATTATGCAAAAGGCTTTTGGAAAATTGCAACCAGCTGCTTCTTTTTCTATATAAATCTACATATATATCGTACATATATATTTATATCGTTTTCTTTTCGTTATTATTTTTTTTTTTTGGCCTTCCATCTCTCGACCCAGCCATCCCATTTAATTAGCCATTAAGTTTTATTGCGCGCAATTTTGTTTAATTTGCTTTAAATACGGCTAGCAAAAAAAAAAAAGAAAAGAAAAAAAAGATAGTAACTGGTTGGTTGGTTGGTTAGTTAGTTGAGTGTGTGGGTGGTTGAGTGGGTGGTGGTTGTCCATTTAGTTGGTTGCTTGCTTGATTCCTTTGGACCTTACTAAGACCCTTTTGGCATTCGTAGAAGCAGAAAAAGTGCAAAATGCTAAGGAAAAAAAAATATGTTAGTACTTTGTTAGTGTTCAACTATTTGGAGTTCTTCTTGTCCGCTACACAAAATGGGGGAAAAAAATAATCTTCTTTTTTTTTTTTTTTGCTCTGCTCTTTTGCCATTTTCGAAACTCTAAAGAAAAAAAATTGGTTTTTGTCTCTTATTTTGTGCAAAAATGTTGCTACAAATTGGCCCATTTACGTTAGCCAAATGACATTTATTTGATCTGAAATTTTTATTAAACAAATTACAAAATTTGCTTGCTAACAAATTTGCTAAACAAATCTTTTATGATTACTAGGACAAAGAGTTAATTGTTTCGAAAAATATTTTCATAAAATAGAAAATGATTTCATTTGACTTTTTGGCTTCAAAATGTTTCTAAAATTTGTTTGGCTTACTTTCCTATTTGTTTCTTTTTATTTGAAATTTAGCCAAACTATAACTCTTTACCTTACACAAAAGGGCTTAACAAATGCAGCCAATTTTCAATTTGTATTCCCTGAAATGAAATCAGCTAACCTAAGGCCCAAGCTATGCAAATATCTCGTCTGTTTGGGGCGAAAGAAAAAACAAAAAAAATTTAAAAAAAGAAAAAAAAAACCAAAGGGAAAACGTATTTTCCTGCGTGTAGTAGGAAAAGTCAAATGGGGGAAATTGGATTTGCATGCGCACACATTTTGCCAATAAGCCATAAAATTTAATTTGATTATAAAAGTTTATACAACACGGGCAGCAAAAGAAATAAAGGAGCACAAAATTGCAGTGCAGAAAAATTGCATACGCGATGATCTGACCTAACTGGCTGTCTCACTAGCTGACTGACTAACTGACGGACTAACTGACTGAAAGACAGACTTACTGACAGATACAACGTGGAGCAATTTGAATGCTAAATGCGCATTCTCCCCTTTCCCCTGACGACCCTTCCTCACTATTCCCTTCAATGTGAAAAGTCAGATAGAAAGTGCAGGAAGTGCTTGGGCAAGGTAGGAATTGAAAAACGGCAAATTGCCTCAACTAAAAATGCAAAAAAGGACAACGGCAAAGAGACACAGACACTCAAATAGGGAGAGAAAGAAAGACAGGGACAGAAAGACAAGAGAAATTTTTATATATATATATATAAAAGAGAGAGAGAGAGAGAGAGAGAGAGAGAGAGAGAGAGAGAGAGAGAGATAGTGGTATGGAAGGGCATTTTCAGACCTTAAGGATGTAAGCATATTGCTGCTTTGACATTTTTCCAACTAAAAAAGGATTTTAATTTTATTTATGCTACTTAGGCAACTTGTCTATGCATATACATACATACATACAACATAGTTTTTCCATTTTTCCTTTTTTTTTTTATTTTCAAAGGGAATTTCAGTTTGAATTGAAGTTAAAAACTTAAAAATTGGAGAAAATGGCTTCAATTAAGTTGCTTGTGGATTTTAAAGTATTTCTTTTCAATTTATTAACGGAATTTGTTTACTAAAGATTATTAAATGTTACAAATGTTATTAAATGTTGCAATTGTTTACTAAATACCATTTTATAACTTTAAATATAAATTCCAAATTAGTTATATTATTTTTTTGTTGACATTGACATAGACAACAAATAGCTAATTTATTTTTTTAGTTCATAATAATTGTTTTGAAATATTTAAGATATGTATGCATATTTATACCTTTTGGTCAGAACTCTGCAACGCATAGAAGGAAGCATCTTCGATTATATAAAGAATATATATCCTTAATCAACTAAATGACGAAAGTTAATGTCCTTCTGCCCATATGTCCTTTTGTTAAGGCGTAAGCGAGATAAAAATTGTTTGAGTTTATAAAGTATTCATACTTGGTACAGGCTGAAAGTTGGGAGGGACTTGTTTTATTTTTGAATAACTCCCAGATATTTAGGAAATCGAAAATATATTGTAGGAACTGTTATCAAAGTAATTCTTCAAACAAAAAAGGGAAAAATGATTTTCTTAAAGCGAACCGTCTTGGAGATGAAGAGGATTATGAAATTAAGAAAAAGATTACTATTAAAGATAAGATCAATAAAAGGCTAATGAGGATGAAGATGGAGGAGAATGAAAATGAAAATGACGATGACGAATTAGAGTTTTGATGATACAATAAGAAATAAGACAATAATTATGCAAATCACTAAAAAGCCGGAGGCAATCGCACGGTATTACTAAGAGTCATTTAAATATAAAATATGAGTAAGTATAAATGATTAAAGAAAAAATTAAAATAATGCTAATAAAAAGTTAGCTAAGAAATAATAAGGAAAAGATGACATGCTTCCAGTTGGACGACTCGAAAGCAAGTGAATTTTGTTCGTAGCAGCTCGTTCTATTTATGCGAAATTCGTGGAGAAATGTCATACTCAATTTTTAATAGTGAGATAGTAGGCTGATCTAGTTTTAGTGAACTAGTTCAAAGCCTATGCACTAGTTTTATCGGAAATTTGAAAATAACGACAAATTCAAATTTTTTTATGACCGTGCAAGTGCTCGATAAAGTTTTCTTGGATTTGGCTCATCTTAGAACACCCACACGGTCGATTGATGTTGCGAAAATCCTCTCGAGAAATTTCTATTGTTTTGCCAAATTGATTATTTTAACTTATTGTAAAAAATAACTATTATACATATTTTTATCTTTTTTAAATGTTTTTTTAGTTTCAAGTATTTTTCTAGGTTTTTATATAAAAAATATATATAGGGTTACCTAGAAAAAGTGTTGTTTATATATAATTTCACTAGTATTAGTTTTTGTTAGTTAATAAAATCGATTTTTCTTAGCAGTACTTTTTTCAATGATAATGTTTTTCATTTTTTGGCAGAACAATGCTTAGAGAAACTTATTAGCTAATATAATTTATTTGCTTCATTTAATATAAATAATTTCTCCAGGACACGCATTAAAAGTTACTGTCACTAGTTAATATTATTATATTTTTTAATAAATTTTTAAATTTACAGAATATTTGTGAAATATCACCGAATATCACCTCATTTGAATAAATGCGTTTACATTAATCAGTTTTCCAATTAAAATTCATATAAATATGATATTAATTAAGGCAAGGTTCCAAAGACTTGAAAATTTAAATGAAAAAATCGATTTCTTCCAGAGAATATTAGGCTAAAATAAATCATGGCATATTAAAAAAGGTTTTATGTTTAAACTTAACAAAAAAATCAATGATTCTGATTTGGGAATTTCGAACGTTAAAAGTTTCAAAATCAGTTTATAGATGTTCTATCATATAAGTTTTCTGATAAAACTTTTTCTCTTTCTAATTCCATAATAACTCTAAATATAAATTGTCATTATTTATATTTGGTTAATCAAAAAAATTGTTACAATAATAGAAACTTTTAGATACTTCTTATAAAAAAAAGAGATATTAAGTTACAATTTAAAAAGGATAAAGAGTAATTTTTAAATAAAAATTTCAATTATTATTTTAGGGGAATTTACCAATGCAAGTATTAAAAAAGTTGTAAAAAGAATATACATAGTTATGTATACATCAACATATATGCATGTATGTATGTATGTATGTACATATATGTACATATTTTTTTTCCACTTCTATTTGCTCGTTCAATCATTCAAGTATTAATTCCATCAATTGTAACCAGCATTTTCCTGCATACAGTTGGCACTTAAAATTCAAGTTCAATAGCGAAAAAAAAAAGAAAATGAAAAACATGCAGAAACAGCTAAAGGAAAAAAAAAAGAAACGTGTCGCAGCATGTGGCGCGTTCTAAGAACTTGCCGATGCAGTTGCTTCTGCTGCTGTTGTTGTTGTTGGCTGCCCTGCCACTTGTGGCACGAATGTCAACTGCACGAAAATGTTGCAGCAACATTGTGTCACCCCCCCCCCCCCCCTCTACCATATATATCTACCTGAGGATGGCCGCCTCCCTCGACCCTCGTCCGAGCACCATATCTTTTATTCAGTTTGCTTCTGTTTTCTGTTCTATTGATCGTTAGGCGGCTTCTGCCGCTGCTTCTCCTTAGGTTCTTGGCTTCTTTTTTTTTTTTTTTTTTTTTTTTGGTCCCTGGTGATAGCATTTTGCTCCTTGGCTTGTCAAAGACAACTCCTGCTTGGTTCGTGTTGTTGTTGTTGTTGTTGTTGCTGCTGCTGGAAAAGGTTAACAACATTTCGTGCGGCATCTTGATGTTGTTGCTTCCTGTGTGTGTATATATAAGTGTATTTATTTGTTGCGTATGTGTGTGTGTGTGTATTGCATTTGTTGTTTGCCTTTTTAATTAGCAACTTTTGGGACTCAAGAGTCGACTCTTGGGGGCTGCTGCTACTGTTGCAAGCAGCTGCATGTTCCTTCTGTTTTCCATTAAGTATGCAGTTTTTCGGTCTTCTTCAACGTTGTTCTTGCATTTAATTAAATGCTCATAAGCATGTGACCGACGACAACGACCATAGAAGCCACCAAAGAACCAAAAACAAAAAAATAACAAAAAAAAAAAAACCTTACCAAACAAAGACATTGTCCATGGCCATGGCCGTGTAGGAATTGTAGCTTTTTGTCTGCTTTTTGGCTTACCTAATGGTTCAAATGTCTTTTAAGGGCTTTTCTCCAGTTGCCATATTATGATTTTTATCATGTTTGTCTTACTACTATTTTCTTTTTTTATAGTTATCTATTTATGTTTTCATTTAAAAATTGCATAAACAGGGCGTATACATTATGTATTTTTAAAAAAAGTAATTCTAATACTATCGTTCTAATACATATAGTTATTTGGATATATCTTTTTAGATTGTGGAATTATTTGGTCATAATACTTGATTCTGTTTCTTTTTTCTTCTTTTTTTTTCTTTTTTTTCTTCTTTTTTTTCATCTTTTTTTCTTTTTTTTTTTTTTGTATTCACAATTTATAACTAAAAGGAAACAATTTAATAATTATGTTTGTTCGAATAAAAACATTGAGAATATGTTTGAAAACTTTCTATTTTGTTTAGAAACTATTTGTAAAATCAGAGACGAAAGTATTCAAAAGATTTCTCGAAGAACAAGAATATATGAATATATACATATTTATATTCTAAGACTATTTATTTGATCTTTCATATATAGATAAGTCGGTTAACCAAGCTTGATGACAATCGACCAGTTTTATTCGATTTTGTTTATATAAAATCGGACTGAAATATTTATCTAAAGTTTAAGTTATACATATGTTCTTATTAACAGAACAACAATCAGTGACAAATTTTTGTAATTTTTTAAAATTTTGAATAAGTTTAAAATTACTAAATTTTGTAACAATGTTTTAACTGTTATTAGCAAACTCTGATTTGAAGTCTTTTCAAAGAGCAAAAAGTTTTTTTAACATATTTCCCTTGCAAAATGATTTATTAATTTTGGTGAGAAATTTGCAATGCATAGAAGGAAGCAGTCGGAGATGCTATAAAGGATATATATTCTTGAACAGAGTGATGATACCCTGTCCGTATGTCTGGATCGACACGATGTCCTCCGGGACCCTTGGAGCTATAGAGCTGAAATTTTGGACATGGACTTCTTTTAGCTGCAGGCATTTTATATCTCGGAATCATCCCGATCGGATGACTATATCATATAGCTCCCATAGGAACGATCTGTCAGAAACAAAGTTTTAGATCAATAACTCGGTTGATTTAAAAGCATTTGTCACCAAATTTGGTATTTGTAATTTTGACATATATAGAAATATATCTACCGAGTTTTAACAGAATCAGTTGACTATATGCTATAGCTGCCATAGGAACAATCAAACCAAAAAAAAACATTTTTTGTATGAAAAATGTTTAGTATGAAAAATTTATTTTTGAATTTATATTTGACTAGTTTTATAAACATTCGAATGATTCTGCCAAAATGTATATAAATGCAAAAGACAATTTGCAAGGGTATACGAAATTCGGCACAACTGAAGTTAGCCCATCCTTCTAGTTTTTTTGTTTTTGAATAAATTACATTATCGAACTCGATTAATAGAACCTTCTTTCTTTTCCTTTCAATTTAACATATAGAACAACTGTGAATGGATATAATAATGTAATATATATAAAATATAATGAATATATATTAAATATTTGAAGTATGTCCTATCAAATTGTAAAGATGTCTTGCTTAAGGATTTCAGCTTTCGTCAAATGCCCATAAATAGTTACTCACCTAGAGAAAGAAATAAAATTTAATAGAAGATAAAAAACCAAAGTAAAGCAAACCACACTTAAACATACAGTTGACACTTGAAAAAGCAAGTCGGTTGGTTGGTGTGTGACGGGGGTGGGGGAGGGGTTGGGTAAAAAAGTAGACATAGAAGCAAAACTATTTAATGTCACTTTGGCACTTCCTTAAATGTCCAAAGATGTTGCCATTGTCGCCAGGCTGCTAAGAATTTCTAATTAGTGGCGCCATATTGTTGTATGTAGTAGCCTCCTCGAATCGTTCTCCATTCTCCCTCCGGTACCTCCCCACCCCCCCAGAGGTTCTTCTTGTCCTCCTGCTTGTTTCTTGCGGTTGGCAGCCCACAAAAGGCAAGCACCAAGTCCAACTAGTTTGAAGGCTTCTTCTGTTACCAATGCTTTAGCTTCTGTTACTCTTGGTGCTGATGCTGGTGAAGCTTCTCCTCTTTTAGGCCTGCTAATTACATTTAACATTTAGCGTGACACGCCTCCGATTCCCCTCTTATGCCACCCTTCAATCTCTTTCTCTCTCTCTCTCTCTCTCTGTCCTCTCGCTCTTTCTTTCACTGCAGACTCGTCTTGGTGTAAAATCAGTTTGGTGTTAATTACCTGGCATTTTTGTTTCGAAAAGTTTTGTAATGAGATTTACAGTTATTTAGACGGTCAGTTATTGCAGGCCAAGTGACTGTCAAACTTTACAGTTCGCACAGTGCTGCTAAAACAGTTATTGGTATGCTAAACATTATTATTTTTAACCTTTTTTGGATTAGTTCTATAGATTAATATTTAAATTATATTATTTAAATAATATTTAAAGTGATTGCAATTAGTATATAAATATTTGACTTATTTATTTAAATTGTTATTTCTTAAATTGTTCTTAAAATTTAAACATAAGAATCCAGTTGATTTATAAAATTTATTTCTCAACTAAAAAACAAACATTTTCTAAAACAAAGCATATTTCAAATGGAACTAGTTTTTTATACAATAAAACACTATTAATGCTGTTCACAAAATTAAATACGTTATGCAATTATCATTACTTCAAAAAATAATAATATGTATATACATAATTACAAAGTTTTCATTCACACATTGATGTACATACATACTTAAGTCCTATTTTCGCTTCGTTTTACATCCCTTATATATGTATATATATATTTATTTTTTTTTTAAATTGCATTCTAATGCGTCACTTGAATATATGTCCATATTTTCCCACATTTTTCCAAATGTGTTTTTTTTTATTATTTTATTTTGTTGGTTGAATTTTTATTATTTCCAATCGCTTCATTGCCATCATATTTCATTCAAGTCCTCAAAATCAGTTGACCAAAATCATCAAAAAAAATGAACTCTTTTTTTTTTTTTTTTTTAAATTTTATTTGTTTTGTTTTTGCAGCTCATAAATCTCGCGTGTTGCCAATCTCGCATTTCAATTCATTTCGTTTTGTTGCCGCGACTGCTATCAACCGCCGAACATCAAAACCTTTTGCATTTGAATCTTTTGAATCCCTTTGAAAATAAACCAAAAAAAGAGAGAAAAAAAAACCAAACAGAAACGGAAAGCCGAAAACTAAAAAACCTTTTTTCTTCTTTTGCCTGATGATATTTTGACCCTTTTCAAAAGATGTTGTCTTCATTGCGTGTCTGTTGCTGTTGCCGAAGCACTTTTTCTTTTTTGTATAAATATATATATGTATATATATATTTTTTTTTGGGGCTGGCTTAGAAGAATAAGGAAGCAGAAACATGGATCCACAAAACCTGCATCCCACCTTTGGCCAAACGAAATCGCGATAATAATATTTATTTGCTGTTTGTCCACTGGTGGACGACAAGGGCGAGATGTTGTGGATGAGGATTGAGGATGATGATGTGGTTGAGGATGTGGATGAGGCGCTTGGGCGCTAGGCATACTTCATTGTTGCTATAATACAAAAGTGTTTCAAGCTGCAATGCGATGGCAACATGTGTTGCTAGCAACATTTGCTGCCCACACGCGCTGTTAATGTTAATGTTAACATTGGCAGCGCAGGTGCAACTGTTGATGCAGCAGTTGCAAATAAAAACTAAATAAGGCAACATTCAACACAAAGCAAAAAACAAATAGTTTTTCCCGCACAGTGCAAACGCAAATAGAAGTCAAGAGCAAATCATTGAGTACCACAGAGATATAGAAAGAGAGAAAGAGAGAGGGAGACACAGACATACATACACACACAGACACATAGACAGAGAGAGCTAGAGGAAACACAGTAGCCCCATAGTCAAGAGAGCTAGCTGATTGTTTAAACAATTTTACAAGAAAGCAACATTCCAGCTGCCTTAAAATGGACAAAAGTTGGCACACAAGAACCCAAGTAGTACATACAAAGATGAGGCAGGAGACCGGAGACGTAGACTGAGACAGAAATGGAGACGAGACGGAGACGGTTGCCGGAGACAGAGACAGAGACGACGACAATGGCGCGACAGCAACATTTTTCTTGGCACCAACACAACACAGACAATGTACACAAGGCAGACACAAGTGGGTAGTCCAGGGAGGGAAATGCAATGGCAGATGAAGAGAGGGTTGTGTTTGGAAGGAATAGGCGGCCAATGAGGCTAGAGGGGTTGGCTAAGACAATAAACGCGTTTATTGACTTGAGTTTCTTTTTAAAGGAGGACCAACAGCCAACAGCAGCTGCTGGCAATAACTACAACTAGGAGACTATAGATGACTGTCTAACAGGAGTATCCATACCCTGTATACATATATACATAGGTAAATTGGTTAAATCATCATTAATATATATATACATACATATTTTTGATCAGCAACCATAATTAAATTGATCTATTTTAATAATTAGAATCGCTAATATCCATCCCTCAACTGCTAGGTATTTTAAGGTCTGGTATCTCTCTTTTTAACAGCATTTTAACAGTAAAACAGTTGCGTACAGAAAATGTTAATTGAGTGTAATGTTAATTACGTTCAGGTATTTAAACCTCTATGGGTTGATTATAGGTTCTGCCAGACAGATTCTAACACAGAGCTAGTAAAACTGCAGGCAAGGGGCAATACACAGGGGCACACACAAACAAATATACACATACTGACACATACTGACACATACACACACACATACTTGACCGTATTGTAAGGGAAATTGAATTAAATCAAGAAATAAAAAGAGATGCGAAATTTTCAGTTGCTGTCAAACTGTAGTTAACAATAGGAAAACTATATATGTACATATGTACATACATAGACAAATTGAACTTATGAGGGTTTAAGACGAATTATTTATTACAAATATTCTAAAATTATGCATTTTTTATATCTATTTAGATATTATCTATACAGATATTACTTCGTATAAAAATGTTAATGCTTATATTTAGAAAAATTCTATTTTCATATAAATAGATTTGAGTCTACTTAAAATTTAGTTAAACAACATGATAAATTGTTTACTAGTTTAAGTAATATATATATTTTGAGAGTAAACTGTTTGAACAATTCGATCAGTAGTTTTTAAAATTAGTTCACCAATTTATGTTTCAAAATGCATAATTGTTGATTTTATTTAATGGAAAAACTTATTTGGAGACATTCGTACAATAACATTTCAAGAGTTCTACAGATGAGAATTAAAAGTTAAAAAAATTAAATATTAGTTGAGAGAAATGTGGTTTTCGTTTAAATACATTTTTAATAATACTTTTCAAATAGTTACTTATTTTCTTGTTTTACTTATTATAATAATAAAGCAAGCAAGTCGTCCTTGCTGACATTGAGTATGCCCTGCATTAAGTCCTCTACTTCATAAAGTCAAAAATGAACAAAATCGCCATCAATTTACAACAAAACAGCAACAGCATGCTGTCTCGCTCACGCTTGACTTCGCTATTGATACTGATACAAGAATATATACATATACTTTATAGGTTCCGAAAATAATAATCATTTTAGCGACTTTAATATACCCTTTTATCCTGTGGGTACAGGGTATAAAAATATGTATGCAATCCTTTATTGCAGCTAGTTAGGCGACAATTTCTTTAGGCACGTGTTTCTCAGCCTCTGGTTAGAAAAGTAATGTGGGAAGGGTGGAAAAAGAACTGATGAAAGAAATTTACTTGAAGGAGATCAACTTGCTTTAATTAGAATTCTAAATGTTTCAAAGCAAGTTGGCTCGTGTACATACATATGGACATACATACATATCTAACTTACTCTTCTACATTTTTATTAATATTTATGTGTAGGGCTTAAGACAAGAGTCGAATGCCTGATGAGCCTTTGCCACGTACCACACAAGGCAGCGCCTGGCGCGCGCACAGGTCAGCCGCAGCAGCAACTGCTGCAAAAAAAAAAAACAAAAAAAAAAAAAATGAAAAAAAAAGTGAAGAGAACATTATCAAAGTCCATCTTAAAGTTCTGGTCTTTTCTGTTCTGTTCTTGATGGCATCTAATGATGATAGTTCCGCATAAAAGAATAAAAAATAATAAAAACAACAGCAATCGAAAACCTAACCTATAATTTATATGCTTGAAATTCAATTTTCATTCAGCAAAAATTGCAAACAAACACCGCGCCGGTGGTCTTTTGCTTGGCTCCCTCTCCTCTCCTCCCCTGCCCTACCCTGCTCCTCCAATCTCTGGCTTCAGTTATCGTCAGTCCGTTGCTTTTCGCTTTCAGAGTCTGGGAAAGAAGTTCAACTTGGTAGAAGTTTTTAGCTTGAATTGCTGCCAAATGTGTGTGTGCGGCGTGAGATTTCGATTTTTTTTGTTTTCCGAATTATATATGTATTTTTTTTATTTTTTCGCTTTTGCTGAATATGAATGACTCATGTGTGGGGTGATGATCCTGGCAGTCTAATATTTTACTGCAGTGGGAACTCTCAATAAAAAAGAGAGAGAGAGAGAGACAGCGGATTCATAAAAAGAAGTGATCTATATAGAGATGGAACCATAAGAATTTCTTTTTTTTTTATTGTTTATTACAAAAGCAATATAAGCATTAGATATTTAATCTATTGCATTAAAATAACATTAAAGTTGTATGTCAGCAAGCAGTTCAATGTTAATATTTCAACAAGCAGTTCATTTATATGAGTGTTTATCCACTGCTTGCAGATCAACAATTATTTGTATATGGGCAAATATTAATTGCTGTATAAGCAGTGTATTTAGCTTTTAAGCCATCTTTAATCAAGCCTTACTGTAGTTTACTCTTTGGTTATTTTATTTTTTCTTCTTCTTTTTCTGTCTTTGGGCACAGACCCAATAAGGGCCACACACGTAGCACGGGAACCTTGTCAGTCAGTCATGACGTCACTCAGCTGGCAGTCATCCCGTCATTCAGTCAGTTAGTCCGTTTTGTTCCATTTCGCCAGTCACTCATAAATATCAAAGCCGCCATTTGTGTTTTTTTTTTTTTTTTTTTTTGTATATTTTGTGTTGTGCGTGAATTTCACACCTTTTTTTTTACCTTTTTTTTTTTTTGTTGATTTCGGTTTTTCTGTTTTATTTATTTTAAATGAAACGCATGTCCTCAGCAGATGATGACTAATGTTTAGATACATACGCAACTTGGCTGCATTTTGCGTTCCCATAAGCTTGACGCCTTCTTTTTTTATGGCTTAGTTTAGTTGTCGCAGAAAAACAGACTTTTTGCAAATCAGTCAAAAGTCAGTCTGAGACCAAACAATTGTGCATGTAATTCCCAGAATCATACAAAAGTAGTGACTTCTATAGTCCAACTGAGAGAGAGAGTGAGTCTAGACTGGGCGACACTTTGTCGCCGAAGGTCCAGACTCCAACTGTTCACCCTCAATCCACACACCCCCAGCCATCACCCCATTGGACGTTACCAACGCGCCGACATTCGCCATTCGCTATGCGCCACTAGCCCTTACCCGTCCCGTTTTGTTCTGTTCTGTTCTGTTCTGTTCCTTCCCGTGCTGCGCCTTACCTCACCTCATCTCATCTTCACCCTCACACTTACTGTTGCCGTCAGGTCCTATCAATGCAACCAGCATACCGCGCTCAGGTTTCAGTTTCAGGTTTTTATAGCGCTAAAGTTCTTATTTAATTTTTGTTTTTTGGTTTCCTTTTATTTTTTTTCCTCCCTTTTGGTTTTTGTTTTTTTTTTTTTTTTGTTTTGTATTTCATTTTTTTTATTTTTTTGTTTCCCTCTCTCTTTATTGCTTTTTGTTGCCTTTTGTTTGGTGTCTTAGCACGAAATGCAAGATATTTCATTCTCTGGTACTGCAGCAGTTGCTTTGTGGCTTCTCATTTTCATTTTAAATGAAGTGTCAAAGAGTTTAAATAGCTTTTGATGCCCCTACTCAACGACTACAACTGCAACAGCAATAGCAACAGAAACAGAAACAGAAACTGCAACAACACAGTGAATGAAGTTGTTTCTCCTTCTCTGGCCATAAATGAATTTTCCTGTTGTTTGCTCTTCCACAACTCGTAACCAATGATTGCTTAGGAGGAAATGCAATTAGCTAGAGTTCTAAAAGTCAAGTCCATTGTGATTGCACACATTTCTATGTAATTTTTTATAGCGTAGGGTAAGAAAAAGAAAACCAAAGAAAAATCGGATTAATTTTATCAACTAACTATCTGTAATATGGTATCGCACTATAGAATACATTTATTATAATAGAAAAATTAAAATTCTACAAATAACTTTGTAATAGACATTTAATCTGTCATAACCAGTTGGGAATTATAACACAAAAAAACAAAAAGTGCAAAAAAGAACATTTTATGATTAAGATTGAGAACAAGGTTTTTTATTATATAGGAAACGAATGTTTCATTTTAATTAATTAATTAAATTAAATAAATAGCTGACTTAGAGAATTTAAACTATTACTTTAATTAATTTCAATTGTAATGCCTAAGTTGAATAACACTTCTAAAATGGGTTAAGAAACGCAAGTTTATGTATATTATTTTCTCTTTTGTTCAATCTAAGATAAATTGTAGATGTTGATCCCTAGATATAATAATCGGTATATCAATATTTGATCTGTGATGTTGTCTGTTTATTCACTTCAACTGTACTCCCATTATCACCTTGAACAGTCTTAACAATTTCCCTGTTTGCTTTTGTTTTCGGATTGTTCAGTTTTTTGTATTTTTTGTCAAATACTTTAAGCTTCCTTGACAGGTTGGTTGCCTGGCTGGCCGTTCGCTCGACTGGCTGGCTGACTGAGTGACTGAATGACTGCCCGTTGATGGGTTGAGAGGGCTTTGGCATTGTTATTGCCGTTGTATCTTGTTCTTACTTCTGTTGAATGATGTTCTGAGACCACTCGAAACCAACATCGCCTGTCGCACTTCACTTCATTTTGCAAAAAAATAAAAAAAAAAAAACGAATCTTTATAACATATACAAAAAAAGAAGAAAGAGAAAACAGAGAAAAAAAAAATCCAATGCATATTAACAAGTTATAAAAAGCTTCCGTATAGCCTTTTTGCAAATATTTACAGTTTGTTTTTTATTTAATAACGAAATAAAAAATGTAAATGAAAGAACGTTAACGAACGCATGTAAACTGATAGCCAGTCAAAGTCCGAAGGAAGGGAAGCAAGTAGCGTAGTTATGACAATGCCTCTCAAACTGTGCTCAAGTGGCTACCGTCTGTGTCAGGTTGCTTGTTCTTGTTGATATTTTTTTTCGGCTTTCAACTGCGGTAGGTTGTTTGGTTTTTGGATTTTTTTTTATACCCTATATCCCTATGGATAAAAACAGGGGTATGCCGAAAACTCCGCTTATCGAAATTAAAAAAAAAATTTTAACATTGTCTTTTCATTTGAAATATAAATTTTTAAAGTTTTCGATTGCAAATGTGGTAGCACATTTATTCTAAAGCCCATTGTTACATATCTATTAAAAATAGAATATTTAACACTTATGCCCATTGCATTATAATTCCCAATTGGTTGAAGCTAATGCTTAATAAAATGTTTCAATAAAGATTTAAGATTTTCATTGTTAAGGGCTATCGAGTAAACGTTATATAGAGTTTAATGGAGTAGTTTTCAATTGCCTATATCATTTTGAGATCTTGTAGACTAAGCAAAAATAGCTCCATATTATCTACCCAAATTATTCATCTAACCTTTAATCATAAAATCTAAATTGCATATATTCTATAGCTAGTTCATATTAATTATATAATAAATTGAACTGCTCTTTGGTAAAGAGTGTTTCACAAGTCGTTGCACCAATATCTTTTTTCCTTTCCATTTGTTTGTTTATTTGTTTGAGCATTTTTGATCTTTTGGCGTGCTTAAGTGGCTATGATGATATGGGGACAGCGTGTGAATGGGTTAAAAAATTCGATTTTATGCTGCAGAATTCATTCTCAAGGTTGTGATAACCATTCTTTGGGGACGACGACGACTTGAACAAATTTTCTGTAAATTGAAAATTTAAATTTCGTTCATCATGGAAAATATGATTTTTCTTTCTCAAACATATTTCATCATTATCGCAATCGTGTCGCTCTAATGATAAACCATTCATTCTAGAATCTCATTAAAAAAAAAGAAAAGCAAAAATCAACCAAAAACAACAACAACAATAAAAGGAAAAAACATTTGCAAAGCATTTTCTTCTTGTTTTTCCTTTCCATTTTTTTTTTGTTTTTTTTTTTTATTTTGTTGTTGTTTCTTTCCTTTTGACTCTTTTTTTTCCCGCATTTAACGTTCAATGCTCTTCCCCATAATAAATTCAAATGCTGTGCTATCAATGGCAAATGTCTTTAACCAAAAGGCATGAAGAGGAGAGAAGATCTGACTAACAACAACAACAGTAACAACAACAACAGCCAACAATAACAACAACAACAAATGCAATTACAAATAATATGCAACTTGGTCGTTTATCTTTATCTTATTTATGAAAACGACAACAAACCGACAAATGCAATTTATGTGTTTTTGTTTGTTGCTGGTCAATGCAAAGAAGGGCACAGAGAAGTCAGAGCACGGACATTGGGTAATAGAGGGGGAGAGGGGGAGAAGGATTGGGGATTGGGAAGTCCCCGGGAATCGTATCAGCTAACAGCAGCAGCTGCTGTTGTTGTTGTTGTTGTTGTTGTTACTGTTGTTGCTGCTATAGCTTTGATGGAAGCAGCAAATAATGCTGCATAATGGACAATGCTTTAGGTTGGCCAAGCATGGGGAAGCTCTAAGGCTATGATGACGCTCCCCAAAAAAAAAAAAAAAAAACAACAACAAAAAAAAATTACAAAAAAAACAACACAGAAGATGAAAAAATATAGAAAAGCAAAGCCAACTAGGAAGAAGAAGTGGCAACAATTGTCGGGCATTAGAGAGCATCAGCAACAACAAAAAAAATATATATATATACATATATATAAAACGTTGGCAAAATAGAAGAATGCGAAGCAATTTGTTGAAAGTGTGTAGATGGTACTAGGACTAGGACCATTGCATAGTGGAACTACATCTAAATCCTAAAGACTTCTTAAAAAACTAATCACATAAACGTACTAAAGTAAAACTACAGTAAGCATTTATGTAAAGAAAAAAAAAACTGAAAGACCAAAACATATTAAAATATATATAAATATATATATTATATATTTAAGAGTTTTAAAAAATTAAATTTTTTAGTTAACCTTTTCTTAAATTCAATTACCTTCTGTTTTGTTAGAATATCCGTTATTTAACGAATGATAAATAATAGTTAAGATTGTCATACAGAACAGGAATGTATGTAGTATATATGTTTATATAAACGAGTCAAATATTTAGTTATAATAACCCCTTAATCACAGATATTACTTATCAATAATCACATTAGTTTACAACACTTAAAATGAGTATACAAAAGCAGAATGTAATGTAGTGTTGGAAAAGTTTTTATTGTCTATATTTAAATATTTATAAATATTTTACTAATTTTTAATTCTACTATTAACATAAAAATTTCTATAAATTCGTTTTAAAATAATGCACTTTTGTACCAATGTATCAAAACTCTGTTTACCCCCGCCTAAGTCAGTGGCAGGGTCAGAGTCGGACACCAAAAGAGCAGTGCATCATCGAGTGGCATTGAGATTTGGGATTGGTGCTGCTGCTACTTTGGATGTTGCCTCTTCTTTTCCACTCGTAACAGAGTGACTAAAGCATTTGGTCGAGTCCTAGGGTACGGCTTAGACTACAACACTAGCCTAACCTGGAAATAGGAAGTGGCTTGAAAAATGGAAAACCCTTTTGGCACGCAAAAAATCAACAAAAATAAATCGCCAAGCAGTAAAAGCAGCAGCACCAACAGCAGCAGGAACAGCAACAGCAACAGCAACACCAAATGGTTGCAACTTGCCACAAATATTGCGTTTAATAAGCGCACAGCCAAAAGACAAATGGTGGGGTGGGTAAAGGGTTGGGTAGGGATGAGATGAGATGAGATGGAGGCAAACAGGGCAACAGTTGAAACAAAAGGCCAACCTGTTGCCGGACCAAATGCTGTTGCCGTTGCTGTTGCTATTGCTGCCGACTGCTGCTAGTGCTGCATCTTCTATTGATAGTCAATGACATTTGGAGGTGGTTTGTGGTAGGGCTGGGACTGCAACTGCAACTGCAACTGGGACTTGGACTTGGACTGGGACTTCAACTGGGAGTTGGCTATAAAAAACGCCAAAGCTTCTTTGTTGCTGTTGCTGGTGTGCTAGTGCTGCTGCCGTGACTGCCATTGAAATCCTATAAAAATGTTATCTTAATGGCTTTTATGTTAGCGAAAGCCATTAAAACAACAAAAGCCAAGGCCCAGCCGGAGGTTGTCTATGCCCCATGTGCAACAGGCGACGCTTTCGAGTACTGCAAATAAAGTAGGATTTTACTCAATTGTACGATTGATCAGCCTAACAGGCAAAAAAAAAAAAATAAATAAATAAACCAGCAAGAAGAAAAACTGAAAAGAAGCAGTTTGGCTTCGTGGAGAGAAAACTATGCCCATTGGGTTGGGCAATTGTTAGGGTTTTCCTTTTCTTTCTTCTTTGTCTTTTTGTTGTTGTTTTTTTTTTTAAGGTTTCCTTTTTTTCCATCACATCTCTTGATGTAGATTATGGAGCTTGGAGAACGTTGAGCTTTAACTATTTGCTAGATAAATTAGGCAAAGGCTGGGCAAAAAAAAAAAAAAAAGCATAAGCAGAAATTCTTTCAAGATATCCAATCATTATATGTATGTATTCATACGATTTAACATTAAATTATATAGTACAATATATTATTAGTATCATTTTTAGTTAACTTTTTTTTATTATTTTTATTTTTAGATACTTTATGATAATCTAGGAAATATATTTGGCATACTAAATTTCCTTTTCCATATGATTAAAAATGCAAGAAAGTTACTAATAATAACTGAACGCAAACACAAATCAACATACTAACTAATTTATATTACTTCTCTTGTTTATTTATTTTTTTTTTGCTTGGTTGTAAGTGAAATAAAATATTTGCTAAAGGGCAATGAACAAATTGCCGTTATAGGACTCTCTCCCTGTTAGTCCCACTCTTCCTCTCTTTCTCTGTTCAAATGTTGGCATAAATCTTTTATTCATTCGTAGTAAAAAAAAAAAGAGGAAACAAAACACAACAATTGCAGTTTGAACAATTTGCAGCACCTTTTTGCTGCTGAGTCAACAATTCAACAATTTTGTGATAACAAAAGGTAACAAATAAATAGAACCTCTCCACCCACAACTCTATATCAATAGAGAACAAAATGCTGCCAACACGTTGAAATCAACTTTATATCCATAAATATAGTATATGTATTTCCATAACTATAGTGCAGAAATATAAACAATGAAAAGGTATATTAGTTTATGTAAAATTTATGGATTTGCTTTTAAGATTGCTTATATTATTACAACTAGATAAATTGAAAAATTCATAAATCCATTTCTCTTAAGAGGAATATTAATAGAAATTTAGAATTTTTTTAAACAAGAAAAATAATATTTCAATGTTACATTTTATATGTAGAAATAGTTTCAAATTCTGTAAATATTCATTTTTTAATTTTTTTTATCTCTTTACACATTTTATAACTGTTTTTGTTTATTATTTTGAAAGATATTTTTTCATTTCATATTTATATTATCATTATCGTACATATTTTTACATTTTGTAGTTATCATTAAGTTAATAAAGTATATATCATCAATTTTGATCTTGTTTAATTCTTATCTTTTGTTAACAATTTACCCATAAGCATTTAATTAATTGATTCTAGTTTCGGCATATAATTGAAAAACTTTAAAAAAAGCCTTTTGTTATATTTTGATTCATTATGAAACATTGAAATATATTTATATAAATTCATATATATAAATTTAAATATAATAATAGTCTTCAGTAAATACCAATAAAAAAAAAAAAGTTAATTAAAATTTTTGTTTTTGGTTTGAATTTAAGTACTAACTGAAAAGTGATAATTTAATTAACGTTTTAAAAACACTTACACTAACTAATCAATAAATCTAAAACAAATCGAAAATTTAAATACAATTAAAGAGATGATTTTTAATTCTCTCAATTTAATTGAGATGGTTGAGATATATATACTGATAAAGGGTATATTAAAATCATCATCGTCTTGATCTCTATGTAGAAACAGAGTTTTTCTACTTCTTTTTATTTTCTCTGTTTTTGTTGCATTTTGTGTGTTGACTCTCCCAGTGTGTTGTACCGAGTGTTGTGTGTCGCGTTTGTTGTACTATGGTGTGGTGTGTGTGTTTATATAGAAAACGACTAAGAATTGGCGGCGCCCGTTGTTGGCCCAAGCTTTATTATTATGAATTATGGCCACGTTGACAGTTTAGTGTGTGTAGAACCACAGCCCAGAATCAGACAAAGACGAGGGCGTATGGAAAACTTGACAGCTGCGCGCAGCAGCAGCATCCAACTTTAGAGGGGACATGGACCGATGTTTGTATTATTCCTGGTATTTGATTTCTTTTTCGTATACATTTTGTATTTGGTTGTGGTTTCTGGTTGATGGTGGCTCGCTGGCAGCTCTATTTCTTATTAATAATGTGATAAAAACTGTCAGAGACTCTCGCAATCCATTCCACTAAATTAAGCAATTAATTTCACATTTATATAAGCCGACAACTACAACTTCAACTATAAATTATTTGTAGAGTTTAAAATTGTTGTTGCTGTTTCTTTATATATTTTTTTTTGTTTTGTTTTTATTTAGCTGATTTTTTCTTTTCTGTTTAAATATTTTCGTTGGACAAGATTATAATAAATCCAGGCGGCCTGTCACAGCTTATTATATTGGTGGGCCATCAAAAAAGAAAAAAAAAAAACCAACAACACAACAAAAACAAGAGTTAAAAATATTATGCTCAAGCCCATGTCAGAAATGTTGCCGTTGTCTTTTTCTTGTATAATTTTCTTGTTTTTGGCTTTTTTTTTTTCTTTTCTTAAATCTTAAAATCAGTCACATAATTTTGTATGTGATTTAATTGATTGTGACGTAAGGCATAAGGCGGAAATTCCTTGTAAAGCCAAATCCAAAAAAAAAAAAAAAATATGATTAAATAAAGTAATATGAAAATTGAAAGTGAATACATTTATATATAAGAATATTTTAAAGACAAACTTTAGGAGTTTATATACATGATTCTTTTCAATAATTTAATTTTTAGAATATTTCTACATTTACATTAAATACTTTTACCTTATTTGGTAAAATCCTGTATTTATAAATATAAAAATTTATTTTTTCGTTAATAACATTATTTTTTCACTTTTACTATCTTTACAGGTGAGTCTTGCAATTCTACTTGATTTGAAGAATGAATTCTTGTTTTTAATATTACTTTATTTTTTTTTTTGGTAAGTCTCTTGACCTTTTTTTATTCTGTCTATTTGCTAGTTTTCATTTTTCGTTCTTCCTAATTACCTAGGAAACAACAAAGAGCAAGAAAATAGCATAAAAATATTAAATGCAATTTCATTCTCATCATTTCCGATTCCCTTACCAAAAGAGGAAACCTAATTGAAATTACGCAACGTTCATTGACTTTTCGAATTTCTTAAACATATTAGTCGTTTTTTGACTCGTTTTTTGACTCTTCTTTTTTTTGTTGGCCAGATCTTTTATTGTGGTCACCATCTAACCAACTTTTTTTTAGACTCATATCATATATATGTACATATGTAGTTGGTTTTTTTTTTGTTATGTATTCTGTTCTTTTTTTCACTTTTATTATTAGACAGACATATACCCGGCTATCTGACTGTCTGTCTGTCTGTCTGTGTGTCTTTCTTTTTTCATCTCGAGTTTTGTAATGTAATCGCATTAGTAAGCTTTATGGCCTTCCCTCGATTCTCATTACCAAAATTAGCAGTAGAAAGAGTAAGCGCTACAAAATGTTTTTGTAGATTTCATTTAGACACGATCATTGGCCATAAGCATATAGAAAAAAGAAGAAGAAAAGAAATGACAAAGCAATTTAATTGACTACTACAACAAATCTTACATATACTATACTATCTATATATAGTATACATATGTACATATGTTGTTGATATATATAAAAGCCATAAGCTGATAAGAGTCATCATCATCAGATGACAAAAGTTCTGTGTGAAAAAGAATAACCAAAAAGCAGTTATCAAACAGTTTCATGAGATTGACAATAAAATATATAAAATAAATATATACAATAGAAAACACAAATCTCTTTTAGATACTAAAAGTAACCCAAAGTATGAAAATTTTTAAAAATAGATAACTAACTTTTATATGATCTGAATAATAACTCAGTTTCTTATGAAATTTGGCAGCTTTCGCATAGACTTTAATAGGAGAATTAATTTCCTGAAATTAAAAGTGAATATTCTCTTTGATTATTATTAGCAGTTCGCATAAATATAAATTTAAAAAATATTTCATTCAAAAACGTATCCTTCGGAGGCATATTATTTGTTTATGAAACAATATAAATAAATAAATTTGAAGAGTAATAGAAAATAGTAAAAGAAATAAAATGTTTCTAGAAATTCACAGATTAATAAATTGTCATCAGATCAAATATATATACATTATATACACAAAGAAGAAATTAAACAAATACATACATACATATGTATATATAACATTTCCTTATCTGATGGTGATTATCATTGAATCCATTTGGTTAAAACTGCACAAATAAACGAAAACAACATTTTTTTTGCTTTTGCACATTGAAAACATCTGCCACATTCTTCTTGGTTTTGGTCATTCTCCTTACATAAATATCCATCTATAATTAAACTGTTGAACTCTACTTTGGATGTGGATGTGATGGTGGGTCTGCCAGTGGCAGTGGCAATGGTAATGGCTGGCTTGGGCACATTCCTCACTCCTCATTCAAAATCATCGAAATCGAATTCAATAATACAATCATATAAAATAATCATCCATCGCATCCACAAAAATAAAAAAAAAGAGAAAAAAAATCTCAAATGAATGCTGAAGGTCAGCCCGAATGCTTTAATCAAAATTGAAATTGAAATCGAAATTGTATCGATTGGTTTGGTTGGTTTGGTTTTGGCGGCTGTCGCCAATGAATGGAGACTCTCAAGTAGTTCAGCAGTTCTCCCTCTCCTCCTCCCCCTCCCCAACCCCTTACCACTCTCATCGACGCAATTAAATGCCAATTGAAAATTTACTCACAAACAATTTTTCGGCACATAAATTGAAATTAATGGTTTTTAGTTTTTATTCGATTTCATGTTTCGATTTTTCCCCATTTTATTTGTTTTCGGAAGGAATCTTTAGTAATTTATTTTAATTGTGTGACAAATTTTTAACCATTTTGCTGCGCTAATCTGTGTAGCATAATTTTTATTTTTAAATGCTGATCTGATCTCTCAATATATATGTACGACAATTTGTATCCAGATATATGTATATATATATATATTTCTATCTTATTTTTTGCGGTGAGGTTCAATGATCGCATTTAATGAATTTTGTATGCGAAAATAAGTAGATTTTGTATTGAAGTGGAAGGTTTGTATGTGAAGTATGGTGTGTGTATATAGTGTGTGCGGAGTGTGTGTGTGTGTCGAGTGAAGTTTTGTCTGGGGCCCGTGCGTAGCTTTCTTTTGTTATTTGGCCAAATCGTGAATAGTTTTTTATTTTCTATGACTATTCAGTTGCTGGAGAAGCAGATTTTTGTGCACAGTTTTTTTTTTTATTATTTATCTTTTATATATATATATGTACATATATATATCTGTAATGTATGTATGTATGGAGTGTACTTTTTGTGGCCTATACACTTGAAGTTAAGTGGCTTTTGGCACAAGGCATGTTGAAAGCCATATTATATAATAAAGAATAAGAATGAAATGATATGTGGTAGATTTGTATTATGAGTAGATAATGAGTTATTCAAGAATATAAATTACATTGGTTTGTCTGGCATAATAAATATATACATATGTATATACAAATATATATATATATATATGTATATATTTTTGCAAGTAATAAAAATAGCTTAAATAATTAATAGTAAATAAATCTATTTTTTGGAATCCCTTTTAACAGAATAAACTGTATTTTAAGCTGAGAATACTTTACATAATAAAATTATTTAGACTACATTAATACTAAATTAGATATTGTTGGATCAATAATAAAAGAATATTAAAGCGGAAATATTTTAACAGAAAAGTGATATTATTTCTTCACCTGAAAGAGGAAATTGTGATTGAGTTGTTATAAAAACCTTAAACCTTTAAAACCTTGTTCAAAGCTAAACTAGTAAAATTCATAATAAAGAAGTTTAATTATTTTCTTTATATATTCAGTTTATCTGTCTGTTTATTGATAAAAAGGGTTATATATATTATTCACTTTAAAAATTTTTTAAGTAATTTCAACTGGAATTGTAATTAAATTCTACAAAAAGATATACAGACAGACAGAAAGGTATTTGTAAATCATTCCATTTTAACTTGATATGGTATAAGTATAACTAATTTAACGATCGTTAACACTGATTCAGTTTTCAATATAATCTTGTCTTGCATACTAACTATCTTTCAAGATCAAATCATCATTATCATTTCTCTTTACAAAAAAAACCTCATAGAAATCATAAACTAAAATGCTTAAAGCAACATTCAGGCAGGTTCTTAACTACTGTTTAAGTATCTGGCCAGGTAAGTATCAAGCCATACAAAATGATACTGAATATACAATTAAAAAAAATTTTTTTTTCTTCTTTTACGATTCTCCTCGATACTGGATACTAGATACTCAATTCTCTAGCAACGACAAATTGACAGTTTTATCCAATTATAAAAAAAAAAAACCAAAAGACTGTAAAATTTAACACATGAAATGCAGTTTATTCTCCCTTTTTTCCCTCCCTTTATTTTTTTTTTTTTTTGCATTTGGAAAATCAATTTAGTCTCAGACCACATTGATAAAGTGCGTGTAGCGTATAAACGAGACCCAATAAAAATTAGACCCTTACAGGCCTCCAAGTGCATCGTAAAGGTGCGATCGTTTGGTCATAAAGCCACATTTGATAGTTCAATAAAAATACAACCAACGAATAGAAAACAGAAAAAAAAAATCAAAAAAATTGTAATAATGTAGAAGAACAACCTGAAAATCGTTTCGTTTAGTGCCCTTATAATGAGGCACAAAATGGACAACAAAGTTTCAAAAGCTTTGACTTTGACAACTTAAGCATAACATAAAGCGTGAGAACATATTTATAGGTAAAGTCAGACCAAGAAGATCAACGAGATTGAGAGATCTTTATCGCCTTCATGTAGTAAATCTTCCCCACCTCCTCCGCCTTCTTCCACCACCACCATCGATTACTTCTCTAGCTCTCCGGAGGCAACAAGTTTGGCATGTAAATTATTTGGTTTTCGGTATTTTGCTACCACATAAAATATTTTGTCAGATTTGAATTTTTTTTTTTATATATCTTGATTTTAAATACTCTTGCGGTAAGAAGGGGTATATTTAATAATGGGAAAGTTTGTACTTTAATTACGTCTGATTTATTAATTATTTTATTAGTTCTAAAGTCAATGTATTTAAATATCAGCTTTACGACTGAAACACTTGACTATAAAAAAATGAGTACTCAATTATTTTAAGGTAATTAGATTGAACGTTTTATATAAACAATAATTTAAGTATAAAAAACATTTTACAGATTAATTTTAGAGAATAATATCAATTCAATTTTGTTAACTTTAATTCAATTATCACAAAGAAATCATGGGAATAAAATCTAGAAAATATTTTTCTTTATTTATTTTATATAGAATAATTTAAAAATCGTTTGATAATGGTGATTAAAGATACACTTTAAAAGGGTATACATTCATCAATATGTCCGCAACTAAGTTAGACCCTCTGATTTTAGTTTTGTTTGCCTTTTTTTTTTTGTGTTTTGTTTTGTTTTGTTCCTTATTCTATTCATTTGTTTGTTCTTGTGAAAATAAATTGCTTTTGGCCCGCAAACTTTGACCCAATTGTTTTCAGTCAACAGATTTACAATATACGATATATGCAAAGTCAGTGTCAGTCACTCAGTCAGCCAAGTCAGTCAGTCAAAGCCAGTTACGATTAACAACTTAATGTTTTGTGCGGCGCGATGAGTTTTGTTTTGGGTTTATTGAACTTGATTAGTCGGTTAAATGTTGTGCAATTTCTATATATATACATATGTATGTATATATATATATATGTAAACCTGGAATGTTGTATAAAGATGCTTATCTCAACAATTTTCGTGTAGAATATTTGTCTCGAGTGTTTTTTTTTTGTTTGATTTAATGCCTATGATTGCTTTGGTTGTGATTCGGCCTAGTTATTTTTTTTTCTTTCTTTTCTTTGGTGCATAGAGAATAAAGACATTCAAAAGAAATGAACTAATTAGTTGGCATTATTTTGAAATTAAGCATTTACATTCTGGATATACTAACATTCTGTATTCTAACCATTTTAATAAATAATTGAATAGCTGATTTGATTTAAGAACAAATTAATTAACAGTTAATTGGCATTTTCAATTTCTAACACTATTTCTTTTAACTTTAATTTCTTTCGAGTAAAATCAATCTGTATATATAAAATAAATATTTTTCCTCTTAATTTTTTTGCTCATTTTATAATTTAATTTTCGTCAATTTAAATGGTTTTTAAAATATTTTGAAATTATTAAAACAAATGTTATTTAATCTTAATTGTTTTTCCTCACTTTTTGTATGAGTTTCAAATGGAAATCTAATGATCATGGAATGTTTGGGTTGCTTGCTTAATGTTTTTTTTTAGTTTTTTAGTTTTTGCACATTGCAATTTCAAGATCAAACCAACTTTAAAAAAATAAATAATAAAGCAAGTTCAGTGTCAAACTGTTGCCGCTTTGATTGGTTGCCTCTCGAACATGTTTGCCTCAAACTGTAACTCTTTCTCTACCAAAATCTGAAAACTCTCTTCAGAAGCTAGAAAAGCTCTTTTAGGTGATCTCTTTGCCATATAGGGAGGGCATATCTCTTAGGCTGATACACATTATGGCCAACTCCAAGTATGGACAATGGAAACAAGTTCTTCTTTTTTTTTGTTTTTTATTTTGCTTTTTTTTTTTGTTGCTTTTAGCAAGTTTTGTTTACCTTAAGTTAAGCCGCTTTTTTGTCGTTTGCAAAAAGTTCTCTCTCTCTCTCTCTCTCTCGCTCTCCTTCTCTCTATGTTGCTCATTTTCTCTGCCTCTATCTCTTTGTGGCTCAAACAAGTTGCAGTTGTTGGAGTTGTTGAGAACTCCTACACGACGCGAGGCTCTTGCCTCTTCTTGTATCTAAAAGATCGTTTTATATATGAATGTACTAGTGTGTGTGCGTTTTTTTTTCTTTCTTTCTTTTTTTTTTTTGTATTTTTTTTCTGCGTTTTTTTTCTGCAGCCAGGAAGTTCAATTTTTAGTTCAGTTGAATTTTGCACGTCATCTCAAGCGGTCTATAGACTACGACGAACTTTTTAAAGAAATATATATTTTTTTTTTGTTTGTTTGTTGGTCTGCAACGCGAGTGGCATTAAAAGAAAATTGAAACAATGAACTGTTTTTATAGTGGCAAGTGAGAAATATATATGTATATATTTGTAGTTGCAAAAATAATCCACATTGAAATATAAAGATATATATATATATATATATATATTTATATATATTCATATACGAGTAAAAATGTATCGACTACAGAGACGCGCCGCTCTAATAGCCAAACAAGGTAGACAAATTGAGACCCCGAACTTCCAACCCTATGCAAATTCCCTTTATTATTTTTCCTTTCTTTAGAGATAAGATACAAGTTGACATTTATATTGTTAATTGCTTTAACCGCAAAGTAATCAATACTTTTCACACACATTCGCACACATACACACACACACAGACCCATTGATGATTTGCTGGCCAAGTGAATTTGACTCATTGAAGGAAAATTTGTTGCTTATTCGCATACAAAATTTTGCGTAGAGTATTATATGTATGTATGTACATATTTATGTATATTTCTGTGGTAACAATGAAATAAATGTTTGGCTTTTGTGGTTACATTCCGCATGAATTCATCTAAAGGTGATAAAATGCGGTTAGACATCGATGAGGTAATTGTTAAGGTGATTAACAACATGGAGTGTAATACCTCTATACCTATGTATATATACATATATACATACATATGTATATATACTGGCCTTCTGCATTCATTTCCCAATATAAATGTATCTTTATTGGTAGCAAATTAACAACAAATTTATTAATGTGAAAAGCCTTATATAATAAGATAAAAGAGATCAATTTTTTTTTCTTTTTTTTTGAAAAACTCATTTGAACAATATAGAAAAATTACAAAAATTATTATTATTTTTATACTTAATCTGTGAAGTTTTGTGCAATAGAACAGAAATATATATGTATAATTAAATAAATGAATTTTACATCCTTCTAATAACTTGAAATATTTCACATATATTTATAGATATTATCCTAGTTATTTTATATAACCTAAAGCAAACTAAGATAATATATGTATATTGCAACTTCGAAGAAAATAATATAAGCTATAAAATTATATTTTTAGTATTTTTCGTTCCAAAGTTGTGTTATTTATATCAAATATATATATATTTGAGTCCTTTACTTAGAAATAATAATTTATTTATTTATTTAAATTAATGTTTCGATGAATCTTTTCTCTAAAGAATTATAAATTCTGTTTCAATGTTATTATATAAAATATTAGTACATTATATAATTATAATGTTATTATTTTCCCTATTTTTGTTTGAGTTGAAACCAATTATTTTTTCATTTGAATAATTTCCGTAAAAATATATAATTTTATTTGCAAATTAGAATTTTGGTTTATAGGGTATTATGAATCAATTCATATTTAAGGACATTCTTAAGATACTTATAGTTCTTATAGTTACATTTATATATCTATATAATTCAATCCCAAATTTAAGTTTGATTGAAGAAAATCAAATGTAATTCATTTGCAGTAAATTTAACATAGTTGAAAATATTTTTTAAATTCTTGAAACATACATTAAACAATGCTTTCCTGTTGCTCTTTTAAGCCAATTTTATATTATTTGTATTATTATTTTAAGAAATACCATTCTTCTTTTATTTATTTCATTCTTCATTCCCCATTTTTTGACTTAACTTAATTCGAACCTTTCTCTTATGAAAACCGCAAAAGAAAAATGCCACTCACCAGTTCTTCCCAAAAAGTCACATCTTCCTTTACTTTCTATACCACAAAAAAACAAAAAAAAAAAAAATAAAAAAACCAAGATAATAATAAAACTATCAAAAAATGAAAACCTCACACAACTGGGTCATCCTTTTGGCAAAATAAAAAAAAAAACACGAAGTGGCAATCATTTTACTTTTGATTATAAAACAAAAACCTTTAAAAAAAATTTATTTGCAACCACTAATCGGTCGACCTAGAAAGGCATCTTCTTTCTATTTCAATTCTCCCTAGAAAAAAACGGAGAGAAAAAAAAATCAAAATCAAGAAAAGGGAAAGAAAAACCTTTTTCCACTTTTCGACTTGATCGCTTTGATTTTATTTGTGTAGTTTTTTTTTTTTTTGCTTTTTTTTCTGGAAGCGTGTCAATTCAAGATTCGTGCCTGGCCAGCATATAATTTCATTTAGAGAGTGCAGATAGAGTCCAAGTCAGTCAGTCAGTCAAGTTAGAGCTGGAGCTAAAGCTTAAGCTGGATCTGGAGTTGAAGCTGGAGCTGAAGCTAGAGTTTTGCATGCCAAATTGTCCCTCGTCCAAGTTCAAAGTCGTGCCCAAGAAAAAACAAAAAAAAAAAACAAAAAAAAAACAAAAAAAAATCTTTCATTATTAGCAAAGAGAACTCAAAGAAGGTCATGGACGGATTTAAGGTTTATTTTTTTCTTCCTAGTTTTTGTCCATACACTTTTTCTAAGCCAAACAATGTTGTCTCAGTCTCGATGGTCGCCTGTCTGCAGCACTTGGCCAATTGGCCAAAAAAAAAAAAAAGAGGAAAAAAAGATTTATTATTGAAATGCATAAAAATATGGCCATGCTGGCAACGATGTTGTCGGCATTTGCCTATAAGATTGGCATACATTCTCACATGGTATATATACATACATAGATATATAAAATATATGGATTAAATTGCTATTGCCAAACTAGAAAAAGGGGTTGGTGTGGGGTATGGTTGGGTAGGGTTGGTAACGAGGCACGAAGGATAGAGAAATGCATTTCTAGGAAATGCTTAAAGAGTTGAGTTCAATATTCATTTACCTTTCTAAACGTTGGCCTAATTAAGTTTCTAGGAAATAAATCAAATGGTTGTTCAGCCAGAAGGGGGGAAAATCAACAGGATGATATCAACAACAATGCAATCATAATAAAATGTAAATATTATGTATGTATGTATGTATATGAGATATGAAATTGTTAAATAATTGTTTTGATATGAGACATTTTATTTCAAAATCTTTCGTATATAAAATATGCAAAAAGATTGCATAAACTTGACATTAAGTGAGTAACTATTTTTAACAGGTGCCATTTTTAATATTTTTTAAAATAATATTTTATTAACAAATTTAAAAACATGCACTTGATTATGATAATTTAAAGAACTTTAACCGAAAGACATAAGATCTGTTTATATATACATATATGTATTTCAATTATAGTTTTCTGAAGGCTTCAATTGCTAAAGTAAGAAATGGAGTAATCTGCATTTAAAAATTTTAAATAAATTTTATTTTACTTTGCATATACATATATTTCAATTTAATCCTTTCATCTATCGAGCATAATAAAAAAATAGTTGCATGTATAAGTGAATGTTTAATTGGCTTAAAGTTTTTATACACATTTTGGACGATTCTATAGTAATTTTGAGATAAGGCAAACTTGGCTTAAATAGCTATTGAATCATATGAGCCATATTAAATATAACAAGAAATGTTGCAATACCAAAATGAATACTTGTACTCGTAGTCGTCTTTATACTCGTTCTTGTTGTCGTATTTCATATAAAATCAAATTGAAAATCGATTCATTTTATTGACACCTTCTATGGCCATGCCCAGTAGCCTGACTATAGTCTCTCTCTCTCTATCTCTTTTTCGCTCTCTCTCTCCCTCTCTCTCAGTGATGTGTCTCTCTGTTGGCAGTCTTATGGTACCAAAACGTCGACATTCTAACTGTAAAGCTACAAACTTGTATGCGGCGGCGGCGTCGGCAACGGCGGCCCTCTTCTACTTGGGTGCAAGTTGCAAGTCTCCCCATTTAATGCATTTCCTTAAGACGACGTCGACGTCGTTGCGTCGTCTTGGACTGGACACTTGACTGGACTTGGTCTTTGGTCTTGTGTCAGCTAAATTATTTCCACGGCAAGCAGATGTTGTTGCTGCTGTTGCTGCTGCTGCTGCTGCTGCTGTTGTTGCACTTTTATGGCCAAGTTGCACGCATCAGTCAGAGTCGCCCTCATCAACATTTTTTTTTTTTTCTTTCTTTCTTTCTTTCCTTAGTTGTTGTTGTTGTGCTTTCCTCTCTTTTGTATTTGGTGTCTATTTTTATGACCTCAGTCCGAGCCAGCCAAAGAAGTTATCTTAATGCAAGCCAAACTAACTAAGTATCGAGCAATTCTAATCTAATCACAAGAGGAAGAACCAACTGAGATGGAGTTGCTGATGAAGATCGTTGAAGCTATGAAGCAGTAGAAGGCCAAAACGGTTGGCAAATGGGGAGTATGTGTGGGTAGGTGGGGAGGGGAGGGTCTTGGCAAATGTGAATGGGCATTGTGATGGGGGGGGGGGGGGGGGTTATGGTGTATATTTACCGTAATACTCGTAGTATGCTCCTCTAACGATGGCAACGAACGGTTCATGTTTTCCCTTTCTGGTCAGAGTCAGAGTCAGATTGAGAATCAGAATCATCCGAAAATAGCGTAGTTGAAGTCACATTCAAAGTCTTCTAAGCGCATGCGTGACTGCCCAAAAAGAAGTCTTCCTGTTTCTTTTTCTGTTTTGTGTTTTTCTCTAACTGTTGATCTGTTTCTGTTTTTATTTTTATTTCAACTCCATCTGCCTTCTATTTTATACGTTTTCTTGTTGTTTTTGTATTTTGTTGCTGCTGCTGGGTCTGTTGCAGTTAATCAATTATAACGACTCTTGATTTCCTTCCTGATTTTTATTTTTTTTTTGTTTTGTTCTTTGAGTAGGGGAGAGAGATATTTCATTATAATTTTACATCATGTTGCAGTTGTATGATTTACAATCAGATTTTTATTATTTCTTTTTTTTTATTCTCCTCTTTTTTTCTCTTAAACCATTTAATGACTGTATTTGCTGTCTAATTATATTTTGTGATTACTTCATTTTAAAAAATTCTGATTTAAAAACATTAAATCCCGACATCAATGATATAATAAGTTTATCGGAGATATTAAAAAACTTCCGCAGTGGCAAAATCTAACATAAAAACGACTGATTAAAACAACATCTGGAAGTCAACTTAATCTATAAAAGAAATGGCTATTATATTAAATATTTACCAAGCAAATAGTCCATTAACTTAAAATTAAGACACGTGTCAGCATTTTAAAAATTTTTACTATAACTTTAAGGATAATAACTTTAAGAACATTAAGTCATTAAAAGTTACTCCAATAAACTTAAAGCGATTAATATTCCATTACAGTCTTACTAAATTTTTTAAATCTAAAAATTAATCATAGAACTGAATAATTTTGAAATTACGAAAATACAATCTATGAATTAGGTTTTTCTACAATTTAAATTTAATTCAATATTTTTCCAGCTTTAACAGCAAATTTGTTTTTTTTTTTATATTTTGTTTTTTCCTTTTAAATATCTTCTCATTTTTTATTGCTATAAATCAGAAAAGCAATTACCAGAAAATTCAACCAAATTAGGTTTGTTTTTGTTTCTATTTAAAAAGATTTGAATTTCTATTTTAAAAATCTATCTTTAGAAAAATATTTATATAATATTTCTAGTTAACTTAAATTTTATATACTATATTTTTAGTACTTTATTTAACTTTCGTTGAAGAATGTTTTACAATTATCCTTTTGACATTTTTGTAAACACTTTTCTTTATATTTTAAAAGCTTTCAATGACGATGCTGTTGTTATTGCTGTTGTTGTTATTATTGTTGCTTTCTGATTACAAGGAAATTTGTCATGGTTACCAGAGCAGACGGTCGGTCTCCCACAGATATTTGATACGAAAACCAAATGTTGACAAATGGCAAAAGGCATGGCAAGGTTGGCCAAGTTTCTCATTGCATTTGGCAAATAAAAAAAAAAAAACAAGAAAGAAAAAAAAAATGGGAAAAAAGAAATACAATTCTATTCCACTTGTTTGGTGGCAAGTGGTTGAGAGGCAAAACAGAAAAGAAGATAGATATAAAATGAAAGAGAGAGATAGAAAGGAGTATTTTTTTTTGTGCCACAAAAAATGATGAACAGTGCCAGAGTCAAAAGTTTCTGTGCAGCTGGTTTTTATTTGCTCCCTAATGCATTTTATGCTGACAGTTTTGTAAACTCTTGTTGAATCTTTGCTCAATTAATTTGAAATTTCAATCATTGTATCATTTTTACAAGAGATAAAATAAAAATTTTTCCAGTTTATTACAATAGAAAATTGTAAGAAAAAAAAAATGGTAGTTTCTAAAAATCCAAATTTTAGCAAGTTACAATTGATAGATATTGTGCTAGTACATAGATAAATTATACTAAAGTTAATAGACTTCTTTTTTAAATGGTAAATTATAATTTAAATTTGTAAACTATTTATTAGGCATTTTTAGATATTAAAAATAAAAAAATCAAAGAGACTTTTGAATATGGTATTGGCGACTTTGAAGAATTTAATTTAATTTTAACTAATACTATTGTATACTATATAAGATTATTATATAATAAAATATATATAATATAATTATATATTATTATTATATAATATATATTAAATCAATGTAAATAATACAAAATACCATATTCAATAGGTAAACAATTAAAAGAAATCGTATTTCATCTAAATAAAACAATTTCAAAAGGTTTCCGTTTGATTTTAATAATCAGCTTGATTGCTTGAAGATATTGACGGATTTATATAATTTATATTTGTTTTACGATTCCACAGTTAGAAATTGTCTCTTTTTATCTATAAAAGGATTACTTTAAACCGAAATGAACTTTTTCCTAAAAAGCAAAGCCAATCTATTTATATAAAATTTAAACGAGTTAATTATATTTTTAATAATATAAACGAAATACAACTTATTAAAGCTATTGTATCTATGTATGTATATATGCTATGTTACAAAATCAATGACTTAAATTGTAATACTCTGATTATTATAGAGTATGTATGTATGTTTGTGTATAAACACAGAGTCATCTCCCTTAGCTTAGTTTGGTGGAATGCAACCAATCGAATTCCCTTGCCATTCACAACACACATTCGCTTTATTTAGCTTCCTGCCTTTAATAAGATTCCTTTGGGGAGAAAAATAGAGAGACAGAGAGAGAGAGAGAGAGAGGGAGAGAGATGCATCTGTAGATAACCACAATTGAAGTACGATTTCTATAGACACAAACACACAGTAGCCGCAATCTCGGCACAATCTGTTACATCTTCAACTTGTAATTATTAACTTACGGCATATTAATTTATTATTTGCTATTTAATATGGCCAGCCCCTTTCGGGCTCCTTTAGTGACCAACAGTGCGACTCCCTCTACCATCACTCTACCTCTCTCTCTCTCTCTCTCTATCTCTATCTCTCTCTTTAATGCATGCTGGGTTTCATCTGCCGGCAAGCTAACTTAAGTTTTTTTTTTTGTTTTGCTTCTTCTCGTCTTTTTTTTTTTTAGTATTTTTTTTTATTTTTATTTTTTGACATTTGATGTATTTATGTGGTCTATCTAGGTTTGGGTTCTACCAACTCCACTCTCCTACTTCTCAACCCCCCTTCTCATCCACACGTTCTTTAGTCGCTGTTACAGCGCTTTGAGCGATTTGTGGGAAACTGTCCTGTCATGTAGTCGCCTAGCATTTTATTTTTATTTTTTTGATTGAGTGATTTATTTGGAAATTCGCTGTTGTTGTTGTTGCTAAAGCTGTGCAAAATGGGTATAATTAAATCGGATAAAGGGAAAGGCTTAAAAGAAGACTGGTTGTTGCTGCAGATGATGAACGTGGCTCTGCTTTTTTTTCTCTCTAGGTAAAACAAGTATAATTAGTTTAGCCAAAAAAAAGGCACTTTGTTTCTTTCATTTGGTTGCCAATGAAGTGAGGTGAAATGTCACAAAAATATTAAATAAAATAAAGAACAAGAATTAAAGAATTAATGCATTTTTTTATAAATATAATTGAAACAAATAGAAAGATTCTAGCAATGCTGTAAGAAAAAATTTGTTTACCATTCCACAAAAATGTTGAGCCGGAAATTCTCACATTTTGTTTTTCTTCTTGATTTCACTTTGAAATTTAGATCACTTTAATTGCTGATGATAGTCAATTTAATTTTTCCTATTTCTAATATAAACATGGAGTTTTAAAAACAAAAGTATCGATAGATGTAATAAAAGTCTTTGAATTACAATATACATATATAATTCATATTCAATATATTTATTCTTAATAAATTGCTGCATAATATTTACATTTAAGTAAAATATTAGCAATTTCATTCTATTTCTATTTTATACCTTTCATTTCCGATACTAGACTCTATTTAAAATACTTACACAATTTCCTTGACCACTTCAATGGCATTCGAGAGTAAATAAATAAAATTTTCTAAATGAAAAATATTGCTTTGTTTACCTAGCATACAAAAACGTGGCAAATAAAAAAAAGGAAAACATTAAAGGAAGTCATTGAATAAAAACTGCAAAAGTTCTATAAATAAATGCAAACATAACAAAAAAGAAAAGAATGAAAAAAAAAACAAAAAAAAAAAAATACAGAACCCACGTAAGAACAGAACTCTGACTCTCCTAACGAATGCTTTGTGTTTCTTTTTGCTTCCGGCGACATAAAACTGCAGTTTGGCCAAAAAGCCAGCTGCCTATTGGCGTTTACTACGCTTGAGTAATGCCTTCACCTATACTCTTTTCCTTTCCATCCCCCCACCGCCCCCGCCCATCGTAATATTTGCCATCCCCTTCATTCTATATACGATTCCCCTTCCATATCTTTTGGATATTTGGTGTGCTTCCTTTATTGGTTTGTTGTTGGTTCTCCCACTTATTGGCTCGTTTCACTTTGGTCAGTTCTCTCTTCTCAATTCTCAGTTCAAGTTCTGCAGTGTATGGAGCAGCAGATGTTGTTGGTGGGATTTCAAGTTTTTGAAAGTAATTCGTCTGGCCATAATAATTGTGGGGCATCCCATCCTCATGGACAATGGCAGAAGAGGTCCAAGTTCAAGCCACCCACCCACATTTTATTGTTATCGTAACAATGGCAGCTAGGATAAAAAAAAAAAAAAAATATATATATATATATATATATATATATATATATATATATATATATATATATATATATATTCATATACATAAAAATAGTATTCAGCTGCCAGTTGTTCGATAATGGAAATTTTGTTTGAACTCGTATATATTATGTGTATTTATTGCTTTTTACTTAAGATCGATATATTTATATATGTATTTAAGTGAATGTTTTATCGGTCTAAAAAGGTAAAAACTAATGTATTATGATAAGATATTTTATATAGATACTTTATGAGAAGAATAATATACAATCTAGTATTTAAAAAGAAAAATATAAATAATTAACATCTATAAAATTAGAAAATAATGAAAAAAAATAAATTATAGAATGCCAAAAAATAGTTTAAAATTTTAAAAACAAATAATAATTGTTAGATCAAAAGCTAATATAAACCAAAATAATAAATATATAAATTTATTTAAAAATTTTATATGTAAATATACATACACACATAAATATCTACAAAAATTTTTAAAAACGATTTAATTTGAGTTGAAATTAAGATCTATAGAGATTCCAACTAAATATAAAATATAATTTTCTAATATCAAATCGAATTGAATTACTTTAAATGACGGCAAGAGAAACTTTAATTATAGTTAGATAGGTTTCAAATATAACAAAATCATCATGTAAATCGAGAGACTCTTTGGCTTACTCAGTTGAAGATAAAGGCAAATAAAAAATTGCATAAAATGCCAACGGCCAAGTAAAATGCATGTGGTGCTCTTCTAGAGAGCGAGCGGTGCATTGAACCCCCGTGGTCCAAGCCACAAAACTAGAAACGAACGAACGACCGAACGAACGCAAAGTATTCTCTGTTCTAAACCTGGAACAGGACGGACTTTCGCACGAATAAGCACCAGCAGCAGCAGCGGCGGTTGGAAATTGTGATTGAATAGGAGGAGAATGAGGGGGATGAAGCAGCATTATATGAGGGGTGGGAGAAGCGTTCCAAGTGGAGGTACAAGTTGAGTCAGCAGCTCAGCGATTAGAAGCCTAAAAGGAAGTAATGTTGCAGAAAATGCTAAAGACAGAGAAGGAGCATCCATGTATGTATGATATTAAAGAGGGTAAGAGATGGATAGATAGCGAAAGAGAGAGAGGAAAGATCAGATTGCTGCTGGTGCTGCTGCTGCTGTGTGGACGGACCGGACCACAGAGAGTCATTGAGTCGGTGTCTCTCTCTCTCTTTCTCTCGATTGTTGGCTGGCTTCACTTTACTCTTTTTTTCCTTTTGTGTATACCCATCAGACAAAGCAAAAAATCAAAAGGTATATTAGTCTCAATATATAGGAGGGAAGTCTATATAATATTCATATATATACAAGCTTGATCCATCAAGGCATTAACTAGTACTAAAAAAATGAGAAAATTTCCTTTTAAAAATATTTTAAAAAAATATAAAAATAATAAATATATAAAATATACTTCAAATATATTTATTATAAAGAAGTTAATTATTTAATTGACCTATAGATGGCACCACAGTGCCACATATTTTCGATTATTTGTTAAAGGGTAACTTATGGTCGATTTACGATGCTTATTTATGAAATTCTTTTTATGATGGTTAAAATTGAAAAACCAAGCTTAAGACTTCGCCTAAGCCCCCCAACTCTCCTACCTACCTACCTAGCCATGATCGCGTTCCCCTCCTTACTTTGGTTATTATTATTATGTGCTTGTGGTCTGGGGTCTCAGTCTCAGAGTCTCGGTCTCTTCGTCTTTGCTTTGTTGGCGTGTGTGTAATTATCCAAGGACGCCGCTGAGTAATGAAACGACCTTGAGTGCAGCTACACATACATACATACATACATATATACACACAAACACACACACACACACACACACAGATACAAAGAAAAAGTTACATATTCTTGTTTGGGGGGGCCTTTTGTGTTTGGGCGTGTTTGGGCATCTCATTTGTTACAATGCACAACAACAGCAAAGAGCAAAAGCAACAACAAAGCTCTGCATATGGCAAAAAACAATTTGTCAGCGTCACAAACAAATAATGAAAATAAGAAAAGAAAAAAAAAATAAAGATACAGAACTAAAGAAATCTATAGAAAAGTTGATCTACTTAGTTTGAAAACAAGACCACAACAAAAGACACAACGGTTGGAAAATATATGAGGCAGCATTTGTTCTTTAAAAAAAGAGAGAGAGAGAGAGAGAAAGAGAAAAAAAATAAATAAATAACTTGAATGCATTGATTGAAAGATAGCAAATGAATAACTGAACAATTTGACCCGTAAATTGTATACAATGAAATCTTTAAGATTCTAGAAAGTAAAACTTAATCATCATAAGCTATCATAAGTCATCTACCCACATATGCTTAGATTTAAATTTTAAAATACGAAATTTCCTCATATTCTATATATGTAATTATATGTATATGTATATCAATTAATAAAACTTATATTAGAAAAAAATTTTCAAATATTTTGAGTACCATCAAAAGTAATACTAGATTGGGTTAAGCTTTTTATTTAGTCTAAGAATTATTAGATCTATTTTTAACCACTGGATGAAGAGGTAAATCTTTTAGTGCATAAAAATAGTTCTAACAATTAGTCATAAATTCTAAATACATATATTAAAATTGAATTTAATAAAGCAAAAAATGACTTAGCTATACCTATGTATGTATGTATGTATATATGCATAAACAATTATGATAGAAATAAAATAGAAGAGGGGGAATTTGGTGGTAAAACAAAATGAGGCGAAACTGTAGCGGGAATCTGTAGGCCGTATTAGTAGACTGGGCCCTCTGGTTTTTTTTTTTGTTCTTCAAGTGCATGCAGCAACATCATCATCATTATCATCATCATCGTCGTCGTCGACGTCGTCATTATCATCCCCTGAGTGCAATTTGGTTTCGTATTTGTGCCTAGGCGCATACCAACTAATCAGCCAGAGCGCAAAAATTATTTGCCATTTTTTACGCGCTGCTTCAAACGCGGCGGCAACACTAACACTAACAACAACAATAACAACAACTGGAGGCAAACTAAAAGAAAAAAAAAGAAGAAAAAACATTTTCATCGACAGAGTCGTCTACCTCTTGAATGTTGTAGATGTTGCCGCTGTTGCTGCTGTTATCTGAGCATGCCAACAGGCTGTGGCTCTCCACCATTAGGCCATAATCATCATCACACACGCCTCAGCCACAGCCAAGCCAAGGCTGTGCATCATCCAAAAACCCCCAAAACCCTCCCCCCCGCCCTCGTTCAACCAACCAAGCAAGCAACCAACCAACCCCCTTTATAAACCCAAATGGCTGAGAGGTGTGCCAAATGTCTATGATGGAGGAGCAGCAGGCAGCAGCGCAAAGAGTTAGCTATTTTTAAGTATAGGTTTCGGTTTCATTGTTGCATTTCTTTCTCTGCGTTTATGTTTATGAAATTAATGAGCAGCTTTGCCTCCTCCTTCGCCATCATCTTCTGCTCCCCTCATCCTTTTCATACCACCAGCAGCAGCATCAACAACAACAACAACAACATCATAGTTCTCCTTCCCCTAATCCCATCTATGATTTTTGCGTTTGCGTTTTTTTTATGTGTTTTTTTTTTTTTTTTTTTTTTTTGGCAAATATGCTTGCATAATTTTTGATTGACCCGCATATTTGTTGGCTTTTTGCTTAACCCTGAGGCTAGATTCGGTTATTCGAGCGTTTACTACACAATACAATTGAAATGCAAACATCTTCAATCATTTGTTGAAGGAAATCAAGCGGGTGTCAAAATGTCTTGTTTGTTGTTATTTCCCACCCCCCGCAACATCACCACCTCTTACCGCTCATTCAATCTTCCATTTCACACATTTGAAATTATTATAGCAATTTTTATTTCTTTAGATACATATATAAAAAAAATTTATTTGTTTAACCATTAAACACACACAAAGAGCACTTTCAATTTCCATCATAACTGTTGACATGAAATTTCATTTTAATAACAGATTTGACTCATATTTCAATTCCTTTTCATTTCATTTACAGGTAAGCAAAATATGATTGATTATACACTTATGCAACATTTTATCAAAAAGGGCCCAAAAAAGGCCTGCCAAAAATTAATCTGGCTATGCGGGTAAGTGGATGTGAAAAATAAAATAAAAAAAAAAACTTATTTACTATTCAACAATGTGCAACTTGAGAAAGAAGTTTCCTTAAAGTTATTTAATATTTAATATCTACAATATCCAATCACAATATATGTCCAAAAAGGAAAGAAAGGGCTAAAAATCACTATTTCTTAATTATGTGAGATAAAGCTAATTCCCATCTCTAAAGATATACATAGTTCGCATATAACAAATATCAATCAACAGTTTTCAATATTTACAAGCTGGAAATTAGGTCTATTAAAATTATTATAGAAATTAGAATTTCTTTTTTTTATTACAGAAATTAGAATTTCTTTTTTATATTACAGAAATTAGAATTTCTTTTTTATATTATAGAAATCGATTAGATTCCTCTGATGTTTTAAAGGAGATTTAGTGTACACCTTCTTTTTCAAATAAATATAAAAAAGTTTTAAATATTTACAATCTAAAAATTATTTAAATAAATATAAAAAAGTTTTAAATATTTACAATCTAAAAATATATATATATAAATATAAATATATATACTTATATTTTGTATTAACGAGAATCTTTAAGAGTTTTAAATTTAAAAGATATCCTTCAAAATGAATTACACTTTCAGTTACTGATTAAAACTATAGACAAACTAATAAATAATAGAAATATAGTTAAAAATCTAAACTTATTAAATCTCTCGCCTAAAAAAAGAAATTCCAAATCTAAAATAATATTGATTTCGGCGTCTTTTACCATAATACGACAATATCAATTTAATTAATATTTATTTTAATCATTTAATAAACTATAAAACAAACTGGTTGACCTTTGACAAAAATTGAACAAATTAAGTTTGATGGCGCTCAAGGAGGCGGAGGCGGAGGCGGAGTCGGTGACTGTCACATTAGATATACGTGTGGAAGTAGATGGCTGACATTAAGCAATTAGCGGGATTAATTGCTTTTGTGTTAAGACACCTCACCTCACTTCACCTCACATCATTTCACCTCAGTGTTCACCTCACTTTACTTTACCCAGTAACCTCCAAAAACAATTAGAATCTACACCAAAAAATATATGGTAAGGTAAAAATAATAACAAAATAGAAAAGTAAAATAATACAAAACTGACATTTGAATCATATGGGTAGGAAACATATGTATATATATATATATATATATATACATGAGTCAAGAGTGGGCACCATTTTTGGACTTGCTTGTTGCTTGGATGCAGTCCAGTTGCTGTCAAATTGCAGTGGCTCGACAGAAGGGTGGGCGTGACGACAGCCCACACACACACACACACACACACAATAAACCTAAAGCCAATAAATGGCATTAACCAAATGTGGTAAAAACAATTTTAAAACTTGTTAATAAGCAAATACACACACGCACACACACATAGAAATATAAATATATATATATTTATTTATTATATATATGTATACATATAGACGAAGATAAGTTTTGTTTTCCCACAATTGTTTTTTTTTTTAGGTGTGTTTCTGACTTCTGCGCTTCACTGACCAACCAAAATGTAAAATAAAAAAAAAACCGAACCTAACCCAAAAAAACGACTACTGGCAGCTCCCTGCTCCAGGTTCATATGCAAATTCTCTATTACTCCACCTCCATCTACAGCTTCCACTTCACATCTACATATATCCACCTTCCGCAACCCCCGCCTTTGACTCCTCCATAGAAATATGGTAGGGAAAAGATTAGTGTGACAGCTGAGCGGACGATTTGTTGAGAAATTATGGACAGTAGTCAGTCGGTCTGTCTGGCGGACGGTCGGACTGTCGGTCGGTCGGTTGTTTGGTCTGCTGAAAACAAATAACAATAAATTTGAATATGGTTTGGACAAAATCTCTCCACTGCTCTTCGTCTTCCGTGTAATGATGTGTAATACTTCTCTTTTATTTTGCTTTTTTTCTGTTTTTTTTTTTTTTTTTTTTTTTTTTTTTGTATTTTGGGTGTGTTTTAGAAAGTCTCAGAGATTAAGGCTTAATGCATATGGAAAGTCTAGGGGTTGGAGAAATACGGTTCAGCAAGGAAACAAAAAACTTGAGCTTAGATTAATAAAATGAAAAATGATTTGATTTGTTCAGTTATAAAAGCAATAACTAAACTGATTTAACTTATTATAAAGTCTCAACTATATAAATATTTTCTGTTAATCAAAGGAAAAAAAATCCTTTGCCAATAGTTCTGTAAATAAAATTAAATAATTCGATTCGTTAAAGCTCTGTTGTTCTGTTAAATGATTTATGTTTTGAAGACGTGATTAAAACCGATTATTCGAATATAATTAAATAAAATTAAAGTACAGTCACGTTGTATATAAATATTGAATCGTGGTAAACTAAATAACCTACATACACTCAACACCGTATTTCTCTTTATGCCAAAAAAAATAAAAAGATTCCCACAAAATCACCTAATGACACAGATTTCCAACCATTAAAGGTTTCCATTTTCTATGATGGCCGACCGCCCTCTTCACCCCCTAAAGGCGCAAATATTCATAAAACTGACAGCTATCTCAATTGGTTTTCCAATCATTTAGCAGTTGATATGCCATTTAACTAACAACTATACTGTCAAATATAAAAAAAAAAAAAAAATACAGACAAAAAAAGTATAGCTTATTTATTGTAATAATAATTCATTTGATTAACTTGCCAACAAAAACTAAAATATAAAAAAAAACTAAACGCCCCATTAGCCTTTCTAAACCGTGGACGGAGGCTCCAAAAACTCCGCTCACGTTTAACTTGTCCGAAAAAACGAAAGAAAAATAAAAAAAAGAAACACTCACACACACATAGAAAAAATCAGCGCAAATAAAAAAAAGAAAAGAAGAAAAATAAAAAGAAAAAAAAAAGTAAGCAGAGACATGACTTGGACACGATGGCGACTACTGTGCAGTGGAGAGCCTGCAGCAGGAAAGGAAAGGAAAGTTTTTGTTGTTGGATTTGTAGTTGGATTGGGATTTCGGTTTTGGGGATTTGCTATGGTTTTTTATTGAGCCATTATTAAGTTATAAACACGTTGCTATTAATACAAATACAAATAAATATTGAAAGCCACCAAGAAGACAGAGTGAAAGGATGATAGGGGGCAACTGTGAAAATGGTCTCTAGACCCCCCTCCAAAACAAAAAAAAAAAAAAAAAAAAAGATAGAAAAAAAAATGTTGTAAATACATAAATGTTATTTTTCTTTTTCTATTTTTATATAACATATATTTAACTTTTCTGTTTGTTGTTTTCGGTTGGCGGTTTTTTTTTTTTTCTTCGTCTGATATTCTGTGGGCGCGAACAAACTTCATTTTATTTAGTTAGTTACGATGCATTTGTTTTAATGGCCCATTTCAGATTGTAGGTGTGGCGCGCCTTCACAGTTCAATTTGTGAGGCATCATTTAACTCTGTCTTTTGTTTTTTTTTTTTCTATCTTTTTTAACTCTGGCTTTAGCTGTGGTTTAAAGGAAACAATTAAGCGAAAGGATTTTTGGAAAGGGCAAAACCAAAATCCCAAAACGTAACCAATTGAAAAGCTTGACAAGCACTCGACAGTGTGAATGTGAGAAAAATCATTTCGATACACTAAGCGAATAAAAATCAAATGAGAATTTGCTCAACATCTTCTCTTGTTGATATGTATATTGTAAAAATAAAAAGAAAAAAAAAAAAAGAAAAAGTAATTAAATTCTCATCAATTTCCTCCCAGCTGTCTGTAAGGTACTTACACATTTTTATCGTTTTCCCTTAAAGGACTCTTTCAATCTCATCAGATTCGAAATAGTTTTAATTATCTTTTCAAATAAGGAATTTAAAGAAATATATATTTCTGATATATCCATTAATAAAAAGTTAATAGCACATAAAACCGATAATAAAGCTATAAAATACAAGAATAGAAAACCTAAAAGAATCTTAAAAGATGAAAAAAAGAGGTATAGAAATATCAAAACCAGGAAACATCAATCCGGTTAATCCTAGACCTCTTCTTTTATGATTTAGGAAGAATAATAGTTATATTTCTTAAGATTATTCAGTTGTTATATAATTTCAAAACTAGCAAAATTTCTTTGTTTATACAATGAAAGCTCTCAAAAGGAATGGACAACCGGAAGCGGAACCATTTCTTATAAATTATGAACCAAAAAGCTCTTTTTTAAGCAAACTTGAAGAAGAATATTGTATGTCAAAAAGCACAAAATATGATCGCTATTCCTCCATGATTATTTCGATTATATAGATATCATGTTAATCTCTGAAAATCTACTTCTGACTGCAAAAGTTTATGGATACAAATTAAGAACAAAAAGTCATTTCTACCACGAAATAGTAAATTTATAAAATTAATCTCCCTTACATGACTATTCATTGTTCTTAGAAACGCTGAACAAAATAATAATACATACATATATATATATATATATATATATATATTATTTTTGCGTTTAAATAAATTATTTTTAAGGTATACGCCGATAGTATGTATTATAATTTTTTGCCCAACTCACAAAACTGTTCACTAGTCTCCCCTAAGGCGACTATAAAAACATTGTGATTAAATACAAAACAAAATCATATTCCAATTTATTTCCGTTAAACAGTTTTCATGGTCATTTCCATATTTTTTTGTGGTTTTTCGTGTTTGCCAAACATTATCAACGACTGGGGAGAGTGCGCCGTTGCCTAAGAACCATAATTTGTGCCGTTAGCCGCAGGATAAACCAAGTAAATTTATCATGAGAAAACAACACCACCAAACACCTCCACACCAACAATAAGAAAAACAGCAAAAGCAGTAAAACTGCAACACATAAAATAAAAAACTTTTTTTGTTTTTTTTTTTTTGTATTTTGTTTTGTATTTTTCTGTGGTAGTGAAAACGAAAAGCACTAAGTCTGTTTTCTGTCTGTTCGTCCATCTGTCTTGTCCGTCTGCCTTGGTTTGGAGTCTATAAATTACAGTTGAGCTAGTCAGTTCTGGTCTCTCTGGGTTTATAATCAGAATTTGCGCTTTCACACGCCAGAAAAAAAAGGAGGCGTGTGACAGAGGGGGCGGCAGCATGGGCAGAGAGTTTTCCGCTCGTTATCGCACTGACACAATCAAGAGAGGCCAAGCTCTGTGCCAGCCAACAAAAAAAAAAAAATACAAAAAAAAAATAGAAAATTCCTTAAATTTAATCAAAGTGTCGACTTTGAGTTACCTCTGATTAAGAGTAAGATTGAGAATAGCCTAATTTGATGTGCCCTTATAGGTTTTTTCTGTCCTTTTATTTAAATATGGTTTATATAAAAATATTATAGCATACTTATAGGGGAAGTTTTTATTTTTCCAAATGTTTATTCTATAGAATTGGTTTAAATGTTATTTTTGTTTCAGTATTAAAATATAAAAATGAAAAACTTATAATTGATTTGAGGTAATTGCAAGAATTTCTATTTGTCCCGAAAAAAAGTTTATTGTTTATCTTAAAAATATAATTGAGTTCTCCGTAAAAATTAATTAATTTCAAAGACTCATCTTTTTGATTCTATTTATAGTGTACATTTAATAATTTTATTTGCGAATTCATTATAGGGATTACATATAACTTTGCCAATTGTAATTGAATTAAACCTTCTTTCTATTTCAATGACAAAATAATTAAAAATTGGTTTTAAAAACTCATATTTTATTTAAGCATAGCTTTTTATTTTAAATCTTTAATTTTATTAGCTTTTATTATAGTTTTAGTCAACAGAAGTTTTTCTATATATAAAACCTAATGGAAAGACTTAGCTAAGTATGAAAACAAAGAAGTAACTTTTTGAATTTTTTACATCTGCTTTCAGAATTTATTAGAATAATATCTCAATTATCTCAATTTCATAATCATATTGAAACATTTTTTGATATTAATAATGAATCTCTCCAAAGATTTAGTTAATAGTAGTTAATTTATTTGATTATGTTTAGTTTGAATTTAGTGTCTCTTGAATTGTTTTTCCCAGCTCGTTATGAATAATATACCCAATTTAACCTATGGTTGCAGGGTATGATAAAACGCTTCTAACTAGGCTTAGTAGTAGTCTCTGGCATTTAGAGTCTGGAGTTGGGTGAATATTTCTTCTTCTCCTTCCTCTTCTCGTTTTTTTTTTTCTCTATTTTTTTTTTGGCATTTATGTGATAAGCAATCTGCTCTAAATTCTGCCTCTATTTCTTTTTTTTTTCTTTTTGTTGCAATGGCGCTTCCTTTTGTTGAAATTTGCACAAGGCACAATTTATGGTTGAAGATTGCTTCTCTAGTCTGGTATTTTTTTTCTTCCTTTGATTAGAAGTGAGAGGAAGAGAGATAGTAAGCATAGAGAGAGAGAGAGAAAGAGAGAGAAGGGTGTTGAATTATTTCGTTTATTCAAATTGATTTTATACAAACGTAGAACTGTATTTCGGTTAAACTGAAAAACTAAATTTATCTTTCATACGTTTTTCATACTCACGATCACCGAGGCGATGGGAAGGGACGTGCCGCGCCGCGCCACTTCACATCTCTTTATATACATATATGTAGGTACATATATATATAAATATGTATATATATATGTATATAAGTAAGTTTATCTGCTCGACTGCCAGTTTAAATTCACATTTAATCTCTTAACTGATCCTGATCGGCGGTCTTTACTCCTTTTATTATTTTGTGTGTATGTTTTTTTGTTGTTTCTTTATTGTTGTTGCTGTTGTTGGCTGGTTTATCGTTTGGCGTTCATCTGCCTCATTTATCATCATCGAAAAAAATGTTGAAGCGTGTTGAAGTTTGGTTTCATTTCGCTGCTCTCCATCGGCTGGACTCTCTGACCCACATTCTGGCCAAGTCTTATGCCTTTGACTTCCTTATGGCTGTCGTCTTTTTCTTTCTTTCTGCTGTTTCGGTTTCGGTTTTTTATTTTTTTTGGTTGTTGCTGCTGCAGTTGTTGATAAATATATGTTACACTTTTTTACTGTTATTGGCGGCCCCGCACCACCGCAGCATGTGGTTCAGTTTCGTTGTGGCATTTCTCCTCTTGTTGCAACTCTTCCTTTCAAAAAAAAAAAAAAATAAATAAATACAAATAAACAAACATACAAAAAAAAAACCCAAGCAGACATTGCATTTGGCCATTAATCGTACGTTCGTCGTTACTTTTTTTTTCTCCTTCGCTTTTTTTTCTTTTCTTTTTTTTCGTATTTTATTTTTGGTCAAGTCGAACGTCTTGTTTTCTAATTAAATTGCGTTCATGTGGGTGGCTTTATGTTTGCATGTTGTGGTAATTATTTTTGAAAACAGAATCATCTATTGAACTTTTACTTTGCATATCAACAATAAGGAGGGGTGAGTGGCAGGAGGTTGGATGGAGGGGGGGCACACACAGGTAGAGTGAAAATTAGAGAAATGATTTTCAACCAAAAAGACATCGTGGGTGGTCAACATTTGAACTAAATATCAATATTTATGTATGTGAAAGCCAGAGAGATATTAATTTTCTTATATTGAACCAATTAAAGTTATTACTAGAAATATTCTAAACTAAACTTTTAAATTTTTTTAGGTTAATTGTGGCAAGATTGATTCTTTAACTATTAAAATTATAAAAATAGTTAAATTTATATAAAATCTATGCTAATCGAACAATATTCACTTTTAAATTAGTATTCAATTAATTGAATTTTTATTGGCATTTTGCCTAAATTATTATCCATTCTGTGAATTAAATTTTCACTTGTGAAATGCCTTGTAAAAACCCTGAAAAAGCAAAAGGAAAGAAAAGAAAAAAAAAACTTTCCCATGACCAAGACAATTTGTTTTGATGTCTCTTTGCCCTAAAGTCATGCCTATTGCTTCAGTTATGCACTAATAATAAAGTTCATAGCAAAAACGAAAACAAAAAAAAAAATACATACAATAGCTAGGATCCGTCTAAACATATCCAGCCAAGAGGAGTCATAGTGAGGGCTATTCCCAGCAACTCACGACGATCCTATAGAGTCAAGGTAATTCCCATATAAATTTTTGCATTTTGTATTTTTACCTCTTTTGCGATGCTATTTTGTTCCGTTGTCCGTTGTCCGTCCGCCTGCTGTCAGCATTTCGCGTCACGTGTGTGCATATTTATTAGGTCATCTAATTGTGTTTTCCATTTCGACGAACAACATGTTTTCCAACGGTTTTCCCACACACACACACACATACAAATACAGAAGCACACATATCATCAGCAAAATGTTAGCCATGACTAGAGTTTTTCCGGTTTCAGTTGGCAAACAATTTTTAATGGTTTTCTGACGGTAAAATTTAAGCCAATGAAATGAAGTGAATGGGAAGCCATCAATTCATGTGAAATTATAATCAAAAAAAAAAAAAAAAAAAGAGCAACAGAAAAATTAAAATGTATTAAAACTGAAAATTAATAATAACATTTTCACCTTATGATTTTTGTGGAAATAACAAAATATTTGCTTTTAATTCTTCTATTATGTATATTATATTCTGTTTTAATATTTTTAAAATAGATCGTTTAATATTAATAACATTTATTTTTTCAAAATGGAATAAACATAAAAATGTTAAATTCATATTTTTAAAATTTATACAATGAATACTAATAATAAAATTTATTTATGTTTAATAAATAGATTTCTGATTCATAACTAAGATCATCCTTTATCCTTTATCGCTTAGTATAGTTTTTTTTTTGTTTGTAATTATCATTTGGTTGTCATTTGAATGATAGAACTTGTGGCCTAAATGAAATGCCAGTACAAAATGTTATCGGCTTTTAATTTAGCAACAATTTTGCACAACCTGCTCATGTCTGACCTTAAGGCATGATAAAAGCAAAAAAAGGAACACGAAATAAATGTATGTGTCTTTATGTATGTATGTATGTATGCATGTATATATTTTCACTCGACCACCTACAATAAAATGGGGATCACCAGCTATATGTGTGTGTGTGTGTGTTAGTTGGAGAACCCACATCAGGCCAGCTGGTCAAAGATATTGGTCCCCCAAAGCGATACAGCAAACAGCACACCTATGTATGTATGTATGTATGTATGTATCTGTCTACCTACCTTAATCGAAGAAAGTCTTAAATTACATAGGCACCCACACAACGAAATGAAGATACACAAACTCATCTACACACATGGACACAGACACATGAGGATACGCAGTCGTATCAAGAAACCTTCCTGTATGCTGCTGCTGCTCCTCTTCCTTTTTGGCCAACTCTTTTTTTGGTCAATTTGGTCAATGAATTAAGGTTTTTTTTTTTACCTTACTTTCTTATAATTTTTTGTTTTTTTTTTATTTTGCTCGTTGGGCAAACACCTCCAGCTGAAATTACGGAGGCGACAGACCGAGCCTCAAATTACAGTTCATTGAGCCATTTTGGTGAGCGAAAGAGAGAGAAAGGAGTCATTTCCCCTTTTTAACATTTCTTTATCTCTCGCTCGCTCTCTGCTGTTCTTCTTGTCTCATATTTATTGTGTGTATGTGTATGTGAACACACTTGACGGTCTTCCTGACCTCATTTTTCTTCTGCTTTTTATTTTTTTTTCTTTTTTGGCCAGCTGCAAGCCAAAGAACCTTCTTCCTTCTTCTTCTCTTTCATGATAAATGAGCCTTCATTTTGAGTTGAAAATTTCCTTTTTGTGCATGCATCAGGTATTATTATTTAGCTGTTACTCATATTTTGGCCACTGCTGTTGTGACAGTATGCCACACTTGATAACCCTACAAAGTCCTACCCTCTCCCCCGAATACCAACATCCAACATCCAACATCCATTTGACCATCCATTCCACACTGTTGTCATGTACTTTAACCGTACATGATGTTGTCGTCGTTGTCGTTGTCGTCGTCGTTATTCCGTTCATCATGTGATTTATGAAGCTAAAGCGTTAAAGTGTTTTATTTTATAAGTATTTTTCGCAGTATCCACCCATTTTTCCTTCCATTTATCCCTCTCTCTCTCCCTCCCTCCTTCTCTCATTTTTCCTATCTCTGTCTTATGGTTTTATTTTTCATACATTTTGGTATTGCACTTTTGTTTTTCTTCTTTATATTTCTTTTTTTTTTTACCTACTTGTCCGCACTTTGTTTGAGAACATTTCACTTTCGCCGCTGCGTGTGTTTCCTTTTTTTTTTTTTTTGGCTCATATCATAAATCTTCAAACACTTTCACATTCGTTCATTCATATATTCATTCATCCTTATTTTTCGTTTAGGTTCAGTTTTACTCATTAGCACGTCGCGACTTAGGTTAAGTGTTTTCTTGTGCCCCTTCACAGAGGTCGAGCGTTACAAAAACAACAACAAGATATAGGGAGATAGACAGAGAGAGATAGACAGAGAGAGAGAGAGAAAGAGAGTGAGAGAGATTTACTATAAGAACAGGTACTTTGTTTCTTTATTTATCCTTCACCTGCTGGTCCATTTATTCTATTTGATAGTTTTGCAAAGAAATGGCAATTCGTTACATAAAAGATAGCGTGAAGATATATGTTTATATACATACATATGTACATATATTGTATCTGTATCTCCGCATATAGCGCATGCCATAAACTCATTAATTTTTTTTGTTGAAAATTACCGTTATTCAGTTGATCCTAAAATTTACCATTAAATGTTTTCAAGTGCTTTGACATTTTACTGACATTTATATTCCATACAAATACAGTTGAATTTTCTTGTAGTGAATTTCTGAATGAATTTCTAACTATAATGAATTAATTTTTGATACACAACTTTCTCATTATATTTTCTGTTCTATAAAGTTTCTTTGCAATTAAGTTTTTCTCTTGTTCAATGCGAATTCATTATAGGCAAGCTCGACTGTAATATAAATACGTTTCTTTGTAATATGTCTGCTTCTAAACTTTAAATAAACTAAGAATATTCTCATTTAAATGAATGTCCGTATTTTTATTCAAGTATTTTGATTTATTTAATGTCATTTTTATATTATTTGATATTTCAAAATTTTCACTAGCAATGTTTTTTTTTTATATATTTAAAAACGTTTTAATTTAGTCAGCATTTCGTTTATTTATTATTTTTATATTTGAATTTGTTGTCAATTCTCTTCTTTTTATTTAAAGGATTTTTTTTGATTTTAATTTATATTTTTCCATATTTTTGTTTAATGTTTAATTTTTGATTTCGTTTTTAAAAGGTTGTTGGCAACCTTTTTACGATATTTCGTTAAATAAATTGTAGAAATTATTTCATATAAACTTTTTTTATATTATTTTAATTTTTTCAAATTTCTTTTATACTTTTTAATTTAAAATCCTTTAAATACAGTTTTGAGAATCTAAATATCTTTAGATAGAAAGAGATAAGAATTCGACCAACATTTATTTTAATTTAATTATTTTGGTTTCCGTTGGTATGATCAAACTTAATCCAAGGATAATTCCCTTAAAGCCTTAATTAAGTAAATCGAAAATGAAAACCAGCCAAAACCCTGTCAAATGGGAATCATCTTATTTAGTGGCTGCCAAAAATTTGCCTAAACGGCTAAATAGAAGAGAGAGAGAGAGAAAGAGAGACAGGGAGAGAGAGGTCAGAGCTAAAACCAAATTGGGCAACCGCTAAGAGGAACAGCACCTCTTCTAGCATTCCCCTCTCCCAACTTCCCCGTCCATCCCCCCTTCCCTCCTCATTCACCTTTCACCATAAAGCCGCACACACAAACCGTATGCCCACTTATTTTCACCGCGATGGCGTTTGACCGCATCAGAAGCGGCGCAATGCTGTTGGGAATTTGAATTGAGAGATTAAAACGATGCTGCTCCAGCTTTAGATACAAAAACAAAACAACCAACAACCAACAACCAACACCAACTGTTGCCCACCCACACGGCAAGCGAATTGTGAATTGCGAATTAGAAATAGAAGAAGGTGTTTAGATTACGTACCACCTCATCCTTCTCTTCCATCCAATTGTTGTCGTCCAAATGAAAATCATGCCTCGTTTGGTCTCTCTGTCTCTCTGTGTGTGTATGTGTGTGTGTGTGTGTGTGCAACAGTTGCCAGTCCTTTTCGGTGTCATGACATGGCCGCCGACCAAGTGAAAGCAGGTTAAATGCAAATAAATTGTATGGCCAAAAACTGAAAACTTGGTGCCAACCAATGAAGAAGCAAGCAAGAGAAACAGAAGAAAAATATATATATACATATGTACATACATACATACATATGTATATATTATTTTATATATGTATATACGGTAAAAGAAACCGAAATGTCTGCTACAATTCAGTTTTTGGGCCAGTCTTTTCATTTGATTGCAGTTGATTATGATAATTATTGATAATTATGCGGGTAATTTGCACAAATATTTAACAATATTTCAAATTATTGTGGTAAAAAGGTTTTCAAAAATAATATCAAACCATAAATACATATGTAAAGTCGAAATGACCAAAAAGGGAAGAAAAGAATTTCATACAAAAACTGAAAAAGAAAAGAAAAGTTCTTGAGGTACTTAAAGTTAAATAATATGGAATTTTTAAAGTGATTACAATTGAGATATAATTAAATTGAGGTAATTAGCATAGTCTAAAACCGATCGAAATTGAATTTATCTTAAGTATTGAATGTGAAGATAAAAATTTGTTCTCAGTGATACAAAAAGTTATTTAAAATATTGCAGACTAAAAATTGGGAAATACTTTTAATTTTTAAATCTATTTTTGAAGTCATTATAATTTATAATAATATATATAGAAGTTGAGAAATATAAATACAAATGTTTAATTGTTTAAACACTAAACGAATTTTTAATTCTCGATTTTGAGAATTTTTCTATTTACTCTAAAATAAATTAAAACAAATAGCTTTTATTTATGTCTTTGCAGCAGACAATTATTGGGAATAAATCAAAATAAATAGCTTTTATTTATGTGTTTATATCGATTGTTATTTTTTTTATTGTGTTGAAAATATTTTTAACTCATAAATTTATTGGTGATTTGCTTTGCATTTAACTGTTCATACAAATTTTACTTTGTTCTGTTAAAAAGCGTAACCGAAATAAAAAGAAACCGGAATTAGAACTTTGGTTTATTTCCATTTAAAGTCAAGTCTAAAATTGTAAAAATTTCTAAATAATTATATTTTATTTTATTGTTGTTCTTTTTTTTTTATTTTTGGAAAAATATTTGATTCAAAAGTGTTAGTAAAACTGTAATGGCAAATTATTTAGACTGATTATAATAATTTACAGACTTTAGGTATATGAAGTAAATGTATATGAATGTATATATCAACTGGGGATCGTAAAACAATAATAGCCTCTCATTAGAACTTGTTAAACAAAAAGGTGTCATTATTCTTTACCACCCTCTCTCTCTCTCTCTAGTGTTCTCTCTATTTCGTTTTCTTTGCAATTAGAAAGATTTTTGCAAACTTCCGGGTAAAAGGCGGTAATTTTTTGGTTTCCCACACTAAGAACCAGGCTAATAATCACACAAAAATATGAACAATCTTAATAATGTGCCTCTGCCTCTCATTAATGAGAGCAACACCTCCTCCTCCTCCATCTCCTGCCTCATCTTCATCTTTATTTTCATCTTTTACTCCACCTCCGCTGTCTATATTATATGTGCAACTTCAACTTCTGATATTTTTTTTTTCTTTACTGCAGTAGCCTGAGAAGATTTTGAATTGTTTCATAAAATGCACAAAGCTGCGGTAATTGTGTCAGGCAAATGACAGAAGTCAGACAGAAGACGAGTAGAATTGTGGGTAAAAGACGAGTGGAGTGGAGTGAAATGAAATGAAATAAAGTGGATTGAAGAGGAGACTGAGCAAAGGGGTATAAGACGGTAGATGGAGACGATGAAGCCATTTCCAGATTGCCAGGTTATATGCTAATGTTGACAAGGATCCTCTCTTCTAGAGGCCAGATAATTTATGCTTAGGCTTCGATTTGCATTTCATTTCATTTCCATATGTGCAACATGAGAAGGAGTGGGCGATTCAAGAAAATGCAACAAAAGCTTATAGACATCACATTCATGTTGAACATTTCTTGGTGAAATTTCGACCCAAATTAAAGACAGACATCCCGAAAAATATGAAATATATGTTGATATATATACAAATATATATTTATGGCAACGCCAGTGATCCATTGAGTGACCAAACCGATCGATCGATCGATCGATCGATCCAATGATTTTAATGAGTTCGCTGGCGCGCGCTTCATTTTACACAATATCAATATCAAAGCAGGTCACAACTGAAAGTAAAAAGAGATCGAAGATCGCAGATCGACCGATCAAGGATGAGAGTACATATAAATATATATATACATATATACGGCTGACCCAATTTTTTCGCTTTTTATTTTTTTTTTTTTTTTTGTTAATGGGGTGCCAAAGGCCGCTAAAGCAATCCATCTTTATTATGATTACTCTTCTCCTTTTTCAACTCACTATCTCTTACTTACCCCCCTTCCATTTCTTTCTCTCTCTCTCTTTCTTTCTGTCTCTTTATTCCTGTCTCATTCTGTTGCTGTATCTTGGCGATTTTCACGCTCAATTAATGTTTATGACAAGTGACTGTGGACTTTGGAAGCGAGTTGTTGTTGGCATTTGGTGGTTTTGACGGTAGTCAGAACACGCATCTCCATTCCCCATCCCCATCCCCATCTCCATCCCCATCTCCATCTCATCTCTCACGATCGATTTGAATTTGCGAATTTGTGATTTCATATGTGGAAGGAAAGTAGCGTCGCATCGCATCGCATCGTGTCGATCTATTTTAAATTTGAATTTATGTTCATTGCTGAAATTTGACATGTTTGTGTGCTTGACTTGATTGATGCCAATTCCTCTATAATGTACCAAAGGAGTCGGTTTTTTTTTTTCTTTTTTTCGTGCCTGTAAAGTTTGCGGAATTGGAGAGTTTGTGGGATATTTGGTGTATATCTGAGTGTGGGATTTTGTTAGCGAAAAGCAGCTTAACTATCCTATATAGCAAAGTTAAACCAGTTGCTGCTACTGCTGCTGTAAAACTAAACAGTTAATGGCATTCAATAGAAGGAGAAGCCAACCACAAATCCCAATGAAAGTGATTGAAGAGTGCTAAATTTCGACATTTTTTCTTTTTTGTTGTTTTTTTTTTTGCAATTGAGGATGTACTTGGTTTTCATATAAAAATCATATAAGTATATACATATGTACATATGTATGTATATATACTTAATGCAGCAATTCATTTTTATTTCAATGTTAAAGGCTTTCATTAAATAGCAATTATTTTTTTTTAAGTTTAACTACTTAAAGAAGAAGACTATGTTGTACATTTTTTCCTTTTTTTTATGCTTAAAGTAAAAACAGCCTAAGTCCTAATTAATCTTTATGGCATGGGATTAGAGTAACCTTAAATCCTCAGAGATTTAAATATGATAATCTTAGTATTTCAGACTTTAACTGGAATAGCTAGGACTTGGTTTTTGTAAACAGGAACTGGAAATTGGTTTCAAAATATTGTGCACATAACGTGGCTTAATTTAAAGCAAGAAATCGCAATTATTTATTGAAAAAAAAATTCTATTTTTTCTGTTAGTGTTCCCATGTACATATAATGTGTTCATCTTATTCGAAATCTTTTAAAAAATCGAATCTTTTGCTATACAGAACTAAAAAAAAAACTTTTACTTCCTTGCTGATGATACATTAATTTATTTTGCTGCTTTAGCTTTATGCAGATTTTCTAATAAATTCTTGAACAAATTACAATTATTTACAAAATTTTGTATTAATTATTAATCCATATAATAACTTTAATTTATTTAACATTATTTGAATTGTAATCTAGAATATTTTTCTATGGCTATTGCTATTTGTTTTATAAATTTAAATAGATGTAAATTTTATAATACAAAATAAAGTTTTGTAACTTAATTTTACTTTAATAGCACAATAATATCAATTTCTTCAGCTGGCAACATATAGTATGTTGCTAGAAACATGTTGCTAGAGTTATGGCTCGTGCTCTCACTTAACAAAGGCAGCAGCAGCTAAACCGAGCCGGCTCAGTCTCAACACCCGGCTTCAACTTTACCACTCTCTCTTTCTCTCTCTCTGTTTTAGAGGTACTCTGTCTCGTTTTGTTAGTCCGCCTGGCTGTCTCTCTCGCTTTGATAGGTCTTTACCTGTTGTTGCGCCGCGTACTGCAACTTTTGCAGATCTCTTTCAGCGATCTTCTCTCATTCCGTCAATGCATTTCCGCGCATACAGACGTCGTCTGGTGACTTTTCTTTCGCCTCTTGCCGCTGCAGCAATTTTAGCAAAAAAAAAGAAAAATAAGAAAAAAAAAAACAAAATTTCCATCGCGTGTGTTCTTCTTTCGTTGTTGCTGTTCCGTTTGCTTTCTTGGTGAATTTTCACTTTAGCTAAAAATATTTCTGGAATTTATGGACTCGATTTATTTAATATTTCTTTATTTTTTTTTCGTTTTGCTTGCCATAATGTGCTCTATCATATTATATAGAGAGAATATATGTAACTAACTGTGAATTGAATGATTAATGTAAAGTAAGTCTTTAAATTTTAACCGATCAATGGGAACGCTACTCAACTTTGGTCTTGATTAAGAGACATGTTTGACCTTTTTGATTGTTGCTTGTTGTTTGTTGTGGGGCGTGGGCGTGTTGTGAGCTTCAGCTACAGTTTCGGTTTTAATTTCGGTTTGGGTTTTGTTTGTGACACATTTATCTGATTAATTTTTTTGACTGACAACTCTCAGACAGACAAAAGTTGACCGATAATTTCAAATTAACAATAACAAACAAACAAACCATGTTTGACCTCAATTTTACCAAAGAGTTACCATGCTAGAAGTGGAAAGAAAAGGAAAAGAAAACCATAAAGGTGGGAAATGGGATTCGTTATAAGGGGGGCGGGGCGGGGAGGTTGGAAAATCACTGCAATTACGCAAATGACGTAACGACGATGACGACATAAGGCACACGACAATAACAGAAAAAGAAAGACAAAAACTCGGTGCAATAAAGCAATTAAAATGTCATTGTAAGAAAGTAAAGAAAAGGCAAAGAAAAAGAAAATGAGATATATAAATATATACATATGTATATGGGAAATGGGTTATAAAAACGGATATGAAACCAAAGATACAACCAAAAAGATTCGGCCAGATATCAAAGGAAAAATTCGGCCTGGAAGTCAGTAATAAACAATGTGTGTTAGTGGGCGAGGGAAATGCAATTGAGAGCAAATGTTTTTTTTTGACTGCTTTTTTCGTGTTTTTTGTTTTTTTTTTTTTATTTATTTTGTTTTTGTACTCAGCGATTGAGATAAGGCGCAAAAGGTAACGGGCATGCGGCATGCTTCATGCGGTAAATAGCTTTGATGCCCCATCCTCCATCCCGTCATTGTCGTCGCGTTGATCAGCTGTTGCTATCGTCAAGTAACGACAAACGATTCCTAAATAAACCTAAATGATTTTTGATAAAAGAAAATAAAAAATCCAAAACAATTTTCCACTTTGAACTACTCAAATTGTACATGTTTGTGTGTATGTGTGTGCATGTGCATACAAGTGTGTGTCAATAATAAATATTTGCATAAAGTTGCCGAGTTTTTCCTAGTTGAAATTCCCAACGTAATGTGTTTGTTCAACCTTTGAAACCTATTTTTTTTTTTTTTGTTTTTTGATTTTTGTATTTCGGTGAGATTGCACTTACTGATTCTCCAGTTTTGGTGTGAGAAAAACAAATATCAGATTGGCAGGACCACTTTAAAAAGGTGTTGAGAAACAATGACAAGTGACATGAAGTTTTATATGAGTCCTGTCCATTTCGATCTGATGATAGACAATTTTATACTGTATTCTTTATTTGTAAAAAGTAATAAATCTAGAAATTAATTGCATTTAAGAAGTTTTACTTTAAAAAGAATTTAAAACAAAAGCTACGCAATTGAAAGTTAAGAGTCAGAATTGAAGTATTTTAAAGTACTTAAAGTATTTTAAAATTAATTTGTTTTAAGATTTTTACAAAATTTAATATGCAGCAATTCTTATATGTTTATAATGATTTCGCAAATTAAAAATTCATAAACTGTTTAAAATTAGAAAACAAAATTATTATTATTAAAAAAATATAAGAAAAATATTTCATAGTTCTGTTTAGGCAAGTATATATATGTAGACTGTTTTTAAAGTGATGTTTATCATCACATTAAATATCCCCAAACAAAAATTGTTTCAAATTCATTAATCAATATAAACAATTTTTGGAACAAACTTCAAAACATTTTCAAAGTTTTGCATCTTCTTCTGTGTAAAATTAGAAAAAATTGAATTCATTAAAGCCAAAATCAACGAATACAAATTAAAAATGTTTGAAATGTCTTTCGACAAGAGAAATAGTTTTAAAAGTAAATAAAAAACAGAACATTTTAATTATACCTTACATAATTACTAAAATTTTCTTATATATGCATGTATTGGTTTTTTGGCTAGATGAAATAATGGAATTAAATAGAAAATTTAGAATTCTCAGTAATTGACATGATACTTAAAAGTTTGTAACATTAATTACTTAAATTTCTTTGTAAATAATTATGATAATTACATAAAATAAAAAGATACTCTATATTTTAATAATTTGGCCCTACATGTGGGAAAGAGAATGCAATTTCTTAACAAAAAAAAACTTCTTTGCCATGCTGTTTTCCATTTAATATTTAAGCTCCACCAGACTCCATCACATTAATTAACAACAATTAAAATCAATTAAACTGAATGCAAACATAGACACTGCAAAATCACAGACTCATCACTCCCTCTGTGATTTGACATTTCTATTATGTCAGTTAGGCCATTCAGTCAGTCACTCATTCAGTTAGTCAGTCACTTCACTAATTCAGTCAGTCAATCAGTGAGTCAGTTATTTAGTTAGTTAGTTTGTCTGTCTGTCTGGTCAATTGGTAAAGTCCAAATGCAAAATTAAAAATTCTACCCTTTCAGTCTGCTCTATACACAGTATCCGTCAAATGTTAATGACCAGCTTGGAAAATCTATAAATAACGAAAAAAAAAAAATAGACTGGGAAAGGGGAAAAGGAAAAAAAAAATGAAGAGATGAGAAAAAGAAGCGCCAGTTCGAGGCGTCTCCATGGCGAATCAAGAGCAGCTTAAATGTATCCAGACCCCCAGTAGCAATAGTAGTCAAATGCAGGGGGTGGAGGAGGAGGAGATACGGAAGGGTCATATGAGCTCAATGAGGGAGGAAAAGGGGAAGTGCGGTGGGTTGGTCCAAGTAGGACGAGCCTATCAAATGCCTGGCATCATTTTGACTTTAATGCGTGGTAATTATGAAAAGTAAACTTCCACCAAGGCGGAGAATGAAAAGAAATATCTCGCTTCTGGTCTTATGGTCTCCTACAGACATATGGAGAGAGGTATACAGACACACACAGACTCACACAAACACAAACACAACATACACATACTCACACACAGTGCCCATTAGTTGCGGTTTGAAACTTGGCTGAAGGTCGCTGCCGAAGTCGATGGTGGAATTTACATTAACGCTTTGTGTGGTTGATTTATATATATATATATATATATATATATATATTTTGGTCGACACCATGTTACCTGTAAAATAAACTGGCCATTTCTTGTTTACCTCTAACAAAAAAGGATCATCTCAGCACTTTTATTTATTTCAATACTTTTATAATCCAAATAATGTAGATAAATAATTATTTTGTTTATTATTGAGAGCCATATATAATTTCTGCCCCCATATTGTAATAGGATTATATTATATTATATTTTAAATAACTCTAGTAGTATTAAAAAACCGTTAAAATTAGCCTAAGATGGCTACTAAAAAAAGACTCGCTCCGTGTCCCAAGATGATAACCTAATTAGGAACTTCTTTTTATCACATAATACTTTAGCAACGTAATCCTAGTTTTGTAAAGGACTCCCTCCTCTATTTGTTACAGAGTATCTCCAAGTCGCTTATTAAAATAACTAAATGGAATTTTATCATACAATTTTTTACCATATTCTCCCATATATAATTCAGTACGTCACTTCTTTGACAGCTAGAGAGTGAGATAGAAAGAGTCCAAGACCGAGAGCGTGTCTCTATGTACATATGTATATATATATGAGAGAGGTATGGGGAGTAGCAAAGGGGAATAGAAGAGTAAATTCTGGTGTGACTTTTGGCTTACTCTGACGCGCTTTTCTGACAGCTCTACCCAAACGGGGAGGGTACAAATATCAGTTTGTTGGCGTATGAGAAGGGGGGAAGTCCGGGGTTCCGAGTTTATTTTTTGCATAAATGCATAAAAATTGTTTGCCATTGTTTGCAGTTGACGTCCAGTTTTCATTTTACTCTGTCTTTTTTTTTCGGTTTTTTTCGGTTTTTTTTGTTTTTTTTTTTTTTGTCATTTTGAACTGTCAAAATATTGAGCTGTCTGTTTGGGTGTTTTTTTTGTTTGTTTTGTTTTTGTAGTTGTAGAATCGGAATTGTGTAAGTTTGTCAGTTTTTGGGACACATTTGTTTATACATACATACATAGATATATGTACATATATTATATAGTGCAGACAGGATTTTAATTGAAAAATGGCACAAGTCCAAACCTGGCAACGAAAACTGAAATACAGATTTCAATTTGATTTGTTTTCCTAAAAAATGTCTACAATAAAAAAAAATGGCACAAAACATAAATTTGTATAGATAATATTTGTAGAAAATTATTTTTTCTTAAATTTGTTTAACTAATGAAAAAAAAATATTAAAATTACAAATTCTGTAATTACTAAGTATAACGAAAATGTTTATAGAATTACTCTGTGATTTTTTGTGATTTCTTACAATATAAATCAATATGTTGGTTTAAAACTATTAAAAGAAGAATTTATAGTTTTCCTTTTGGTTAAAAAACTTAGAAAACCAATTTAAGTAGTGTGATCAATTAAACCGATCTAATAGTTAGTTATTTTTCATTAACCAGCATTATCAATTATAGTATAGAACCTCAATTTTACTTAATTCTTATTTTAAATTTTAAGTTTTCTAAACCAATTCATCGAACACCAAATAATAAATCAATTTTGTAAAACCTTTTAAACACTTTACAAACATTTTTGATGAGACAAATTGTTAATTTAATATACGATGCACTATGGATAAAATTTTCTCACCAATCACATGAAAACCTTTTTTGTTTTTCGTTATTCTTTTCTTCTTTTTTTTTTTTCAATTTGTTGACACTTTTTTTTATTTTTTGTTTTTGTTTTTGTAGTTGTATGTGCAGTGCTTTGGTTGAGGGTCAGTTCAGTCAATGACCATTCAATAACCAAAATAAGAAAGACAAGAAAAATACTTGAAAATAGTTTCCAATGCTCAAGTGCAACCCAAAAAAAAAAAAAAAAAAGGGAATAGAAACAGCATAGAAATTGTCAGAGATGCTATCCATCATTAGACTCAATTTGTTGGCTACGCCTTAAACATGACTGGGCAAGATTTTCAGAATGTTTTCAGTTCAGTCTCGACATGATTCTAAATAGCATGACAAACAAAAGCGTGGAAAAGAGTAAATGCATAATGCATTCATTATAAAAAATTACAAAACACAAAACTGTCAACAAGTCGTATGAGGAAGGATGAGTATAAAAATTGAAATTGGAATGAGATACTGATGATATTGATGATGATTGGATATTGGGAGAATGTTAACCAAAAAGAGTTGCAACGGTAGCTAAGAGGAAACTAATATAATATAATATTCAACCATATTTGGCTATTAAATCAAAACTGTTCGATAACTGTCGAAAATGTCAAATGTTAGTTTTGTAATTAGTAAAAGAAAAAAAACCAATTTCGAACAGCTGACAATTTGCAACTGTCAGTGTGTGACATTTGGCTAGATACTTCATAGTTATAACTGCCTACCATATATGACAGCTTCAAAAGTTTAAGTTAATTTTTCTTATTGATAGCATTTCGAATAGTAGTAGCAATAGCAGCAGCAGCAGCAGCAGCCTTGAGGCTACTGAGCAAAATCAAATGTCAATGAAATGTCTAAAAACTATTTATAACTCTGTTATTGAAATAAATATTTCATAAATAAATATACCAATTGGCGAGGTTCAACCTCTTTTAGCCAAGCACGCACACAAGACAACAAATGTCTAGACTCTAGACAATAAGAGAGGTACAGTCACGCCTGCCATAACTATGCAATAAAAGTGAAAGCTTTTTGCTTTTGCTTTTTGGTTTTCCTATTTTTATTTTTCATTTTCTTTCTTCCAGAATATATCTTTAAAAATATATTTCTCTAGCTACATCTTTAACACCTAAAATGGACAATGATAGATCATTAATAGAGAGTATATTTTGTTGTTGGGAGTCCAAACCAAATACAGTCACGACCCTGTCATAAGTTGAAAGGTCGTGTGAAAGGCTCGAGAAGAAAAATAATAGTAGAAATAGGAAAAAAAAAACACACACTCACACACACACACAACCGAATTTTCAAAGTGCAATTTGATTTGTTTAAAAAAAATGTTGAAATTGCTGTCCAATGTGGAGACCAAGTTACATACCAAAAACCATGGCCAAAACCCCCAAAAAAGCGTCCACAGACATGAGCTTGTAAAGCGATCTTAGGTACATATATATATAGATATAGGGAATTGTAAGCAGGAAATGATTTTCTTTTTTTTCTCTCCTTTTTTTAAAATTTTGTTTTTGTATTTTGTGACAATTTGTGTGTGTGTGTGTGTGTGTGTGTGTTTTGTGGCATGTTGTGTAATAGCGTTCAATTTTTGAGAGAGAGGAAGAGGGAACTATATTTCTTGTAAGCCGGAAGAAATGATAAGCCAGAATAGAATAAAATTTGTTAAGGAAAAAAAAATTGTTTTTAACGATTTAAATCAACGAATTAAAGCTAGCCAAGTTAACAACAAAGCCTTTGTGGTAGTGTCCTAATGTCGCCGCATTCGATAACCATCGATTAATCAATTATGCATTTCAACCAAATTATCAATTCAATTTAAGAATAGATCACACAAAAAATTTATATAAAATATATTTATTGATTTATATATTTAAATAATTACAAAGTCGATGCCATTTTTCGTCATATATTGATTGCTATTGTCTTTCAAGGATTTCTTTAATAATCGCCGTATATATGTATATAACTCTATAAGTTTTACTCGTAAACAAAGAGACAACAAAAAAACACATTAAAAGAACTTTTATAATTTTTTGAAACCCTCTCGCACATCAAATATACTTAACGGTAAAAAAAACTCCCATGAAAAGTGAATAGAACACTCACCTATGCAAACTAAGTGCCAGAGTTCTTCCCGACCAGTCCCCCTTCACCACACCGACCAGCCACCTTCCCCTTGTCCAAAAGCCACACTTCATAACGACTCATAGGCGGCAACTCTGACAATAATAATAATAATAAAAAAAAAAAAAGCGCACCCATCAAAAGGCGTTACAAATTTTGATTTCTTTTGAAAAGTTGCGACGCCTTCCAAAAAAAAAAAAAAAATGTTAGAAAAATATCAATTACAGCATAATTATGTGTGACGCAGAAGATGAGGAAGAAAAAAAAAAGCAGAAGAAGAAGCAGCAGATGAAGAACTATGACAGCCAAATGATTGATTTGTGGAAAGAAAACCCAAGAAAATGAAGATGGAGACTCAGAGAGTCGAAGTCAATGTCGGAGTCGGAGTCGGAGTTGAAGTTCCACTATGAGGCGAAGAAAAGCTTTTCGACTTTCTGAACTTTTGACACATCGTAAGGAAAATTTTTTTCGTTTGTCATCGCATACACACACACACACACTCACACATAGACATTCAAATATACACATAATTTAATTTTAAACATCGTTGTCTACCTTCACTCTCAGCCACCCCTCCTGTTATCTATTCCTTTTTGCCAGTTTTTGATTGACTGGCCAACGGTACAAACTAAAGAACAAGTCGATGGAGAAATGATATTGGACAGTAGAGAGGGAGACAGAGAGCGAGAGCGAGAGGGAAGAAGTGAGAATAGGGAGAGAAGTCAAAAGTAAAGAATAGGGAATGAAGTGTGTACAAAAGATCTTCAAACATCGTCGTATCGTAACGTCTCGTCTCGTAATTGCATATTAAACAACATTTATACAAAAAAAAAAAAAAAAGAAATTTAAAAAAAAAGGAGAAAAAAAGTTATGTTCAGTTTTTTTTTTTTTTAACTGGAAAGGTCTTATACTTGGTACATCCACCTTGAATGTTACCCACCCCAGAAATCTTCCTGCTCTCCTCCTCATCCTTCTGTATGTCTTATTCAATGTCAATGTTGTGACCTTTGTTAAGCATTTTGTTGTCCCCTTCCATCACTCCTCTCTTTCTCTCTCTTTCTTTACCTTTCTTTACACCTTTTTTTGTTGTTGAAGTACCGTTGTTATTGCATTAAAGCTTCTTTTTTCACAGAAAATCAATTGCATTGTATGGTTATTTTTTGTTGTTGTTGGTATTTTAACAATGTTAAAAATTATTACGCAAATTTTATTTAAACATCACCAAAAAAGGAAAAAGGTATAGAAATGTATCAATAAATTAAAAGGTTATTTTTGACCTATCAATAATTAAATTAATAATTAATCACAAACTATTAAATTAAAATTAAATTTCTCTACTCTCATTAGATCAAATATTATTAATAAAATATACATATATATTCCTGATAACCATTAAGGAATTGAATTTGTATACTTATAAGTATATGTTTATATCCCCATAATCTTTAATAATAAAAAGAAAAGAAAGGTTTATTTCTTATAAATTTATTTAGTTCCATTTAATTTCAATTTTTTTTTTGTTTTTTGTTTTCTTATTTGAATCAATTTCTCCTCACTTCAACTGTCAATTGCCAACTACTTTGCATATTATTCAAAATCATCAAATTCAAGTGCCAAAGTCAAATACTTCACTCAGAAAATAAAATGTTGAGTGTGAAAAGATGATCAAATAAAATGTAATGAAAACAAACGGAAGTAAAATGAAAACAAAACAAAAATAATTAAATTGAAAATAAACGAAAAATTATAACTAAAGCCAAAAGATAAAAAGAGAAAAAAATAAGTGGGGAAAAAAAGGAAGAAAATAATCGGGCTAAGAAAAAAGACCTCAATACATATTTTATTAGCTGTAAATTTTATTAATGTGGCTATAAATTGAACAAAAACAAAATCGAAAACAAACAAAAAAAAAATGAGTTAAAAGAAAACCAAAACCGAAACAAGATGTGCAAAACTGGCAAAGAGCAAGCGGCAGATGGCAAGGGAATTGAGGCAGGTGGTAAAGAGCCAGGGTAATGTGAGGACACTTTTGGTTGGGCAGTGTGTCGTCTAGTTTATGGATAAGGTGAAGGAGTCGGTTTAGTTTTGTATTGCAGGGAAGGGGGTGGATGTGTAGGGAACAGTATGTGTGTATGTGTGTGTGTGTGTGTGTGTGTGGAGGTGGGGAAAGGAGGGAAGCGTACATTTGATGCTGGCGTTGAAAAGAAATACACGAGTGTTAAATTTATTTAAGCCAAAGATAAACACGCCAAGCTCAAAGCCCGAAAAGGAGCCACAATAATACACTCAACAAAATGTATTAAATAATTAAAATATTAAAGTTAATATTAATATAAATATATAAAATTAAAAACTTTTTTATTTGACAACACTTTATTTACCTATTCAAAATTTCTAATTAATATTAAGACACAGCTAATGTAACAGTTAATACTCGGTTGGTAGTGGCTCATATCTGTTATACATATTACATTAATGTATATGTACATATGTTCACAAGTTTATCGCTATTATTGTCAAACTTTTATTTAATAAATTGATATAATAATTTTTATATTTTTATTAAGCATTACTTTCTTTTCTCATTCAATATTTCTAATTGATATTAAGATATAACTGATATAACAGTTAACATTCGTTGGCTAGTGTTTCTTATCTGTTATACATATGTATATCACTTTTAGACAGTCGAGATTTGTTATAATAAAATCGTGAGTTTATAACGAACTTTCTTATATAGAAATTTAAATATATACACTGAAAAAAGAATGAGAAAGTTGTCTCTTTTAAATTAATTCATTATACAGAAAATGTTTTTGCTTAGAATTTTACTAAACGGGATTTTTATTTTTTTTTGGCTAAATATTTGGTTTTTGGCTAAATATTAAAGTTTTCTTATGTATATGCAAAATAATTTTATTTCTCTTAGTGTAACTTCTTCAAATGGCCACACAAAAAATTATGCATAAAATACTAAACAGGGAGAGAGAGAGAGAGCGGGAGAGAGTGAGATAGCGAGCAAGAGAAAGATATGAGAGACACAGGGGGAACATGAGAAGTGGGAGTTTGTGTTCATGAAGGGGGGCGAAGCGGAGGAGGGTTGGCTTACTGATCGAGGGTGTTGTGTGGGGACAACAAGTTTCCCGAATGCAGCGACAGGAACTAAATCACGTGTTTGTTGTCTTTGTTGTTGTTGCATCTTCTAACTTGACTTTGGCCAAGTCATGATAACAGGTTGAAAATGTTGCAAAACCACTTTATGGCAAGGGGTGGTGGTGGCAGAGAGAGAGAGAGAGAGAGGGGGTTTGGTATATAGGGAAGTCAAGTAAGATCGTCAGCCTGCTTAGCAGCGGCTTACACATGTTTGTTTTGTCTTCTGTTGCTGCTGCTGCTGCATCTTCTTCTTCTTTTTCTGCATCTTGTGACTCTTCATCTTCAGCCTTTTGTGTTTGATGCAAAAACATACCGTTAGCTTACCGATATATGTATACTATGTATGCAACAAGCAAAAAAATAGAAGAAGCAGAAGCCAAAGCCAAAGACTTTTTTTTTTTACTATTGGCAACAACAACAAACAAAAAGAGGAAAAATAAAATCTTGTTTTTCGTCGATCGATCGATCGATGAATCGGTCGGTCTGCCAGTCGGTTGGGTCCGTCGATCGCCTGAAATAATATCTAATAATGCATATAATTTTCACATTCAAAGAGCCAACAAAACTGGATGGTGAACAGGGTGAGCGAAAGAGAGAGAGAAAGGGATAGAGATAGAGATAGAAAAAAAAAACGCGGCATGGGGCTTTAATATCATAAAATATTATGATACAAAATATTGTGGAGCGGCCTTAGATCTTGATCTTCATATGGAATAAGTGATGTGAATCCGTGTGGATTGGTAGTGCCAGAAGGGGCTGTTAGGGGTGTGCGGGAATATGACGAGGATAATATTATAAGCTTTTTCGATATTATCTATGAGATGAAGTTGAAATTTGTAAGCGGATAGAAATAGATAAGCAAAAGCAATCAATAATGCAACCACGAAGACAAAAAACATAAAAAACAGAAAAAAGAACTCCACTTAAAAAAAAAATGAAGCAAGCATTTTGTCCCTGCCGACATTGCGTATACCCTCTACCAAGTAGAGGTGCTTCATAAAATCAAAAACGATCAAAATCGCCATCAGTTTACAACAAAATTCTCTTAACAACCCATATTGCACTGGGCGTCTCAGTTGAAAACGGAAATACGTATAACTCCGATAATTATTGTTCAAATTCGAGAAAATTTGGTCTGCTATTATTGACTCTACTTTTAAGTGTGTTAAATGAAATGAATGCGATATCTTTATAAGAACTCTAGTTATTGTTATAGTTTTTCTAAATTCCGGGGGCGGAAGTGGGCGTGGCAAAAATTTAAACTAAACTTGACCTTCGTAGACACTAGACGAATGTTGACACCAAATTTGGTTGCTCTAGCTATTATAGTCTCTGAGATCTCGGTGTTCATACGAACGGGCGGATGGACGGACGGACAGACGGACAGACGGACGGACGGACGGACGGGCGGACAGACGGACAGATGGGCAGACGGACGGACGGACGGACGGACAGACGGACAGACGGACGGACAGACGGACATGTCTCAATCGACTTCGCTATTGATACTGATCAAGAATATATATACTTCATGGGGTCGAAAAATTCTCCTTCTGCCTGTAACATACATTTTATCGACTTTAATATACCCTTTTACCCTATGGGTACAGGGTATAAAAATATTCCAGAAGTTAACTTGAGGAGTAACGAAGTTTTCTTACCCTTTCTTCTTAAATGTCTTAAATAAGCAAAAGAAAATCGCAAAATTAAAATTTAAGAAGCTATCAAACGATCAAAAGTTTATTCAATAAAAAAAAAAAACAGATTTAAAATTTTCGATAACAACAAAAAGTCAATTTACTTCACAAGATTTGTAATAAAGAAACTATTTAAAATCTTTAAATTTGCACCAATTTAAGAAACAAGAAATTATTACTATTATTAACAAATATTTTTACTCCTTTTTTTGTTTGCATAAATTTTGCACATGCAACACCAACAGCTGCACTACCAACAACAACAACTACCCACAACATCCGCCACGCTAAGAAAAGAAAAAACAAAAACAGAAACAGAGAGAGAGAGAAAAGGCAAAAGAAAAAAAATGCTTCACATTTTATTTAAAAAATTGCCATCAATTTGAGACAGCGTCGTTGCTAATGTTCAGTAATTAATTACAAACAGAGTTTTCGAAAACAAAAACAACAACAACAACGTCAGCAACAAAAACAAAAACAAATACAATAAATATATAGGCAAAAGGCAGCAACAAATGATATATATTTGTAAGAAATGTTTTGTTGTTATTTGGCTTTTGTTTTTATTTATTTGAGATATAAAGAAAAATCACTAAGCAACATTTGCGAAAAGAAAGTGATTGAAGGGTTTTCAATTGTATAACATTTGCCGTTACATTTTGTTTATTGATAAATTGTCAATAATTAAAGAAGATGGGGCTTAAGCAAGAGAGAAAGGTATAAAGGGGGTGGGGGAGGGTAGTAAAGAGCAACAACAATAAATATAATAAATAAAAGTAAAAATCAAAAAGAAAAAGCAATAAAAAAAGCCATCAAAAAATTTCATCTTTGATTGATTTGGATTTCTTTTTTGTTGTTGATTTTGGTGTGATATAATGCAAAAATATTTAATATATATACAAATATTTATTATATAAAACTAAAGCATTTATATACAAGTATACATACATATATGTACATATATATATATATATATATATATATATATACATATATATCGTTTATCATTTATCGTTCTTCCAATATGGCTAAAAATAACTATTTGGCCTGTTCGGGGGCCAGGCTACCACACCCTTTGGCATGTACTCGGTCTTGGCCTGGCCTTTTCATAATAATAATCTCCTGGGTAATCAGCAAATACAAGAAAAAGAGAGAGAGAGAGAGAGATAGAACACAACAACAAATGGTAGAAAGGAAAACCAATAAAAGGCATTTCTTATCGAATGCCAATTGGGGGCATTGGTCCCCAATACTTAAAAAATAAAAATAAAATAGGAACCAAAAACTAAGGGTTCTCATTCCCTCTCGCTCTTTGATCGCTATTCCCCAATCTCACTAACTCACTCATTCACTCCTCTGCCTCTGGATCTCTTTTGGTCTTTAAAGTGGGCGACCTAGACCTTATCAATTGACCAAGACGATGAATTGACATATGCTATAGATTATTCTTGGATATATTCCTACTTACATACATACATACATACATATACGAAAAGGTATATAAAATTCTTACGACAGACTTAAGTAAAAGAAATATATACATATATGTATATCGATAACACGATTGAAATCTATAAACTTGGCTAAAAAAAAATTAAACAACAACCAAAAGAATATTATTTTGGCGAACTTTCCATACCCTAATTTCTATTAATAAAAATGATATTTAAATAGTCCAACTAACTAAAAATAAATAAATAATAAACAAGAAAATTATCTACAAATATTTCAAAAACAGAATAAATTCCTTTTATCAAATTTTTGATTATTAATAAATAAATTTTGTATTATATTATAAGATTTAATATTAGTATATAATTTTGTTAAACATTATTCAATAATAATTTAATTCATTTTATTATTTCTTTTTCCTTTCAGGTAATTTTACAACAAAATGCATAAAATATATCGTTATAGGGGTAAGTTAAAGGCTAGCAAAAATCTTTTATTCTATCTTAAAAAAAGAAAAAGAAAACATTATATATATAAATATGTAAATTTGTAACAGTTCCTTTAGACAAGTTTTATGGTAACTGCCAGTTACCTTCAGTTGGGAGAGTGGTAAAGGGGGCGGCCACACCTTAAAAACTCATCTTAAGCCACATTAAGCAAACACTTTATAAGCGAAACCAAAAATGGTGGAAAAAAAAAAAATGCCAAGAGACACGCAAACGGCAAACGGCAACAACATTGTGCCCGGCTATCAATTTAACAGCATCTGTCTATGATGCATGGGCTCAGTGCTCCAACTCCAATTCCAACAGAAACTCTGGCCTATTCCCCCAGTCATCAGCAGCCTCCTTTCTTCTCTCTCACTCTCTCTCTCTCTCTCTCTAGGTCTCTCTCCCTTTCGTCCTCCCACACGCATCTAGCCCTTTGGTAACTTGTCCTAGGCTCTTGCATTTTTCCAAGGAACCTGCATACCTACCTTAAGCCAGCAGCTGTCTGTTGTATTCAACCTCTCCGTCTCGACCACCTCTCTCCCTATTTATAGATCCAACTTATTCGATCTAGAGTCTTGTCTACGTGGTTGCCCTCGTCTTAACAAAAAAAAAAAAAATAAAAAATTCCAAAAATGGTTAAGAAAAAAATCAGTGAAAAAAAAAAATCTATCTATTACTTTTTGTGCCCTGTCAACACGCAGCGAAATAGCAAAACTTTTCTTTTCTCTTTGCTCTTTTTGTTCTATGTATTTACTTGTAAAATAATTAAGCTGAAAATAATTAAACTTAATCCGCGTTACAAAGAATGAGTGTGGGAGTGGGTTACCTCAATAGCCGTTGGGCGGGCTTAACACGCTTTATTCTGCATGCTGCCTGCTGCCAGTTGGCCTTCTCCTTCATGCCAGTGACTTTTACATCTGGAATCTTCCCCCAGGCCTTAAAAACAGTAGCCCCAAAAAATACAAAAAAAAAAAAATTAAGAAAAAAAAACAGAAAGAAATAACAACAGAGAGGAAAAAAAGTTTAAAAAAGGTTGAAAAAATAAACATCCTTGGACCATATTGATTTTCTTATACCCTTAAAACAATTAAATGACTTTAACTAAAATATTTCTATTTAAAATGAGAAATAATTCTAAAAAGTTTTATATTACATAAGTCAAAGATATATCAATATCTGCAATATTTTTAGCCAATTTTAAATTTAACTCAAGAAATAGGCAAGACTAAATATATATCCATAATTTTTTTTAATTTGTATTAATAAATTTGGCATTATTATTAATATATATAAAGTATTTAAAACATTCAACTTAATTGATTTCTAACTTACAAAAGAAAGAATTTAAAAGATGAAATTCCAATTATTAATCGATTTAAATACTATTTTTTTTATTTCTGTTAATTATTATTATTTTATTAATCAAAACCTGTGGTACCCCAAAACTGATATACCTTTTCGGTTAGGGTATGAAAATGTTGCTATTATTATTGTCTTGTCTTTACTTTCGCTCTGCAGAGCGCAAATTGGGTCTTAAAAGATACAAAAAGATAAATTTCTTACTGGAAATTCTCTTTGGTTGCTGTACAGAACATTATTTTATTATCAGATTTCGTTACCATATAGTCGTAGTAGCTGGCTTTGAAGAAGTCATTTAGTAAACCGAAGTCCACTACCAAAAATTTTAGCATTTAAATAATATGCAAATTATCCACGATATAATCGGACAATAAAATTCATTTGCCGGCAAAAGTCAAATAAAAATTAGAACTTGAACTATTTATATTATATTTTTAATATAAATCATTGATAGTTAGTTTAATCTTTACTTTATATTTTTATTTAATGAACAGAGTTAACAAAAAAGTTATTCAATAAATTTAGTTTAGTTTTAAATAGGAATCTTTTAAAGTAATTTTTAAAGTAATTTCCTACTCTAAATTAATAAATATGCAAGCAATTATTAAGTAACAACTAGAAAAATATATATGTATATGTACATATACATAAATGGTTTTTTATTTTTTTTTTTGTTAACAAAATTTTGTTTATTGCCCGAATGCATATCAAGCTGGGCCAACAAGCTTCCGTCACAATGATTTGGCTTATTTGCTATGAAAAACTTTTGAGGAAAATTCCAATTTTTATATGAGGATGAGTTGGCTAGCAGCATTTTGATAGCTTGGCATTGCGCGTGGGCGATTTTTTGGACTTTTGGTTAACGATTTCATAATAACACACTGCCAAAAGATATATAGATACAATAAAAGAGGGAGAAAAAAAGAAAAGAGAGAGAGAGAGAGAGAGAGAGATAGCAAAAGACCAAACCAATAGCAAAGATTTTGGTTTGTTTTGTGGTTTTTACAAAGAAAATACACACAACAATAAAATAAAAAAAAAACCGAAAGTGAAATGCATTGTCTAGATGAGGGGAAAAGAGGAGGAATGATGGGAATGAATAGTGGGCCAGATGGGAAGCTGGGAGGCGATGAGATGAAGGTGGAGCTGGAGCTGGTGGCTAAGGAGGCAAGAGGGGATACAAAAATTATCGCTTTATCACGATTCAAACGGTACCACTTTCTTCCAAAGCTTCATTTGTAGCCATAATTATGCAATTTGCTCGACAGAGTTGATAGGAGTTGGTCCACTGCAATTGTTGCATTTCTTTTCTCGTTTTTTGGCTCTGTTGTTATTTATAATTGTTGGACACAAGTTACGGTTGATGTTGGCGTTTCGGTTAGAGTTTGAATTTGGATTTAGATTTGGGTTTGGGTTTTTGGTTTGGTTTGTTTTTTTTTTTCTTTTTTTTTTTTTGTTTGGTGGGAGGGTATTATTTTGATCTTTGCATATCGAACAGACTCACAGACTCTTAACAACTTAATTGTAAAAAGATATTATTTTTTTTCTTTTTTTTTTTTTTTTGCTTATGACAAATTAATTGGCTACAATTGTTTGAGAAAGTTATCGATTGGATTAAAAAACATGAAATTTTCTATAGCTCACCGTTGCAGTATTTCTTGTTTTACTAACCTTTGTTTTTCGTATATGATTAGTTTTTTTATGTGGGAGAAATACTGCATTGAAATCGAGATCATTAATCGTTTATTTAAATGTAAACTATATATTATTTCATTCTTGTGTTGATTGCTAATTTAGTTTTTAAAACATACTACAAATGCAAATGTTCTCATTTTGTCAATAAAAATTTAACGAAATGATAAAATTGGCAACATTATGTTAGATATTAATTATATATATATATATATGAATTTTAAATATAGTGAAAACAAATATAAAAAATGTATGTAAAACATAAATATAAAAATAATTATAAAAAATAAACATAAAAAATAAATGTAAATAATTAATATACAAAATTTATAAAGAAAATTAATATAAAATTAAAATAAAAATTAATATAAATTAAAATAAAAATTAATATAAATTAAAATAAAAATTAATACAAATTAAAATAAAAATTAATATAAAAAGTAAATATAAAAAACGAATACAAAAAATAAATAATAAAAAATAAATAATAGACAATAAAAGTTGAACATAAAAAAATATAAAGAAAATAAATTTCAAAAATTATAAAAATATAAAAGAATAAATAAAATAAATAATATAAATAAATATAACAAGAATTTCCAAAAAAAAAACTGTACTTAAAACTATTTCATTCTAATACAGATTGTATCATTAAATAATTTATTATCCGATATCATCTTAAATATCGCAACAATATGACATTAAATTTTGTTCAACTATTTAAATATATATTATTTCGAATATGGAGTAAGTATTCAAAAGATGTCTTTCATTATCGTAAATTTGAACAATTAAAAAAAAAATCCGATATTCGAATTATTAAAATGTTACTCAAAAAAGTATATATAATATATTTTTTAGTTGACAAAATGATGGGCTAATAAAATCAAAACACAACTAATTGAATCTCAATAAAATAATGTTTTTATTTAATGAGATGGCTATGTCGATATGATCGGAACGATAATCCCAATAACAACTCAATTATAAACTGGCAACGTTTTATTTGAATCTTTTTTTTCTTCGTTTTTTTTTTTTTTTGATATGGTGATAATGCTTGTGGGCCGCAGTAGCCCAATCAGTGGCAGCCACTTGTGACCATAATTCTATCACCCACACTCTAGTTAACTAGTTTTCTCCCCCACTCTCTCTCTCTCTCTCCCTCTCTCTTCTTCTGCCACACGTTTAGAATTCCCCATTTATCAATCTGCTGCAGTTTACATTTCGATTTTAACTGTTTCCCCTAAATGTTGAAGTCTGTTTTTTTTCTTTCTTCTTGTTGTTGTCATTTTTGAATTCTCCTCTCTACAATTTATTGGGGCCAAAACATTTCTCAATGTTCGACTTGGTTTTGGACGGGCCGGGCCGGGTCGGGCTTGGCTTGGCTTGGCTTGGTCTGGCTTCGCTTGTATTGACTTGGCCTTTTCCCTAAAGTTTTGTGTGTGTTGTGGAAATAAATCTTATCAAATTAAGTCGAGACAAGACAACAAACTCGACAAACTCTCAAATCGTAGGCGTGAGTTTAGTTTGTAACTTACAAGTGGTAAAAGAAGGAATGGTTAGGGAGGGTTTACAGGGGGTTAAACGGAGAAGTGGGCGATTATTTTTTTTTTTTTTTTTAGGGCTTGTCGAGTGTTTTTCCCTCTTTTTTCTTCTTTTTATTTTAAGTTACTTGCTGTTGATTTTGGGCAATTCGACTTGACCAAGTTAAATGTGTGGCAAAAAAAAAAAATAATTTTAAAAATAAAAGGGAAATATAAGCAGCAAGAGAATTGGGCAAATTAATTAAGCCATTTCAACAATTTTGCTTTGCTCTCTTGTGTAAAATTGTGGCCAAATTAAATTGTTTCATTTAATTTGTTTTCGTCTGGAAATGTTTTTGCTGGCCACGAATTTGATTTGATTGTATTTGTTGTTAGCTTGACAAACAAAAGGGCTCCCCCTCCACCTCTCCTCATTCAATTCAGGAAGAAGAAGTTTGCCCAAAAGTTTTTCCCTCATACTAGTATCTGCATTTCCGATGCACGTTTCTTTCATTATGAAAATAAATAAGTTTACATATATAAATTGTATATAATACAAAGTATTTTATTGAAAGGGGATTGAGACTCATCTCCAATTACATTGGTCCACATACCATAAAAACAAAAATGAAAACTACCTAAGAAAGAGAAAAGAAAGAGAAAAAGTTTTTACCCTAAGGCTGGCAAAAAAAAAAAAAAAAAAAAATTAAAAATGACCAAAAATAAATAAACAGACGGACGGGGGAAATATTTTTAACGCTTATTCCATCAATGTCGACGGGCAGCTTCATCGTCGCGTAACAATATAACTGATCGATCAAATTTCATCTCTTATGCCTTTAAGCATAATTCCACAACTATATCTCTCCCCCCCCCCCCCCCATGCCATCCCCCATCACTCTCCTGAAACGAAAAGGAAAGATCATAAGAGTTACTTTGCTCAAATTATTTGACACACTTTAGTGGTTGACACATTTTTTTGTTCACATCTTTTTTTTTGTTTATTTTTTCTTTCTTTTTGTTAATAAGCAAAAGGGCTTTGGGGCGTTTCGGTGGCTTTTTTTCTGAATTCCGTTTGGATACAATAAAACACTTTGTATTTTATATCAATTGGATTCATTTTTGTTGAAAACGAAACAAAGTTTTTAGTCCACTTGAATAAAATCTTAACTAAAAAAATATAAAATTATCTATTTTTAGTTTCCTTAGTTTTGGTTTTAAATCTTCCAAATTATATTAAATTGAAAATTGTAGTATAAACACGCAGGAATCTATTTTAGTATACAGAATATTGGTGAAATGAATATAAATTTGGATAGTTAAATAATTAAATATTATTCTAATCGAAAATTGTTCTTAGCTTTTCAAAAGTGTCCCCAAATAAGCACCATAAATAATGAAAATTTTTGAAAAATCGTTCAAAAAATATATATCATAACAAGAATATATTTAGCCTTATGTAGATAAAATAGAGTTCCTTTGTTAAAGTAAATAATCACAATTTAAATGATCTTTAAATGATTAGACTTACAGAAACTTATTCTGTGGATCTAGAAAAAACAAGTGTCTGCTTTAAATAATAATTGAATCTTGGACTCAATTTCTAAATAAACTTAATAGGATAAAAATGCAAAAAAAGAAAAAGAAACAATTTAAAATTTTACTTTTTCTTTTTGTTAAGAATTTTGCTTAAAAAAATACTTAAGCTGACAACATGAATTAACCTAAAAGAAAAATATGTTCACTAAATTCAATAACCAATGTGAAAGTTTGTTGCTTTATTTAGTGTTTTTGCTTTTTGTTTTTCTTATTTTAAACAATTTTTCGTTTTAGTTTTTCATCGCCTGCGGTTCAAAAAGTTCATTGTCAAGTCTAATAAAATGTTCAAATGACACGTTAAGTGTCAGTGGGTACAAGTACAAGAGGGTCCTCACACACACAAACACACTGGGAGAAAAGAAAAGTGGCTACACCACCCCCCAAAAAAAAAAAAAAAAAAAAAGAAAACCACTCAGCCTCTTTTTTACTCCCTGTTTTGCATCTTTCCCTTTTACACTCTACTGTTTCTTCTTTTTTTGTCAAATGATGATAAATCGTGACCTACGACTACAAGTAGAGAAGGCTTCAGTGAAATTTATTTTGCTGGAGCGCTTACATTTTGAGTGACGTGAACAGTTGGCGTAAAAACGATGCTACTTACCCGTTACTAGTGAGGTAGTAACCTCAACAAACTTGACATTTAAGTGAATTATGTAGTTTTTATGTTAACTTTTGCCGCCAACATTTTTCCTTCTATTTTCCTTCGGTATTTTTTTTTTCTTTTTCTTTTTTCTTTGTGGTTTCTCGAGATGATTTATGGCGAGTGTGTATTACAGGCAACATTTTTCGGGCAAGGGCAGTCATTCATCTATCCATCCACTGTTGGCGCTTAGGAAATTAGGCAAAAATATTATAATTTATGAGTTCAAAAAGGTTAAAAGAAATATCTGCACTGCACTGACTATATAAAAACGTTGTGTGTGTGTGTGTCTGTGTGTGTGTGTCTGTGTGTGGCTTTGATTAAAATGCAAATCAACTTGAAGGAAATGCCAAATTTTCACACCTTCGCATCACGATCTGTCGTCGATGACAAGTAAACAGTAAACTATGATTCATGAATACCCTAAATTGCAAAAATATATATATATAACCATTATTATATAACAAACTGAAATTTGCAATCGATATAGACAAAATCAAACTGATAAAAGCAATAAAAAAAATATATGTATGAGCACTTAACTGTTTTTATTTTTTGATTATTTAATTAGCAACCGTAATCGTTTTGTGTTTTAGCAACTGTGAAAGAAAATTGATATACGTATACCGAAATGCAATTATGTAACTGAATAAATATGTTAAAACTCCACAGTTATAAAAAATATATGTATATTTTTGTATATTTGTTTGTCAATTGATACACAAGGTTGTGTATAGTAAATAGTAAAATTTTATGGAATTGCAGTTATGAAACGAAAATATTAAAAACATATTTTTTTATACAAACTGTAATTTTTCTAACTAAACTTCTAATATGTTAAATAAAATTTAAAAATTTGTTAATAATATATGTATGTATATACCATATGTGTATGATATATGTACATATATTTATTATAAAGGAACACGCTTTGACATTATTTTCAGAAAGGTAAAGTTATCTCTTTTTCATCAATCGATATATTTTAAGTTACAATCGATTAAAAATCAGGGTTGCAGAACAATATGGCTATTTCAAGAAGATTCAAATGCATTTTTAAGTGTTGTTCAACTTTTAAATTTATCTTTAAAATTTCCGCTTAAGGATATACTAGTTCGAATATTTTTTTTCTTTCTATGCCACTCTAACTTAATCTTGGGATTACTGGTAGTTACTAGAGTAGATTCATTAACAATTTTTATGTGTTTGTAATTGATCCACCATTAAATTTAACTTAAAGGTAAATAAGGACATACTTCCTTAAAAACTGTAAACTTTATCTTGCGACTCCTAGTAAAGATTTTCGCTTGGACAAAACTCATTTCTTTGGCCTCAATCTTCTTTATTCTTAGGCATAATCTTTGACATTGAATAAAAGACAATTTCACCATAAAAAAGTAAAAAAAAACCCCAACTCTTTGACTGACTGCCTTAAAAAAACAAAATCCCTTGACAAGGTCATTTCGCTTACCTCCCTCTCTCTGTCTCATTGATAATAATTGATTGATTAAATGCCAAACTTATCTTCTACATACTTCTGCGAAAAAAAAAAAAATGAAAGAAACACGCACGCTGCCAACTTGAAATGAACAAGTTAATTTGTCAACTGGAGTGAGAGAGGATGAGGAGGAGTATACCAACATATGTATATATATATATCTATATCTCAATAACCTATCTACACGACCTTGCTTGGTAAACAGAGAGAGAGAGAGAGAGAGTGAGACAAGAGGAGTAATAGTAAATTAGCAAAATAACTACAGAACATGCTCTAGGAATTTTTTAATTTAGATAATTGGAAAAATGTTTAGTAAATAATAAGAATCAGAAAAAAAAAATGGAAAACCATGCATATCGACAAAAGCAAATATTTGTATTTTTATTATTTAACCAATTGTATTTCATATTCATTACACATAATGTTAAATATTGATAGACAATACAACAGGCAACATTCACTTTATCTACTCCTCGCGGCTCCCCCCCCAGCCTACTGTTGAAATATGACAATAATTTTGCCATATTCATATTGTAAATATTTTTAATAATTTAATGAATCATTTGCATGCCGCAATTTTTGTGGTGATAATTACATGAAAGTTCTCTTGTTGCCATTTTATTTATTATTTTTTTTTATATGGTTGTGTGATTGTTTTATTAATAACCTCCTTTTGTTATAATTTTTCGATTTATAAATATTTGATTTAAATAAATTTCCTGTTATTGGAAAAAAATTAATAAAATAAATAAAACCAAATGGACATTAAAAAAAAAAACAAAAGCGGCCTTGAAAATGCCAAATGCAAATGAAATGAAAGTTTTTAAAATACATAACTTTAACATTTTCGCAAAATACTGTTTATATGTTCACATTGTATATATGTATTAAATATCTTTCGAGAATATACAGATAAATTATAAGAGCAGAACTTATAAAAATAACTTTTTTTTAACTAAAAAGTGTCTATCAAATTAAATATCATTTGTATGATTATTTAAAATTGGATTCTAGTGATATTATTAATAACTGTCAAAAAGATAATTTCATAAGATATAAAACAAAATACACCACAATTTAATGGCCTTGCAATTCCATATGAGTCAATTTCAAATTACTTGCAATAAATTGTTAATGATTTAATAATATTTTTTGTTTTGTATTTTCGATTATCAGTTTTGTGTCAATTGTGTTCATAATGCTGAAAACAATTTCTTGTTAGACGTCAGAATAAAAATCAAAAATAAATTAACTGCTTAAATGTCAAATGCATTTGGCAAAACAAAATCAAAATAAAAAAACCGCAACAAAACTCAAAAACTAATTAAAAGAAACACGTCAAACTAATTAAAAAGAAGACAAAAATAAAAAAATAACACAAAAACGAAAAAGAAAACCTAACAACAACAACAAAATGGCACTTGTTTCTGACCCAGCCCAAAAAATAAAAAAAAAAAAATTTAAAGACCTAATCGTAACGAAGTTTATATACACTTGCAGATCTTGGTTTAAAAAGCGATTAAAGAAAAAGTTTTCCCTTATTATTAATAACTTATTAAGACCAACGAAATTTGATGATATTAATTAAAATTAAATACGAAATACATAAGTTAAATTAAATTGTGACTTAGTGATGCTTGGTAGCTATAGAATACAATAGATCTAGAGTAAAATATATATAAATCTATGGATATAAGGTCGCATGCATTTGGGCGTGACAAACCTTTTTGCCAAGACAAGGGTACTAACAATGTCTAGTCTAGGGATCTCATTATAAAACTTTGATTTTGATTTCTGGGTGTGTCTTGATATATATACGTATATATAGGTAGTATATGAGATATCCAGCACATTCAGTTAACTTTCTAATACATGATCTGTGGCAGTTGCTTTAAATTGAACTTGGCTAGTTGGCTGCCTGACTGTTTGGCACAAATTGTCGGCGATTGTCAAACGAATCGCTGGCAATGCCCATTCTCCCATACACCCATTCCCATTCCTTTAAAAGGTCAACTCTAAATAAGAACTCACAACTAACTAACTTTAACTGTTGCTCCTCCAAATTTTTCGATACCAAATCCGTATCACCCTTGCTCTCCCTCCCTATGGCCCCTCTGCCCCTTGTAATAACGAGCTCAATTTAATTCAGCAACAACTACAACAATAAGCAAAAACAAAAAAAAAAATTGCATTGCTAATTTATGTTTATGGTTTATTATTTCTTTGGGCTACGAATTGCATTTTATATATGTATGTATGTATATATAGATGTACATTTATATGCATTTTTATTATTTTTAATGGTTTTTTAGTTGAACAACAAATAGTAACAACAACAACTTTTGATTGAAATTTATGTTTGCTTTGTTTTTAGCTTGTTTTTTCTTTTTATTAATAATTTTTGTGCGTCTATTTATATTATTTCTCGTTTTTTTTTTTTATGTCTTTCTCTCGCAGGCTCGACCATTAAGTCGCATAATTTATGAAATTAATTTAAATGCAATTGCAATTGATACTTTTTTTTCTCTTTTGATTTTATTTTATGGTTCGAATTGTTTATGTTTATTGCGCGAAAAAGCAAAATTATATAGAAAAGGGGTTGGGGCATTTGGAATAGATAATTGCGAAATTCTTTAGGAATTAGTAATCTAATTTTATTGAAGCCCTTAAGACAAAGGGGAAGTCTTCTTCTCTGGATTACAGATATGTAACAATTTTTAACCTGTAATTCGATTAGAATTTTGCATTTTTTTTTTCTAAATTGCTCGTATTTTTTTTAACACTACTGAAAAGTTGAAATTTTCCGGAATTTATTGGAATCTGAACACTTATGGCCATTAATTCACACTAACAAGCCAGAAAAAGACAAACCAAAAAACCTCTCTGATCATAACTTGAGACAAAGAAACTTCTTTTTTAATGAGCATCGACATTTTGGTCAAGTGATTTGGTGTTGTAGTGGTCGAGAGGTGATGGTGGGGGGGTCCTACTTTGGTGGCAATTCCTTTTTTAGTCTATTTTATTTAAATATCAAATCAATAAATTCAATGCGACTGAAATAAATGCAACTGCCACAACAATATATATTGTGAACATAAAATACTATGATAGGGGAAGGGGGCAATTGTGGGGTTAATTTTGGCATTGTGAGGCCAAATTTGGATCCATTACCCACTTTACTTGCTAGGCCAGAGAAATCTTCTAGTATATACATATATATATATATATATCTGTGTGTGTGTCTATTATCAATTCCATTGAACCTTTGATAACTTGCCGACAATTTGTTATATCAAACTGATGAATAAATATCTATAATTATATATATATACATATGTATATAATCATTTAAATACCCTTACTCAGAAATAATTTCTATATATAATTTCTATATATTATTTCAAAGAGAACCATAGTAATTTTATTGATTATCGAATTAAATACAAAATTATAATATATTTTTCTTTGATACCATGATCCAAAATCTTTTAATTTTTTAAATAGTTTGAAAACAAACTAAAGTTAGATCAAAATTTAAAAAAAAATAGAATAAAATTGTAGTATAAAATATATTGAATACTTTAAGATTCTGAATGTTAAATTCCATTTTTGATTCAATTCTTTGCATTTTCTAGAAAGAGAAGGAAAAAAATTTAAAACCAAACAAGAACTTGGAAAATATGTTTCAAATGTTTGTAAAATGATAACAAACTGTTCTTATTATGTTATTATCGACATTTAAAATTTATTTCAATTTTATTTAAATGAAAAATATTTAATATTTTATATATTATTAAAATCATTTGCACTTATATTAAATTTCAAATTAAAAAAGTTAGACACTGACTATGAAAGAAGTTTGTAAGTTTGTAATTATTTATCTGTCGCAGGAATTTCATGGGTTAAAACGATTTAAAACTTTACCAATACCGAATATTTTATTATTATTTTTATAGATAATCAAAATGCATTCCGAAAATGAAATACATGGATCCTATGATTGAAGCAAAATTCGTATAATGTCACATGTCAAATGAATTTTTGCCTTTAAAGTTTTGCCGCCAAAAACTTTTGACGCAATTTGCATTTTTTTGCATTTTCTTTTTGGTTTTTTTTTTTTATATTTTTTGCTGTCGACTCCACAGCTTCTGTCGCAATTGTGTGGAAGAGTGTAAAGACGAGGGAGTCTGGCGTGAATATACTATAAGTATATATACATACATACATATATATTTTATATGCAATTTTTCTTAATATTTCCCCCATCTGCCGCCGAGTGCCAATTTGATTGATTTGTTTTGCACAAGTGACGCACATGGCGCCAGATTTTTGATTGAATGCCTTTACAGGATTGAGAGAGTGTTATATACATATAGCTAAATTGAGATCAAGGTCTAACTTTGACAAATATATACATATACAAATATATTATTTTTTTGTAACGAGCAGCTGTTTTGCATCTGATAATCTTCACACACATGTTCATTATTCAAAAACCAATTCGAAACTAAACAAAATGAAACGAAACTAAAAAAAAATACATATTTTGATGGTATCCATCAAATGAAACTTAACTCGCATAGCTCACCGAAATGATAAATGACAATAGAAGAAACATATTCTATGAGAAAGTTTTCTCCCAATGTTTCCAGTGGGAAAATGGAAAGTTTTGTATTGTTTTTTTTGCGATTATATAATTTACAAAATATATTGTGTAGTTACATTCTAAGCACTCAAAGTGAAAGTTTTCATCCTCAGTTTTGTACTCATCTTTTAATAGACTTTCAATTTTTTATTTTTTTTTTTTTTTGTTTTTGTAGCGGGTGAACAGAAATTTCCCAAAAAAAAAAAAAAAGAAAAACCGAAAAAATAAAATTTCCAGCTGAGCAGCAGCATCCCAGCGGCAGCATCATCATCATCATCATCAAGCAAGTGATCTTTATCTTCATTGGCCTGCTGAGAATATTTTCGTGTAGGCGCTGAGGAGACACTCGAAAATAAGGCCCATTGACTTTGGTTTTGGCTTGATCTTTGGTGTTGGTGTTGCTATTGCTGTTGGTCTTGATCAGATCGCTGTACAAAGAGTTGGCTTATTAAAAATTCTAATCACATGCAATCGAATCAGTCGAATCGGTCGAGAATCGGTGGTGGTACAATGCGGGGGTACAATGGCCGGCAAGTCGCCGACGCTTATCGATTAATCATCAAATTAAAAAATTACCACAACCCAAAAGCCATCATAGAGATCGTCGATCGACGATCGACGATCGTTGAGCGTTAAGCGTGGAGCGTGTCCAAATCCAATAGCAACAATTGACTGGGGGATGTATGATGAGAGGTGGCATGTGGTGGGGGAAGGGGGTGGGGGGGTGAGGTGAGGTGAGGTTGGAGGTAAACAACTTCACTTTGGCTTTTTATTTCGGCACTTAAAGTACGCCTCGCTTTTTGGCCAATTTAAACAATATCTTTGGAGAACCACACGAATTTCGATTAGTTTTCAAGTTTCTTTGGCAAAATTGGCAATTGTTTGTTTGCTTTTGTTGTTCCTTTCAGGGTTAGATGAGGAAATACTAGCTTACGAATCTTGGTATGTAAAGAATAACGAGGCCTAAAAAATTGTATTGGGGAGCATATAATTGCTAAAAGTTCCTTCTCTTTTCATCATTTTATTTTTAAAATTTATTTGCAGGGTGTTACTAAGATATAGGGCATACTTATTCAAGTGATCAACATGTTTGGTTTACGTAAATAGAACATCCAATATACATACATATGTACATATATGTTGATATATGTTTCTATATAGACAAATGATCGGTGTAGATCATTTAACCATCGCTGCAGTAGAGCTTTAATTTCTTGTTAAAGAGTATATTAAAATCGGTTTACTTTGTTTGTTATCTCAAGACGAATTTGTTTTCTTTTCTTTATATTATTTTCTTGGGCTAGCCAATTGAAAGGGAAAAAGAATTGGTAAGAGTCATGGAAAATTTTGTTCGTTATGCTAATGGGTGGGTCAAGTTGTGAGTATTGGGGCGTGTTAAAATTGAGAATTGTTGTGCTGTTTTTTTTTTTGTTATTTTTGTTTGTTGTGCCAAATCATATTTCTTACGAAATTCTATTACTACGGTATGTGTGTGTACCTACATATATTTGATTTACTCTTATCAAGGCTACTCCCATATATGTAGGTTTTATTTTATTTTGTAAATTTGCCAAAGCAACACAAAACAAAACAATTAATGCAATTTACACACAAATTAAACAAAGCAAAATGAACAAAGAACTCTTAAATACCCTGAAATTACAAAGTAATTATTAAGTAAAATTGATTCTGAAAAAAAAAAATAACATGACTTTTGAGTCCTCCTTAGCATGAGCATTTTAACAATGTTTCATACAACCCTCCAGTAGAAAGGAATTTTGCTTAAGCCTATATTTTGCTTTAAACGTTATGGTTGAGAATATGTTATGAAGGCCTCTTTTTAGGAATTTCAATAAAAGAATTCTTTATGATTATGTATCTATATTTACCCATTATAATGGCCCATATGTATGTATGTACATATGTACATATTTCCTTTTGTCACTACTTACTTAGAAAAACAGTGCAGCCTTTCTAAGATCGCGTACCTTCGCAACGTTTCACACATTTCCGCTACCTTCTAATGCTACAAAACTGAAGGATCACATTAACGGTAATGAATCTTGTAAAATCAATGTTTTCTTTCATAAATATTCTATTCCGTTACACGTTATCGATACCAATACACCCTTTCTAAAGGGTATAAATATGCTACAAAAAAAGTCGTAAATTAATTTAAAAGTCTTTCTAATTGAAACTCAATCTTTTTGTACTGGGCAAACGACAGATAGTTGAAATAGAGAAAGAGTAAGACAGAAAGAAAGTGATAGGAACAAAGAGATATATGTAGGTGCAATAGCAAAAGAGAAAAACACAGAGAGAGAAAGAGAGAGAGGGATTTTGGCAAAATGCTTATCACCTGCAAAAAATTTGTCATCAGCTTGTAATGCCCGCCACATGAGCTCTCTGCATACGAACCAACAAACGAGCGGAACCGAACCGAACCGAACGAACCAACGATCAAACGAACCATCAACCCCCAAAAACGATGATCGTAATGAAGTTAAAATGCTTGACGTTCACAACGGAGTCGTCGTTGACTGCGGCGTCGACATTCAGTCTCCTCCAGTCTTCAGTCTTGAGTTTGTTGTCTCGAGCTTATTCTCGGTTTCAGTTGACTTTCGACGTTCGACGCGTTCACAACGCCAGCGAAACGAGCAGCGCATTGAGCTGATCTTTCAGACGCCGACGCTAACATATAAACACGGCTTGAAACTGTAAACTTGACTTTGAATCTCGATCTGGCGGCATTGCCTGCTACATTCGTGTTCGCCTCCTCCTCATCCCTCTTCACCCACGCCAAACTGCTTGCTGCGCTCAGTTGTGACCGTGAAGTGAGTTTCGTTGCGTTTCATTTCGTTTTGTTCTGTATCTGTATCTGTGTCCGTGTCTGAGTCTCTGTTTGTGTGTGTGTGTGGTAAATTTTAATATATTTTTTTCCTTCTCATATAAATGCAAGTTCATTCACGTTTCATCATAATTAATGTAACGTAACGTAATCGAAATTAAATTTGCAATTTGCAATACATTTTCGGGGCATTTCCGTTTCGTTTGGTGTATTTTTTTTCCGTTTTTTTTTTTTTGCCAACTTTGAAACGCATTCGAGCGCAACAATTAATTGTTTTAAAGCAGCAACAAAAAGTGAAATTGTCTTAAATAATATTTATGTATGTTAATTTTTGCCCTGGCAAATTGATAACCGTTAACAGCAGAAGCAAAAAAAAAATTAATAAATAACGCCAAAAGTGCAAACAGAAACCAAACTGTTTAAATATTTTGGCAATATTTTACAAAAAATAAAAATAATTAAGTAACGAACAGCAAAACAAGAAATATATACTACATACAATGACTGTGAAATTGTTTATAAAAAGGAAAAGTGTTTGAGGAATTGCAAATATTTAGAAAGGCAAGTAAACCAAACAAACAAATATGGAATTAAAATAATTAATTTTTTAAGTGGAAACTATTTGTCATTACATACGATTTAAAATTAATCGGAAAATACGTAATACTTATTATGACGTGCCGATGAACTTTTTTTCTTTTTTTTTTTTTTGTTTAACTTTGTGTGTGTAAGCAGCAGGCACGTATATAAAGATAAGGCCCAAATAGATCATCCGTTACTAGATCAGTCGTAAATATGTACATACATATATCAAAGGGTGATCAATGTAAATATTTAGTTTATTCTAGCTATCTCTGTGCATTTTTTGTAGACTCAAAAGAGTGAGTTCTTAATCTGAATTAAACTAATATTATTGAATCATTTTCGCATCTAAATTGTTAACATTGTTAATTTGTTAGATTTAATAGACATTTTTAATCCGAATTTTCCCATATATTAATCGTGATCCATTTCAGTTAATAATAGTTATCTAAATGCATCTACTTCATATCACTGCAAATGTTGTAGTTTAAAATAGATGTGATCAAATATTAGATACTAGTCACCTTAGTATAGTATTATTCACCGGTATTCACGATGACTCTTGAAATTTCTAATATGACCTAAAAGATATTTTAAAGTCTTATGATATGATGACATTATTACTCATTCATGTTAACACCTTGAATTTGTAAAATTTACCTTATTATTGTTCAAATGCAAAATTTATATGTTTTACATATGTATTTGTAGTGCCCTTAAATTGCTTACGATTTACCTTTAAGTATATGCATTTGTATAACAAAATATTAGTTGAAAATTGTTTATTATATTTAGCTAAAACCAAGCAGTAATAACAATATCATATTAAAGTTATATTAAAATACTCCTTAATTATTTTCATTGCGGCAAAAAAAGTTTAATTTTTTTTCTATTTAATCAAATTTCTTTCTAGAATTTATAGTAAAAGGTTTTCATATAAGTGATATATTAAGAAAATCATTTATAGCCATTAAATTGGGAGTAGAATAATTCTTTTAATCAAAAAAATAAAAATCAAAAATAAAAGTTATTTATTACAAATATTTCAATAATCAATAATAAGAGGAAAAAGTAATTCTTTTAAATAAAGGTTATTTTTCTGAGGAAAAGTTTGAAAGTACAATTATTTTCGGTCCCTGATTTAAATTAATAATTTAATATAAATCTTTATCTCTTTATATTCAGACAGTCCACAGTATATTTCACCATTATGGTAGAAATTCCTTAACCTACTAAACCTTGGCATTGCCATTTGGCTTTTTGCTCTAATTTGCCGGTTGAGCTTTTGTAAAGAATAATAAATAAAATGACAAACAACCTTTCACACTTCTCAAACAAACAAAAGAAAAATGCCATGTCACTTCCATCTGACTTTTTTCTTCTACTTCAACTTCAACTGCTGCTGCTGCTGCTGGTGGGAGCTTGTGGAACTGGTGATGTGAAGATCATTTGCGCTGTTGTGACACATTTCCTTAGTAAAAGTTCTTAATTTGTATGCCAACGAGCCAACAAATTGAACTACTTTCCATTCCCTTGTCTCGTATAAATATTTGATTTTGTGATTTTGCACAAATTTTGCGGGCGCGCTGTGCTCACTTGGCTCACTTTGTGTCATTCAACATTTTTGCGGTGTAAATGCAACTCCAGCAATAAAACAATAAAAATAAAATAAAAACGACACAAAAAAAAAAAAGAGGCCGCCGTCACCAAAAAAAAAAAAAAAAGAGATAAAAAAAACTTTGTTAAAGTTTTTTGTGACAAGAATTTGCGAATGTCAAACGTGCGCAAAAAGGACTGACCAAAGAGATGGAAAGAGGGAAAGGGTGAAGGGAAAGGTAAAATGTGAACCAATTGAAATTGTTGAAATCAAATTTCTTACACAATCTTTTTTTGTTTTTTGTTTTTGGTATCTCTCTCAGTCTTTTTATGTGTGTGTCTGTGTGTGTTACGAATTTTGAACATTTTGCTGCGGTACGTCTTGACTTCAAAAACAGCCGAGCCAAGCTTATTTAAGTTACATATGTGACAGTCTTAATACCCTAACCAAAATGATAAAATTATAAAGAAAATTGGAATCAGTTTTTCCATTCTATAAAAATGAATCCGTGTAATGAAAATTATTTATTATTCCTTATTAAATTTAGGGAAATAATTAATAATCAAATTTTTGGCATTTTCAAGCTAAAAGTTAAGAACTCCTTCTTGAAGAGTATTTCAGTCAAAAGGCTTGCCAAATTAAATATCTTTAATGAGCAAATATGTGAAAAGTAATTTCAAAGGGCTACCAATTTTGAGTTACCAAATTATCAGAACACTATAAAAATACAATCATTCTTTCGTTAAAAAATTCCATGAGAAACTTGACATTTTAGAGCCCCAGAGTCTGTGAAAATTTAGCTGAATCCGTACCTGTAAGGAGTCCATTTCCACTGCATTTTTTTTTTTTCGTGGGTATCTTGGTTTTTTTTTTTTTTGGCTCACACAAATGAAGCGTTTTATTTCAGTGGAATTACGATTAAGCATCTAAAATATATATGGATATATAAAAATGCATTTCCCCCGCCACCATAAATCAAGCAGACAGTTTTAGTTGCTCTTTTTCTTTTATAATTTTCAAAAAAATTTCATATAAATCTCAACAAAACACATAAAACTTTAACAAAAAGCAATTTGAATAAAAGAAGCAAAAACCAAAAACAAAAAAAAAAAAATAAAATAAAACTCGAGAAAAAAAAACTAATTAAAATAATACCAAGAAATTACGGAAGCAACTAATTGGCTTTGTGACATTTGTAGAGCTTTTTTTGGTCGCTTTTCTTATATAATAACCGAAACAAAAATTTTAGTGATGGACATAAAGACAGAGTGACGGAGATGTCAGGTGGAAATTATCATTATCACGATCATCATTATAATGATAATGATGAAGAACCGTAGCAGAAATAAGTCGGTAAAAAGAACTTTGATCTTTCAGTTTGAGTTAAAAAATGATAAAATGAACAAAAAGTATTTCAAATATTTGCAATCGAAACAATTAAATGGCCAACATGGGTTAATTACTTAACAGCCGTTGAAGAAGAACAAGAAGAACGCCAAAAGTATAAGAAGAAGACAAAAAAGAACAAGACAACGAAGTTGAAGAAGAAGCAGATCACACAGGAGTTCTCTTCAGGCACGCTTCGTTGCACTTTTTAAGTGAAGTATTAAGAGAAGAGGGAAGAAATACAAAAAAAAAAAAATAAAAGCAATTTTTTAAAAAGGTTCAAAACTATTAAAATATGTGTGTTCAGTTCAGTTGAGTTTCTGTTTCGTTTCTTTTTCTGTTGCTCGTTCTGTTGTTTCTCTGTTGAAAAAGTGCACTCAATTGTGGCATGATTCTGGGTTTTTTATTTTTTTTTTTTTTTTGATTGTAAAGGTAAAGGGAGTGACTTGAGAACTAACTAACCTGCCACCACCCGCAACACCTGTTCTTTAGGGTCTGGCTGGCAACAGTTGGGGTGTGATCTTTATCGTCGAGGTTATGCCCTCTCGGCACTTCTTCAAAAACCATAGAGACGACAGCGTGAGAGACCAAATAAAATAAGATCACAAAAATAAAAATTCTAAAAATTATATAATTTTGAGTTTGGTTAATAAATTACTATAAGGTTTAATAAAAAAGATTAAAATACTATAAGGTTTAATGAAAAAGATTAAAATATCATTTAAAAAACTATCAATAGATTTTTATTAAAATGTTGAGTGACGAAATTTCACATTCTTGGTTTTCCCCATTGTGTCGATCACGAATTTTTCATTATAACATCACTAGGAAAATTTCCAATTGAGTGGCTCGCTGTATATTTTCAGTAGCCAACAATCGTCGTCATTTGGTCTAGAGACCAAAAATTATTTCTATACTACCCAAAAAAAAAACCAAAGAAAAAAAAAACAACTAAAGAAGAAAAGTGAAGAGAAGAGAAATAAAAGTTTATTGTGTTTTCTTATCAATTAAAGCGTGACCTTTGTTGTGGTTTATCTTTATCTCTGAAAGCGAATTAGTTCGGCCAGAGGTTTTTACCTTTATGGTCTAATTAGTTGTTGAGAGAAATTCTTTTCTCTAACAGCGAAGCACCACCAGCACTTTTCTTCTTTCCTTCTTTCTTTATATCTTTCTATTTATTTTTTGGTTTTCTTTTCTGGATTCATTATAAAGACGATGACATCAGTTTCCCATCTATCTATTCATACATACATACATACATACATATATCTAATAAAACAGTTATCATCATCATCGATCTTCATTCGCTCCAATAAATTAGTGTTTTATCAAATAGAAATTAACAATTATGGCATGGCTATAATAATAAATAATATTAATACACTTGAGAAATTTACAATGGAGCTTGTAAAACAGGTGTAAAAAAGAAAAAAACAAAATTATATGGATATACTCTTATGTATGAATGTATGTATATACATGTATATACATATGTAATTCAGTCTTGATTTGTTCAAGTGTCGTTTTCGTATATGTTTTTTTTTTTGGTTTTTTATTATTCTTTTTTTTTAGGTTTGAATTGTATTGTAATAAAAGTAAAGTTGTCATTGACAGCTTTATTATGAAGGGGAAGTCAATGGAAATACCAAAAGCTCTAGTAAATTGTATCCCATGGATAAAATATTCAATGTAAAAAGAATATAAGAAATTTGTTCAATTTAATTTTGTAAATTCAAGAACATTTTTAGAATTCATTTAAACATATTTTTAAAAATTGAAAATAAAGACAACGGTTCTAAAAATTGTTGTTTAATAATTGAAGAAGTTCATTTGGGTTTTTAATAATAAAAATAATTTTTATTTGAAAAATTTGCTCAGAAAAAGAATGCATAACTAAATAAAAAGAAGTTCCAAAAGGAACTTTTGATTAACGTAAATTTTTAACGGTTTTTCGTACTGAAACAAATTGAGAAATAAAGAGTAACGGAAATCTCTAACTTGAATGGCCGAAAAAAATTGGCAATATTTGTTTAGTTTATCGAATAAGTCAGCAGGTAACTTTGCCTACCTTTTTACATCTTCTCTCTCAAAAACTACTTCCCCACACCCGGCCCGATTCTTGTGCCTCTTTGCATCTTGGCTAGCAAAATGCGTTTAAGTCAAGTTTTTTTTTTATTTTTGGTTTTTAGTTTTTTTTTTTGTTGCCGCGAGCTTTGGTTACTGCCGACGCCGCCGCCGGGTGCGTCAGTTTCAACGTGTGTGGCAGCTGCTGGCTCGACCTCAGACATAGACTCTCGGGCATGGGCACTTTAGCTTCGATATTTATGCAACGGCACACACTTCATCTGCTAACTCCCCCCGACCAGCAGCCCTGTACCTCTACCCTGCCTCCTCCCGCCAGCTGCAATTTAAGCGCACATTTTTCTTGGCCACACATTTTCCTTTTTTCTTTTTTACTTCTCGCCATATGCATAAGAGCAGTTTTTCCACCTCTCTCTCTCTCTCTCTCTCTCTCTCTCTCTAGCTATCTCTATTGCTCTTTGTGTTGGTCCCTCTCTTCCATCGTTCATTGTTTGCAACACACTTGGCGCTTGCCACATAACAACAGCAACAGAAGTTGCAACTGCAGCAGCATATGCAACAAGAGCGTCCGCTATGCAACGTTGCATGACACATTAAATGCAAAACGGCAGCAAAAGAAGGTGAAAAGAAGCAGCAGAGAATCATATATGTATGTATGTGGGGGAGGGGATGGAAAGTGATAGGGGAAGAAGGTAGGTAGGTACCTTGCCAAGAAGTCAGGTTCGGCAGCTGTTGTTGCTGTTGCTGTTGTTGTTGTTATTGTTATTGTTGCTACTCTTTATTTAATAAAGAAATGTACCAAGTATGTTTTTATGTGCCCTATAACCAACCACATAGTGAACAAGAGTGCAAATTGGATATTTCCGGGTATATACGACTAAAGAAAATCAAATAGAAAATATTTCAATTTAATACTATATACAGAAAGGTTATTATTCACTATTAATAAACCGATATCATATAGTTAATAAGCAGAACAGTTTTTCAATTTTTAACCCGAAATTTCCTTACACGAAAAAAAATTAATGTAATAATCGAAAATAATGTTGTTTAACATAAAAAATAATTAACGTATTTCTTCAACAAATCTGTTACTTTTCTTACTCGAAATATAAACCCAGTTAGGAACATCATTAAAAAATGTTATTAAAAAATAAAAAAAAAAGGAGAATTACTATACGAAATCCTTTACATCTTTAAGGTAATTATTTAGTCGAGACTTATTTCTGTTATTCTGCATTCCTCTCCTAACCAGAACTCATTCTCTTAGCCATATTATTTTTTTTGCTTTTTGTTGTTGTTGCTGTCGTTTTCATTCCACGCATTATCATAAACCGGCTGTTTTAGCAGCTGTTCCCTGCATCTGCTTAAGCTTAATGTAGACTTTTATTTTTTTATGACAAAATAATTAAATTTGAAACGCTGACGACTAGTCAAGGTAACCAAAAACCAAAAATAAAATACCAACAAAGAGACCCAAAATAAAAATAAAAAAATAAAGTTGTCTGCTAAACTTGTTTAATTTATTTTTTCCAACTAGATCAACTGACTGACTTCGATATTCATCAATCAACCAAATTTAATGAGTTGTACACAACGGCTTATGCAATGCAAAATGCACAAATTTGACATGTCTTCCCATGAAAATCACTTTTAAAATAATAATAATTGCCCTGAAAACTTTTAAATGAAATGATTAAAATGAAATATTTGAAAGTTTGTGCTCATCTTCTTTCCTGGCTGATGGTTTGCAATTTGCACTTGGTTGCCAGCATATTTATTCAGGAACGGATTAAACATATTTTTAGGGGGCACTAAATTGATAAAGAATTATTATAGTCTATTTGTAGAATTGTAAATTCTTTAATTTTGAGTTGAGTAAAACAAATATTTAAACAATTATTTTTATTAAAAGCATAAGAAATACTTAAACGATTTTTTTTTATTAAGAGCATTATAAATAAATATTTTATGTAATTTTTTTTTTAGGTCTGATTTTGTTTTACATTTTCCTGTTAAGATTTTTTCAAAGGAAATAGTTAAGTAACTAATATAAACTAGTTTCTAGTTCTTAAATGTGCTAAGATTTTGTTTTGTTTGAGATTAAACTAAACAATTTGCTAGTTTAATTCGAAAGATTACTTTTGCGTATTTTTTCAGTGTTGGTAAATGTCGTAAAAAAGACATTTTCTGTAGAGATATTCAGATAGAAATATATTTTTCCATACCACTTTGAACAATGCTTATTAGACTAAATGAACTACTTGATTTCTTTAATTTTTTATCATATATTTGTATATAAATTTTGAACCTTTTTGGTTACAATCCACTCCTGAATTTTGCCAACAAATTACTGAGAAGAAAATGAAAATTCTGAAAGAAGAAAGAAACAATGAAGAAGCCAAAGAAGAATGTTAACCAAAGTGGAAAAAGAAATGTGCGGGCTACCAATCTATGGCAAAGTCAAAAGAAGACCGACAATCGAATAAGAAAAACAAACTAACCAAACATTGAAGAAACCACTCAAAATATTTTCAATGTTTTGTATGAGTTTTTGTTGCAAAAAATATTAATTTCAGACTAAAGAGGACTTCTTTGAATCATTTTATTTATTTCTTTTCCCACCATCATCATCATCATCATTTTGTACGTTGTGTTGGTGCTAAATGCTTTGCAATTTGTTGCAGGATTTTCCATTTCATTATTGGGTGGGAAAATGCATTCAACGCGGGCCAGTAGGTGGCGGAAGTTATTAGTGCAAGCCCACAAAGAAAGAGAGATACCAAATGACAGAGATAGAGATAGCTACAAGTTGCAGTTGGCAGTACATATGTTGCTTGTGTTTAAGCATTTCCAAAGAACCAACCACGGGAACCTTCTTATTTTTCTGTCTTTTTGTACTTTTTATACTTTTTTTTTTGTGGTATTTGGCGGTCACTTTGCTTCTCTAATTAAAGACGACACTTTGGCATGTTTTCTTCTGGGTTTCTTATTTTTTTTTTTTTGCTGCACGGAAATGCCTCAGATTGGAGAAAGAAGACGACGACGACATCAACGTTAAAGAAGATAATGATGATGATGATGAAGAAGAGGTGAAGGTAGCGCTAAGTACCAAGAATTAAATGTTATTGAAGCATGCCAACTTGATTGAGCTGAAATGCTGAAAAGCCATCGAGCCCCAAGTGCTGAGAACTGAAATCTTCTCAGTCTTTTCGTTACTCGAATCCATACAATTCCAATGATGTTAGAAACTACTATGCGTATGCGTGTCTGCCTCATTTTTTTTCTTTTTTTTTTTTTTGCTTTTTTGTAGAGTCTCCTGTTCTCTCTATATCAATATCCGGTTGATTTGATCCCCATCATCCATCAGAAATTGCTTATTAATTTACTACACTAAAAAATTAGTTATGGAACTCTTCCATATATTTTTTTTAAATGTTAATGATCGATTGCTACAGTTTTTAGCAAATTTCTTATATTCAATAATAGAAATTTAATATATATAGAATTTAGAAATAAATAAAAATTGATTATCTTTATTTATTTTAGATTAGATTTATTTACTGATTTTAAAGAGATATTAAGGATTGTAATTATTTCAGACTTTATTTAAGATTACAATTATTTATTGATTAGAAAGAGATATTTAAGATTGTAATAATTTCAGACTGTGCTTTATATATACATATATGTATATACAACTATATATCGTGCTACTAAAGGATACTAGAATAGGATCTTTATACTATATATAACTAAATATATATACTAACTATGAAAGGATATTTAGATAGACTCTGTCTTATTGGCTTTAGGATAATCTTTCAACAAAAGACTGGCCACAGAAATAAATTTGTTCTTAACTTAAAACATTTATAAATTCTATTTCTTCAATTAAAAATAGTAAATTATAAAACATACAGAAAATTTGTGGTGATTGCTTCATCCATAATCAATTTGTTTATATATACATATATATATATATATTCTCTTCAATAGTTGTAAATTTCTATTGACATTGAATTCAATATTTGTCCTATTGAATCATTGAAAATAATGACCAAAATAAATATTAAATCATTTATTGGTTCTACCACTTTATTTACCCAGTGAGCCATATCTCCATCTACGCGTTCACATATGTACATATGTATAAATGTATATGGTATATGTATATAAATATATATAACATATTTATTGATTTTGTATATATACTGGTCACATACAAGCTGACTCACCGATCATCAATGGCACTTGACACTACGTCATACTTTGCCATTCATAAGATTAGAAATTACTTTTTTTCGATGAGACACAAAATATAAAAATTACTTACAATTAAGTCACAAGACGGTAAAAAAAAATGAAATAGAAAAACAAAAAGAAGAGAAACAGAAGGGGGAAAAGAGTGGAAAAAAAGCAACTATTAAAGAAATTTATTAAAAATAAATATTATAAACCTTTGGGCGCCGTCAAAATGTGTTTTTTTTTTTTTTTGTTCATTCTCTTTTTGTCTTTTGATTCATTTCGTTTTTTGGTATTTTCTCAAGATTTTCCACGCTTGAGATAATTAATCAAATTAGTCAAGAAATCAAATTGCTCTGTGTGTGCCCCATCGTCGCATATAGAGTTTAATATGTATATCTACCTCGCCTCACTGCCAACCATTCTCCGTTACCTCATCCCCCTTTGCCATTTGCTGCCACTTTGTAGTTGTCATGAGAGCTACGATTTGCCGATTAATCTTACGTATATCAAGTGTAACATGAGACAATCGCTTGGTATTTAGCAAAAAGAAAAAAAAAAAAGAACTAAAAAATATGTATATATGTATGTATGTATGTATGTATGTATGGATAAAAATAGTCGTTATATGTATGCATAATATTTTGTAGCCGGCTTTAGTGAAAGATTTTAATCTAGGCCTAACTTCTTGAACTTAGGGTCAAAGTTCGTTGACTAAAATTCATTTCATTTAATTCGACGAGTTGTTGGTTACTCTGGCAATTAAATAACATGGTTCTTTCATTCAATTTCATAATTTTCGGCAATTTTTTTTTTATTGTATTTCTTTTTTTTTTTTATTTTATTTTTCACATTAGCTACCCGCTGAGAGCTGCTTGAGCTGGGGCTACATTTAATTGTAATTTTCAGGGGGTCGACATCATATGGTGAGAAAGGTTTTGGACAGTTGAATAAATCCAATGATGGTCATTTCAACGATATTGGTTAGTTGGTTTGGGTTATGTGAAAGGTTGTGAATACTTTGCCAATTCATTGATTGCTTCAACATTTAGAATTGAATTTACTAGAACTGACATTAGACATTCGTATATTTCCGTTAGTTATTATTAGTCTAACTTGTCTACCCATTAAAAAAAAAAGAAAAGAAATTATATTGAACTGTTTAATCAAAGATAATTGAAAGATCATAACATATTCCCCTTTAGAGGATTTGAGTCTTTAAGATTTTTATATTAACTTTTTATGATATGAATGTGATAGAAAGAATTCTGAATTTTGATTTTTTTGAACAAAAGATCAAATGTTAACTACAAATGCGGTCTAACTTAGATCGAACCGAAGTTTTTATACCCTTTTTAAATTTTCCATTTTCCTCTATCTATTGTCCCCAATACACAGAAATTTGTGTGAAAAATGGAATTCGAATTTGAGCTATGGCTATATACATATATTGTCAATCGATTTTAATCAAATGGAGTACATATATAAAACACATTAAAAATGAACTTAGTATCAAAAACTTATAAAACAAAAAAGTTTTTCATTTTAAAACCATTATTTGAACCGATCGTTACTATATATACAAAAACTGTGTATTCACTTTTGCACGCCACTGTACGTTAACAATTTTTTTTGAAATAGTAAAAATGGAATGCTGTATTCAGCATTGATAATATTACTTTTGTAATATCATTATCTAGCTAACGCTAATGGAAAAATTCCCTTGTATGATATCTTTTAATGAACTTATTTTGAACCAATTCCGGGTTCATTTCTATATAAAAGAGGAACTCTCTTTGAAATGATCAAGTAGTAAAATGAAGGCATTCCTGGTATTCGTAACTCTGTCTGTAGCATTAACAAATGCTCATCCTTACGACGTGAATCCGGTTCCAGCTCCAAAACAGGATCAGTATAGTCCCAATAATATAATTTTTAATGGATATGAAGCCCCCGAAGGCCACGCTCCCCACATTGTGTATTTAAGGGCTTTCAATAGCACTCTTAGTTGGAATTGTGGTGGTAGCATAATTAGTAATAACTGGATTCTGACTGCTGCACATTGCCTTAAGACTGCTATATATGTGGACATTTTTTATGGCACCAATACGGCTGCTGAATCGGAGACAAAACATAGAGTGGAAGCGCAGAATCTCATTATCCATGAATTCTATAACAACGTGACAGTTGCTAATGATATTGGTCTAATTCGTACACCACATATCGAGTTTACCGATAAAATTAAAAAGGTAGCTCTTCCATCATCGATATTATCATTGGAAAAAGTCCAAATTGAAGCCTGCGGTTGGGGCAATGTTACCAATACTGTAAGAACCAAACGGCTACGCTGCGTTCATTTGCATATCATTAGTAATAGAAAATGCGGTAAATTATTTAACAGTATCGACTTTATCGATGATAGTAAAGTTTGTACTGGATTTATCAATGGTAAAGGTACCTGTTCAGGTGATTCTGGTGGTCCTTTAGTCTTATTTAGTAATCCTCCGATATTGATCGGTGTCGTTTCTTTCACCAAAGAAAAATGTCACGGACCTTCCGTATATACCCGAGTAACTTCATACTTAGATTGGATTCGCGAAGAATCGGGTATTTAAGTTATGAATTATTTGTAATATATGTCATTTAAAATAAATTGACAAGCTGGCAATATATGTTCTTATTCACCATTACAAATATAATGGTCGCTTAAATTCTTTCTAAAGTTTTCTTTAAGTCTTTATTTTGTTGTTGAGGTACAAACAAATTATTCACCATCTACCGACAGTTTGTATCCAATTTAAATCAGAATATCTTATTTAAAACACACTTAAAATTGTTTATATTAAAAGAAAAACTAGAACGATGGGCTAACTTCTGCCGTGCTAAAGTTCGTATACCTGGATAACTGTTTTCTTTATTTATATATGATTAGGTCTACCAATTATTCATCAAATTTAAATTTAATGTATAATTAAAATACATTTTTTTTTACTAAAACTAGTCGACAGAATATATATATTTCTATAGATACCAAACTTACAAATTTCGTGACAATCTCATCAAAAACAACCAAGTTATTGATCTACAACTATTTTTGACCGATCGTTCCTATGGGAGCTATAGAATATAGTATGTATGTATGGAATGTTTTTGTTTAATACAATATTGCGGTTGCTTATGCTATTTATTTAATATAATATCCAAATTTTCTTTTTGCCTCAAAATTCCTTTCAAGGTAACCGAAAATGCCAGCCAAAGACATATAAGTATTAACAATAAAAATTCGTTTTCTAAACTTGTTGAGACTTTTTCAACTAGATTAACCGATTAGCTTGAAATCCATTAATCAACTCATTTTAATGAGTTGAACGATTACTTATGCAATTCAAAATGCACATGTTTGACATGAGAAATTCCCATGAAAAATCACTTTAAATAATAATTAGCCATTAAAATTTAACAAAAAAATAATAAAAATGTTATATACGAAAGCTTTTAAATTTATTAAAAATAAAATATACATTAGGAGCACAAGCTTAATTATACTATGCAATTTGAAACAGAGCAATTAAAGCATACTTTTGGGGGCATAAAAATCAAAATTATCTTTAATTTGAAAACAAACATTGATCTCTTTAATTTACTGAAACGATTATGTCTCTTACAATATGAAAGATTATAGATCTAAAAATTAATTGGTTAATAAAAAATTCTTTTTTTTAGATTTCCTTTGGGTTTCTATATAAGATTTAAATCGAGTTTCGGTTATATAAAATGTTATATAACTCAGTTATTCTTAAATGGAAGTTGAATTACCATTTGCATTAACTTTTAATTGTGTAATTAATTAACTGTTTTTAAGATAGATAAGAGATTAAGATAGATATTTAATCTCATCCAAAAAGGGCAAAGTTTCGTATATTTTAAAGTAACAAAAACAAAGAAAATGATATAATTTGCTGATAATCCTTCTCCGATGTGTACGCTTGTTTATTGATTAGCCAAATTCTTTATTATAGAAATTATGGCTAGAATTTCTCTTTAGAAGACTACCGATGTTTATTGATCGATATAAAACATATGGCAATTTCGTTCGTATTTACACGTTTTTGTGTGTGTGTTTTTGTTTTTTTCTTTTGTATGGAAATCCAAAAATATTATCGTGGATAATCGCGATTTTTTGTGGTGCGATAAGACAGATATTTGTGCATATATAAACCATGAATCGTAAGACTGTTTAATGTTAGACGTTTGCAAAATGTCGTGGCGTTTGTGTCAATTGATCCTTGGAATACTTTTCACTTTGGTGGCCCTAAATCAAGGAGCCTCGATCAATCCACTTATTGTTGGTGGTAGCGAGGCAGATATATCGGATTATCCATATCAGGTATCGGTTAGATTGGAAACCTATATGCTTTTGCATATTTGTGGTGGCAGTATTTATGCACCCACTGTAATTCTAACTGCTGCCCATTGCATCAAAGGACGTTATGCCTCGTATATACGAATTGTAGCAGGACAAAATTCGATTGCCGATCTAGAAGAGATGGGTGTAAAGGTATCCAAATTGATTTATCATACTGGTTACAATAAAAAGACATTTGTCAATGATATTGGCATGATTATAACACGTGAACCATTGGAATATTCATCATTAGTCCAACCCATTGCATTAGCTTTGGATCAACCAATAGCTGGAGCTCATGCCGTGGTCAGTGGTTGGGGCAAACGTACCGAAGAGGATGAAGCTCTGCCCGCATTGCTGCGAGCCGTTCAAGTCGAGATTGTGGATAGAAAAGTTTGTGGTACACAATATTTAACAAAGGATTATACAATCACCGATGAAATGCTATGCGCCGGCATCGAAGAGGGCGGCAAAGATGCCTGCAATGGTGATTCTGGTGGTCCTTTAGCTGTTGATGGTGTTCTCGTTGGCATCGTGTCCTGGGGTGTGGGTTGTGGCCGTGAGGGTTTCCCTGGTGTCTATACAAGTGTTACACCTCATATCGCCTGGATTGAGGATCAGGCAGAACCTTATCTCTAATCTGTATGAGGGGAAAAGTTAACCACGAACAAAGATAAAACGATCAAATTATAATTTGTTTTAAAATAAATATATTTACATACATATATACATATATGAGCATTACCAAAACAGAGTTAATGAATTTTAATTTATTTATTTATGACAATGAGTAAAAGAAAATATAAAAGAAAAAATTAATTTTCAAACTTATTTTAAATAAAAGTGAAAACTTATCTGTTCATGATTATGGCAAGGATTTAATTGACCTAGTTTTTGTTTTTGGTTAAAAGTAATTTTATTTTAGCCTTCTTGTTCATTGGAATATATTTTCTTATAATATTCTTAAAGATTTCTTGTGGGATTTCTTTATTTTGCATTCATTTTAATCAAAGGGTTTCCATTAATATTTACTTTTTATTTATTATTATTTATTTAAATAATAATGTACAAAGATTTAAAATCTCTGCTAGCATTCTAACCTTTTCTTAATAATAATTGGAATTAATTTTTTGGTAAAGATTTTTATTTTAGTCTTTGGCTTGTTTTTGCATCTCATTAACCAAATTTTGTTTCTTTCTTTCTTGATTTTAAGTAACTAAACCATGAATTAGCCATCATGTTCTTCTCAATTACATCACATATGAGATTTTTTACATCACATATGAGATTTTTGTTTTTTAAGTTTAAGTTGAGTTTCCGCAATCAACCTTCTTTCATTTTTTAAAGGTCAAAAAATTTACAATTTACCAATTTTTCACGCACTTCTTGTATGTGTTTAATTTTTTTTTTTTTTGCTTCTCTTTTCGTCTCTTTTTTTTATTTTTAGTTTGACTTCTTTTCTGCCTATGCGGCTAAAAACTTAAACATGATTTTCATTAAACAAAAATCTTCTTTCATTTTTTTTTTTTAATTTTATTTTTGCCTCGTTTACATTTGCAAAAGTTCATTAACATTTCGCGCTGTTTGCCATTTTTGGATAGAACTTACAAACACGAAAAAAAAAGAAGACCTCTACGCAGCGGTTTTCGTTTTAATGAAATTTAGCCTCGTTTATTTATTTTTTTTTTGCAATTTCTTTTTTTTTTTTTTTTGCTTAGGTTTAATTAAATATGCAAATTTTTACATGAATCTCACTCACCTGCCCAATGATGGCTTTTGGGTTTCTGTTGTGGGTGGACTCTGTCATTTTTTGTTGTCGATGTTGTTTCATTTAAATTTTACGCTCATTAACCATTTAGAAACTCATTCCGAAACAAACAAAACAAATAAGAAATTGCCAATAAAGAAGACCAAAAGAAACAAAAAAAAAAAAACTAAAATAAACAAACCATAAATTATTTAAATAGAAATTCACTACTAAACGATGCAAAAACTAAACTGAAAGAATGTCAAGCTTAAGTTCGCTGCCAACTTTTGGCCCACAAACGTTCGATCTGACCTTTCCTTTCCCTTCCTTTCATTCCCATTCATTTCACAGTATTCTTCGTCTCGCAAATAAAAAACAACGATCCGTAACTTTCGCTTTTCCTACAATAACAAAAAAAAAAAAAATACATTTGTTTTACCCTAAATCTTTTACCATTATTATTATTATTATTATTAGCAACGTTTTGTCAACCACAAACCATTTTTGTTGCGGTTTTTTTTCTTTTGTATTTTTGTGTCTTGGTTTCCCCCGCTTTTAGTTTAGGTTATATTTTGTTTTTGTTTTTTTTTAATTGCTTTAAGTAAGATTCGCTTTTGTTTTGCCGGGTTAGCTCATACTAATGACAACTATTTGACGGGGCGAAAGTTTTTCTCTCGCATAAAAAATAATTATATATTTAGTGTTTTGTAAGACAACTAATAGACTATTATCAATTTCTATTTCTTTCTTTCTTTACACAATAAAAACAAAAAACTCTCAGCTTACTATGCGAATTCCGTTTACCTCTGATGCAAACACAAAGGCAATAGAACTCTTAAATCCAAATCCAAATCCAAAACCAAACCCCAAACCTAAAACTTACTAATATTACCTAGAGCCCAAAAACAAGTGTAATGTTTATAACAAAATCCATAGAATTGTTATTTAGTTTATGTGTTTAAACGTATTTATTTGATTATTTAAACAAAAGACTTCCATTTAACAAGAGCTTTAACCGCATGTGAAGTGTCGCCAAGTTTTTTGCAACGTTTTTGTTTTTTAAATTTTGTTGCCTATAAAAAGAAGTTAATACAAAACTTGAAAGAATTTTCATTTGAGAAACAACAATAATAATTACGATTTCTATATATGTATATATTTACATTTAAATAGTTAAGAATTTAACCTTATTGGACAACAAAGAGTGTCAAAAACATTTAATTAATTGCAAAAATTTGTGTTACTCAACACTGATGGGATATTAAAAACGCGAAAAAAATTGAATATTAATAGAAAACAGTGTTTCTTGGAATGGGAAAAACTTAAGCGTTCATTTGTGAAAATTTACATTACTCAATTTTTATTTTAAATGAGAAAAACGAAAAAAAATTAATTATATATTTTAATAAATTTTGAGAGAATTATTTTAATATATGTATATATTTATGCAAAGGACCAATGAATAAGAACCACAATCCTCCTATCCTATATATATATATATATATGTATATATATACATATATATGTATATGTGTTAATCCTTATGTAGTAGTTACCTTATGTTATTCCTTATGTTTTCATCGTTATTTGATAATATATTTTTGTATCGTTTTGTTTTTGTTTTTTTGTGTTGACTAACCAGAAAACCTTTTTTCCCCCCTTTTTCTCTTTGTTTTCTTGTTTCTGTCAAACCTATTTAGATCTTGGTACCCTTAACAACAACAACAACATCAATAATTGTACAACAACAACAACAGCAACGCTGACACCAACAACATCCAGTTCAAAGACTTTAACAACTGCCAACAAAATGGAGCTGCTAAGCAGCGCAACATCAACAACAACAACACAAACAACAGCAGCAACAAAAACCACCCAACATAATTTACAAACAACAACAACAAAACAATTGCTAGTACAGGATTATCTTAGCTACGCCTCACCACCAACATATTCACGTTTACCACCCGATGGACACGAATTTCCACCAAATTTCAGTGAACCGCTGATAATTATGCAACCACATACGAACCTATTAAAGACATCCCAGGCAAAAACAGAGCATCTTGCCATTGAGCATAACAACAACAACAAGAACAACAACAACAACAATAATAATAATAATAATAAAAATAACAAAATAAACAATAAAATGGATATATTAAATAGTGGTGCTAATGCACCACCATTACCAAAAACAGGACCACCACCAGTTGCAAATGTTACAATGCCAACACAACGTAAATTATATCGTCAGGATTTGGTAATTAATGTGGAAGATGCACGCAATAATAGCAACAGCAACAGCAACAATAATAATAATAATAATAATAATGAAACAACACCATTAAAAACAACAACAACAGCAGCAACACGTCATCATGATTATCAACGTTCCTTAAGCTCATCGAGTGGTATTCCACCCATTATGGTTGTACGTAAATCAAGCGATTGGCGTAAAGATGAGAAATCAGAAAAATCTGTAAGAGATAAAATTGCAATGTTCTCATCTAGCAATGATTTGGATACAATTGTAACACCATCATCAACATCAAACATTAACAATTCAATATCGGCAAGTTTTACACGAAAACCATTAAATATGAGCAGTGAGAATCTATTGGAATCATCTAATCCACCTCCAGCTCTAAAAACTCGTGCAATGAGCGTTGAAAATTTAAACGATGCCCAGCGACAATATCAATTGGCCAAACAGTTACCCCAATTGCATGTGGCCGATTCAATGTATTCATTGAATACAAATTATGCCTCATTGCCACGACGAAGTCATGCATCATTATATATAACAAATGTATCACCACAGGGATCGGGATCGGTATCGGGATCAGGATCAGGATCAGGATCGGCAGTGTTATCAGCGGCTTTAGCACGACGAATTAGTTTTTCGGGTGAAGGAGAGGCGGCAAATCGTAAGGCAGCCATAACCAATATACTTGAACAACGTCGTCGTAGTCTATCTAAATTGAGGGGTCTAGTCATACCAGAGAGACCACAATTATTGGAGCCAATTTTAGATTTGCCTGAAATTAAAAGTCAAGTGAAATTGGCCGCCAGCGGTGAGGATAGTACAGATAGTGGTCTCGGTGAGACACGTCCAAGAATCACAAATCAAGTGAATATCGGTAATAGCAATAATAATAATAATAATACAAATAATAGTCCATATCGAAGTATATTCTCACAACATACAAATTCTGGACGACGTAATCAATTGGAGACACAATTATCCCAACAGCCACCGGCAAAACCGCCACGAACATCATTGGCCACATTGGTGACAACAACGTCACCGACACCGACACCGACATCGACACCGATACGAGTGCAACCCATGTTGCAACAACATTCTATTATACCATCATTTGCCGATCAGGAGAGTGATACAGATTCGGTATTCTCGACAACAGCTCGTGTGGCAACACCACCAGAAAAATTTGCACTTACACGTACATTAAGTTCGGAGACAAATACATCGATTGCCAGCTCAAATACATCGACATTAACATCTGGCTCATCGGCTGGCTCTCAGGCTAGTTGCAGCTCATTGGGTAGTACACCGGCTGTCGATTTAACAAGACGTTTGCTTAAAACCCAAATGAATAATGGTGAATTGGCCAATCGTAAGAGTATTCTGGCATCGGCCAAAAATCGTAGTGCCAAAAGTCGTGGTCAGGATCAGGAGGATAATGATAGTACTGATGGTGAGGCATGTGCATTGGCTGGGCGACGTATGAAACCAATTTCCAGTTATAAACAGCAACAGCAACAACAACAACAGCAACAGCAGCAGCAATTGCACCAACAACAACTGCAACAACAACAACAACAACAATTAGTTGTTGATAAACTAATTAATGTAGCTGCCTATGAGCTAACATCCGATACCGATGATAGTAGTCGACGTTCCGATTGCCCAGCAAAAATAAGTGCCATGTTCATTGATGAGGAACGTAAGGCTAGCTTTAAGGCTGATACAACCATTACCACAAATACCAGCACTTCCATCACACCGATCAATCCGAAGCCCCAACAATTGAAAATAGTCCAGGCCAAACCTGTGATTATGCCAACAATGCAACAAACACCACCAGCACCACCAAAGCGTGAGATTCCAAAGGGTCAAACTACAGCAGAGCTTAGAGAGAAATTTGAAAGAAGTGCTGCTGCAGCAGCCGCTGGTGGTAATGGTATTGGTATTGGTATTGGTATTAGTGGTAGCGCCACAATCAATCCAATGCCCCTATTACCCACTGTTACCATACACAAGGTGACAATGCCAACAGTAACAGCAACCACAAAACCCCATCATGAGCGTTTCTCATCTCTAGACTCGCTGGCATCAAGCTCATCGGGTGTTAGCTCAACCACACAGAATGTTAGCACCACTCAAGAGACTGCCACAGAATTTGGTAGTTTCTCTTCATTGGGCAGTAATCAGAGTTTGATAACCGCTCAGGATGTTCAACAGATTGTTGAGGAGGCCGATCCACCGCTTAAAACGCCAGAGGCCTTCATTATAGTCCTACAAAGGGATACGCCCGAAAGTAGCATTGGTATAACATTAGCTGGTGGTTCCGATTACGAAGCCAAGGAAATAACGGTAAGTATTTCACAAAAAAAAAAAAAAAAACAAAGCCTTTCGTTACTTAAATATGAGTTTTCAATTTTTATTTTATTTTTTGTTATTGCGTTTTTCTTTTTATTTTTGTTTTCTTTTTATTTTCTGTTTAATTTTTTTTTTTAACCTATTAATTTTATTGATTTGTTTTGTTTTTTTAATAACCATTTTATTTATTTTTCTTTGATTATTTAAATTCTATTTTTTTATTAATTTCATTGATTTCTTTATTTTTATTATTAATTTTTTTTTTATTTCTTTAAATTCGACTTTTTTATTTATTTATCTTATTTATTTGCTTATTTATTTTTATCTTTTTTTTTAATTTAATTTTTTTGTTTTTTTATTATTAACTTTATTTATTTTTCTTTATTTATTTAAATTCTTTTATTATCTTTTATTTTTTAATTTTATTCATTTGTTTTTGTTTTATTATTTATTTAAATTCTTTTCAATATTTCTTTTTAATAATTTTATTTATTTGCTTTTTTTTGTTATTAATTTTTGCCTTTTAAATCATGTATTCCATTTTTTATTATTTTTTTTTTTTTACTTTTGTTAATATTTTTATATATTTTTTTTCTTATTTTCTTTATTATTATTATTATTTTTTGTTTTGTTTTTTGCATAGATACATAAAATATTAAGCAATACACCAGCAGCTAAAGACGGACGCTTAAAGAAGGGTGATCGCATATTAGCCGTCAATGGGATGAGCATGCGTGGACTAACACATAGGGAATCGATAAGTGTATTGAAGGTACTCTCGCACACAGTTTTTTGTTTTTTTTTAATGAAATTAAAAATATTTATATATTTAATTTATGATTTTGTTAGACACCACGTCCTGAGGTTGTTCTGGTAGTCACACGTTCCGAATCGTTAATCATAAAACCTCTTAACAAGAAACGTTCATCATTGGGATCGCTCAGTTCGCTGAATGAGAAGCCCACTGAATTGGATTATGAACGTAAACGTAATTATCACAAGGCGTCACGATCTCTTGATTTGGATCTGGATATTGTGTCAAATGAAGAGGGTGGCACTGTGACCAATGGTAATAATGGTGCTACAGCACCCAGTACACCAAGTACAGGATCGAGTAGTCCACAGCCCCAATCAGTATCCACATTATTGCATGATGATACGGATGCTGAGGCAACTATAGCCGGAATTCGAGCTCGTCGTCAATTATCACGTGGCGATGCAGCCAAATTGAGTACCAGCGAATTATTGGAACGTGCCGCTGAAGCCCGCAATGCCATAGCAGCGGAAATTAGGGCTCAAGGTAAATATTTCATAAATATTTGAAATTTAATTATAATCATATTATTTATTTTTTTTTTAGCTGAAGATGCTGGTGGCTCTGCTGTTGGTGGTGGCACTCGCTGTGTGGAAATTATCAAGGATAGCTGTGGATTGGGTTTCTCCATTGAGGGAGGCTTCGATTCGCCGCTAGGAAATCGTCCCTTAATTGTGAAAAAAGTTTTCATGGGTGAGTAAAACTGATCTCTCTCTCTCTCTCGCTATTTATCTTAGTTTATAATCCATTTTTATTGTCGACAGGTGGTGCAGCTCAGAAAACAAATCAGGTCCGGAATGGAGATGCAATAGTTTGCATTAATGGTGCCTCCACAGCGCGCATGACACGTGTCGATGCTTGGAATTATATGAAACAGTTGCCATTGGGGCCGGTGAAAATTTCCTTTGCCTAAGCAATCAAGCAACCACCCAACCACCAGCAGCAACACAATTCATATATACATATATATTTAAACATATATTTTTTTTTATGTTAATTTTTTTTTTTTTGCCATAGTTTTAAGTTGATTTTGAGACATTTTGTGCGGTTTCTAATTTTTTTTTTTTTGTGTTTGCATTTAAACGAAACTATGTATATAACTACATAGAGAGAGTATATATATAGATATATATATATATAGATCTATATATATATGTATACGTTTATTTATATAAATTTATATAATTTTTAAAGTGCAATTTGTTTAATTATTTCAATATCAATGATGATTATTTTGTATATACAAGAAAAACAAAACAAAAAAAAATAACATACTTACATATATCTATATCCTACATATATCTGTATATCTAACCTATCGACTACTTAACGTATTTATAAAATTCTTGATCGAAAATGGAACAAAAAAAAAACAAACGAAAAACGAAAAAAAGAAGAAAATATGCGGCATTTTCCTTATAATAAAAGCATTGGCATGCAATCGGTGGTATTACGATTCGATGCACATCCACCCAGAAAAGAGTTATCGAAAACGAAAAAATATATTTACAAAAAAAAAAAGGAAAAAGAAATTAATATCATATTTTTTATGCCATAAATTATACGGGAACGTACGTTACATTATGTATATTACCTTTTTTTTTTTAATAATTATTTAAACAAAAATCGAACACAAAAATGTTTACATATACAAAAGTATTTGCTATTAAAAAATTTATATATTAAAAGAAAAATATATATATATATAATACATATATACGAAACAAAATAAATATATCAAAAACTATATGTGGTTTGATTAATAACAAATAGAAATAACCGAATCTGCAGCTGCTATTATATCGGTTAAAAGCAACTTTTGCATAAAGTAAAACAGAAAGAAATGGGGTTAAATATTTTAAAGGAATCGGAATGACAAACATATAAAAAAACCGATTGATTATTTTTTTTATCTGAATCTAAAAGCATTATTTTACTCTTCTTTTTCTTCGGCTTGTAACCAATAAATAAATACGAAATGTTATTCTTTATTCTTAATTCGACAATTTCCCTTTACTAGAGAGAAAGGGGTGAAGAATTTACTAAAATAATCTGCCCTCAACAAAAGGTGCGATTATTTAAAAGAAACGTGCACTTGGAAGGGCATCACTGTATCAAAATAAAGCTAGAAAGCATAAAAAGAATCGAAAAGTCACTTTTTAAATAGCTCTCGTAGCCAAATAGATAACCTTAAGTTATTACTTTGAAATATGTATAAATTATATATAATACATATATAATTTGACATAAAAATTTCAACGTGTTATTTTGTTTAATAAATTTTATTAAAATATCAATAATATATCAATTACCGTTTCATTATCCCATTAAAAACGATCGATAATTAGTCGGATTCGCTCTATATTGAAACATATTCATTTTTAGTTATGATCGACGATCTAAAATAAACACCAGACGATATTTCAACCAGTGTTGAAAAAGAGTTATCACCGTCGATTGTTTTTTTGAACGCATGTGAAATAGGCGATGAAATTTATCATTGCATACTTTGTTGGGCAAATGAATTTGATAATTTTAATTAAATATTAACATTAGCAAAATGCTAAAAAGAAAAATAGAAAAAGAAATAAAGTACTTGCTTTGGTCTAGATTGACTCTTTAAATAAATGCTTGTTACCTCTACAGAAGACAAGCGATCAATCGATAAAGAACACTGTTTGAAGAAGTCCGCACGCATATTCTTTAAATACCAAATGTTAAATTATTTGGTTCCGATGTAATTAAATATACTCTTAAAATTGGATCGAAATTTTATATAGATACAATTATACATACAATTGTATATCAATTTAATTTATATATTAGGCGAAATTGTAGAAAATATCACTATAAACTCACCTGTAAAAGAATAGCTCTTACCCATCATATTCCCCAATCAATTGGACCGATCGTTAGATTATTTTAAAGTCCCATTTATATAGTAAATTAGTTATAGACCACATTTCTTTCATATACATCGGGGAAAAAAATATAATTCGTTTATTTTTTCAACTGATCATTAGAGTAAATTTTCTTTCTTATTCTTTCGACATTTTTTGGCGAATGTTTTTTGTTTTTCTTTTTGTTATCGAATGTAAATATTACATTTCAAACAAATTAAAATCAAACTATTTCTATATAGAATTATAAGCTTATGTCTTGTAGATTTAGATTCGAATGTGATTGTATACACACATTCCTACAATTCTTTGGTGGTTCTGGGCACCAATTTGGGTAGCTGTAGTGTTAAACCCAAATGTTGTAGGGCAACCGAGGGCGTGGCAACAACACCACCCCCATTTAAACTAGGACGTGAATGATGCAATTCATTCGATGACGATGATTCATTATTTTGAAATATTTCACCCAGAAGATCATAGACACGTCGTTTAAAATATAATTTTTGATGAAAGTTCATATGCTTGATCTCTGGACGTAGACTCTGAAGGAAGGCATCATCAAAATCAATAATGGTAGGTGGTGGAGGCACTGGAGTTTCCGAATTTGTAGATTGTATCTATACAGAAAAGAGATATAAGTATATACATACATATATGTACATACATATATTTTGTTGAATCGAATTTTTTGGAAAGAGTTTTTAAATATGCATTATGATATACCTTTTTTTTAGCGATGAGCTCTTTGTTCTTTTCTAAAGACAAACGTCTACGTTTTTTGGGCGGACATCCACTTCTAATGGATGATTTTTCATCGCCAGTGCTTTGGCTCAGCATCTCTTCGTGTTCCTGTTGCTCTTTATTGGGTCCGTTGATATAGTTGTAGGTCTGCGCATGCTCGGTATCGGCTAAAGCGGAACTATCTCGGCTATTCTCATTGCTGCTCAATGAATGTTTCATTTCAACGAGTAACTTGGATTCATTAACATCATTCTCTTCGTCATCCTCATCGTCATCGTTCTCATCCACTTCTTCTTCTTCTTCATCGTCGTCATCCTCATCGTCCTCCTCTTCATCTTCATCGACATCGCCATCGCCATCACCATCATCACCATAATTTGATACTTTACTTGGATTACTCCCACGTGAACGACGTCCACGTATGGGTATTGGTACTCCCGGTGTTATATGTTTTTTTAAAAATTGCAACTCATTTGTAAGATAATACGGTTTAACACGATTCGAGCCCGATGCACGATGCACATTAATCGAACGTGCAAAACTGGTACGAATATTCCGCCAGCGTTCCTTACAATTTCTCACTGTATAAACAAAAAATAAAGTGTGCGGGAGGGGTGGAAAAATAAAGAAAACTAAAATTATATAAACCAGCTGTTGAAAAAAAAAAAGAAACATACCCGTATCGTTCATTACAAAAGATATATCTTTCCAGGCATTATCCACACTGGATTTACGCATATAATCCGGATGTGAACGATCATACATATAGGGATGCTGTGATACTAGACCACAGATTTTAGCATTTTTTTCATACCATTCGGGAGTTAGATTTTTATTTGAAGTTCCGGACATATTATATGTTGATGAATTATTTATAGTTTTACGCATATTACTGCCAGTGCTGCGGCGTGTGTTCATATCTATATAGAGTTCTATAAATAAATAAAATAAAAAAGAATAATAATAATAATAATAAATAAATATATTCATATATCAATATATATTAGTTGCAAAAATAATGCAACAGAAATAAGAATTGCCGACTGAGAAATCGTTGGTGACATTTTTGTGTGGAGTGCCAGAAACAACAACAGCGTACAGCAGCAACAGCTGTTTGGCGGGCCGCCTTGGGCAATGGTGTACCAATTATTTTTATGTACATAAATGAATTGAATTGATTTAATATTGAATTTCTTACCTTCTTGCTTGATGTAATACTCAGTGACAAGTTGTTTAAGTGATTTCTTAAAAAATAACATTTGTTTAATGCAAAATTGTTGTGTTGAGATGCTGCCGCCGTGTCGCTGCTGCTAACTGACACTACTTATTGTTGTTTGTTGCTGGCGTTGTCAACGTTGCTGTTGTTTCTGCAACTGCTATATTATTGTTCTGCTCTTTTCTTTTTGTTTAATGCCGGTTACCGATTATATTTGCAATTGCAACACTTGGCCAAACATTCGAATATCTATTTAATTTTTATGTTTTTAAAAATCGTAACAAAAGCAACGTAAAAGAGAAAACATAAGCGCGACACAAAACCCAACAAACGCAAAATTTAATACATGGACGCTGTTGATTTTCTATGCATTGTCAAAAGGGATTAGTTTAGTAAATTCCCTTTTATGCTTAAATTACAACTACACCCTTGTCACACATACAATAACAAACGACTAAAGCAGAGAGCCAATGAGAGAAAGAGAGAGAGTTCGAAATTGAGCAACGAGAGAGCTGCATACAGCGTTGCCAGCTTCAAATATTATGAGACGAAAAGAAATACATATATATATAAAAATAACGAAACGAATTAAATTGTCAAATGACACCACCAACAAGTTTTGATCGCAGCAAAAAATTATTTAATGGTCTATATAAAGGGGTTTTTTAATAATAATAATTTGTTATTTATGTGGTTAACCCTTATGAGCGAAACATCTTATTTATTTTAAAAAATAATAAATCAGTCCATTATATATATATCATTTGAATTTATTTGGATTATGGTGACCCTGGTTAATGTTCACCAACCCTGGCTTTTGACCTGCCAATTTACTTTTGCTACTTCTCTCTCATGCCCGCTCTAGCTCTCTCGATAGCCAGCTGCACTGTTACGTGCGTGTTGTATATGTTATGTGTGTGTGTATGTGTGAGTTTTTCGCTGTCAGTTGCCGTTTACGAATTGCTGCTGCACGTTTATCTTCTCTTACTGGTTCGCGTCTCTTCGTACTCAAAACGAAACGAAATAAAGACAGGCAAGGCAAGTGATACAGAATTAAAAAGATTGTGTGTTTTCCAAGTCTTCGTGTTAAATGTCGATAAACGAGTTGAATCTGAAAATAGTGCGGGCGGTCGGTAAACAATCATTGCTGTATGATCGAAACGATGATAACTATAGAAAGAGGCTCCCTACTGAAAATAGTTGGGATATGGTGGCCGCCGAGACGGGCGAACCGGGTAAGTTTTGCCCCCCCCTTTCTTTCTCTCTTATTTTTATACAGTGTTGTAAGCATTCGCGTTCTTCGTTCGCCTATCGAATTGTTATCGATGGTGTGTGTTGCAAAGTATGCGTCTGCAAACGAGTTGGCCTGTTTTGCTGGCGATGGTCAGCAATCGATTAATCACAACTTCACGTTAATATTTGTAATTTGAATATCGAATAATACTTTTAAATTATGTAATTGTGCCATTTTAGAACTTAATTATATAGATTTAATTTTCATTTGATTTTGTTTGAATTGAAATGGATAATTGATAAACATATATTATTCTCAACAAAATGCAACTGAATTGGAAAATGTCAAATTTTAGAAAATTTATCGAATATGTAGTTTATAATGAATGTTTGTGGTATTTAGCTATTTAATAGCTACAATTTCATGTTGTTTCTTAGCTTTTAGTTTATAACGAAAGTTGGTGATATTTAGCTATTTAATGGCTACAATTTCATATTTTTTCTTAGCTCTTTATGCAGTAGTCAAAAAAACCAGAAAGTTTCAGCGTTATAACTGAAAAGGACTAAATATCGACCTAGGATATTTCCAATAAATTCATTATCCATCCAAATATTACTACTATAATTATTATCAATCTGTGTCATGTACTTTAAATGAAAATACGTAGAAATGTTTCTTTAGGAGATAGCTCGAAAATCATTCGACTTTCTAAAAAGAATGATTAGTCAATATTAAATTTTTTTTTAAATTATTATGCTTTATTACTTTTTGTAGTCATTTAAATAAAGTATACTTCACTTATAGTTAAAAAGTTATTTGCAAGGCAACGTATTTGAATTTTTGATAATTTTTCCTGAGTCGGATAAAAAGAATCGATTTGTTATTCAAATTCCAATAATTTGTTTTCTCGACTGTTTTTACTAATCAATCTAATATTAATTTACTGTAGTTAATTCAGCTTCAAGTACTTCATAACTCTTGTAGAACTAATCTATGAATATACATGAATAGAATAACACAATAAAAATATTAGGGCAAAGTTCCATAAGGACTACTAATTTGGCATGATCGATAAATGTTTGCTAAGAATCTGAATAAAAGTTTTATCTTTTTTTAATAAAATGGAATAAACATTTAAATATTTGTTGCTTGCAACAACAGTTGATATCGATTTATTATCGATAGTGGTAATAATCGATATACGATTAATTATCTATCAAGGGGACAATTTAAAACAATTATCAGATGGGAATTACTCTTATTAGAATATCCATTTAGATTGAATGAGAATCCTTTGTAGTCTATTTCGAATGGGAAATCGGATATGTACTGGGTAGAAAACATATGTATAAATCTGTGATTACAAACATTCAACAAGGTTATGAAAGAGCGGATCGCTTGATATTATCCATCGGTTAAACCAGTTTCAAATCTTATCGTAATACTATAATACTAACTAAGTATTTCCCGAAGACAAATGAGAATCAACTGTTGAATATATTTTATTTATTTCTATATTTATTATTTATTTTTTTTTAATTTGCGATGTTATATAAAATTTTGGTATTTTCGATCATTATTTTTTTTCTTAAAATTTGCAATTTTATATAAAAATTTCATTGTGTAGTAGTTTTCAAAAAATATATATTTTTTTTAATATTCTTAAATGTTAACATATGTATATATTATAAATATATACCTGATCTACATATTTTTTATATAATAAGACACCAAAATATACACTCATGATGAAAATAATAGATACACCAACTGAAGTTCGCTTTAGCTTATCACAACATTTTTGCGACTACCCTAAATACCGACATTTAAATGCACGTTTCTTTATTGAACATTTATTTATGAAAATAACTTTATTTGAAAAAGAAAAATAATGTAATTCAAAAATAAGTTTGAGCTTGCTGAAAATAACACTTCAACTTTCTAAGTTGTATTTTAATTTTTTGATTTTAAATTCACTTCAAATGTAGTTTTGTTTTATTATTTGACTAATATCCACCTTTATTTTTAATAACTTTCTCCATTCGGTTGGGCATTCTACTAATCAAAGCTTGACAGGTGTCTATCGAAATGTTCTTCCAAGCTTCTTTGACACAGTCCCAAAATTGTCGCTTGTTGGCACACATTTTCTTTGCCACCAGCTTCTTTAGTTCACTTCACAAGTTATCGATGGGATTCAGATCAGGAAACTGACCGGGCCAAGCGAGAATTTTCACTTTATTGAGCGGAAACGAATTTTGGACAATTTTTTAAGTGTGTTTCGGGTCATTATCCTGCGGATAGACCCATCGCCGGGGCATGTTTTCCTCTGCATATGGTTGCATAGTGTTTTTTAAAATATCCCTGTAGTCAGTTGCTTTCATAATGCTAGATATTTGGAAAATTGGACCTATTCCATACCAGGAGAAACAACCCCACACTATAATATTTCCACCTCCATGCTTCACTGTTTTTTTTTTTGTGTTGCGAGGTTCAAATTCTTTGCCTTTAGGGCGTCTAATATGTCTTGATTAATCGTTTTTAAATAACCAAATTTTGGTTTATTCGCTAAACAAAATATTCTGCCATTTTTTTTGCCCTTCAACTCCTGCCCATTTGACGTGATTTTTAGCATAATTTTGCCTCATAATCAAATTTTTTGTGCGCATCAATGGAACCCTTCTTACTATACGCCCTGAAAAGGGAACTATTCATTAATTTTGCAATATCTCGTAAAGATTTGCTTCTGCTTCTAAAGATTTTAGCAAGTCTGCGTTTCTCGGTTAAACAATGAATTTTTTGACCCATCTACATAGGATATTTATAGTTTTTCACTGCATTTAACATCTTTATGAAACATACTTACTATTCCCAAAAAATAAAAGCACTTAGAAGCTGTGGAGTGTATAAAGAAACGTGCATTTAAATTTATATTTGGGGTATTTGGGGTAAAATGTAAAAATGTTGTGCTAAGCTAAAGTTGATAAAGTCGAGTTTTAGGGGGTGTATCTATTATTTTCATCATGAGTGTATATGTACCTGATCTATGTATATATTTTTTTTTATATAATAAGACACCAAAAAATATATTCGGTATATTTCCATAATATGACATATGTATTTTAAAAAATATTGTTAATATTGATTATTTATTCATGTTTCTTTAAAATTGTTTGATCGAGAAAATATCTATTTTGATATCAAAACTGAAAAGCTACTTGCTATATACTAATGTAGTATACTTAAATTTAGTACCCATTTAATGAAAGAAATATGGAATAAATCTTAAACAAAATGAAAGGACTTTGAGACTTAGTAGACGGACTTATATTGTCTTTAAGGTTAAGGTAAAAGGCCAAACAAATGAACAATTCAAAGGTTAAATTATGACATCTTTGCATCGGTTTTACCTGCCGCCATTTGTTATGCAAAATTTTGCCGCAGATTGTAAACTGGTCTAATAACAGATGTTTAAGCTATGCAATAAACCCTTCCAGGGGGTTATAGAAAATATGTCTGATGTTTTTCCTTTATCCAAAAATATTGTTTATTTGTTGCTGTTAAATCCGATCTCTATGTATTGGATATATGTACATATGTATTTATTGATCGGACCAAGTTTATTTTTTTTACTAACTAGTTGAAATCTACTAAATTTTATGAAATTTCACTTATTTAATTGTAAATTTTTGTTTAAAGTTTGCTTAGATAAAAGGATTCTCGACTATATAAAGTCTATATATTTATGATTTCTTTTTACTGCAGAATCTTTTTACCTCGGAATCATATTAATCGGATTAAATTATCAACTGTATTAGCTCCTATAGGAACTATTGGTTGTTTTTTAGGAGATTGTCAAGAAATTTGGAATTTGAGAGTTTGCTATACATATTAATGTCTCTAAGCTTAATTAAAATCGGTAAACTATATAATATTTGTATGTAAATGTCATAAGAACAATCGGTTGAAAAGCAAAACTTTTTTGTTCCTTAATCTTTGTTTTTCTTAGTTTTATATATAAAACGATTGACTTTATCATATACCTACCGATATTTATTATATACTTCCAATGGTATATTAATTTTAGTTGGATGTTTGCAACACATAGAAGGAAGCATCTCCGACTATATAAAGTATATATATTCTTGATCAGCATGTCCGTCTGTCTGGATCAATGCAATCTCCTCCTAGACTATCAATAACTTTCTCGCTTTTCAATCGAATGTCTCGATATTTTGGTAGTTGTAAATTATATATATGTACTTCTTTACTTATCCATCAAAATTGATCAGAATCGGTTGACAATATCATATAGCTTCCATAGGAACGATCCGGTCAGAAACAAAATTTTAGTTCAATTCGTTCATTTTAAAAGCGATTGTCACCAAATTGGTATTTTTAAGTTTCATATACATATATAGAAATACACATGTGGACAAAAAAATAGGTGTGAAATTTCTTTTTTCAAAAATGATATTTTTAAAATTTTTTCATGAAACTTAAAAGAAACATTTTTTATTCAAAAATAGGCATATATTAAAGCAAAAAAAAAAATTATGAACATAAAAGGATTAACATAATTTTGGCAGAGTTTGCAAATAGAATGTTTCTCCACTTTCTTTCCCCCTCTGATCCGGACCAGGTTTTGTGGATTTGTGCAAAATTATATTCCCAATTTCGCTGGCAATCGATCTGGAAGATATAAGGGTAAACTTTGGCCAAGGTGACTATATGAGAATCGGTGCTCCACGTGTCTTAATTTTTTTTTGTTTTTAAGGATTTTGTCATAAAATTTTCTGACCGTTGCAATATTTTAGTTAACGAAGTATTTTTTCCCTTTTGCACTCCAGTGAACGCCACTACTAATTAATTTTCATTAAAATGTTACGAAATAACTTTTATTTAGTTAAATTTAATTATCTTCTTTAAAAATATTACCTTTGATTAATAAAAGAAAAAACTCTTAAATATTCTTTTTTTGAGGGGTTTCGCTGAAACACATCTATGTATTATTCTGTTCAGGCCAATTTTTAGGTTAAAAAGGACTAATAGCCGAAACTTTTGTTTATGAATGACCTTTTTGATGAGAATCACCAATTTCAATTAGAAACAGTGTAACTATACTAAAAAAGAAAACTTCCCGATTCTAGAACTTACCATATTTATTTTATATTGATATTTTTCAAAGCTGAAGTGTCACACTTATTATTTTGTCCACATGTGAATATCTACCGAGTTTTAACGGAATCGGTTGACTATATATTATATAATCATTATAATTATAAAATCAGACCTAATAAAAATTCTTGGAGGAAAAATTATTTTTTGATTTTAATTTTGACTAGTTTTATATTCATCCTATATATATTTAAATCAAAATATTCAGTTTGCAAGGGTATACGAACTTTGGCACGTCCTTCTAGTTTCATACTATTTTTGATTTAATTAAAATAGATACGGATTTTTACACAAAAACTTTTACTAAATTACCAAATTCAAAAATTTGTAAGAGTAAAAATACTTTGCCACGATCAAATATAAACAAGAAAATATTATTTCTTATTGTCTTATTGATGTTAATCAATAAGTGGTAATGAATCTATTATTAATTAATAATCGGTTAGACATTTTAGTATTATGAAAAAAGAATGAAGTAAAATTATATAAAGTTATATAATATTATAAATAACTTAGTTAGATTACCAAAACATATACATATGTATGTATATGCCTTTGTAAATGGATCATATTTTCTTATGTACATATATTTTTATGACTGCGAGCAGATTAGGTCAAATTTTTCGGCAAGTCTGGCAAATCCTTGTGGCATATGTGCTTACCAAAAGTTTTATGATACTTATTGAGTTAGGATCAGATCAATAATTGACCATCTGTCTTTTTTTTTTTTTTTGCGGCAGGTAACAAACATATTATTTGATCAGTTGATATTTGTCCCTTTCTATCCCCTGGTATACCACACACAAACACACACACACACACGTACATATATCTATATATTTATCTCTGTCTTCCTCACAGTCGAGAGATGTAAGCGGCGATGGCGTTATATACGTAACGATTATGCACGTCATTTAACCAACGATGGGCATCGCCGTCATAACAGTAAACGACGCCATCCTTATGCCAATGACATTAAGTTTCTTTTACCTCATATGGACGTTAAGGATGATGGGATGGACGATTATGATGACGCTAAAAGCGAAGGTACCTTACCACTCGAGATGGACAGAAAGAACTCGAGTGACCGATCATCAGTAGGCTCAATTGTAGCTGCAGCAGCTATAAAACAAGGATCAAAAACGTTGGTTAAATCAGTCGGTGCTGAGAAGTTGACCAAGAAAGGTGTAGAGGAAGAAGAAAAAGCCAAAGAAACAATTGAGAATAGCCAAAATAAGAAAGTGAATCGAGAAGTGATCGAAGAAAAGAAAAGCACATCCGATTTGGCAAGTGATGATGAAGAAATAGAAGAATTGCGTATGGAGAATTCTCCAAGCATTGTAACCGACAATAGTCCTGCCCAATCCACAAGCAAATCTCCACAAGGCGAGGAATTCTTTATTAAGCAGAGCGGTGCCAGTGATAATCTTTTGATTATAAGTAAGAAACCATCATCGACAAGTGTTACGGCAAGTGCTCTGCCAGCAGGCGCTACTCCAGTAAGTGCTATACCCAGTGGCACATCAAGTGATCGCTTAGACGACACAGTTATGACAGAGGAAAGTGCTGATGAATCCATTACTCGTGTAGTACGAAGGGGTCGTCCTCGACGTGTCGGTATAAAAGAGTTGCCAATTAAAAAAACCGCTGTTGAGCAACGTTTAACACGCTTGCAACGCCGCAAGTCTTTATATTCTGGAGCTGAGCACAGTTTAAGAAGTTCTACTTCTCCCGTCAAAATGACTCCAGTGCCTAGAAATATTGTGACCATGGGTAAAACTCAGGTTGATCAAGCTAAAGAAGCTCCTAAAACCGCTACACAAACTGATATAATAGCTCCAAAATCATCATCGAATAATAAAAAGGATGATATTTATCCGCGTAATACAACTTTTGGTGGTTCGCAATTAAATCAACAACAACAACAACAACAGCAGCAGCCACAACAACAACAACAACAGCAGCAGCAACAACAACAACAAACTATTACATCATCGTCTGAAAGTTCTTTAATGCCCTTTCCACGTCGAGATATTGTCGCCATGAAGCAATTACCCTCATTAACACCCTTCCAAAAATCGCTGCAACCGAAACGAAGTGCACCACCTGCAGTTTATACTCAACCTACGGCTAAAACAAATGTATCAACCACATCAACAGGGGAAGCTTTAACACCCCAATCTATGCGTCTAACACATAACAATTCGGTGGTAATAAGCAGTACACCAACTAGCTCATCATCATTGACAGCAACTAGTTTTAATCCATCCCAGACGACATCCAGCTCATTTGTGGTCCAAACAGCTCCACCATCACTTGCTTCGGTTGGTAGTAGTGGATCAACACTTCCAGCACCTATTCTAACATATGTGAAACGCTGCGAACGTGGCACTCAGACTCAGTGTTCGGATGTCTATTCCGATCAATATTTCATAGATATGGTACAGCCGCAAATGCAGCAAATGAATGCACGGCAAAAGTTTCGCTTTAAGCAAAAAGTATTCAAATCACTTATGGAAACGTTTGATGATGCAACCGATTTTCCAGCAAATGGCGATGTACAGCATTTTAATATAAACACTCCAAGTGGTTTAGAAGATATCACCGATCCGGAATTACGCTTGGTTAGAGAGCTAGTGACAATAGTTTGCTCCGCAAAGCGTACAGAAGTTTTAATGAATCCATCAACTGGTCGTAATACCGAGACGGTAGGCCCAGAACATACATTACGTCCTGGCCAAAGAGTAACTGATTCAAATTTGCAACGTCACATTATACAGCAAGTGCAGAAGCAGGTTAATGCAGTCACTTCACCTGGTCCGGAGAAAAAGGTATATCGCATATTGCCAATGAATGGACGCAAGGAACCAACAATGCCGGTTACTCGTGTCATAACTAGCCCATTTGCTGGTAATTCAAAAGGTGCACCCTCAACCATCGTTGCTGCACGTACGCCACAGGATTCAACGCTAAACGCTTTATTTGGACCATTGAAGGCATCGACTATTGCAACCGCTGGTCAGCAGAGAACGGCAACTGCTGGAGTCACATCTCTTCAAATACGTCAAATGTCACGTCGATTTTCGGTATGCGGTGCCAGTGGATCTAGTGGAATTCCTGGTACAATAACTCCACCGCAATCTAATCAGAACGCTAAGAACAATAATTCAGAACTTCTTAAACGTCGCATGGGTGCATCTTCCGACAATGTGTCAGCACAACAGCGTCCACGTTTATCAACTGCAGTCACTGATGTCGTTTCACCCAATACGTCATTGTTACGTAAACCTATGAACACAATTCCAGTGGGGCAAAAACAAACTTCACCTTCAACGGGATTAGCGGGCCTTCAACATCGTACACCCCAAATAGCCAACGTTCAGGGTAGCGGTGCCCCTTTTGATTTTGTCCAACCAAATGCCGTTAGGCCTTCATCACAATCTGGCAGATTTCGTCGATCCCAATCACCTGTCAAGCGTCCATCACTTGTTGTGGCTAATGTCAAAAGCGCTGCTGCTAAGTCAGGTGGTGTTGGTGCTGGTGCCGCTGCTGCTGCTCCTGCTGCTGCTACGGGTGGCCCATCCGGACCACAAAGTGTCAACACAAAATTACCGCAAGCTCCGCCATCTGTCAATATGGCCAATCTGTTGGGCAGTTCCAGCTCAAGTTCTCCACCCCAAAATCAGACTAGAAATCAGAATGGCGGCGATACAGAGACAGCTGCTACCATAGCTGCCGATGATTTTTCTCTGGCCGGTCTTAAGCGTGAGCCGCGAGATCCTCTCGATGATCATGATGATATATTGGGAATATAAAGCAAAAACAGCAAAACCAACAAATAAATTTCATATAATCATTTTTTTTTTTTATTCTTCTCATATTCAAAATTATAAATATATTACTTATAAAAATAAAATTTTTTTATTAACATTAATTAACATACAGACATATAAATATATACGATTGTATCTACACGTAATCAGTTATCAAAACAAAACAAAAAAAAAAAAAAAAGAAACGCAAACCGATTGTCTATTGATAAAAAAAAGAAAAACAACAAAAAAAGCAATTATTGTGAAACATTAAATTTTTGTTTGTGTATTTCATTGAATTTAAATAAAAAATATTACAAAGTATTAGTTAAAATTTCGTAAAAGTTTTTGACTTAAAAAAGGTTTCTTCATGTTTGGTAAGTAAATAAAACAGGTAAATGAAATATAGTAAATGAAAAATCCCTCAAAATCTAATATTGTGTCGTGTCTTAACCAAAAAGATTTCAGTGTTGAGTAATGATTATAATATTTTTTTTTTTTTTTTTTTTGGTAAGGTTCCAAAAGTAAACAAACTGTTTTCGGTCAAATTGTATTTCATTTGTATTATTAATATTTAATGTATCAATAGAAGAAGTCCACGTCATTAATAGAATCCCGTTGATAAGATAAGTTTTAGTTGTAGATAAGTTATACATTTTTATACTAATATGAAATTCTTAGATAAAGACTAGCCAACCTACACGTAAGTAGAGTTAAAGTTATTTTCTGTGTGAACCCCAAAGCAAAAAAAAAAAATTTAATAATAATAAAAAAAAACAAAATCGAAATTTATTGACTTGACTTGAGAGACCTTTTGCTAAGCTATCTGACTCGTAAATAAAGTTTCGGTAGGAATGATAAGGCCATTTGGCATACTATAAAAGCTCCATTCAAGTGGATAGATTAATTCAGTTTAATAAAAGTATCTGAGAAAGCAACATGAAATTTTTTGCAATTTGTGCGATCATATTTTCGCTAGCCTTTGTGGCTAGTGCATTGCCTCGTCAAAATGTGAGGAATATGAATGCTATCTACGAAATTCACAATATACCCCAAGATGCCCAGAAATTCCGTGAAATGCTCGAGAAGAATGGTAAACAATACTGAATGACTCTCCGTTTTGGTTTTACAAACAAGGAATATGGTTTACTTTAGGTGTTCTAGCTAAGGCTGAGGAATTGTTGAAATCTCTAGCTGATATGTCTGTGGCATCTGATGCCGATAATGTTCCGGCTGATCAAACCGATGTGATTCCAGATATGTCAGTGGCCACCGATGCCTTCGAGCAGAAGATTCACTTTCATATACCAATGAGACCAGAAATCTTCCATGTGGCTGGACCACACGCTGTGCAGCGTTTGCTTGCTGTCGGTGGACCACAGGCTGCTCATCATATGTTCCGTGTGGGTAGTCCTCAGACCTTTGACCTTGTTCACCGATTCAATCCCAAAGTCGATGCTGATGCTGATTTGATTCCCGATATCTCTGTTGCTTCCGATGCCGATGAAACCCCCAAGAAAGCTATCTCTGGCTTGAAGAGCCCCAAATTGTTCAAGGTTGGCGGTCCTCAGGCTGTTTCCGCTGATGCTGATTTGATTCCCGATATCTCTGTTGCTTCCGATGCCGATGAAACCCCCAAGAAAGCTATCTCTGGCTTGAAGAGCCCCAAATTGTTCAAGGTTGGCGGTCCTCAGGCTGTTTCCGCTGATGCTGATTTGATTCCCGATATCTCTGTGGCTTCCGATGCCGATGAAACCCCCAAGAAAGCTATCTCTGGCTTGAAGAGCCCCAAATTGTTCAAGGTTGGCGGTCCTCAGGCTGTTTCCGCTGATGCTGATTTGATTCCCGATATCTCTGTGGCTTCCGATGCCGATGAAACCCCCAAGAAAGCTATCTCTGGCTTGAAGAGCCCCAAATTTTTCAAGGTTGGCGGTCCTCAGGCTGTTTCCGCTGATGCTGATTTGATTCCCGATATCTCTGTGGCTTCCGATGCCGATGAAACCCCCAAGAAACCTGCCTTTGGGTTGAAGACTCCTCAGCACTTTGAGTCTAAAGGTAAGTTTCACCTGCGCAAAAGCATTTATCTAAGCTAAAACTTTAAAAATTCCTTTCCAAGATGCCGATGTTGATCAGATTCCCGACATCTCAGTGGCCAGTGATGCCGATGAGAAGGAACTTAAGAATGCTTTTGTTAAGCAACTTCTGAAGAAATTGCATTAATACGCTGACTCGCTCCCTCTCCTTGTATAGTCCCTATCAATATTGATGTGTATGTGTGTATTGTATTTTTAGTATTTTTCCAAAGCAGCTTTAATAAATTATAGCAAAAAAAAAAAATTAATACAGAAGACGCAATTTCTTATCAATCGTGTGGCTTGCTTGGAGTAGAATCTGAAGAGGTTGGGTTTTTTCTTTACGTTTTAATTAATAAGTTAGTATTTGATTTATGATCAGTTTCCCTTAGTATGACAAAGATTGCAATTAAATAGATAATGACTGTAAAATAATAATAAAAAAATAAATGATACGTAAAACATTAAAGATGTTAACTACATTTCTTTTATTCCAACAATATATTTCATTAACAGAATTTGCATAAAATCACAACCGAAGCATGCTATCTCACTCACTCAATCAATCATTTGCAATCATAAGTACTCTAGCGCCACCTATCGCCGACATACTTATTGAAAATTTTAACATAGATAATTAGCATAGCGGGTGCTGTTGTTCCCTTTACATGGCCTTGGCGTCATAATGTCTGCTGTTATTCTGCTTGATCTTTTCCTCTGTCTCAAACTCACTTTTACTCTCGCTGCTCGGTTCTTGCCATGCAGAAGTTTCGTGTGCAATTAATATCCAATTAATAGTTACATATATAAATATGTGACATTTAAATAAATTAATTTAGCATCGGCTTAAAGTTGTTAAAGTTATCTATCGTTTTGGCATAATGAGTGTAAGAATCGGTTTAATTCGTTTTCGATACACATAAATGTGTTGGCGTTGTTTGAGTGAAAATTTTTATATCGGCGTCAGTAACGGGATCGGTAAATTAGTTCACAAATAATGCGAAGTTCTCTGTCGCTATAAATATTAATATACATACATAAGTAAATATACATACATACATATGTATAAAGATTTAAAAATTGTATTATCTATTTTTGGCTTTTGATGGATAAGTAATTTGTTAAGTTGAAAATTGCGTCATCGATACGCTCGCATCATTAACGGGATCGGTATTCATTCGGCGTTGCTGCAGCTTTCGCGCTCGTGTGTGTGTTGAAGCAGCCTTCGTGTTACCGTGTGTGTGTGTATGTGTGTGTCGGCGCAGCCTGTGCTCGTGTGTATTGAATGCGTAATTTTTTTTCCTTTTTGTTTTCGTGTCGTACAAAATTCATGCATACATACACGCACATAAATATGAGTTGCCAATTCTGATAAGAAACATGCATGGATATGTACATATGTATGTATGTATTGGCGATGCCAATTCAAATTAGACAGATGTACAAAAAATATTTCTTTATTTCTCCTCCCTTTTGGTTTCCCGATGGAACCACTTGTTGGCTTTGGTCGTATGTACATATGTATGTATGTATGCGTGCGGATGCAATATTCTTATTTTCTATTAGGTAAATCGATTCTGTTTTCCTTGCTCTCTTTTGATATTTTGTATGAATGTATGTGTATGTGTGTTTCTCTTCTTTCTCTTCTTTGCAAGCATATATTTGTATGTACATATGTATGTGTGTATGTGTATATCAAAATCGGCAAACTCTACATGTTCATGTGGATTTGTATGTGTGTTTTGCAATGAAAATAAAATAACGGCGTTTTAAGTGAAGTGAAATCCTTGGTCCAATTTAATAGCAATTAGAGAGGTAAGTGAAGTTACAGTTATATAATTTTTTGTTTCTATTTATATACATAATTTGAATTTATATAAATTTTTTTTATTTATATTTAATTTAAATTCAAAATTCTTGGAGCATTAATTTATTGTAAAACATTGATTTATTATATATGTACATACATATATACATATATTTATGAATATTAATTTATTGACTTGGACTCAAAATAGATAAAAGCTAAGAGAGAAAAATATTTTATTGAATACTCTTAGGTTTACATCACGAGAGGGCGCTCTTAATGCGCTCTAACGAGAGTGGTTTGGTGGAAAGGGTAACATGGAGTCGTAGTACCGAATTAACTCCCATTTTTTTTTTTTCTTATTTTGTTCTATTGCTATTTATAAAAAGGAATTAACGGCAAAAACCGGACCCACACACACACACAACTGATCCCAATGTGCCACATTGGCCATAAACAACCAAAGAGTGGACAAAAAGGAGAGGTTTGTAATGGAAGATGAAAGAGAAGGAGGAGAGGACTTTGTTGTCGTTGTGATTTTCACACAAAAGCGCTAAAGCGGCTACTAAATTACGTGCTCATGTGTTCTAGTTTAGAATACGCCAACTCCAATAGCAACTCCGCCTCCACCGCCTCCATCTCACTGTTTCTAAATGTATATGTATGTACATATATGTATGTATACATATGTACATATGTATATACATATCTGGTAGCTAGGCCGCATTTGGTGCGCTAATGAACCGCATTGGATGCAGAAGCCCAGGTCCATTGACCAGGAGTTACTCTGGCGTGTACTCTATGGTACGCTGTCTTTTTATCTTTTTCTATTTTATTTTTGGTCGGTAAAAATACCGTTTAAAAGTGTAACAATGCTGTTAACGTTAACCATTGTGGGCTGAGACCAAACAATTGCCGCTTGATTAAGGTGATGTGTGTGGCGAAAGGCCAAAAAAAAGGGCACAGCTTGCAGGTAGAGATAGAGAGAGAGAGAGAGAGAGGGGAAACTCGTATTAAATATAAGGAAGATGAGGTCATTGTAAACTAAAAATAAATATTTCAGTACAACGTGTAAAACGTGTAAAATTAAATTAAAAATGACGCACCATAGGAGGATAGTATCATTCTGACGTGTTCTTTTAAAAAAAAAAAAACAAACCTTTAGCCAAATAATGAAATTCCAATTTTCATGTAGCTAAATTTGGTATCAGACCGTTTAGGGAAATTAGTCATCAAACATCGACCTATAACCAGACATTTGCCACATTTGCAAAAAAAAATTTAATCAAGTCAATGAATATAACATGCATTTGTTAACTAAACAAAGGGTAACGATAAGCCATATAATAAGTACATAGATGATAATCGAAAAAATAGAAAACTGATTAAATAAGTTCAAGTCATTTATATACATACATATGTATATACAGTGGTGGGCGCGTTATTAGCACACCTTTGATTATTTCTGAATTTTCCTTTATTGAATTCAACGTTTCTCGCTCTCAATAATTTGATCAAACATTTTATGGTGTTAACTGTTGTTCAATAAATTGGAATGTTTTACGGGTTATTTCTTGATCTTTCCATTTGTTTTGGTTTATTTTTGATTGAATTTTTATAATAATCTTTTTCCTTTGTTTATTTCTGTGTCGCATACGAAAAATATATTTTCTTTTAAATCACCCTGAATGATTTGCTTTATCGATAATAATTAATAGAAAAGAACTAGTTTTTAGTGTTTAAATTTTCTTTTTAGAAACATTGAAATGGGATGATAAACAGTCTAAAGCGAAAGTCCTCCTCACATTTCCTTCGACCTTTTTGTGACACTTTCTCGGATCTCCTTCCTTATTTTCCTTATTTTAATAAAGTGACGCAACCATCCTATCCCTCCCACAAAAATTTCCTTTGTTTCGCTTTTAAATTTTTATAAATATTTCATTCTTTTATATATGGACGACTAGGATTTAAAATTGTTTGTTTTCTGTTAGGATCTGTATATTCTCGAGATATATTCTTATAGATCAGTTTGACCTTTAAGAAAATAACTCCGAATAGATTTTCTCCTTTAATTTTTTTTTATAATTTTTCATTCCTTTCTTCCCTTTCTTTTCGTTTTGTTTCTTTTACTGACGTTGATTTCATTTTGTTGTGGCTTTGCAGCTGTCGCAGCAAAACTTCCACGGTTCCATCGTTCTTTACCCTTAATATATGTATGTATGTATGTACACAGAGTAAGATCCTCCTCCTACTCCTACTCCTTTACTGAACTGGACTGCTGCACTTATTACAAAACTTTTAACTTCTTTTAGTATTTTCTGGTGGGGTGTTTTTTTTGTTGTCGTTGTTGTTCGTTCGGTCTTCTTCTTCTTTTCTTTTCTTTTTTTTAAGCATTTTCGTTTACTCATTCTTAGCGTTTTGTTGTTGGTATATACATACATACATACATATATATATTTTTTTTCCTACTTTAAGCATATCACTTCACTTCTCTCTTTTTTTGGTTGGCAGCTTAAGAATATTTCATTTCCTTCCTACATATATACATTGTATATACATACATACATATATATGAAAAAAGAGAACGATGAAAAAGAAGAAGAAAGTTTGCGTTTTGCATTTTTGCCTTTTTGATTTCAATTTGTGTGCCTTTGAACTTTTTGAAAACTTTTGCTTTCAAATGTTTAGCAGAATGAGAGAACGATAGAACGGCGAAATATATAAGGTCAATATATAATCGAAATTGAGCCAAAACTTTTACGAGTTTGCAGAAAGTTTTTAATTTTTTTTCTTTTGGCTAAAAGTGTTTATAGAACAGAAGGTATAAAACGACTGATATATTTGAAATAGTGGCCATATTTAATTAAAGACTGAAATAATGTCGAGCCGATCTATCGCGATTTCTAATAAAGCGAAACGTTCAACAAGTCTTACATAACGTGGCCAAAAAGGTCATTCCATTGGCTAACCTTTTGCTAATGACTTCCTTCTTGTCGGACGGTTTGTCCTCTTCTTCAACCAAAGATAAGCTGAAAGTGCAGCAACAACAAACTAAAAAACAACAACAAAGTCTTTTACAACAACTGGAAAACACTTTGAGAATGTTCAGCAAACACGCGATGACAACACACAACAACAACAAAAACAAAAGAAAAGAAAAAAAAAACTAAGAAAAAAGCAGAAAAGTAAAATACATAAAGTTAAAGAATCGCCGAAACGATACCTTGCATTCTAAAGTCTCACTGAAATTCTTAATTTATTTTTTAATTAAAAATGAAAGCTATATATAAACATTTTAGAATTTAGATCAATTTGGCTAAAAAATTAAAAAAATGACATTAGAATAAAATGTAACAAAAGCATACACAAGTTGAATATACTCTTTATCTTTATTGAAGTACGTAAGAAGCAGCAAAAACTCGTTCTAGCAACTATAAGTTTTGGTAGTTCAGCTACCAGACAACAGATGGCTAACTAGCTATCTGAGCGCTTCTCCCCAATACATGAAAATATTTATAAAGTTTTGGCAACGCATTTGAAAATTAAGTGTGTTAAGGATAAATAAAGTTTTGTTCCAAATATATAATTTCAATAACCTGGGACTTTTTTCAGTACTGATGATTCTCAGTACTATTACTTTTATTTACTTTATACTTTTATTACTTATAATTTAATAGTTATTATTGATATTTTTAAATATAACTTACAACTGTTACGGACTCTGTAAATAACTGCTTTCCTTAGTTTTCCTTTTAGTCACCGCTGCTCTAGCTTTCAGTTAATTCCTTGATAAAGTAATTACATATTAATTTCTTATTTATTATTCATGAATTTGTTGTGCTCTATTGCTTATTTAATTTATTCAGCTTATGCTCATTTTAAAATCAATTATTTATAATACATGCATTATTAATCTTTTTTGAACGACCACGTTTTATTAGTTTTATTAATATTAGTTGATTATATTAATTCTTTTTTTTTATTCTTAAAGGTTTCTTTTTTCCAACTTCTGTTATTTTACAATTAGTTTTTTATTGTTGTTTGGGGGGTTTAATTATTGTTTTCTTTATTTTTAAAAAAGACTGTCCTCCATTTTTTTTCTGTATTTTCAGCTTATATTAGGAAAACAAATATTTGTTAAAATTGTAATTTTTCAAGAATCCGGGAATCCCGATCTATATTAATTTTGTTTGATCATAATAATAAAAATATTTTAGTTGTATTTAAAGCTACCATTCATAACTGATGGCTTGGTAATTATGAATTTTATACTTGAAACCAACCCAATATGAATTATTTAAAAAATTTATATTTTACCACAAGAAATTGAGTGTTTACTATTTTATGAAAACATCAGACTCAAAATTGTAATCGAATTTGCTTCATCGTTCAAAAACTTTTAGAAAAGTTTTACTTTTCAATTGCACAACGGAAAAATTTCCTTTCGAGTTGCTTTAGCAATATGATCTCTCTTTCCTTATTTACCATTTATTTTATTAAATTTCCCTCCTTGCATTGTAAATCTCTAAATGAGTCAATTGTTATTTACTGGATTTATTATTATTTATTTTGGTTGCTTAAATTTATCTCATTACTAATTAAATTCTCTTAAATAAAGCGCTAGCCCATTCCATTTAATGGAATTTTTCTTATTGTTATTAACAATTTTGGGAAAAGCCTTAACTTCTTAAAGAAAAACGACTAATTAAAAATCTGCCTATGGATCGTGTCGGTAAAAACTTAACGTTTTTTAACAACGTTTGCTGTTGTTTAACGTTCTTTCACCGAAGTTAACAAATTTTCTTATTTAATGATGCAATTTATTTTGCAACTGACTATCTTTTATGATTCACTATGTATTGACTAGGCAATAATGAAGAAAACCATACACACACACACGATAGTCTGTGTTTTTTTAGTTGCCTTTTAATGATTGGAAAAAAGTGACAACGTTTCCCTATCCAATAATTACAAAAAACTCCATATACAATCCTTTTCTTGTACATATGTGAATTTACCTCTCCAATCGTTAAAATCGTTTTAAAATACTAAGTAAGAAAATGAAGATGAAATTTGTTTTTCATTCTCTTGCAGAATGTGTACATTATTTTTGGTGAGTAGTTTGCAACACGTAGCAGAAAGCATATCCGACTATATAAAGAATTTATATTATTGATCAGTACGATGAGCCAATTTTATATAGCCTGTCTGTATGGATCAACGCAATACCCTTTAAATCTTAGAGCTACAGACTCAGAATTTTGTCATAGGCTTCTTGTTGCTAAAGGTATTGTATATTTCAGAATCATCCCGATCGGATGACTATATCATATAGCTCCCATAGCAACAATTGATCAAAAAAGGCTTTAGCATCAATAACTTTGTTGGTTTTCAATTAAATATCACAAAATTAGATGTTTGCAGATTTAATATACTTCTAAATATATCCAGTTTTATAAGCATCGAATCGGTTACCATATAGCTACCATTATCTGTTCGAAATCAGTATAGCTCCCATTAATAATATTGGTCAAAAATAACTATTTTTTAGATCAATAACTTGGATGAGTTAAGAATATATTACATATTATTGGAGAAAATGGAAAGTTATTGATTTAATTTTTTTGTCTTACATTGGTAAATGAAAACTAAAAAGTTTTCCCATCATTTTCTTTATTTCTCACGTAGTTTTCTAACATTTTTGATATAAATTGTTTGGGTTCCTTTTTCTCTTGTCAATTTTCCCCTAAAACACACATTTTTCTACTTTGCTTTTTTTGCCCCAGATAAAAGTTCAAGCGAATGTTGTCATTAAATTTAACAGCTTAACGTTATTTTTAATCAAATGTGCAAAAAAACTACAACAATAACACAAAGCAGTAGTTGTAATAACAACTGTAATCATGCTTACAACATGCCACCATATTGTTGGCTCTAACCATACACTTACCCTCTCCCCTTACTCATCTCACCCCCTCTCAACCAACCCTCGCCCTCAGCCATTACCAACACAGCTTGCCATAAAACGTGGCTTATAACTAGAAAGCCAAAGACAGCATGACACAGGTCGGAAAATAAGTGAAAAGATGTAACAAAATGTAGAGAGGTGAGGTAGAGGCCACGGAGGAGCAAAAATGAAAAGTTGTAAACGTTATTGGGTGAGGGGTGGGGATGACAACGGTGATAATTAGATTTGTTCAATAACATGATTTAGTCTAATTGATATAACTAAATGAATATCCAATATTCCAAGCATAATCTATATAATCGGAAAAAAATAACTAATACCAAACTAGGACCAAATACAAGTATTAATTGAGTAATAAATTTAATTGAGTCAAACAAGTGGCCGAAATTTAATAACTTAAATATTCAAATTGATATCTTAAATTGAATATTAAATTGAATATTTAAATTAAAAGGAAATGATTTTAAAAGTTTCCCCTAAAGATAGTAATAAATAATACAATTTAAAGTAATAAAGTGGAAGGGTAAACTTTTCATATGAACTGTTTAGTGAGATGGCAATTATTAAAAAAGCGTTTAAATTTTTTAAAATCTATGTCGAACGTAGTTTCACAACTCTTTTTGGTTTTAATCTTTACATTCATCCCGTTGTATCGTCTTTAATATGTACTAAAAGCTTACGAGCTAATTGCTCATAAAAACTTTATACCTCCATAAGGAAACTGAAAATCAATCACTTCCCTGAAAACTCGAACGAGAGAAGTCATTGGTTTCACTTTGGAATCCTATAATTGGAGAGATCATAAAGAATCTTTTAAAGAAATTAGGATAAGTTGAATCGAGATTAATTGAATAATATTTAATGTATACAAAAGAAGTAAAAAACAAATCTAATCGGTAGAACGCGTTAAAAAATAAATCAATTTACCATACTTTTCCAAAGGTTCTAAAACAAAGTAAATATGCATTACCTTTTTACAAATTAACATATAGATAGAACTGTTCTACATTATTCAATCGCTTTTAAAATTTTTTAATTTTTGGTCTTATAGAATTGACTTGGAAAAGAATCTTTAAGCCCGGTGGTACTTAAATGAGTTTTGAAATTAATGGTATGCGTTTTAATAAATCAAACAATGTTGGCACATAAACCCTTCAAGGTTAAAATTCGTTCCTGTTTACGAAAAATATATATGTCTGTATATAAATTTATATTCATGCATACATATGTACATATGTATGTACATTAGAGCCTCGATTATCTGGCCTTTTTTTAACCAGGGATCCACGTTATCCTGGCTGCCGAACTCGCTTGGAAAATTCGAAAGAACTTGAATAAAACGAATTATTAATTAAAAATACTGAAAAACAGTTTGATATTTCGTTAGTAAGACTCCACATTGTATCAAATAAACGAGGCTCTACTGTACTTATATATTTTCATATAAATCAATTGAACACCGCAAACAACTTAAATGTCAATTCAACAATAATACAAAAATGAAGAAGTTAAACACAAAAAAAAAAAAATCAAACATAAATAAAAATCACACGTAAATTGTGCAAGAATGAGTAAAACAAAAACAAAGGAAAAATAAAAACAACAAAATAATAATAAAAATAATAAATGACAGACAAAAAGGCAGGAAAAATTTTCCCATAAAAAATAAATTATTTTCCCATAGAAAAGTTGAATAATTTGTTTTTTTTCCTTTTTTATTATTTAAATAATTTCGTGACCTGAGGACGATTCATCATGGTTCGCAAATCAAGGAAAAAGAAAAAAAAAACAAGAGTATAATTTAATTAGCTAACGATGGGTTAAAGTTGTGCGCGCACAGAGTGATGGAGGTGGAGGGGGAGTGGGAACGGGACAGCAGCTACTGCAACTTTTGACATTTTGCCGCATTAGCAGCGATTGCCGCAGTACGTGATGTCGTGATGACCCCCTTAAAGTTACCATCTCTCTCTCTCTCTCTCTCCCTCTCCCCCCACGTCTGACGTCTCTCTCTATCTCTATTTCCCTGTTTACTTGACTTTTGCGACCATCCTCCCACTCCTCCCCCTTCCACAAGTTGAGCCTTGGTTTTTCCTTTTATACCCAGTAATCATCAAAGTGAAGAAGGAATATACCAAAATCAAGAAGAGATTGTGATTTTATGCGAATCTAAATGAATAGCTTTTCGATTAACGATTCATATTAATTGGTTTTAAAAGTGTAAACATAATGCAAAAGTTATGAGATATTGTTAACAATGAAATGGATAATTATTTAGAGTTTATTCATTTCTTAGAGCTTTTATATAGGGTATATCGCCATCGGTACACAGTCCCAGCACTGTTTTTTTTTCTCGTTTTTTTTTTTTTGTATATTTTTGGTAATAAATATTTTATTAGACGCGATGTGAAAGGTGTGCAAAATTTACACCGTTTGAAAGCAGCTCTCTTGTAGTAGTACTTCAACGAGAAGGCATATGAGGGGGATCCACAGTGTGGCAGAGGGTGAAATGTGTACCAAAAGGGAGCTGAGTGAGTGACACTCCGGCTCTGGGCCGAGTCATTTGCCTGGATTTGTATTTTTGGCCATAAAAAAAAAAGAAGTCAGTTGTAAAATTCTGTTTTTTGTTGTTTTACCTCGGTTTTTTTTTTTCCTTTTGTTCATTCTTTTGCTTTTAGCCATTCTTTTGTTGCCGTTTTATTTATGGTTGCATAATTTTTAGGTTATTTTTTTGTTTTCGTATTGTTGTTAATTTTCATGGTGACATTTTACTGATGGAGAAAAGACTTGCGAATTTCCGTTTCACTTATTATATCTTTGGATTTTTATGCCTAATTTTTTACGATGGTTAATTTAAGATTTAAAAACTGCACCATTTGAATATTTTATAGACTACACTGGCGAACATAAATGTGAGTTACCATCTCCATCTCCTCTTAAAACCATCTTGGAACTTCTATCTTCGGATGACTAACAGATCATTAACAGAAAAGCCACCCCAGGGTTCTTCTAGGGGTAATAAATCACGCTGAGCTAAATGATATTCATAAAATGTATATATCCTTTCTATGATCTGGCTTAGGTTTAGATGGGTGTGGAAGTTGAACTTTAGACATAAGACTTTGGCATATTTTACAATTTAAATTGCACTTCTTTTATGGCCATTTCTCAAACAAATAATGGTCAATAAGGCTTTTAACTAGATACATGAAGTGTTAATTGGATATGTTTATTCTGAATAATCAACTAGTGTATTAAACTTAATCCGCTGCTCCGCTCGCATTTTAAAAGATATCCGTTGAGGCAAATTTTGTGTGCATATTAGGATTTGATATTGAAATAAAATTACAATATGATGTTATTGAAAAGGCATTGCTAGTTCTTTTGAAATAAAAGTAGTACTGCCAATACTGTTTTTTTTCATCCTTTCTGATTTCCTGTATTCCGTTTTAGCATACTCCAAAGCTGCTCTTTGTTTCATGTTTTGGGTGTCTTCATAAAATATATAAAATTATTCGTTCGATGTTATAACGAATTTGTGAATAACAGCAAAACTACATAGGCGTTCTCATTTTCATTTTCACATTTATATACATACATATATACATAGATTTTATATATTAAACTTGTAACTTTACTCAAGATATTTTTATTTCTTCTTTTGAAGAGAAGAGAAAAAAAAAGATAATTTCCATGGTTTTTCTTTGTTTCTTCTTAGTGCGAAACTTTGTCACAGATTGTTTGGCAAAATTCCTTTCTACTCAATTAACAAGGCAACAAACCAGCCAAAGACAAACAACGATAAACAAAGGCAAAGGACTCTCTTAGGACTCGTTTGGAATTTATGCAATTGGCACACAGTGTGACTCAGTAGGCAATCTTCTACTCCCCTTCCATAGTTGCAGTTTAATCCTTTCACAGAATGGAAAAACGGACACAATATACAAAGATGTGCTGGTTCACACAGAATGAACTTGTTTATGGTTAGATCTTATCTAGATAGGTATATAGACATGTACTTATGTGTTTTGAATAGGATATATGTATCTCTTGTTGGTTTTTCATTTTTTTATTTAATTTGTTAAAGTCTACAGTGAATTTTGTTGTTTGTTGAACTATCGCAGTCATTCCTTTTGCTTTTCACCTGTTTCACCTTAGGGCTGCCGACTGCCTTCGTGTTCAGTGCGTGTAAGTTTTGCACTTTATGTTATGGGCCAACCATGCTTGTCCTTGATGATTGTACTTCCGGCAGCTGTTTAACCAACTTATTTATGACACTTGGTCACACTGACCGGCCGGGCAGCCGGCCAGCCCTTACAACACACAACCCACACAGGCCACTCTGAGGCGGTTTTCCCCCTTATACTCTTTGTTTTTAATTCTACTTGACGAAGTTCGTTTGGAAAATTCCTTTTGGCAAAATTGAAAATTCCTCTTTTGTAAATAGTTTACAACAGCAGACAAAACTGAGTAAGTGGGTGGATGGGATGGGGATTCGATTGGAATGGGATGGGATGGGATGGGATGGGATGGGATGGAATGGAATGGATGCCCCGTCTGGCTGCCTGTGTGGGTGTGGGTGAATTGTTAGTGGATTGCGAGGAGAAAATATTTGTGCACTTGCAATTTTATTAAGGCGAAAAAGGAATTTATTGTCATTGTCGCCATGCCATGGTCAATGCACCTGGAAATGGAAGAGTGCATCGACTTCATCCCGAGAGCAATTTCTTCTGCTTCTCTTACCTACCACTACTCCTCGTTTTCTGTTGTGCTCTGGTCTACTTGGGCATAATTAAAGCCATTTGTTTCATACTGAATCGGTTTGTTACGGGTCAGGCGATTTATTTGTATTTTACAGCCAAGAGAGCGAAGTATCCACTTGGCAATAAATTGACAACAAGAGCGAGAGAGACCGAGCGAAATGGAGAATAAAATCAATTAACCAGAGGTTAAAGTGTTATTATTATTATCGCACACCTGAATAACTATATATGTATATGTATGTATATATACATATGTATGTGTAGAAGTCAATTAAATTTTTTTTTGCTTTTTGAGCCATTCTTCATTAACCAAAGTCAAAGCATATTCTCTCTTACTCACGCTTGTATTCACAAATTAAAAGCTCATTCAAATGTTGCCTAAAAATGTTTGTGCTGAGCAATTAATTTGAACAGCGGTTTTAAAAGAGTGCACTCTTTCCCTACATTCTATATATGTACTTATATATGTATGTATGTATATATAAAGGCCTACTGGAAATAAAAGCAAAACAAAAAAAAATTCTACCAACAAATTGTTATTAAAAATATGCAAGCCGTGCTGCGGCATTCGGGACATTATTCACGTAAAATTATGGGTAGTCAATGCATTAAAAACCAACAACAAAAATAAGAAGAGCAAAAAAAAAGAACAAGGCAAAAATGTTAAATGGAAATTTATGTTGGCAACAAAAAAATGTATATGTATATTTACATACATCTATATGTGTATGTATGTATGTTTATAGATGAATAAAGGCAAAAGGGCAAAGGCAAGCAAAAATGATATGCACAAAAAAAGGCGTTCTGCAAATGTTTAACTCTTAAAATATGTACTTAAGCAGGAAATTAGCAAAAACTTTTCATATATATATGTTAAGCAAATTTTAAAATTTTCAATTAGTCTTAGCATTTTTTATCCCATAAAAGTTTTGGTCAAAATAAAAAAAAACTTATCACGGAATTTATGGTACATCTGGCACAAATGAATAAAATTTTCGATGATCTTTAAAAATGTTTATCTGTACTTACTTTTCAAGGATAGCTGCGACTTGATCAAAGATCAAATTTTATCGATGTGTCTGATAAAAATCAAAGCTGACAGATGTCCGGAAAGACTAACAAGGAACCAAGAATAATGCTTCGAGTGACACAGCTTGGTCAATTTACTCTTCTTCGCTTGTTTTTTGACTTTTTTCTGCTGGAGAAAATAGTGAAGTTGGTTGCCCTTGAATTAGAGTGGCCGTTCTGCTGTTTTCAGAGTTGATAGAAATTATTAAACTTTATAAAAGTTTTTTTAAAAGCAGAATCATTTATTACAGATTCGACAGATATTTGCGTCTATAATATACTTTCAATTTTAAAGTAATCTCACATTTAAGATAAAATTGCAAATTTTATGTACCGAATGAAATTTTAACAATTTGTGTGATTGTGTATTTAAGAACTGAATGAATAGGAGCAAATGAATACAAAAAAAAAAAAAAGAAAAAATAAAAACAGTCCGAAAAAAAACCGCTTCTCAACTCTGACTCACATTAATTTGATTTAAGCATCGTTGCTTTTTTGACATTTTTATTGTTATTGTTTGTTGGGCTATCAGACAGACCTTTGCCCTTGCATTGTTTTTAAACATTTTTCCAACACATTTTTCGTTTGTTTGTTGGTGCTGCTGCTGCTTCTACCTCTCTCTTTTACCCCACCTTCCCTTGTATCCACTCTCCCAAATTTCCCACCGAACTTTGGGTTTGCCTCTTTTATTTTGTTTTTATGCTTTTGGTTATTTATTTGTTTTTTTTTTTTTTTTTTTTGGGAGGCCCGATTGTTCGACCATTGTTAAATGGCATTTTCATGCTTAACTGGCGTCAAATATGGCGGCCAATCCCGCCGCGCCTGCTGCACCCTTTAAACAAACACCAGTTTCTCCACCCTCACCGAGTAGAAAAAATGAAGCATGTTTAAATAAAGTTTTTGACACGTGCCACAGGCAACTGAGCGGGATAAGCGGAGACAGGTGTATCGTCATGTTGAAAGTGTCGCAGAGATAAGCGGTGACGAGAAAATATTGAATATAATTTCACCGAAAATTAATTTTGCTTTGTTTCATTTTTTTCTGTTATTGAATAATAATAAGTTTTTGCTATCTGATCCTGCATGCAGACATGACTTCACATTATTATTTCATTCAGTTTTCTTGTTTCTCATTAAATTTAATTTTCATAATTGTTTTTACGCTTTGCATAATTTCTTTTATCTTTCTACTCGTGAATATCGGAAATAAAGAAAAAGCGCGTATAAAATCTATTTTAATTCCATTATTGTTGCTGCTTAGTCATTCTTTAATTTTTCAATATTTTCTTTTTGAATTAAGAAAATTTGTTTTACCATAAGGAATGAAAAGGAATAAGTAAGGTCATTACGAATCCCCATAGCATCCCATTTTCTTCTTCTTTATCCTTCTACATTTAAATCCCATTTTGTGAAATCCTTTTAAATCTTCATTTTCTTTGTCTAACCTTCATTTATTTGCCTTAGTATACAGAGAAAAAAAAAACAAAACTGCGTAGCTAAGCAATTTTTTAGGCTCAAGTTGTATTTATATTTGTAATTTGCCTAAAACTCTGTGTATGTGTGCGTGCGTGGGTGTACGAATGAGAATATATGTATGTTGATAAATCCGTCTAATTAGTGTTGCAATTTGTTAGAGTAAAAGTTTTCTCATGCCTCATGAGAAAAAAGTTAAGTGCGATGGCACTCAACCAGTCGACCACTCAACCAGATCCTTTCCCACAATTCATTAACACCATACAGCAGGAGCAAGTTGCTGTAAATACTCGAATCCTTTGTCCGAAAATGTATTTAACTTGCAATTTACACACAAAAATTTCACCCAGAGTGAAAATTTTTCAAAAACAAAAAAGAAAAACTAAGAAGAAAAATGAAAACGAAAAACAAAAAGAATGACCGCACACTTGTTTATTTATCATTTAACGTGACTCGAGTGCCAGGAGGAGCAACGATAGCATTTCTCTGGCCACGTAATGGCAAAGTTTGCTCCTCTTTCTTTTTGTTTTTGCCAGAAAGTCGAATAAAAAAAAAATAAAATAAATAAAAAAAAAATAAAACCAACTTTTAACCCAAGCCAAATATATAAATCCTGCTAATCGCTTTGCAAAACTGTCATGGCCAAAAAGCAGACTGTTACGAAACTATCATTTGCATTTATTTGCCTGTTTCTAATTGTTTTTACCCCCTCCAAAATAAACCAGGAGCGGACTTAGATGAAGAATGTGATTTAAAGTTTAAAACAGTGCATAAAATAATACATTTTCATTAAGTTCATTAAGGGATAAACGATTCTTTTAGGTGAGATTCATAACATTATTCAATATATAAAAAATATTATATTACAAATATAATTAATAGTAAACATATAATGGAATATAATATTTCTTTTCAACGGTTATTATTTTTTTACTCCTTAATAAAACTTGTTATAAAAATTGTATAAAAATTAATTTGCCTTTTCCATTTAGACATTACAAATTTATTAATTTCGGTCATTTATTAAATAATTTATGATTCCCGAACCAATATAAATGTCGCATAGGTTTCTTTTTCAATATTTTATGGCAATGTTATATCAATGTTGATTTTTTGACTAATTGCAAATAAATGATTATAGTTTTAAAGTTTAAAATTTAATTTGATTTGCTTATTAAATTAAAAAGAGAAAATTAAATAATTTTTATTTTATTTAACATTCCAATTAGCTAAAATTATTTGTACGTCTAGCATAAAGTAAAGAACAGACATACAGAATGGAAAGGTTATCAGAATATAAAGTTTAGTTCACTATAGATTCTGTGACCCTTTATAATCCGGTCCTTTCACCGACACATATTTTCATATACATATCCTACATTTTTTTTTTGTTTTTCGGAGTTTCGCTGTGAATGTGAGTAAAATAAGCAAATGAAATAATAATAAACAAACAACAGGCGAGGCAACAAACAGAACACACAAAAAAAACAACAAAAAAAATGCAAAAATAAACCAAAAACGAAAAAAAACATATGACAAAAAGAAATGCGTACAAATTACCCTGAAACGCAATGGACACAAACAACAATTGAGTAAAAAAAACAAGAGCAACAAACAGAAGGCTTCTGTTGCTGTTGCTGCTGCTGACAATGGCAACAAACAACAGAAGGAACAAAAAATATGGACACTGACACTTTACGAAGATTTATGCGTTTTAGTTGAGTTCCGAGTGGAAATGCCTCGTCCTCCATCCATCCCTTCCTCAATTTGACGCAGTGTTTTTTTTCTCTCTCAGAGTTACGCCTCTTGTTCCAAGGGGTGAGGGGGGTAACAAGTGTTTCATCTTTTTTTTCAGCTTTGTTTTTCTTTTTTTTTTTTTGGTAGAGTTTTCCTTGGCCTGAGGCAGGCGTTAACAAATTGGCATTTAAATTTGCATTAGGATTGAATGCAAAATAAAGAGACCAAGAGTAGGGCAGAGGGCAATAAAGTGGATGTTAGAAAAACAATTTACATGGATTCTTAAGAGAGATTTCAAACTTGAGATGGTAATAATAAGTAGCCACTAAACTAAGAGAAATCCTTGAACCGACTAACTGACATGGAACATTCTAAGTAAGCAAGTATCTAGAAAGAAGAAAAATCTTAAAGTAACTTGGCCAAGAAATAATGGTAATGCTCCTTAGTCCTTGAAGGGTGGAATGAGTGGCAGGTGCAGGAAATGGCCTATTACCAACAAAAGGTTGCACACAATCAACAAGCTGAGAGAGAATCATAAAGGAAACAACTCAGGTGACAAGCGTCAAGGAAAGATGAATAAAAAGTCGAGGGAAAAGTCAGAGGAAACTTACTTCCACTCCTACTTTGAACACCAGGAGACGTACCTTCAGATTGAACGGGGAAAGGACGTTCTCTTTGCTTGCCCGATCAGGAGTACTTTAATCAAATTTATTAGAGTTTCAATATTCTTATTATAATATTGCCATGAGTAGTAAAGCGACTATAACTGTGGATAAAAGACTAAAAACATTTTAAAACTCATTTTCTCTTATTTTTTATGTGTGCTCTGTAATGTTCGACGTACTATATATGTATATTTTTTTATGTTTTTTTATTAATTGATTCATTTAAACAATTATCAATTGGCTTTATTTCATAATTGTTACAAGTGACAAAATCAGTTTTGTGGAAATATGCATTTTCAATTCAATTTCATAAAATTGGTAATAATTAAATTACAATATGAAAGAGTTCACATGAGTAAAGAATGTTGCATGGTTCATTATATTATGGCAATTATTGAATTGGTGTGTGCGAAATGTGTGTCTGTGTGTACAAATCTGTAAAAATGAGCTAGGTCCTTTGGTATGAAACAGTTATCAAGCTAATAAGCACTTAATTAAATTTACACTGACTGCCATATGATGACCAAAGGCAGCCACTAAAAGCCACCATCTACTACCCCCTTTTTAAACTCTTTCTCCTCCTCCTTCTCTGTCGCCTCTCCTCTACTTATTTCAGTTCCTGCATCACTTTGATTCAGAAGTGACCTCCCTCCTCGCAATATGCTCGCCAAATAATGCAATTAAAAAGTATTAAAATTATATGCCAGGGCACAGGACGAAGCTTTATTGACGTTGCCAGGATATTGTGGTTCAACCAGCTCGCACACACACACACACACACACAACTATGCCTGCACTCACTTTGATTACGCTAAAAATGTTTCACTAATTATTTGTAAAATATTGGTATAGTGGATTCCGGGTTTTTGCAGCATTAGACAACGGGCTTGGGCTTAGACAGAAATATAAATATGAAATGTTGGAGTGGGTATGAGAATAATAATGTGTGTGTGTGGGGGCCAATAGAATTGCATTTTGCCCAAAATAGTTTATTAAAATTGCATAAATTTGATGCAATTTCAACTCGGTTTTTGGTTAGCTGCGGCTTTGCCATGAAATAGACAAACGATAATAAAAATCAGAAATTTCCCTAGCATTCAAACAAAAATCTAAGTAAAAATCGAAATCCTATAAATATTTTTAAATATTATGACTTATAGTAAAATAAATAGAATATTAATAATCCAATAAAAAAGAAACATTGCAAAATATTCAATTGCTTAATAATTTGTTAAAGAAAGTTGACAATTTATTTCTCTTATCCTTTATGAACTAAGCATTAAATAAAAACCGCAAATTGTTTTCATTGAATTCAATGCAATTCTTTGTCCTTCAACCAATTAAAATGTGTAAGGAGAATACTTGAAATGTAAAAGAAGAAATATATATACATATATATAGTTTTTTTTTAAATGTTAAGCACCGCTCTATTCTTCTGACTGGCTACTAACAACTGGACTAACCTCATCTCAAGTCTCTTTTGTTTCCCTACCCCTCCATTCCCAATCTTGACTACTGTCAACCACACTGAACCAATTCAACGCTATTCAAATTGCGTATCCATCTTCATTTATTTCATTTTCCTGTAATTTCCTGACATTTTTGCTGATATCCCAACCAACCAAGCAAGAGCGACTGTAGACCAGACCAGACAAGACCAAGCCAAACCAAACCCCAAACCAAACCAGACCAGGCGAGAGCAGACCAGACCAGACAGGACCAGACACGTCCTACGGAAATGGAAAAGTGCGCCAACTTTTCGCTTGAATTGGCAATGGTTACACCTCGCCGCTTGCCAGGATTCTTCTTATACTCATCCTTGCTGTCACCGTCACCATCACCCACATCTACACCCACCACCGACCACGACTATCTGCCTTGTGTTGTTTGTGGTTTTTGTGGTTAGAAGCTAGTTGCATCCCCCCATCCCTCAATCTACCCCATATACAGCCATCTTCGTTCACCAAACCTGTAATCGTTCTTTTGCGCCACATTTAAAATGTCTCCGGGTGTGTCTCATCCCGTCCGGCTCCCTTGTCCTACTCTTTCTCTGTCTCTCTCTCTTACACTTTTCCTCTGTTTCTCCCTTTATCTATGTGGCTGACTGTTTTGTCTGTCCTTGTGTCCATTCGTTCATGTCTTGTTAGCGTAAATCAAGCGTAACAAAGCGCCGTGCGGCAGGCATGCACAAGACGAACCAGAAAGATGCTGGATGGAAAGCAAAAGATGGAGATGAAGAAGAAAATGAAAAATAAGAAGAAGAAGAAGATGAAACATTGTCCACCACCTTCTCCCCAAGTGAAGATTCTTCATTCTCTGCCATTCGTTAAATTCAACTCGGGCTTTTTGGCGAAAAAGTCGCTGTGAAAATTTATTACCAACGTTTGCTTACTAAACTGCGCCTCTGGGATTAGGAGGAAGGGGCACGTGGGGTTGGCGCATTGGTATTTCAGCATTCTGTTCGGCATCCTGGCAAAAGCTGACTAGTCCATTTTGCCAACTTTAGAGCTTAGTTTTAAATTGAATGGATTTCACAAAACGCTTCAATTAAAAAATATTCGAAAAAAATGATAATACTCCAATAAACTGTGAATTCAATCATTAAATTGAAAAAAAAAAACCTTGAATTGAAATTAAAATTGTGTGGAAAACAAGTGGGATAAATTCATTTGCAATTAAAAGGAAAATAAACCAGTTTAACCTTTTCCATTTTTTATACCCTTGCAGAGGGTTTAATGAAATTGGTCAGATGTTTGTATCGCATAGAAATAAGCATTTCGATTCCACAAAGTATATATATTTTTGATTTTTTGAGCATTAACAGCCGAGTCGATTGAGACATGTTCGTCTGTCCGTCCCTCTGTCCTTCTATCCGTTCTCTGTCCTTCTGTCCTTCCCTCTGCCTGTTTTTTCGCATGATTAGGACCAGAAATTTGAAGCTACCTGTTTGAAACTTGGTAAATAAGATTTTTAGATGTGTAGATTTGGCAAGTTTAAAAATCAGTCGGATCGGACAACTATAAGAAATAGTAAGTTATAGGATATAGTTTTTTTTTAAATAAATTTCGCTTAATTTTGCATTTACAGAATTAATTTTGTTTTTGTTTTTTAATTTTGCATTGAAACTTATGTGACGGAAAAGTTATAAATAAGTCTTAAACTGCAAGGGTATACAAATTCCGGCAAGGCCGAACATTGCTTCATTTTTTTTATTGTTTTAAAAGTTTAACTTGATTAAATGAAAACTGCCAAGTACTTGTTTATCAGTAAAAGGCAAAACAAGTTTTCCCATTTAACCCACACCAAGGGAATTGAATGAATAGCAATTGAAGAAGTTTTCTATTCGAAAAACCTTTTAACAATTGCCACTTTTCTTTCATTTAGAACCACACTACAAACATAGATGCGCTTATTATGTCAATAATGTCCTAAGCTCTAATTGGCAACAAATCAATTGATTGCTGGTACTCTTGCCTGCTGCCTGCTGTTCTCTGTCTTCGAGTTGCCTTCAATTCCACTTTCAATTTGCTGCTACTTTGTATTGTTTCGTTTTGTGACTGGCAGGCAACAGGGTGCCAGTTTATTGCCTTCGCTGTTGTACCACCAGTTAATTACCAAATTAAATTGTTTTGCCTTACCACCAACATCGAGCCACATAGCCGTATATCAATCAATATTGCATCAAGTATAGCCAAACATGATGATGGTTCATATTGCATTTGCATTTCGTGTAATTTGCCTAAAGATTTTACATTTCCGCTTATTTGGAGTCAAGATTGAGATTTAGATTTATGCATTGACCAAGAGTGAAATTCACAATTAGCCCTGTTGATCCTATTATGTTTACCCGAATGCTTTGAATGAGGTGAAAAGTTAAATAGCTTCGGGCCTCAAATTTAAGTTTGCATAAATTCTAATGGGAATACAATTTCAACTAGAACTAGGATAATACTACATATATACACACATAAACATACGTACATACATACATATATAGTGTATTCAAGGCGGCTATAAATTTTTGTTACCAATCTTTCAATTGTATTTAAAGCAATTGAAGCTGAAAAAAGAATAATAATGAACTTTCCAAATTTCATTAAATATCATTTATATTAAGTTGAACATTTAAAGTGGATTAAACTAACTGAAAATCTTTTAAGTTAATGTTTAAATTATTGAAACTTGCATTTATTTCACCAACTTTTGTTATTGATAAACTTTTCTTTAATTAGAATTTGTATTATCTTCGAAAATAAATTAAGTTGTTTTTACTTCATAAATTTTTATACCCTTGGAAAAATTGTATATTAATTCTGGTCAGAAGTTTGCAACGCATAGAAAGAAATATCCCCGACTATATAAAGAATATATATTCTTGACCAGCATGTCCATCTGTCTGGACAACGCAATCCCCTCCTAGACCCTTGAAGCTGCCGAGCTGAAGCATGGTTTTCTTTTTGCTGCAGGCATTGTATATCTCGGAAATATCCCGATCGGATGACTATATCATATAGCTCCCATAGGAACGACTGGTCAAGCATAGAGTTTAATATCAATAACTTGGGTGTTTAGAGATACAGAAATAGAGATATATCTATTAATAGAGATATATTTGTTAAGTTTCAGAAGAATCGGTGGACTATATGATACAGCTGTCATACGAACAATCGGACCAAAAAATAATGTTTGTATGAAAAATGTTTTTTCTTTCAAGGCCTTAATTTAGATTTGAGGAGTTTTTATACTTCTGCCAAGCTATGTATATATAAATCAGAAAGGCAGTTTGCAAGACTTGGGCACGGCCAAAGTTAGTCCATACTACTAGTTAAAATTGAATTTAATATGATTAAATTTTCAAATGATATCCTATCTAGGATCAATTAGCAATTCTAACAGGGCACTGAAGAATTTTTTTAGTTCCTATAAAAAACAAAAAAGTAAATTAGAGAGAATATTATATGCATGTAAGAATATATTTTTGGAATATTTAAGTTCTTCATTTAAATAAAATAATTGAATATATTGGTATGTAGTGGGCGTGGCAAAGTGCAACAATTGCGGTCATACTGAAATAACTATATGTGTTAGGCCATAGTAATTAAATATCACTCATACGCACTGGTTAACAGCATTATGTTACAATTTTGCATAGTGTGTAGACAAATGACAATAATAACAAGAACAAGAATAACTACAAATGAAACAACAACGACAGTAACAACAATAATAACAACAAAACAACTTTAACAATTTGCCATTGTGTTTTGTTGAATGTGTTGTGGCATTTAATTTATAGACTCAAGCAGCAACTGCAAACAACTGCAGCCAGTAAAATTTCTAACATCTCTTTGGGCCATCGTTAGATGGTATGCCATTTTTAGTGTTAACACTAGCCAACAAAATTATGAAAAAGGACCCTAACATATGCAAAGTGTTCCATAGAAATGAAAAGCAAATGCCAGAACAAGGATTATTGGCTTTCCCGATATCTCTATCACTCTCTCTCTCTTTGTCCCATTTCCTCTATTATTTTCTCTAAATTACTAAGCTCTGCTCAACAATCAAATTTTGTGTTGCATAGTGCGAATACGAGTCAACTTCTCTATGCGTAATTGAGTTTCAGATATTTTCATATGTGTGAGAACAAAGCAAAATTTTGTTGGCCGAATGGGTAATATAATCTTTGTACAGCTTAACTTTCTGCAGAATATATTTCCTTATTCAATTGAAATTATTATGCAATTATGTTGAAATCTTATATATACATACATATTTTATATAATATATTTGTATGTATGCTGGTAATTGTCAATATTGGTCGCTTCAGCAAACTCTGATTTTGCTGCTGCTGCTGCTGCCAAATGGCAACTTAGTAAATGAAATAGAAGAGAAAAAAATTCCAGTTGCATTGAGAAATCAATTAAATTCCGAACGGTCTCAACAATGCAAATATTTTACACAAAATTGCTCATACGACATGTGTGGTATTACTGTGTGGACAATAAGCCGGATAAATCTATCTAAGCCTAACAATAAAGACGCATAATAAATGTAATAGACAATGCAATTTCATAAAAATAAAAAATACACATGCACACACATTTAGAAGGTATAAAGCAACTGCATAACTCTGACAATTTTCAACGATTTATTGACTTGTTGAGAAAAAAAACAATCAAAAAATAAAAATAGATAAATCCACAAAAAATTCTACATTTTATATTTCATAAAATACTTGTAAATGTGGAATAATAATTAAAAATTTTAGGCAAATTTCTTGTAATCATTAAGAGACACAATTTTTTTTTGTTTTGGACATCTGTGGAGATAGATACATATATAGATTAGCTTAAATGGACTCGCTATGAACTTTAAACGTTTTTTATTATGTATTGTTATATATATTAATTTGGTTATTATGTTGTTATCAGTTTCAAATAAGTTTACATTGGACATTCGGATTCTAAAGTTAGTTGTTTATCAAAATTTCTCGATTTGTTGTGTTATTTCAATGTAATTACTAAACATTTTAGTCCTATTATTGTTTTGCAAAGTTGATTCAATCTAAATTTGCTTTAATTCGTTTGGTTTAGTTTTTAAATTATCATTTCCTTACCCTGAAACTTTATCTGTTATGCTTACTGTACACTCAAAGACATTCAGTAGAATGCAGTTGCAGATCCAGAGCAACTGTTGCCAAGTAATTTAACTATCTTCCTAAGAGAGACATCGGCACTTTTTCTCAATGTTACAAGGAAGGATAGAAATAGAGCTACAAGAAAGCAAAGGCTTTCATTGTGCAACATAAGTAACCTGTGGCAAGTTAAACTAGCAGCAATTGCCAACTGACAACGACATAAATATATATATAAATATGTATGGATGTAGTACTACATTTTAAAGACCTTTTACATATGTAGATCGTTTATTATTTTATCTTATATAAATTTATATAACTATGTATATATATATTCTATATGTATACATATTTCCTCTTGACAAATATTTATTCTTGAAGATTTGTCACATTTATCTCTGCTTCTCTCTGTCCCATTTGTTAGTTTATATTTCACATTGTTTGTTTGCCGTTTGATGGTTTTGTTGCATTCACAAGGCAAACAATGTGAATGCAACAATATATACATAAATCCTACACCCCAAACACAAACCCTACCTCACACCCATTCCCTTAATTTATGTAGTATAATTAACGTTATCTTTTGGCTGCAAGTTACTGCCTGCGTTTTGCACGCAGCATTAATTTAGCAAATCCATTAAAAATTGAGTCGAATTAATAGAGAAAAAAAAAACAAAGAAACATAGAGATAGAGAAAACAATGGCAAATATATATATATGTATATATATCCTCTTTTTTTGATCGAAACTTAATGGGCTGTCAATGCTGTGCGCAACGTTGCGTATGCGTGATTTATGAATTAAAATTATTGAAAAAGCAAAAAATGAACTATATAATGAACATTACCAGGAGAGTTGCTTCTATCAATGATAGCTGACATAACAAATTATATTTATGTAGCCATAATATAACTGAACGATAGGAAAACCTGATCGTAGATAAATAATCGAAATTTTAACCGAAATAATAGGTATATATAAGATAATCACAAAAAAAAAAAGATGGAAACTGTTGCATTTTCCTGAACACAATGTATGGAGTAGGAGGAGGCATGGTCTTAATGCATTTCCTGTCTCTTCGGTTGGGGCGTGGCATGTGAGTAATATTTTAATGAAGACACGGGACAACATGCCGCCGCGGAATTCCTTTTCGCCTACGCGCCTCAAAGCACTTTATCAACTTCCGGCATGTGGAGCGCGATGACAACGTTGAAAGGACTATGACGATAGTGATGGTGATGGCAACGGGAACGGAAACGGGAATGAATACGACGAAAGGACGAAAGCAAATCAAGCGCATAGCCCACGGTCGATGGATTGGATGGTGGTGGTGAGGGGGAATATACGCGGCATTTTGCCACATTGCATTTGAGGGTAAGGCAAGGCACGGCAAGGCAAGGCAACGTGCTAAAGTCTGGCAGGATCTCCGCTTGTTCCTGGTTCTTGTGCTGCTGGTACTGTTCCGCCCTCTTATCCTTTTGCATATTTTAGGAAGTGATTGCACAAATGCATAATTTAATGACAGGCGATTGAGAAGGAGCCAGATAGATAGATAGAGTAGTGGGGAGGAGAGATTGGTTTGGGTTTGATGTGAAAGAGATTTGCTTGTTGCAATTTTGATAAACGTTTCACTCGAGTGGAGATTGCATTGTGAATGCAAACGGGGAAGCAAGAATGAAGATTGAAACGGAAAGATAGAGACAGAGTTTGAGGGTGAGAATGGGGAGAAGAAACCAAAAGAGAGAAACAGAGAGAGAGGAAGAGATAACAGTTAAAGTGAGAAATACATAAAAGTTAATAGATATTAAGCTTGATGTGAGTTTTTACTTTGATTCTCAACTCAACCATCTTTCAGTTTTCTACTCTTTTGATTAGCACAACTGCGATTTATTCACTATTCTCCCTCACCCCTTACTACTCCTGCTTTTCCGCTCATTTTATCCAGTCGACTTGAATAACCACAACAGCTTAACCCCATAATAGCCAATCAGTGACTGTGCTAGCAAAAGCCAAACAAAACCAACCATCAAATACCAATGGCAAACAAAAATCAATAAAAAAAAAGAAAAGAAAAGGGAAAAGTAAAGTAATGTTGAGAAAGAGAAAAACTAAACCATAACCCCTGACCCTTCCTTCCAATACCAATCTCTCTACATAACCAATCAAAGAAAGAAGGCAAAGCTGGCATCCCTAGCTCTTGCTTCAATCAAAAGTAATACACATTACAAACAGATATGTTTACCCTACCGACAGTCGTACTCGTACGTCACTCCGTCACACCTTCCTTCCCTCTATTGATGGTGATGGTGCTGCTACTGCTATGCCACTAGTACTCAAACAGCTGTTGTACATATTTCTCTTTTTTTAAATTCAAAGTTATTTATATGTCATGTGAAATTGAAATTGCTGAATGCGATTGCCGCCGTTGCCTCTGTGGAACTGTTGAGGGGTTGAGAAGCCCGTGGAACGTTTGTCACGCCAACGACAATTCATCATCGTCAGAGTTCATCATCATCATCATCATCGAAATGGGGAAAACATTTGGAGAAATGTAAAGAGATAACTACTATCAATGATTGAGTTGAATCACTTGAATCAACTGTAATGGGTGTTAAGCAAGTTCCAATTTATGTCTATAACTAAACGATGATTACACAAACTTTATGTTAATAATATTTACACTTTTCAATTGTGATTGTGATAGCGGAAAAGTCACGGTTTTCAACACAAAAATAAAAGGAAAAAAATCATTCATTTTGGCATCTCTAACACTCGAACCAGACTTCTTAAAACGACATTCATTTGAGTGTCGCCAGAGAGAAAAAGGAAAATAGAGAGAGGGTGAAGACTAGTCTAAAGATATTTTGAATACATCGAAGTCAAATAAAATGTATATAGATAAATACATACATATGTATGTATGTATGTGTGTTGTATGAATATGTGTTTTGCAAATTTCAAAGGCGGAAGATTGAAGGAAAATTGTCACTTGAAAACTGTCAAGTTTGAAAAGAAACAGAAAAAAGAAAAGTGTGACAACCCAAAAGGAAAGCAGACGCAAGTAAGAAATCAATGTTATAGGGTAGAGTTTTTCCATGCCATCTTTGTGGCATGTTTAATTTTTCGTTGTTGAATAAAGTTATTTTTTTTTACACTTTTCCAACCCACTTTCTTTGAGATCATTTGTAGCTCTTCTCCCGACTCTTGGCATATTGATTGATGAAGTCTCCAAAGGCCAAGACTAACATCTGTTCAAAAAAAAAAAAAAAATAGAAAACCAATTATAGGGCAGGCAAAACAAAAAACCAAACACGATAAACAATTATATTGTGTAATTAGTCAAAGTCGAGTTAAAGCTCTAATGCAACCCTCAGTCCTTCTCCTCCCCTCCACCGTTTCCATCGTTCCATCCTACAATCATTAATATACTTAATTATAATGGGAAGCCTTTTTCAGCGATGATTTCGATTTGTGTGTGGGGCAAACCAAAAAGTAGGCAACATTAATTTGCATATTTTAATTTGCATGGCGAACACATATTAAATGCATAATTTTTGCCATTTATGAGCCTGTGCGTGTGTGCGTGTGTGCGTATGTGCGTGGGTGCGTCTAATTAAAATTGGCTTAATTTCAAATGCCCAAAGGGAAGGGTAATAAATATTCTATTATAATTATTGGTTATTTTTGGCTAAATATGCAAAAGATGCGCACAAAATATACCAAAAAAAAATTAAACAAAAAAATTGTTCATCATAAATTAAAAATGACCAAAAGCCAAAAGTAAATTTCCTTTGAATTTTAATTCAGTCTCTTGTCTTTCAACTTAATCATATTAAAGAGGCTTTATGTATATAGATATAAATGTATTTGATTATTTATCAAATGTTTGCCATTAGCTGACAACTGTCATAATATTAAGTGGCATTTGTAAAGAAAATGTCATTAAAACTGTCGCCGGATGTTCCTAATTGCCATAATCGGTTTAGTATTAAATGATATAATTCTACATATATTTATTTATATACATACATATATATCATTTGTTTTAAATCCTTAGTTACTTGCACAATTGAAGTTTTTCAAAAATAATAAGAAATCATAAAACCTTTCCCATTTGTTTCCAAGACATCTCATTTCTCAATAGTTTTTACTTCAATTGATGGTCCTTTAGTACATCTCACTTAAAAAAAAGTAAGTTGTCTCTTACAATTGTCAAAAAAAGAAATGAAGAAAAAGAAAATAATATGCTACAATTGGTTTCAATTTGATTCCCCTACTTGACTTTCAGTGTTCAATTTTATTTTATATTAGTATTATTGGATTTTAAAGTCTATTATATTTATTAGATATTAAATATGATATGACAATATTTCCCGTTTCAATGGCAACTTATGGAAATTGATGTCTCTCTGCCAGGGCGCTGCCAAAGGACGCGAAAGGAAAAGCTACAAGAAAACTTCAAGTTGATGCTGAGTGATGTGTTTTCTTGCTAAAACGCGGGTAGAGTGAATAAGAAGTGGCATTGGGTTGGATGTGGGGTGGATGTGGTAGTGGCAGTGGCAGTGAAAGAAGGCTAACTGTCACTGACATTGATGATGACGTTTGGCCCAGAGGGTGTGGACAATGTTTGTCATCTCCTTTGACAGGGTGTCATATCAAATGAAGACAGACAGATGCCACGCCTCCGCTGTTTTCATTCTGTTCGCCTATCCCGGAAGTTTAACAACTAACTGGGTGGATCTGGTGGCTGGCCCTGGCCCGGCATGGTCTGGTTAAATGAATGGAGGAATCCCTTCAAGTGGGGGAAGCTTTTCTATGCGCCTTCCGCACATAAATGAGCTGCACTTTGCTGCACTTAATTGTGGTTCAGGGATTGTTAAGGATTCGAAGAAGAATTTTAAGTAGTTGGCCTGATTGTTTTGTGGTGCGGTGGAGTGCTCAATGCGGTGCCGTGCGGTGTGATGTGGTGGAAAGGGCACTTAAACTCTTTTGGTTTCATGTTGAAGTTTGGTTTTTTCTTTTGCCAACGATAAGCGGCAATTTTCCTCTCGAATTTCTCTACACTTCTGTGGCAGCAATTAAAGGAAAAACTTTATCTTGCTAGCTAAAAAAGAAAGAAAAAAAAGAAAAGAAAGAAAAGACCAATTACAAAAACAACTAGTATTTTGAATATTTATGATGTACTACGAATTCCAACTGTCATTCCATGCCATTTCATTTCAAAAATAACTGTTAAAATTTCCATTTAGAAATAACAAAAGAAATTGTAAAATGAAAAGCTAAAGAAATATTTATTATAGAATTCATTACTTTCATTTCATTCATAAAATGAATTGCCAGATTCCAGAAGATGTAGAAATGAAAACCATAAAATATTTGCAATCACAACCAAAAAATAACCGAAACACAGACAGAGAGAACGAGACAAATAGACAAATAGAGAGAGAGAGAGAGAGAGAGAGAGAGAGAGAGAGAGAAAGCTCTAGTAAGCCAACTAAATGAATGAAATGCATTTTTAACAAATGGACTTGCATTTAAGAATATTAAAAGAAGGTGGAAGGGTTGGCTGCCCGATCTCCATCTTGGCCACTTTTCAATGCTGTTGCCAGGGCCCAAACAACTTAACAACTTTGGCCTCAGACTCTAAAAACAGGAAAGAGCTAACGGCATAGCTGTATAGAAGAAGCAGCAGTCATATTTATGTTTTCATGGCGTATGGGGGCGTTATGCATATATTCATACATATATATATATATACATATATACATATATAAATATATATATGTATATGTATTCATACTATAGCTATCATTTCTTGCCTTTGCTTTTGTCAATTTCGCATTGGCAAGGAGTTTTCATTGCCGAGACTCGAAGACTCTCAGACTTTCTTCTCGAATTACTCCTTCGGGGCAAAAATCCTGAGCACGAAACGTGCACAAGTCCTCGGCTAAGGATAAAATAGATGCATGTGCAATGAGAAATGAATACAAACAAACATAAACACAAACAACCAAACAAACATCGAAGGAGGAGAGTAAACAACAGTAGCAGCCAATGAGCTAGATAACTAGAGACGGCAGCGTGACACGATCAATACGATATATCAACGAACAATAAAAAAAAACAAAAAAAATATATAAATTCACATGGTTATCTCCATTTATTGAATAAAAACATATTGGTTATTCCCTTTAGTATTGGAATCAAAAAGTATTTAAATGCCGCTGTCCATATAAAAAATATAGGAATTGAAATTGAAATAGATATATGTATATTAAATATCATAAAATTTAATATAAGGACCTTGAAATTAGACAAAATTTACAGATATTTATATATTTATGGAGGTAAAGAATACTGAGAACTACAGAGAGAAAAAGCAATGCCAAATTGATTTTGATTATTATTACAAAATATATAGTTAAACTTAAAGAAACTAGTGGCGAAAGCTTTTTATACAATTCGAAATATACTCTTGTATATACATACATATATAGATAGTATTATTTAGCATCCTCTTTGTCGAATTTTATTTTGTGTTTTCACCATTAAAATCTAAGGTATTTCGTAGTCAGTGCCATATTTTGATATATGAAAAGTCAGGCTTTTTTTTTTGTTTTCTTTCTTTTTGACCTGAATGTTTCATATGAAAAGTCAAACGAAGTCATCAGAATTCATAGTCTGTTTTATTAGCACTATATATTTTTCTTTTCGTTTTCTTTCTTTTGGTTTGTTGTGTTGTTTTAGTATGTATCTTTTCCTCTCCCCTGTTCCCTTAAATACATACATATACATATATATTTTTTTCTTCGTTGCCAATTGCAAGTTGCATGTTGCAGCTTGGAGTGTGCAGTTCGCAACTTGCAACTGCAGCAAATACAAAATGTGATTTAATGCCCTTTGGTGTTGCATGCTAATGAGGCAAAAAGAAAAAGTTTCTTTTTAGACCCATAGTCAACGTTGGCAACTTTTGCTAGGCACGTGCCCTAAGCAAAAACGTAACGGCAAAGGCACACATAACAGGGGGTGGTGGGATGAAAAGAAAATGATGAAGAAGAAGAAGAAAAACCAAACTATGCCTAGCAATGTGACAAGAATATTTTTTTTGTACGCAAAAAAAAGAAAAGAAGAAAGGAGAAAATTTTATGCAAAATATTTAGTTTTGTCCCCGAGCCCAGCTGATAGATGATGTTGTGCTAATTGTGTGGCTAGTGGAAAATGAAGAAAAACTAGGCTATGCTCGAATACGTGACTGGAAAATTGTGCAGAATAAGAAAATACAAATCTGAGCATGAAAATGAACATGGTGGACCAAAACCAAACCAAAACCAAACGAAACGAAGGCAAACCAAGGGGAATTTTTCCTCTAGCCACAATCCCTTTATTCCGTTTTTTTGTTTGTTTATTTTTTTTAGTTTTGCACCAACCCACGACTTTTCGATCATTCACCATAAAAGTTTATATGTAGAATAGCCAGGCAATTCTTCAATTTCAAGCTCCCTGTGTCAGTTCTTGGAAAAGTTTCAACTAAAGTTAAGCTCCAACTATTTGCTAGTCACGTTCGCGTCTTGATAACTTGTCGCCAGCTGGAAATCTTTGAGGCATGCCATAGTGTAAGGGAGATAGACACAAACACATACACAGACACACACAGAAAAACATATATACACATTGACATTGTCGCCAAATCCTTAGCCAAGTGTTGCAACAGTGTTGCAGAGACCTTGTAACATCAGTAGCTGCAACAGCAGCTTAAGCAAGCGATGAGCCATGAGCCGCCAACGACGACGACGACATCCCAGTTACTTTTTGTCATCCTCAAATTTTTGGCCACATTTTGTGGCCACCATCTTGCGGCCTGATACTCGGCGAGTTGAAGTGGGAATTATGCAAAATTCTAGCGGAATATGGTGACAAAGTTTTAAATGTTCTCTCCACATTCCAGTATATATATACATATAAATACAAAAATATATATACACTAAAGTTTGAAGAATCTTTACTGTCTTTTAAAATGATTAAGTTTTTCTAAAATTCAAAAATTTCTCATTTGGCTAACAAGTTTGTGATGAAAAGAATATTTTCTCAACTGGGGGCCAACTCTTGGAGTTGATGGCCGCTAATGTAGTGCTCATGCATGGGTTATAAGTGCCTCTATTTTCCGCCTTACCAACCCCCTCACCCTATCCCTACACACACACATACCGCCCTGCTTCTAAGACCCGTTTCCCCACCCTCACATCCCACTTTGTACATGATAATCGTGCCCAGAAGACATTTAGCTTAGCTTCAGTATAGTCATCATCGTCTTTTTCATCATCATCATCTTGGCAGTTTTTTTCCTATATATATGTATATGTATATATATTTTTTTTCTTCTAACCAGAGCATTCACCATCTCTCTTTGCAACTGCTTTTGGCGTAACTAATTTTTCTCTTGTTTTTTTTTTTTTTGTTTTCGACTTTTTTGTTTTTCGCCAAGTTTCAAGTTTTTTCTTCTTGCATTATGCATTTTTTTTCCCTCGTGTCCAGGACTAGATTTGTTGAAGGGGAGGGAGAGGCGAACGTGTTGCCCTGCATAGTTCCAAAGCGCTAAGCAATGTTTACGCTTACAACATTTATTTTGCATGGCATTCAGAAACCCCTTGCTTCCTTCCGTTCCCCACTTTTGCCTAACCTGGTAATGCCAATTTTCGTATACTTCACTTGCTCTCGCCCTCGCCGTCATTCGTTGCTCTACTCACACTACTACTAAATGGCTGGCAGGCATTGGCTTCTCTTTGGTTTTCGTTCATCTTGGCTGGGAAGTTGCTACAAGTTGCTAGAGATGCAAACTGAAGTGAACTTCATAGTTTTTGTGCCTTGAAGCAAATTGAGTGATTATCAGTTGGCTGCTTCACCTGACAGGAGGAGGAGGAGGAAAAGGAATGGAGGGTGAGTAGCAATCCCCCTCGCACGTTTAAAGTTAGTTTTGATTTAAAACTTGAAGAGTGCGTGCAAATTCTATATGCTAAAATATACAACTGGTTACGCTTTAATTAGCCTCAAAGTCATTGAACTTAAAAATAGAATAGAAATAGAAAAAATATCGAAAACAAAAGATATTTGTGGATAAGAGGGAGGTAGAAGTATCACTTTTATCATGGGTTACAAACTGAAATTTAACCATGACGTTAGTTTTTGGCATATTAATTTAATTAGTTACAGTTTTGCCGACAGCCATATCAAGTCAATGCATCTACATATGTATGTGTATACATAGGAAAGGGCAAGGGAATGAAGCACAGAAACCCAAATATATTGTGGAACTTTGAAAAGATTCTCCCCCAAAGTGTCTATTTTTCGATTTGCTATTTAATATGCAATTTTGCATACTATGCTATATATTCATTTAGGCTATGATGGTCGATGTAATGAACATGCGAAACTTGATATTGTTTGGAAAACGATTGATGATAATTACCCTAATAATTAGCTGCCCATCATCCAAAGTCATGAGCATTGTGTGTAATTTAAAGATAGTTAATTACATATACAGTTTAAGTCTTTTAAAGCATTTTGCAATTAATTTTGTATTCAGATGCAATGCAATTACGAATACTTAAATAATGATAAATGGTAATTAATATATATGTAATAAAATATACATATGTAATAAAATTGACAACATATTTTTAACGATGGGTAAAAACTATCGGAAATTAATAGTATTTAGCTAAACATTTTTTTCTTGATCAGCTATATAAATAAAATATTATATTGTAATAAAATAATCGATCTAACGGCCCATAGATTGAGTTTTCATCATCAATATTTAGGTTTTAAGTTTATGTTATGAACTTAACGTGTATCATTTTAGTCGATTAGACAATTAAAAACGAATCAGTTTTTGCTTGATAAAAATATAAATCGAAGCATATATTACTAGACTAAAAAAACTTGATCAAATTTGATTCAAAACTGAAGTAAAAAAAGAAATAAAGCTATCCCATAAACCACATTTTCTTCTCTTCGAAAACTAAAATATATTTTATTTATTTGGCATATTGAGTTGGCCTTTTGGAATAATTTATGTGTCTTTTGCCAAATGGTAACATGGAATTTATAAGTGTCGCCTGACTGTTATGTCTATAATTTGTTGCACCCCCGCCAATAAGTTCTCAGACAGTTAGCCAAACAAATTGCAGCCTCAACACTCCGAACGTTGTTTGACGACCATGGCTAATGAAAAGAAATATTAAATTCTCACGTTCCGACCAAGTCGAACAAAGTCAAAGTCGTCCCCAGTAATACAAAAGAACGCTTCAGACAAAAAGGTAAATAAAAATTGCAAAAATGGGCTGACCTTTTTAGATGAAAAGAAGTAGTAGAAGAAGAAGACAGAAGAAGTCAGTCTCCAATCCTCGCCTCGACCGACCGACCGACTGCATCGTTAAAGTCCAAAGGCAAAATAAAACGTGATTCATGTTACTTATCACCCGCACAGCATCAGAAAAAGAGGCAGCTACATAAAGAGAGAGAGAGAGAGACAGAGACAATGCTATAAAGAAGCAAGAGAAAGGGAGAAAGGGCGAGAGAGGAGCACAATTGGTTTCCTGGTCCCTGCTCAACCATCAGTTTTGCCCTGTGGCATATGAGCGGGACCCATTGGTTTGGGCCTTGATTTTCAGTTGGTGGTTTGGATGTATATAGTACTTCATCAATGCCGAAACAATTTGGAAATTTATGCTCACGACCTTTTCCAGTGGCCCCTTTCCACACTATCCTACCTCCCTTCGTACCTGCCCCAGTCCGATTTCCTCTCTTTCCCTATATAGAATACTTATGATGAAGCAAATCTTGCTTGCTAAAATTATTTATGATTATTTGAAGGAAGAGAATTCTTAAGATCATTAATGAACATCTATTGAATTGGCCTAACCTCTGACTGGTAAGCCAACTATGAGATCATTTCATCCATTCAATGAAGTTGCAAATTAAACAAAATAAGCTAGAGTTTTGCTTTAAAATCCATATACACATGGGGTAAACTTCAATTGCTTCAACCATCATCATCAACATCATAATCATCATCTTCGTAGTCGTCGCCGTCGTCGTCGTGTGGCATTTCTCAAGTTTGGTAACATTTGACTTTATCTTGGGCATAGAAATCTCAACAGCTGGTCTTAACTAGAAGGCAACAGCAACTCTGTATGAAATTTCATTACCAGCCAAAAGGGCCACAAACAAAAGAAAGTTAATTGCCCAGACCATTGAGAACACAAATCGTGTGGCAAAAGCAACAGCAAAGGCCTGTGGCAGTGGCAGTGGCAAGGCAAAAATAGCGCTCTCAGAGGAAACCTTCAAGTTGATAGGCAATATTTGGCCTTAGTTTTCTGACAATTGCTAATTTTTTTTTTTTTGTTATTTCTTGTTGTTGTTGATGATGCGTTTTTGTTTTCTTTCTTTCTTTCTTTGTGGCTGGATGGCTAAAACCCAATTAAATCCGCCCTTCTAAACTGCTGCTCTTCACACCCCACAGCCACCCGCTATGCTGACAGGATAAAGTTTTAGGCGCTAAATGAATAAATGATGGGGCATGAATGTCAATCAAACTTTCAGCTCTGGAAATGAAGACAAACAATCGAACTGAAAATAAATCTTGCCCCTTTCTAAACGAATGATGATGAGTCATGTTTTTAGGTTTACTTCCATTAGCTTCGGGCATAAATTATTACCCTTGCCACGCCCACAAATTGATAAAGTTTCTACCCCATACTAACACCACTCGAATATCCTACATCCTACAACGTCCATCCTCCATCCTCGAGGAAAGCACTAACAAAGCCTAATGACAGTTGGCGAAAAGTTTTGTTCCTAAATCCAAAATCGATTTTAATGGCATGGCAAATAATCGAATGGAAATCGGATGAGCGAGTTATTTATAAAATAGATATAGAGATACATATAGACAAGAAGATAGAAATGTGCGAATGACTGCCATTTTGGGGGGTTTTTGCTTTAATTTTAATGGCATTGCAAATAAAAATTGAAATGAATTGTTTGAATGAATAAGTATTTAAGATGAAAATAGATTCGAATATGATAAATACACAAGATATCCAACAAGAGTTTGATAAACTAAGAACAGTGTAAACTCTCATAACGGACACCTCTATCCAGCGGACACATCATTTAAGCGGACAATTTCTCGTCGACCATATTTGTTTTTCTTTTTTATAGTTATTTTTACAAGAATTCTCGTGCGATTGCTTCCGTTTATTTAATGCTTTGCATTGGAAATTTCCATGATTATTTATTTTTTTATCAAAACTCTTAACTTTTTACTCTCTCTAAAAGCTTTTACTCTTCCTCATGATCATCTTTTTGTCTATATTCGTGCTTCTTCAAAAGTCAGCCATCAATATCTTCATTGTTCTCTTTAGTTCATCCTTTTCATCCTTTTTTAAAGCATTTTTCAATTGGTCGTTATCCTTTTTCAAAAATAAAACAAGTCTTGCACTCCAATGTGCAAACTCAGTACAAAGCATAGAATAAAAAAAAAATTTTAAAATAACTAGAAGAACTTCAGCTGTGTCGATGTTCGTATACCCTTACATACTGTCTTTTTGACATTCAATGAGCAGATTAATTAGAAACTATATAGAACTAGTCAAATCCCAATTAAATGTCCATGGTATATGCATACGAAACTTACAAATCCCAAATTTCAAGACTTTTAAAACGACCAAGTTTTTGATCTAAAACTTTCTATGCGTTGCAGAGTTCTAACCAAAATCAATATACCGTTTTCACATAGGCGTAATTATACATATATAAAATCTTTTAAAAAAGATATTAACTAAAAAATTAAGTTAGTTATATTTTTCTATGTCAATGTCTAACTTGAAAAAATATTTTTTTCATCTTCTCTAAAAATAAACTAAGAATAAAGTTCCTAAATTTCATTCAAATGTATAACTTGTTGAATTGCTGTTTAAACAGAATTATGGAATTATAATAAAATATAAATCATTAATTTTAATTAACATTTATGTAATTATGTATGTTTTGTTTTAGATACTTTTATATGGAAAAACTTAATTATATTTTGTTTTATTTGTTAAAAATATTTTGTAAATCTGAAAGGAAAATAAGGCTGATTTTAGAAATGTAAAGCAAAAAACTTATCGTAAATTATCTATTTTATTTTATGTTTTATTTGATTTATATTTTTATACTTTAAAACAAAAAACTGTATGATAAATGAACTATTTTGCTAGAGTAATACGTCAGAAGACAATTTTTCAACCACAAAGTTAACAAGTGGTCACCACAAGAGACAGTTGTCAAATCTTCTAACTGTTCGGCTGGTTGATTGGCCATAACATTATTCCACCGCTGCGCATACGTCACGTATCCAATCCCCTCCACCAACAAATGACTAGTATATCAAAATATTTACAACGAAAATAGTTCATCTTTATATAGAACTTTCATCGATATGTATAAATAAATGTCGGAAATACTTCCTTCTGTCTGTTACACACATTTTTGCGACTTTTATATACCCTTTCACCCCATGGGTGCAGGGTATAAAAAGGATCGAACTGTTTATTTCAATAGATATGTCATTTAAATCAGAAGCTTTTCTATGTTTCAAAAATTAAATGAAATTGGAAAATACAGGAGCTGGCAACACTGATGTCAATACGAAAACTTTGGCAACGCCATTATAAACTGTTACTTCTTTACAACGTTTCTATCTATAATTGGTTTTTGTTTTGTTACCATAAGTTAAAATAATCAATTTGGCAAAACAATGGAAATTTCTCGAGAGGATTTTCGCAACAGATTGGATTTACAGAGGTAAATCCAACACAACTTGATCGAGCATAAAGCACTTGGAAGGTATAACAAATTTGAATTTGTTGTTATTTTTAAATATCTTATAAAAGTAGTGCATAGGTTTTGAACTAGTTCACTAAAACTAGATCAGCCTACTATCTCACTATTAAAAATTGAGTATGACATTTCTCCACGAATTTCGTATAAATAGAACGAGCTGCTACAAACAAAATTCACTTGCTTTCGAGTCGTCCAACTGGAAGCATGTCGTCTTTTCCTTATTATTTCTTAGGTATCTTTTTATTAGCATTATCTTAATTTTTTCTTTATTTTGGCTTTCTCCGAATCATTTATCTTTCTCATATTTTATATTTAAATGACTCTTAGTAATACCGTGCGATTGCCTCCGGCTATTTAGTGCTCTGCATAATTATTGTCTTATTTCTTATTGTATCATCAAAACTCTAATTCGTCATCGCCATTTTCATTTTCATTCTCCTTCATCTTCATCCTCATTTGCCTCTTATTAATCTTATCGTTTATAGTAATTTTTTTCCTTAATTTCATAATCCTCGTCATCTCCAAGACAGTTCGCTTTAAGAAAATCATTTTTCCCTTTTTTGTTTGAAGAATTACTTTGATAACAGTTCCTATAATATATTTTCGATTTCCTAAATATCTCGAGTTATTCAAAAATAAAACAAGTCCCTCCCGCCTGCACCATGTAGAAATACTTTATAAAGTTAAACTTCCCTCATTTTTATGGGGATCAATTTAATATGCAACTTATACTTCGGTAATTGACAATTTTAATGTCAATACGTAAAATCTGGCAGTGCCATAATAAACTGTAATTTTTTAGCTCTATGTTAAAAGTATTTCCTTAATTTTATTAATTAATCTTATTATTTACTGTTAAATAAGTAAAAATAAGATTAAAAATATTTATATTTATATTCCGAAATATTCCCTCTGATGATCAATGCACTTTTGCGTTCGTTTAAACCATTGGTCATATCAGTTTTTCCATTCCTCTTGAGACACCTTCGAAACAGGGTTGTTGCTTCTTAACTGCTTCTTCCCACTCTTAAATCTTTTACCACGCAGTTTTTATACCCTGTACCCATAGGGAACAAGGGTATATTAAAGTCGCTAAAATCTAAAATGTATGGTAGAAGGAGTATTTTCCGACGCCATAAAGTATATATAATCTTGATCAGTATCAATAGCGAAGCCGATTGAGATATATCCGTCCGTCCGTATGAACACCTATGTAGATCTCAGAAACTATAACAGCTAGAGCAACCAAATTTGGTGTCAACATCCGTCTACTGTTTACGCAGTTCAAGTGTGTTTCAAATTTTTACCACGCCCACTTCCGCCCCCGCGAAATGAGAAAAACTTATAGCTAGAGCTTTATTAAAGATATCGCGTTCTTATTCTTATTTGGCCAATATGCACCAGTTGACCGAATTTTGTCAAAATCGGACAATAATTATCGGAGATATACGTATTTCCGTTTTGTCCTGAAACGCTCAGTGCAAAATGGGCTGTTAAGAGTGAGCGAGATAGCATGCGTTCGCTGTTGCTGCATGCAAAGAGAATTTTTTTTGTAAATTGATGGCGATTTTGATCGTTTTTGACTTTATGGAGTACCTTTACTTGGTACAGGGTATACTCAGTGTCGGCAGGGACGACTTGTTTGCTTAATTTTTTTATGTGAGGGAATAAAAAGAATCAAACTATACGTCCCGGAAAAAACAGGCGACTATTTGCTTCGAAGTGCTTCGTGATCGAACAACTTTGGTTGAATTTGGCTCAACTTGGAACACCCACTCGGTCAAATGCTGTCACCTGTCTCGACTTTATTAACGCCTTTTGAAGCACCACGGTCGATCTTTTGAAGCATTTCGTCAATCCAATCGACGTGAGCCCGATTTCAATGATTGATAAGTCATGGCATATTCAACAAAAAAGGAACGTTTTTTAGATAACTGTTCATGTAAAATGGAATGTATTGAAGTGGAACTAATGTGCATGGACGCCGATGCTTCTATTTCACGATGTCAAATGTCGATCTTGCACCTTCAGTTCACGCGCACCATCAATGTTTTATAACACAACAACTGATTTTGGATGACCTTCTAGGAATTTGTCAGCTACTGATCTACGACGACGATTAAATCCTGCGAACCAACGATAAACTGTCTTTTTTGATGGTACTTTCTCGCCATACAAATACATAACTAAGTATAATGACACATTCTAGTTAAGATAATCCACGTCGAAAGTTGTGAAAACTAATCCTACGAAAGACCTTTCGTGAAATTTCCAATATTTTGTCAAATTGATTATTTTAACTTATTGTAATCAAAACAAAAACCAATTGTACATTGTCAATTACCGAAGTGTAAATGTGATTAGTACTGAATAAATGCCTTAAAGTGCAATATTCGCTGATAAGAGTAAGCGAGATGACATGCAGTTTCATATTAAATTGATTCCCATCAAGGGAGGAAGGTTTATCTTTCTAAAATATTTCTACTTGGTGCAGGCTAAAAGTCGGGAGGGACTTGTTTTATTTTTGAATAACTCTCAGATATTTAGGAATCCGAAAATATATTGTAGCAACCGTTTTCTGAAGAGAACTATGTTGGAGATGAGGATTATGAAATTAAGGAAAAAATTACTATAAAAGATACGATCAATAAGAGGCTAATGAGGATGAAGATGGAGCATGAAAATGAAAATGACGATGACGAATTAAGAGTTTTGATGATGAAATAGGAAAATAATCAAGGAAAGCACTAAAAAGCCGGAGGCAATCGCACGGTATTACCAAGGGTCATTTAAATACAATATATGAGAAAGATTCGGAGAAAGCCAAAATAAAGAAAAAATTAAAATAATGCTAATAAAAAGATACCTAAGAAATAATAAGGAAAAGACGACATGCTTCCAGTTGGACGACTCGAAAGCAAGTGAATTTTGTTCGTAGCAGCTCGTTCTATTTATACGAAATTCGTGGAGAAATTTCATTGAGATAGTAGGCTGATCTAGTTTTAGTGAACTAGTTCAAAACGTATGCGCTAGTTCTGGTGGTTATTTGAGTAAACTGATTCACAAAATTGTAAAGAATTTTTCCGCATGTTACAACTGAAACAATTTGTTGCACAACTCAGTCTTTAATCGTAGAATAGGCACTCTTTTCTTCTGTTATTTAAACGGAGAGTAAAAGCTATTTGCATATTTTTGAGTGACTATCAACGAGCTAAAGAACTAGTCCTAAGTTTTCATTTCCATCACGGAAAGTCATTTGTCATTAATAAAAATGGCGATGAAGCAGGTCGGCCAAACAAAATCATAGATATTTAGTAATTAAAACAATTGCCACAAGTCACAAAGCCATAAACCGAAAGCAGCAGGAACTCCTCTTTCCATGGTATCGTGGAGAGGGCTGTTAAAATGGCAGTGGGGAGTCCAACTCGATGAGGTTTAAGCAGAATAATGCCTGCGGTTTTTGGTCATGGCGCGTGCTTTTCTTAATTGTCATAATTTGTGTACTTCTGAAAAGGGGTATATTTGGTTTGATTGGAAATTCGCGCCGTAAAGAAGGAAGCATCTCCGACTATATAAGGTTATATATATTTTTGATCAGCACGATGAGCTGAGTTATTAAATAAATTTACATTAAATTTAGATATTTTTCGACTCCTAACAGTACAAACATTCTTCGATGCATTTTTTATATACAAATGTTAATTTTTTTTTTTTTATCAATTATATAAATTTGTGTAACGTAATATTAAACAAGAAATTTCAAGGAAATATATACATATACTGACTTTAATTTCTAATATTTATTTATATTTTAGTATCAAAGTAAGGTAAAGAGACAGTTGTCAAATGATTATAATCTCTAAATTGGCAATCACAAATTTTTTATTTCTTTAGCAATAAAAGATACATTCAATGAGGAAAACGACGGTAGAAAGTTTTTTATTAAAAAGGAAATCAAAGTCAAAGGAAACAAAACTGTTTATTTTATTTCTTATTTTCCTTTAACTAATATCAAGTGCAAGAAATTACCCTGTAATTAAATGGTGAATACTAATTGAATATAGTATGTTAAAAATTTTAAATAAAATTCAACTTTAATTCAAACTTGATATATTATACAAATTTGAAATTCATTAATCAACCAATAAAGTATGAAAAAATTGCTCATATGAGATATTTTAATAGCGTCCAGAAAGGCTGTAAAAGTATCGAGAAAATTTTCATCATCTTTCCAATCTTAATTTGTTAACATCTTGAAAAAAGATTAGTCTATTAAATTAGTAACTTTTTTTATAGAGTATCTGAAAATCGACTTCTGTAAATACTTACTTTTATTGCTTCCGTTTTTGTGTGCGAGCTGCCTAATTGAAAATTGCAATTAGGACGTTGTTCGATTTATGCTACCCAATTCGCCATTTGACCAACAGAGATGTCACCAATGCCAAACTACTATTTGCAATTAATTAAATGAAACTTCCTTTTTTCTTATTCTTTTTTTTTTTTTTTGTGTGTCTTACACACACACAGTCAGAATGAGACAATGAAGAGAAATGGCCATAATGAGATTCAATCGCTGTTTTTCTTCTCCCTAAACCTTTGCCACATTGACAATTGAGGTTCTTTACGAAACTTTGCAAAATGTACTCCTGTTTTCTCCAAAAATTTCTTGCTCGCTTTCAGATAACGTGTGAAGTCATCTATCAGATAGCCAATAGGGTTAAATGAAACGACTTTAATGTCATAGGTGAAGATGTTTATGAATGTTACATGAACATGTTACATGAATGCCGTAACTATTGATAAAATGGCCGTATAGAACCAAAAATTTGAAATCATGTTGATGCAAATATATGAAAAATTGTTTTGTTCAAATATGGTGAAAATAAAACTGGGGAAAGGTAAGCCGATTTAAAAATAATTCTTTTTTAGATGTCAGAAGCGTTGTGGCTTACTTGGGTTTCCTCGAACTTTTTTCCCTCCTCTTTGCCCAGACTAGAACGTGCAACTGCACAAAACTATCGCATTTAGGATGTGAGTGAGTTTATTTGTTGTAGTTGATTTTCTCTCGTTTTATTTTTTATTTTTTTTTTTTTAGTAACTTCCACCACACAGAACCACTCATATGTTTTGCTTTATGATTTTCACGCCGCCACAAAAAAAAAAAAGTGCAGTACAAATAATAAAAGTGAAATAAAAACTGCAACAGAGCCAATGAAACGAACGTTGGATACTCTACTCTAGAATCGGGATTCTTTTTAACATCCAAATAAAAAAAGAAACTTTAAAAGTATTTCTAATTAAAAGAAAAATCCCAAAAAAAACAGGGTTGAGTTACGTTTCCGAACTTATATAAAGTTGACAATAATTCTTAAGAGCGATTTAAAATTATTTATTTGTATGAACGATTTTAATTTGAGTAAGGTACGAGCTGATACGATATGAGACAAATTTAAAGGATTCATTACCAAAACCAAAATATCTAGTTAATAGAAAATAATGAAATCTTAGTTAAATTCAGAATAACTCTGACTTACATGTATGTATCTTTAATTTTTCTATTTTGGTTTTCAATACGATATAAATATAATGAAAAGGTAATTAAGTTTAATAAAAATCAAGAAAAGAAAACTGAACAGGAGAAACAGCAATTCGATTTCACATTGAATACTACAAAAATGCGAAATTCGAATTTCAACTGATACAGATCTGATTGATATGATTGATCTGATCCCCAGTCTGTGGTGTTGTGGAGATATAGTGTATAGAAGAATTTGTCGTAGCAAAAGGGAAAAGTTCGTTTTGAAAACATTTTTTGCCACATTAACGCTTACACACGCCCGCGCCATTTTGTGCGCCGTGCGCCGTGCGCCGTGTGCGCCGTATGCAGTGGCTGTCCACCAGCTTTGCTTTTCCGGGCACCCATATGTACCATTCCTACTGAGCTCGTGCCACCTACTTACATACCTCCTACCCTTCTTTCCCATACATTAATAACTTTTTTATGGCGGTCACATAAAAACGCAACAAAACTCACCGCCACATTGGATTCTGTTGAAAAAAACTTTTTCTCTTGCCATGTTCATGTTTGGTTGCTGTTCATGGGTGTAGTTTAAGGGATATCAAATTAAATAATGTTTATATACATACATATTTATGTATATTCGATGTATGATTTGTTCTTGAAAACTATTTCAATTCAAGAATAACCCTTTGGGTAAGATCTTGGCTACGTTTATGGGTATTTTATATGTATGCTTTTTTGTAGTTGTTAAATCGCACACGTGTTTTGTAAAACATTTGCCATATCCTTCATATCCTTTAATACATGTCCCGCTGTGTATGAGGCAGGGACATACCAAGAGAGAGGGGGAGAGAAAAAGAGATAGGGAACGAGAGTAAGAGATTTTTGTTACTCCCTCTCGTTTTTAACTGCAATTTGTTGCCAAGAAGCTTAGCATTTAGCTCACCTCTCCTCTCCTAAGTACAGTCTCGTCCTGGATTTTATTTCGGCCTTTACCACACACACACACACACACACATGTGTACGCACACAAACCCTACACGTATGTGTGTGTGAGTGTGTTTTTCTGTGGTTTTTCCTGCAGCCCAGCAGAGTATTTAGAAAACAAGTGTAATCAAAATTATATGGGCGTGGGTTTTTCGCTGCGTTCCCCTCGTAAATTTCAACGCTTACGGCCATCTGGCTCAAGTGTAGAAGGAGAGACCATCTAAAGAGCGAGAGAGAAAGCGAGATAGACAGATATACATACATATATGTGGTGATAGGGGACTATAGGGCGATAGGGTGACGGCAGAAGAAGGGCTTACGGCTGTTGGCAAGTTATGATTGAATTTGAAGCTGTTTTTGTGGTCATAGTTATTTTTTTTCTTTTTTGGCTTTTTTTTTTTCTAGTGAGGGAATGTGTGTTGTGAATGGGCAGCTATAAGTCCTGTGTTCTATGTTGCTCTACTAATGGGAAAAGTTTTTCAGCAGTCTTTGTATTTTACTTTTTTTAGGAGGGTGTGAAAAACAAACTGGACAAGTGCTTATTGTGTGTGCAAAATATCATTAGTTAGAGAAGGAGGGTGGGTGAAAAGGAGAGTGGAGTGGATGAGGAAGAAGGCTGAGTGTTTTCAAATTGTAGTTTTTAATGAAGGTAAGCAATAAAAATGCAAATTACCCAACCATCTGGAATCGGAATTTCATTTTAATATCTTTTTTAATGAAATATATTCAAGTTCTTGTCACAAAACAGAGACAAGAAATATCTTTTGGCGCCAAAATCGTGTATATATACATTGTTTAATAGTCCTTAACAGACGATTTAATTTACGCTCTAAAAAATCTAAGCAAAAAAAGACTTAAAGAAACAGTCAATTTAATTATTCAATGCAAAAGACAGCTGTACATTTGAGGGGTTCCTGCAAACTGATGCATTTTAGCTGGTTTTTTTCACCATATACTTATCGAGTGACCTTCACTTCAAGCAAATGTCCTAGGTCAGAAAATCGCTCTGCAAACTTACCTTGAAATTTTCCATTTAAGAATAAAAAACGCAACTACAATTTTCAGTCTTTAACAATAAAAAAAAAGTTCTTTGTGTTTTTATTAATTTTCTTGTTTTTTTTTTGCGTCTTTGTTGCATTTTTTGTTTTGTATACACTTATAGTTTTTAAGTTTGTTTTGTTTTTTTTTTGTTCGCTATTTTACACCGAGTATCTCATAATTTGTTCATACATATTTATTCAATAGGTAAATATTTGCACTTAAATTCTATACACAAAATATTTTGCTGTTTGTTGTTCTAATTAACAGAAAATTAATGAATCGTTTCGTTTAGTTAGTTAGTCAGTGTATTGGCCTTTTTCCTGTCTATAAATAAATATATATGTATATATATTTTTAAATGGCAGTAGGTTAGCAACAAAAAAAAAAGTGATTTACAAAAAAAATATATATATATGTATGTATATACATATCTGTATATAATTGTGAAATTATGACTATAACGTCATTAAACAAAAGTTGAATAGAAATGATCATTTAACAAATGTACAGTTGTAATAATAATAATCATAATAATTGTAATAATATTAATAATAGTTCTTTATGCATTTAAACTTTAGCACATGGAGGACTTTGTTTTTTCTGTTTCGTTTTTTACTTTCTTGTTCATTTACTTTCTTTTATTGCTACATAATACATTTATCGCTTGACATTCATTAAGCAAGTTTAATTTCAATACATATACTTATGTATATATAAATATAGTATACGAGGTGTTTTTACTAAGTGAACAAAGAGACTAATTAAGCAATGATTTTCAATGAAATTTGACATGGACTTTGGAAGAATCCAATCGCTAGAGATGTTGAATAAATGCTAATGAAACAGGACAGTGACAATGACTACAAATTAAAAAAAAAAAAAAAAGAAAAGCATTAATTATGTCAAAAGGAAAAATCGAAAAATTCCCATAACTTATTTAATATCCACACCTCGTATATGCTATATATTTTATTCTGCATGTTTTTTTTTTTTTTTGACTGTGAGAATCAGACTAAAGTTGGAGTTGGGGGTTAGTAAATATACTATATATGATATATGTATGTATGTTTAAGTAGACGTATATATAGAGATTGAGAAATGCTTTTGTCATATAATCGTATGCTTGGCTGTATTACCATATGTAAATATATACTGGATAATATATATGTATCTATGAATGTTTAATTTATTTCAATTTGATTTACTTTTGTTACTTTCTACACATGGACTTATATTCTATTAGCCCCCAATTGGCCAACTCAAGTGGTTTTTAGTACCAATTCTCACAGGGTTTTCTTTTTTCTACACATTTAATTTGTTTATATAGTATTTAGGTTATTATGTATATGCAATGTTTTGGGGGCACATTTAAAGCTTTCATAAATAAAAAATGATAATTTATCAAAATCTACTTAAATGCATATTGAAAACTTAATTCAATTTCAATAAAAAGCGTTTTGCCTTTTTTTTGTTTTTGTTTCTTGTTTTAGCATACTAAAAATACTTGAGACTTATTTAAATATCAAATAATTTTAAACTTATATCAATAGTTTTGGTTCAACAACAAAGCCCAATTAAGACTTTCAATTTTATATATGTGTTTTATATATAACTAAAAGTTTTTAAAACAATAAGTAGCTTAAAGTCAATTTTTGATTCGAGAGACAGATGAACTTTATACAAAGCTTGGGGTTTCTTTTTTTCCTTTCTTTTTTTTTCATTTTTTAAGTTTACTATTTTTTGTTGGAAGGACTACGAAAAGCTGGTTCTGCAAGGGGTTGCCATAATGAAGTATCAGCTAAAGTTTTGCTGTGTTTAATTGGTTAAATTAAAGTATTAGAACCAATTTATTTTATTTATTTTTTCAGTAGTTACTCTTCCATAAGTGTAACATTTCCCCTTAATTGCTGCTTGACCAGTTTAATTCCTTCCACAATAATGAGACTACAACTACGACTGCATTTTTTGTTGAGGGTTTTTTTTTTTGTTTTTGAAGAGGGAACATATATCTTTTTTTATATATAGGACTCTACGTGCTAAACACTAAGTAACTCTCATTGGCCGCGTCATCGTCTGGGGCCTGTGTCGCTGCATGATCTTTACCATCTTCTCCGCCATCTGGTATATCACCATCGGCATCTCCATCTGCAGCACCTCTACCACCCCCCTTTGTCCATGTTTCATACTAGACATACGCCTGAGCCCTTGTCCTTGGCTCCTTGCCCTGTAAACGTTCAACAAAATTACGCCAACTGACCATAGTCTTGCTTGAATATAGCCAAACACTAGAGGTGACACCCACAAGCATGGAACATAGATATTTCACCATAAATATTTGGAAAATGGGTCGAGCTTCGGTTGTTCCGGAGGCCCTGGCGGCTGGGCAGGGTATTGAGAATGGTTTGCATATATCTCGATGCCATTGAATCATCCATTCATCGAAATTATAATACTCATAGAAGAGGCAACCCAAAAGACCAACAGCGGGTAATATAAATAGGCCGGAAAAGAAACCAATTCTTAACATAAGACGCTCCAATTTATCCGTACGTTTACCATCGGTCTTCATTACAGTCCGTATGCGGAATAGTGAAATGAAACCAGCAAGCAAAAATAATGCACCGATCGAAAGATATATGCAGAGCGGCAAAATCAAAAATGCACCCAATGAATGAGTATCCAATTGTCCCACAAAGCAAACGCCAGATAGAATGTCACCTAAAATGAAAGAGAAAGATAAATCAATTAAAAATTGAAAAGATCAGATGAATAAAATATGAGTATAAATTAATTTTTTACAATTACAATTGTTACCGCAAATCAGATATTAACTCAACTGTAACCAAACTAAAAGAAAGAGTTTGAATTAATTGAAAGTATTTTACAAGTTAAATCATGCATATAAAATTTGTAAACCAACAGCTCTGGAAATTCGCGACAAGTTCAAGTGAAAACTAAATTAACATGTTAAAAACGTAAGAAAAAGGAAAGAAAAACAAACACAGGAAAATAAAAAAATAACACAGATTTTCGTATACTCTTGCAACATTTATTACTCTTCATAAATACATAAATGTAACATCAATCGATTTTAATATTATACAATTAACAGAATTTTTCTACTCAAACTAGATTATTTTTGTAGTATTAATGGAAAAATCTTTCTTTTTTAACCGATATAATGTATATATAGTGTATACATATACATATGTGAATATATACATATATATTATATGAACAATTAACAGATCATAAATACATACATACATATGTAGACTTCATCATTATTTTAATCTAATCTAAACCCATATACCCTTCTGTCGTGAAGTGTAAAAATCGTTCCCATTAAAAAAGAGAGAAAAGACAACAAGAGGCGGCTAATCGATAATTTATGAGCGGAAATATGGCACACCGAATGAATGATGGATTTGTGGGGACACATTAGCTATATAGAATGGTATGGGGATGTATACGGATGGGGATAGACGATGACGATGAATTGTAACATGTTTATAAATAGCGCTAATGAGACTTGATAGAGCATAGCACCAGCACAAGCAGCAGCTAAGAAGTGGGACCTAAAAAGGAAGGGAGGGACGGGTGAGGAACTTTAGCTTGTAAATTGTTTAAACAAGCCAGGCGGTAAATTGACTTTGAACTACTCGACAGATATATAAACGAACAGACGATTGTAGAGAAGGAGGAGACTCATTTGTCTGGGCACAACAATCATTGTGTCAATATTGAAACCAAATAGGAATAATAAAAGGAAAGGTGAAACATTGTTTAAATGTTTATTACATTTGCCTTTCACTATTGGCATCAAATAAACGTCAAACTGTGAATAATAGATATTGTATACTCAAAATTAGATACTAAATTTACCCAAAATGAATAATAAACTTACAAAAGCATACCAACCACTGTTTGCAAAGAACACCAAGAATCAGTAAACATTAATAAATAAGATACAAATTTGGCCAAACGAAATTTGATTCAGAAATTTCATTTCAGTGTGACCAACGTGTAAATGTAATGATTTAAGTAAGAAATCTTTTATATTTACAGCAAACTTTTTATTAAGTTTTTTTGGTTTTACTTGAATAATCTATATATTCGAGTGTTCGTTTATTATATTTTAATATTGTTTGAGTTCACTTAATATAAACTTGAAAACATTAAGATATATAGTTATGTATGTATATTGATTTATTTATTTTCAATTATTTTACATTGGAGCAGGGGTTAAATACAATTATGCAACTTTCTTCATTAAAAGATAATAAACATTTAAACCATTTCTTTTATTTTCTAACTTATTCTCATTATCTGACAGTAGTGAGAAATTATTGTTAACAAAACTTAAGAAAAGTGGTACAGAGAGAAAAAACAGGAGAATGCAGCAAAGGTAAAGTTTAAAATAAAAGAAAAACAGTTTACCTGTCGTTTCATTGATTGGCCAACATAAAACATTTTTTATAACTTTCAACAACTTTCCCAATGATATCTCATCTGTAAAGTTACGTTGGTTTTATTTATTTTCTGATCTGGTTTGAGGGTTTAAAAGGAAGTTTAAGGAAAAGGGAAAACTGACTTAAAATACATTTTATTTCATTTATTTTACTTTTTAAAATCTACGCTAAAATCTGTAAATTTTATTATACTTTTATCTAAAGTAAGAATATTTTTCTTTGACTAGCATTTGAAATAATTTAACCTTTGACATTGCCAGGCACTCCTCCAACGACTCTACTGTGCTTTTATTTATTGCTATCGTTTCTATCAGAATATTTTCATCTTTCTTGCCCCCGTATCCTCTTCCTCTGCCGATCCATTCTGCTTAATCCGTATGACAAAGTTTCAGCAGCTGCAACTCTTTCGCATCAGACATCAGTTTCACTTTATGCTAAAGTCAAAGCCCCATATGACATTTCACCTGCTGTTCCTGTGCCCGTTTCTTTGGGGCATCAACACGCCACTCTTTTCCCCCTTTTCACTCTCTCTCTCTCTCTCTCTCTCTCTCTCTCTCTCTGTTTCTATGTATGCCGTAGTGTATCTCTCTTCATGTATGTAATATGCTGATGAAACTGTCAACTGTCATTTTAAATTTTAATCGCATGTTGTCTCTTGTGTCTGTTGTTTTCTCTCGCTTTTGGAGTAGACCGCGATTATTATTGTCGTTGTCGCCACACGACGATTTTTCTCTCTCTCTCTGTGTTTTTTTTTCTTTTTTTTTTTTTTAATTACTCTGCCACAAGGCAGACCATGAACAACATAACGCTCTCCCCTGTACCGTACCCGCGATTCATTCAACTCACATAACCCCTTTCCACATGCTGTTTGCTGTCAGTTGCTTATCTTGTAGCTTTATATATATATATATATATATATATATATACTTGTTCATATAAAAAATCCAACACAGAGACACACACAATCATTGGCTTGACTTTTGCTGTTGCTCCATTTAGATAAATGACACATAAATTAAGCAATTTTCCTTTAATGTTTCTTTTTCGCTTTGTTCTCTTTGGCTCTATAATGGAATAATTATGAAACAATTGTCCAGCTGCTTATGTCATGAAAAACTATTAAAAAATATAAAAAGAAAAACAAAAAAGAGACATGGACAGAGACTGTTTAAATTTATATTTAGAGAGAGACAGAGAGAATGGCATTAGACGCTTTTAAAATACCCTACCTCGACAAATGACTCGTGCTTTCCTCTGGCCTATTGCAGTACAAAATTTAAATAATATCAATTTTATTAAGCTTTATCTAAAACAGATTATTCTTTCAATCTAAAAGTGATTTTTTAAGGTTGTAAAAATTTACTTCTGTCAAATTTAACAATTTTAAATATGAGTATAGGGTACATTGAATTTTCATCTGAAATCCTCTCTTCATTTTCTTTATTGAAACCCTCTTTCTCTCTCTCTCTCTCTTTCAGTCTATTGGTCTGTCTGTCCTTTCAATAAAGTTTATTTACTCTTTTAATGTCTTTTTATCATTTTATATAGAGCGATAGATAAACATTTTGATAACAGAAAGTCATCAAGTTTGAAAAGAAAATTAAATAAGAATGAAAGAGAAATGAGTTTTTTTTCAGGTAAAGTTTGATTGTGTCGGTAAAATACTTCATTATGCAATTTTTAATGGGTTCAAATTAAAATATTTCACTTAACGCCTGTGGGATGAGTTGTTAAAAGAAGTAAAATTAAATACATTTCCATTTCAAAAGTGATCAAAAGGTAAACTTTGCACTTTGGTCAACTTGCATTTAATTTGCTTTTTTACTTAAACCCTCAACTAACCTGTACAAAAAACAACAAAAATTCAAAAATTTACACCTGCAACCACAAACGAGTAAAGGTAGATACCATTATGTACATATACACAGAAAAGCAAGTACTATGACAAAGCTCTGTCTTTGTTTCATCTATTTTTTAATACACTATACAAAAGTGTCCATTCATTTGTTGAGTTCATTTCCATTTGTAGAATAGACGAAACTAGTGGAAATCTTTGAAATCCATTGTCAGTAATAACAAAGACTCCTGTCTTTTACTAAATGCATTATATAAATGAAACTTATATAAACTTTTAATTGTTTGCAAAGTTTTTATTTTTATTACCTCACTCTCAATGAAATTTTTCTAAAGAAAAATAAAATTGGTTTGACAAAAGAAATGAATGATTTGCCGTAATGAATATACATCATCAATTAATCAATGCGTTTTCTGAAAAATTATATATGTATGTACGTATATCATAAAAAGGAAAGCCAAAGAGGCGACACATAGACTCATAGTCGGCTACCTTTGACCTGATCAAATGACATATTCGATGCCGGTGTTCTCATGGATAGTAAATCTATTGATCAAGTGTATATCAATGTCGGTGCAATATGCTTTTGCATTTTGTGTTTTGGGGTTTCTTTTTGAGGTGTAATTTCTCATTGGAATTCTGGTATTTGTTCAACAGATTAACACCTTTTCAGAGTGGACAAAACCGACAAAAAAAAAAAGCAGAAAAAGAAACTTGTTCCATCTAAAGGAGAAGATGATGAAGAAGAGGAGTCTTACACATACACACACACACAACAAAGCAAAAAGTATACACATATGTATATGTATATGTATGTATGTATGTATATATATTTTACCCTTAACACTCCCCTCTACTTAAGTTTTTTTTTTTTTCGTTCGTTTGGTTGGTTTATAATCAAATGCAATAGCCTGACTAAAAATGGAATTTTGCTTGTCTGCACTTCATCATCCGGGCCAAGAAGAACAACTACAACATGCGGGAACCCTTTTTTAGTTTGGTATGAAAAGAAGGACTGACAGACAGCTGAAAAAGTCAACGCATCTCTCCCCGAAAAACCCGTTTTATACCACTTTGCCTCTTTTCATTCCGCAATTTTACCAGCATCCACTATGCAGCATGCAACTGCATGTAGCAAGCAGCAGCACCAGTCAAGAAAAAGAAGAAGAATTCCTGCTGCCATACAAAACAATTGACATGCATTGTGGAGTAGAAGTTGTAGCTATAGTATATATAGTGGCTCTTCCTACTCAACTGCAGCCACAGAATTGTCAACTCTGCCACACACATACAAACAAAAAAAAAGAAAAAAAAAAGAAAAAAAAAACAGAAAAAAAAACAAAAAGCAAAAGCATAAAAAATAAAAAATCCAAAGAGGAGATGGAAGAAGAATAATAAAAAAAATATACATTGCAATTTTCCAAAATGGCAGAGAAACTAAATAAAGAACTGGTTTAGACAGAAAGGACTCAAACGTGGTAGAACTGGTTCTTCTGTCTCGATTTCATTTTTAATTTTTCTCTTTCCGATTCTGATATAAATTAAGATCGATATCATCGATGCTATAGAAAAAAAGGAGAGAGGGAGGAGAAAAAGAAAGAAGAAAAAAAAAACAAGAAGCAGGGCGGCAGGTGGCATTTTATTTCATTTCTTTAACTCTGATTTATATTCAGTTAGCGGAAATCGCTTTATACGTGGGTCGCGATTCGCCAAAAACCTCCATTCAAATTGCCAAAGAAGAAGAGATAGAAGACTCTGAGAAGGAGAGTGACAGAGAGAGGCCGAGAGAGGAGGACGTGAAGCAGCAACTATATTTGCAGCTAGATAGCTGCCCCCTTGCTGTGTTCGCTTCTTGTTATTTATTGTTGTATTTCGTTTATCTGGAATTTTGCTAGGCTCCTCTTATAAATAGTCCAGTCGCTTAATTTGCTTCATCTACGCTTAAACAGGCTTCTTCACCATTGTCAGCATGACATGACTTTTATGGTAAAAAGTTATATATTTTAATGCAACTGTAAAGACAGCAACGAAGTCTTCTGTCAGCAATTCAATAGATGGTTATAGCCAGATTGGCCAAAAGATTAACGCATTAACATTAAAGCATCCAATTTGGCGTTGCTTTAAGTGTCCATCTTTTGGTCTATTTTGCAATTTAAGCTAATAAATTTGAAGAAGATTTGATTTTAGATTTACTAAGGTTAACAAACAAAATGTTTTATAACTAAGAAATTTTGATGCCTTTCCGTATTACTTAAAGGACTAAATCGATTTCAATTTCGAATCGTTTTGGAATTGGTATTCTTCATCAAATGTTCCATCAAATCGTAATCGAAGTGACTTTTCTATGCAAATTTTTGGATAAATATTGATTCGGAAACGGAGAAGAGAACAGACCTATTAGTTTTGCTTAGTCTTTAACTTATCGAAGGCTCACTCTAATATAATAATAAACTAAATGTTTAGAATGAATTATTTACACAACCCAATTCTCTTAACTTCCAACAAGCAACTCGATGTGTTAAAGTTATTCATTTTGTCTCTAGGCCAACTGTAAGATAAATCACAATGGAAAGAATAAGTCGTGATAACATTTTATCGCCAGATCACGTAAGTGTTGCTAGACATTTTAATAAGTCAATTTACTTATTTCATTCCAACACTGTTGTTTTTTGTTTTTGCCTAAATCTAAGGTTCAACAACCTGTTGCACAAGTGACAAGGGAAAGGGGATCAAAAACGAGGCAGCGACACGCGACGTAAAAAAAAAATAAACAAACAAACAAAAAAAAAAAAAAACAGAAACGGGGTATAAAAACGTGGCAGGCAATAAAAATTGAGGTCAACAGCAACAGAGGCTAATGAATAACGAAGAGCAAACAGGAAAAAAGCAAAAACAAAAAAAAAATACATAAAACGAAACGTTGGCAACAACGACAACCAGCCAGAGTTGCCGTGTCGCATAATTTCGCATTGAAAATGTCAACAGCAAAAAAAAATAAGAAAGAGATGGAACAGCGGCAGGGGTAAAACAAAAGGGGGGTATAAAAGGGTTTGTTATAGGGCCAACGCCTGACATTGCGGGTGCGAATGACGGGCAAGGGGGTGGGAAATGGGACGGGGGCTGGACTTATCAAGATGTGCAATTAAATATGGAAATGTGCAACAAGAGAAGCAGAAACAGTACCACAAAATGTGGAAATGCACAAAATGCAGGCAAGTGTCATTAGCCCCCTCCATCTCCCCCCCCCCCTACTGTATCACACCCTCATTCCATCCTTTCTGTCATTCATTGCCGTTCCCTTTAAGCTTCCATTTCTGTTTTCATTTTTTTTCTGCTTTTTTTTTTTTTTTTTGTAAAACAATTAAATGTCATTTTGTGGCACATTTTATTTAGTAAAACGGGTGGGTGGAGAGGGGGTCGGTGAGTGTGCGTGTGTGTGCTCGTTGCTCTGTTGTTGTTGTAGTTGAGATAGAAGATTGGTGGGGTTTATGGGTGATGGGGCGGTGGTGGTGGTGGTGCGTGAGCCCCGATGATGTTGTGTATTTAAGTTAAGTGTTTTTGTTGCTGTTTCACGATTATTTGGTGCAAATATTTGAAAATTAAACATGGCAGAGAGACATGCCTAAAATTTTGTTGGGGAATTTATATTATGTGTCGACAACTACAACTACACGAACAGCTGGCGGCGGCAGCAAAAGGTTCTACAGTTCAGTTCAGTTGTAGAATTCACAGACAAGGCAAACAATTTCAATTTGCATTGTAGGAAACAAGGACATATAAACACTAACACTAACACACACTTGTAAAATGGCTGCCAAAGTTCAACAACAACTACACATGGCTATGTGTTGAGAGGCGAGAAAGAGGCACAGGACAGAAGAGAACAGTAGGCAGAGAGGGGTCAGAGAGATATCCACATACCTATGTCTATGTGTGTGTGTGTGAGAGGCTTAGTTTACCCGAGTTTTGTTTATGGTAACATATGGAATTGTTGAAAGAACGTCAGTGTTGGCAAAAGGGTGAGAAATCCATATGTAGATACTACTAACAATATGGTAGATCCCATTTAAACAACCTACAGCAACGTTCAGCCCTACCTCCTCCCAAAGGTAGGTACAGTGATGTCAAAATTTCAAAATGAGTGTGACTTTAAAAATCTGCATATATTGTTAACCAATTGGTACAAAGGAAAGGCAATTACAGAAACATTTAAAAGTATACAAATATATATGTATGTATATCTGATCTGCTCAAACTGTAGTTATGTCTATGTTAGATTTTGGAAACATTATGTATAGATATCAAAAGCCAATCAAGTGATCCAGCAATCTCTGCTGCACAAGTGATTTATTACTTCAACATTTTCTGTAAATTTTCCATTAGTCTCTTTCCCCATAGGCATTCACTTAAATGTCCTTAAGCTACAAAAAAAAATAGAGATATTGAGTCCGTAATTTGAAGGATTTCAATATGAACCGAAAAAAGATTTTATTTGCTCTTTGATATTTCCATTTTTAAATTTTGAATTTACTTTTTTTTTTTGGTTTTGGGTCCGTAAGTCGAAGTTTTAATATCCCTTCATGTCTATACAGTCATTGCAATATAATTCTTATTCTTTTCGTTCCTTCTTTATTTTATGTACAATATTTCAAGATTTATGTCTTGCTTGTTAAAAATTCCATTATTTATAACATTCAACCTTAACCCGCAAGGTAACCACAAGCACGTTTTTTTTTAGACAATTCCTATTCCATTTCCACTCGAAAAAACCCTACCGAAAAAGCAAAGCTTTTGTGCAATTTCATAAATTTTAATCCTTTTTTATTGCCACCGAGAAAAGGTGAGCGCGGAAAATGAAAAGTGAAATACACAAAACTTATTTCCGTCACGAGGCAGGTGCCTAGACGGTGGAATGGTGAGACGATGGAAACGATGGGAGAGTATGGGTTGGGACAGTGGTAGGTCTAAGCGAATGAAAAGCTGTGCTTAACCTCTCAACGGCAGCAACTAACAACAATCGCACAGTGGAAGGGATACAAAACAGGAGAGCAGAGTGCGTCTCCCTCTATCTCGCTCCTTTCTCAGTTTCAGTGCTTCTCACTAATTACTTTGCCACCTACAGAACATTATGAGAATTGGACAACAGGGAGGAAAGAGAGAGAGAGAGAGAGAGAGAGAGAGGGAGAGATAGAAAAAAGGTAAAAGGTACAAATAAAAACAAAAAAAAAAGAAAAGGATGGATAAAGGGAGCGAGGGAGGTGCCACACTTAATGTCAAGCCTGCGACATGTTGACTGCCTTGCCCGACTGCGGTTAACTCTTTCTCTATCTCTCTCTTTCTCTCTCTCTGTCACTTACTCTATCTGGTGATGGCTAGAGGTCGGTCGGAGATGGGATCTATTCAAAAAACAACAACAAAAACAACGAATATAAAAATAAAAAAAAAAACCGTCCAAGCGCTGAGGATGCCGCTGAAAAGCGCTGTCGGGATGTGCTCAAGGATTACAGTGTCCTGTCGCGCGTAATTTATGCATGTCTAAGCAGGCTTTTTGGCCTGGCATGCAGGACGAATGAATGAATGAGACCCAAGGGATCACATCAAATGGTTCTCTTTCGTTTTTTGCTTTTTTTAAGTGCGTATAGGGAAATGCATTGAAAAAGAAGTGAAATGGGAATTTTTTCTCTCTGAATGGGAAACCAGGGATTATAGAAATAAAAGGTGATGTAATTTATATAAAAAAAAATACTTACTCAAACTTACTTAGGAAACTAGTTACCATAATCTACTGATCTGAAGAGTAGCCAAGATTAAAGATGACTTAAACCGATCGAAAGGAATATGGGCATGTTATGGAAACTTATATATGTATATATGAAAATGATATATATATGTATATATCGGCTAGATTTCCTCGACATTGAAAGATTCTACATAGTACTTATTTTTAAAACGTTCTTGATCTCTCTTTCTATCTCTCTTCTCTCTCTCTCTCTCTCTCTCGCTATTTTATCCTTAATTCTTCCTGCGTGGCATTTTAATTTTTCTTCGGTTTTATTTTTTTTTCCACCCGGCTTGCCAAATCGTAAAAATAAATCTCTTTTTATTTTTTGCCCTCGTAGCTCTGCGGTTTTTGTTAGATTGAAGCCATAAAAACCCTGGTCACCCCCCCTCATACGCGTCGTATACTTAACCCGTTCGTGTCTAGTGGAAAAAAATGTTCATTAGAGGAAATATCATTTAATTAAATTGTTTTGGGGCTGCTTTAACCTTCCTTTTAAAATGCCACCCGCCCTCTACTTAACTCAGTTGGATACAAAATGAAGATAAATGTTAAATGTGAAGAATTTTAAGAGATCATAATGATTTACCTGACACTTGATGACATTTTGGGATGGGTTAATGAGGTCTAAGAGATAAATTGCTGAACTCAAGAGAGAGAAATAGAGAGAGAGAAAGGAATTTTTTTTTTTTTTTTTAATATTGGAATCAAAAAATTGATTTAAATTGCTTAATTTTAACAATATTTTATTAAATATTGACCAAGCTAAATCCTTTTTACATTCCACTCCACTTCAGTCCTCTCTTCTCCTCCCCTCCCATCAGTACACTTCATTAGAGAAATGATTTACTTTGTGGTCTGATTGAACCCAAACCGACCCAAAGGAGAACATTTCATCTAGTACATACAAATCAGGTTAAAGTCAACAAATCTCTTACATTTACCCCAAACTCTCGCCCCAACCCTTACCCTTCCACCTACGCTAAATTTCTCTCTCTGACCCTTTCAATTAAAAAAGTGCCAGAAACAGGCAACAATTTTGACCAACAAAAAAAAAAAGGGCAAGAAACAAGAAAAACAAGAGCAAGAGAAATTCTACCCCAACACTCTTAACTGTGTTTGTCTATCAATCAGGCAAACAAATAACCAGGCCAAACACTTTGGCTTGACTGCTTAACAAAAATTTGTTGTTTTGCCGCTTTTGCAATTGAAACCGGGCAACCTTTTTTTTTCTTCTCTACTCTCTCTTACTCGTTCTACTCTCATTACAAATTCAGGACAACAAATTGTTGTTGTTGCTCTTATTTCCCCATCACTAACTAAATGGGTAAAAAGAAAAAAAAAAGAATAGATTACAGATGGCAACTTTAATAATTCGAAGTTTTTATACTCTTACGAGGAAAGGTCTTTATAATGTTAGAGTTGGAAAACATTTCGAGGCTCATTTTTATATCTAGTATCACCCAATTGAAGTTGAATAAGATTCTCTATATGTATATAAAAAATAATATATGAATACATATATTTATTATATAATATGTATTTTATAATATACATATATATATATATAGTAAAGTATAAGTTTCTAAAGAAAGAGACGAAACTGAAACTTTTTTAAACGAAATCTCAAGCCATTTGTCCTCCAAGTATAATGGTAGGTAATCATATTATGAATTCAAAAGAAAATGGCTATATAATTGTGCGACCTGAACAAAATTAAAAAAACATTAAGTTTGTAATATAGGTTCATATATGAATATAACACATAGAAAAGCAATTCCATTTGCCCGATTCCAATCAAATCGAAAAAAAAATCATGCTAATTTACTGAATTTAGAATATATTGTTAAAGTTTTGTTAATTGCTTGATAACCACGGTATTGGCAAGGGTATGATAAAATTTGTTGTTTAGTCATAGCCAAGTTTTAATTGAATGTTCTTTTGACTCATGGAATAAAATATTAATAAATTTTCTTCGTATAGGAAAGTTTTCTGTCAGCCTACTACTGAAAGCACAACACAGAAAAAAAGAAAACAAAAGAACAAAAAAACCAAAAAAAATCCGCAACTTTTCTAATTTATTTTCCATATGCGTTCCTCCTACAACTTGTTTGTCTTGCTAATACATATTATATAATACTTTTTATTTTTCTTTGGATTTTCTTCCCTATCCTTCTTTTTTTTTTTTGTGCTTTTTGTGGTGCTTGTGTTCCTTGGGTTTTTGTGAGCCTTTTGTTCTAAGCAACTTGGAGCAGGACTTGATGGTGGCGAATGTAAGCAAAAACTCTCTCTGGGGACACGCGGAGTGAGTATATATGTGTGGGTGTCGGTATGAGCGATGGTGGTATAACGGTAGAAAACTCAAAGAAAAGTTCCCTTACAGCTTAGGGAGTTGTGGGAGAGAAGAGACCAGAGTAGAGAGGAGCACGCGGTTGTACTCGTGGGTATTCACGCCCCTGGTGTTGACTGTTGTGGATTGCTGAAAGCGCTCAGAGCGCTCTAACGGAATTCTCTTGCCTCTTTCGTTGGTTGATTTGAAGTTATTTGCTGTCGGTGAAATTGTTTTTGTTGCATACACTTAGGCGTTGGTAGACTTTCAAAATGAAAGTTATTAGAAAAGACAAAGAGAGAGAGAGAGAGAATACAAGAGCGCAGAAATTATAAGGTAATCCTATCGATAGTTGGCAGTATTATATAGCAATAATATTTCTCTTTAAATCTTTATAAATTTGATAAAATAATAGTAAATTTTTTATAAGCGATATATTTTTTTTAGTTAAAAAACTAATTAGCAACTATTAAAGAATAAAAATATTTATAAATAAAAACATTAATCTCATTTAATTGTATGGCAGTCCACTTACGCTGAATAATGTTTTATAAAGAAACTAGTTGATTTTAGATATAAAGATTGATTGCAGTGATATCCGATATAACGATACGATATAATTTAAGTAAAATTATATAGTGGAATTAATCACATAACAGACCGTGCTTAAATGCAGACAAAGAAACATGTTGAAAGAGTAATAGTTATGTTTAATAGATTCAGTAAATTTATCTAAAACTATATATCTTTTGTATCTGCATATGATAAATTGTTGTATTTTTGCACACCATTTCGGTTAATCTCAGCTCTCTCATAATTATGGCATGCAATTAAAAGCAAAAGCTTTCCGCTAGTACACTTTTTTCTACTTCAAATGGCAACAATTTTCTTACTTCTCTTCTTACCAAGATGTTAATTACATGTTGCAGATAGACAGAGATGAAACGCAAACAGTAAAGGGAGACAGTGAATGAGTAAATAAGTATAAAAAGCAAAGCTCACAAAAGCGTAAAAGCGTACAAAAAGATAGCCTTACACTTTTCTATATGTTGCAACGAGCTGTGGTAACATGGAAAGGAAGTTTGTTACTTTTGACCATTTTTGGAGCAAAGAGGGGTATACTCCCCTTCCCATCGTCTGCAAGTTTTATTTAAGTAGAGCAGCAAACATGAAAAAAGGAGTCTCATAGAGTAACCGATAATAAGAATAAGAAAAACATAAACCTAAAAGATTTTTAACTTTTGCCGGTTGGCGGTTTGTATTTTTTTGTTTTTTTTTTTGCCCCCTCTAGAAATGTGGGTGGCGGTGCTCCTGGTTGTTGTAGACATAGGGGTATTTGGGGCGGAAAAACTTGGTAAACATCGTCATCTTTATATGGTATACATCGTTTACCTTTTTGTATGCACTTTTTACTCGTTAGTTGCCTTTTGTTTGTCTTGTTTTGTTGTCTTGTTCTTGCTGTTACTTCTTCTACAACTGGTGTTCCTTTGGCTGAGTGTAAAAGTCATCAATATTGCTTATTTGCAACAGTTTTTTTCCTTCATCTTCTGTTGCTATTGTTGTTGTTGTTGTTGTTGTTTGGCAGTTATTGCAGTTCGACTCCACCCATTTCTACTGTATACTACTATATATATGTATATATATATATGTATGTTTATATGTATGTATATACCCGTCCACTACTTGTACTCCTACTCACTCACAATGCCATACAATTCCTTTAGTTTCGTACATTTGTACGATGAAACGGTGGTGGAAGGGAAAAAAGGAAGGTCTTCTTCAGCACAAATTGCGTTTTGTTTTTGTCCTCTACAACACTTTTTGTGCCTTTTGTGCGTTGATTTATGGAAGATTGTGTGTGTGTCTGTGAGTGTGTTGCACATGTGTGAGCCTGCCTGTGTCTATGTGTGTGTGTGTGTGTGTGCATGTGCGTGTGTGCTTGCTTGCATTGTCCTCCCAGGAGTAGGAGCAGTCCTTGCTGTTCGTGCTTGTTGCGCGCATACAAATTGGTTTTAGTTATTAATGGTGTGTATAATTAAGCGGGTTGCCTGCCTTTTGTTGCCAACTTTGTCTGTGCACTTCTCTGTAGTAGTTTGTTAGAATGTTTCTTAATAATTTGTGTGCACATCGCACAAAGATGAATACTACTACAACTACACCTAAAAAGATGGTAAGACAAAGCAGAAGTAGCAGCAAGAGGAAGGCGTGCAATGATGACAACAACAACAAATGAACGAACGAACGAAATGGCAAAGAAGATGAAGCACAAGAAGTTTCTGAAGAAGCAAGTGGATGCTGTAGAAACTTGTAATGAGTCTAACAGGAGAGTATGGGTAAAATCATATAATTGAAAGTGAATAGAAAATGGTGGGAAAACAGAGCTTGTTATCATTTGAAACTTTCTTAATGAGCACAATAACAGCAGGCAAATGGTGTAATCATAATAATATCCTATATGGCAAATACGGTTTATCCGGATCTATTAATAAAGTTATGTAAACTTAATTTATACCATAAACTTTGAAAATGTTTACAAACAAATCAATTTAATTTGCATGCCAAGCTAAAACCGATTGCAAATTTTAAAAAATTGAAAAATAAAAATTCTATTTGGCTTATCTGACAAAGATTCACTAACTATTTAAATATGAATAACAACAGATTAAATTTTTATCCACAATTACTGTTAACTAAATTAAATTTAAGATTCCCCTACTATTCAGTCAAAAGCTAATATCATAAAATGTGCAATCAAAATATCATTAGAAACAATGAAATTTTTAACTTGAACACTTTTTTGAAACTTTTCATCCACAAGGAACCAGCATTTATGTATACTGAATGGACTTGTCTATTTTATTGTCTTATTCTGTTACTCCATTTACAATTTGAACTTTTGAGCTTTGGATAAATCTGAAATGAACCCATTTTTATTCCACCTCATTCATAGGCTATCAAAACGCACTTAACACAATTGTGCCAGGACAAAAGTTCAAAGCGCACAACTGCCATAAAAGTAAGTGAGTAACTAACTTGAACACCCACCAACCCGACAGATAGACAGACCGACCGACAGACCAACCGACTGTCCGACCTTCCGACCATTCTTAACCCTTGTTCAAAGGCGGGAACCAACAGGTGTGCACTACACTATATTTCCCCTTGGCTTGCCCCTCCATCTATCTTATGTCTCGATAGTTTTTGACACTCGAGAGCAAAAGAAGGGAACTTTTCTCTTTAGTTATTTGGCTCATTTGCGTAAAAGTTTGGAAAACTTTGTTAAAGGGAAAACATTTAATTATGAATGGCAGTTTTGCGATAGATGCCAAATGTCAGTTGATAGTCGATAGTTTTGGTAGCAGCTATTGAAGTAACTTTGGGCTACCTCTCTCTCTTTCTCTATCTCTCTTTCTCGCTCTTTTAATCTTTCGCCTTCCCTTTACACCTCTTTAGACAATTTGTCTTTTCGAGAGGGGTACGGGGGGACCCGCATTGATGACTATTGAGAGAAAGATATATATATCTATGGCTTCGCTCTTTCACAATGATTAATAATCAAAATGTCAACGCTGTCTCTCAGTTATAAAGTCACTTGACAGTTTAATCAATTTGTATATATGTATGTATGATTCTGTCTGTATATGTAATTTGGGTGTATTTGTGTGTGTGTGTGGGCTTTTGCTTAACCGTTATGCGGGTTCCTCGATTGAGGATAAAATTAACTTTAACGGGACCAAAACTGTTGACAATGTAAACAGTTTAAAAAGTTTACTTTTCACTCCACTTTCTATTGTTAGTTCAAAAAAAAAATAAAAAAGGAAAAAAATAAAAATAAACGTAACAAAAAATAATAATAATAAGAAGGAGAATGAGACGATGAGAGGAGGGAAATACTGAAAAGATAAGCAAATAATACAAAAGGCAAGGCTAATAAAAGAGAGTGAAGAGCTATTGAAGAAGAAGCTAAAAAAAAAAAAACATCTGTGCGTAGTTAGAAAATATCCCATATAAGCTTTTTTTATACCCATCAAATCTAGCCTGGACAAAATGACGGGTATATACAGAATATCCTGCTTATATAAAATTAAGTATCCATCTAAGTTTAATGCTGGTCTTTGGTTTATATTATCATATGAATTTCGGTTTATCACCAAAATTATCATTAAACATGTCAATAGTGGATGTCACTAGCTTCTATTTTTTGAATGAATGTCATTTAAAAACAGAATTTTGGTCGATAGATGGCGCCAGGGTTTAATTTAAGGAACAGGCATTCATTCCTGTTGGAAAGAAACCATTTAAAATCAATCTTTTCTAATATTTTAAATTGAAATTGATGACATTTGTGAGAATAATATAAATACAGGGTATCGACATAGTCTAGATTCTCATAAAATTGCAAGGAATTTGTGCCTCTTGTTTTCTGAGCAAACAAACAAACGACGACGATGTCAGAGTCACAGCCGTTGGGTGGGTGGCAAAGGAAAATAAACAAAAATTATGACAAGCGGCAGAAAAAGAAATACAGAAAAGAAAATAATAAAAATGCTCAAGAAAAAATAGCAACCGCAATGGTAAAATAGCATGGGTGACTTCAAGTGTGGGTGGGCACAGAGGGAGTGGGAAGTCAACTACTAATAAACAGTCCTCAGCGAGAGTGAGGGGGAGAAGGGAAATACTATGGGTCGATAGGTACCCCCTGCACATGCATTAGGCATAAAAATGCCAAGACATAAAGCCAACTAGCATGCATAACCTGACTAAGGAGGGGATCTGGGCTTTAAAGACATAAATACAGGGACTTGATGTTGCCATGCTGGCAATTGCAACACCAGCGGAATGAAGGGAGAGGATAAAGGAAAATCCGTGTAGGAGTCGGCAAAAAAATATCATAACTGTATGGCCATATGGTGGCATGGTGATAAATGGTTTAAGGTGTGGCGGATTACTAAAAGATAGAGGGGAAAAAAGAAGAAGAAAAAAAGGGGTAGAGAGAGAGAGAGTTAAATCTGACTTAAGTATGCAAAAAACCTCTTTTGATTTAGATTTAAGAACATAAAAGAAATTTAAAAGCAAAATCATTTAAATAGAAAAACCTTTGTCGTAATATTCTAATAAAGCAGATATTAAAATTTAAATTCTATTATTACCAATTAAAGAATTTTTAATGATTTGTGATCTATCACATATTGAAATGTATATAGATGTATCAAATTGAATAATTAATCGCTTGACTTAAACATTTAGTTACTTGTTCTTATGCCTATTATGGATACTGTCATAGCAAAAGGTTTTATCAATTATTGTTGTTGTTGTTGTTGTTACTATATGCCATCTGCAATAGATTCCCACAGCTTTCAGTTTGAAATTCCACATTTTGGCCAGTTCGTAAGTCCTTAAACCTTTACATCTCTCAAACGACCATTCATGGCATATTTCACATGTCTCACTACCTCACTATTGTACAACCCAATCATGCAAATTCCCTCTCGCAACGCATGTCTTAATGCCCTTCTATGGTAAAACTTATGACCCTTACCTGACTAACATTTCTGTCACCCCCGCCTACCATCAATGTCTATGTGGAATGAACCCTCCCCCCTCCCCACACAAAGAAAAAAAAATGTATATATCTCTACGACAGAGAGGGAGAGATAGTCTCTCTGTAAGGTAACATAACGTTTGCACCAGGACGGAAGTGAGGAATGGGCAATTGGGAACCGAGAACGAGGATAGTGTTGGGAACCAGCTGGTCGGTTTCGACTACGTTTGACGATGACTATGACGACAACGACGACGACGACGAAGAGCAAGCACACATGTAAAATACAAGCCCTCCTCGACTAACATCCACATCAGAGTCAGAGTCAGACATGGACACATATGGTAAAGCTGAAGTAGCATAGAAAACAAAACCAAAAAAAAAAGAAAAAAAAATGGCAAAACGGCAGCAACAATAGATACAAAGAGATGGGTAGAGGGGGAGAGGTGGGAGATTGGTGGAGGTGAGCCGAACAGTTGTTGACCAATGCCTGACATTTGAGCCATGTTGTCAACGTTGTTGTAGTTGCTGTTGCCTTTGCTATTGCTGTTATTGTTGTTGTTGTTGTTGTTGTTGTCTGCATCCATTATGGCTGTTTGCTACACCCGTGACCAGAGAGCATGTCTCGTTGTCTCATTGGAATTTCTCTTTTGTCTAGCTTTTTCCCCCAATTCCTTTTGCTCCTCTCATCATTATGGCCTTTTTATGCTCAATACCCATTGGATAAACGAAGGAGCATATTAAGGTAAAAATAAATTTTCTTTCTTTCTTTCTATAGAGAGACATGATCGGAAAATCAATGATATTCATAAATTTTAAAAACTTAATGCTTAGATTTGATAAGGCTGAAACTGATTATTGTAAACGGTTTTCTTGCAGAATTATATTCTATTTCAATTTAAATTAATTTCGAAAATCTTCAGTTTACTTAATCAAAAAGAGGGTATATCAAAGTCGTCATTCTTCGAATGTGTAGGGGGGTTTTTTTTTTGTCTTTGCATATGGTTACATCGCTTAGCTGCTTGTAATGAGCTGCTCATAACTCCAGTGACGTTTTCCACTGAAGTACATAAATATACACAAGAAATATTAAGTACGTTTGCCTCTTTGCCTTCCCTTTCCATTGTTGGTTTTTATCTTTCCACAAAATTAGTTACAGACAACAACTACAAGTAGTAGACAATGACACACAATGTCCACTTGAAATGTTGTCTGTCATTTTGACTGTATATGTAGTCCATAGTCCATAGTCGATTGTCCATTGTCCATATAGTTCGTATAGTATTTTTCTCGTTTCCACAATTTTTATGATCGATTCTTGGTTAGGCGGCACATATGTATGTACTCATATATGGTTATGGGTCCTAATAGCCTCCTAATAACCATCAAATGTTCTGTTTTTGGACATTTTCCCATGTGCCTCATTGGCAAATTATGTTTCCACACAAGTTGAACAAGGAAACGAACATCATTTTTGGTAATTTGTGGGCTAGTTTGTTTGTTTTTGGCAGGATCTAGAGAATCATATAGATCCGATTCGTCATTGACGATGCAATGACAATTCTCTATGTGATGGTTTTGTTGGAGTTTAATTTTTTAATTAATTGCTTGTCACGTTTCGCCATGGCATTCTCTAGCGAAAATGAAATGGAACGCCGCATCGTTGCACGTTTGCCTCAAAATAATAGTTATAAGTGGCGGTTACTCTCTGCGGTCTCCATCAACTCCAATGAAAACTCATAAAAAGAAAAAAAAGAAAAGAAAAAAAAAAAGAAAATTGCACTAGTCAGACGACACATTCAAGGAGAGAGACATCCCAGACATTGTCGCTGCAGCATCATTGGCAGTGACTTGATAACAATGGATAGAAGAGGGAGAGTGCAGTAGAAGAGTGCCAAGTGATGAGTACCAAATGGAGTGGGGTAAAGGGAGCCTATGACTCTACATCTGCCTTTGCAGTGGCAATAATTGTCATCATCATCATCATCGTCTTCTGTGGGCGGCTGTCCAAGTCCAACAAGTCTAAGTCCGTGCAGACAATCAAAGCCAAAGCAAAGTAAACTTAAAGCAAGTTAACCAGGCGACATTTTTCAGATGCCAAGGCGAAGGCAAAGGCTGGAACAAGCAACTAAACGGCAAATGCCCCGGACAGAAGTACGTACAAAAAAAAATTGAAAAAGAAAACGTAGAAACAGTAGAAGAGAGGCGCAACAAAGAAATGACCAAACATGGGTAAAAGTGGCAGTTGGAATTGTTGGAAATTAGCGCAGGGGCGCAGTTTGGGGACTCTACTTTGTTGTATAACAGATAAAACTGTAAGATAAAATTGTGTGTTAATTTTAATGGAATTCAAATTTCTTACAGGACTTGAAAAAGTACTGTACAACAGTGTTGAAAAGTGACCTAAAATTAGTATAACAGTAATATCTTAGTTATATTTACAGATCTATAATAGTTTTATAACAGTTGTATAACAATTAATTTAAATTCCCAAAAATTTCATATGAAATCTCATTTTTTTGCAACCCTTCTGCCATCATTCCATCTGCACCACTGCCCATCGAGGCCACGTTCCCAAGTGGACTGCGCCCACAGTTTTACACTGTTCACGTCTTTCTCTACCTTCAACTCCTGCACTAGCTCTTGCTCCTGCTTTTGCTGCCGTATCGCAGTATTTCTTTTTGCTATTTTTACCCTGTCCAGTTCTAGTTGGCGGCGTGTTGTGGGCAATCAAAGCAATTGCGCTGGGCCCCCAGCCCAACTGCAAGTGTCGGCCGATGACGACAAGAAAAAAAAGTAGAAACTGAAGCTAACTGAAAGGGGACACAGCGGCCCAGAGCCAGAACTACTAAAAATAATGAGCTGTAACCCTTTTTGGGTGCGACGCGAGGGGCAAATGACTAGCAACAAGAAAAAAAGAAATGAAAAAAATAAGAAACAAACACCAAGCAGCAGCAGAAGCAAAAGAAGAAGAAAAGCCGGTCTATTACACACAGCAAAACGGACAAAGAATGAGCAAAAAAGAAGGAGACAAAAAAAAAAGAAAAAAAAAAATGAAGAGAAATTAATTAAGGCAAAGGGGCCAAGAGATTGAGGCATTGCGCGTTGCCGTCTTCGGGTGGGTTGTTTGATTTCTGCACGACCTTCAGTCGAGAGGCTATCTCCTTTCAATCTTGGCATAATAAATCTTCAACTCAATCTCTGCCACGCCCCTCAGCTCCCCACAATACAGCATCCATAACATTGACTCAGTCCCCCCCACTCCTCGCGCGCTCCGTTCAGATTGCCAAAGAGGCTAGCGCTACTCTAATTTTTATGCATGACAAGAGAGGCCTACAAAGTCAAAGTCAACTTTTTGCCGTTGTTTAATTTTTCATGCGGGTCGGCTCAAAAGTTTTCATTAAAATTTGATTAAAAATAAATTATTGGTTATTAAAAATGATTAGTTTTTGTTACGGTGGTGGTGGTGGTGGTTTGGCTACCAGACAAAAGATGCGAGAAGAGTCCATTTTGAGGTGAAGAACATTATGTATTCTTGTAACTTTGGACAGGAGCAATAATGAAACTGTTAATGTGCCTGCAAAATTAATGAAGCTTTACGAAAAAGTTCAACAAGATAAAAGCCTAAAAGGAGAATGTGACAAGAGAATGAATAAAGGGAGAGTCAACCAGAGACGGATTGAGTTATTCAATATATGGCGCCCAGTGTTGATAAAAAAGAAAAATGTTATGTACCAACATTTCAAATTATAATTGTTTATCATGGATTACTTTGTACCGGCGTTTGATATTAATTTGTTTTTGTAGAGTTTTGGGAACTTTCTATAACTTTCGATAGCTTTTTAAATAAAAGACAATGGAGAGGCGTCCGTCCCCTGTACCGTCCCTGCAGGACTTTATAAGTATGACTAAAACTTCGACAATGCTCAATTTGAAAGTCAATGAAGGTTGCCCAAAAACAGAGGGTGATGGAGAAATCTGATGGACTCATCTCTAATTGGAATTTATTTTACAATTTTTTATTATTAGTGCAAACTCAAATGAACTGTAATCAATTGTCGCAGATTTTCTGCATAAATTATCTAAAGCAAACTAACAGTATTAACCCATTTATAATCCAAATGCAGAAAGCTGTCTATTACCTAGCCAATTCATATAAATCATAATTTTTGAAAGTGCGTTTCATATTACTAAATGTGGCAATCTATATATACATATTGTATAGATCTAAGGTGGAGACCAATTAAGCGATGTCTGCCCACCTTTATATGTATGGGTGTGTGTGTGTGTGTTTGTGTACCCAACCCAGCCAAATTCAAGGCAAGCCAAACCAATCTGAGCCAAGTGAGGTCCAGCCAATGCAATGAAATGCAATTTCAATTACCAAAAGCAGCTGTAAATCAACTTTGCTTTAGCCGGCTGGATATCAGCTTTAAGCATACATAAATTAACATTAATAAAGGAGCATATAAAAAGAAAAAAACATGAGCTATGCTTACATATACATATTAAAATATGTATACAAAAATATATAAATATATTATGTATATATATAAAACTCAACTCTGACATATATAAATCATTTTTAATGACCAGATCGTAAAAGGGAGAAAACGTGTTCACTTTGCGCCTGTTTGCGGGATAAGAATGCAGATGCAAAACTACGACTTGTACAAGGAAAGAGAAAAGAAAAGAAAAATTTCATTGCCGGAAACATTCGACATTTATTTTTCTGTTGCCTCTTGCCTCTGCCACTTGCCCCCATGACGCTTGTTGCTGATTTTGGCAAAGTGTTGACTTCGATATGTTTTTTTTTTGGCAACACCACTTGCATAACCTGGGGACGGACACTGCGGAGCCGCCGCCGAAGTCAACTTGCCTCTTGGTGCGTGCCTTGCTTCGTGTCTCTGTGTACCGTTAAATGCAACGTTTAGATACAAATGCATAGATAACATATACTCGTAGCTACATTTTTGGTATGTTTCTTCTATTTTTTTTTTTTTTAGCTTTTCTTTATTTTTTGTTGTGCTGTTTCTCATGTAGTTTCGCTCTTGTATCTTGTTTAAACGCAATGCAGCGAGCTGTAAAAATATATATATATATATATATATATATATATATAGTATAATATACATATATGTAAAATGCAATTTTCTTGATTTTTTTTTTCATTTTGTTGGTGTGAAAAATTGGCCAAGCCTTGGCTTTGGATTTTTTCACGTTTTTTTCTTCTTTTTTTAAATTTTGTTTTTGGCTCATTTGTCTCTGCCGTTTGATGGTTGTATCTTTGTATCTGTATCTGCAAGTTGTCTATCAGTCTGGTGCTATGGAATTTTGCTATTTTCTTCATCTTTCAAGACTGCTGGCGGCTGTTGCCGAGACGAGTGAGTCTGAGCGACACTTTGAAGCTGTCAATTCAAGTGGAGTGCGGTCGCTCGGTCGGTCGGTCTGTATGTAGGTTCGATTTTAAAAAATGATTATAAAGTGTTTGAAATGAATAACATAAAACCTTTCAGACTGTTATACGAAGTCTGTCAGGATTGTAAAAGAGTTGGAATTTGATGATGGGCCATTGACTGATGATGCATTGATTAGCTAATCACTGATCGTTTAGAGCGCAAGTGTTGTACAATTATCTGTTATATATTAGGCATATATGTACATACATATGCTCAGCTGTTATATAAAATATGTCAAAACTCTAACCGTAATAAAAATGTTGATCTACTGATTAATTGCTTAAGCACTGATTAAACCAAGTGTTATATGTATAACTGTTATACAAATAACAAATAACTGTTATACACTATGGTCTTATACAATCTCTATTAATCTTGATGACTCTCATTGATTGAAACTAATGATAAATATTGTTATAATAAATGCTCTTAACTGTTATACGTATGCCACTAACTATTATAAATTATGGTCTTATGTAATCCCTATTAATCTTGATAACTGTCACTGAATAAAACTAATGATAAACATTTAATAATAATTTAATAACTTCTGTTAACTGTCCTTTCAAATGAAGCCCAACTCTTCAAATTGTTAGCAACTGCAATTATATTGTTTTGCTAAACTGCTGTATTTTGCTCTGTTATTTCTGTTGTTTAATCTCATTTTCTTTTTATTTTCATATTATTTTATTAGATCACAGTTAAAGCCACCTCAACCTCCTAAACCGTCTTAGCTGTTAAACAAGCTCCAATCATTTGATTCGGGTAAGTGATCTCCCACCAACAAACATTTTTCCCATTTTTTTTTTGTCAGACCTATCTAATATGACTAATGGAAGGCAGATCATTTCCACATCTCAAGATCTCTACAAACCAAACCGAAACCGAAGCAAAATGCAACTCACAGTGCCCAGTTTTTTTTATTATTTTGTTGTTCTTGGATTTTTTTATTTTGTATGTGTGTGTGTATGTGTGTGTGTGTGAGAGAGTGCTTTTGTTGTAGTTGTATTTATCTTTTTTATTTAAATTTATGGCCGACCACTCAGACTTACCAACTACACAGTCCACAGAAGAAGAAAACGAAGGAGAAAAAAAAAAAAATAATAATAAAAAACAACCAAGTTGACTGGCAATAATTATGACTTCTTGGAGTATTTTTTTGATATTTTTTTCCTTCAGTTTTGGGCAGATATATTTTACACAAGTCATGGCAATGTCTACTACTATTGACGGCCCCGCACCACAAGCCACACAGAGACACTTGACAAGCAGCTCGAGTGGCTTTTTGAGAAACCAGTCTCAAGTGTGTTAGAATTTATAGAGACTGCAGTGTGGGCAAATGTTGTGGTAGTGGTAGTGCTAGTGATAGAGAAGTGGCAGCAGGGATTGGTGACTAGAGAGGATTGTGCGTGGACAGAGGTTTTGATTTTTATTCCTTCATTTCCAAGCGCCGTACTTCACATGTTAACAGAAGATGAGACAGCGGATTGGGAACTGGGATTGAGAATTAAGACCCAGTGTACTATAGACCGCTGTGAACTGGGCAAAAAAAACATATACAAAGCCTCATATATATTTATATATATATGTATATATTTATCTATTTCTCTACCTATATAAATGTATATAGATAGAATGTGTGGCAAGAGAAAATATTTACACTGCACTGGTTTAGCACAAGTTGAACCGGTTTCATTTACCATTTGTCTTGTTTACGAATCTTCTTGCCGAGAAGACTAAGCAGTCCACAAAGGGGCCTAAATAACTATAATTAAATATTGAAGCTTCTTGGAAAAGATCATATGAACAAAACAGTGAGAATCCCATAAGACGAATCCTCGGTTAAATTATCATATTAAATCATTAAATTGGCTCAACTTAGAATTCACTTATTTAGGTAGACAAATTTAACAACTTGTTATAACAACTTTAGTAATTAATTACTTTACTTTTAATAAAGTCATAAATAGTTACAGCATTAATTACCATAATCTTATTTGTTTCCCCTTGCTCTACAGGGTATATTCGTTTTTAGAAATTCATTACGATCAAATTAAACGGAGGTTTTAAGACGTAATAAAATCGATAAAAATTGATACCAAAATTGGGACATTTTAAAATTCTTTCAGAAGTATTGTGAATGAAAACCATTCAAAAATTGGAGACAACTTAAATCGGTGGTTCAAAAAATTTACATTTTTTCAATGAAGAATGAAAAATATTTAAGCATATATTTGATTTTTTTTTAAAGCTTAATATCGGTTTTATATGATAAAATTTAAGATATCGGCTGGTTTTAGTTTGTATTGTGAAAGTTTCAGTGCAATATATTAAATGATATTGCTTAAATTTATAAATCAGTTGACTAACTTTCAATTCTCATGAGTGCATTATAGTTATAAAGTCAATTTTGTATTAATTTCAATTCTAGTATTGACCGAAATATCAATAATATCTACGACTTCACTATGTTCGGATAGCCGACTCACTCCCCTGGGGGCCAAAAGCAATAAAATATGCTTTCAGTTTTATGAAATAAATATGAATATATTTATATATATATTTATATTGTATATACTTGACCAGTTTACCGACTTGCAACTGCCAAACTACTTTATTTTGTTGACATTTTAAATATATATATATTGTATTTATATTTATGTGTGTGTGTTTTATAAATCCCAAAGCCAAGATGTGAAGTAGACTTAATTGCCTCGATTTGTGGTTCGATGCAAAAGAGAGGGAGAGAAGGATTTCAAGTGCATATTAAATAGAGTGGTGAGGGCAATCAAAATGGCAATTACGCATTTATATCTATGTATGTATTTATTTATGAACATATAGTTGTGTGCTCATAAAGGTTAATTGTTGCAAATTAGCTCTCATATTACCATAAATGAATACTAGACATGCGGTCAATCAACCAGAAGTAGCGAAAGTGACATACCTAAAAAGAAAAGAAGATAAATGTTCGTTAGAAAAAAAATAAATAAACAAAAGTTATTTTTTAAACAAATTGCATTTCTGGATATATAATGATAATAAAATGTTCTTAACAAAAAATATTTCTTAGTAAGTTATATCTACTAGCTTTATTTGTTTCGGGTGTTTTAAATTAAGGACAACTTAGTTGAAATTTAAATTTATGAATAAATATTTGCTTTCCAATCCAATCCAATAGTATTTTTAAATAGTTAAAACTTTTTTGTTAAAAAAATCAATTTAAATAAAATAAATAATAAAAAGTGCCCCCAATTAAAGTTTTGATTATAGAATGCCCTTTCACAAAAACATTTATTTCTGACTAATTCCTTATTAACAATTTAAATTTCAGATATATTAAAGGATCATTTAATATAAAAATATATTTCAGGGATTTCTTTTTATTAACTGACTCAAATTTCAACATTCTCATCTAGTAAAATATCGGGGCTAATATTTTGGTTATCAAATTTGAGCATTATTTTTCTATCGATCATCTCGTTATACTACCAAACAATATTGAACTTAAAGTTGAAAGTTGTTAGTCTGGCATCAATGAGTAGGATATTCTTACATCTATTAACCTTAAATAACCTTTGAAATATTAATAAATATGTTTTATTTGCCAACATGATTGGATGTCCTTTGTCAAATTGTGTTCATTCCAAAATTTTCCACCGTCTCCCCTCTCCATAGGAAAAACAGCATAATTCTAGGAATTAGTTGTGTGCATTAAACTCTGACCCTAATTACTGTTGACATGGGATACATTTTCTCTTATTTCTTTTCTCTTGTTTTTCTTTTTTTTTTCTTGGTTTATTTTGTGGATTTTCTTTTTTATTACTTTCCTAAGCCAACTGGAAAATGTGCAAAAATAAAAGGAGAAAAATTTCTTGTGCTTTAACAAGAAAAAAATGTCTACCCTTGTCTCTTATTTTGAGATTAGCGAGAAGACATTTAATAAAGAGATATGTGTATCCGTCCCCCCTCTCGCCACATTTTGTTGCAAGTTTAATTTAATGAGAATTTCCTGTTGGTCCAACGGGAGGGGAAGAACTTTTCCACTCACACATAATTAAATAATTTTTGTCACCTTTCACAAAAGTTGAAACATAAATTAAAATTTTCTCTCTCTCCCACTTGCTGCTGCATTTCAGACGGCAAATATGAAAGTGAAAATGAAATGAAGAAAAAGAAGAAGAAAAGCTCTCTACCAGTCGAACAAACTGAACAACAAAGGGCAAATTGAAAATGCTTAATGAAAGGGAAAAATTGCCACAGACGACGAACGATACGCGAACGCGGACAAGAGACAGACGGTACAGACTGTGGGATTGTGGGACGGGTACATGACTTAACAATACGTAAAGCCCATTAAATGATAAATTCATGGTAAGCATATTTCTTTCTTAACTCTGGCTTATTCTTTTTTTTTTTTTATTTTATATTTCCCGTGTTTGTGTCGTTGTTCCAAGAATTAATTGAAATATTCGCTGGTCTCTAGACCAAGAGACAATGCATAGTAGTAGTAGTAAATGTTATTGAAAGGGAAAATTGTGCGGTTAAGAGAATCCAAGTTGGCAAACAAAGAACCTATAAATCTTTTAAGGTAAATACAAGAAGACTTAAACTATGCCGCCTGCTTGTTATACCTCAGAAAAGCCTCCCAAAAAAAAAAAAAAAAAACTAAAATAAAATAAAAAGAGTACGACAAGTTTTTCATGTTGAAACTCAAGGATTAAACGACTTAATGTTACCCTCGTTCAACGAATACAACAGTTGCTATCACATATGCATATAATTATATAAAATCCTAATACACTCTTGAAAACAAAGGTACAGGGTATTAAACAGCCAACATCATCAGGCATTTTTGCATACAAGTTACCAGCATTTGCCGTCGCACAGCCACTTAAAGAGAAGCAAAAATCGTTAAGCATAAGAAACAATAAAAATAAATACCTATAAACACTTAAAATGGCACACACACACACAACAATTGTTGTTCCCAGGTAGCAAAAGCTCTAAACCCTGAACTCTGAGTACATCGGGCAGTAAATGTCGCCAGTTGCCACTTGCCACTTTTGGCCAGTTGTAAATGTCAAGCAAATTTGGTTGGCTGCATTTGGTTTTCCTTCTCTTTTCATATACCCTTTATTATTTGACTTAAAGGGGTATATAAAAGAAAAAATATGAAAAGCATTTAGTGATTTCTTTCAAAATTTTCTTTCTCTTTGATATCTATAAGTAGACGGTTACATCAAATTCCGAAGACTTTTGACAAAATGGTTGGAAGAATGTTTCCTTATTATGGTAGGGTATATTAAAGTCGACATCTCACCATTTGTTAGTTTTATGCATATATTTTGCTATGTTCTTTCCACGCAAGAGTTCATGCGGAAGTTTATGGCATAGCAAATCTTGTTTCTGTTAAATAATTTTCTAACAAAAAAATTTTACTTGGAAAGAGTTGTTTTTATTTGTATATTACATAAAAACAAACAAAATGAAACTTCATAGTAAGTACCATTCCATATAATAAAACGGTTACATAAAATTGTGATATATAGATTTGCTAATAATATATGTTATCAATATAGTGACTTGTAGTTTCTGATATATTTTGGATCTACTTTCACAATATTTAAAGTTCAGATCGTTTCTTTTGAAAACTTTAATTTTATTTATCAACATTTTTTTATTTTAGTTTGAATTGCATTTTTATTGCTAAACCAATTTCATGTTCATGGTAGATAAAACAAAGTTTTTAATGAAAATTTTAAATGTATATATGTACACACATATATTTTTTTTATGATTACAATTTGGTCATTTTCCAATTATTCTACTTTTGTCTTCTCGTTGTCTCTTTCTTCATGACCCACCTGCTTGACTATTCTATTGAAAAAAAGAACTAGAAGGATGGGCTAACTTCGGCCGTGCCGAAGTTCGTATACCCTTGCAAACTATCTTTTTGATATATATAATTTGCCGGAATCATAAGGAAGTATATAAAACCCATCAAATATAAATTTGATGTCCGTGTCATAAAAAAAAAAAACAAATTTTTTTTCCCCGATTGTTCCTATGACAGCTATAGCATATAGTCGACCGATTCTGATAAAACTTAAAAGATATATTTATTTTTATATAAAATTGTCAAATAACAAATTTCGTGACGATTGCTTCAAAAACATCGAAGTTATTGATCAAAAACTAAATTTTTGACTGATCGTTCCTATGGGAGCTGTATGATATAGTCGACCGATTCTGATGAAATTTGGTATATGTGTTGAGGATTATATAAAACTCATAAATACCAAATTTAGTGACATTCGATTGAAAAACAACAGAGTTATTGATGTTAAACCCTATTCTTGGCCGATCGTTCCTATGGGAGCTATATGATATAGTCGACCGATTCTGATGAAACTTGGTATATATGTTGGGTATTATATACAACTCACAAGCACCAAATTTAGTGACATTCGATTAAGAAACAACTGAGTTATTGATGTTAAACCTTATTCCTGACCGATCGTTCCTATGGCAGCTATATGATATAGTCATCCGATCGGGATGATTCCGAGATATACAATGCCTGCAGCAAAAAGAAGCCTAGGTGCAAAATTTCAGCTCTGTAGCTCTAAGGGTCTCGGAGGAGATTGCGTTGATCCAGACAGACGGACAGACGGACAGACGGACAGACGGACAGACGGACAGACGGACGGACGGACGGACGGACAGACGGACAAGGCTATATCAACTCAGCTCATCTTGCTGATCAAGAATATATATACTTTATATAGTCGGAGATGCTTCCTTCTATGCGTTGCAAACTTCTGACCAAAATTAATATACACTTTGCAAGTGTATAATGATGGCGTGAGGGGGGGGGGGGTCTAGGCAAATAAAGTTTAATTTTTAATAATTCGCTTCAGCGCACAGAAGCGACGTTTAGGCATGGAATGGAAGAAACGGAGAAGGTGCAAGGATACGAAGGGGATTGAGATGGCCTCCACTGGACTTTACCGCCTCCACTTACTATTGCTGTAACATAAGTTGTATCTGGGTCTTCTGCACATGGTACGATTTAGTTGTAGCCATGTGATGATCTATGGCGCCTGTAGTCAAGATTTATGCCTTCAACCTTCCAGCAACCGCACTTGGATTGGAATTATATGCAAGGAGAAGAAGATGGTCCGACTAAGAAGCCATAAAGCCAAAAAGGAACCAAAGGCAAACCTTTTTAATACAAACCAAAAAGCAAGAAAAAACAACAACCGAAACAATACGAAAAAAAGGAAGAAAACGAAGGGGAAATTGTATAAATTTATGGTAGAGGCTCGCCAGTCTCTTTTACTGGATTTTGTCTACGTGTGTGTGTGTGCTTTTTCAGAATTTAATTGGACATTATTTCGCATATATTTCTCGAATATACTATATATATATACACATATATATATATATATAGGCAAAATCAATGCCTGTCCATATATCAAATCCTACAAAACGAAACTGAGGGGTAAAAAAAAGCCAAGAGCATTGTCTGTATTAGTTCTTAGACGTAGAAGGAGGCGTTTTTGATATTTATGGCAAGTTGCTGCTGCCTGCTTTCCGATAATTGTGTGAAAAAAGTTCTAGCCAACAGCTGTGAAACTAAGTGCCAAAATGATATGACCAGGAGAACGAACCAAGAATAAACCAAGAACGAACCAAAAATGGTTGAGCAGCGCGTGGAGCCAATTGTGTAGATGTAACATAGATGGTGCAAATAAAAAAAGAGAAAGAAAAGAGGAAATGGCCATAATCAAATTGTTGCTTATCAAACTTTCAAACAGATTTCCCCAAAGCAGTTTTTGTATATTTTTTTTTTTTTTACTTTTTGTTACCCCACAGTTGAAAAATAAGCTCAGTCAATTGTAATAAGCCGATAAGTTGGTCCAGCTTTTAAAGCGAAGCTTTATCTTTGATGTCTATTGTTGTGATGATTTTGCTGCGACCAGCGAGCGACAGCAACGATGATGATGATGATGATGACGATGATGATGATGACGATGATGATGACGACAACAGGGAGTCAACACAGTCAGCCAGTAGAGTGAAGTGGAGGCAATGTAGGGGGAGCCCTTCCATCCTACGCGCTTCCCTACACTCGCTCGACTTAACTGGCGCCGGTTTTTCGTTTTTTTTTTTATTTTTATTTTTGGGCTTTTAAATCGGCTTAAATTATGAAGAGTGAATGAATGAGGCAAAAAGCAAGAGGCAAGAAGCAGAAGCAGCAGAATAAACAATCTTTTTGCCATTATTATTATTAAGATGTTTACATTTGTGACTAGGTCTAGGCGGTAGTAGTAGAATTGAATTGTGTGACGGATCCATATGCTTTAGAAATTCATTGGAAATGTACATAGAAATATATTAGAAAGACTTAAGACCCTTGGGAAAGGCTTTAAATGCATTTTAAAACTTATTAAAATGACTTTGTAAATATTATTTGGAATTTATGAGAATTGAAACAAATATTAAGAAATTAAGATTCTTATTGATTGGACTATGAATTTTTCCCTATAAGTAGACTATAATTATTTTAAAATCAATGAAAATAAAGCAATTTTGCAATTAATTTTAAACAGAGAGAGATTGCAAAGTATTTTTCTAAGTTAGATTTATCCATTTTATGCTATAAAGGCAAATTGATAAAAGGAAAGCGAATAAATTAGTTTAGTTGGCTGTTATTGAATGACTCTCGGATGTCAAGTAATAATTAATAATATCTATAATAAATAATTTAACCATTCTTTTGCACTAATTGAAACGTTTATGTTCTACTGCAATTCTGAAATTTATTTCAGTACGAATCGTTGAATAAGAATTATTAAATGGCAAACAGAAAGTAAATTTAGTTGCAGTCAGACTTTTTTTTTTGTTTTTTAAGTATTTTTCCGTACCGTTAATCTATCTGAAAAGATATAAACACACACACACACACACACTCACACATACGGCTGAGTTTTTCATATATTTTTTGCACATTTTACTATTTGCATATGCCACCTTTTGGAAAGAAAAAGAAAAAAATGTAGAGGAAAAAGTCCAAAAGTCAACAAGCGCAGACATTTTCTTACACAACAACAATCCCCCTCTTCCCCCATTATATCACACTACCCTCTCTCTCTTTATCTCTCTTGCTCTCTCCACTCTATGCATAACTACGATTCGAGGCAATTAAAAAGTTCTGCACAAGTTTAATCAACAAATTTCCCACACACGCGCGTGCGTGGCAACCCTCCATGGTTGGTCTCCCCCTCACTAACTCACTCACTCACTGTCTTTTCTTTCCTTTTCACTCTCAGTGTAATCATTCTGCTGCTTCCTCGTTTGTTCGTGCATTTCATTTCACACATGAGTTGACTAGCAAAGGGAGCCAGGCAGGCAGAGAGGGGCGGAGGGATATAGGAAGAAGTCAACTGAGGTGTAGCTCTCATATATTGCTTAGTTACTTTTGTTGCAAGACACACTAAATTTCCTTTTCGTCAAAGTAACTTAACACAAAAAAATATACAAAAAAAAAAACCAAAAAACAAAAAAAAAAAATGAGATACATCGACTCGACACAAGTTGAAATTGCAAAAAAATTCATTTGTAGTCAGGGGTTACCTTTGCCAAGAGGAGAACATCGTGAGTGAGTGAGTGAATAGGTGCACAGAAAGCAGCAATATCTATATATATGAAATCGACTTTTAAATATCCTAACTAAAATGAAATTTAATTCAATTTGCTTAGTAGAACAACAGCCTGGCGTCATCTGGCAACTATTTTGTGTAGTGACATAAAACTATCAAAGAACGAAAAGATCAACAAAATATTGTAAGAAAAAATTAAAAATCTAAAAGTCTAGATCGACTTCGTGCAATCCTTAGCAAGACTATATAAAGCCTATATATATATGTATACTATATAGAATTGCAAATGCTTCCTCAATCAAATTGCCAGCATTTTGTTTAATTTAATGTACCCTTTTACTCTATGGCTATAGGGTATATAAGCGAACTGGCAAATTAAGTTGAATTTACTGCGAGAGGCTTTAGGCCAGGCTTCTGTTATTAGCATAATTTTTGCTGTCTGTTGCAGAGACGGTGCAAAAGGGGGCCAAAACGAGTTACACGAAAAAAAGCAGCAGGAGAAACAACAAACAAAAAAAAAAAACAAAAAGGAAGAAAAAAAAAAGTTGGAAAATTAATTTTCTGTGTCTAGCGCATGCGCAACTTGTCTTGAAAGTTGTTGTCGTTGTTTTTGTTGTTGTTGTTGTTCTTCTTCTTCTTTTACTACTTCTACTAGCCTTGGCAGCTTCCTCATTTGCCTGCTGCTGATGCTGTTGCAGTTGTAACATTTTAATTATGCTGCCCGTTAGTTGCTGTTGCCAATGTTGCAGCCATTCTTGTTGTTGTTGTTGTTGCTGCTGTTGCAAATGGCTCGTAAATTGCAGGCGCAAATAAATTTGTTTAAAATATGTTTAAAAAGTGTGCAGAGCAAGGAGGAGAGGAATCCTTCATTCTGCGACTCTTTACTAAAAGAAGAAAAGCTCTAACTGTAGCTTATTAAATGTCAATGCAATGGCTAATTTGTCAGTATTTAATTTTACAGTTGAACAGTGCTTAAAAACAAACTAATAAGATGAAAACCTTACACAAAGTACAGAGTTTTGGCTAATTAAAAGTATTAAGTTAACATGAAGAATCAAATTATGAGAGTTTTTTTAACCCATTCAAGTTAATGGGTAAAATGGAATATACTTGGTTTTCCCATCCATTACTTTCATTTTATTTACATAGAAAATGAAAATGGAATAAAAGAAAACCAAAAATTACAAATATTTCATTTCAACTCTAATGACGATGCCAACTGCAGTTACACCCGCAACACATTGGTTAAGGCGGCTTCTGGTTCAGGTTATTGTTGCTATTGCTGCCGTTCCTGCTGCCGATGTTATATGCTGTATATATATATGTATATATACGTATGTATGTATGTATGTATTGTACGTCAAGACACGGAGCAACTAAAGTAACTTGGCCACAGCTCTCTGACAGGCGACCCAGCCATCCCCAGCCATTCCAACAACCATCTAGCCAGAAGCCAACTGCAGGCTCCAGGCAACGGGCAACTAACTCTGCCACTCACAAAGTTGCCAAAGGTAAAATGCCAGGCAAACCGCTTGTCAATCGCTTGGCCAACTTCACGACTTGTTTCTCTTTCTTCTTTTTTATACTCTTGCCATCGGGTATATTTATTTACATTTTTTTTCTCAAAAATAAATAAATGTATAATTTTTATATTTTCTTTTTCAGATTGCCATTTTTTTTTTTTATATATAAAATTTAAAGACAACTTTCTGGCATATTATTTCTTTTGATTCGTAAGAGTGTGAAAACTTCGATACAGTTTAAAGATAACTCGAATCACTGGTTAGATTTGTTTCCCTACTCTTTCGCCGATCCCCCTCTCTTTATTTATTTCTTTATTTTCCTCTTGTTGCACGTTTTGCCATTTTCTACTTATTTTCCATTTTCCATTCTTTGTCAAGATCGCATCAAGTCGATAATGTCGCCTGATTCTTTAGTCTCTGTTGCCTGCCTGTTGTCGTTTCATTAAAAATGATTGATTGGCAATTAATTGAACTAAAAAAAAAAGATAAACAAGAAAAAAAGAAAACAGCAGCAGAAACAAGAGCTACAAAAGTTGTCCTTGGCCCTGGATGTAGCAAAAAGAAAATAGATAAACAAAAAAGAAAAATTAAGCAAAAATATGAAAACTATTGATTTATTTACTATGCAAATTTTTAATAAAGTGCAAAATATTTGTTGTCTGTGCCAGTTTATTTGTTTGATTTATTTTGTTATTGAATTGGCTTTTGAAACAAAATTAAACAAATATGTTAAATTAATATTCAATATTATATGTATGTATATATGCATTCATTTGCAATCGGCGTTCAAATTAAATGAATATTTTCCACAATGTTGCATTTGCAGACCACAGTACATTTCACATCGATACAATGTGATTGCACAAGAACAAAAAAAAAATAATGCACAAATTTGATTTTAATCAGTAAATGTGTTGAAAATTACACAAAAATTTCATATAGTTTTTATGTGCATTAATTTTTACAAAGTGATGATAATACAAAAACAAATATTTCAAATTTATCAACTTTCACTGAAATGGAGATTTGGTCGATATATTTAATAATGTCCGCGTTTGGTTTAACCCATTTATTTATTTGTAATGAAAACCTTTTGGATATCCATTAGTTAATTAAATTATTTATAGTTGTTTTAGTACAAGAAGCCAATTCTCGTGCGTTGACCATGGTCAATACTTTGATGCAACTGTTTCTTGGACTTGCCATAAAATACTTTTTATTTTTTTTAATCTCAACATATGGCTTTTATTCTGCTTTATATTGACATTTTAGGAGCGAGCCAAAGCTATAAATTTGAAATTGCTAATTGAATGGAACATATCGATAGGAAAATAATTAGTATTTTTATAGAGCTGATTGTATGCCACTTTATGACACTAAAAAACAGAACTCAAAACAACATTTTGAGTTTAATATAGTTGCAAACAACTGATTGCTTTTCCGCTTTTTCTAATAGTTTTACATTTTAATAAAGCCTAAAAAAAAATCCCAATTTGCCTGCCTGTCTGGTCGGCTAGTCAACAAAAAAAAATAAAGTCTCAGCAACAACTTTTTCTTTGCATATATTTATCTCAAAGATATTGCAAATGTTGAACTGACATATTTTTTGTTTAGTGGAAATGCCTGTTTTTTTTTGTTACTCAAGTTCTTTTTAGTATGTACATACATACATATGTATGTATGTCATATTAATTTTTGCCAGTTTTTGTAAGCTGTTTTATGGTAATAGTGTGACCATATATTTAAAAGAATGTTTGTGAAAATTGTTAAAAACTTTGCTCAGTTTGTTGCGAAAACTGTTTGTTTGAATATTTTCCCATCAAAAATCATTGAACAAAAAAAGAGTTTTAATTTTTTTAAGCTTTATCCTTATATTAAATTCATTTGATTTACGTTACTTTCAATTTATTTAGCCATATTCAAATTTAATTTAAACAACCGAATGCGTTAAATAACTTTCTTTAAAATCACTTTCTACGCAAAATATTTGCCAATTAAAAACTCTTAAACAAACTTTCCTCGTCTTGCAAAAAATAACATAGAAACAACAAAACAAAAACAACAAAAGCAGCAAGATATACGAAAAGTAAATAAATAAACAACAATTTTTAAATGCAGCTTCCTCTTTTTTTTATTTTTTGGTGTTACTCTTATACGAGTACTCTGGACCATCTTTCGTTTTATGTGTTGCCAAAGTTTCGGCAACTAAAAGCGCAAAAATTTTCTCACACGCGTAAACAAAGTGGCCCCAAAAAGGCGTTGTCTACCTGAGCCCAGGTAAGAACTGGCAAACAACTGAAAGAAGCAGCAGCGGCAACGGCAACGGCAACAGCTCCACTGAGCAGCTGGGAGACCGAAGAGGAGAAGCCACAGACAAACATGTCGAAGTGCCTTGCAAATTGTGTCGTGTCATGTAAAAAAAAAAAAAAAGTGCAAAATGTGTTTTTTGTTTCCTCTAAGCGCGGCCTTTTCTTACATTTTTTTCTTTTTTTTTCTAGTCTTTCAGTTTTTGTATTTTCACACTTTCCATGCCACAGGCAAGGTAGATAGAGGCACTTAGAATAAACAAGAGAGGTGAGGTGTAGTGGGGCTAAGGAAGAGGAGAGAGCAAAAATAAAAAAAAAGAAAACAAAAACATGTAAGCAAACACCTTAAAAGTGAGTTACTTAGACAAAGTCTCAAGAGAAGATGCGGCAAAAATTGTCTAAGATGCTAAAAACTTGGCCAAGTCTACTACTAACACAAAGACATCATATGCACATATACATATACATACATACATGTATATGTATTCATGCACATAAATATGTATTTGCATTTGTATATGTAGGGCTTCTTTTTATTTTGCGGTATTTGAAACATTATGGTTTTGGTAATACGATATGGTCTATGGGAAGTGCTAAGCTTTTTAGGTGGGCCAAAGTTGTGGCTGTTAGCAGGTCAAAGGGTTAAGTTGGGATTATAAAAAGAATTCTCAATAAAAACTGGGTAAATACAAATACCTGGAAAAATAATAGAGTATTAAGGAATTTAAAACCTATTATCTTACATATGCATTATAGAATAGAATTTTATATTATTCTCTTTATGTAGATTCTACAAACCATCATTTAGTTTGTATACTTTATAAATATAAGGTTAAAGTTCAATAAAATAAACAATGGCCAACTGAGGGTAATCAGAGAATAATTACTATACAAATATATATATTTTAATAATCAGAGTTATCAGCTCAAATGGACGATAATTTAGTACCAGAATTGATAGTTTTTTATAGGAATACAGTTATCTTTGAAATGCCTATACAACATCCAATGATCTGATGAGATATTAAATTTAATTAGCTTTTAAGTGATTTACCCAACTGAAGCAAAATATATATATTTTTTTTTTCTGAACACTTGAGGGAAAATTGAGCTACCCCCCCCACACTCTTCACTAATCGATTTATTTTCTATATTAATTTGTAAGTCCAATAGGACTACTTAGTTTTTGGTTTCTTAGTTTCTATGAATTATGAATTCATTCTTGGCTTCATATGTATATCATTCGTTCTGTGAAAAACCATCCATTAACACCGAGTTCAAAAGACACACAAAAAAAAAAAAAATACTAAAAAAAAGAGGCATAATTAAGATTTTCTGGAATTAACTTAAACGCGTAGCCCTGAGCTAATGAACAATCTTATTTACTCGAAACTTCAAAGCTTAATATACGATGTATACTATCTATGTATGTACATATATAAGTATATTTTTCTATATGTATTTGAATGGGAACATCTGCCATTCATCTTCATTTTGCTGGTTGCGTTCTGTCGGCGATCATTTGAAATGTTTTGTATACCTCTATGCACTCGTTTCCTCATTGCCATACAACAACAAAGATTCTAAGAAAATTCATCAAGTCCAAAATGTTGGGGCGGCATATATCAAAAGGGCAAAAACTTAAATTCAGACAGTCCATAAAGATCACATAGACACTGCCACACGAACACACACACATACACACACAAACGCACATAAACACTAGAAAAGAATATTTTGCTCTCATTTGAAAAATCTGCCATAAAAGCTATTTTGCATGGTCTGAGCATTGGATATGATGTGTCATGGCTACAGTGGACACTCGTTTAAAAGCCTCTATAAAAAATTATTCATTATTATCTAGAACTATACAATAAATGTGCTTCGCTTCTAACAAAGTTCTTTACATTAGATTCTCATATGTACGAATCTTTCCTTTAGTTAGATGATATCATTTGAAGAATCCTACAATTAGATCATTTAATGCAGTTTTTTTTTTTATCTTTTTATTTGCAAATGTATATATGTATGTATATATAGAAACATCTTTCCTCACTCGTTGATGAACCGCTTGAGTTAAGAGAGACTGTCTGTGTATTCTAACCTCTCTTTGATCTTTATTTGCTGCGCCCGCGCCTCGTTAAATGAAATTTATGGAAAAAGTGCAAGTGATACACTGATCACTGATCAACTAACGGAAGCACCTTCTAGCTATAACATAATCGGAAAAATACATTAACACAACACGCCAATTAATTGAAAACAAATTGGCTATCAACTATAAAAAAAAAAAAAAAAATAGAAAAAAAAAACAATCAACCAAATACAAGACACGACCAACAACCGAAATCTAAAACGATCGTCAAAGATTTACACACATTTAAAAACTAGGCGAAACGAAACTTTACAGCTGGTCGAACCGATACGATAGATGGCTTGATTAAATTTTATTTTTTTTTCTTTTCTTAAAGACCAACGGTTAAATGAAGCGAAAGAGAGATATATAGTGAGTATATGTATATACATCGATACGATGCTTGTAAAATGATTTTGCCTGATCAATAAGATCAAACGAAATGGCCGGCCGCTTCAATGGCTTGATTAATGTTGCGCCACATCAATCAGAGTTGACTTTGGGGTCTACTACGGCATAAACACACACACACACACACACTAACAGAAAAATCTTTAAAACAGGGCGGCGCCGCATAAACAAACAATCGACAATCGATGAGAGAGACAGACAGACAGAGAGATAGAGAAAAGAGACACCCACACACAAACCTGATGACTGATCAAGAGAAGAGGAAAAAATAGAAGAAACTAAACAAAAAATAACCACAAACTGAAGAAAAACAAAAAAAAAAAAGAAGGAAAAATGGCAAACAACAGAGTTTGTAGTTGCTTAGTTTAAAGATCACGATCTTCCTTATGCCAAAATGAGCAAAACCTAAAGAAAAAAAAAATAAATAAATAAAGGCAAAAACCCAACCAAAAACAACTGCAAATCACGTTTGTGATCTTGACTTTAGACCGAGACCGAAACCAAAGTAAACCAAACTAAAACGAACCGAAACTAAAATGGCAAACAAAATAAAAGCACAACAAAAGTCACCACAATTGTTTGTATATATTTTTTTTTTTATTTTTGGAAAAACGTTTATTTTAAACGAACGAAACCAACTAATCAGAGGCTGAGCAAAGGGTTCTTCAATCGATATTAATGACACTAGTAACCAAAACGAAAATTAAGTTTTAAATTGTGCCAACATGTGAATATCGGTATTAAAAACAGTTCTCTCGATAAGAAGATCTCATCTCATTCCATATCCAAAATAAAGAAAAATTTTTAGAAACTATTGAATCTAAATGTTTTGATCGAATTGCAAATTCCATTTTTTAAAGATATTTCAAGATGGATTTTAGTTCTTGATTTCGTATTCAAATTCTTGTTATTCATATTTCTTATTAATTAAAGAAGAACAAAAAAAAAAAACATTTTATAGATTATTTTTAGATTTCTGGTTTAAAATAATTAAACCCTAGAAAATTGAACTTAACTAATAAAAAATAATACAATATATTTCTGCTTGACCGAAGATAATTTTCAATTTATAAAACTGCTTAATCCCCCTTTTCTTTTACGTCATTTACCTCCATCACCTCTGTGCCTTTAGGCCTAAAGACAAGTTCTACTTGTTTGGTTTTCTATATACTTTGTCTCTTTCTCTATCTCTATCTCTGGATTTTCTGTGTTTCTTGTTGTTAACCATTTGTGTGCGAGTGTGTTTGGTCTTGTTCTTTTTTTTTTCTTTTTTTTTTTTGTTGTACTTGTTGTTAATGCAAAGTGTTGTATTTGTTGTTGTTGGCTGTTGGAGCGATTTCAGTTAACATGACAATGGTAGGAGGGAGAGAGATATTGGTAACAAAGTAAAATAAAGGCCCAATGACCAAATGAGTTCACTGAGGTTGGACTTGAAAATTTTCAAGCTCTTTTTTTTTTTTGCGTCTCCCTTATTTCCGGCTTGACAGCTTTTCGCCTAATTTTGGTTCAATTGTTGAAATCTACATACACACAAACAGATATATACATATACATATATACATATGTATATAAAGATGTAGGTATATTATATATTTAAATATAAATGGCAATGTGTATATATCTTCTAATTTCGCATTCACTGTAAGAGCAATGTCTGGCAATTGGGCCTAATTAAAGGTATTTCCCCAGAGATTTCAGTTCCTCTTCCTCTATATCATAATTTCATATACGTGTAGAGCATAACAATGACTCCAACTTCAAGTCGAACTCGTAATTCATATATAAGTCTGTATATATGTATGTATTTATAAAAAGGTGAAAAATCAAATGCTTGGAGTTTTCCTTTGCTGGTGTTCCTCCTTCTCTCATTTTGCCTTTTTGCACAACCGCAAAATGGCAACTCATCAATTTTCCACATGTGATTTATTAACTAATTTTTCGCCGCACGTGGAAATTCATTAGGGGGGCGCGCGCGAGCGCAGGCCAAGAGAATGCCTTTCATTTTCTTATTTTTCACATTATTAGCAGAAAGTGATGGTTAAGTGACTGCATAGGGAAAGAAATGGCCGGGAAGGAGAGAGTAGAGTCGCTCATGGTAGTAAGGAGTGGTGGTGGGGCGGGGTAAGGGAATGATGCCATGGCTAAGAAATATGTGAAAAAAATGAGCCCACAGCCCAGGAAAAGTGTATAGGCATTAATTATTTGCGTTTTTCTTTTGCATTTTGGGCATTGAATAATGCGTTTGAAATTGTTTTTTTCTTCCCTCCTCAAACTTCCCATTTTCTTTTTCTTCTTTTTTGTTTTGTTTTTGTGTCTGCGAGACATAAAATTAATTTTAATGATTTCCTATAATAGATAGATTTTGCAGCACAATTGAAGAAAGGCTTTCACTTTTCATGTGAAAATTAGGGAAAAATGCCTCCCATTCATGGTTTTTCTTTTTGCTTGTAATCTAATCAATTCATTTGATTGAAAAGGGTATATTGATATTGTCCAAAAATTAGCTTTTTTTGTCTGTACATAAATTAAGAAATCATTCGATAGAGTACATAAACTTCGGCTCGAATATAATAATCCTCGACTTGCTACTTATGATTGCATCATCATAAACTCTGTCCAATTTAGCCATGTTTAATTTCCTTTTAGAACAGTTAAAAAAAAAAAATAAAAAAATCTACACGACTTTTCAGACAGTTTTTAAACTCCTACTCCTCCTCTATCCTCGCGCCTCTCTTCGCTCCTTGTTTCTATCAAAAAACCGTCTGCTGTATGGCTAATTTCATTTTTATGACTTTTATGCGGCGCATTTTTGCGTATTTTTTTTTCTTGCTTTTTATGTTTTTCCTTTTGTCTTTTGGCAAAGTTAGTTGGAGTCCAGAGATGATTTATGGTGAATATTTTACTTTAGATTTTTTTCGAATTTTATATACTCTTGCAAAGAGATTGGGACAAGGAAAAAATGAATCGGCTTTCGACTTTATACAAGGTGATCGATCTACAGTATCTGATTCCATCTTTTGTTTTTAATAATAATCTGATTATAAACTAGATATATATACTTTTGAAATTTCTGAGATAATAAGAGAGTTTTTCACCTTCAGTGGATTTATTTAATAAGGGTATTAAGACTTCAGTAAATTGAAATGGATTTAAAGTAGGATTTTTTGTTTTTATATATTTCTCTTTACCAACTGCTCTGCGATTGGCGTTAAAAATATTGCCAAAGTTGCCATAAATTTTCTTGTATTTTGACAAGTAATAAAAATGCAGGCCACAAAATGCAAATACCGCAAATGCAATGCAATTCGGGAAGCAGTAGAGTAGATAAGAGAAAAGAATACAGAGGGGGGGAGACACGAGAGAGAGAGAAACTAATTTGCATTTTAAAATCCCCAAAAACTCGAAAACAAAAAGAAAAACAAAATATAATCTTGAACAAATGTCAACGGATTCGATAGATGATTTATTGAACCTTCTTTTTTGTCCAATATTTTCGTATTTTATATTTTAGTTGATTTTTGGTCATTTCTTTTATATATCGCATTGTTAAAAACTAATTACCATCATAAATTTTTGGTCAGAGTTCATTGTTCGACATTTTATCATTTTGGTCATATTACCATAAAACGTAATCACTTAATCAATTTTATTATAATACAAAAATGGAAATCGAAACATTGTATATGGCAGCGACATTCTCTATTTGTCTTCCGCCTGATTTTTGAGAAACAGAGGAAGACACAGAGAATCAGAAACAGAAAGACAAAGCCAAGAAGAGCGAGTGAGAGAGAGAGAGTAAAACATATAAAAATTCTGTTTATGAGCTAAGTGAAACGGTTTGTGGTGGCCTGGTTAATGAATTTAAAGTTGGTTCTCTTTATTTTTATGGTTGAAATTGATGTTGGTTATATGAGTGGAATTGGCTTAAAACGTTGGAGGCCCATTCTAGCCATTGCCATTGCCATTCGGCTATAAATTCTTTAAAAGGGTTTTTATTTGGCTACATCTGGATTGATCTCTTCTAGTTGTCTGACTCTTTTCAAGTTCCCATCGATAAGTTTTTTTTTTGTTTTCGTTTTTATAGTGCTACATATGTAATTAGGAACAGTTAATTGATAATTCTTCTTCTCGTTCATTTTCTTTTGTTTACGGTAATGGAACTTGTTATTTTTATTCAATTACTTTTTAATTCTTTTTGTTTTTTTTGGGACGACAAAAGTTTCGTTAACAGTGTAAATGTGATTACATTAAAGTTAATTGAAATATTGGAGATAGAGAGATTGAAGATGTTCCTCCATCTCAATTAGTTCTACATCCGTTCATCAATCTTAAATACTTTTCTTTAGATTCTCCAGTTAGTCAAATCATAAAATTCTTTTTATTTCTTGATGAACAAATTGTTAAGCAAATGAAAGCATTATCATTATATGGAATCCTTTAATAAACTCTTGATAATTTTTTCAATTAACATCTTTAATGATTGGAAACGGCGAGGTTTTATCCATTTTGCTTCCCACAATATATTGGCAATTAAAAGTGGGACGAGAGAAAAGCAACCATTAACTGTTAGCCAGCCACTCGCCGCTTCATTCTACGGGCTAATAACGAACCATTCCGTTAAGCTCTTACATAATCGCCAATATATTTTCCACTCATAATAGCCATTTGCAAAGTTTTTATTTTTTCAATTTTCCAACTATATTTCTATCTCACTTTAACATACACACTGACAACATATTCAAAATCATATAAATAAAGTCTTGGTAATTATCATAAAGCGGAATCTTGTAGCGCCAATATGAAGCTCATAACTTGTCCACCAATATATGTATATGTACATAAACATATACATAGATATATATATATGTATATATATGTATATACCTCCTATAAATATATTTGTATCTATCTACCACAAGGAGCTGCTGTTGCTGTTGCTGCGGAGGAAGCCGCCAAATGACCATTTTGGGCAACTTCGTAACGATGTAACTTTCAATTTGCGTAATTTTCAACAACAGCGAAAAGACCAACTGATCCCTCACCTAATGACTTTTGCCGTGTTGCGTTGTGTTTTTTGATGCTCTATGAGAAATTGGGGGCCTAACTAAAGACCAAGCCGAGCCAAAGAGAGGCGTGGCTATGTGTCTCTACCCATCTCTGTCTCTTTGTGTGTGTGTGTGCCAAGGTGCACGCTTGTCATAAAATGCCGCTTATTATGTTGGCTATTAATTTTTACAGCTTAGACGCGACTGTGGCCCATTTGGATCCCAACCCTCCTGCACCCATTCACCATTCTCCTCCCGTCACTCCATCGATTCCAATCATCCATATGCCCATGCCCATGGTCCATCTCTATGGGTCAGCTGTGCCTAGAGATGATAACGTGAGCTACTTAAATGCTTAGTTAATTATTTACCCATATTTATGATTTTATGAGATTTAAACACTAAAACGATTAATTTTGTTAGCTAAATTTCTACTGTTGCCAAGTACACAAATGAATTCAAATTATACGGTCGATTATCCGAATTTATTTAAAACAAAAAAACTGCTAAAAGACTAGTTTCTTCAACTCGCTCTAAAAGAAAAGTTAAAATAAAACAATTAACAATTAACTAACAAATTAAATCATAGTTAATGTAAGGCAAAATGATTACTAAATCTGTATTGGCAACTTTATGATAACTTCAATTATCCGGATTTTCAATTGTCTGAATTATGTAACTAGAGAATTGGAATTATATTTTATTTATATATTTTTATACTTTTCAATACTATATTTCTGTACTCAAGTTTTTTGTTTTAAATATCTTTACTAGAAACAAGAAAATTAGATAGTTTTCATTGTCGATAGTTTTCGACGTAGAAATAATGCGTATGTAATAATGTTTCATTAAAAGTATTTTCATTTTTGCATTATACTATCATCTCTAATGAAAACTCTAACCGGCCCACAAGGTCTGCCATTTCATGACCAAAAGAAAAAGAAAAAAACCAAGAAAACAAAAACGCAAACTTGTTGGCGCTCCATGGCAATTTATGACAACCATGCGAAATGGTCAGCACCAGCACCAGTGGCTAGTTCGCTGACTGGCTTACTAGATGGCTAGCTATGTATGTATGTATGTATGTAGCTAGCTGGCCTGGCCTATCGTCATCGGAGCGCGTTCCTTGCTATCGCAGATGTACAACAAATTTATTTTTGCGTTTGTGCCCCAATGATAGAAGAGGCGGCGGCATTGCAAGAAGGATGAAGAACAGAAGGGCAAAGGAATAGAGCTAGAGATATGGACCTCAATAGGTGGAATGGTGTAGATAAAGGGACGGTGAAGTGGAATGGTTACCCATCATTAGTACTAACAAGCGACATTACGCGGCTTGGGTTTTGTTTTCTTTTTATATATAAATACATATGTATATGTACATATGTACATATGTATATACTTTTTTTGGTGGATTTTAAGAGATAGTTTTTGGTTGCTTTTTGACTTCTTTGTCAATGTCTTTGTCTATGTTTATTTAATGAGAATTTCTGGAATTTTTATTGCCCGCCTCTGCCTCTAATCTGTGTCTTTGTGTGTGTGTGTATACTTATCGTATTTTTTGATTTTTCATGGGTTTATTAAATTGTTTTATGTAATAGCGATTGGATGGTCAAAGCCAATTGTCATTATATGCCAGTGTGTGTGTGTGTAAGTGTATGTGTGTCTATTTGGCGGTTCAAGTACAAGTAGGCAACTGAAATTGCTTATGATTGTTATGGTTAAGTTGAATGAGGTTATGATTAGGCTCCCGATCTGAGATGATGAAACCCATAATGGGTTTATTGCTTGCTATATACATACATATGTCTACATGTATGCACATATTAATGTATGTATGTACGTGTGTGTGTGTGTGTGTGTGATTACTGGATAATACAATTATTATTATGATGTTGTGGCTTGTGATTTCAGAGACATAACTAGGAAACTAATTTCGATTTGTCGATTAAATAGTTCTCTCTTTACTTACTTAGCCAAATGGATTATTATACATACATTTGATTTTATCTTTAATAATACATACCTGTAAAGAGAAGAGAATGATAAAGACATTAGTTGGTATTTATAGTTAGATTTTATTATAGTGTTATTAGTTATATGTATGGCTTAGCATATTTCTAGCACGACCTTAAATCAACCCCCGGTTTTTAGATCCATACCAGTTGGGTTTAGTTCAGCCCTCCTGCTGTTTGTTGTTTATTTCTAATATCCTGCCATCGTTTATTTTTTTTTTTGCGAGTGTGGGAGGGGGGACGACAATAAACACGCCCACATTGAAAGACACAAAAATTGTCTTTTCGTAGCCCATAAAGCGCAGCGGTTGCTTTTGCTGTTGCGATATCATTAAAATCTCTTTTCGACAACTTTCCTGACTATATATGTATGTATATATATTGCTTGCTTGCTATCTCTCTCCCTCTCTTTCTATATAAATATATACTATATATGTATTCCTCCGAAGGCAATTCAAATGCTTCCTGTGGCGTTGCCAAACACCTTTGACCCGAATCACACCACATCCAAACCAACACCCCCACTCACCGCCGCCCCCCGGGCCAAAGCGACCCGCGGCAAGTGAAATAAACCCTTGACGAACATTTCAAAATAAAATCAGTTCTTATATTAAATAGACTAGCAGACTTATATATACCCTTTAGTGCTAATAAATTAAATTTGGTCATTATTAGAAATGCTTTATCATGAGCTAAATTCTATGTCTCTGATAATCGATATAAGAAATGTAATATATGTATATATAATTATATACATATGTATGTATATAACAAAGAACACGACTAAGAATAATGCGAGATCTTTGTACATACATATGTATATGCCCCAAAGGGTATCCAAAAAAACAAACTGAGAACTCTTCCAAAAAAAGGAAGAAAAAAATGTCTCCCCTTTGTCTAATTTGATAAGAAAAAGAAGAAAATCTTTCCGCCTGTAAATTGTTTTCTGTCAGGGGGGCGTGGCATTGTTAAGTGCTCAAATCGCTGCCGGCTTCGAATGCAAAAAAATATATAGATATATACATATATATATATATATATATATATGTATATATATATATATGTATATTTATTTCATAAAGAAAGGGAAAATTTCGAGAGAGAAAAAAACAAATAGAAATGTTTTCTCTCTTCTTTGATTTCAATTGTACCAGAAAAAAAAAATCTTTTTCCTTAATTAAGCCCAGTCATAATTTTTTTTTTTTTTTGTTTGGTTTCTTGTCGAGTGCAGCGAGTGGCAAGTGGCAAATGGTGAGTGGGCAAAAGTCCTTTGTTAACCCCATAGCGGCCACAAAATTTATTGGCACAAGTGCAGAAAAGTTTTTGTTTCAGCCCAACACCTTTAACATGTTTTTGGCAGCCATGAAAAAGTGGAAAAACTTTTAGTTTTATTTTACCAAATTTTTTCCTTTTTATTTTGGTTTTTTCTGCATTTTGTTTTTGTGCTTGTGCCAAGTTTCAGGTAATGGGTTAATTACTATTTGGCTTCTAGGGGTTAATTAGATGGCCGTGAAGATGGTTTTTTGTTTTTTTGTTTTCCTGTGTGTAGAGAAATTAATTAGACACACTGTATAGGTAAAACTTGGGATTGACTGAGTTTTAGTTCTGGATGTTTGAGGTTATGATAAAGTGATTAACTGATGTAATTCAAGTGATTAGAATTTATTTTCGCGAATAACTCAAATTTAATTCAATTGGAATTTAGATTAAAAACGATTTAAAATAAAGATGCGATCAAATTTTGATATTAGACTGTGAGCTCAATTAAAGATAAGAATGTTAAATTTTTTAATTTTTCGATTAAATGAGTTGTTAAAATAAAGTACTTGCAAATTTACTTTAGTTTTATGTCTGATCTTTGGACATAAGGGTGACTTTTGATTGGTCAATTTGCCATAGAGGGAAGTTTGTCGTACATACATAGATGTAATACATACATATATCTCCCCCACAAGGACTTGGCAATTTCAATTACTTTAATAACAATAACTCAATCAAAGCATCGTCTCAGTTTTCTGTGTGTCCCCTTTTTGAAAAACCGAAACCATTCGAACCGTTCCAAAGTCAACCCCTAAGAAAATCTAACGTCGTCATTGCCCCCAAAGGAAAGAAACAATACAAAAAAAAAAAAAATCATCTCTCTTTCAAATATTTATTTTATAAAGCTTACAAATTTGTGCCAAAAATTTCGCACAAGCAAACCAAATCCGGATGGAAGGGAAAGGGAGAGGAGCAGTTGGGTTGGTTAGTTGGCCAAGCGTATATGCATTAGATTCAAAAAAAAAAAGAAAAACCAAAGACACAAAGGAACTAACAAGCGGGGGAACGCCGCGTCCATGTTGTCGGCTCCATCTCTTTTAAGTGATTTCAACCCGGAAATGCCCATAAATCGATTTGGGCGGTGCCAAAACGGGTCTGGGGGTAAAGAAAATGTGGGTGCTAAAGATGTAGAGAAGTCGATGGACGGGAGTGTTGCAGAAGGAGACCAAAATCCTCCCTGAACCGCAACCTAAGTCGATGTCGTCGTTGTTGCTTTATGGGATAAATGAATGAATTGAAATGGGCGGCAAGTGTATCGACTTATGGTTGAGTTCAACATGAATGTGGCACACTTGCACACTCCCCTATGCCACCGTCCCCGCCCCCGCCTTAGCACCCTCTCTCTATTTTTCTCTCTTTCTCTCTTCTTTGCCTCGTAAACCCTTTGCAACAATGCAAATAAAAGTTCATTACAAGCTTGGAGAAAAAAAAAAGAGAAGAAAAGAAAAGAAGAATACAAGTTGCCTGCCGAAGCGAGGCTTTTCCCTTGATGTTGCTGTTGTTCTTATTCTCGTTGTTGTTATGTATTTTCTTTTTCCTTCTCGCTTTCCTCTTTTATGGTCAATGCCCTCAGTTTTATAGCGGGCAACGGGTGACAGGCAATGGCAATGGCTAGCAGCAAGTGTGTCTGTGTCCGGAAATGCCATATCCCGTATAAAATGTAAAAAAAAGTTGGACGAAAAAAAAAAAGAAAAGAAAACCCGTAGAAATTCTAAAGCCAGAAAGGAAATAAATTAACAATAAGCAGTGATTTTTCAACTTTTCTTTATGATATATACCCATTATGTTGTATCACGATATTGGCGATTGTAGGAAGTTTTGCCCATCATTTGATACCGGTCAAATACTGATATTTTATACACAAACAAAATATTGAACAATAAAATGACGATTCACACATTTTAAAAGTTTTTTAAATTTTTACACATTTTACACTACAAAATGAAGCCATAGAAACGCCGCTTACTGAAGCCGTTGTGGAACCTTGCATTAGATAGAAACATTGGATAGGAACAGAAACCAGCTGTAGAGTGACCGTACTTACCCCAAGTACCATAGAGAAATATATGGATTGGAACACTTTATCAGTAATCTAATCCACTTTAATGGAACCTAATCCGACCTAAGACCAGCCTGTACGGTAAAGTAATTCCCATTGGAAATATAATCCCTCTCAACGCGATTACCAATTGTTTAATTAATCGAAAGAAATTGTCGCAAATCAATGACAGCCAAATATCATAAATTGTCACTCATTTTCCTTTCTTTGTTTTTCGTTTTTGAAAATCAAAATATTATTACTAATAATATTAATATTATTGTTATTATTATTACGTGAGTTGGCAAAAATTATTGCAACCCTCCAATTTTCATATATATGTATGTACATATGTATGTACATATACACATATTTTTTTCCCCCTGGTATGAGAGAAGGACGTAATGAAATGTCAACAGAAAAATGCAAAGGCAAAACAAATGTTGATGAAGAGAAGTTTGAATTAGGGTTGCTATATGCATATATATTTATATATGTATGTATATATATCCTTGTATATATGAAATATATATCATGCATAGGCGTAATGTGGCTGTAGGGCATTTTTGGCCAAGGGAAAGGGAAATTGTGAGGTTATTTATTCTGAGTTGGGTTTCAGTCTTTGAAGTGAAGTAGCGGAAATTGAAAACTTAATTGGCAAGCCCTGCCAGTTATTTGTATACTTATATAAAAGTCTCATATATTCATATGAGTTATAGCTTTAAATTGGTATTAAAGTCGTCTATTCTTTCAAAAAAAAAGAGCAAAACAAAACCGATCCAAAACAGGTGAACATTTTGATTTAAAAATGCTCATTGTTAAGACAAAACAATCAGTGCATTATGTATTTCTGAACAAGCAAATATATAAAGATTGCCAAAAGTTGTTAGATATCGTTCTTAATAGATGGAATTCAAATATATGAATTACACAAATCAATTGACAAATGGAATGGAACATATTCTTTATCCCATTAATAGAAATGGCTGAAAATTTTCGATCATTTATATTTGTTATACAGTTTAGAACAATCTTTTAGATTTGTAAAATTTTATTTATACAGTTTAAATAATTTTTAAAACTAAAATAAATCAGTAGTGGAAATAAAATTTGTCAATTTCATTAAGCATGTTGAAACAGTGGAAATTGAAAACAAGGAAAATAAAAGTGAAGATGAAAAACTATGAAAACTTTATGGATTATAAAACAAAACATTTATGACTTTTATTTAAATATTTATGAACTTATAGAAAGTATTATCTGTCTACAAATTAAATTACTGAAAATACTTTTTTTTTCGTACTTTAAAAAATTAAATTTCTATTAGTGTAAAGCATTTAATTCATTTTAGTGACACTTTTTAGTGTTATCATTTTAAAACCTTTTACCAAAAGTTTCGAATGAGTTCAAGTTTAAGGACTTGCTTCCGTTTATAAATCTGTGGGAAATGGGACTGTGGTTCGATGTCACACAAAAATCGTAAAATTCTCCCAGAAGACCCAAAATCTCTGACTCATGGCTAAAATCTCCGACACATATCAAAGCAAAAAGAAAAAACGAAAATGAAATGAAAATCACAAACCAAATCCAGTAAATGGAAATTTTCTATGCGTTTTCACTCACCCCTCTCTTCACCATCTAAATCCTATATCCGCCCACCCCCTTATATACCCCATCGACTCAAATTCACGAACACAGACTCAAAACCCATAAAAATGCAACAGACCATAATAATTTTGCAACGTTTTTCAACATTTTCTGCTTTTGTCGCAACTTCTCTTTCTATCCATTCTCTCCCCTCTCGCATCTTTTACTACACCCCTCCCCTATCCAGACCATCCACCATGTCTGACTATGCAAAAATGCAGCAGCCAAAATCTGAAAAATAAGGCAAAAGAGAAAAAGAAAAACCGAAGCATATAAAATTATTATGTGACGAGGGACCAGCAAGAGAGAGAGAGAGAGAGAGACAGAGATGTTGGAAATGTGAGAAAGAGAAAGAAAATCAGACTCAGCATATGAACAAGTCCCCAAATACACTCAAGTTGTTGACACAAAAAGGGTTAAAGGTCGCTCTGGTCTGGGGTTTTGGTGGGTTTGGGGGGGGGGTGTAGGTCGTCTGGTCGGACCATTAAACCAAAGTAGATTTTTATTGAAAGTGTAAACATTGATGGGTGGTGGGGGTGCCAGTATGGGGAGAATATGGCCAGTGGGTTGGATGGCAAAATTATAAAATTTGAACATGTTTGAGTTATTAAAAATTATATACATTATTTAGGTTTCCCGAAATTGTTCCTGTTCAGTAAATATTTGAAAAATCTAAAAGCTTTTTCTCTCCAAACATAATGGCGATGCTAATGGCATCGAGTAGAGAGTTGTTAAAATGTTCCCATTCTATTTGATTGCTAAATATCAAAGTAAATCCTTTTCTAATTCTATGATGATTTGCAAGTACATAAATATGCAACGAAATATAAAAAATAAAATCAATTAATTTTGTTAGTTATATTGGTTTACTTTACTTTTACATTCCTTAATTTAATATGTATGTATATAGAAGAACTAATTTGTTAAAAAGAAATAAAAGGATATTCAATTAATTTTTATAAATATGTACATATGTATATACATATATAATCTTTTGCTTATAAACAATCAATCCACATTAAGTTCTAGATGACAATTTACGGCCTAAACGGATCAACTATACTAATAACCGAAATGAACTGTTACGATTTAATGATATTTAACTGTTATCGGTTAACTGTGCTAAGGAAAAGTTATGTGTTCTAACTTTTAGGATTCTAATTGAATTTTCACATTTCGTATGGCACATTATTTAACACTCTTTATCTTTCGCCCATTATCACCTATATCATTTGAAATCCGGCACGTTTTGAGCATTTTTTGGTTTTTTTCTTTTTATTTCTATTTTATTTTTGTGTTCTTCTCTCTTTTCATTCTCGTGGCTAATAAACAACGTGGGCATTATTGTCAAACTTTATGCCATAAAATCAAATTTATGGGTTACCTGGCAACTCTGGCTACCCACTGTCGGTGTCTGCGTTACGTTGCTGCTATTACCTTGTTTCCTATATCTTCCACTTTAAATAAGCATTAAATTGATACAGTGGCAGAAGGAGGAGGAGGAGGAGGAGTTGAAGCAAAGTTTTCTCACTGCTGTAAAGGACTCCTAGGACACACTCTAATCGCTTTATAACTTCCAACGCAGTTTATCAGAGTTCCACCACGAACGCACAATCCCCTTTACCCTCCATTTTACTCACAATTCCTTTCACACACACACACCATTAAAAAGGCTCAAAAGTGAAAGAAGTTATTGTCACTAAAAATCTTTTGATATGACGCAGAGACAGCAAGCAACCAAACCACCCACCCGCAACCCTATAAACGGGACACCCCCTGACGCCTGTAACCGCAACCCAATCTCCATAGAAAATGCTTTTTTTCTGTTTCTAAAGTGTTTTGGTTTTTCTTTTATATTTTCCTTTTCCCACACTCCCCTTGTTATCTCTCTTTCTCTCTCTCTCTCTCTCTCTTGTTTAGTCTGTCTTTCGCTTCTTTTTTTCGCACTTTTCGCCGTCGAGGCGGAAATTATTGTTGGCGGAGGCATCTTGCAGTTTAGTTTTTCTTTTCCTCTCTTTTCGCTTTTGTTTTGAAAGGAAAACTTGGGTGTATATACATAAATTCATGGAATGTTTTTAGTTGGCATACGTTGTTTTTTTTGCGCTTCTTTTTGTTGTTGTTGGCATTGGGAAGTACCAGACGCGATGAAATAAAAAAAAGAAAATGTCAACGATTAGCCCAATGATTGACTAACTGTTGAGGGTAATCTTTATAACACAATCTATAATATACGAAAATCAACAACAACAATGTGAATCACATGTGATGATTCATTGCTATGGCACACCTAAAACTCTCCATTTGCGATAAGATAAACTTATCGGTATCTTATCTAAAACATTCAACTATTAGAATCGTATATATTGGCCATTTACGTTGCCATTCAATAACAGTTCAATTGCAATAGCTAAGAAGCTAAGACGTATTAAGGAAAAGGAATATAAATATATACATATATAAATATGCCACCACCACACGATCACGAGCGAGGATTATTTGGCATCCATTTTGGAGTATCCTTGGGTGGCCATGGACACCATCATCATCATCATCATGGACATCCACCGCCGCCACCACATCACCACCACCACTATGGACCACCACCACCGCCGCCGCCGCCACATCATCATCACCATCACCACCATCATGGACCACCGCCGCACCACATTGATCACTTTGATCATCACTATCAACATGGACATGGACATGGACACTATGACCATCATCATGGGCCGCATCATGGACATCATCATCATCATCATTGCTAGCAAGGATGAATCACTTTGTGATTTCATTCAAAAAGTGATTTGCTGATTTTATTTTCTTTTTTTTTTTTACATTAACGAATTTTATTTATTTACCCAACTTTTAAATTATAATAAAAGGAAAAACAAAAAAAACGCAAGAAAAGGTGTAAAATTAATTGTCTTCAAGATGCCAGAAAAACATTTAACTAGTAGTTGCAATACCCTTTACTCCAGGAGCGAATCCACGAATCACGTACTATAAAAATGTGTAAATCCTAAAAAAAAAATTGAAATCCATCCACCCCCCCCCCAACTTGACCACTAGATCCGCCACTGCTTTACTTGGATTTTTTCGATAGACAAAAGTCGAAACTATAAATTGTAGATCAAGCAGATCCTTGCAGTCAGGATATACAGTAAAATCGCTCATTTGTTAATTGATTTGTATATTCTCTGGTAAAATTGAACTAAATTTATAACAAAAAACTTGAGAAACTTGCATAACACTCGTATCTTCATAATGTTACCTGATAAGTATCTGTATCTTTAACTTGGCAAGTGCGAAAATTTCTTTGTTTACTTTTTCCCGCCCATTGTTTTACCCTCGCGTCGCGCCTCTCCGCACTCTTTATTCGGTTGAGAGGTCTCCCAACCACCTTTATTCGCCACTGCAATCACTTAACAACATGCCCCCAAGACACGACACACACACAACCGTCAAAAAACACAAAAAAAAAACAACTATGTAAAGTAAACATTTTAATTAAGAAAAAAGCCAAACGCAACTTTTATGCAGGTAAAAGTAAAGTTCATTTCCTGCTTGCTTTTCTTGCGCTCTCTCACTCTCTCATTTAATTAAATACAAATAACAATTAACATTTACTTTATATATTATGTATATATATATGTATATAAGTATGTATATGATATGAAAAAACATAATTTAAGTTTTTTAATTAAGAAACGCTTGAAACTTTGCCATGAGAAATAGCGACACTTTTATGAATTGAGACATTAATTGTCATCGACTATGAATAACGCTGATGGCCGATGGCGGGATTAGACTCGATTTGATTTTTTTTTCTCTCTCTTTTGCCTCATTACTTTTCCATTTTGGAGCTGTCAATTTGCCGCCTGTCACATGAAATTGTCCCAAAAATTGTTGATATGCAAATCAAAGTTGTTGCTCTTGTGTCTAGAGCTGTTTATTGGTTTTATTTATTATTTTTTTTTTGTTTCCCGCGCCCCCCTCACTTAGTTTGGCGATCGAAAATAATTTTCATATTTAATTGACAGTGTGTAACTGTTGTTGGTAGCTTTCCATTAGAGCAAGTTGTCACCGCTTGCTGAGAAAATAGATTGAGATACCCTTGCATTGAAAAGGGCAGGGTATATAAGACAAATTAGCAAACAATGTGGGATTCAAAAAAGCAAAGCAGATTATACAAATTGAATATTTGATATAAATTTGTTTTATTTTTTGGAAAAAACCGATTAAAGGGAATAAACGAACTTGTTTCCAGAGCTGAAGAAAATGATCTTGTGCTAAGTTAATTAAAAAAACTATAACTCAAATTCGACCTTTAATTCATTAAACGTTATATAAAAAATAACTGAAAGAAATGAAATAAATGGTAACGAATTTTGATTGTTCTTTAAATTTCTTCTTCAAACAAATGATGGAAAAATACAAATGGAACTAGTTTCAGTTTCAGTTGCTGTGAACAAAAGCTTTGTTGCTTATTTTGTATTACATAATAAAGATTTAAAAGAAAAGAACCAGTTCCGTGAATTAAAAAATGGCTATAAAAAACGAATGAGCAAACTTTGATCTAAACATTATATAAAAGATTAAAATAAACGAAAAAAAATAACATTAACAACAGTGTTCTTAATAATTCGTTATACCGCTAAAATGGCAATAAATAATTTATGAATCTTAGAAATCGCTAATATGATAATAAATAATTTATGAATTTTACCATATTTTATGACCAATTATATTGTATGTATGTTTATTGTATTTGCTTACATTTAGGTAATTTAGTTAATATCATGTCTATAGTTTTTTTTTTAGTTTCTTAGGCTTAGCTAGATAAACACTTTGGCTCATCGTAAAACAAAATCAATGAACTATAAAATACACTATGTATAAAAGATTTAGTTACACGGCATCTCTAAGTCTAAGCCCATTTGGTAAATATTTACTCACCACCATTTGCTTTTGCACTCTAAATTAATTTAGTTGACCATAAATTCACATGACAGATTTCAACATTTCATAAATAATATAGTATGTGATAAAAAAATAAAAAAAGAAGCAAAGATATATAAGTAGAATTTCATTTTACTAATGATCATATAATCTATATATATATATCTAGTTTGCACGGATATAAGTTCAACTCATGACAACCTTTAAATTCAATTTTCATTCTCCTGTTTTATGGTTTGTTTTAGCTTTTTGGGCGTGTTTGTCGTTTTTTTTTTTTTTTGCCGTTTTTTTCTTTTTTATTTTTGTCTGCCGCCTCACTTAATGGCAACATGTTTTACAACATTATTAGACAGGCGGCGGCTATGCCAAAATCCGTTTCCCTTACGCCCCCTCATCATCATGCATAACCGTTGGGGACCAGCCAAATTTTAATTACCAATATTTCCAGGTGTCGAATCGACGACCCACACCGTTTGGGGGGCAACATTTTGCATTTTATGACAGGCCGAAATGGATATATGTTTGTATGTAGGTATGAAAAACAACAACAATAACAGCAAGAGCAAAAAAAGATTAAAAAAAAAAACCCAGGCTATCGGCCAGTCAGAATAGAGAAACATATATGTATATATGTATGTATGTACATATATATTAACATATACTTTATATGGTGGCTGTTGGCTAATTAGCGTTTTCAGGTGACAAACATTTCTAAATGGCTTGTAATTGGCAAACATTTTGTATAACCCATTGATTTATTAATTTCATGCGATTTAATTGAATTGTTGTCATTGCGGTCGATTTGTGTGGTCGGTGTCTAAGCCTCTTAAATGCCAATCTTATTGCAAATTCCAGGTGAAAATATCTTCTACGATGATTATAGGTACACATAAAGGTTGGCGGGGTGTGCTGTGAGAAAAGGGCGGTCTACTTATCAGCTTAGAATGTGGCCGAAAATTGTCGGTTTTGCAATATGGTTAAGACTTTAAACATGAATATCGACATTTATTTTGATTAGATAATTTGTACTTTTAGCTGCTTGTCTTTAGTTTTCTGTTCGGTTTTTTTTTTTACTTTAATGATGATTGAGTATTAGGGTGACTCTTAAAAGCCAAATAAATTGTCATTACTTGGCAATTATGTGAGTTATTGATTTAGTAACATTTTTTGGGGTTCAGAATTATTTTGGCAAATGTAATTTTTCCAGCGTATTAATGACTTTTGATAATGTAATATCTAATACCTATCATTAGCACTTAATTACAAACTTGAACACGACCGATATATTTATGTATTCAAGGAGCATAAACACTTTATTGATCAGGATTATTATTGAAGTCAAAACTAAAGAGGTCGTTTGAAATATAAAGGACTATTTAAAGGACTTCTTTTAGTTGAAAGCAAACAATGCGACAAACAACTTGCGTAATATAACATAAAACGATTTTCAAATCAAGTTACATTACAATTGTGTAGCTGAGTCGATTATTTATAATCCTTTTATGAAAAATATAAGTTAAAAATATGTACAAAATTTAATTTAAAGCCAAAACCATTTAAAGTTTCAGTTTGCATTAGGTAACATTTAGCAGAAGATATATTTAGTAATTATAATTAATATAATTCAATATATTCAGCAATTAAGAACTTATATTCAACTAAAAGATAATTTGACATTAAATTACCTTATTTAAGTAAAAAAGAAAAAGAAATTTAGGCTTTTTGGAATATTTCCTTTGATTTATAATTTTTTTTTTTTTGTCTTCCTTTTTACTCTCTCTGTGTCAACTTCAATTAGGAGCTTTCTTTGATTGTTCCTTCTGTATATATATATGTTTGTATATATATTCATTAGTCTTTGTCTGGACATTCGAGGGTAGCCCGCATCATTAGCAATTCTTTTTTCACACTTGGCCATAACCGCCCCATTGTTACCTTCTGGTCATTGGCCCTGCTGTCTTTGGGGACTGTTTTTTTACAGTTTTCATTTTATTTTTACATTTTTTTTTGTGTTTGGTTCTCTCTCTTTTTTTGGTTTTTTTTTTTGCCCTTGGGCGCCTAAAAAGCGGAACGCAAATCATATTAATTTGAATTAATGAATTTAATTGCTACAAATTAGTATGGGGAAAGACCACCAAAGCCGACAAAACGCCGCCAAAGATATGCATAAATAAAGATGGCTTATATAGTACCATACGATATATATGAGTTTATAATGATCGAAGCCGTTAGTGGCAAATTCTCTTGTCCAGTATATACATATATACAATATATAATTATGAAAATTGCTGTGCAAAATGATTTCCTACCTTCTTCTCCTCTCCCAATTCTCCACAAAAGTCGCAATAATATACTGAAATTGTTGTAATACTAATAAAAACAACATTAGACAAATGGAGCACGTCTCCATCTAACAACAACAAACGAGTACGAAATCAAATAGATAATCTCTCTGTGAGGCAATAAAAGGTAGCAGAAATATATATATGTATAAAAAGGAAAAAAAAAACAAATAAAACGTAAAAAACAAATAAAATACAGAAGCCGCACAAAGTGACAAGCAACGACAATCTGCTGGATAAATGTATTGCAGTTGCTACATTATAACAAAGAGAGTCGAATTCTGAATACCCTAAAATATTCTTGAAAATAATTGAAATTTAATGAGATTAATCGAAGGCTCAACAATATTTATTTTTCAACAATTAATTAAAAATTCGAATTTTATTATTGATTAAATCTAATTAAATTAGAAAATTCATTTCGCTCTCATTATTTATATTTTTGAAATGATATTACTATATCAATAAGAAACTCTTAATGTTGAAAATTAAATATATTCTATATTTTAATTGTTTAAGAAACAGTTTCTATATATGTATGTATATATATATGTAGCTAATGTTGCTGCTTATTGAAATATGAAAATATTATTAAGCAAACCCTTTAAATATTTGCAAAATTGTCTTGCCAACACTTGACTTGCTATAATCCTATTGTCAAATTCAATCACAATTGACTTAGTATATAGCTAGCTAAGGAATGAACATCCAAAAGACAACTGTGCAAGGATATATATGGACAAAGAGAGAGAGAGAGGGAGAGAGAGAGAGACAGAAAAAGAGACAGATATTGGCTAACTTCTCCTGTATTTTGGTTTCATTGTCGCTTTTTCTTTGTTTTTGAGTCTTTGGCAGTAGCCATAACAACAAGCTAACTGAAACCGAAACTGAAACTGAAATCGAAGCTAAAGAAGCTGTGGCATCAGCAACAGCAACATGTTGTTGGAGTTGGTCCCATGTAGTCAATGTAGCGACAACATTCGCGGTATCTCATATAGCATATCAGTTGCGACTCTACCACATGGCTCACGCACGCTTCCACGCTTTTTGCTTGTCTTTATATTTCTTTTTTTTCTTTTGCTTTGTTGTTGTCGTCGTCGTCATCGCCATTGCAATCATCATCATTGCAGTCACCATCATCATCCTCGTCATTGGTAGCCATTTTAGCTACCGGTTTTACGCGTCAAAGTGCGCGCATAACTTTTGCCGCATGCCGCATTCAACGCACAAAATTGTTGCTGCTGCCGTTGCTGCTGCTGTTGTTGCTGCTGTTGTTGTTGATGTTGTCCTGCCAGTTGCTCTGGCCAACAACTACAATTCTCGCCTCTTCATTACACATTCCCTTTTGTTTAAATTTCATTCAAAAGAGTAATTTTAAGTTACATAACTTTAGTATAATGTTTAACTATAAACCAAAAAATGGCATTTATAGATAAGGTTATTTTCAAAAACTTTTTGGTAAAATTTGCAAAGATTTTTTTTAGATATGTAAGTCTAGACTAGTATCTTTATTTATGTAAGCTCTTATTTCAAAATTAGCTTTATTAGAGCTTAAATTTTCATTTCCATATATGTTTGCATGAAAATGAAAAGTATTTTTTCCAGTGAAATCTGAACCCCTTATTTTTAGGGTATTTAACCGTTCTAATTCCTTGTTAGGGTATTTAACCATTCTAATCAAATGAAATTCCTCGGTTTTGCACTTATGAATTCCTTGTTAGAGCCAATTTTGGTCCAGTCGTTTCTATTGTATGTATGTGACTTGCATGCGGGGTGTGTGGTGTGTGTGTGTGCTTATGATTTGGCTTTACTATAGCTTTGCCATTTCATTTCATTTCAGTACATTCCATTCTCTGTTTTTCGTTTCATTATATTTTCCTTTTCATTCAAGTTGTGTGAGATGATTGCCAAGTGAACCTTTGTTAAGTAGTGTAGAGAGTAGCAGTAGTATAAGTTTTTTGGGTTTTCTTTGCTTTTCTTTTTTCAACATGCTTAAGTTCTGCACTTGCATAACATATTTTCTTTTATTTTCTCTTTTTTATTTATTTTGTTAGCTGACTCAAAACACATTTAATGCATTTTATCTTCAAGTACTATCCAACAAACTCAACACTCAAAACTTTGCTCTTTTTCTACTTTTCTATATACATATAATATAAATCATTCATAGCCAAGTCCACTACTTTTTTATGCCATTCCCGATAAGCTGTGCACCCTTCCCCCACTCTCTCTCTTTCTCTCACTATCTCTCTAGCCATCTCTTCTCTATTTCTTTTATTCTCTATGGTCAATTTCCAATGCCAACTAATGCAACTTGGACTTGGATAAATTATGTTAATATCATAGCCAGTTGCTTGGTTTCTTTTTCTTTACCTCTTTGTCCCCTCTCCCCACCTTCTCTACTCTCCTTTTTTTCCCTCATTGGTTTTCTCTTTCGCTCTTTTACTACTGGGGCTTCTTAATAACTTGACAAATGGTAGAAAAATGCGGCTCTTGGTCGACTTATAACAACAACACAACTCAACTTCTTGGCATATAATTTTGCGCAAAAGCGCAACAAATTGTTAATTTTCTTTTCTTTCAACATTCATATTCCCTCTGTTACTTTATTCTTCATCTCTTTCCATGTCTATTCTCTTGCTTCTTTGGTTATACTTAAACCGGGTTAATTTGCATATTTTTGTGCCACTTTTAAATAAGAAATAATTGTTGAATATAAAAACGAACAACAAAAAAATATGATAATAAATGCCTAGGACAAATGAAGCTAATTTTTCACTTGCTTTTTAAATTTCACAGCAAAAAAAAAAAAATAAAAATTCAAAAGAAGAAAACTTTAATATACTACAAAAAATTTTTTTTCTTTCTAAATTTTGATGAGGATTGAAGATGTTGATATGGTTAAAAGATGATAAAGTTAAGATCATGGATCATATGGATGCAGTTTGTTAGTTAAATAATAAATTTATTGTTCGTTAGTATTTATTTATTTTATTATGTTTTATTCATTGAATTTGAATAATAATAATAATTAATTTAATCAAACAGCCATAATGCAATGAAAATTAAGATGGATATTTTGTGTTTTCCTTTACAGTGTTGCAAAGCTGTATTTATTTAGTGTTAGGTTCTTTAGTATTGACAATTACAGTGTAAAATATAAAACAGAAAATGTTTTCATGTTAATAAAACTCGAAAATCATTGCGATTAACAAACATGGGCAATTTTGTTAAAATTGTAAATGATTGCTGGTTTCTGTTTCAGTTGATTCGTTTTACTTGACTCTTTAAGATTATCGAAAAGTTTGTAATCTTATTTACTTTGACTTAATCAGAAGTCACAGAACTATTTATTTTTGCAATTGCTGTTTGATCTCAATTTGTATGCCAAACGCATGGCAATGGTCTGTGTCGAAGGCATTTAACATAAATTAAATGCACACACACAATATACGAGACGAAAAACAAAATAAAAAAAATAAAGAAAATAAAGAATCTCATTCTTTAAGACATTTATGTATGTATGTACATATATTTGTAGGTAGGTTATATTTGGCCAGGTGGGTGATGATGATTCATAGGCAAAAAAGGGAAATCCATCAAATGAGCTGCCAACGTTTAACGCAGTCAATACAAATTGGTAGCTTCCCGTTTTTGGATGTTCGTTTATTTACTTGACAAGAAGAAGTGTTTGTTGCTGATGTTGTTGTTGTTGGAAACAAGATTGTAGAAGGGAAATATTGGATGATGGGAGGAGGGATATATAAGAGGATATATATATGTATTTGTTTATATGTCTGTATGTATATGTATACGTACGTCCTATCTGGTGAGCATTATTCAATGTTTTGCAGTGAAACGTGCGCAAATTACAAATTCAATGCACGTAGCTGACGGCGAAGCTTGGAGCCTTAGTGAGAAAAGGCTCTTTTGGCCGGTTTGGTTGTCTCTCGATGGTTGTCTCTCAACGGTCTCGGTCTCGGTCTATGTTTACTCAAGCAACAGCTTTTCTCTTCTCACTCTATTACTCTCTTCTCACACTCTTTTCCTCGCTTTCACTCTACCGCTGTCTCTGTCTCTGTCTGCCTCAGTCTCTATCACACCCAACTGACGACACATTAAAATAATGTATTTTTAAATTTAACATTAATTGTCGTTGAATGGTTTTTGTATGGAGGTTTTGGGCCTGGTGCTTGGTGCTTGGTGCCCGGTGCCTGGTGCCTGTTCCTTTCCATTTACCGTTCGCTTTTTGTTCATTGGGGGTACTCAAGGAGTGCCGCCTGGTCTGTCTGTCTGTCTTACTGTATATATGTCTGTCGAGTGCATTAAGTCATCATTTTGGGTTTTTCTTATTTTCCTTTACTGGTACCTCATCCTCATCTTCTTCTTCTTCTCCTTTTTATGCCGTTCGTTTGGTTTGGTTTCAGGCAAAGATTTTTTCATAAATCGTTTGGCTCTGCCTTTTAATGTTTTTTGGTTTTCTTTATATATATTTTTTTTTTCTCTCATTTTTTTTATTATAATGTGAGGAGTGTTGGGAAAATATGTTTTTTATGGCTTTGGCATTTTGCATGCATTAGCGAAGTGTCTGTTTAAGAGTGGGAATATTGGTAAAGGGGTGGAACGGGAAGGGGGAGGGCAGTTTAAGTGGCAGCAATTCGAATTTGTTCATCCTTTATCGATTTAAAATATGCAAATTTTTACCATATTACTGTTTATTTCAGCAACTAAAATCATTTAATAGATATTTTCCATAAATAAATCTTTGTCCCATAATCGATTTGACTATCAATAAGAAGAAATCGATTAAGCTATTAAGCGTGAGTGCACTTTTTTTTTTTTTTTTTGTTTTAATTGTTTGTTTTCGCAAAGGTATTTAAGCATTATCGTAAAACATCGATAGATAGTTTTTTTATTTCAATTTTTTACGATGACTGATATGGAATAATGATTGATAGTAAATAACATGTAATTAAACATATTTCAACGAATCAGACAATGACTAAATATATATGTATTTATACATATGTACATACATATATTCATTACATACACGTACGTATCTCTCGGGTGATTCCATTATTCAATTGGTTTACATCTAATGGATTTCAGTTAATACAAATTATAAGCATATATCACTCGATTTTCGTTTAACATTTGGCCCACACAGATGGCCGATTTAAACATTTATGTTCAATCAGCATTCCGCTAATTCGCAATTTCCCACTTGACTGCAATAATCCGAGTGTTAAGCCTATACCTACTAACCTCACTTTACGAATACGTCACTCCCCCATTTTACCATCTCACCATATCTCAATTTCTATCGTGAAGTGGATTTCCCATTCCAACAAAATGGGCCATCAACAATAGGCCCGGTTAATGTCTGGCTCTTTTGCCTAAATTGTCCATGACTTTCATTCGATTTGACTAACAAGCCATAATCATGTGCTGCTGTATTTAATTACTGGCCTGGTCATATTGGAAATTCAAGTGGTGGCGGGTAAGGGGGAAAGATAACCAAGCGACGCTTCCCTCTGCTACCAATTCTAATGCGCCATAATGCCAAACACAATTGAGTCATTAAGCCGCAATCTAATTAAGCCCCCAAAAATGTGAATTGAAGCCCAGAGAATGGGCCGACGAGAAATCCTAATTCTTCCCTTTCCATCTCTCCCTCCCACTCTCTCACACGCTGTGTCTCTATCTCTTTTTCTCCCATGCATTACGCGAATTAAATTTCCTTCATCTTCTGCCAAAAATTAAAGAAACGAAACATCGACTTGAACTTGCTCTTGCCTTTTTTTATGACACTTTAATGTGACCATTTTAGCTGCCATTTTGTTTAACATTTCATTTTCTATTTTATTTTTTATATATGTATGTATATACATACCTATTTTTGTGTTTTGTGTATTTTGAAAAAAAAAAAGATTTATTTCGTGTCTGGTTTAGACCACGTAGGTCATTAAATTGCTTAGAAATCGCGGAGAACTCACAATTTGGGCCTGTTTTTGAAATGAACCACAAAATGACTGTGAAACGGGCGGCACGCACTGTTACTACATGTACTTAACAGTGGGTCGAAATTGATGAAAAATTGGTATGAAAGAAAAATAAAACCACAAACTACACAAATTAACATTATTAGAATGTTTCAAAGTTTTTATTCCGATCAATTGATTTTTATATTTTATAAAGAGAAATATTATTTTGTATATATTTAAATAAAATTTGTATATTTATTGCACTTTCAAAACAAAAGTAACAACAATGAAGATTAGTTTCGGTTTTAACTTCAATATAAAAGATTAGATAAATTCTTCTTTGATTAGCCGCTTGGCTTTTGTTAAATACAACCGATTAAATCTTTTGTTTGATTAAAGCGATAAATCTGTATATATTTGTATACATATAAAAAGATGTTGATCGTAAAATTTTTATATTCAATCACTAGAAAAATCTCCTTCTGTTTCTCATAAGATTTTTATCGTTTTATCGTGGCTTTTTTTCTTCATTTTTTGACCCACTGTTTTTTCTAGTCCATCACTTATTTCGGGTTTCATTTGGGTTAAGTTTAGTTTTTTTTTTTTTTTTTTTTGGGGCATCGTTGAAATAGATACAGTTAATGCCACAAATGATGTCTAATGACGGTTTCGTCTTACACGATGAAATTGCTTTCAAAAGGGGACTGGACTACTTTGTGGAAGGAATGAGGCTCGCTTGTGGTTTAGAGTTGAAAATTGTTCTTGGCTTTGTCTGAGCTGAGTCTATTTAAGTGTCAGTTATTTATGATGAGATTCTCTTTTCCCTTCATTTAATGTTTATCTCTAGTTTTTTTTTTTGCTTTGTTTTTTTTTTGTGTTTTTTTGCCAATTTTTGGGGGCTGCTGGTATAATGGATGAGAGTTCAAGGTCGAAAATCTTGTCATAGTCCAGTCGCTTTGACACGGTACTCACCTTCAACTTTAGCCAGAGCCAAAACGGATATTGTTTGGAGTGCGGGAACCGCCCAAGCAACCAAATGGAATAAATGTGATTTATTTTCAATTGCCTCGTGGCCCCATTTGAGGCCAGCAGCCAGGAACCAGGCGAATGCCAAGCACGACCACCAGGCAAATGCGGCCATGCAACAGAAATACAATGCCATGAATAACACGGTGCAGGCGGTCGTTTGACGATGACCCTGTGTGCCGGAGAGAAAAGGATGTGTAAATAAAAAATGCGAAATATTCGGGAAAACGTTGTGTGTGAGTGTGTGTTTGTGTTTTTTTTTTTTTTGTTTTTTTGTTTTATGCGATTGTTTTCTTGTTCGTCTTTTTGCATTTGGCTTACCTGCGTTATGGTGGACATCATCTGCAAGCGTCCCAATTTAACGGGCGGCGGAAATGGCTCACGACACGAAACCGAATCGCCAGCACCCAATCCAGCCACATAGGCACAGCCTACCACAAGATAGCAAACGGCCAGAAAGACAATTGCCCGTTCTGGATAACGAAAACGCGACGAGTCAATCAGAAAGGTGAGCACCTGCAGAGAATAAAAAACATTCACATAGTGAGAGAGATAGAGATATGATAAATTATATAAAAATATAAATTTAAATTTAATTAAGGCAACTCTTTGAAGACGCGCTTTAACCGGTGAGTCCCTTAAAAATGCATTAGGGTGTAACTCTATTAAGGATCTCACTTGCCTGGTCATTAGGCAATACACATTAGCTGATTGCGATTGTTGTGCCATTTATTTAACGATTTGCTCATTTCTAGCGAAACTCAATGTTTACCCTACAATTGGGTAAAAGGATAGGTGGGGTGATGATGGGGAGATGACCTTAATGAGACCAAGTTTCTTAACATTTATTTACTAAATAGAATTTTGCTTAATGTAAGAAAATTTTTCTTAAGATAAATCTCTGACATTACAAAGAAAGAATTGTTAAAGCGAAATAAAATGTTTTGTATAACACTTGTATAACAGCTATAGCAAGAAGTCATATACATTTATTATGGTTAATATAATAATATCTACTGTATAACAGTTGTTTAAAGAGGTGAGCAAAAGTTGTATAATAGTTTTCATTACACTCATTACTGTTATACTATCCAATTTACGATGCTGCTTCCGAATATTGTTATCAGTGTTGCATAACAGATTTAGCTGCACTAACAAGTATTTAGCTATAAACAGCATTTTAACTTTAATTAATAATTTATTCTCAAAGTTTGACAATAAATTTGTATTTAGAATTAACTTTTTCAAAATCAGACCACATAAAACAATTATTTAGTAATGTACTAATTGGTTGTATAACAACTTACTTATTGCATTAAAAGTTGTATAACAGTACAAGTTGTTGTGTAACAATTCTTGTAATGTCAGTGAACAGTTTATTGTTTTAACTGGAGGCGATGAATGGGATGTTGTGGGGTACGGGGGAGGGTATGTATGTATATAAAATTCAGCTTACATAGCAAAATGTAGAAATGAGAATATCTTTTACAATTACTCTCAATCTTGTCTACAAACTTGCTCAATTTAAACACATTATATGAAAATATATGTATAAATGTATGTGTGTACATATGTATGTATGTATGTGTGTAGGTGTTGCCATAGTCAAATGTTTTGGTGTTCCGCCTCCTTCCCCATCAATGCAGCAAAAGGAAATCGCAACACTTTGCAAAACTCAAAAGAGAAGAAAATCATATGAAATGAAACGAAGCTTCACTTGAGATACGCATAATTTTTGGGCGAGGCACTTAAAAGGAGACAAGAGACATAGAGACAAGGACAGGGACAGAGACAGAGACATAGAGTCTCGTTGTTGGTTGTCTGTCGCTAGTGTCGTCTATTCGAGGAGCATTTTCTGCTTTGCTGCCTGGTTGCTTGGCTGCCTGGCTCCCTGCTTATTTCATTTCATTTCATTTCATTTGTAGCTACATATTCTACAGTGACACCACGCCCCTTTCGCCCACCTTAACCCATGGAAAAACGCCCCGAAATGAGCAGCATGCGTGGAGCATAACAAATTGAGGAAAATGGTAAAAATATCCATCCAAAATAGAGCAGCAGCAGCAACACTCTGTGTCTTGTCATCGTCATCATCTCCCTGCAATCCTTTTCCTGTTGTTTTGTTTTTTTTTTCGATTTTTTTTTTTTTTTTTAGAAAGAATTGTTTGGCATAAATAAACAATTCAATTCAATTTTTCGTCTTATTCGCTTTGCTTTTTTTTTGTGTTTTTTTTTTATGTTATGTTGTTGGAAGGAGTTACAAAGTGAAATAGGAATAAATTTTACATGTAAATGAGAGACAGATAGAGCAGACAAAGCCAGTGTGCGTAGGTGGAAATTAGATGTAAGCAAAACCAAAAAAAAAAGATAGAAACCTAAAGAAACTATAATTTAAGCCACGACAAAAGCTCGACAAATGTTGAAATTGTTAGGGGGGAAGAGTGCGCTTTTTCTACTATTTTTTTCCGTTGTTTTGTCTTTGGGTTTGTGTTCATGAATTATTCAAAAGGTCTTTGGATTGGGGGAGAGGGTAATAATAATAATAATACCCAAACCGCATTATGCAATGGGAACAACTTCCCACACACACACACACACACACACGCACACAAACACAACTAAAGAGAGACAGAAAGACAGACACATAGTGTCTAACTTCACTCTGATAGTTTTGTAATGAACAAATTAAATGGCTTTGCTTAGTGAATTCTGGGTTTGGCTTGGGTTTTGGTTTCAAAATGGTAATGAATTTATTTAAATGGCGCGTAATCAACCAAGGCGGAATAAAGACGGGGAGATAGAGAGAGAAAGAGAGAGAGAGTGTGAGGGAATGTTCTATGTTCATTTTCTATATATATCTGTGTGTGGGTAGAAAATTAAGTTGACATTTGTTGTAATTGCTTTGAAAAGGATAGAATGAATTGTCAGCTTTTTGCCATGGAGAATTGGATAAAGTTGAACTTATTTTATAAAAGACAATTTTTTAAAATAAACTTAAAGTTTTAAGATCCAACAAAGTGATTGAAGTAATCTATATTTAAGTATTAAACTAAATAATATATTCGTCAACTTGAATATGGAACTAGATTTTTTATTTGGCGAAAATGTAGTTAATTGTGGTTTAAAAATCGATTGTGAGCACATAAATGTTTGAGATGGTTACCGATTAATTTATCGACACTTTGCTTCGATTAACTTGAATATAGTTAAGCTGTATTGAGATTGGCTCAGATCTTCACATAAATATAAGTATACAAATATATAAACTATCATTTTAAGACCTAATACAAATTACTGTGTATATAAGATATACTTCCATCCCCCAACGGAGAAAGATAAATTTTCATATTGAGATCCATCACAAAATCAGAAATAATTAAATAATAAATATATGATTTAATGATTTCCAAGATGAGAAAAATATTTGACGATCATCATCAGAAATGATAAGAGAGTTTAAGCAGCAATTAGCCAGATTGGAATTAATTTTAAATGCTATATCTAGAACTTCCTTAATAAATATTATAGTATTTTATTGTTTGATTATTTACTATTTTCTCTTTTATCTTTTCCATTTTCTGCAGTTTTCCTGACAGTCGCACCAAACCGCATACTTTTCACTTTATTCTGACATGTTCTCGTAGAACTTTCTCCCAAATGATACGTCAAACTTATATCTTTACAGTTATCCCTTGTGAGTTTAGTTGAGCTATGCTGTGTGTTTTCTCTTGCTCTGTATCAACTAAAATATAAACCAACACATTTATTTCAATTTCGCGCAAAAGTCAAACTAAAACTTAACTAAACAACAAAATAATATATATGTATATAAAAAAAGATAATAAAAAAATAAATGCCTCAACTTTTCGCTCTGCCTGTAGACAGGTAAAACTTATTGCCATCGAGAAAAAGCGAGAATGAAATATTGTGGAATAGAAGAAGGGAGGGGTAGTAAAGTGAACAACTAGAGAATTTCAAACAACAACTGTCAACAATCAACACCTTTTTCATTAAACGCATTAGATGAGATGAGACAAAGTCTCCATGTCTCTCTGTCCCTGTCCCCATCTCTGACATGACATTTGTTTTTCAATGAAAGCGAAAAGAGGAAATGACATTGGAAAATGGACTTGCGGGGTAAAAAAGGGGGGGTTCTATCTCTGGTACTGCTGCTGTGATGAGTGGTGCTGATATAGGGTATAAGGTGTAGAAATGGTGTGTGGGTTACACAGGTAGGTAGGTGCGTCTAGCTGTGATATTTGTTAACAACACTCACTCATTCAGTCAGTCAGTCACTCAGTCAGTCAGTCAGTCAGTCACTCACTCACTGAGCAGCACGTTGTTGACTTTGATGACTTTTCTTAATTACAAAACCTGAAACAGAAACTCAGCGAAACAGGAGCCAGGATACAAAGAACTAAACAACAGGATGTGAATAAATATGCACCATGGCATACCAATTCTGCTTATTTTTTCATTGTTTCTTCTTTTTTTTTTTGTTGTGTATATAAACAGAGATATAAATAATTGAGTAATAGAAAAAAAAGTTAAAACTTTAACTTGTCTTCTAGAATGCAATGAAATCTGTATACAAAAAAAATAACACAGATTGCAGGAAACGAATTGTTGTGAAATTTCACATTTTAAAAATTACAACTAAATTAGATTAAAAAAAACTTTTAATGAGTGAGATGTAAAGGGAAACGATTAAAAAATGGCTGAAAAAGGATTTAAAAGACCTCAAATGACACCTGATGGAAAATAAAATACCTCAATTTAATCTCCTCAAAATCGGCTAACTTTATATAATCTTTATATAATCATTAAATGACGTCATTATACTGCTAGGTTGATAAGCTTAAGAATGACTATTTTATAGTAGATCTTCTCTACCTACCACAGGGTATTTAATTAAAAAAAATCCGACTATTCTTATGAAATATGTTTTTTTCCAGTTCCCGTTTTACATAAAACTATTAATTGATATAAAATATGCAAACTCAAATGACAACCACATAAAATGTCAAAAATAAAATCTTGCCACAAACATTTACCGCAATTTATGCCACAATCATTTATTTTTTTATTTATCTCAACCTGACTAAAAGTTTATGTTAATAGTTAGTTATTCTAAATAGATGAACACACCCCCTCTTCTACATAACTAAAACCAAACAAAAAATAAAACCAAAAAAAAAAAAAATGGACAAAAAACTGTCTCTATGCTCTTTGTTGTTGCTTTTTATGCAAATGTTTTTTCATCTAATTTATGCGAAATTCAAATTTGACAAACGCCGGCAAAGCTTCACAAAGCTTTGTGTGGCTTTTAGTTTTCAACACTCCAAAAACAAAAAAATAATAAAATTCGAAAAAAAACGAGGAAAAAGCTGACAGAAAACTGAAGGGAGGAGTGAAAATTTAAGTTTTTGGTCTGAATTTAATGACCTGTTTTTTTTTTCTATTTTTTTAAAATTTATGAGCCACAGCGGCGTTGAAATTGAAATTAAACATTAAAGTTTAACCATCATTTTGAAAATCCCCAAAGAATTGTGTAGAGGGGAGTGGATAGAATATTTAAGTTAGTTTCAGTTTAGTTTCGTTTACTTTTATTTTAGCCACAATGCCCAGTACCCATCACTCAATCAATTAGTTTCGACTTTATTTATTTAAAACTGCAAAATCCGAGAATGTCAATAATAAAAAAGATTGTCATAGAAATGCCAAGTACAAAGGCAAACAAAAATGCAATGGACTATTCTATTTGCCGGTACACCAATATTTTTACACTGGTGACAAATAAAATCTGCATACACATGGAAATAAAAACATATAAAATTTGTAATGCAATTGATGTCTTTATATATATGTACATATAAGGCATATTAATTGGCTATTATTATTCCAATCACAAACTATTGGCAGATAGTGACACTATCTGATTTAAGTTTTATAATTTATAAATGAATTTAAAGAAATTGTGTGAATCGATTACAATTATAATTTATATTTCAAATTGAATTTGGTTCTGTTATTGACAATATTCTTTTCGAAATTTAATTTTCTACAAAAACCAAATATTTTCTTTCTCGATTTGCTGTTCCCTAGGATTTACATATATAGTAAAAATCTTGTTTATGATAATAATGCATACATATGTATGTATATTGTATATTACTTCTGTCATGATGGTATATTTTTTGAGATATTGAAATAAATTTTGATGTGGACAGAAAAATATTTCACTAAGTGTAGATTATCATGCATTCCAACAGTTGCAAATTTCTAATACGCTTGTGTATTGTGTGTGTCTCTGTGTGTGTGTTTATATATACATACATATATGTATGTCTGTAGATACATACATACATATCATCTATATCTATATCTATGCCTTTCATTGACATATTTTTTCTATCTATTTGTCACATGCATAGAGAGTTTATTAAAAACAACAAACATAACCCACATTCCACAAAACATTTTATATTGAAAGAGAGTAATAATGCAAAAAGAAAAAAAAATAAATTGAAAAGAAGAAACAGAAAGGAAAAGGACAAACACAAAATAGACACAAAAAAAGAGGACACAAAAATATATAGACTGATATATGTAGATAAAGATATATATATATATATTTATATGTCTACGTCTCTGTGTGTCATGGAAAATGTCAAGCCATATTAACTTTGCTACTATGAAAATGACACTGTACAATACAAAACAAAAGAAAAATATATAGATATATTTGATATAATGGCAAGCAAAAGTACATAAAAGATTACACCATTCTGAAAAAGGTCAACAAATCATATTTATAAGCATATAATTTACTTGCTCTGCATTAAAACTAATGAACTAAAAAATATTATTCAAGCATCACTTTAAAATCAATGAAAAATAATCTTAAAGATATAATCAATCATTCGATAGACTGAATATGATATATCCATAATACTCAATTCTCTTCATCTACTTTTCAATGCTGTGCCACATCTTCATTAATCTAACTTTTCCGGCTTTCACACATTGTCGGGAAGGGAGAGGGGGATGCTCACACCAGATACCCTACCTTGCCCTTTCCATCATCATCTTTTCAACTCTTCAAACATATGCAAATTAACTTTTTTTTTACTTTGACGCTCTCCTCCTCCTCATTTCAGGCCATCAAAAAATTTGTTACCTTTTTTTTTTATTTTATTTTGCAAAATTTGAATAAAAAATCAATTTGGTTGAATGAAAACCCCTACACTTCTCTTCCACACACAAAAAAAAAAATACACCATCTTTGGTAACTCTGTAATGAAGAAAAAGTCCATATAGCATATGTAAAAATTTGTATTCGTATTTCTATGTTATGGATATATGTATATGGAGACGCGATGATCATCTATCAAATATTTTTACCAGCTTCCTAGATACCGAATCCCGAAAAAAAAACACGTCATAAAGTTGTGCCACACATCCATCAACAGAAGCGAGGGGAATCTTTGGGAACATTGTCACTCGCAGTGCGACATGTTTTATCATTTTGTTTGTGTTACCATTTTTTATTTTTTGGTTTTTTGTTTTTACAACATTGCATGTAATTTGTCGTCCATTTTGAATGTAGCCAAGTGGGTATAGAGGGTAATGGAGGGTAGAGTATGGTGCGGTATGATGTTTTGAGAGGGGGTTGGGAGAAGAGACCCTCCTTCAACCAGTCAACCTTATATCACAGTATATGCAAATTATCATTTTTTGTGTTCTACACGCAGTCACACATACACATACACACACACACACACACACAGACAGAGATTTTCATTTAGCCTCCAGTTTTTTCATTTATACTTATATTTTTTTTTATGATTATGATTATGATTTTGAGTGTTCATTTTCATTTTTGCATTTTTCATGCATTTATCAGTTGGATGGATGGCTGCCTTTCACTTTTCCCCATTTTCATTTGTTCTGTGCAGATTTTTCTTTTTTATCATTATTTGTATTTTACGCTTTTGTTAAATACAAGTAAGGATAATGATGATACAGGGTGCTCCAATGTAATGTGAAAAGTAAAATTACCATATATTTTGATTAGTTTTTGAATCAAGTTTACTTAGAAAAATTCGAAATATGGAAAATTAATTTTTAAATTGAGTGCCATTTCTGTTTAGTGAGGATCTCAGGATAATTGGTAAATGTAAAAGATTAAAAATAATTTGTTTATATCAGAAATTACAATTATACAAATGTCCTTAAAATTTGTAAGTGTTCAATTACTCAACACTTGAAGATTTTTAAATTATGGCGCAAGTTATTATTATTTTTAGCTAATCGAATCCTTTGAACTCTTTTTCTATTTTTTGTATCTTTTTTTTTTTTTGTTTGTTTTGGTTGCAAAGCATTCCAAAATATCAAAGGGCATTATAATAATATTTGCACTCTACTTTGTTTTTGCTTCTTTTCTCTCCATCTATCATTTATTGTATATATGTATGTGTGTACATTCATACATTCCATGTGGGAGCCAAGTAAAAAGGATAACAAATGCCGCAGGATGGTGAGCCAAGTGTTGGAATATATATATTCTCATGTATATACGATATATGCATATGTTTAGTCAAGTTTATTGAAAAATATGCGCTGACAGGTAATATGTCAATGCGTGCAAAAGTGCCAACCGTTGCTCCATCCACCCACTAACCTCCCCCCTCTTCCCTTTTGCTCCATCATAATAGACTTGGCGTTATATCTCTCGTTTGTTCTTTGTGGCCCTGAAGCCATATTTATAAGCCAAAAGAGAAAAAAAGAAAAGAAGAAGGGGAGAAGAGAAAAAAAAGTGAAAAATAAAAATATGGCAGCACTCAGCTCAGCTCCTGTGTCTTGTCTTTTTATGATTTATCGTCATCAAATTGAAAATTGAGTGCCTGACAGTGGCAAAACATTTTTTTTTCTCGATTTCTCTGCTTTTGGTTTTTTTGTGTTTTCTTTTTTTTTTTTTTGCTTTTCTTTTTTTACTGGTTCTTTTTTCCTCTGTACTTACCGTAAAGAGGCAACTGGCCACACAGACAGCCGCCCAAGAGCCAACCCAGTACCGAAGAACGGTCCGTTCTCTTTCAGGAAAGAACATGGCATGACAAGGAGCCCCACAGTCATGTAGATCCTGGAAAGAGTGTGTAAAAGAATGAGAGGGAGAATGAGTAATGTAGAGTGAGAAAGAACATAAATTAATTGGAATGCTAAAGGGTAATTAATACGGCTTAAATTAAATGAATGTAAATAGATACATATATTTTCCGCAACATTTTTTTCAAGCTTAAGAAGGATATTTGAAATTTAAATAAGAGGACATAAACAAATTTGAAAGGAAGGTTGAAAATTATATTTATTATAATCGTATTGGCGATTCTCTAGGATAAGATTTAGATTTAGTACAAATTACATAAAGAGAGGTACCGCTCTTAGATATATGTTTTAATATATAAAGCTTTATTATTATATCTGATACATGGCAAATTCGCATGTAAATATCGTTAACTGTCGAGAATTATAGAAAGATTCAAAAGAGCTGGATTGAAAACTATATTTACAACCACAAAAAGGCTTTTGTTTAGATATTTATACCCTTCCAGAGGGTAAATAAAATTAGTCCGATGTTTGTAACGCATAAAAATAAGCATTTCCGACCAGGTAAAGTATATTTATTCTTGATCGCCATCAACAGCCAAGCCGATTGAGACATGTTCGTCTGTCCGTCTGTCTGTTTCTTCACACGATTTAGACATTAAATCTTAAGCTACATGGTTAAAACTTGGAACTGAACCTTTTTAGATAAGTAGATTTAGCAAGTTTAAAAATCAGTCGGATCGAACAGCTATAAGATATATTAAGATATAAACTAGAAGGATGGGCTAACTTCGGCCGTGCCGAAGTTCGTATACCCTTGCAAACTGTCTTTTTGATTTATATATAATTTGCCGGAATCATAAGAAAGTATATAAAACCCATCAAATATAAATTTGATGTCCGTGTCATAAAAAAAACAATTTTTTTTTCCCCGATTGTTCCTATGACAGCTATAGCATATAGTCGACCGATTCTGATAAAACTTAAAAGATATATTTCTTTTTATATAAAATTGTCAAATAACAAATTTCGTGACGATTGCTTCAAAAACACGCAAGTTATTGAACAAAAACTATATTTTTGACTGATCGTTCCTATGGGAGCTATATGATATAGTCGACCGATTTTGATGAAATTTGGTATATGTGTTGAGGATTATATAAAACTCATAAATACCAAATTTAGTGACATCCGATTGAAAAACAACTGAGTTATTGATGTTAAACCTTATTCCTGACCGATCGTTCCTATGGCAGCTATATGATATAGTCATCCGATCGGGATGATTCCGAGATATACAATGCCTGCAGCAAAAAGAAGCCTAGGTGCAAAATTTCAGCTCTGTAGCTCTAAGGGTCTCGGAGGAGATTGCGTTGATCCAGACAGACGGACAGACGGACGGACGGACGGACAGACGGACAGACGGACAAGGCTATATCAACTCAGCTCATCATGCTGATCAAGAATATATATACTTTATATAGTCGGAGATGCTTCCTTCTATGCGTTGCAAACTTCTGACCAAAATTAATATACACTTTGCAAGTGTATAAATATAGTTCTTTTTTTGGATTAAACTTTACATTTGGAGAATTTATTTTATTAAAGAAATCTTTTAAAAGTCTAAAACTGCAAGGGTATACAAGTTTAGCATTCAAAATTAGCTTATTTAATTTTTTTTTTATTTAAATATATGCCAAAAATATTGAAGGAAAAATTTGAATTAATTTAAACAGAAAACAATTACTTATAGATTATATGATCGCCGATCGATATATTTTATGATTTTATCGACATGTGTTTGCCTAAATTTTTGGGCTTATTTATTACAGGCAATCAATTTGATAGAATTCAATCAATTTTTCAGCTTAGCCTCAATTGAATGGTCTACAATTTGTTATTAGCCAAATTGCAAATACTCTGAAAAATTGCTTAAAATGACAGTTGAGATTTATCTTTTGATACTTTTAGATCCCTTATTTCCAGCTAAATTGACAACTCTCGGATAGAGTCCAAACAATAACTGCAATTTAATGACATTTGGTCAAAGTCCGTCTCCCCTTCACTTCACTTTACTTGACTCCCACCACCAATTCAACACACACGCACAACATAACTCAACCTTGAACTTCTCTTGGGGGGTAGAAAATTGCATTTTGTCTGAAATGTGGCAACAATGCCAAAGACTGAAGGTTTAGTATTTTTGCCCTACGTTGTTGTTACCCTATCCTGAACTGGCGCATTGTAAACCGCAAGAGATTTGAATTTTAGATAGAATCAAATGTACAGTTACACACACACGTACACACACACAGACAGGGGTAAAAAAATAGAAGAAAAGTTGGAAATTCTTGTATTGCCAACAGTCCAACAGGGATTGTGACTTTGAACCCATCATGAAAACATTTGCAGTTTGGCTGGCTAGTGAGGAAAGGAGTCAGCCAGCCGTCTGCCAACTGGCGTCGAAAACAGAAGCAGTCACGGGAGCTTTAAGAGACGAGGTAGGGCGATGAAATGGAAATTTGTCTGTCAAAGAGCAACCCCAGAATATACGCACACAAATATCTTTCATCTCTCTGTATATCACTCTCTCACTCTCTATCTGTCTGTCTCTCTCTCTCTCTCTCTCTCTCTCTCTCTATCTGTCTGTCTATCAGTCTGTCTCTCAGTTAGTGTTTGGGGCTTTATTTCAAATTCCCATTAAAAATTTAAAAACCCAAAACATCCCGCATCCTTGCTGCTCATCCGCTCCGCTTTTGGCAATCATCGTTAGGTTAGCGGCGCAAATTGCGTTTTCGACGCCCCCCAAAAAGAAAAAATATATAAAAAAAAATGAAAAAAAAAAATCCATATAATGATGTTAATGATAAGCAGGCAGCAGAGACGAAGCAGCCGCCAAAATACTGCTTCTACCCCTCTGGGCCATCTTTACGCATCAAGAATGAAATCCAACAATAACATAAACAAAAGTAGAAGCAGAAAAAAAAATGTATTGTGCATTAAGCAATGGCAACGACATTTATATACCCTATAAATAAAAGGATATCCAATTGAAAACAGATTATCTACTACGATGCGAAAGAGAAGGGCAAAATGGGATCACTTGATCACAAAAAAAAAAACTTTACTTAAAGTGTAATTATTAATCACTTGGAACTAGTAACTAGAACTAAATGATAATGTTGCTAAACTAAGAACTAAAATTACAGTAGAATTTCCACGACCTAAATATACCCGTTGATCCTCTATACATATAGGGTAAGAAAAAAAACTTTAGTAAAGAAAGAAATTGCCTGCAAGTTAGCCACATTTATTTTCAAATTATCCTTCGAGTTCTGTCGAGTAAGCTTGGAAAATTTAAATTTTAATGAACTCAACTTTAGTAAACGGGATTTGATTGGCCAAGACCTTTGAAGACATTTCAAGATTTACATTCCAAACAACAACAAAAGAAAACAGAAATAATAAAGAAACCAGACTTTAAATAAATTTATCATCTATTTATATAAAATCTATATGTATGCCTTTAATCATTTTAAATATTTATCGCATTTATTATTTTTGAGGGAGTTTATTTTATTTTTATCTCTCATTCTCGATCGCTTCCTGTTCTTGGCCAATGTATCCAACCATCCATCCATCTATCCATCTTGATTAAAGCAAGCAAAATCAAACAGACTGCCTACTTCTTCTGTCATACATTGGTAATTTTCTGTAATCTTCTAAGCCCATTCTTCTTCTCTTTCGAATATGATTCCTTTTGCTTCAACTCCTTTTTGTTTTTTATTCATTTTGGCTTTTTCTGCTAGAGGTAGGCGGCAACAGTTACAACAAAAGACCCAACTTGCACATTGACCACAACAAAAGAGTGAAGAGACTGCATTGTTAGCCCTGAGACAGACTCGGAAGTCGACAGTCGGCAAAGTCTATCCCTTTTTGGTCTGGTCTCTGGTCTATACTGTTTTGTTTTTTGCCCAGCCGGGCTTGACTCGACTCGACCAGGTCTACTCGGCATTGCCCTGCCCTGCCCTGCCCTGCTCTGCTCTGTGGGCTCCATTGTTTTCGATTTTTATGAGGCATGTATAAATAATTGCGCCCAAAGGCCGACGCCGACATAAGTTTTCATGCCCAGGCGAGTCGACAAGCGGCGAGCGACTAACTAAACTGCCCTTCAACTCCACTACCACCTTCCGATCCAGCTCCAACAACAAAATGTATTTCTTTTTGGCTGCTGGCTACAAATAAAATATATATGTATAGAATGAAAAAAAAAAATACAAATGATGAAGCTGTAGAAAGGGGCGAAGTGGTATGCGGGGTATGCCTGGTACTTTAAGGAGTTTTTAATTTATTATAGATAAATTTTATGGCCATGCAAAAGGTTTTTGTTTAGTCTCCTCGCCCTTCATTCACCCCACTACCATTTTGTTTTTGAGACGTTTTTTTTGTCTTTTTTTTGTTTTTTTTTTTTTGTTTTTGGGGGGCGTGTTGATGATGGGCCAAGCTGCAAATTATTATGAGTAAAGTTAGCGGCGATGAGACACCAAAGTCCGTCCATGGCAATTTTTAGCAGTTAAGATGTGCGGAATGCAGCCACAGTAAAAATTCATTTTAAGAGATTTTAAATAAACAGCAATAACTTTATATATGTATGTACATATGAAATAAAATAAAAAAAAAACAAAGGAAACCAATTAACAACAATTTGTTAATTGATTGCTATTCTTCATACTGCTGAATCTTTAATGGAAAGCAAACATTTTAACAACAAAGCTCGAAAATGCCTTAAAAAAATATTAAAAAACTAAATGTTTAATTTGCTAGAACAAACAATTCCTTTTTTAATTTTTTTCAAAAATTTGTGTTCCAAAACTTAGATCTAACCTCTATCTGAGTTCTATTTTATATTAAATTCTAATCAAATTTCAACAAAATAAATTAATTTCTAAAAGTAAAATTCTTAAAAACAATTTAAAATAAATATTTACAGCTAGATCTGTCAAATAAATCGTAATACAAATAAAGTAAATTTGAAACGCAAAATAATATATCAAATGGATTTTAGACTAAAGAATCTTTTGTATTTAGTTCAATTACTTAAAATGGCAGCTAAGTGAAACGATCATGAATAGAATTTTTGCTTATTAAAGCATCACACCATATCCAGACATTGGCTTTAATAATCTAGGATTAAGTATTCGATTAGAGTCTCAGACATGCACTTTGACTGTCTCTCAATAAAGTTAAGGTTCTCACTGTAAGCCCGGCCGACTGGCTGGCCGTCTGTCCACCTTCAGGCCCAAAGGAAACTTTATTTTCAGCCGAGAACAGAGTTTTGGCTGCAGGCGTCATAGAATGCTTGGACTTTAACTCTAACTCATTGCTATCTGGCACTCCTCCTCCCGACTGCCACAATGGCAGCCAGACAACCCTCGTCGACAGCGTTAATGATGGCGCTGTCTATGTATAGGTTTCTCCATATACATATATATATATCCGTATATTTATATATATTTTTTTGGGGGGTGTTGCTGACGTTGTTAAAGTCAAAATAGACAGAGCAACAGACAGGACATGAACAGGAGGTCGCAGCAGCAGGCTGAATGACTATAAGGACAAAGACCAATATGATTGTCCTAAGGGTTGATTCTCTTTCGTATTGCCAGGACCAGGACAGGCCTGTCATCTGCTGTTACTGCTGCTGCTGCTGCTGCTATTTCTGTTGTCCTTGGGGGAAGACGACTTGGCATTTGCCACTTGGCAGGGACAGACAGAATACACATGCATTCGAGTATAGGAAATGTTTACTCTTTTCTCTTTTTCTTTTTTTTTGCTCCTCTTCTTTTCGTAAAATTGAAATAAGGCAATTTTGAAAAGGAAATGGCCAAGCAGGATACGAAGTTCAAGACATTTTGTTGACCCACAAAAGAACAGAGAAATAACAACAGCAAAAATTTACCACTCATAATTTATTAATATTATCGACTTCGAAGTCTTCACAAAGCGGCACCAATACCAAAACTGAACCGAAAAAAAAGTCAAAAAGCCGCACAAATTACACATGTCGACACTTTATTAAAAGCCAAAAAGGTTTTTGTGTTTTTTAGGATTTCGATTTTGATAGCAGAAAGCATGGAAAGGATTCTCGTTGTATTTTTTCATTCCTTCCTTTTGTTGGTGTTGTTGTTATTCGGTTGTTTGGCTGTTTTTGTTTTTTTTTTTTGCTGTTGCGGTCGATCTGAACCCCAGGCTATAAAATGTCGACCCGTCCATATGTTTGAGCCATAAAAAGCAGAGATATAGGAGCAGGTTAGTAGAGAAAGGGATAAAAGGGCGGACGACTGATGGGGCTGGTGGCCTGACGGGCGGCATCCAACTTTTGGCGCGAGTTTCTCTTTGGGTTAACGCCCCTCATTTTGGTTTTTGCGTTTAACCCTTTCATGGCCAAATTGTTGAGGTCCTATACACCACATGCAAATGATGCCCGAAAGCAAATAAGAAGAATGAAGGGAAAAACAAGAGATGCAAACCAGTTTCTGGATTGAAGGGAAGAAGGTCGCGGAGCACTCTTCCTCGCATCTCATGTAATTTTAATGGTTATTTATAATGAGCGTCTGTTTAAAGTTTAAGTATTTTTATTTTGTATTTTGCTTTTTTTTTTCATTTTTCTTTTTTGCCAAAGGTGACACACAGCACCACAGCAAATTGAAGGACGTTCTGGTTCGCTTGGTTGCCATCCCGCAAATCTCCCTCCCTACCTCTTCCGCTCCCTCCCTCTCATCATATCTGTCTTCATCCACGGCCAGCCTGTTTTACCCTGCCCATGCCCTTGCCCGGAGGTTATGTGAATGTTGTCAGGTCATATGAAAAAAATACTAAAAAAGGTGTTAAGCCGGAGCGCGTGGAACTTATTTTTTTCCCTACCATCTACTCTACCCCTTAAATATGTATATGTACGTATGTATGTAATATGCATATGAGAAGGACCACAGGTGGCTCCTCTTTCCAAGCATCATTTGCCTTATTTTTTTTTCTTTAATTTTTTCCTCGGTCGTAATTAGGTTGAACACGTAATTAGCTATTGAAATTACGGGCAGAAAAAAAAGAGTTGTGAATATGAATTAGCAGGGTTTATGTTGTAAAATACCCCTTTTGTATTCATAAGTGAATATTCATATACCTATACTTACGTATGCATTATATATGTATACTTCCATTTTCAATCTTGATACAAATTGTGAACGAGAGAGTAGTTTATTTTTGAAGTTGAATTCATTATTGAATATAGAGCTTTAAGAAGAAATTAAGAAAAGTATTAACACAAAAATCAGCTCAATCTAAAAATGATAGTTTACGCTAGAATGAGGAAAAATATATAAAATAAATATATTTCCAATCGAATGCTAGGTAGTGGATAAATGCTGCTGTATAAAGCAGTTCTTACATATAGACTCTCAGTTGTCAATTGGAATTATAAATCTGATTGTTTATAATATGTAAGTTGGTAATAATAAATAAGAAAAAAATTATTAAAGGAAACAAATGTAGTTATATAAGGAAAACGATAACCTTACAGTAACACGACTGCATGGCGAATGTATTTCTTTGGCAAAATCTAGAAGTAATATAACTAATGTCAGACTAAAACCATTTGGGAATTGTAATACCAAAAAACGAAAAAATAAATAAAAACAATCAGAACAAGTACATTCAACTAATACTCTAACCTTCTGTGTTGCGAGTTTTAGTTTTTCGAATTTATATATTTTATTCATCAGCTTGTAAACTTTTTGTAATAAATTTTTATTGCTTTTGTTTAAAATTGTTTAAAATCAAAAATTAAGAAATTTAAATCAGTTTTTAGATTAAGATTAAAGCCAACAAACATAAAATAATGGGATAAAATTTTTTTTTATATATATAATGATCGCTTGCCAATGGGCTACAAAAACAATTTTGCCATAAAAATTGTTTTAAACATTTTTAGCTAACCGAATTTGAGTATTATTATCGAGAAACAAAGTTTGTTCTATCTCCTCCTGTTTGCCACATAACATCATGGCCAGACACGACAACTTGACTCGAAACTCGGCTCAAACTCTGCACACACACACACACACACACATATACATACGTATACATACAAGCACTGAATTGGCATATAAATTTCCATGGACCCACCACAAATTTGTGGGCAACAAACACGTTCCTCTCTATTAAATTTCATAAATTTATTAAATTATGCGCCTGATGCCTGCCAAACGAGAAAGTTGAAAACAAAACAGACAGAGACAGAACCAGAAGCACAAGCAGAGAAAGAGATAGACAGAGAGAGAGAGAGGGAAATAAGGAAAAAGAACGATTATGGAAAAATAATATTTGTGTTGATTGAAAAAAAAAAAGAAAAAGAGAAATACCGAAATGAAAAGTGCCACCAACTGAGAGCAACACCAAGCAATTGGAACTAAACCAATCTCCTTATGGGGCCAAAGTAAAAGCAAAAGAATATTAAGAATAAAATTTTAATTCCAATATACATACATATACCCTCCCTCCCCTCCCCCTGCTGAAGTTGTTTGTCGCCCTCACTTAGAAACCTGGAGTGTTGCATTAATTGTTGTCATTTGTCTCGTTACTTGACAGCCTAAATAAAAAATTAATATGTCAAATTATGCAGAAAGTTGTTAAGCACTATCGACCGTCCCGTTTCGCAGGTTCAGCAAGTATCCAAGAAAGTTGTCTTCTTCCCCCCTCAATTCCGTAAGTTGCCACCCGCTACCGCTCCTGTTCTACCATGCAATTAGAGAAAAGAAAAGCTGCCAAAATGTCAAACCGAAAATTGCTGCGTTTGCTGTCGTACCATCGTGCCTGTCTGGCTCTGGCTTGGGTTGTCAATGTCAGGTACAGGTTCTAGGCAAATATATATTATAGAAATCGGCTTGCACCTGCTGCAACAGCAGCAGCATCATCATCATCATACTGGCAACATTTCATCAGCAACATATTGAAAATTTACAGTTTTCCCATTTTCCTAGCAAGCAAATTGTTTAATTTGCATTAGTTTAATGTGACCATCTGATCGATGGTTCTTCCCCTATGTGGGTTAGTTAGTCGCTGGCGTCATCTGGTCAATAGACGGACATGCGAGTGTCAACGTCACGTTCTCAACTTTCACCCTAACCCCCTCTCCTTTCTTCCTCTCTCTCTCTCTCTCTCTGTCTTCCTATCTCTCTCTCTCTCTCTTTGGCTGCTCTTTTGGTTTGGACGTGATGTGCCTGCCAAGAAGAGTCGATAAATATATATTTGCTGCCTCAACTCAACTCGACATAGTACTATGCTATATGCGGGGGATAAGGCTTTAAGTTGAATTTAAGTTGGTTTTAAGTTGTAAGCATTTAGTTGACATTAACTGGGATTTGTCTCCTTGATACCCTGAAGGCATGTCCATGATGTTGTTATATGAGATGCTAAGGAGCATGAAGATTAGATCAAAAGATATGTCAAGGGTCCACCCAGTAAATGTTAATATGGGGGGAAAGTGGGGGCAAAAACACGACACGGCAAAACTTTTGCAACACAAAACTCCATACAAAAACAAAAGAAATGAAAACAACACAAAGGAAACAATTTCAAATAGTTGAAAGAAAAAAAAAATGCATAAATTTTTACGCTTTCATGTTTAAAAAAGAAAATGAAGAAAAATTAACTTTCATAATTTTTGTAGCTATTTAAAGTCTTTGTCTCTGTTTCAGTTGTAAAATCGAAAATCGGACACAAGACTTTAATTTCACCGTTTCTTCAAATTTTTTCTCTCATTTCCTTCGTTGTCAATATCGATTATATAGGCTTTTTTTTCTATATACCGTTTTTCTTTTGTTTTTTTTTCCCCCCATTTTTTTTTCTTTGTTCTTTGCTGTCTTTTGTTCAATTTTTAAATGTAATTTGATGCGTTATTATTCAAATGATATATAATTTCCTTTGCCGATGCCTTGATATTAAAAACTAAAAGGCGAATGCGCTTTTGTTCACTTTTCCTTGCCACCTGTCCAATGTTGCGGGCAATGTTGTTCTTGGGGTTTTTTTTTTGTTGCTGGTGCTGTTGTTGTTGTAATTATTATTTGTATGAAGCATGTAACCGGCTTTCGTCTGCCTAACTGTTGTACCACCATCGCATCGCATCGTATCGCATCAGTATGGCATCAGCAATGGCTATAACCATTGCCACATCTCGCTCTTTTTTAGATCTTGCCTTCCCCCCCCTTTCTCTCGCTCTTGCTCTTGTTCCCTCTCTGTCTCTCTATCTCTAGAGAACTGTAGGCAATGAATTTTCTTTTCTCTCTGCCTGTTTGCAGCATACAATTTTTGCCGTTAGATGCGCTGGCGTTGCTGCTGCCGCTTGGATTGCTTGTTGGTTGCTTCTCGTGGCATATCTGTATCTAGAATGTTGCATGCCACAAACGCCAATGTCTCGAAATCGTAACAGTAACAGGCTTTATGCAAATTGTTGTAATATTTTCTGTATATTTTCCATCTCACTCTATCAGTGTATGTTGTTTGGTTTTGAAGCGTTGAGAAGGCGTCCTCGACTAGCAGCTAGAGGGGGCGTGCCGCAAAGGTGGCGGGGTTATTCAAATGGGGTGGTGGGTATTGGCACTTCAAATGGACCGTTGCTTGTTAAGCGATATGGGCGACACTCCATGAAATGGAAATTACCGTTTTGGTGTACACTTTTTCACAAAACTCAATGAGCAGCAGTAAGCCGACTTACAAACATATACACATACAGACACACACACACACACACACACACATACATTCATATACATAACAGTGGATATTGTGAAAATTGTGGAAATTGAGAGATTTTATGTTTGTTTGCATTGAAGCATTCAACTGACTACTTAACTTTTCAAATAATTGCCATAAATTGTTTATTTTAATCACTAGATCTTTCACATAAATTTGAATCAATGTTAGCTGCTTACCAATCATCTAATCAATTTGTGGGTATATAGATTTATATACATCCTAAACAATTCAACTGATGTGGAAAGAGTAAAATATAAAGTTCTTATGCAGGAAACAAAAAAAACTGTTTCAACCTAAAGAACTATCTACCTAAAAAGGGTATTTTTTGTTTTAACATTTATTTACTAATATTCTTTGAATTATCATTATGACCAAAAAAAGAAAAAAATGTTTACTTCTAATAATAAATAAATAAACAAATGTTTTTTTAAACAAAAAAAATAAGTAAATAAACAAATGTTAATTTATTATGAAATAAGTAAATAAACAAATGTTAATTTATTATGAAATAAGTAAATAAACAAATGTTAATTTATTATGAAATAAGTAAATAAACAAAAGTTAAGAAATTATAAATATTTAAATTTCGTTTTAACGAGCTCATACCATATCTTGTTCTAAATATTAGTTTTAATTTCTATTTCCAATATTACTAAAATAATTTTTAAATTGATTTGAGCTTCATTTAATTTCATTAATTAACAGTCTATTATCCTTTAATGATTGAACTTGTAAAAAATTAATTAATTTCATTTTCTAAACTTGATCGAAGACAACAAAAAAGAAAACAATTAATAAGGGTTTATTTTATAGTTAGTAAGTAGTACAATTTTTAAATATTTACTGATCGTATCTCTCATGAGAAAGCCATTTAAAAACACATCTTCCTCTGAATTCTTCAGTTTTATTGCTCAAAAATATATCCTAATACCAAATGCAATAAATTTGATTTAAAGTTAACCACTAATAGCATATAAGAAAATTTGAAACGTTTTTCCATTTTATTTTATAAGTATTTACTGAGACTTTGTCTGTTTACAAAAGAATTCAAATTTGCTTACGATTTCATTAAATTTTGTACAAATTTGTTTCGATTTATCTGATATCTCACGTACCGTATTGCAAATTGTATTTTCTGTGTGGGAAAAAAAAATTGAAATATATTTGTGGCGCATATCAGTGAGGCATCTTCAACAGCGTTGGCAACACATGTGAAACACTTGTTCCATCGATGCTCTCGAAAAGTCATAATCTTTCGATTCCCATTCCCATTCCCTAAACCACTTGATGTTAACTTGCTAGCGCATTAACTAAAAGCGAGCCTGTTATTCTCCCTTTTACCACTCCACCACTCCATACTACTCCACTTTACTTGACTTTACTCTACTCTACTCCAATCCACTCTATACTACTCCCAATTTAATGGAGAAAGAGGTGAAGTTGAGGCCAGGGAGCAAAGAAGAGTTGGCATATCGACGGCGCATGAAAAAAACATTTACTGAAAACTATTTGCAACAATTTTTCACAGTCAGCAGCTGCCATAATTTTTCTAGACGTGGAACATGGATTTGCCATCTTTTTTTCTTTTCGTTTTTATTTATTTTTTTTTTTGCTTTTATTTTAACACTTTAAACGATGAAGTTTAGAGGAGGTAAAAGGCTCAGGCTCTATCTCCAGCTTCGGCTCTGACTCTTACTCTTACTCTGAGCTTCATTTTCATTCCCATTTTTCGTTAGAGTTAGTGAAAGAGGGAGTCAGAGAGAGAGAGAGAGAGAGAGAGAGAGAGATGCAACGCAGATACAGATATAGCAACAATTTATCTCACAGTTTGCAGTCTAAACAAAATGACGCTGGACCTGGCCATAGGGAGTGTTTTTTTTTTTTTGTTTTTTTTTTTTTTAGCTGCTCAACGGCGGCTCATCGGGCTCATCTCTTGCCATACCATTTGCCATGGGTTCCGCATCCGCATTCGTATTCGCAATTCGCATTCCCTCAACGTGGACAGCGATAAATGTTTTAGCATTTTACCAAAAACACAAACTGCAGCATAGAAACTCGCCGGGAAATATACAAATGATTTCGTATTTATTTCAACAGAGTCGAGGGCTCAACTATGGTCTAGTCTACAGTCCAGAGATGAGGTCCCAGAAATGGTGGTCAGTGGCGGTCATGGTATCCAATGGACTTTAGTCTGCGGATCTGTTGAGCGTAACTCTTTTTTTTTTTCTTTCCATTTTTTTTTTTTTTTCGTTTTTGTAATTTAGTGCAACGAGTTTTGATGGTAATTTTCCATGCGGGTTAGAATAGAACATGTAGTCAATATGGCATGGCCAGGGGGATTACTGATTGGCAAATAGAATCTCTGACCGGAGAGGAGCCAAAAATTTTGAAGGTGTGAGGTCTTGCGAACAGCTGGATAACCATGATAATTCTACAATGAGTTTACATTAAATTTTGAAATTGATTTCCTTGTAATTCCAATTATACGAATTTATTATCCCATATGTCATTGCCATTGAAAATTAATTTATTGCAAAAGATTTTCAAGTTCGTAAAAATCTTAAATGTTTGCTTATATTTATAATTAAATCGAAAACCATTTATAACTTTATCTTTACTTGCTACAAAACAAAATACTTATAAATGATGATAAATGAAAAAAAAAAAAAATCGTAAGATAAATATTTGCTCAATTAAAACCGAATGATTCTTTTGTTTCCATTTTATTCGGAACAATTATTACATGAAGAAACAATTTTTTTAATTTTAATTTGTAGTCTTTACTTTGAATAAACCAAGTTTTTAATTGGTATTTCATTGAAAAATTAGGTAAGAAATTTAGTTAGCAGTTTAAAAATTATATATATACATATGTATATGGATGTTTATCATCGTTTAAGTATATTTTTTTTATTATATTTTGTTAAATTTTATACACATTATTTGAATTATGCAACGTTGCCTTTGCTTCATCTCTGATGGCTGATAAATATGTATTGAAAGTAAAGTGAAGCCATTAATTCAATGACGAATGCTGAATCACCTCTAGCCCTCGACAACCCCAACAACTGCCCCAACCCGCTGTTTCTACAGAAAAGCCACTTCCTGGATCAGGACCGAGTTTCCTGTGCCGTTTCGTGCCTTTATTAACGGATAGTTTTCCACCAATTGAATATCACAGGAGCCAAAGAAGGACACAGCGAAAAAAAAGAGAAAGAGGGAGGGAGGAAGAGAAAAGAGGACCCAGCACAAAGAGGCATTTGAATGCGTATTAAAAAATGTTGTATATTTTTTTCTTCATCTCTCTTTCTCCCCTGATCCCCCCCCCCCATCTTTTTCTGTCTCTGTCGCTATCTCTTTTTCTGATTTGCTGGCTGAAAATTAATGAGACTGACAGGCTTTTGACGCAATTTGATGCCCCGCAGTTTTTGTTCCATTCTTTAACCCTCCAAACCCCAACCCCCCCTTCTCCACCATTCTTCCTCTTGCTTTATCACTCCTACGACCATTACCATTCCCTGGCCACCCAGAGCCGCTTTTATAAATATTGAAATCATTTATCAGCTGGCACAAAAGAAACGAACTAACGACGATGGTCAGTGCACACTGGCTGAGTAGGAATACGCGAAATCAATGGGCGATTGTGCGGAATAAATAAGAGGAAGAGTGAAATGTTTATAATAAATGAAAAATAAATGCTGCAAAAATTAAAGCTTTACCAATTGATAGATAGAGAGAAAAACAGAAGAGGATGCTGCCAGTTAAAAATACACTCGCATAGGGTATTATCAAAGAAATTTTGTAATATACTCTTTTGCAAAGTAAATACATATGTGCGAATATATATGTATATATATATAGAAAAAAGATTACAAATCTAGTATACAAATAAAGCAGTGTAGCATATTTATTTTATAGTTTTCTTTTTGCTTATTTAATTCTGTTTTTATGTTCTTTTTTAATGATTGAAATTTTTTATTCATTCTTTAGGCTACTTGTAATTCCCAACTGGTTTACGCATAGAAGTTATGGTATGAAATTACATCCTTTGAAAGCTTGCGTGTAAAAGAACTGAGAAGTTTTCCAACTCGCATATTTAAAGACAATTTTGCTGCTTAACTTTTTTGTGCATTGTTTTTAAATTTTATTTACAATACAAAACTTTTCGAGTCTTTGTATTAATGCATAGTTCCGAATAAATTGAAAAGGAATTATTTTATGTATTTATTCTGTAAAGGATTTTGGCCTGCAAAAGAGTATATTGACATCGGTGTTGGGGAAAAATGGCTTCACGCTGTGGTTGATTTTAACTCTTGACACATTTTGCGTTGTGTGAATGTGAATGGTTGACAGATTTTGATAAGTTCAAACAATTAATACATGTTTTTTTTTTATTTTTTTGTTTTGACATCGTTGATTGGAATGTAAAAGGGAAACGGGAATTAATATAAAGTAGTGTTTGTAACTCCCAAAATTAAAGTCTTTTGCCGCATTTTGGCCAAACTATGAACTTTAAGCACATTTGTCAATGTGGTGCAGTGTGATAAGAGGTGGAACGGGTTGCAGGACACGAGTGGAGAGAAGGTTGGATAGTTCACAGAGCTATGCAAAAATTGCGTTTGCAAGCCGCGCACCTACACACACACACACACACATACACATACCCACGTGGCATACAAACATATCAGACAAATAGAAAAAATGGATGAACGGTTGGTTGGTTGGTTGGATGCCACCAAAAATGGCACCAAAAAATACCGATAGACCGAAACCCCGAATCTCATTCTCTTTCTCTTTATTTGTGTCGCTCTGGAGTAGAGGATACCATTTCTCTGCAAACCCCACCCACCGCACCGCCACCCATTGATGATGACGACCACAGAGGAAAATTTATAGGCAATAGCTAAAAACAACGTCGCTTCACTTGAGCGTGAACACTGCCAAACAAACAAAATAAAACAGAACTGAACAGAACAGGAGACAGAGAGTGGAGAACACTATGAAACTGAACTAAAACTGAGCTGAACTGAACTAAACTGAACAGAACAGAACGGAACTAAACAGAGAGCGACAGTTTTTAGATGAGTTCTTGGTACCGGTATAAATGGAGAAAGAGAATGGGACTGGGTCTGGGACTGTGCTCCTCTAGTTCTCAAATAAAAGTCAATGGCTCAAACAGAAAACGAGGGATAAAAAAAAATTGTGGGCGAAAAATGAGAAGCAAAGGCATTGAGTATTTTTGTGTGTGTTTGTGTGTGTGTGCAAGCCTTGCATGAAAAGCAAATTAAGCCATCAACAAAAATGGCAAAAATATAAGAGAAATACAATGCCCAAAACCCAGGCACCTGCAAACAGACAAACAAACAAACAAACCAGCACCACAGCAACTTTGCCAAAAATTCTTATACCCTAAATAATTGAGTATATAGACTCTTTTATATTAATTCGATTTCAGTTAAAACATTTAAACTTATTGTTAATTAAATAAACCATAATAGGTTAATTACCTAAACAAAAACATATGTAGGCTACTCAATCGGGAAATTTATTTTTAATATATACATATATTCCAATTTTTATATTTACGAGTTAAAATAAATTATAAAGAAATATTATTTGCCTTTTAAGTTTATATTCATCTTCAGATATTTTTTCTTCAAATTGTTTCCAAAACAAAAGTTTTTACTTAAAAGAAATTTATTCGTTTGATGGATTTTTAAAGTTGTTCGTATTTATTAACTTTCGATCCGTTACGATAATTTTACTGAACTTTAAGTTTTCATTTATAGACAAGAAAAAAATAACGTATGTAAAACTGTAATGTTCCGTTACAGTTTGAGATGTGTTTTGTTTCACATGGGGGAACAGTTTTACATTCAGTTACAGTTTTCTCGCTTTATTTTTGTTGAACAGAAAACGATCATCTACAAAATTTATAGTGTATTCAAAGTGCTTTACAACTAAAAAACCTGCGCTGGCTTTTTAGTGATTGTTTTTTTTTTTTTGGCTTTGGTAATTGCGAAAATTTCATGCGTCTGACTCGTTGCAGATAATACTAAACTTTTCCTAAAGTTAATGCCACTCGAAACTCAACTCTTAGCCAGGTAAAGTTTGTTTTCCCCTTTATATATTTTTTTTTTCGTCTCTTTTTCATTTTTCTTTTTCTTTGCTTGGCTTTTCATTTTATTAAGAAAAGAGTGCGACATTCGACGCAGCGAATTATTTGCGTATTTATGGTTGGCCCTCACCTTCTCACTCTGTGACCTGACCCTTTTCTATGTGTCCCTAGTGGTTTAGGAAACTTTTTGGCAATTGGCTTTAGGCAAAAGTTTTTGACAGTTTTCTCCAGTAGGTAGAATGGGTAAGGGTAAGATAAGAGGGGGGTGATGAATTTTAGAGTTAGATTTGAATGAATTGAGTTTAGTCGACTCGAATTAAGATGAGATGAGTTGAGTTCAGTTAAATCCGACAATCAGCTTGTTGTTTTCTTGTGAATAAATAAAAGCAAAGAGTTTTAGAAAAATTACGAACTACCAACTACTTAACCTTTCCTTTATAAATCGATTTCAAGTATTCTTGCCAACATACCTGAAATAAAAATAAAAAGATTACATATAGATTATTGAAAATCATAAATTGAGGAGATTATTGAAAAATATAAATTGTAGAGATTATTGAGAAATATAAATTGAGGAATTTATTTATATATAAAGTTTATGAATAAAAACAAGATGCAATACATATTTTAATATGAAATGGAAACTGATTTGCTTATTTACACATATGTACATACATATATGTATGTATATAAATAGATTTTTTTGTATACAATAAATATATATTTTTTTCGATTAACTATCGATTTTCTATATTTTATATAGAAAATATTTAAAGTATTAAAAATGGCAAAGAAAAAACTACTTAGAAACGATTTCGTAATGAAAGAAATTCCTTTAAATATAATTTTCGTAAACTCTTTCATTAATTTTTTAACTTTAATATTTCGAAAAAGTTCTCAATTAATGGAACCTTTGGCATCTTTTCTTTCAAATTTCAACACAGAGTTTTTTTTTATAGTAAGAAAAAGGTTTTTTGGTTTTGGAAGAAAGTTTCAACCACTTGAAGAGTTTCCTCTGTAAATCGTGTGGAATTCAAAATTAGCATTCATAAATTATAATTTTTGGTTTCTGTTTCATTATTATTTTTTTTTTCGGTTTTCGCTGGTTGTTACCGCTACCTCATCATCAGCTTGTTAAGCTCCCTCTACCCCTTCAACCTCTGTGTAACGTTTGGCATGATGTTTCCCTCAATGCTGATACCCCACACTTATATTACACTTGGCTTGCCATTTACACAGCTCATTATGCAGTCCGCCCCACATTTAGAGTACAGCTTGACCCACCCACCCACAATTCCTTTTTCCTTGAAGCTTTCACCCAACGAACGAATGAACGAACCAACCAGCCAACCAACAAACAAACGAACCAACCAACCAAATAGCTAGCTAGCCAGAAGTCAGAAGTGGCCCACACTTAATGCCAGAGTTGCAAAATGCAATCCAAGCTCTTCACCGTCCTCCCCTCTCCGGAACATACTCTTATAATTTCTGCAATGCAATTGGAAAGTAAGCAATTCGAAAGAGGATGAAAAGCAGAAGGAGAAGAATTTGTATGGAGGATGAAGGAAGGAACAGAAGAAGTCAATTTCCTGGCCAGATGTTTTTGTTACCTATTTACAAGCCACTTTAACCTAATTTCATTAGCAGAAAACCGCCAACTCAATTAAGCCCCAACACCCTAGACCAAACCTCCGACCGTCCACCGTTTGGTCAAGGAAAATGTATAAAACAGGCCACATCGGACGATTCAGTCTCTGGGTCCATCTTTTACACTCTCACTGAGAAAAATGCTGCAAAAGTGAGTGCAAGTGGAGTGAGTTAAGCGACCAAATGAATGAGTATTGTGGGGCGGAAAGGGGAGGGGGTCGGAGCTTTGAGGAAAGGGGGCCACTCATCGCTCTTCACATGCATGTCAAGTGTCTCCGTTCGCTGTGGTACATAAAAATCCAATTTTCGTAATTAAAAAAAAAAAAAAAAAACAGAACGAAAAAGAAAAGAACGAAAAGTCAGTGTCAGGCAGCAGGCAACATGCCAGGAGTAAGATGAGAGCGGGGAGAAGAACGAGTAAACCTGGGCACAGTCAGATACCCATCTCATTAGAGCATTTCCCTACTATATGTATATATATATATATCCCTATCTCAATCCATTATTCCCTACTCTCGTAACAGTAGCAAAAGCACTTGAAACTGGAAATTCAGTTTTCAAATCGGTTGAAAAAATAAGCAAAAGAATGTGAAAATAAATAAACACAGTAGTAGTAACAGAAATAAGAGAGAATTGAACACTTATTCTTTGATTCCCTATCTCTCTCTCTTTCTCTCTCTATATGTATGTATGATTGGAGTACGTATGTATATATAGACACACTGTATAGTATGTGTTGGCACTTTACAAAACAGAAAAAACACAAACTGGTATATCATCGTTGAGTCCATTCGGTCTAGAGTGGACATAGCATTAGGAGAATGGCAATGGGGAATGGAGACGAGGCGGATGAGAAGTAGGAGATGGAGTTGGAGATGGAGGGACAATGAGTGGATGCCATTGCCATCATCAAGGTTTCAGCTGTGTTCAGGGCATCGTTAAAACGCTTAGCACGTTTTTAATTATGTCGAGAATGGATATATATATATATATATACATATATATAGGGGCAGAAAGAGAGAGAGCGAATGAAATGGAATGAGAGTTAGTGAAATAGAAAGAGAAGCAAAATTTGTTTTGGTGACAAAATTCATTTAAATTATAAGTAAGTAGTTTTAATCTAACTTCCTGTCTCATGTGCCCGCGTCCTTTAGTAACCACAGAGTAAATACTTTTTTCCGCCTCCCCTTCCCTCCCCCAACTTCACATATATCGAATTTCACACAGACACACTGACACACACACACACACACAAATTTTTGGAGTCGCGTGTGATATGTGAGAAGTTAACCCTATGACAGGCAAGCGGTTACGGTTACGGTTAAGGTTACCCTGACACTACTTTAGATAATATGGCATCTCCCTTTCATCAACTGCTCCTCCCGCATACACGTTGCTGGAGGGGTCCCGGTCTTTCGTCATAATGAAACGTGTCAATTTACATGAAAATGATTTTTTCTCCATCTCCTGGATGTCTCTCTCTCTCTCTCTCTCTCTGTCTCTTTCTCCCTCTTGCACTTACTAGAGCGCTCCTTTAGGCAACGTGTCTTAAGCAACCCATTAGGGACTCTCTATCTATCTCTCTTTTCGTTTCCTTTATACCATCTTCTCTTTTTCTTCTTCTTTTTTGTCATTCTTACTGTTTCTTCCTGTTAAGTGTTTTTTATGGCACCCTCAACTCAAGCTTTTTATGGCCAACTGCCTTTGCCTTATCCTGTGGCTTAGGAGTCACTCTTCTGCCAATGATGTTGCCACTGCCACTGCTGCTTCTGTTGCTGCCACTGCTGCTGGTTTATTATTTAAAGCAAATTATCAAAATGCTTTTTCATATCGTAAACAAAGAAAAGGATTCATTTTTATGTTGTACATCATTAGGCATCATAATCATCTTAAGATACTTTTCTTCAGGGGTTTTTTTTTTGTCTTTTTTTTTCTTTTTATGGCTACTAATTTTTAAGCTGATTAAAAGTCATCAAAATGCAATCAGAAAAGCTAATTCAAGTATCCTGATTAAAAGTCATAATGCCATTTCATTATGCAAAATAACATTGTAACATAAATTTAGTGAAATGAGAATATAAATCTGATTTACTTGGCAGCTGATCAAAGCATTTGTATATCCAACGTAATCGGTTAGTGCCCGTCAATATAAGATATATTAAAAGAAAATAAACCCAATCTAATTAGATCTTGTCATGCACTGCCATTAAGATTTAATTACTATTTACCAATTAACCTGCGTTAGAAATAATGTTTGGAACTAAAAATCTAGATAAATGAAAAGTAAAATTTATGATATTATAATTGCTTCCAATTCTCATGCTTAACATGGTAAATACCTACCAGATTAATTAGACAGATTAATAGTCACAGTTAAAACAAATTAGGAAAATGGTCAAGATACTAACACTATAGCCAAGAATGTTTTTTGAGCCCTTACTCATAAAATGTCCGATACTATATTATTCTAATATTATAATACTATTTATATTTGGCACTAAAAACCGCATCAATGTAAATGATCTCAATTTAATTAAAGCCCGACAAAAGTTTACATTTAAGAAATAATCTGGAATAAGCCAGATTGACATGATGATTGAGAACTTATAAAAATGGGGGGAATTAAAACCGCGTTACCTGAAAAACATTTTTATTTCTGCAGTTTTTGTGGTAAATCGTAACCGTTAAATGTGCATTCGGTTGTTATTCGTTTCGATTACCCTACTTGTATAAAAATGTTTTCGATTTTGCCATTTCAATTTGATTAAAACAATGCTCAATTATTTTCAACTGGTATTTATGGCCTTTTAATAGCCAATTTTTATCTCTATGTGAACAGTTTTTTTTTTTACAAAACTTTTTTTTTCTAAAATATTTTTACACTCACTTAAAACCATTTTTAAATTTATATAAAATCGCGCAGCACAGCACCCCCTCTCGCCCGCTGCCGCTCCTCTTCCACTATAACCCAAACAAAAATGCAATAATAATTTAGCAAACACACGAAAACCGCTTCAGGATATAAACAACAACAAAAACAAGAAAGAAAAAAAAACAACTATATATATATATATATATATATAGAGTTGTATAGATGAAAAAAAAAAACAGAAAAGAAAGAAACTGACAAACTGCAAAACAGTCGAACAGTCCGGCAACAGCAGCACCGGCTTTGGCCTGCATATTTCATAAAAAGTCCTTAGGCAACCAAAAAAAAAACTTAAAAAAAGCATATAGAATACAAACTCATATATCTATATAAATGTATGTATATATTCATATACAGAAAATAAAAAAAGTAGAGAGGAAAATAGATGGATATTTATAAATGGGGTAAACCAAAAATTGTTGCCAGCGCTTAGACAATTTAACTGCAAAATAAATAAATAGATTTGTACGCAAACAAAAATTTACTTAAAACCTTCTATCCCAAAAAAACAAAAATATATGAATGAACAAAGTCAATATACTCTACCATCAAGTCTAAAAAGTTTTAAATTTCTCTCAAATATATTCATTTTGCATTATATTCTGAACATGATAACGAAAATTCTAGAATTTATAATAAAAAGAAAAGAAAAATTGATGGATTTGCTCGATGATCGGGATTATGTTTATATATAAATATATTTGTATTTAAGAATTATAGAATTTTTGCCTTAATTTTTAGTAAATATGTATGTAAACATTTCCTTATCAACTTGTGCATACAGAGAGTATTTGGCAAATGTTGCAAACATTTCGTGGCCACAGCAACATGTTGCTGGGCAACCTTGTGCACAAAAATTTAAATGATTAGCTGTGGGATTAAGCACACCCGCTCGCACCCTCGCTTGCTCCCTAGCTTGTTGACTGCGCTGCTACTGCCTGTTGCTTCCAGCCTGACGGCCATTTTCACAGTTTTGCCAAAGAGAAAATAGAAAAGAAAAACTATTTAGATGCAGTTGGCTTTTATTTTTTTTTGTTTTTTTTTTCTTTTTTTCTCTCTAGTTTTTTGTCTCTTTTACTCTTTCTCTCTTTGTGCTTTTTCTTGGTATCCACTTGGGTACATCAGTCAAACGTCCATCTATCCAAAGGGGAGAGAACTCAACTGTGGGTGCGTCTCTTTCTCTCTGTCTGTCTCTATCTTTCTATTGCTTTCAGTTGCTGCTGCTGCTGCTGCTTGGCAATTTTGTTGTTGGCCATGTCTGTGTCTGGCATAGAAATGCGCCTCGTCTATTGACAGTAACCATAATTTGTTTGTCTAGCTGGAAGTTGGAAGTGGAGTGGCAATTGCTCAGAGGCCTGAAGCCTTCGATGTTGCTGCTGACGCTGCTGCTGCTTGGTGCTGCTGATGGCTTAAATATAAGTTGTAGTGTTTCTTTGGCATGTTTTTTTATACATACTTCTTTCCTCTTTTTTTTTTGGCCACAAAACTGTTGACAGTTATAAATGATGGGGTTTCTGGTCGGGCCAAAGTCTACAAGAAGCAGTCAAGTTTCCAAATAGTCGAAAGGAACATAAAAGTGTTTACCAAGTAACGGAAATGCCGACAAGAATAGGCAAATTTCAACTGTTTTTAATTGTACACACACACACACACATCCATACAACCATGTAATATTTTGTCTATAGAACCGAAGTTTAGCTGCTGCAATGGATTAAAAGTCTGTCCTAATTGGCTCTACTGTATGCCGGTTATAACGATATCGGCTGAGTATTGTTATAACCTATTTAATCGATATATTTTTTGGTAGATATTTTCATTAATTAATTCAAAATGTAACTAAAAGAATTGTTGAAATAAATAGTTATAGAAAATTATTAAACAAATAGCTTAAGACTTTATCGTGATCGTTATTTATTTAAAGTTGATCTTGAGGTAAAAAATATAAAAGTTATTCACAAATATATTTCAATTAAACTGCAGATGCAACCGACTACCTAAAAATCCAATAAAAATTACGTAACGTACTATCGAACCTTTCTATAAAAAAACATCTGACCAATTTTATTTTAGCCTCTGCAAGGGTATAAAAATAATCTTTGGTTTTTGTAGGAAACTATAAAAATAGATATCGGAAAATAAATAAATAAAATAAAATTCTCGATCGAAAAGGAGACTACTGATCTATCGAAAATGGATCTTGTGGTAAACTATCAAAACTTCGTAACACAAAATATATATTATGTATAATATTTTCTTTTTTTTTTTTCCGTAAAGTAAACTTTATTTATCAAAGTAAGCTTGATCGAGTTATTGAAGCAATCTATCGAAATTACTTTCTAAAATGTAATATTCAACTTCTATTTATATCTAAACACCAATTTGAAAAATTTGAAAGCACACATTAAAACATATTTATTGCCTTTATGAATCTATCAATTTGATTTCATAGATTTCAATCTATATGTTTTTTGCTACAAATATTTTTGATAAATTGTATATTTTTGTCTTAAAGCATGCACAACTGTACCTAAATGGAAATTGGTAAGCTAATATTATGGCATTTAATAACTGTTTCAAAGTGGCAATTTGATATCCAAATAATGGCATTTAACCCATATTAGACATGGCAAATTGATTTGAGAGTCAGTCAGTTTTCCATGACACAGCAATTGGTGCCCGCCCGGACGGTCGATTGGCCGACCAATTCGAAAACTTTGCCAATTTCCTTTTCAAGATAAAGTCATAGAGACAGAGAGTATCCCGACATGGCCATAAATTACGCACTGAGTAGGTTAAAAAGAAAAAAAAGCAAAAAATAAAAACCAAATCAACAAATTGCATTTATTCCCCAAGATACATAGATAGGATAGATATATAGATAGCGATCATCAACATCATCTTTTACTGCTTTCACTCTAAAAAAAAAAAACACTAAAATAAAAAAATAAAAAAAATAATGGGCAACGCATATATCGTAGCAATTTAATCGCAAAGTTTAATTGTAAATCTTATGACTAAACTGAATCGACTATTAATGGCATCACATTATAATAAAATGCTGCACAGTGGCCAAAGGCGGCAACGTGCAACATACGTACATGTTGCAGCAAGTTTCTTTATAAGGTTACCCACTGGACATGGCCTGCAATTTTCACTTGGTTGCATTGACAGCTGGCCCAACATGCACATACATTTCTGTATGTAGTATGTGTAGTATGCAACATGCAACATACAACATACCACTACCGATACAATGAATGCCTGTGATACATACATATGTACATACATATGTATGTGTGTGTGCGTATGTGTATGTGCGTATGATGTACCCTGTACCCTATGTGGGCTAAGGATGGGTTTCTGTTGCTAACCACAAACCAAAAACGGATGTAGGCAAAACACAAACAAAAACAAAAAACAAAAATAAATCAGAAAAAAAAGCAACGAAATGAAAGGTATCTTCGAGCAGAAAACGACAACAACATTCGCTCTGATTGTTTTCTCACCTGCGTGCAAAGGAAGTGCACGGATAAATTGCATGAAGAGGAAATAACAAAATATTTCATTCATAACGAAGATTGCATGCTCTTTGAAACTCAAAGATGACACAAAACCAGATTTGTTTTCCCTTTTTAGTTCACATTAAATGGGTAAATTAAACATTACCATATATCGAATATTTTCAAAACTTTTTTTAAATACTGATATAAATTTCAAATATTTCTATTTGATAAATAGTTTGCTAGCCATTCATTTTTTTCTTTTGTATAATGATCCTATCTATATTAGGATCTCTTTTCAAGGATACGACTTTAGTTCCTTCTCCACTTGATGTCACTTAGATTTTGGGTAATGAGAAAAGGCTTTATCAAAATAACTGACCAATTCGATATGACCAAAATTTGGGGAGCAATTGGAATTGGAATAAAACATTCCATGCGGGTTTAAAAAAATAAAAGAAAAAAACACACCGCAATGGCAATCCCTTGCAGTCATCTTACTTCCACTTGCCGCAATTTCAACTTCATCTTCATCTCAACAATCTGACGGTGTCCAGGCGGGCCTTCATTCACGCGTCCCGTCTCACCTACTCTCTCTCTCTCTTTCACTCTCTCTCGTCTCTCTATCTTTTTGTGTGTCTCACTATCTCACTCTCTGATTGTGTTTGCCTTGTCCAACATGCGTGCTGTAGATCATCTGCAGTGCAGTGCAGAAATTTTAATTAAATTAAAAACTTTACTTTGAGACACGTGTCAGACACCGTCTCTTGCATCGACATTTTCCTGCTTTTTTCCCTCTTTTTTTTTCTTTTTTATCTTATTTTTTTCTCGTTTTTCTTTCAATTTGGGTTTTTTCTTCTTTTTTTTTTTGGACTGGGCCTCTGAGATTTTTACGACAAATTTTTTTTATTTTTCCTTTCTTCTGCCTCTCTTCATACTCATACATCTTGTTATTCAATTAAAGTGTTGCCGGGCTCTGCTTTTTAATTGCATGAAAAATGGTTTTTAAGTTCTTGTTTATGTGCACACTAGATACGTAGGCTTTAGAAGAGGGGGAAGGTGATGAACAAAAAAAATATTTTGGCTAAAAGAAGAAGAAAGGCATTTTCTCTCACTCTCTCTCTATCTATCTCTTTTCCTTTCCTTTCTGAGGACTAGTTTTTGTGGTTGACTAATTGATTGCGATTCTTGTATAGTAGAAAAATTTTTAGCCTCATACTGAGAGAAATAATTGAATTGATTTGTGTGAATATGGAAATATTTGTTGTGGAAAAAGCAAAGGTTTTGCCACTCTGGCAAGAAAGCAACTAAAATCATTCAATTAAGCTAGCCGCAAATAACAAAGATGATGTACGGCCACCTCCCCCCACCATTCACATACATATGTACATAGATTCAGGCATTAAAGCATTCATCCACATGCCATCATTCCACATTGCCAACTTTCATAACATAGAGAATGCCTAAACAATCATTAGTTAGCTCTAATTTGGCTTTAACTATGACTTATAATGCAGCAGCTACTTAAACGCAACTCAAAACAAAAAAAAAAAAAAAAAAACAGACTGTCGGATGTTTTGCTCGAAAATGCTGACAGTGGAGGCTATTAATTAGAAAGACAGAGAGACAACTCTACAACTCCGACTCCAACTCCAACTCTGACTCTGACTCAGATGAGGCTTGAAAACCACGCACGAGATGCGACTTACAAATAAATGGTTGGGACACGGGCAAAGAGTTTCGGTGTGGGGACCCATTCAAGGCTAGCTGGCTGGCAGGCAGGCAGGCAACTGCTGCCATAACAAGACATTTGTAATCATCTTCAATCATAACACAAACACATAGATACACACACTCACACACACTAACAGATATATAGTATAGATATGTATGTATATACATATGTTTATGTTTATATTTCTATATTTGTATTTGTGGGCTTTGGACTAATGAACCAACTTAAAATTGTCTCATAACTGTAAATCATGACAACTTATGGAGCGTGCATAAGTCCGAGTATGTAGAGCAATCCGAAATTGTTCGACTTGATGGTTGGTGTTAAGTGAGCTAAAGAAAAAATAATATTAAGAAAAATGACATGGCTCAGTTTCGGTCGGGTTATAGATAAACTTTTGCAGCTAATTAACCGGAACGAAAATACCCTAAATGAATAGCATCATTTAAGTTTATTCTTTAGAACTTTTTCCTTTTTGTTTTTGTCACATTTTCTTTTGAAACTTTTCTTAGATCATAATAAATATAAAATGGCAAAAACAATCGAATATACAAAGATATAAATACATATACATACATATATACATAAACGGTTATGCACAATAGTTGAAAAAATGCCTCGTTTAATGTTAATTTCTATTGAAGAAAAAACTTTAATTAAGGTTTTTTGAAATTTAAATTTCCTTTTTTGCCTTTATTTTAAAGCAAATAAACACAAATATATAGTAAAACCTTTATCTAAAATTTTTTTCTATGGGATTTATTTATTCTGTTGATATATTTAAAATTAATCGGTTTTCCCTCTATTTGTTAGATCGTTTCAATTTAAATAAATAAATTTTAGTATTTCCATCCATTCTCTGTTCCTGAAACTTTTTGTGAAGAATGCAAAGAAAGTAAAAAAAAATTTTTCTAATATTAGCCATATCTATTCAGTTTTCTCCAATGTAAACATTTTTTAAATGTTTTCACAAATAGCAATATTTTTAATATTTTTGTGGCTATGTTTCCATTTAATAAATTTCTCAATTATTAAAAAAATTTTGAAGAATTATTTAAACCATTTAATTAAATTTCATGAATGTAAAATACTTTTTCAATCATATTACTTATGTCTGGATTAAAGGGTATTGACACTTTTATTGAAATAATGTTTTTTATTTTATAATTTTGATTTGTTTCATTTGTTGAACAAAGTCGTCAGATTTTCCAAGTTAAATCTGTATTGACTGATAAGTCCAAAATCAAGTGCCATCAGATTCATGATGGATCGGGCATCGATGTTGTTGTTGCTGTTGTTATTATTATTGTTGTTGTTGTTGCTACTGATGTTGCTGCTGTTGCATGTCATTGCGGGGGCAATTGAAACTGGACACTGTTTTGTGACTTTGGGCAGAAGGCCGTGTGGTGGGCAGGCTGAAGTAGAGGCTGAAATTTGATTGTCGCGTTAATTACAATGGAGGCGGCGTCTCATCTGTCTATCTATCTGTCTATCTATCTATATATATGTTTCTTTCTCTCTCATTCTCACTATGATTGGTGCTCTCTCTCTATCTCTCTCTCTGACTCTGTCTGTCTCTGAATGCGAATGACAAATCACGGTGATAACATGATTTCTGATTTGCGATTTGTGTTGGATTTATGTTTGTTTGCCCGTTTTGTTCTTGCCTGCGAAAGTCAAATTTTGTGGATAGTTTTTGTCGCCCCCCCTCCCATTCCCCTCTCTAGCACTATACATGTCAAATGAAATTTTCCTTTTTGACAAGTGGAAATTGTTTTTCTTCTTGGTTGTTGTTAAATTCGTATCGAGATGTGCGTGACGCGTCTATTCGATTCTAGTTCACATGGCATTTTCTTTCGTTTTGTTTTGTTGTTTCTTTTTTTTTTTTGTTTTTGATTTATGCGAAGGGAGATCCATAAAAACTAGTTCAGTTCAGTCCAGTCGCCTCCTGTACTCCTCCCATCCCCCGCTCACTCCCTCTTTCTCCACCCTATTTTGTGAGGGGTCACATTACAGTGAGAAATTTGGTGTAATTTGGCGCATGTTTTTAGCTAAACGCTTCTTATCAGGCAAATTGGATGAATTTCCCGGTCGAAAGGCAGGACGGAGAAACGAATGGAATGGGATTTGTTTAGGGATGGGGCCAGGAGAGAGCGCTTTGCATGTTGATGAATTTTTGGCGTGTGCGTTGCCTAAATCGTGACCAAATTGTGTTAAGTTTATGTAGGTTGGTTAGCTATATAGCAATAGCTATATATATGCATAGATGTAGACTGTGAATGACATGTTTTCTGGCAGTAGAGGGGGAGGGAGGAAGGGAGGAGGTAGCAGCAGCAGTTGACTGATGTTGGATATATGTTTACGCTCTGGGCTAGAGGGGAAGGAGGAAGGTTTGCGATAAAAGTCAAATTGTTTGAGAGCATGAAAAGGTTTTCATTCATTCTTTTAGGTCAACCTATGTATATGTATGCCAAGGAATAGTGAAACATAAAATGAAGACGATTAGATCTACCCTAACCACCCTCCTTGCCCCTTCCCTACCATTAAATAAATGTGATCACTGAATCGATGACTTTATTTGCAATGAAAATTTACTTTAGAATTTTAAGCTGCAATATTTGTAAAATTGTTTCTTATGGAGAGGAAAAAATAAAAAGGAATCTTCTCATCAAGATCTTAACGAACTTCTTTTAAATGGATAAACCAGTTCAACCCACACACACAAACACACACACACAGATACACATACACACACATGTACATGAGATTGAGCATAAAATTTATGATTTGGCAACTGGGGCGACATCTGAAACGAGTTTTGGCGGCCAGCACCAGCAGCAGTCAATGAGAAGGAGTCGTGCTTCGACTTATGTTTTTTTTCGGTTTTTTTCTTTTTTTTTTTTTTAATTAAAGGTGTTAACTGACCTAAACCAGACAGCAAACAAGTGAGGGAAACCAAAAAAAAGAAAAAAGAAGAAAAGAAAAGGAGCCTCAGAAAAATGAGTACATTTTGTGTGTGTTCACTTTAAATATTGAAGTTTATGACTCTTGGCATCCACTTAATATGTCAGTCAGCCATCTTGATTTTTTTTTTGCTGGGTTCTTTTTTGTTTTTTTTTTTTTTTTTTTGGTTTGGTTTTCTTTTTTTGTTTTTTTTTTTGTGAGCTTTATTCTTACTTTTGTTTGTCTATTGTTTGAGGGCAGACAATGGGTATTATAAATTCATCAGGCAGAGCAAAGAGGAGGAGAGCGGTTAGAAGAGGTGAAGAGAGGACCAGAGAGTCGAGTCACTGACATACATATGGCAAAAAGAGACTAAGGAGCAGGCGAGCCTGCATAATGTATCTGTATTTGAGTGTAACTGAAGTATCTGTGCGATGCCTTTTTTTAGTTATTGTTGTTGTTGTTATTGTTGTATCTCTGGTCACAAAAATGGCGCAGAGCTTGACTTGACAAAAACAAAAACAAAAAAAAAAAAAAAAGAAAAGAAAAAACGAAACAAAACAAAACAAGGCTAAAACCAACAATGGTAACTGAAAAGGATTTCACTGACTTGTTGTTGGCTTGTGTGGTTGACATTTGTTGCTTTCTGTTGCCTGTTGTTATTGTTATTGTTGTTGTTGTTGCTTTTGTTGCTTTTAATTGTGTCAGCCACTTCATAATAGGAATTTGAATGGAGGAACAAACAAAATGGAAAACAACTGCTCTACTTGGCATAGAAAATGGAAATTTATTTGGTCAGTTCCTCCTTGATATTGGGTACTAGAAATGCCCATAAACACGTTATGAATGTGAAAATGCATAAAATGAAGGGGACAGTTTGGCGATTTCATTAATTGAAAGGGACATCGCCTGTTCTTAATGGCCTCCAGCAATAAAGTCGCAATTAAAAGGCATTCTCTACTATTTATGTTAGGCTCTGACGTTATTTAGTATGTATTTAGATTTTGGTTAATACGAAACGTTTAATTCAAACATTTAACTAACAGTAACTAATTTGTAGAACAATAAAATAAACAATTTAGCTGAAGAAACTAGTTTCTAAACCATTCAATATTAATTTTTTCTTAATTAAAATACAAACAAAAAATTGATTAATTTGAACTAAATCTTACAGTATTTAATCATAACGATTTGCTACGTAAACTAACTAAAAGTGACTAGTCCCCTGAAACTATTAGAACACAACTCAAGAAAAGACATCGTATTAAACGGAAGATTAAAGAGAATGGGGAAAACTTTGTACCATCTCATTTGCCAATGGAATGCATTGAACCAGACCAAGATGAAGGTCCTTGGGGCAATATCAGCTACAGTCACTGCCAGAGTCAAGCAGATAATTTATCAGTGAGATATCCTTTTGTAGTTGATGAACCATAGCAAATCGAAGGTAAAGGCAAATAGTCAAAAGCAAAGCCCAGCTCGGCTCTTATCGATTTAGTTGGTATAAGTTAAGTCAAGCTTAAAAGTAAAATTCTTTAATAGAAATATGAGTTTCGGAGTGGAGAAATAAATCGTTTTTTTATTCATATTTTAATTGGGTTAGTAAATAATTTAAAAAATTAAAATATACAAAAATTAATTAAAAAAAATATTATATTACGATCAATCCCATTTGTAATAATTTATGGAAAATGGAATATCATATATGTATATATATATATTTAATATATAAAAATATATTTTCGTAGCTTTATTGCAATTTCTTTTAGTTCCTCCTAACTGCTATCAAAATATCTCAGTATTAAAATAAAATAAATTAATCATAAACGATTTAATATATTTAAATAAAAAACTCTCTTGTCTTACATATACTTAGATTAATTAATTATATTATTTTGTTACATACAAATCAATTAATTGCATTAATTTGGGCAACTTTTTATAAAATTCAACACGGATTTCCCTCCTAATGCCTTATTTTGTTTGCACCTTTTGTGATTCTCAGTTTTAACCTTCAATTATCAACTGAACACAACTTTAGCAATTGTACACATTTATTTATTTAAATTAGAAACTATGTTTCTATTCATTTTGTTTTCAGCCAGTAGAATGAATGAAATGAATGACACTCAACTTCATTTACACTTTGAAACATTTGGCGGATTTAGTTGACGGATTTTTTTCTTTTTTTTTTTGCTTCTCTTTTTTTACTTCCTTTGCGTTTTTAGTTGTTTTTTGGTTTTTTATGGGGTGTGGTTATTTTTTCGGTTAGGTGAACTTCTACAGAGTGTTGGAGCACAGCTTGTAATTAAATATTTAACAGGCATTAGCATTTTCAGATTTGATGGAGCATGAAAACATATATTTCAAATGCCTACGCGCTCTAGAAACAGACAAAAGTTTTTGTTTCTGTATTTATTTGAATTGATTTTTGGTGAGAAGTTGTGAAATGACAGAAAGCTGTTTTACTGACTTGCTGGCTGACTGTCTCACAGACAGACAGCCTGGCTGACTGACTGACAGTTGGCCAATCTATCAATAAGTATCGGGCAACTGTATTTTATTTTTATTTCTGTTTTTTTCATTTTTTTTATTTTGTGTGGGCTTCAACAGCAATAACAAAAATGTATTTAAAATAGAAAACAAAAGTTAAAGATACAATTTCAGTTTGAAGCATTTAAATATTGTTCAAGCCAAATGATATAAGAAAATGTCAACAGAAATCTTATTTTTCCATTGTCGTGATTCTCACACTTATGGCCAAAGGACAAGTACAAGGACATGACGTGCTTTTCTTGCTCTACACTGCTTATCACTGTCTCTTTCACACTCTCACTATCCCCCTCCCATTCCATGTATTCCGCCTTTGTTGTCCATCTATATCTATATGTATATGTACATATATATATACGAGTATATATATTTCTATCTATCTGACCATACCAGTCGCTCATTCACTTACAATGTTAAGTTGAAAAGCGAATAGAAAAATTGTTTTTCTCTTACACTCTCTGTGTAATTTTTATGGATTTACAAGGATGCAAGAAGGATATAAGAAAAGACACAAACACACACACACACACACATGTACATACATATGAGTTTGTCTGTGCTTAAGTAGCCGGAAGTTTATTTGTTATTATTTTCCCGCTGTCTCTTTTTTGCTCCTCTCTCTCTTTTAGCAAATTAATTGAGTTGAAAACGCTCCGTTCAATAAATAAATAAATAATCATCATCAGTAGAGGCTTAACATTTATTGGTTATAAATTGAGCACAATTCAGGCGTAAAATATAAAGTGGATTATAGTTTTAATAGGTTACAACATGAAAGCAAGAACCTGCCACCAACTATATAACTGAACAACTAAAGGACATACATTCTCAGCAGATAAATTAAACAAAGGGGATTATCCGGCCTCCCCACCCCTCTCTCTCAATATAACAACCACTGATGAGCTGTCGATGATACGAGAAGATATGGGCAACTAGTTCTAGGGATTAGTTTTAAGCAAGCTTTCACAGCTTAAACCAATGATAAATGTGCACACCAAAACAGTCAAAAAAATAAATATACGTATAGTTAGTTAACAATTAACAAATGCCAGAGTCAACTGCTAATCACTGTTAGTCGATTTGGAGTAACTATTTCTAAACCTTTTTAGTAACTTACATTTTATAAATTTATTTTTAAGACAAAAAGTTTCTCAAATCACAAATCAATTAACCAAACTTTGATAGAGAATAGCAAGACAAATTGAAATTGACAATTCTTGAGAGTAGAAAAACCCTTTTCTTCATTTTGTTTTGGAAAAAGCAATGAATGTAAATCTAGCAGAAATACAGAGGACAATCAATTACAGAAAATCGTTTAGAGGTTTTTGTTGCGGACCAGTTTAGTCAGTCGGCCAGTCAGCCAGCCAGCCTGACGGCAATTAAATTGTCTACCCACAAAAATGTTCCCTCTAACCTGCCCTCTTAAACTAGATGAAGGCCTATAAATAATCCAAAGAACCGCTGCCCATCCCCTAGACGAACCAAATCCCCAAACTCAATGAAACTCAGTCACTGGCTCCTAAATGCGTCAAAAGCGTTCTAAATGAGGCTTTTAATGGTTTTACGAATTTCTATACAAAGTGGACTTGCTCGCTCCTCTCCTTTGCCTACCAGCCAACCAGCCAGCCAGCATGCCTTCCGCTCAACCCCCGATCTATTGGCCAGTGGAAGGATTTGGTCTGTTGTCCTTTCGCGCTCTTTGATTAATTTATTTTTGGTGCGATAGAAGGGAAAGGATATGGTGGGCGTGCCTGTTGGCCCGCTTGTCTACACATGTAGCCATCAATCGGGCATTGGCCCTAATTTTTGTTGCTTTTCTGTTGTTGATTTATATATGTATGTATGTATGTATGTATGTACATATATGTAATATGTATGTGTAGAATTTTCTCATCGACTCATCGAAGGGATAAAACTTAATCGACTCATTGCACATTTGCCAAGTTAATAGACAATATACAATTTTTTTTTGGAAATATTGGCTTGAATCTAAACAAAATTCTTGCCATGGTAGAAATTTCTTTGCCTTAAAATGATTGACACATCAATTTGTCGTTTTTATTTTATACACAAAAGAATAAATAAAAATACTTTCGTAAATTTGTTGAAAGATTGTCTAAAGAAAATCTTATAAAGTAATTGGGAAGTAAAATACATATTTTTGATTTAAATTAAATATTTTCTCACTTGTCAATTTCTTCGAAATTAATTTTTTTCAATTATCAATTTAGAAGCGTTGTAAAAAAAGAGAAAAATAGGAAAAGCTCTAGTTTTGGAATTCAAAAAGATTAGCGTTTTGATTTTATTTCAAAATGTTTTAAATATCTGAAATTCGAATTTGAAAATGTTTTATAATTTTGAAGTTGAAAATGTTTTAAATTTGGTAAAAAAAAAAAACTACTCTTATTTATTTTACAAATCATATAACTACTTTAGATACGATTGGTTCTAAAGTTGCTAAATGTTTAATGTCCTTAAATATTGGATTTATATTTATGTTTAAATGAATATTTAATTTAATTATTTCTTTGCAGATTTTCATAAAAATGAAAAGTGTTAATTTGATTCAACTTTAAATGCAGATTCGATTGGTAAGTCAATGCATTGAAATCTAATTAATTTGTCGACATTTAAAAAAAAATATTCTCAAAGCAAATGTGGAAATGCAAAATTTAATTTTTTATAAATCTTAAAAAAGTTTATTCAAAAACAAACGAAGGCTATGGAATTGTAATTTATAAATCAATACAAAAAATGTCTTAGCAATTAATACAAATTATAAAATGTCTAAGGGAAAACTTTAGCAATTTGTAAAATATTTGCAAAAAAAAACTTTTCTGTTATTTTCCATCGACTGAATTTAAGGCAATCCACTGGGCAATTGGATTATTAAATTATTGTATATAACATTTTTGGTTAAGTTCGAATAAATTGTTAACTGCTAATTAAAACTTTTGCATAAATTTTAAAGAATTTGTTAAATGTAATAACTGTTTTCCGTTTGCCCCATTAAGATCAACTGTGGTGTTTTTTTATGTCTTCATTTTTGAACTCTAAACACAATTTGTTTCAGAGACTCACAAATAAGAAAGAAAAAATAAAACTAAACTGAAAGTGCATATCCTGTTGCGTACATAAAATAATTTCAACCACCATTACAAGGCACTGCAGGAGGTCCTTATTTTTACTTTTTTTATCTCTCTCTCTCTCTCTGTCTTTTATTTTTGCTCAACAAGTCACCCTGTTAGGCAACCCGCATAGGCTCTATAAATGCTCTACCTGCTGTTCCTCCTTCTCCTGCTGCTGCACCTCCACAAAAGGTTAAAGACTGTGTGGCTCAGGTAGAAAATGATCTTTTTCTTTGGCTTCACTTGCTTGATCCATCCCCCCGCCATCCATCCATCCATCCCTCCCCATGTGATAGAGGTTGGAGAGGGAAAAAGGAAAACCAGTTTTCAAGTAATTTATAATGCCTGGTTATAGTATCTAAGTATAGGTATGTACATACATACATATATAATACATATACATATATTTACAATAACCGAAATGATGAACAAAAATACCGTTTAATAAGTTGACCCATGCCATTGCCTCATGCTCAAAATTTCAGCGCATTTTCACATTGTGTAATTAATTTAACCGACAAGAGTTTTCCATCATCATAACCATCATCGTCATCATCATTATTATCATCATGATTCGAATCTGTTGTTTGTTTTTATGAGTAATGTTTGTCTGTTCGTTCCTTTCGTTCGTTTGTTACATTTTCTCATCCACTTTTTTTTGTTCTTTTTTTTTTTTGGAGCTATTTTTAACATTACATACATATTATCTTGCTTTTCAATTGTATTACATATATATGTATACATATTTGTATAGATGTATGTATGTTTGTATGTGTTACCATGTGTAAAGCGCATTAAATACTTTGAGGCAGGATAATTCACACTTCTCTTTCAGGCTAGCTAGCTAGATGGCTGTTTGGCTGGCTGCATGTTTAGCTACTTTTAGCTTGATTTGGTTTCATCTTTCTTTTTTTCCCCCCCCCCCACCCCCTCCCCTCTCTCATCCTCTTACATTTCATTTCGTTTCATTTCTTTCGTTACGAATCGTGCTCAAATGCCTTTTCCATAGAGCAACACAAGAGAGATAGAATGAGGAGCGTGCGAAATTTAGCAGCTTGTTTTATTCTTTACTTTTGAGGATATACGAATATCATCATGATTGTGATATTAGCGGTAGAGGGAGGGGGAGAGTTTGGGAGTGGGGTAGCCGCTGCTATGGGGTCATGGTCTGTAATTGTATGGTAGAAACAGCAACCAGATAAACTTTGTTTGCTAATGATAATGGAACGGTGTAAGACAAGTGTGAAGTAATGATAAGATATGAGAAGTTATTCAACTGTCTTTCTAAAATGATTATACTCAATTTGTTTGCCAAAGATTAGCACCAAGTATAACCAAATACATACAAAGTTACTGGTTCAAGATGATTAAGTGCGCAAAACCTTTAATAAAATTAAATTAAAATAACCAATAATTTCATATACAATATCGTTTTTATCCCATCTTAATGATATGAAATAAAAAAACATTTTGAAATAGTTCCAAAATGAATACTTAATAAACCCATTTTATGTATAATACCTCGATGTACTTTCTTTTTATAAAAAAGTTTTCAAACTATATATTTCTTATAATATTTTATCTATTTATAGTTTAATTTTCATATTATATAGAATAAATATAAGTCAATCATCACTTACCTTTCCACCAACTTTCAATTCATAGCCCATTCCCAGCGGCGTTTTCAATTGCACGGGACATACAAATCCAATATTTCTATGGGGACTCTCTGAAACGCCTGTTTGATGTTTTCTAGTTGTAACTCTTGGGGCACTGCGCGTTGGTGCCGCCGGCGTTGATGACGATGATGTGGTATTCTCTGCCACACATAAATCTTCGCCACCATGTACAGGGAATTTTGAACATTCCAAATTCTCGGGCCAATTGAAATTGTAGGTTTTCATTAGATTCTCACAGACGCGAGCTGATTCACATAATGATCGACATGGGGGTATTGGACGTTCCAAAATTGTACATACGGGGACATAAAGAGAGCATAGGAATAACTGTAGATCATCGGAACAACCAATTTTCACCAGTGGAGCAAATTGATGAACTTCCATGCCAGCCTCTTCCTGCTTAGTATGACCGATCAGATTTGGCATTATGGTCATGTTATAGGGAATATTTTTGCATATGGATATAGTGATGGGTTCACAGCGATTATGATGTGGAAAACCACCTTCAAGGGAGGTCGATGAAGTGCCACTTAACTCGGAAGCAGATGAGGCCATCAAAGAGCCGCCGCTACGATAATATGAACTGGCATCCAATGGGCTCTGATCGTAACGCTGTACGCCCTGGATAAGCGAGGGCAAAACCCAAAATATTTGTAGCCACATTTTTAAATTTGTCATTTTTGAAAACGTATTTAGCGGCTTATTTTGTTTGTTTTTGTTTTCCTTCTTCTTTATTTTTCTGTGGACAGTACCACTAAGAGGTTTCTTTCTTCGGTTATTAATTAGCCTGTTTTGTTTAGTTAATAATACAACGCATCTTTGCTGTTTTTTATTGAAGTTTTGTTTGATATTTATTTTATTTGATTTCTCACAAAACACCTACTAAAACATTTAGCACTTAATTCTTTTGTATATATATTTTTTACTTCCTCTTGCAAATATTTGACTTGTTAACACATATTTTTCGCCTATTTCTTTTCTATTTTTTTTCGTATTTTTTTTTTTCTTATTATTTCTCACTTGTTTTGCCGGCGAGCGACGACAACAAATAACCGTTGCTCCAACGGCTCCACACACAAGTTTTACGTCAAAAAAATTGCGCGCAAAAAAAATCAACACTTTATTCGCAGAATACAGATGTTTCAACCGTTAAAGCACAACCGCATGGCAGGGCATACGCTGACAAACTGGAAAAAATTTTCGAAAATTTATCCAACAGTCGCCTCAATCCTGAGTCTGCTAACTAACAGATTCCGCGCGTTTACAACTCTGTTAACCAACATACAAGACAGTCCGCTGGCTAACTAACTAACAGTTACAATATTCTCTTGCTGAATATGAGAAGTTCGGCTAGCATACGAGAGCGATTAACTCTCTCTCGCAAACGTTTGTCAGCTATGCTCGTCCATGTTGGAGGAATGACGACGACCTTGAATTCGTCTACTCAAATGCATTCTGAGCGCGGGGGAGATTCTCTTTCTCATTCTCTCGTCATTGGCACAATCTCTATCCCTCTCTCATTCTGACATGTTGCTGATTATAGGTCTCTAACTCTCTCACCCTCTCCATCTTTCTCTCTCTGTTAAACTGTTAAACCATTTGTTTTGGATGCTGCGAAGCGGCTTTTCGGATTCTTAGCGGCGGCAAAGAATCTCCTCCTGTTGATTAGGTGGCCACGAAATGGAAATATCAACAAATGGTTAAGTGTTGGAGTCTCATAGAATTAATTTGAATTTAAATAGGTGAGTTTTAGGAAGTCAATTAAGATATGAATATATACATACAAACATGTAGGTAAATGTTGCACGAGATGTGTCTTTAAGATATTCACAAATTACACGCTTAAAGCCCAGAAGGCGGAAGGTTTCGAAAAAAAAAAAAAAACCCTTTACTATATATAGTTGACCAATTTGAATAACTTAATAAACTTAAATGTTTACCTTAATTGCCTTTACATAAAAGATAGCATTACATTAGTGTATGGATCCAATGAAAACTTCACTTAAATGGATAACTATTAAGGAGAGTTTCATTGCAAACAAAAAATAGCTTTCTACATTTTGGAGACCTTCGATATGTTTGCATTCAGAAATCTGCAGATTTGAATTAAGATCTTTCGGTTTTAAACTATTATTCTAATTTGGTATTTGACAACATAAAATAATGAATATTAAAATAAAATATACGTTCATTTATTTTCCAAACCAATTCTCCACGAGTGACTTCATATTTATAATATAATAATATTAATATAATATTTATCTTAATATTAGTCATACTAAATGTATTATTTTATTTTAATTTTTGTTAAGTATTAGCGGTAAAAAACAGTTGTTATTTAATATAATGCCTAATGCATTGAACTGTTTTTTATTTATCTAACATTTCAATGTCATTCAACTTTTTCTATTCTTGTCGCTTAGATGCCGCTATAGCCCCCCCCCCCCCCCACCAACTTTCTTAGGCTAATTTTCCTGCTATACATTGGCTCTGGCTCCGTTATCTATCTTATGTGTGTAACCCAAGACCATTATTCTTACCTCACCTTCTCTTCCCGCATTTTTCCCACTAGTAAGTAAGTTGGTTTATGGTTGTTGTTGTTGTTGTTGTCGTTGTTTGTCTGTTTTGGCATATTTGCACGAGTTAATTTCCAACAATTTGCTGCAGCAGCAGGCCTAAATGCGACAATTTTCATCACTATCCATCTCTGTCTAGCTGTGGCCATTCATTGAGTCATTCGTTCATTCATTCAACAGTTTTTCTTTTCTTTTTCTTCTGGTTTATTTTATTTTTATATGTATGTATGTACATATAAATATGTTTTTTGCAAGCACTTGAACTTAATTAAGTCATTAACTTGCGTTTAATCTGAGCTTAGTACAAAAAGAAGAAAAAAAAAACAAGAACTGACTCAAACAAACTTCGCATATTCAAGGCATCTCTCTAATGACCCCCACTATGAGCAACGGGGTGTGTATAAGAGTTAAAAAGAGAGCGGTGTGGAGGGGTGGGGGTGACGAGTAGATGTGGATAGGGATGGAGATGAAGATGGGCCTGGGGCTGAGATAATACCAGTCAATAAACTTGTTATATTGACAATAATGATGACATTAGAGGCGACTCTTTGGTCTTTGTCACCTGTGGTAAAAGGCCAAGCAGAAGAATAAAACCGAACCAGAAGAATAAGAAGAAGCAGATGATGTTATAGTAGAAAGACCCTTCCGATCAAATCTTGCATGCTCTCTGCAAGTTTAACATATTTTCAACAGCTCTCGCACTTTTTCCTTCTCTCGCGCTCTCGTGGTCTCGCGGTCTCTCGCTCTCTTTCCCGTTCACCCGCTAGCGTTCAGTGAAACAAGTGTTACCGGTTTAGTGTTCCTTCTTCTTATGCTCCTTCACCTTATGCTCAGCTTATGCTCCCGCAGCCCCTCACCTTCGGTATTTCTTTCTTTCTCACTCTTAAGTGTTTCCCTTTCTCTCTCACTCTCTCTCTCTCTCTCCATCGTCAGCTTGTTTAATAAAAAGCGCCAAAGTTGGGCCGTATGAAAAAAAAAAAAATATGTAAAATTAATACAGATAGTCGACTGTGATATACCCTACTTAACATCAATTGAAATGCATTTCATCGTAGTTACTTTGGGAAGTTCACAATGAAAACACGGTAAATCTGTCAGGTGACTGGCAAAGGTCCATTCTCTTCCTTGATATTCCTCCTGTTACACGAGACCTACAATAGTGGAAAATTTTGAAAATAATTCCATTTCTGCCTTTATGACTTTTTTGAATACAATTTAAACGAATTGTAAATGAACTTCCTTCTGGCAGAATATACCCCGCTAACACTATGGTTAGAGGGTAAAGAAAGACTTCTTCTGCTCATTGTTGTTGCTTAACGTTGTCGTCGTCGTCGACGACGGTTTCCGTTGCCTCTTTGAATCGATGTTGTTGTTTTTATGCTTACAAGTGAACGAACTTTGACGTTCTCTCTCATTCCGTGCCCCACACCACCTCCCCCCTTTCTCTTTCTCAGTCTTTGGCATTGTTAGAAAGTGTTTTTTGTTGTGTTCTCTTTTTGGAATATGTAATTTAATGTAATTAAAATGAAATTGCTTTAAAAAAAAAAACTAAAAAGAAAAAACAACGACTAGAACGATGTGGAGATGAACCTTGTTAGATAAGCGAAAGTAAAATTGAATTAAATTTACAATAATAATAGATAATGACGGTAGAAAACGACATGAAACTACACTATCCAAAAAAAGAGAAGCCATGAGAGAGGGGAACACTATTTAATTTTTGGTTACAATTAATTGAAACTCGTCATGATAGTGGGTAATAATGACAAATATTCGTTGTTCTGATCTAGAAGAAAATGTATTCATATTATGTACATATATTAAAATTTTTTCTTCAATTAGTAATCTATTCAAAACACAAAAAAAAAAAATTGTCAACAAAAATTGGAGATCCAAAAAGGGTCTATGTTCCTTGGACATCATATCTGCATTCTAATTCCTACATGTATATTAAAATTTTGTTTTAAACTTCCAATGAGTAATCCACAATCCATCGAAACATGCAAAAACAAAAAGCTTGAACAAAAAATTTTAACTATTGCACATCCATTATTATTATTATTTAACTATTTGACATCATTATCCTGGATTTACTCGTCCTCGTTATCAGTTGTGGCATATGAATCCATCCACACGCGCTGAAGTTTGGGCGTCTCGCATATTATTGGATCATTCGGCATAGAACTGAAATCAACTGCAAGAAGCTCCTCAATATACTGAATGAAGAGTGAAGTAATTTTTATTTTTGAATCTCTTGATTTCCATATTTTCAACATTTTTTACTCACCTTTTGCTGTACCTTCAATGACTCAACAAAAGATTCCATTTTATTATAGTTTGCAGTCATACGATTAATATCAACCAGCAACTATTTAAAAACACACAAAAGAAGGATATGATTATGTTTTTCTGATTGAAATATTAAATTCATTGCATTTACCGCTTCGTATCCTCTATACTGATTTATAATATATTTGATCAAAAATCCAATTACAATAGGGAATACAATTAATGCAACGATGTAGAACGGATCCATAATGTCATCTTTATAGCATTTCTTATCCCAAGATTCGCTAAATGGGCTCATTACAAAGCAAGCTATGTACATTAGCTTTGAATACATTTTCGTAATTTTTGTTAGTTAAAAACAATTTGAGAAAAAAACAAAATTTTACTTTTAGAAATATTTCGTAAAAGTTTGGAATATTATACTCGTGTCGACTAGCTAGTGCAAAGTAGAATGTACGAATGAAAATTATTTGAGAATGTTGGTACGATGTTGATTTTTCGGTTTTTCATTGCTAACTAGATTAAATTTTTTTTTGGAATTACTTGCTTGTAAATATCGATAGGTTGGTGATAAAAGTTATCGGATTAAAAGTGAATGTGAAATGGATGTATTCAAATGGCACAGATTATATCCATTTTGAGCTTACCAATAAATTTCTAGTTATTCTGTTAGACATATATTTTAATTAATATTAATTGAATATATGGTTATTTAATATTCTCTAACTTGTAAAAGAACGATTTATTAAAAGAATATTTATAGATTTCTTTTAAATAATTGTAAATATTTATAGATTTATATTATAGTTCTCTCTCTTTATTTTCTATCGTTTTTGTTATCGGTTAGGCCCACTCATTTGTTTTTTCATGTAATGATTTTCTAATGAATAAAGTATACTGAGAGATTCGATTGACGTTCTCACAATGAGATTTAAAAAATGAGCAAATAACTAAAAAACAGAACTAAAAACGGTCATTTATTAAATTTGTTTTGCTGTTTTCTAATTGATTTGTTGCACGTTGGATTTCTTATTTCCATTCCATTGAAGGAGAAATTCTGCATGTTTTGCAGTCAAATGCCGCTCTAAACTGATTCCATGGACATCGGGAGTTGGAGATATAATTCAAAATAAAAGCTAAAAGAAGGTTCCTATTAATTGCACTTCTATGAATTAATAATCCCTAGATAAAAAAATGCATATTCTTTTTTATCGATTTGTGGATAATTGAAAAGGCAAATGAAAACTATTAATTGGAGATTCGACAAACTATTTGCACTTGCTTCGAAAACAATTTGAAAGTAATGGTTACTCAAGTTATTCAAAATCAAAAACCTTCTTTATTTGAATATTCTTAAGGTAACTTTTAAATTATACAAAAAATCTTAGATAGATTTTGAAAAAGAAACAAAATCAACAGTTTTCTATTCAAACCTCGGGAATACTTTTAAAAGCAAAGTTTATAGAAAATGCCAATTGATCAAATTTGTAATTAATTTATAATTAATTTAACTGAAATTCAAGTTTGGAAAAAAGGACTCTTTCGTTTACTTAACATCCACTTTGGATTTAAGCCAATTGAGGGTAATGAAAGTGTTAAGATATTTGGCTAATTCTTGACCAGATGTATCGTCAGTGCCAGTTAATGTTTATGTTTCTGTTTCTTTCTCTTCTTTTTTTTTTTGTTTGTTTCTCGTGTCTATTTGGAATCTGTCATGTCATTCGAGCAGTTTGAAGGGCATTGGAGACGACATGGACACGTAACGAGTCCTGTTACTTGTTGTTTTCTGCAACTGTTCTGCTGGATTTGATTGATTGCCCTGTACCACGCTCACATCCCGCCACCAAAACCCCTCCCCCCCCCCCCCAACCCCCCCTGCCGACACAAAAACTCCCACTATGCGCCACGCCCACGTTGTTGGCCATTTTTCAAAAAATTTAATTGAGCTTTTGGCCGTTGGCTGGTTTTTAAGTAAATAAATGCATTATTTATGAGAAATGTCTGATGAAAACGCAGAAAAGGCCTAGCTGAAAAATGTTCCGATATCAACAGGGTGGACGAACAGGATGCTGGCAGAAAAATTGGAAAACGAGGGTTGGCAAAATCCACACCAGGAATTGGATGAAGGCGGAGAGGGGATTAGTTTGAAGTATTTTGTATTGCGATTGTTTAAATAGCAACAAATGAGCTGTAAAAACGTGCCACGTAAAGTTTACATTAAGACATTACATTTTTACTTGGGGCCATTTGCCATTGGGCAACCTCACCCCCTGCATGCCTCCAATCACCGGTCCGCATCTCTTGTTGATGGAAACTAAAAACTTGGCATTAGTAAAAAGCTTTTACATCTAATTAGACCAAAACCTGACTAAGAACCTGAGGGAGTCGGTTGAAAAGTTGACATTTCCATTTTTGGTTTTTGAGGTTTGAAAAGAAAGTTTCGACCTCTCCCCCACCCCTTTCGCTCTGTGTTACCTTCTCTCTCTCTCTTTCTCTTAAGGGTTAAAATGTGACTCGGATTTCTTTGTAAATGCTTATACTAGAGCTCTGTGTTTTCTATGTAAGTAACTGCTAGAAGCCCTTTTACTTTTGGGTTGGCTTACAGTCCTTTTTGCATTAAGACTTTTCCACTTACACACACACACACATACTAACACACACACTAACACACATACATATGTGTGGCCCCTTCGTTGTGGCAACGTAATTTGGCTGCCATTTTGTTGTTATTTATTTTGCTTCTTTTTTCGGCTTCTGCGGAAAAGAAAACATGCGAAACATGTCTGAAGCTATGCGGATTGATTTGTGCTACAAATAAGCAGCAACCCTTTCCCAAATGGGCAAAAGGATTATTTCTAAAAATGGGCAACAAACAAATAACATTTAAAGGGATTGAATCCAACTAATTGGAGAGATGCAGTAACTCAAATTCATATATCCGGAAGACTGTGTGTGTCCGTCGTGTAGTAGAAACATAATAATAAACTCAAATTTTCAACATTCGAATCATGTCCGGTTTATGCTTGAAGCGTATGATTGCATATATCTCAAAAATAAAATATGTATCTACAAAACTAAATAAAAAGTAAATCAATTGAATTATAAGTTTTTATATATGTATAAGTAAATAAATGAAAGCCATAAAAGCTTTGCATCGATAATAAACAATTTTGAATTGAACTCAAGAAATAATATCTCAATTATGATTTATTTTACATTCCTTTCAATAAAATATAAATCCTAGTAATTACCTTTAGTAATCATGTAGATTTATATTTAAGTATATATGTACATATATTTGCTAATTAGAATATGTATATAGATTAATATTTTAATTGTTTGCTTTGAAGAAGTATTAGAATTAGATTCATGTCCTTTTTATACCCTTGTAAAGGATTTCGGTCAGAAATTTATAACGCATAGAAGGAAGCATCTTCGACTATATAAAGTATATATATTCTTGATCAGCATGATGAGCTGAGTTGATATAGCCTTGTCCGTCTGTCCGTCCGTCCGTCTGTCCGTCTGTCCGTCTGTCTGGATCAACGCAATCTCCTCCGAGACCTTTGGAGCTACAGAGCTGAAATTTTGCGCCTAGGCTTCTTTTTGCTGCAGGCATTGTATATCTCGGAATCATCTCGATCGGATGACTATATCATATAGCTGCCATAGGAACGATCGGTCAAAAATATAGTTTTTGATCAATAACTTGGGTGTTTTTGAAGCGATTGTCACGAAATTTGGTATTTTCCATTTCGATATAAAAAATATGAATGAAATATATCTTTTAAGTTTCAGCAGAATCGGTCGACTATATGCTTCAGCTGTCATAGGAACAATCGGGGCAAAAAAATTTATGTATTTAAATTTTTTTTTCATATATACACACTTCCTTATGATTCTGGCAAATTATATATAAATGAAAAATACAGTTTGCAAGGGTATACAAACTTCGGCATGGTCATTCTTTTAGTTTTAAATGGAAAAGGTTCTTTCTTTTAGTATATGAATACAAAATTTGACTTAATTGGACTTCTTTTGATGATTATTACTATTATTATTAATAAGATGTTATAATCCATAAGTATATCTTAAATCACCTTAAGGTATATCATTAAATATTTGAGCTGTTTCTTTTATCTTTCAAATTGTAATTCTACTAAAAGTCAATTAATTTTATTGCTAAAGAGGAAAACTTTTTTACAATTATTTAATGAAAATAAACTATTTTGAGCCAATTTAAAAGTTACAGAAATGTTTTATATATATAAATCTATGTAAGAATTTATTTTGCATATTAAAAAGACCAAAATGTAAATTTAATTACAAAATAAGAATCTTTAAGGTTTAAACTTATAAGTTTGATTGCAAGAAGATTTAAAACATTTTGAAAATATTGAATTGCCTTGATTTGATTACTTGAGAATTAGTGAGGCGAGATAACTTGTTTATGCTTTTGCAAGTTAAGAGCAGAGGATTCACTTAACCTTTGACATTCAATTTATTTGCTGGGAAACTAAGGAAAAGTTTCTCATAGCGAGAATTCGCATAGACAAGTGCACATTTCGTGGCAGGACTACTACAACTACCCACATCATTTGGCCATAACTCGTCCAACAATGCATTCAATTAAGCCAAAAAAAAAAAAAAAAACAAAAAAAGAAGAGAAGAGATACAAGGCCAAGGAGGCGATGTGTTCGTTGATGTTAGCCATATGTATGTATGTATGTATGTGCTCGTATGTGTGTGTGTGTGTGCAGTGCAATACAAAACCCTGTAACGCCCAATTAACCAACATGTCGACAACTCCTCCAACTGCCTCTCTTCTCCCCGTGCCTCCTCCTTCTATACTATTCTGGACAACTACATTCTCGCCTTGCATGTAAATCAAATGCAGTTCAAAGTTGAAAATGGGCCAGCAACAAGCGGAAAAATCTTCACACACTCAGACACACACACACGCACACACGCGCAGAGACAGTGAGAACAAGGGCGGGGGATAAGGGGAAAAAAGTTGATCAAATCTTTAGCCTGTGGGGGCAAAACAACAAGTTCTCCCCTCCAACCGACCGCCTCTCTCTGCAGTGTTGCCGCAATAAAGAGCGGCAAAAGTCGTAAGCCAAATCGCATAAATAACGCCCTCGGGTTGAAAAACTTGAAAGGGGAAGAGACGAAAGGGGAAGGGATATGGAAGAGGGTTCACTTGCGTAGGTGGGTAACCCTCAAATGCACAGACATTTCCGTTTTACCATTGAGGTTGCCACGCCCACGTAAAGCCCATTTATCACGCATATGCAGCGGAATCAGCGTATGGTGGTAGCCCAGAGGGCGCCACAGAGATCCATCGCGCTGACCAAAGCGAATTGCAAATTTCCGCAACTCGACACAAAAATGCCAAAAGTGCAGGCCTTCTCGAAATGAATGGACAGACCAGACCGGACCAGGTCAGACCAAACCGGGACGAATGGTTGCTTGGTTGGTTAAAAAAAAAAAAGAAGAAAAATGGAAGAGTCCTAGGCGATTTTTAGTCTGCAATTAATTTAGAATCTAGTTGGATATATTTCTCTCTCTTTCTAACGTTTTTGACATTGAATTTTATTTTCCATCAATGTAGTTCTTCAATTTTTATTTATTTGTTTTTTTTTCTCACCTTCTTCAAAACATTTGATTTAAATTTTATACAGGTTCATACGTTCGTTCTTCTTACTCATCTTTTTGCAACCTTTTTTTTTCTCCAACTATTTGCAAATGCCACCCTAGAGGGTCATAAACTAATCACAGCTGACCCTTACCCAATTAACAGACGGGCCTATTGGCCCCATTGGCCCCTTTTTTGAACCCCAAACCAAAGGAAACTCAATCTGTGGACCATTACTCAACTTTTAACCCTTGTGCTGCTGCTGAATCTCACTTCAATTAGATTAAACTCATTTGCCTCTCTAATTCGCATTTCTCTGGCCGTCGTAAACTCGTAAACTGAAATCCACTTTTACTCTTTCTCTACCCCTCCACTCACCAACTCTTTCAGTGTATGTTGCTTTTTTTTCTTTTTTTCTTTTATGGTTCTCTGTTGAAAATTTGGCCAACTAATTTATAGCCCAGATTTTCGGTTGGGAATAACCACAGCAGGGACTGATAAGCGAACAAAAACAGAATACAAAAAAAAAAATGAATAAGAACCAAGAATAAAGTGAAGGGAATGAAGAGAACAGGGAAGAGAAACGGATGCGGAAGTGTAACCGCCTGGCCTAAGGTTTTGGTGGGCAGTATTCCGTGCTCGTCATCCATGCCTCAACTTAAACTTGCAACAAATTAAATATGGCGGCAACATATCGTCTGGAAAAATGTGCAGACCAAAACAAACTAACAACAACAACACCAAAAACAAATAGCGACGAAAATAGAGCGCAAAAAAAAAAAGAAAGAACAAAAAAAAAAGTTGAAAACTTTTGGCAAGGGTCAAAACGTGTGCAGACTGTAAAATTAACGCCACCTTTTTGGCCAAGGCTCTTGAAAATGTATAGAAAAAGTCAAACAAAAGGTCGACATGGGGTAAAGCACACCATCAGCATCAGGATCGGCATTGGCATCAGCATCACCATTGGCATCTGCTCCATTCCACGTGCTCGACAAGAACATCAAACGGTGGTGACTCAACGAGGTAAATGCCACCAGTGGAGCTGAAAGTATCCAAAAGGAACCAAAGCAGGAGCACAATGTGCCTCCCATAATAAGGTTAAAGGCTTGGGCCCAAAACGGAAATAGCAAAGCATAGAAAAAATGTAAACAAACAAGGGGAACGAAATGCACAACGACAAATTTACACTAACGGAATGTCAAATACTCTTTCGAAATAAACAAACAAACGAAAAACGAGAAAAGGTGCAAAAAGTAGTGGGAGAAAAGATTTCTTCGATAACAGGGTGTTGCAAAAGCTTAAAAAATAATTAAAGTTGCTGAAGAAAATTCTCGAATTGAGATATTATTCATATATATTATAGTATATATATGAATACATTCGTTTGCAAAAACACTTATGTATTTAAATATAGGGGAAAAGAAATGGTTTTTGAAAGGATTGCAAGTCTGAATGAAGAGTTTTGGTTTTGAAATCATCTTTTTATTTTTTCTAAAAAAAATATATATCCTATGTATGTTTTTTTCCAAATTTTAGTGATGTAATTCTTAAGACAAGAATTAAATTCGTGATTATTCTTGTTTCAAAATAAAACAAAGAAAAACCCAAACAGAATATATAAATGTGTACGTATAGTATTTCCAGATTTCAAGATCAAGATGTCATTGCAAACACCCTGTCCTTTCTTAATTTTGGCATTTGATGAGATCACCCTGTAATTTGTACAATATTTCATTTCGTAGTAGTCAGAGCAATTTCAATGGTAAACTGTATACTATTGGAATTGATATGATATTTCAACCCTTTAAGGGCGCAACCTTTCATAATTCTCCAAGGACCCTGTATTAGGACTACCCAAGTAAGAGCATAATCATAACAAGCTAAATATGGGGGTTGCCCCCTGTAAATGAGATGCCGTTTTCGTGACTGAGTTGGAGGGCGGCTCAAAAATTTGCTCGTCTGGCATTGGCGTCTGGTAACTTTTTTGTATATTTTTTTTTTCTTTTTGTTGTTGTTTCTCTCTCCCCGTCTTGGACCCTCTCTTTCTTTCATTCTACAGCGATGTGTTGTTTTTATTCTTATGTGTGTGTGTGTGTGTGTGTTTTGGTGGTGCACAAAAACCGCCGACGAACACACATTTCCGCATCCGGCGGGAAGTTCTCCTTCTCTATGCATGTGTGCGTTTGTATGTGTATGCGTGTGTGTGTATGTGTGTGTGTGTGTGGTAAATACCAAAACATAACCAGCAAGAGGGAGAAAACTTCAACTCACTTGGCTACCTTTTGATGCCCGGCACCAGGCGGAAAGTCGTAAAAAAGTATTGATTTTTGCTTAAAGTTTTCATACACAATCCCCCTCTACCACCCTTCCACCATCTACGTTTCTTCACCTAACCTACTATTCACACAAACACACACACACACACACACACTCACACATACAATCACATATATCCTATAAAGTGGTGGAAAGATTGAAAACGATTGAGAGTGGATAATATCTAGCATAATTCTAGGCTGTATACCTCCAAAGGACACGTTAAAGCACACAGGAATGCGCCATTCACTGCCCTTTTTCTTTTTCTTGCTCTTGTTCTCTTTGTTGCTATTGCGTAATTAAAAGCGCAACAGGGATCGCCATTTCCCTACAACACAGAGAGAAATTTCATAAATCTTTCAATACGAAGTTTTGCTATTTTCCCCATCATCTTTTTTTCTCTTTGCTATATAATGTAGAATAAAATGTTAAATCTTATCTTTCATGATTGACAGGTAATCAATAATGGTAATTTCCTTCAGTTTTCTTATAAATCGGTCTGACACTAAATATAACTTCATTTCTGTGTCAAATATTACCTTTTTTGGGTATGAATCTGGGTTGCACAAACAATTTGAAATTGTTTATAATGGCTGTCAAAATGTTTTTCTTCAACTAATAATGATATTATTCCCTGTATTAATTTAGTATTTTATGATATTATTTTAAATCTATCACTTAGATATATATAGATAATATATTTTGCTAATTGTTAACAATACTGGCAACTGGAGAGAAAACTTCCATTTGTTTAAAAAAATTTTTAAATTTATTTCAGAGCTCTAAAATTTGAAAGATCTTTGCATTTACTTGGTTCCATCAAAGGCGACATTAATCAGAAATTTCTACTCTTTTTCGAGTTCGAAAAAATGTTTCTATAGTATATGAATTTTAGTTAGAGCAAAAATTTAAGTATATATACATACTTGATTTATTTTATTGATTTTGATTATTATACTTTACTTCAAGTTTAAATTAATGCAAAGAAAACCTTAAGTTCAGTTTTTATAATGTATGTATATAAATATATTTATAATATTAGGATCTGATTATTTTATTTAATAATTAATTAATTGTGTAACATTTAAAAAAAAGAAACATTTACATATGTAAAAAATATATACCAAACTAATATTATTAATATTAATACTTGTATAATAGATAATTAAGATAAATAGTTTTTAAGAAAAATCTGAATATGTCAGAGAAACGAATGATGATAAAAGAAATTACACAAATTAAAATGATTTAACAGCAATCAGACTAAAACATAATATACATAATATAGAACATTAGATTTTCAATATAATATCGTCAGTGTATATACTATTGCTCCATTATCGTGTTCAGTGTATTTGTATAGTTGATTTTGTCGGGTAGGTCTATATCATTTGGAGCAGAAAATTAAATAAATTTGCATGTCAAATGCGCATTAAAAGCAAGCGCACAGAGCAATTTTTGTTGTTGGCTTTTGGTTTTTTTTTCTCTTTCTTTTTTTGTAACTGTGTGTGTGTGTGTGTTTTTTTTTTTTTTTTTGGGTGCTACTTGCCTCTGATTGTGACAAGAGGCAAAAAGGATTTGCCACAGGACGAGACATGCAAGCCGAAAAACAAGCCAACAACACAAAAAACTCCATACCAGGCTAAAAAAAAAAACCAAAACAACAAAAAAAAAGGGCCGAAAAAAAAACAAAGGAATATGCAAAATACGTAACCCAGCGACAGATATGCACCAGTTACCCAATCTCTGAGGTTTTGTCCAACAACAACAACAAAAACAGTGAAAAAAAATTGTCAACAAAGACAACAGCAAACAGAACAACAACATACAACAACAACATGCAACAACAACAAAAAAAACAACAACGAAACGAAGAAAAAAATGTGCGCAAATTAAATTAAAATGTTAAGTCTGCATGGACGAGTCGAAGGGAGCAAAAGAGATACCAAATATATGTATAGAGAGAGAGAGAGAGAGAAGGAGTGAGGAGGGTAAGATCCAAATGGATATTGAGTGGGCAGAAGGGGGCAACTGAGGGGCATCGTCTCTCTGCAATTTTGTTGCTAATGATTTTGGCTTGTTTGGGGATTTTCAGCTTTTTCTTCTCGTTTTGTTGTCACTAGGAGAACGGGGAAGTGGTAAGGTTGGAGAAATGGAAACAAATTCTAAAGAAATATAAAGCCGGCAGGGAAATGTATTGCAACTTTTTTGGATAATCCCTTGTCTTCCCCCGAGCCCTCTCCCCCGTCCCCCTGTTCACGGAGCAACACCAAATACAAACAATGCAATTTTCGTTCAACTAAATTAGTTAGAGCCAAACGGATGAAAGGGTTAGGGAATAGGGTAAGAGTGCTGAAAACTGCAAGGAAATTTGTCTAAAAGTGAGCATTAATTGGCCACGTTGTAAGACAAAGAGACCAGAGAGAGAGAGAGAGAGAGACAGACAAAGATAGAGAAAAAAGGGATGAGGAGTGTAAGAGGGAGATGTAAGGCAATTTTCCTTACTTTTTGTTTTATGCATTTGAATGGTTTTTGCTTATGTCTGCAATATATGGCTAAAATGGGGAATGGGGACGGGCGCGGAGGATTGCAGATACGCAATACAAAGAAGTATCCTTCTGAACAAAAGATTAGTTACAAGTGCAACAAAAATTTGCAATACCAATTTTACCAATCATGGGAAATGAAACAAGGCAAAAGGCAAGCTAGTTGGAAAATATATACTTACATATACATACATCTGCGTTTCCGTTACCCATACCCACCCCCCTCACCTGCCGCCATAGTTTTTTTTGAAATAGACTCAAGTGCACCCAAGTCCATTCCAATGCAAACTTTTCTTGTAGTTCGGTTCTTTTCTTTTTTTGGTTTTAACTTGACTGCAAAGTTTCTACTTAAAAAGACTACACATAAAGTTTATGCAAATCATATTTAAATAAAAAAAAATAAAATAAAATAAAATTCTATTCAATTTGAATAATAGAATATAAAAAAATGAAAAATTTGACTGTGAGGAGACTTTTCGACAAATGTCTTAAAAATATGAATACAATTTGTATCAAAGTTGATAAGAATAAAATAAACAAAACTGATAAATTTGGTGGGTAAGTTCTAATTAGAAAATTATGTTTATAGAGAATTTCGTTTTAAGAATATTTATTGAAAAATAATCACTTGTCCCATCCAAAACTATCCTCGTCCTAATCCGAATCATTTCACGATGTTAGTCAGAATAAGAGACTCTAAATACTTTTACTATTGAAAGGTCAATGGGAACTTTTCCGTGCAATTATTCCGACAATTAAATTTATTTCTCTTCAGTGTTTCTGTAAGCCATAACATACTTAATGAAAATGCATATAAAATAAAAATAAAAATCATTCTGTTTTTAATTTTACTATGTCATAATTTTGTAAACTGGATTTTTATGCTCTTTTTCAATAATGAAGTACTATAAGTAGCAATAATTTTTCTTTCATGATTTTTACTAAATATTTATATATATTAAAATATCGTTACTTTTAATATTCTTTGATTATTGACAGTTTCTTGATTTGTCCAGTTATTTATTACGTTAATTGAATGCCAAACGCACTTTTGCAAAATGCAGTTATCAAAATATTAATAAGTCATATCTATATACAAAGTTATTGAAAATAAATTGCATTTAATTACACATAAATAAACCCGTCAAAAAACAACATTAAAAGTGGGCAATGCAATTGAAAAATGAGGCAAGCAAATTTGTCCCTACCGACTTTGAGTATACCCTGTACCGAGAATAAGAAAAAAAATTCCCTCGATGTTGCCAAAAGTTTAAAATAAAAATATCTTCAATTATGATCAAGTCTCAATCGACTCGCCTATTGATAGTGATTAGGAATATATATTGATATATACTCTATGGGTGCGGAAATGTTTCCTTCTGCCTGGTACATACATTTCAACGACTTTAGTATACCCTTTTACCCTTCAAGTACAGGGTATAAAGACCACAGAATCGGTCCAACAGAATACTACTCTATACGAATTTCCTATGCCCTGAGAAAAAGCTGTCGGTAGGTTTGAAAAAAAAACTTAGATCAAAAACTCGACTATTATAATAATTTATAATTTCAAAAAAAATCTAGATCACATTTAAATAATTTTTTGTCTTGTTAATAATAAAATTTAGACATATTCATGGAATGAATATATAACATAGATTAACTATAAAAATACAAAAAAAAATCTGTCTTTCAATAATTTTTGAATCTAGCTTTAACTCTTCATGCAAAACTTTGAAAAAGGTTCTCTTAATATACATATTAAATATTCAATACAGATTCAAAATAGAAAAATTAAACATGGTTAAAAAATATATATACATATTCAATAATTAAAACTGAATATTTAGAAAATTAATATAACCGCTAGTTGGCAAGGGTAATAGGTAAGGGCAGAGTAGGGCATAAAGAGGCGAAACAATATGCATATAAAAATATATTTAATAATAAACAAAACGATAAAACGATGAAATGGAATAACCGAATACATATGTTAATACTTTACCTATCAATCAAACGAATTCAATTGCAAATTTTTTACCAAAGTTACCCACCATCCCCCTTCCCCCCATTTCCCGTCACAAATGGAAAAAGGGAGAAAAATATGCAAAATATTTTTGCGTCAGTAAAATATTTCGCAAACATTATAAATCAATAACAAAAAACAAATACAAATAAAAATGCACACAAAAAAAAAGCAACAAAATGGGAAAACGAGTAAAATGCCAAAAATAAAAAAAAAACATAATATAAAAACCAAGAAAAATTTCAATGCAAAAACAAAAAAAAGAAAAGGAAAAACGCATTCATATGTGTTTATGTTGACTCACACAAAAAAGGAGTAAACAAATTTTATATAGATATGAAATCACTTTTTGATATCCTTCTATATATATATATACAAAGTGGAGAGGCAGAGGGAGAGAGGAGGGTTGAGAAAAAAAGTGAATCAAAGTTTAAACAAATATTTATGAGCCGGAAAATTGAGTTTTTCCTACTACTACTTGACACTTCCGTTTGGCTTGTGCCTCGTACCGCTTGCTGTTTTCTGCCTGCTGCCAGGTTTATTGCAAGGACAATAAAAAGCCTATCGCCTACATATTGAGCCATTCCATGTGCATTGATAGACTCCTGAAGTAGAGAGGATGCTGGGAGTTAGAAGTTAGAGACTCCATTCCCAATTTAATGTGCCATCAATTTTTGCCGCTGTCTTTTTCGTTCAAAAGACACGAAGGACCTACGAAAAATGCCATCAGGAAAATTGGAAAAAAATGTATATATAAACAGATCGAATACAATCACACACATACTTTTCTCGTATAACATTTCGCCCACAAGGGCTGCGACAGAGCCAGCAAAAAAAAAAAAAAAAAGGACAAAAAAAATAGGCTAAGGATGCGTCGCTTTAAGGCCCATGAAATGCTACGTGAGCGTCTGTCAAGGATAATAAGCCAAGGGTGAAGTGGAGTCTGGCAAAATAGGGAAATGACAGTTTGAATTGGGGCTATTGAGCATGTTGCTGTGAGATTAGATGTTAAGGAATGTTCACTGGAAAATAATGATTTCAAGATTGCTCGATATGATTTTTCGACGTCTGCCAAATAAAATACATACATTTAAAATGAAAATAAAAGAAAAAGTAGGCAGAAAAAACTCAAGGCCAAACGCAATTTCATTGTTAACATAGAAATTTCTGTACTCTGACTAATAATTATCATAAATAGCTATAAGATATAGTCGACCAATCCAAAAGAAGAGCTAATATAATGAAATCAAATTTGATAAGGCAAAAAGAAACTTTTAATATAATCTCTTTTTAAAAACCGTTTATATTAAGGATCTCTATATTATGTATATATGTTCATATTTACTTATAAAATACAAATATACACAAAATAATAAGTGAAAATATAGCTCATATGCGATCAATATATAAACACATTTTGTAAGGGTATAAAAAAGTCAAGAAACTGCTGTATAATGTTTCATGTAATCAACTCAAATCTATTAATTCCTATTACATACTTCAATATATCTTTAGGATTCATAAATCTATTTTAAATGTTGATCATGGAGATTATTAAACTTTGTTCTCTATAAATTTTAGTTGAAAAGTTTGCAAATTGAGATTTAGTTTGATTTTATTTATAATCTCAATTCCTATTAGGAATGGGTTGTATTATAATAAAAACATTAACAATTATAAAAAATTATGTATGTACATACATATATAGAACAAATACGGATCGATTAATGTATATTACTCTAGGAAAAATTAACTAATTACTGCGTATATTAAAGTGCTTTTAAAAATGAATATTTCAATGATTGTGAAAGACATTTCTCAGCCTTTAAAAACTAGAGCTGAATTGTAATTCAATTTAAATTATATATAATAAAAGAAAAAAATAAGAGACTTATGGAAGTCAGAAAATTGCCACAATTATTTACCTTAATAGACCCTTTGCTTATCTCAGAAAATTTCCTATAATCATTATTGCTAGATAACTGAAAGATCATGACATATGTATATAGTTAATGCACTTCAAGAAACTTGTAAACCTATTGAAAACTAAAGCTCAAAATATTTATCAACTTACTATACTTTACATTTTCATATTCAATATCAATAACTATTTAGTGAAATCCATTGACATCGCAATAAACTGAAATAGTTTTCAACAAAGTTCCTTTTAACGATAACATATTGATATGCTGGGTTAAAAAGAAAAACAAATATAACTATTCTATCTTCTTTTAGTATTTTGACTATAAATAAATATGCAAGTATAGTTTTTGTTAGCTTTCAACTTATCTGTTTATAGTTAAGCGGCATTGATATGGGGATTTTCTGTTGTCGTCGATCAACTCCAACTATCTGCCATCTAAAGCTTCCTTCTTACCTAAATTCTATCCCTAATCGGTCTCGGCTCTCGTTTTATTTATCGTCTCAAATTCTTTGCGTGTCAATGGGCTTCAGGCCAAATAAAAAGCCATCACATCAAGAGACGAACATTTGACGCTTTTTAGGCCTCCCCAACTGCTTTCTATTTGTCAGTTCATGAATATTGCTTTCAGTGATGTTGAGAGGGGAGGGAAGGGGGCAAAGCTTACACCAAAACTCTTACTAAAATGCACATAAAAAAAGGAGCCAAAAAAAAAAAAACAAATAAAAAGGGAAGCAAAAGAGGAGACAAAACGAAAAGAAAGTCATACCTCACGTTGTTGTTTCCCTCACGGCCAGCAAGTCAACCAATTTGCGATAAAAATAAAACATATTGCTCAATAGACAACAAGGTTCTGTGTGTTTGTGTATGTGTGTTTAGAAGAGAGGCAAAAGGGGGAGAGAGCTTAGCAGGAAGGGTAGCTAGCACATTCTTACCCCAGTTCCCAATGGGACACACGTCGTATGCGCGACGCGAGAAAGGAAGAAAACTTTCCACAGTTGCAGTTGTCACGTGCCACATTTTGCCTGCTACTAAACATTTTTAGCCTTCGACTTGAATTCTCCTCTTGACGTCTCCTATATTTTGGTAGGGCGATTCTGTTGCTGGTTTCACTTTTTTATACACTTGCAAAGTGTATATTAATTTTGGTCAGAAGTTTGCAACCCATAGAAGGAAGCATCTCCGACTATATAAAGTATATATATTCTTGATCAGCAAGATGAGCTGAGTTGATATAGCCTTGTCCGTCTGTCCGTCCGTCCGTCTGTCCGTCTGTCCGTCTGTCCGTCTGTCTGGATCAACGCAATCTCCTCCGAGACCCTTGGAGCTACAGAGCTGAAATTTTGCACCTAGGCTTCTTTTTGCTGCAGGCATTGTATATCTCGGAATCATCCCGATCGGATGACTATATCATATAGCTGCCATAGGAACGATCGGTCAGGAATAAGGTTTAACATCAATAACTCAGTTGTTTCTTAATCGAATGTCACTAAATTTGGTGTTTGTGAGTTTTATATAATACATACATATATACCAAGTTTCATCAGAATCGGTCGACTATATCATATAGCTGCCATAGGAACGATCGGTCAGGAATAAGGTTTAACATCAATAACTCTGTTGTTTTTCAATCGAATGTCACTAAATTTGGTATTTATGAGTTTTATATAATCCTCAACACATATACCAAATTTTATCAGAATCGGTCGACTATATCATACAGCTCCCATAGGAACGATCAGTCAAAAATTTAGTTTTTGATCAATAACTTCGATGTTTTTGAAGCAATCGTCACGAAATTTGTTATTTGACAATTTTATATAAAAAGAAATATATCTTTTAAGTTTTATCAGAATCGGTCGACTATATGCTATAGCTGTCATAGGAACAATCGGGGAAAAAAAAATTTGTTTTTTTTTTTATGACACGGACATCAAATTCATATTTGATGGGTTTTATATACTTCCTTATGATTCCGGAAAATTATATATAAATCAAAAAGATAGTTTGCAAGGGTATACGAACTTCGGCACGGCCGAAGTTAGCCCATCCTTCTAGTTTTCGTTTCGTTTTATTTTATTTTTTTTCTTTTTTTCCTGTTTTTTTTTTTTCATTCCTCATGTAAGCAAAACTTTTGGCATGTAGCAAATATTTTTTCCCCCATACCAAATGTGAAACGGGGGAAAGTAGTGCAGATGCTTGGTAACGTTGCAAGGTGGACGAGGGGAGGATAGGTAAATGACGGAAAAGTTTTACAACAGCGATGAGGCAAGCTTTTCCTCCTCATGGCATTGCATTAAAATTTATACAAAACACAGGCAGATGATGCAGAGTGAGAGGGAGGATACGAAAGAGAGATGCGGCATATATACAACAGATGCAGTAAGCTGCAGAGTCCTTTTGCTACCTGCTGCAGGGATTACATTTCATTTATCGATTGATTTCTCAAATAACAAAAAAAAAAAAGAACAGGAAAAAGAAATAAAGAAAAGAAATAGGAGAAAAAAAAACACTTATTTTTTTTTTGTGTCATTGCATCTTTTAGCTGCATTTGCATTCTATTTTCGCATTAGACTGGCAATTCAAGCACAAATCGGATAATTCAATAAGCTGATAGTAGTGCAACTTGTTGTTGGTGCCACTGCCACTGCAACAGGAAGGAAATGAAACATAGTAAGGGATATTTTTAGAGAGAGACAGAGAGAGAGTTGGCATTCTGCAGCAGCTGACAATATATATATATATATATATATGTATATATATATTTCTTTTTTTTCATCTTCATATATTGAGCTGAGATTTATATAATTTTTTCACTCACCCATTCTTTCTCCAACATTTTTATGTATGTAATTTTTGTTTGCGGCCAATATGCCAAAAACTAGATAAATTATTCATTTCCATTTCTTTGTACTCCCTGCTCCCCATCATTTTCCACACCATTCTTTGGAGCCTGAGTTATAGTCACCGCCGCTGCTTGAAAGCGATGCTAAAATATTAGTTTGTAGAAAAAGACATCCAAACGACCAGGTAGTAGCATCAATATGTAGTAGGTATGCATGTATATATCAGTAGCTTTTTACATAATCACTCAGAGGCATTAAATATGATAAATGACATACTATGAAATATATTTATTATATATATATTGTGTGTGTATATATTTTTATATATGCATGTGCCTTTGCTTCGCTGGGCCACTTGTTGAAGTGGTCCACCAGTCTAGGCAAAAAGACAAAGTCATAAATTTTATTTTGTCAAGAAACTTTACTATAATGCAAAAATCATAAGCTGTAAGGCTTTAGCTTTACTTGAACTAAGAAAATAAATAGTTTAGGTCTACAAGGACTTTCTGGTTGTCTGTTAAAGTGAGACCAGAAATGGAAATTTCTGTGGATGAACTAAACCGAGAGTCTTATAATCCGTTCAATACAAACAAATCCGTTTTTGGTTGTTAGGTATTGAACCATATTGTTGGATTGATAGGAAAAATCACTTGCTTAACTTACAGATGATTGGCCAAATCAGATCTATCTAAGATATGTAAACTTTTAATTCTTTCTTATCATATATCATAGAGTCCACTTAAATATTTAATATACTTTTTATTATTTTTTATACATAGTTTCAAAAATAAATGACTACCTAACAAATATAAAATAAACCAGAAATATTTTATATTTCTATAATGAAATATATAAAAAAGAGGAAAATATTTCATAATTTGTATATACAAAATGTATATCGAAAATAATAGAAATACGTATGTATATATGTTTTTATTTATAAATTTATTTATATATATTTTTGATATATATATTTTTAGGCTTCTATCCACATTTCAGACCCATTTAAAAGAAATGCTAACAATTATTTAAAAACATACAATTTCTATGGGAAAGTTGAGATTTTTGCCACTTAAAGCGTTTCCCATTAATAACCATTTATTTATTTATATTTCTTTTAATTTTATTTCTTTGTGCCTGTGTTGGCTCTAACCAACTTTGTTACCCTACCCGACTTCCACCCAGTTAACCCTTTTGACTGTTTTCTTTCTTGGTTATGTGCAGCCCCAATTTATGGCCAAGAAGCCCAAAAACCGAAACGAATGACCGGCCATATGCTACAAAAATTGACCACAGGCTCCATAAATTTGGGGATTTGCTAAGCATAGAGGGGGAAAAAGGGGAAAATTCATAAAACATAAAAATAGCCAAAAAAAAAAAAAGAAAAAGGGAGCAGAAATGATGAAAATGAAAACTCGTTGGCAACTGACTAGAGAAACTGTGTGTATGGGTGTGTGTGTGTGTGTGTGTGCATAAAACATGAATTAAGATAATGAAAATTTATTGACTGGCCACCTTAACGTGCTCATATAAAAGTTACAAGGTCATTACGAATGCATTGCCTGCGGGCTACCGGGATGGAGGAGGGGTCCAGAAATAACCAATGACCAGGATATGTAGGAGGCGTGACCACTGGCCAATGGGTGGATAAAAGCTGTTGACAATTACTCCTTGACCAGGAGCAAAGAAAAAAAAAAAAGGAAAAAAAATATGATTTTAATCTCTGGCAATAAAAACGAACAAAAATTTGTATGCACTGCGTTTTTCACACCATTCTGAACTTAAAAACTCTGTTTTCCACCACCACTCCCCCCCGCAACATGCAGTGAAAATCGTTTTCCAATCACGTAAACACAGCTGGAATTTTATTGCTGCTTGTTTTATTAAAAGAACAAAAAAACCAGCCAAAAAGTGAAAAAAAAGGAATACAGAAAATGAAGAAAAAAAAACGTTCAAAATCGCTGAACGCATTTTCGCAGAACGTTGTAATAATAAAAGTTGCTTTTCCTTTCTGTGTGTGGTTTTTTTTTTTTGGCTTATTTCTTGTATTTTTGTTTTTCTTTTTTTCTTTTTTTGTACCAAGGATGAGAAAAGAAAATGAAAATGAAAATACAGCCGCAAACAGAAACCGAAATCTGTATGCTATGCGAACCCAATATGCCACACAGAGTGTGAATATGAGAGATGGGCGAGAGGAGGGGGAATGTGGGGGGTGATAGGGTATTTGTGCAGCAAGTGCAGTGCCACAGATGTAGAAATATATACATACATACATATATCTATATATACATGGGTTTATACATACATACGTACGTATAACGGTATACCATATAAATCAACCCAAGCGAACACACTTATTTGCGCCACAACGCGGCGGTATGAACTACCAAAACTATTTTTAATGGATGGTGGGAGGGTTGGGGGGGTCAACTAAAATCATACATATATAGGGTAACAATGAGTCCATTGGTAGAATATTCCATAAAACAAAACTATATTTGAGTTTTCTAATATGGGATTGGAATTCGATCAAATTAAAGAATCAAATATCAATTTTTTCCTTATTTAAAAGACGGACACAAATTCTCGTTAAGAAAGTTAACAGTAAGAATCAAAAGAATATAACGCTAAAATTATAAGATTTGAATGGAAATAAAATAGTTAAAAAGTGTGATGCAATTTGGAGGAAAAAGTCTTATTTATATATAGATATACATATATACATATTAATATATATATATGTATATGTATACATATATACAGTAAAGTCTATTTCTTTTTTTTATATTTACAATCTTTTCATTTTTCTTATTTTTTTTAATTAAACTACAATAAAAGTTTCCTTAGAGAAACACCGACAAAAATATAGAACCAATAGAAAAGTGTTTGGTTGCCAATTGGAAAAGTCTTTTTATTTTTTGAACAGTTAAAGTTAATCTCTTACTAACCTCAATCTTGAACTACTTGGATAAAATATTTTTATATCTAAATTTTATAGATCTATCAATTCACCTCTCTCGATACCCTTTCTGTAGTACTTATAACTTTATGAATCCTTAAAATTCCTTTTGGATTGTAATGGATATGTGAAAACTCGCATTCAGATAGCGCGATTATTTCTTACAGTGGGTGGAAAGCCATCCTTGTTGAATACCCAGTACGCATTGTTGTAGTCGCGCATTTATTTATTCCTTTTCTCTCTCGCTTTCTCTCTTGTATTGCATTTACTTATTTATCATATACTTTTTGCTTTTGATTTTCATTTTTTCCGCTTATGTTCCTTCATCCTTATTCGGTTATTTCCTTCTTTTTTTTTTCGTTTTTTCTTTTTTTTTTTGCTTCGTTGGTTCCACTGGATCGCTGCTTGGCAATGGGTCGCATGATGAATGCAGTGCGCATTAGAAGAGCCAAAAGAAACGAAGCGACCAGCGGGAATTTATTTGTTTTGTACTTTTGGTGTCATAAAATTGTTTTAAGGCCAAGTTGAATAAAAATGCTATAAGGGACCCAAAAGGGAATGCAACGGATGGACGTAACTCAAAACAAGTGTGCGCAACAAAATGTTGAAAACGATAAAAAAAAAAAGATAACCATTAGTCCAGTCATTGTCGTAGTAGCTATACCCTTATCGGTTCAATATATCTATACCTACAGAAAGTATTATGAATATGAATCAGCTATTTATAAAGCTAAAAAATACAATCGATAGAAAGAAAATAATAATTAGTATTGTATATTCTTTATAAAGTTTAATTTGATGAAACTTAAAACATTTATACTTTAAGCTTAATATGAATTCAATTGCCTTTACAATTGACTTTGGATCTGAACCTTCTTTTTTATGTATTTACAATGGCTTTTAATGAATATATAAACCCTACAAGAAAAAAGAAATCGACAAAAATTATTTTTATTGACATTCTTTTTAATTTTGTCTTTTGATGTGAATAGTTTGAGATGTATCAAAATAAAATCAAATTTAAGGTTATATCTTAAAAACATATAGAAATTAGTCAGATTTTATTGTTTTTTTTTTCTATTTGTTATCTTTTAGAGAGAAAACATTATTACCTAACCTCGTATTAGTTAATCATTTTTATCCTTTGCTTTGGTTTTATTCTAAAGGACTTTTTCCTGTTCAATTGAAATTTTTTTATATTTAATAGTTAATTTTTGATCAATTTCCACATATATGACATACAACACAAATGTTCATGAATTTCTAGTGGCAAACAATTTATATTTATATATGCATCAGAATTTGAATCAATTTCAAAAAAATTTGTAAATTGAAAAAAAAAAAAAAAATAGCGATACATTTTTATAACAAGTATTAATTTTTAAGTAAATATCTAAACTACATTATTTACACAATTTAGCCATTAAAAAATAGATTATAACTTCTTTTTGTAAATCCAAAGTTTTGACTTCAACGTAATAAAATTAAAAAAATTAAAGTTAACTATTTGATTACTCAACCTTAAAATGAATATACCCAATTTGCAGACAAGAGTGTTTTTGAAAAAAACAAAAACACAAAGAAGAGAAAAAAAACGAACAAATGGCCAATGGAGATGGTCGAGAAATGGAGATAGAAATGTGAATAGTTTTTTTTTTTGTTTTGCTGTTTTCCTTTTTTTTTTTTTGCAGGGATAAAGCGCTTGTGGGGGAATGTGCAAGTAAAATGCATGGAATGTCATTTTCTGCGTATTTTGCTAAATTGAAAATGTTTTGCGTTATAATTTTGTGCAATTGTTTTTTTTTTTTTTGGCTTTGTGAAAAGCGAATTGATGTTAAGGAATGAAATAAAAATAATGAGATATATGCAAGATTAAATTGTAAATTTGATCAAAAGCAGCCAGAAGAAAAAAACTAAAACTTGATTGAAATTGGTTAAAAAGTGGTAAGAGGGAATATAGTGCTAACTCATTCTACACACACGCACATACACATATGCATATGTATATGCATATGTATATATGTACATCTGTTCTTTTTGGTGTTAAACACACGAAACTTGTACAATTTACAGGTTCCTGCTGCTGCTGAACATCATGTGATCTATTCAAATTTCATAACATATGTCAAAGTCAAAGCGAAAGGCTGTTTAACTGGAAGGAAAATCTCCAGCTCCCTCTCTATCTCTCTGTCTCCTTTTCTCTTTCTCTCTCTCTCTGCAGGGGTAATAAGATATGCTCAGAAGTCTTGGAGTTTTTGGGGGAAATGCCTGCAGTGTAGTACATTTTACTGCAGTGAAATGGAGTGCAGTTGTCTTTAGCTACCGTTGGGTTATAATTTTGATCCGGTTTTGTGCCTGGACTGGCCTGTGTGGTGGTGAGGGGGGGCTCCCCGTTTCAAATTTTTGACACTGAATTTGCCATGAAATTTTTTCGTGTCTCTTTCTTTCTATCTCTGTTTTTTTTTTTTTCTTCTTCTTTTTATTTTATTTTTTTGTATTTTGGTAGTCGGTCTGTCTCGATGCTCCGTTATGGTAAACCAGTTGGCCCAGTTGGTGGCTTAAGGTGCACGCTGCATAGTTGCAGAGGATTACTTAATTATGAAGCGACATGGGCACAGACATGACCGCCCCGTCATCTAAGGAGCAAGTTTACTTGCATATCTAGCCATGTCTTTTATATTCTCATGATACCTGTTAAGTTTTATCAAATATACATACTATATACACTGTAAACTAAAAAATAAGAAAAAAAGGAAATGAATATACATAATAAGTTTACCTAAAGAGTAGAAATAGTTATATGCCTGATTGGAATTCTCTTTTTTTATATTAATATCTATCATGATTAAAGTATAAATTGGTTGATTTTGAAAATTAAATTTTGCATCTATTACTTTTTATGAATTTTTAAATTTAAATACATAATATAATGAAGAAAAAATATAATATATACATATATATAGATTATATACATACATATGTATATCAAGAAATTAAAGTACAACTTCGAAAGTTAAAATTATTTTCAGCAAGCACAAAGTGTCGCAGTTTTACTTTTCCTTTGAAATTTTTGAATGAGATTTTTTTTCTTCTCCAAATAAACTTCTTTTCATAAATAAATGTTCAATAAAGAAACGAGCCTTTAAATTTTGATATTTAAGGTAATGAAAGAAATGTTGTATTAATCTAAAGTTGAACTTTATAGAGCGGGTGTATCTATTATATTCATCATGAGCATATATAATTGTCACCTTTAATAGACTTCCTCCAACTATAAACGTATTGATAATTTTTATAAAATTAATATCTCAAAATGTTACATAGAAATTTAGATTTTCTTATTATCTTATTAATGTAAGGGTATCTGGTCTTCGCTTAGCATCAATAAAACCCTTCTGCTTAATTTTTGGTCTCTCTCTCGTGGCATTTTGCATTTGTTTTAAGCTTATCGCTAGTACAACTAACCAAGCACCTAAAAATTGCTGTAAGCCTCACGGAAAATATGACATTGACAGACACTTAAAGCTGCTTAGTGGCATTTTCCAGATAGCAGCAGCAGCAGGAGAAGTGACACAAAACGAAAGGGGTGTAAAAGTTGGTCCTTTGGTTGTTTTTTTTTTTTGTTCTTTTCTTTCTTAAATGGTTCATCTTCTTTTTTTATTATTCATTTTTGCAGATTTTTAACTTTTCCTTTGTGGATTATTTGCATTAAGGTTAAAGCTTGTAAGCTTTAGCTGCCAACATATCTGTTTCATTTTTCTTTTATTTTAGAACTTACTTTAATTAGATAATTTGCTTTAGGGTAGTCACCTGGCAGGGTTGTCATGCAATTTGCATTGCAAAACGTTTGTAAATATTTCATTATGCAGCTTACAGATATGTATATAAACATGTAGCTATATATATATATGTATATATATGCATTTACTATAATGCAACGCCTCATAGAACGTTCCAAGGACAAAATAGTGAAGGCAGATGGAAAAAACAGAAGAAAAAAAAAAAAAAGGAACAAAACCCTCGACAAGCAGCGCATTTCAAGTTATAATTTATGGCCAAGTGTTTTGCTCTTAGCCTCTTTCTTCTTTTTCTTCTTAAGGAAAGTGTACTTGATTCTAGTATATAAAGATTGTCCAGGATGAAAAATCTGAAATTTAATACTCGTCTCTAAAAATTCAATTTATCTGATAGAGTCACAGTCACATTTATGCAAAAGCACTGACAAGATGCAGATAAAATATAATTTAAATATCAGCTAACAGCTGAATGCAAATAATTCTCTTTTACCACAATTACATCAGCAATTAGCAATTTTTGATTTTAGTTTGATTATCCAATTGGCACATTTAAATAAATGAATTTAATCTCGAAAATAATGTACAAAAAAACCAGTTGATGATTTTCTGTACTAAAGGGAAATAGTTGTACATATTTTTGCTTTTAGCTTTCGCTCCATTTGGGTGCATTCAACCTCAACCTAAGGCACCTAAGGCTAACCTTCATCTAAATAGCATCCACTTGCCCCATTAGCTGCAGACACTTGCATCGACTCTAGCCTCGCAAAACATAAAAAAAATACAAAAAAAAAAAGAAGCAAAATAAAAAGTAATATCCAACCATGGAAATCCGCGAGCAAGTCAATAATTTTTATAACTGCCGCTTAATTGAGACATTAACCATAATTGGCCTTAAGTGAGTGTAATACAAGCGACAACGAAAGCTTCAAGCGCATTTAAGCCCAGTCAAGTGTTAAAACAAAAAAAAAAAGTAACAAAAAAACGAAATAAAAAAAAGAGAAAAGTGAAGAGCAAAAACTAGAGACTGAGACCGGGACCAGGACATTGGCTTTAAGATGAAAGATTTAGTCAAAAAAAAATGAGGCAAAAAAAAGAGTCAAATCCTAATTCCCACACACATATGTTGCGCACACAGGGAGGATTGACCTCATATGTTAAACAGGGTGATCCTGCTTACTTGAGCATGAAATTGTGATGGGTCGTGGTGCCGGTTGCCCAACTCGAGTGCGGGGAGTGTAATAAGGATGGATAGATGGATGGATGGATGAATGGGTATTAAGTGGATAAATCAAAGTAAAGGCAAAATGTGTCAATAAATTATTATTTTGTACCTTGCTACACCATTCAGGTGTTAAATTGTCTTCGAGCCGACATTAAGGGGTTAATATGGCACGTGTTGCATAACGCCAAAGGCAATACAAAACAAATATAAAACAAAAAAAAAAACGAGAAATTCTGTGTGTCAGGCATTGAACCTTGAAATGTACCACGACAACAGCTGGAATTGGCACTTGCCCCCCCCATCTTCTTTCCTCACCCCATGAGAGGTGGAAGAGGCGATGAAGAGAAAGTCAAAGAGAGACAGAGAGAGAAGAGAAAAAACCAAAGTGGAATAAAAGGAAGAGTTCCTTTCATGTCGTATGAGTGATTTATTGCTTCTCCATTCTGTGTGCCACACTGGTCAAATAATAAAGTTGAAATTAGTTGCGGTTTGAATATTGGAAAATTGGCAAGAAGAAAAAAAAAAAAGACCAGGAAAAAAGGAAAAACACGTAAAACGAAAAAAATAATAATAATAAAAAAGCAAGTAGAGGAAGCAATAAAATCAAAAAAACAATAAAATTGTTGAATTTGTACAAAAGATGAAAAGTTTGATTGTTGGAAGTTTGAAATTGAAAATGAGAGAAAATGAGAAATTTTGCAGGAATCAAAGGGGGGGAAATTAACACCAGAGAATGCAATCGAAACGTATTTGTATATGTATGTATGTATGTATGTGGTTGCGGTAACGATAGTCTCATATAAAATAAAGAATTTCGATTATATGATAGAAAAAATATATATTAAATTGGCGCAAGAAGTTGGATATATTTTAAATGGTTTGCAATTAAAATACGAAACTTTTATTAAAATGCTTTAACTAATGTTAAATATTTTTATCAGTTAATCCTTTTCCATATTTAATCAGCTATATATGAAACACATTTTAAATGAAATTATATTAAGTTTCCAAACTTTAATTTGAATATATAAAAAAAAAAAATATATATATATATATATAGACTTATGAATTTAGCAGGAATAATAAGACTCCAGTAAGACTATCAATTATATATTAAATTTAAATTAACAGCATTAATATTTATATTCATATTTATATACAAAGATATTTATAATCTATCTGGAAATTATTTTCTGTTTGTCAGGATATTATCGAGTAATTAATTAATAAATTCATTTTTGTGGTTGTACAATCTGTCTATGTACATATATGTTAGTGATTGCAGCCATTTTATCTTTTATTAAGGGTATATTAAGATCTTTATGGTCCACATATGTATGTACATACTATATATGAGAGTATATTTCAAATTTAAAAAAAAAAAAGAGAGTAATTTTACAACAAGTTTCGTCATTTCATTGGTTAAGATAATATAGTTTGATTATATAATCGATTACTTATTAAATGTATTTGCATTTGAAAATTTGTAGCTTCCTCGAATAAGGTGTATCATCTTTGATGACTTAAATTCCCCTTATCTTGAGTAGAATGTCAACATCCTGTTTAGTCCATCAACGCATGCTCATAAAATTTGAGCACCAATGTGAAACTGCCCCCTTGAACAACAGCAACAAGAATTCATGAATGCCTCTGGCAACAACAGAAGCCAAACTACACACACACACACACACACACACACACACACACATAACACACAGCCTGCCTACACCCAATTGAAACCAGCACAGTTACCCCTTCTTTCGGATCCCTCCCCCTGCTTTGCTCACAAGTGTTGAGTGATAAAGAACATGTTAATGACTTTTAATCAATTTGCAATTTCTTTTTTTTTTCTTCTTTTTGCTCTAGTTGCTTGCTTGGCTGTCATATAATATGTAATTGATATGGCAAAAGAGGGAGGTGGATAACAGAAAGGAAAAAACTTTCCTCATAGATTTTATACATATTTTAATGATACTTTAATTTGCGGCAATTAAAACGGTCTACACTCGGACATGACTCTGTCTACGATTAGGTAATCAGTTACGAGAAGACGGGACAGACCGATAGACGATGGACCGATGGACGACAATGAACGAAGACTACAACGACGATGACGACGACAACTCTGGAAAAGCAAAGAAAAGAAATAGTGGAGTTTGGAAAATCTTCTTGCATAATGATCAAGAGAGTCTCCCGGTCTTCACAATCTTTAGCAGTCTTCCAGTCTCCCAAGTGATTTCCGTTGTTTGGCATTTCACGTTTGCTTCCTGATTTGGCATCGATTCGATTGTTGGTGTGTGCGGAGGCCAGGCCACCTGGTTGTGGATCTATATACATACATATATCTACATACATACATACATACATACATACATATATGTATGTAGGATCTCCTAAGCCTGTTATCGAATGCAGCATCTTCAATGGGTTTCTCTGATGTGACTGGCATTTCAAAAGCGTTGCCTGAGATGCAGCACAATAAAAAAAAACAGAAAAGAAAATAAAAAAAGCCTTCACTTGATATGCATACAAGAATTGGCAGCATGGTCAATTAATTCGGCAGAAGTTGAGTGATTTTTATAGATAACGCCGGTGCTGAGTTGCCAATTCAAACTGATTAATTTAACATTTTAAAGCATTAAAGCATTAACTCGATTCTAAATATCTCCTTTTTCTTTTAGTATGATATAATATAACAATGAAATTTACTTTTCAGTTTAAAAATAATTACAACGCATTTTTGATTTTTTTTTTTTTTGTTTTTAATGAAAACTTTCATCTAACAACCGTTGCAATATAAAATTAATTCGTTTTAATAAGCAAACGGTAAACGTATATACAAAATTAGATTATTTCTTTTTAAACCAAACCTATCAAAATAGTTTTTCAATACCGAAATATCGAATCAGTATAAAGACTTCTTATCTTCAATTTATTACACATTTATTCTAGATTTTTATTTCTATATTATTTAGAAACTGAAATGTTTGAATTAAAAATTAATTGAATTGGAACTATTTGCGAAATGCTGAAGAACTCAGACAAATTCCATTTATTAAAAATATGTACTTAAAAATTGTTTGATATTTGAGAACTTTTCACTTATTCATTTTATCCGATTTTTCGTAAATTTGAAGTACATTCAATAAACGAAGCTCTACTGTAATTACGCAATCAATCAATTAATAACTATTAATCTACAATTGTTAATTGCATTTCGAGAGATGTGATTTGCCATTTTAATTGCTTTCATCGCCAACGATTGGATAAAGATCTTATGAATGGCTACAATCGATGGCGGCGTTACCAGATCGACTCAATCGAGACGTGGTCTCCTAGATAAAATTCGTCTATTTGCATTATGTTTCATTTGAAAATAATATTTCATATTCCTGCATATTATGAAAATTATAATGTTATTTCCAATTTAAAAGTAAAACAATTAAGAATATCAAAATACCGTTGTCTTAATTTGAAAAAAAAATTTAACTAATTTGACATTTTGTCGGTTCCACTGGTTTTAAATTGCCCCACTACATCACTTGTAATTTCTCATTCTAATCTCTTGTTTTTACCTTGCATGAATCTTGTTATTGCTGGCCATTACTTTACATATACATACACACATACACACATACAATATGCCTTCAACCTTGATTGATACATTTTTAATTGACACATAATTATGGACTTGTTCCACATGATTATCATGTAAGCTTTAAGCATTTACCACACTTTTCCTCTCTTTCTTGCAATCAAACAATCTACCACTAGAGAATCTCTTTGAGCCTCTCACTAGATCGTTATAAAAAAAATAATTACCATTTTCTTCTCATGCAAAAATGGGGAGTGTGAGCTTAAATTGTTGTGTAAATTGATTTTAAATTGGCCAACTAAAATATTTGTTATTGTTGATTATTGGTGGGGACAAATTTGTAAAGAAAAATGATGTATTAATGTGTATACAATAGATGAGATGAGAGTTTAGTAAAACTCAATTTTAATTGAGAATTCGACATATTAAATTAAAGTTCATTTTCTTTTCTATTTTGAAAATGGATTTATTCCGTTGGCGCAACTGTCGCAGCTCATTAAGCTTGAAAAAGACTTTCGGTTATGCGTAGTGAAATCTCCACCCTATGTCACACCCCCACAACTCATAAATTAGCAAAACTGGCAACAATTTCATTTTGCGTATTGAAATTGACGGCCCAATCCCCCAATCCCGAATTCACAATCCTCTCTGGCCTGGCCAACTGGCACCAACTGGGCACATAAATCAAAAGCAGAGGCACCGCGTTTAATACACTTGACGCCAGATTTCCGCGACAATTTGCGCATGAATTAAACATAAAAGCAACTGAGGTGGACGTGGCATTCAGGGGTGGTGAGCAATTCTGTGGTGTGGTGTGGTATGGTGAGGTAAGGTGAGGTGAGCACTGAACTGAGCTGAACTGAACTGAACTGAATGCCAGCCAATGTGGTGTATGGGAATGGGATATGGAGGGGGATGGGAAGAATGAATACTACTATGGTTCTGTCCTGGCAAAATCAAAGTAGGTAACACACGAGCAAATAAAACACTTGACACATTAAAATGGCAACAACACATGGGAAATGGTGGGAGGTGGGGGGGGGGTGCGAATGATGGGCAACAACAAATTTCCATTTTGTTGTTGCTGTTGCTGCCATGCAAATATGAGACACTCAGAAACAGGAACAGAGGAGCTGAAACAGGAGCGTAATATATATACATGTATATACATATATATACATATATCTATATATATACATATATAAGAGAATGTATGTGTGTGTGTGTGTGTATGGGTGTATCTGTGTTTAAGTGTCACCCGTACACGGGCATACATACAAATTTAACGAGTCGCATTTATGATACCACAGACAAGTATAATAATTTCAATTAACGACACCCACGGGTGTGTTTGTTCAACAGTGAGCGAAAGAGAATCAGAGTAAAAGAGATAGAGAGAGAGAGGAGAAGGAGAAAGTGAAAACGAGAGATGAACCCGTGCCGAAAGATGTTGTAGTGTGAGTTAGATAATGGCCATATCCTTGCCAAACGTGTGTGTGCATCAATGGAGTACATTGTTTAGGGATGTCGATATTTATATATATAATATATGTATATATGTGTGTGTGACACTAGAGATGATAATTATCAAAGTTAATTTACCAGAAAGCAAAAAAAAAAAAAAAAATACGAAAAGAGGCTAATAGTCACAACTGGCAAAAAAAGCGTTAATTATAGCACTGTCGAAACAAGATATTCTATTTCATTTGATTTTGAAACATTCAAATAATTAAATTAAAATAAATAAAAATAATAATAAATCAAAATTAAAGCATGTTTTTTTTTATAGATAATAATTAAAGTTAAGTTCTAAAAAGTTTAAATTACAGGTTGTCAACTATTGGTAATTGACTTACACTTTTTGCTAAATCATTTCTCTTATCTATATATCGTGTATTTTTGCAAGATCATCGTCCAACATTTATTTATACCAATTATGGTAAAGTTTTTGTAATTTAGACTAAAATGATCCGTCATTAATTAGTCAGAAGCTCAACAATTCTGAGAGGCATTCTCATACATAGGAATAATTATATAGTACATATTATTTTATAAAAAAATTCAACTAATTCAAATTTATTTTTTATTTTATACATACAAAAAACTGAACAAAGTTCGCGTTGGTAATTTTCGCATTATATCTATAAAATTTGTATTAATATAAATATATTATATACATATATAATATATACATATATATATATATATATATATACAGATTAATATTATATTAATATAATGTTACATACTTTAATTTAATATTTAATTATAATATAATCATCTGCATTAAATTCTATTTACAACAAGATCTAAATTAAATGAATGTTTTAACTGTTACCGAAATCCAGGCAAAAATGACATAGAAAGATATGAAAAAAAGAGGAGAAAAGATTTAAAAAAACATTTATTTTTAGATTCAGATTAAAGATGAATTAAACAACTGATAGAGCTAGGTGTCCATTTAAGAAAAATAAATGAGAGAGATGTCCTCCCAATATAAGAAATATTGTATTATTATATTTAAAACAATTAATAAATTAATAATAAATATCAATTAATATGTTCACTAAAAAATTTTTATTACATTACAATAGCTGAAAAAGTGTTCAATTGAATAAAAAGAAATAGGCAAATTAAATACATACTAAAAACTTCAGATTCCTTCAACACTTTTTATTACAGAATTCTAATTATACTATGGTATAAAATGTTATACAGATTATATTCTTAGATTACCTGATTGAGGTTGAAATTAAAAAAGAAATCTAATGAAGGAAATCAGTTCTTAGGCCATAGAATTTACTTGACTTTACGTGTAGATGTTAATTTTAACCTTAATTTTTTATAGTTTTCGTTGCTAAAAATATCTAAACTGAAAGTCACAAACTGTGATTTACCAGTTCACTGTATTCGTGTTGGCTCATCTCTAGATAAAAATGTTCATTTCCTGCTCTCAGGTGTGGTAAAAGAATTTTGTGCCTGAGGATGTCACTTTATGTGTAGTGTGTGTGTGTGTGTGTGTGTGTGTGTCGAGTCTGATGTAAGTACAAGGTATAAATATGTATGTATGTGTGTTAGTAGGTCCTTCAATTACCTCGGCATATATGTATATGAGTGTATGTTCTTAGGTGTATGTGTGGGAGTATGTCTCTGCATTATTACGGCTCTAATTAACTAAACGCATATATTTTCTTAGCCGCATCTTCTTTTGGCCAAAGTTTATTTTTTTCTTTCTCTTTTTTTATTTTGTGTTTTTTGTGTATGAGTGTGAGTATGTGTGTGTTGTTTTTCAGCCGACTTTTTGCCTCATCTCATCAGCATAAAAGTTTTTAATGAGCCATTTTGTCGTCACTGTGTTGAGTGAAAGAGAAAGTGCAGGAAGAAGGCAAACAAATTGTGAAAGGGCCGAAATGGGGACTGATGAGAAGGGGGAATGGAGTCTGGAAATGGGGGGGGGGGAAGGAAGGCGGGAGGCCTGGCTAAGTAATTCAAATGCGAGGCGAATTTGTTATGACAAGCTCGGTTGACACGTTTTAATTATATTTAATTAATGCAACCAAAGTAAGTCAAAAGGAACATGGAGGAAAAAAAAGCTAACAAATTGTGTTGGTGTGTGTGTGTGCGTGTTTTTTTTTTATATTTTTTATTCATTCTTTTATGATGTGTGACATTTGTCACACCAAAATATGATGTACAGTGTAATTGAAACATGTGTAACACTTTTACTCTTACAAAATTTTATGTTCGAGTTAAACAGTAAAAGAAATATATAAAAAATAAAAATGAGGCAAATCTAGTCTACTTATAAGCTGAAACTTTAATTGCTACGATTCAAAATTTAATTTAATGCCAAGGATTAAGAATTTTAGTGAGATTATTAGAATTTCTTTTTCTCAGCCTTTACCTGCTTCTACCCCTCTTTCTGTTCCTATTATCTGTGATGGCCAAGAAAACCAATCAATTTTGAGAGAAAATTATAAATGCAAATTGATAAAGTCCATGCACAAGTGACAGCTGAGTGGCTCATTGATTACGTCGGCATGCCAAGATACAAACACACACACACACACACACAGACACGCACAGACACCCATACTAAACATAAACATAAACAAAAGGCCAAAACACAACCACATGAACATAATAAAGCAAATGCCAGATAGAGGAGAACATAACAATTAGAAGTTTCCTGCTCAAGGTAAACTAAACTGAACTGAACTTCAAGTCCATCGACTGACTACACACACATATACACACACACACACACACATAAATACACTCATACACACAGTGGCAACGGCAACTTGTCAGCTCGAATGACGTTTTAATAAGTCACATAATTCATGTGACGACCAGGTGGGGATGGTGGATGCTACTAGACAGACGGTACGGTTGATGCTGCCTTCTGGATACTGGATAGTGGATGGAGATGTGTAGATGAAGAGAATTTCGGAGGGGGGGAGAAGATAGGATGTTGGATGGGCAAATGTGAATGTGAATGTGGCCGCGTGCCCTGAAACGCCAGAGATTACATGTTGAGCATGGAGATTGCAACGCGGCTAACATGCACAGTGGTACAAAATGTGTTCTAGCAAGCAATTAAATATCTAAAATCAACTCCCTCTGACACTAGTCAATTGAATGTCACAAAAAATGAATATATGTATGTATCTGTAAATTTTCCCCTGTAGAGCATTATGTTCGAATAGGAAAGAATAATTTACATAAAAAATTATTCATTTCTGTTCAAATATTAAATTGCTTTATTTTATACAGTATATATATGTGAATATATCTGTTAAAATTTTTAATATATCTTTAGAAAATATAAAATAAATAAAAATTAACTATTTAGATAGATAGATCAGTCAGGTGGCAACCTCTTTAAGTATGGATTATATTAAGTATCTACTTTTTACCACCCACTTGGTCAAAACTTGAACGCTTTAGGACTAAGTTTTTTCAGTAGAACACATTTCATTGCTTTTTACTCATTTAAAAAAAAAACTCTTACTTTACTTTTTATTTCCTATTTCAAATTATTCAAGCCGTTTCTCTTTCCGCATCATTTTGAAAAGTAAATTGAACTTTTGCGTATTTAAAGATGCTGACAACCCTAAAATGTACAATTAATTATTACGAATTGAAACGATCGGAAACGGGAACAGGTCGTTTGGATATCGATTGCTATTAAACTAGAAAATTAAATGGCTGAATCGATTTAATCCATTAAGGCTTAGTATTTCCCCTTAACATTATTGAAAATAATAGAAAATATGTTTCGAAAAATTTGAGAATACTTTTCGCTCCACTGACTAAATCGCAAATGATTTAAAACAGAATAATTTTGCTTGGAGTCGAAAACGAATTGTAATATTACTTAGTGCTAGGGTTTTAACTTTTTTTCAAATGTTATATTGAAAACTATAATCTATAAATAGATATATATATATAAACAAAAATATATAAATATATTCGCATCATTTAACTTAAAACATTTTGTTAATTTACAACAAATAATTAAAAAAAGCTTAGAAAATATTTGTGGTTTCTTAAGTTTAAAATAAAGAAATTTAGCTTACCTTAAATTCCATCAGATTGCTATATATAATGATTACCATTAGATTATTATATTATATATAATAGTTATTTTAATTTTTAAATTTTTATTTCATCTCTTAAATATGTATATTAAATACCAATTGTACCACTGTAAGAGCCGCATACAAAATGCCTGGAGGGCAGCAAACGCTTTTGGGACGCTTTGACACATGCTCTTCCTCTCCCTTTCCCTAACCCCGCCTCGATTCAGCAGCCCCCCTCTGCTTACCTTACCTCACTTCGTTGCTTGTCAGCTGCTCATTTGTCAAATGTAATTGATTTTATGCCTGAGCTTTTGACTAAGGTTGTCGTGCCGTTAAGTTTGGTTTGGCACACAGGAGTAGCTAAATGGGTTGGGGGGAGAGGGACATAAGGGACATTGGCAGGGAGTGCGGAATCATAGGAGACATAGTTTGGCATCTGCCGCATCTGCAGTCATGGGTATAGGTTTTTGTGGCTACCCTACCTGATATATTATTCGATTACAGTTAGACGTAAATCAAGTGGAAGAGCATGATGATGTAGCCATCAATGCGGGGCGATGGTAAGTAGGTTGACTTTGAGATGAAAACTATTGAAACGATGGCACTGGGTGTGATCGAGGATGTGAAAGGATGATTTGATATGATGCGATGCGATGGCATTTCATTCAATGTCCTTTGATGGTCACTTGGAATGAGATGGATGGTACTGCAGCAAAATGAGGTCAAACGATGCAATTGTGCAAAAAATAGTAGATTAAAAAATATTATTTAAATTCAACTCGATTGGAAACATACAAAAATCGAAAATAAAGTAGAATGGGGAAATGAAACATAATGACTAACCTATTCAAAGCACAACTGTACCACAATAGAACTTGTTATTTTTTTTTTTGTATCTTTTGCAGCATTTCTAATTGAATTTGAACACATGGCCCGAAACCTAAAGAACAACAACTTAATTTTCAATCGAAATCATAAAAATAAAAGAAATAAAACAGAACAAAAGTTAGCCAAAGAATGAGATAGAATGAATGAATGAAAGAGCAGGAGAGAGGGATTGGAAAAACCGGTAGCCGCTGGACATGGCTGTGGCCTGGGCACTGCAATTGAGACGACTATTTTATGACCAAGCCCAATGTATCTTATAGATACCCGGTCCAATCCTCCATCACTTCAAACTCTCTCCCGAGGCACACACGCATTTTGTGGGCACAAAAATCTTTGGCGCTCATAAATTTTTATAGCTTGTAATTATTTGAGACATTCGCAGAACGTTTCGGCCACGTCCAGCTAAAGCTAAAGTTGAACTGGGCAGGCGCGCCGGGCGGTCGTCGTACTAGAGAAAAGGAAAATGCAGCTAACTTTGGACTTCTTCTTCCTGTTTTTTCTTTTTTTCTCTTCAGCGATTCTTTTTCTTCTTTACCCCCTCGTCACATAAACAAGATTTATACTTGAGCGTAATTAATGGCAATGGTTTTTTTTTGTGTGTGTGTGTGTTTTCTTTTAAGTCCGAAGTACATCTTCGTTCTTTTATGGATTTGTTGGATACATTACAACTCTCTATACAATTAGCCAAGGCAATACAACAGGGAATATATATTCGCAAAAGGGTGTCTCTGTCTGTCTGTGTGTGTGTGTGTGTGTTTTAACTATTGCGAATTTTTGTTTATATGGGCATTTTTGTTATGGGTGTTAATAATGTTGTTGGCCAATGAAAACTTTTTTAATGGGAAAATAAAAACAAACGAAAAAAAAAGAAAAAATAAATATTCTTTAGTTAACACTAATACAAAGGTAATGTATTTATATATGTACAATATAATATATATGTATAGATGTATCTTTATATTTATTTTATATTTTAGTATAGCCATAAATTTAGATTTAATTTATTTATTAGAAAATAGAAAATAAGAAAACAGTCTGGTCTCATTATCCATCTATTTTCAACGCCTTAAACAGAGCAAACTCAATTACTTAGACCACTTAAACACACTCGCACACACACAGACACACACACGCACACACCCAGAGAGTGGACCAGTTTCCAGTTCCGCATTGCGCCCCTCTTTTTTTTATATGCTCAAGTGCCCTAAAGTGATTACCCGCCTAGATTTTCATTTCCATTTTCCTTCTATGACTTTTTCCTTTGCTCTGTACACAAAATGCAAACATTTGCTCCTTGGGCTTTAGCTTCTTCTCTTTTTCTGCTGCTGGTGCTGGTGCTTCTGCTGCTGACTATGTTGCTGCTGCCCATGTTGCTGCTGCCGATGTTGCTGCTGTCAATGTTGCTGCTGTTGCTATTGCTGCTTTGCCTTTTTGATGATTACAAATTAATCACACTTTAAACATGGCAATTACGCGGGACAGACTTGGAACTGAGAGAACTGGGAACTGAGAACTGAAAACTGGCATAGATACATGGCTACTTCAGCAGCGATGGCAACAGCAACGGCAGCAGCAACGGCAGCTCCCGGGCTCTTCTTTTATATGGAAAATTGCTTCCTTTCGCTGTTTAACTTTCGTTTTAATAAATAATCAAGTAGGCTGACTAACGCGCGCACTTGGAACCTACTCCACAATCTTTGTCTCTTTCTATCTTTCATTCTTTCTTCTGAATTCATCTTGCTCTTGATGTTTTTCTTTGGCCCCTTTGCCACATCTTCAATTTGCTTGGCCTTCTTCGTGTGGCTCTTCTTCTTCTTCTTGAGTTTTTACGGTTCGTCAAGTCCCTCATGTAATTTCCAGGCAATTTCTCATACCCATAATTGCATAATTTCAAAGTTGTTGGCAACTTAATTGCACTGAACGTGGTCAAGAGAGAAGGAAGATCATGCAATCTACATCTACTACTACCAATACCCCTAACCAACCACCACCCGTACCCCCTCCCAACCCGTTTCATCATCACCCCTTATACTCTCTCTCTCTCTTGCTTTCTCTCTCTCTCTCTCTCTCTCGATCCCCTCTTTTATACTCCGTGTACTTCTCCCACTTGGCATCAAAACGACTTGCGCCTGTCTTCGGTGTAAATAAAACCTTTTTAAACGGTTGTCATGTTGGCAGCGCTCAAAAGCTTTTCGGAACCCACGACTACCAATTGGGCACATTGGTATTAATATGCAAATTAACTACCTTTTTTTGTATACATATATATACATATAAATTTTTACATTGGAAAAATGTAATATCTGCCCGTAAAGACAAAGCTTCAAAAAAATGAAATCAAAAGTTGACTTTTTTTAAATTTCCCATTTTAATACCAAAAAGAAAAGCATCAAACGAAAGCTTTAGTAATATGCGATAATAATTCCCAGATAATGTAAGAATTGTTAATTTTGATACTAATTTTAGTTTTTAATTGTTCAAAACATATTCCAAAAAAAAAAAATGACTCGTTTATTGTACGATTGATAAATGAAGATAAAAGATACAAATTGTTATATTAATTGTACTTCAATAAAAATCAAATAACATTTTATAAATTATAAAATTTAATTCAAAAACTTAAATATTACTTTAAATAACAAAGTATAAAAATATGTATGTATATATAGAATCCTTAGTCTTATTATAAAGACATATATATGAAATGCTTTGTCATGTGATATACAAATCCAATAACAAAGAATATGAATTGCTTTAATTTTATATAGCCAGATTTTAATTTCTTATGAATCAATATAAAAATGATTATAAAATTTTGAATTGTTGTAAACAATATTTTTGTTTTTTCTTTTATTTATCATTAACCAATATCTTTGTTACCACTATGCGATAACTGCCGTTTCGAACTTCAAAAGCGCGCATCGTCATCATCAAACATGTGTTGGACGATGCCTTCATTTTCCAAAACCCTCCGCAACGCCAACGCCTGGACCAAACTGGACAAGAAACGCCAAAGAGGAGTGGAGCAGGAGACAAACGGTGGCCGAGGGGAGAACTTGAAAATAAATCTCCTCATCCTCATCATTTGTTGTGGCCCTTAGCCTCGCGGTCATTTGGCCATCAAAGTTAATATGCTTTATATTAAATTTGTTGTCTGTGTTGGCCTTGTTTCTGTTTGGTTGGCAGAAGCTGCTTCTGCCTGGCAGCCATATAATCTACATCTGCTACAGTTCCCATTTTTACTCAACCTCATCTTACCCATACCAATTGCTGCCATGGCCATCTCCATCCTATTACCATTCCAATATGAAGCTTTAGCCCAAAATTCTCACTCCCAGCTAGAATTTTGTTGCTTTTTTTTTGTTTCTTTTTTTACTTGCTTGCTGCTTTATTTTCTTATTTTTTTTTCTTGTTGCTGTTGTTCATATTGTGAATGCGCAACGCGGCATTTCCCATCAAATTACTCAATTAATTTCAGTTAAATTAAAAGCCAAGCCAGGACAGTAAAAAAAAAGACAGGGAGAGAGAGAAAAAAAAACGAACAGGAGAAACATTGTTGTAGAAATGATGGTAAATTGTGACGTTTAATGCAGGAAATATATGCCAGACAGATAGACAGACAGAGAGACAGACAGAGAGACAGACAGACAGACAGACTGGCTGGCAGGCGTATCGGGAGGTGGAAACCTGAATTGGTAAATTGTTGTTAATTTGGCATTTGCATTTAAATCTTTGACAATGCGTAATTTGTATGAGTTAACCAAGTTAACAAGGTTGATGACTAAAAAGCAAAAAAAAAGGTACAACAAAAATTTATATCACAACATCCTTGATTATAGAAAAATCTATATTAAAAGAAAAGTAAAAAATTGCAAACGTGAAATCTAAAATGTCTGATATCTGATGTGATCTTTGGTTAACTTTAAAACCGAGCTCTGGAAAAGCATTTTCAAATTGATTTATAGACACATTTCTTGCAAATGAGCCAAGCAAATCAAAACAAGGCTTTTCTCCGATCCCCAGATGCAAAAACCGCCAGAACCAAAACCAAATGCGAGAAACAGGGATAGACAGAGAGGGAGAGAGAGAAAGACCAAGCCAAATGCATTTGGCACGCAATTACGACCAAAAGTGTTAATTGCATTTCCGCTGCCTGCATTTCGACCATGAGGTAGAGAAGTTGGACCAAACATCAGGTCCAACTCCAGCTCCAGCTCCAGCTCCGGCACTAAAGTACCAATGCAGCAACAGCAGCACCAGAAGCTATCCAAGCTATCAAGCTGTGGCACGGCCCACAGCTCACGCATTTGGCATTAAAGCCAATCTCTCTAGATTCCACTGGCAAAAAAAAATACCTAAAAACAAAAAAAAGAACATGAAAATAAAAATTAAACCCAATCAACACCAAAAAAAAAACATATTAATCATTTAATCAATTCTCGAAACACAAACCATAATTTTAACGATCGCAACGGTTAATTAATATTATGTTATTGGTTAATAAACTATAAAAGTATAATTCTCAGGAAAAGAATTTTCTTTGGATTAATCACAAAAATTAAATTCATTTTTATTATTTTTATTATTTTTGATTTCTTTTTTTTTTTTAATATTTTCCATGACTAACTTTGATTTTTATTTCGTTTGTCATAATTGTTATTTTATTATATAAATTTTCGTAGTTAATTTGCATTTACTATTTATATTTGCCTGCAATTTTTTCAAGTGTATAATCCAAACATCAGGTAGTAAATGGAGCTAGCCGAACCAAACACATTCAGTTCATACGGCAAGAAAGATAAGCTTTCGACCAGGAAAAAGTTAACGGATTTTCTGCTACAAGTCATTTTTTGTTTTTGCTTTTTGGCTAAAGAAGAAGGACGGTGGACGTTACTTTGGTAAGTTGGTAGAACGGGACGCATGCGTGGCAGACACGCAGCAGGCAAAGGAATTGCGGCAAGCAGATGAAATGAAACTAAGTCAAACATTTGTAGAACATTTGAGTTAAGAAAGAGGAGTGTTAGCTTTCCTCTCTCTGTCTCCTCTAGTATATGTATGTATGTACTACCCACCGGGGGGTATTGAAAAATGTGAAATTTATGGGCCCCAAAAGGCGAATAGATGTCGTAGATTTCAACATGATTTGCCTGAAGGATTTCCATTCTATATCAAGTCCATGGTATGCCTTTAGAGGAAGTCTAATGGCAAAAGGGTCATCGATATAAATTCTGCAGCGCACCAACTGGAAAGAGAATGAATAAAGATGATTTGCAAAACCATAAATGGCATTTTAATAGGCCAAAAAGGCAAACGCACAAACATAGAGACACATGCACAAAATTGTAGCAAAAAGAAAAAAGAAAATGAAACCCAACCAACTTTTGGCCAATTCTCAGTTGGTCTCAAGCGACCATATCGCCAACTGACAGCCAGACCAGTCCGAAAAGACTTTTTGCATGGCAAAGATTTGATAAGAGAGTAAAAGATGAGAAAGAGAAAAAGAAAAGGCAAAAAAACGACAAGAAAAAAGGAAAAATTGCTCGAAATGTTGTAGCCAAGAAAAAGTGCCACAGCTGTCCATCGAGATTGCGTTTAAGTTTGCATTCGTATTCGTATTCGTATTTGTATTTGTGTTTGTGTTTGGCAAATCAATGGCAAATGACATTTATTTGCCGTCTCAAGTTGGCCAAAATCCGCTAATAAGCCATTTTGACAAATTGGATGATTGTCGTCTGCTTGCTGCTTATATTGCGGAATGAAAGTGTGGTGATAACCGAAACAGCAATAGCAGCTGATGATGATGACGATAATAAGACAATAATGGTTGGGGGGAGGGCGAAAGATAAACAACGAAACAAGTAAAATTTAATCAAATTTAATCAAATTAAATTAAAATTATAGAAAAAAAAAAATAGAAATCGTTTTGTCTTTGAGATTTCTGTCACATTTTATATGTATATATAAAAATTAATAAATTGTTTCGAAATATAAAGTTATATCTAAAATGTACAAAGTTTTGCTAAAATTTGTGTAAAAATTTTAAAATTGTTTCAAAATATAAAAGTTATATATAAAATTTACAATTTTAGTTGGTAATTTATACAAAATTCACGTTTCATTTGTTCATTGTCCCCTCCACGTTTCCTTCACATCATCATATCACGTTGATAGCATGTGATGGTATTTTGGCATTCAGAATCATGGACTTGATGAAAAACTGTAAAAGAGACCATTAGAGATATTGGGGGAGGGGGAGATTTTCAATTTCTTGATTGATTGGCTTGGTTTGGCTCACTTACCATTTTTGGTATTGAAGCAATTCCATTGACTTAATTCACATTGACCGGGAAAATTGACCACACATTTGCCATTGGTGGCACAAATATTTAAGGCCTCGCGAGGACAATCGAAATTACATTTGCCGAGATCCATTTCGTGGCGATGTTTCTCCATAAGTTGTGGTATATTATGGGCATGGATTTGTTGTTGTTGTTGTTGTACGTTATTTGAAACATGCGGTGGAATGGCTATAGAACGTGCGGTTTTTTGATTGGAACGCGGTCGGAGTGATGATGTCAAAGTTGTGGGAGTAGTTGTTGGAATTGAAGTGGATGTGGGAGTGGTTGATGCCCGATCCTTTTCAGATTGTTCCTTCTCTTTCTCTTGCTGCTGCTGCTGCTGCTTCTTTTTATCACGAATTGCCTGCTGCAGGGCCTGCGGTATATGAGTTTGTGCCTGTTGCATAACAAAGTTGACATGATGCTGCAATTGATGCACCTTGTCGGCAATATTTATTGACTCCTGACCAGGTAAACCGACCACAATTTGTGACACGGGCGTCATGACGACTTTATTTTGTACCACAGGCTTGCCATGTTGCAATAGGGTGGCTGTTGCCACATGATTTATCACTCTCACCTGTGGATCATCATTTTGCAGCGATTGTGAGCCAGATTGCAACGTATGTGAAACCTTTGGCTTGTCATTGGTAATGGTATGGTCAGAACCAGTGTGTGCAATTGGTGGAAGGAGACCTGAAAACGGTTCAACCACTGGCGTCCCTACTTGCTTATCTATTTGTTGCTGTTCCTGTTCCTGTTGCTGCTGTTGTTGTTGTGGCAATTGTGGCACGTGGCCAGTTAATGTATTTACTTGTTGGGGTTTATTCTTAACCTGTTGAAGCACTTGATTAATGTGATTGGTTATCAGCATATGTATTCTATCTGGAAATTCGGTTGCATTTTTTTCCTGTTCGGCAGCATAGCCAAGACATAAGAAGGCTAAAAGAAATATATATTTCAAATAACATAACTCTATTAATTATTTAATATACAATTAACTTACCCAGAAAAAGTAAAGTTTTCATATTGTCAAAACCAAAAAAAAAAAGTACAATTTAAAGTCAACAATTTTGTGGTATATATGAAAAAATTTCTGTTCTCAGAATATTTAACCAATGTCGTTCACAATATGCAATTTCTTTGGTAATTCAATCTACAATACTTTAATTTCTTTTTATTTTATTTTTTTTTTTTCTGTAACTTTGCCTTGCAATTCAGTTCCACTTCAATACCTTACAACGCTCATTGACGTTCTGTGATTTCTTTACCTTCTGTAGTCAGTTTATATATCTGATATTCTCTCTCTGTTATGTTTGTTTGTTTCATTTTTATTCGAAATGTCATAAAGTATTTTGATATGTGATTTTTATGTAAATTTTTTGTTGCATTTTGTTTTGGCACAGAACTCGTTTGGTCAAGCACCAACAATTTGAATGCTGCAACTCTCTGAACAGCAAAAAGCATCTTTTGTTTTAATCATTTCCTTATGGGTTATAACAAATTTGGAGTGAAAAGTTAAATGTATGCAAATATCAAATATAAACATTGCAGATATGCACTTGCATTAAAAAATAAGCAAGAGAAACTAACAAGTGAATTTTTGTCATACGCACACACACACAAAAACTTTCGCCACAGAATATTTTAGCCTACTTTTCGGTGCCACAAAAATTACATTTAAATCGAAATGAAAAGAAAAAGTAAAGAAGAAAAAAAAACAAAAACAATAAACGCATATCAAATGTAAATTTTGTGTATTGTTTTCTTGTTATTTTGGGAACAATTTAATTAAAGAGTCAGAAATAACACTGTGACAGGTCGATGAGGCATTTTTCAAATCTTTGTGTCAGGTGTTGAAATAAAGGATTATTTCCAAAGAAAGAGAGAGAACAAGAGAATTTGAACAATTTTGCGGGTATAAAATCTCTGGCCGATCCAAAGGAAACCAACAGTTGAACAGTTTCTGCTTAATCAATTTGCAGTTAGGTTAACTAAAAACATAAAATAATGAATCAATTATTGCTATTAGCTTTCGGTAAGTGTTTTTTACCCCCTCATAACTCAGTAACAATGACTCCAAAACTGTATCTCTCAGTTTGTGCTGCTCTTGGCGCCGCTGTGCAGGCCAAAGTGATGCCAATGAAAAAGGCCCATGATTTGGTAATCAATGACAATGGTGAAATGGTATACGAGGATGAACTAAATAACGTGCCGGACAAATGTAATTTCCATTGTACGGATCAGGATTTGCCAATTTGTTCCCATAATGGACAATGTTTGCAAATGTTTACCAGTTCCTGTACAATGTCCGCCTATAATTGTCGCCATCCCCAGAAGCGTTTCAATGTTGTAGAAAATTGGCGTTGTCGCGAATCTTGGGCCCCAATGTGCACAGGAGCGGAGCGCAAGGAACTGAAATTGCAATGAATACTAAAAATGGAAACAAAATAAAAATAAATTAAATATTATTAGAAAAAAGATAAACTAACTTATTTACTTAACTTATTAATAGGAACCATAAAAAAGGCTACCGCCAATAAACTTTATGGGGTAAAATTTACTTTTTGTTCGAGTCTATATCCATTTTAATTGTATTCTTCAACTTATCGAGAAGTTGGAGAACTAAAATCTAAAGTAATCCTAAATACGACTGAAACGAATTTTTTTTAAAAGTAAACAGTAGATGAGTAAATGATTTGATAAGAATTTATTATTCTATGGCGAGTAAAATGAATATCTAAAAATAAGCAATACAAAGAAAAGACGAAATTATAAAATTATTAACAATTTAAAGATATTTTTGAGACTTGCACAAAGAATATATCAGTTTACCAATGGTGTCCCATAAGAAATATTCTTCAACTCCCTGCAAAAACTTTATAATTATTTATACAGTTTTTGCAGGCAGGTGAGGAATACTTCTTATGGGATCCTTTATTTTTATATATATTTATATGTATACATATAATATACAAATTGAGAAAAAGGAAAACAATTTGAATTTTTGTAATCTAGTTGCCGGGTTGTCAGTTTGTTATACATGTTATACATACAACCTCATTCTTGTTTTGACTACCGTACTACAGTTTATTACTTGTCCGCGCGATTTTGGATATTTGTAGTAATTTTATCAAGTCGTATAAAATAGTATATATATTTTGTAATTATCAGTGTATCCGCGCGATTTTGGATATTTGTAGTAATTTTATCAAGTCGTAAATTTTATAATTTACGTAAAGTGTTTGATCTGAATTTTTTCAAAAATCATCAAAAATGGTTTTCGGTTACGGTGAGAACCAATTATGCAAGAATTTGCCATCAGCTTGCTTTTTCATTATGAAGTTATGGCAGTTCCTTAAAAGAAGTTACAAGGATCCATTGATGATGACATTTCTTATAATAACATTGATTTTGAGCATTATTGCATATTTTCTAAGGATGCGATACAATGGGGTAAGTTAAATGTAGAGGACAAATCTTATCCTAAAAATGGCTGAAAAAAAAAAATATATATGATATATCCTTTTAAAGCTAAGGAAAGTGCACAGGGCACTTAAACGTAACTATATGTCGATGCAATTTTCTGTAGTTGAAATGAAGGCACGCCGACGGGCCTATTTAATGGTTGAGGGTGTACTAGAATATTGCCCCGAACCGGCGGTGTGGGAACAGAGAGTTGCTGCAGTTGCGCCAACGAAAAAGAAACTGTCAAGGAAGAAGGCGCACCCACAATGGAAAACCACGGTTAAACCAGGACCAATTGCAAATCGAAACGCATCGCATCGAAGGATGGTTACTGCACCCAAACTAAGGGTATGCCCCTCGAGGACTCTGCAATGGAAATATGCTACGAAACCTACTCAACAAAAATGGTGGTATTAGTCCCTATAAATAATTTTGTTTCCTACAATACAGAAGGACACCTAAAAGAAAAGAATCATCTTAATTTTAATTTAAATTTGAATGTGCAAGAAAGGAATATGTTAATCCTGGACAGACAATACATCAAGAGCTCCTGATTACATTTATTACAAAATTTTTGGTTTTTTTTTAAGCAAAATGTATTTTTTTCTTAAAAAAAAAATCAAAAAGCTAAAGCATTGTTTTCGTTTTCATTTATATACAGCTACAAATAAAATTAAACGATATTTATAGTTCCATATATATGAAAATAAAATTTATTTTGATTTTTATCTAGTTTAACTTTTTACGAATATTTATTAGAGGATAGATGATTATTGATATCTTAGAAATTAACCTTGCAGCTCATCGGTTTTGCAACGTCTCGCACATAGATCCATGCGGCAGACATCCTCATCGACCATGCGGAAGGCTAAATCCCGATGCTTGCAATTGAATGTATTCATAAGACATTCATTGGCAAACTCATGGACACAGATGCCATTGAAGGCACAGATTGGCATGTATTCATGTTTAGTGCAGAGATCATCGCATTCCTCCTCTTGTCCAGGTTTAATTGGTGGCGATAGCATCACTGGCGAAGTTGTTGTCATAGTGGCAAATAGCAAATGATGGCAATTCTTTGAGTGGATACGATTTGATTCCATTGGCATCATTTTGTTTGAATCCGGTTGAGGTGGAATTACAGCGACAATTGGCACTTGTTCCGATGGAACTGGATGAGGCATACCAGTATTGGGTAGACCGGGATTGGGAATTCCTGGATTGGGTAAACCGCGATTAGGAATGCCTGGATTTGGGATTCCATCATTGGGGATGCCTGGATTGGGCAATCCGGGATTAGGGATTCCTGGATTGGGTAAACCACGATTGGGGATACCTTCGTTGGGGATGCCTAGATTGGGCAATCCGGGATTAGGGATTCCTGGATTGGGTAAACCACGATTGGGGATACCTTCGTTGGGGATGCCTGGATTGGGAATACCAGGGTTGGGTACATCATGATTGTAGCCACCATCGTTGGACGACTCCCTAATGGCTCTGGCATTTCTGACCTTTGCCAGCGGCACCACTACCTCATTTATAGTGTCCTTATGCACGGGTTTTACCTCCTCCACACGGGCAATCTCTATCCCATTCTGATCCTGAACTTGAGCCTTTGCTAAAACTGGTTTTCCATTGGATAGCAATGGTACTTGGATGGTTATCCGACCAATTTCTGAATGTGGCACAACCTGTCCTGCGATCGTATTCGAACACAGCAACACTAGAGGGGAAAATTTGCAATATTAATAATTGAAAATGTTTGAAAAATCCTTGAGAAATTTCACACCTGCGGCCAAAAGGAAAGTTTGCCTAAACATTTTCTTGTTACTTGTCACTTGAACTGCTCAGTTCTTTCTGTGTCCTTGGTGGATTGCAGCAATAACTTTTATACCCAAACCACCAATCCATACCCATACCCACACTCACACCCACACCCAATTAACAGCCCCATCAGAGAGGCAGCCAGGTGCAGATGGAGATGAATGTATGATATTACAATTCAGTAAATTGCGTAACCTGGAGTAAACCAGTTCCTCAATCACAATTTAACATTTATGTTTATAACCATCAATTAGCATATAAACAAACAAATTGGGAATGCATTTTTTTTTTGTATAAAATATTCTTTTCGGTTTTATTTTAGTATATAATTTCTTGTTCTTCATCTGCGTCGGCTTCCCGTCTGTTAAATTACATTAAAAACTTGTTCAATGGACATTTGTTAAAACATTCATAAAGGTTGTTGTTGTTGTTTTTCTTTTTTCATTTTGATTTTGATTTTGATTTAAGGCAATTACATATATATAGTATATCAGTATCTTTATCATAATGCATTAATTAATTAATTATTATTTATTCGGTTTTGTTCATTTATTTATTTATTTTTTTTTCCGTTTTTGACCGCTTTGAGTTTAGTTGAGATGCCTATATCTATTTAGGGTTGGTATTATCAATATCCTTTTCAGATCCTTTCAACCCCAAAACTCTTGCACATTACGTCCTTTTTTGTCAATGGGTTTGATTATTCTTAAGTTTAAACATAATCTGCTATAGGTTATACATATATTATATATAGTATACATATATATATATATGTAATGTGTGTGGTGGATAGTTAGTTTACTTTTCTTCTCTTTCTCTATCTATCGTCTCTTTATACAACAATATCTCTGTCTTGCATTAACATTTTGTAACTAAAATTGCCAACTATACATATCCTGGGATTGTCCATACCATAAACGCAAATTTTTGATAGGATTTCATTATACTTTCGTCTTTACATTATTATTATTTTTCTTTTTTTGTGGATATACAATTGATTTTGGATTTGATCTGGACATGGAATAGATATATGAATAAATGTAAATTAAAGAATAAATCGAATCTCTATATAAAGATGGAGAAATGATAAATCAAAAGGTTCTAACCTTTAATTTGCACAAATTATAATGAATTCTGAATCGATCTAAATGATGAGTAGATTTGAAATTAGATCTGAATCATTTGTTTGAAACAACAAATTAAAAGGAACTATAGAAAATAATGTAGATATAATTAATCATATTTGCAGATCTCAAGAGCTAAAAATATTAAAAGAGTAAAAACTGGCAATTATATATATAGAAAACATTTTTGGATTTCAATTGGGAACATTTTTAATATATATTTCTTGAATAAATTGAATATTTCCTTTACTAAAATATATTAATCATTTCGTGTATATTCATATATGTAAAACAACGCCCAGATCAAATCACATTTAACAAATTTTATAGTAACATTTGATTAAATCGGCCCAAATTTAGGGATCATTCCTTCTACAAAAACAAAAAAATAACCAATTAAACGTTTCCTTTTACAAATACAATTTTTCACACGATAAAAACGGGGTTTTTCTCTACTTGTCGACATCAAAAATAAATTATTGTAATTGTCTTACGATCTATGAATTAATATAATTTCTCTTTAATTGTAGGTTAAATATCTTTATGTAAAATTAAAAAAAAAAACGCACAAAAAAAATATATATATATCTTGAAAAAACTACAAATAAACAATTTGGAAATAACAATTTTGTTTTACTTCTATGATACAAACGTAAATTTCTTTCTCTTTTTGTTTAAGGATTTGGACATGAAATTGTTATTTTTCCTTCTTTTCTTTTTTTGTTTTTCTCCGTTTAAAAATTACAATAAATTGTTATAAAATAAATTATGACTTAAATTGTATACAATTCTATATATACAGTGCCGCTCAACTGAATAGGTTTGAAAATTATTTGTTCTATTTTTTCTTCTCTGTTTGTTCCTATGACATTTTTTTCATCTTTCTTTTTTGTATAGATCCTTTATTTGTTTACTAATAATATGACAAAATAATATAACGGGTTCTATACAACGGTAAATCAGAATTTTGCTTTCTTCGTGAAATTCGATAAATGTATGGTTTATTTTTGGCTCATCTGATTAGGTTTGACAACTTTGACTTCACTTTTTGATTGACTGCGTGATTGAAAACAGATAATTTCTTTGGTCTACTTAAATTTAAAGTAATTGCCACCATTTCTTTTTAATATGGGTCGGGGAAAATCTTTAACCGATTTTAGAAAGGGTCAAATTAAAGGCTATATTGAATCTGGCCTAAAACATCATGAAAAAGCAAAGAAGATTGGTCGAAGTCAAAACGTTGTATGCAATTTTCTTCATAATGAGGCAGATTACGGGAAAAAAATGAAAGGAGGAAAAAAATATGCTTTAACGGTGTCAGGGAGGCAACGAATCCTTCGTACTGCTTCGAATTCCCACCTCTTTGCCAGTAAAATCAGGGATAAATGCGGTGTAAATGCTTGTTTGCCAACGTTAAAAAGAGTTATTCTGAGTGCTAAATACTTAAAGAGATTAAAAATAAAAAAAAACCTAATCTCAATGATACACGGAAGAAAGCACGACTTCGATTTGCGCGGGATCATATGACGTAGAACAAGGAGTGGAAGGCTGTGGTCTTCTCTGACGAAAAAAAGTTAAATTTCGACAGACCTCCAACTCCAACTACTATTTTCATGATATTCGAAAAGACGAATGCTTTTTGAGTCGTCATAACTCCTGCGCAGGAGGCGTAATGGTTTGGGGAGCCATATCGTTTTATGTAACTTGCGAGCTGCAGTTTATTTCCTTAAAGATGAACGCAAATGTCTACAAGACTGTGCTCCAAAAGGCTTTTCCCCAGTTTTCCGAAGTTTTTGGACATATTCCTTGGACTTTCCAACAAGACAACGCCCCCATCCATTTATCCCGGGTTACAAAACAGTGGATTAAGGACCAGAATGTCAACTTGCTCGACTGACCGCCGTACTCCCCAGACATAAATATTATCGAGAATATTTGGGGACTTTTGTCCAGAAGAGTGTATGAAGGGGGAAGACAATTTCAAGACTCGGCGACCTTGGTTGAAGCGATTAAAGAAGTCTGGTCAACAATTTCACTGAGTGAAATTGAAAAATATAACGATTCCTTATCAACTTGAATTTTTGAAATAATTATGAATATGGGTGGTCATACCAAATGCTAAATAATGAAATAGAAATAGTGTATTCTATTATTTAAGTTACCAAGTGCCATAAAATATTACTGTGAATCATTATTTTGTAAAGTTTTGGTAGTCAAACCTATTCAGTTGAGCCAAAAATAATGTACATTTTTTGCTATGTTTTCGAAAATATAATAAAAAAAATATAAAAACCAAACCAAAAAAAAAAAACTTTTGTATTTTATAAATAATTGACCGTTTTACTTAACAAAATTTGTTTGGTTGAAATCGGAGTGCTCGTTATGAAGATATTACGTTCGAAGTCCAAAAAAGAAGTCAAACCTATTCAGTTGAGCGGCACTGTATATAGCTTAAGAATTTAGATTTTTAGATATATATCAATATAGTATGGTAGTATAAGTTTAAGATAAAGTTAATTTGTTAGTTAGTAAGTGTGTGTGTGTGTGTGTGAGTTCATTTTTAATTTAGTTGGAGAAGTTCTCTTCTGGGAATTTTGTTCTTCATTATTGTTGTTTTTGTTGTTGCTTGCTGTTGTTATTGTTTGTATATTTCTATAACTATTTACGCTCCATTGGCTTGACTTCGAGCAATTGAGGATAATTCTCCACAATATTGAGTAGAATCGTATCAATATAATGCTTTAGCCGGACATTCTCATCTTCCTTTTCCTGAAAGGCTTGCTGGAGCTGTAAAATGATTTAAAAATTTTGTATTAGTAATGAGAATTTATTTTTAGTCTTTGTGTGCGTGTGTGTGTGTGTTTCATTGGGAAACACGAACATTAATTTTGAATAAAACGATTATTACATATATATATATATACATATATACACACGATATGAATAGTTAAAATATGTCCCCTTCTTCCGTCACAATAATGAGCATGAGAAATGATTAGAGAATCGCATAAACCAAACAAAAACAATTTCTTTTTGAATAGATTAGAGAAATAAAAATCAAATAAAATAAATACAATTTATCTTTTGTTTTCCTTTGTTTTTTTTTTTTGGGTTGAACACAATGATTGCCAAACTGTTGCGTGCATTTAGTGACTCCATAACCGTTTGTTTTATTTAAATTTAATTTAATATTTTTGTTTTATTTTTTTGAGTGGTGATTTTGTGATTTGAAGCATTACCTGACTTAAGGATGCTAATGTGGCTGAATCCACAGAATCCTGTAATACAATATAAATTTCAAAATATGAATATACAATTACAAATACACGCGCACACACACACAAATATGCATAACCATAAATATATATAGAGATATATGTATGTATATAAATATATATATAGATATGCATATTGAAAAACAAGAGCACTACAACAACGGTCAAACTGTATGTATGTATATGTATATGTGTATGTTTGTGTTTGTGTGTGTGTGTGTGTGTGTGTGTGGGTGAGTGAATCGGCGATTTTTTTTTGTATTGTGTGCATGATTCGTTCGTATTGAAAAAGCAAAAGCATTATAATATCAATATATATCGGGTTGCATTATACACACCTGAACTTGTGACATCTCCTCCAATTCTTGGGCCAGACTGCTTATGGTGCCATTCAAAAGATGACGACCTTGTTCCACTCCATTTGTTAGCATGGTGGCCTGCAGTTCCTCATTTTGCTCTTCGAGTGCTGTAAAATGATAAAAAAAAAGAGTAAATAGTGAGAGAGATGTGAATTGGGAGTGAATCAAGCTAGACTCTTAGTCTAAATTTAAAATTCCTCAATCATATTTCATCTCTATTATCACTTAATACAAGCTGGTATGTATCTTTCCTTTTTTAATTAGATTTATATTCTTATATACTTTCTAATATATAAATAATAATAATAATAATTAATAATGAACCCCTCAGTAAAAATAACTGTTAAGAACCAATATATTGGCTTCATTTTGAAGATATTCTACTAAGAACCAGATTATCAACTGACTTTGGTTATTTTCTGATAAAATCTATATAATATAAATATCGAAATTGCATTACTTTGGAAAGATAATTTCAATTAAAATTACCTTTTTCTTACATCTAAGTCTAATATATATAATCTAGTATAAATGCTTTTAAGTGACCTTATAGATTCTCTTATTCTGTTTTACTATTACCACATTGATGAGAAATCAATTTCTATAAATATCTAGCGATTGTTCTGAATGATTTCGCCAAGACAAAAGATGATTAAAAACAGAATATGACTATAACATATTATTTCCTTAAATTTTATATGGACTTCAAAAAAAAAAATTACGCGACAATAATAATTAAAAGTGACTGATTTTTGAAGTTCCCTCAGTTAGCGATGCGTTGTTTAAAGTGCTTTAAAATCAATTACTCAGATAGTATAAAAGGAATACAAAACAGTTTTGAATTAAAATCATTGATTAATATTCTAATAAAGTGTGACCTTAGAAATCAATAATAATTTATTTATACATATTATTGACTATCTATGATGATTTTACCTATATAATACATATATATATATTTTTTTAATTCCTAACAATATCTAATAAGACTGTATCGATAATTTTCTTCTGATCGATTAATGAACATAAAAATGAGTGAGATAGATGGATTTGAGAATGTATCCATCTCAGTTTAGGCGAAATTCAATCCTATACTCGTATGCATATCCCCCCCCCCCCCCACCGCCCCACCCTTCCTCCTACAGTTCCAGCTGATTTAATTGTGGTTATGTTCTTTTTGTATTTTCTCTTACATCGATTCTTTTGCCGCATCTCTTCAAGCTCCTGATGCAGCTCCTCCAGTCTTATGCTCTCCGGTGATGTGGTGGGCATGGCTCGTGCACCATTCTCCTCTCGTGCACGTTGCAATTCGCGACTTAGCTCTAGCATTAGCTCCTCTGTTGATTTCTTCTCCTGTTCCTGTTTACGCAACGATTGTTCCTGCTCATCATATTCCTGTTGGAGGGCCGCTATCTGATCGCGTGCCAATTCCAATTGCTCTTCGGTACGATGCAAATCGTTGGCCTGTTTATCGCATAAGACACGCAAACGTTGAGCCTCATCGCGCAGGGCATTGGCCTCAATTTCGGCCGCTTTAATTTTCATCTGGCAATTCTCATTCTGTAAAGATGCCTCACGTTCAACTCGTGCCAGGATTTCGCGATGACGTTTCTGCTCCTCGGCCATACGCTCCTCGGCGCGTAATTCCGACTAAATAAAAATAATAATAAATACATTATAAAATAAATACAATATTAATTTGAATATTAAATATTTTACCTCTCTGTATTGCTCTTCGAGCATATGATATCGAGCCTGAAGTACTGCATATTCAGTTTTAGTGCGCGTTGTGCGATCCTCGGCTATATTCTGTGTATCCGATAGATCATCCACTTTGCGTTGCAGCAGCTCCAGCTATAAAAAAAAATAAAGAAATAAATAAATGTGAAAAATATGTTTTTCTATAAATATATGTTATATTATTTAGTGTTTCTTTCGTTTGTTAAATGTAGTACTAACACAATCAATTCTCATAAGCCGCAAATCGAGCAAAAGCTCATTCACCAACTGCACATCAGCCATAGAATTTTTTAAATACATTTGCATACATATATCTTGATATATATGTATTTGTATATGCTTTACATTATCTCTCACTCTCACTATTCACTCTCTCTCTCTCTCACTCTGTTAAATATTTTGAAAATACATTCTTAAAATGATTTCCTTGACGCTTTTGCCGACGTCTTTGCTCATTTGCTTGCCTAAGGCAGACTGTGTGTTGAGCATTTATTTGTTTAAAGCGAAACGCATTCTGTATTGGGTTTTGTTTTGTTTTTGTTTTTTTTTTGCTGTTAATTACACTAAGCAACAAATGTTAGGAAACTATTGATATCTATATATCATACTAGTCACATATTTGTTAATTAGTGTGCAGCAGCATATATGCATTTGGCCCTCAAGTTCTCCCCACACACACACACACACACACACACGCACATTAAATTGATGAATATTAAGTATACGCCTCATATGTTCTCTTTTCTAACAGAGATGTACAGAATAAATGCGTAGGTGTGAAAAAAAATAAAAATATAATTATGTATAATAAATGCAATCTTGTTGGGGTTTTCAATTTCATTGATTCCATACTTTTGTTGGCATGTGAGGCGAGGCAAATGTTTTACTCAATTACATATTTGCAGTGTATTTATCAGTTTTCAGAGTTTCTTTTGTTTATATAGTTGCTTTTCCTTTTTTTTGTGTATAATTACTTGATGAATAAACTGGTACGAATAGAGATAAGAAAACAATGTATAAGATTGTTGTCCATATATACAGGGTGGTTAACACAGACAATTAACTATAATATAAAAAAATTATAACCTATAATTGTCCTATAGAACGAAAGGTCAATCACCCTGCATATAATATATAAATATATATGTATATATATTTAGAGTATATATAAATAGATTTTTTCATCTATTAAACTAAATCGAAATATGCATACAGGGTGTGTCTCAGTAAAAAAAATATGATACATGATCATTAATGTCTTCAAAATGATTTTGTTTGGCTTGTAAATAATTTGCCAATGTTTCTTTTCAATTTTGCTTATTTACTTCAGAACAGAGGAAAAATACAGGGTGCACTAAAATTGGTAAACAATGCTATATTTTATATATATATTTATATAGAATAGAGAATATAATGCAGGGTATTTAATAGCCATTTAAATTAATCGATTTTAAAGTTAAATACAGGATGCTCAAGAAAACTTTCTTCTAGAAATTAACTAAATAATAAAAAATTTAGATACAAATTTTATGAAAAAAAGAATACAGGGTGATGCAAGAAATCAATTGGAGGCCAAAGTCAATATGAAAGATGTCGTGATATTTAAACTCTCTTCTCACACATCTCATCTCTCATCATGTTTACACATTCCTCTCTTTTACACACACACACGGACACACATACACAGACATTGAGAAAAGTCAATTGAAAAGTTCAACTAACTACACACGCCTTCGATAAACACAACAATTGTTGTAAATTCGTTCGGGTTGGGTCTTGCCAATGGCTGTCAAACTGCAAAAAACGCAACCCCAGCTTCAATTAAGCTTAATTAACTGCAATTTGCAGTCAAATGAAATGAATAGAAATTTTTTAGCAAACACAAATTTGAAATGTCTCAAATGTTTCAAATAGTTTGATGCCAAGTTAGAGCAACAGGCAGCACCAGCAGCACAACAAACTAAACGAATCGACGTCAAACGCGGCACTAAACAAAAAAAAAAACAAAATAATAAAAATAAATAAACTAAATACATAGAGGCCTAGGGCGGCGACCCTCCTTCTTTCCCAAAAACAAAATAGTCACTGGGAAACGAATGAAATAGACTCTCATAGTGACTCAACGGCGTCAATAGAGTGCGATATGTGTACAATGAACCATGCCAAAAAATATAATAATAATAATAATAATAAAAAATAGAATTACATAGTTTATATACAACATTCGTCTAGAAGAATATGGCATAAGAAAAATAACCGCAACCAAACAAGAATTTAATTTAAATGTCTTGAAATTCCGTTGAAGTAACAACAATTGAAGGTAAAAAATAAAGAAATAAAAAAGGAGGAAGCTAACAGAAGACGCATCGTCATTCGGAAACCGTTTGGTCAAAATGTACAACAACAATACAAACAATAAAGTACAAGCCCATAAAGCAATACAGAGAGAGATATAGAGAGAGAGAGAGAAAAAAAACAATAAAAATGTAAGACAAATTGAGTAACAAGTGACGATGGATGGTATGGATATGATAAAGGCAAGACGATGGGTGAATGGGTGGGTATGGGTGGTGGTGGTGTGTGGTGGATTGGACACAGAAACAGTTTTTAATGCTTCACTTTTTCTCGTCACTTTTTTCTTTCTTTCTTATTTTTTTTTTCTTTTTTTTTGCGCCCCGAGTTGAAAGGTGGTGCTGCAGGGTCAATGTGCTGCCTCGGGCCATGTTTTAAAGTTGGAACTGCTTTTATTTTGACAAGTTGGGGAAATGTGAGCACTGTGACAGGTGACTGAGTGATGAGGAAATATTAATGTAATGTCGGATTGCTGCTGGGCAAGAGGGTTCCAGTTGCGGAAATATACATAATTGACAGCTGGTGTTTGAAATGGAAAACAAAATTCAATGTACACGAAAAACATTTGAGAGAAACTAATGAAAGAATATAAAAGAACAAAATAGAATTTCCCATTATTTAGAAAAAAATACTGAAAAAAGCAAAAGCAATTAAACACGAGTTAACACTGGAATAGTTTAGAGGAAGGAAGGCGGGGACAGCTTTAAATTTCAATTAAAAGGATTAAAAACCTAAAGAAATAATGGGACAATCAATAAATACCCACTAAAATAGACAAAACCAAATGTATTAACAATTAAATTTGCAGACTAAAAATTCGTTGCGAAAGCTACAATCTAAAGATCAACAGCCGATTAACCGAAATAGGACAGGGTAACCGTTATAAATACCTATTTTATATTATTTATGCTCTTTTCTATGAATTTTAAATGAAACAATTTCCTAGAAATTCAACCTAAAGAGAAAATTTTGGCTACCGATGTGAAATTTCGATTATTTTCTGTGATTTCTATATAAGCTAATATTTTGTATATATGTACATACATATGTATATATGGTAAATAAATTGGTATACATATGAATAAAGGATATATGTATGTATTATATAATATATATTTAAGTAACCATTCTAATTCATTGTTACCAAAACTATGATGTAAGCATTTATTGTTAAATTTATTTGCCTGGTTAATATATACATATATTATCGATTTAAATAGTTTTTACGCATTTTACATTAAACATTTTTATTTTACAGCTATTTATTGCTTGTTTATTATCTCTCTTTCTCTTTTTCTGCTTACAACAATAACTTCCTTGATTATTTTTTTTTTTTTAGTATCTTTGTCCAATAGTCAACAGCTCATAAATAACAACAAAAGGCAAGAAAAAAAAAACACAAGAAAGGAACATTATTATCAACATTAAGTTTGAGCCCAAAAAAAAAAGAGGAAAAAACACTTGCAACACAATGCATGCCTCATGAATGCCTCCCCAATTTGCCTCATTTGCCCCATTTGTTACATTTATCAAATGGGTGAGAGAATTGCCCAGTAAACAAATCGGGCATCCGTTTAAGGGCTTATCGGCCAAACAGTGAGTAAGTGAGTGAGTGTACAGCGGATGAATTATACAAAATGACCTCCAAGATAAGCAAAGTGTTGAAAGATTTTCAAATGGTTTAATTGAGGCCGCCCCATAGAGATCCAGATATAAATGGAGGCAGAGACGTGTCCGTGTGTGTTTGGGGCGGGGAGAGAAGCCAATTAAAATTGCATAAAATCTACATAGACCATAGACCACCTCACCTCTCTCTATATATTTAGCTGATATGCTAACAAATTGCATCATGATTGATGGATTAGTTTTCTAGTGCATGTCCAATTTGCTTTTTCCAACGTTGTTGGAAAAACTTGGCTATAACTTGACCCGTAACTAGAGCAATCGCCTTAGCATTAGAAACTTAAGACCTTTGCCCAGACAGACATCAATATATATAGATACATATATATGTATACCTAAAAGTAAATATATGATTTACTATAGCATTTCTCCATCAAATTCATCTCTCCCCGCTCCCTCTTAGACTTACTTTCGTTGACACATTTTCGTGCTTCCGAAAGTTAATCATCAATTTTGTTTCAGTTTTCTTTTTATCTTTTTGGTTCTTTTCATTATTTATACTGTTTTTTTTTTTGTTCGTATTTTTTTTCTTCTACTCATCTTCTTTTCTGTTTTTCTTGGCTAATTTGTTATTTCATTTAATTTGTTTTTTTCGGCCGCTGATCTCATTTGACGCAACAAAGAAAAAAAAAACATAAATTATATTTGTTTAAAGTGAAGCAGATGTTTGCAATTTGCCAAACGAAAAGCAAAAAAAAAAAAGAACAAAAAAAAAACGAATCAAAGTCTTCAAGTCTTTCAAATTGTAAATTTTTATGGTTTTATTTTTTCGTTTCTTTCTGTTTTCTATTTTCGGTGAAAAGGTAACAACAAACAAAACATGTCAAGGAAATGTGTAAACAAACCATGTGAAAGAGGCGAATGGGTGTGGCAAAAATATGTGCATTAACGAACACTGCAGAGAAACCATTTTTATTAAAAAAATATAGCAAACATTGTTTCATTAATGAAGGGGTATCAAAAAATTTAAATATTTTTCTATTTATTCAACAATGAATTCTGAATTTTTCAGAATAGTTTTACAAAATAATCATAAATAATCGTTGAGAATATATGTAATTTCACAATATTTAAAACAAATCGAATTTTTTTTATTTATAATTTGAAAAAACACTCACATCATTGGTTTCCAACATTCTAATGGCAATTGATTCGAATGGAATGAATTCTTTCTTTAATTCGATTTAGAAACGAATGGATCACAATAAATATGTATATCCCAAACGAAATGCAATGTACGACTAACCAAAATGACATTTAACTCTGGCTTATTTATACCGAAATGAAAATTGGACTCTTTATTGACATGCTATACTAGAAGGGGTAAAACCTGTAACTAACTATATCTATATAAAGATATGTATATGAAAGGGGTTTGTGGGGGACATTGTAGAACAAATGTCATGCAATGGATGTGTGTAGACCACCCACTAAAATGCACTCTGAACTTTATACCCTCCCTCCCTTCCATTCTTTTCTCTTTTTGGATTTTGTTTTTACGAAAATTGACCCTGTTAATGCAATTATGGCATACAATATTTAGTAAGAGTAAATGGTGATTTCTAGGCAATGGAACACGGGGGGTGGGTAAGGCGATTTTGTGAAAAATTGTTGCTTACTTGCTCATTGAGATTATCACAAATCTCGGCACTTAATGTCCCGCTCATTTTAGGGACAGATCCTTCCACTACGATGCCACCAATACCGCTGGCGTTTCCGTTGCCGTTGCCGTTACCGTTAGCGTTACCGTTACTGCTGCCGTTCTCTTCAAAATCACAGAGTAGTTTGTTTTTAAAATTTTTCAAATTCTCCAATTTGAAACCGTTTGTATTTGTATTATTGGTTTTATTATTGCATTTACTTGTTAATGTTTCCAAATTATAAATTTTATGATTATTATTATTATTAATATTATTATTATTATTGTTGTTGTTGTGAATATTATTATTGTTATTCGATTCGATAAGATGATTCGATTCCAATTTATTTTCAATAAACACCAATGAACTGGGCTCCGATTGCGATGGCACAATATTCTCAAAATCCGCTGGATTAAGACTTAAGAATGTCTCTTGATCGTTCAAAATTGGTTGTTTGCCAAAGGCAAAGCCATCCAAACCATTATTCCCTCCAGTCACTCCCAAACTGTAGGTATTACTCAATTGATTTTGATTGGGGCTTGTATTGAAAATTAAATTCAAATCCTCAACACTTCCAGTACAAAGTTTACGATTTGGACCAAATTTAACACAATTATTGATATTGTTGTTGGTAATATTATTATTATTATTATTGTTGTTATTATTATTTAGGGAATTATTTTTTGCTGCTGGTCCGACAAATTCGAATTGACCCGCCCACATATCATAGGCTAAGTCAATGCTATCGGGTTGGCTGGCAGGTTGACTACTCATGATTACTTCTTCTTCCATTCGATATATTTAGTTTCAATTGGTGGAGTTGGAGTTGTTGTTTTTAATATTATTATTTAAGCGGGCGTGGCACTTTGAGAGCGTTTACAATTGAAACACTTTCGATATGTATATATTATTATTATTATTATTATTTTATTGTTGTTGTTGTAGGAAGACCGATTTATATATGTTAAAACTCAAGGCACATTTTTTCAGTTTTTTTTTTTTGTATTGGAATTTGCAGTATTTGTTTGTGTTTTTAATTTTGCTTCTTATTTTTATTCTCTCAAAATTTTTTTAATTTATCTGGCACTTTGCGATGCATTTTCTTTAGCCTTAACTCTGGCTAAAATATGCAAAATTTATAAATAAAAATTATTTATTTTACAAATAACTTTGATTACTCGAGCAAAAGTTACTTTGTTGAAAATATTAAAGCATGTTTTTTTAAAACAATTAGCAAATGATAAATTCACATTGAAAAATATTTGAAAATTTTTGTAGTCTTTCATTACCCCACTTTAATCCGTAATGAGTTTCTTGAACTTTTGATCCACAGTTAAAACAATAAACAAAATTTTTATTAATAATTCTACAAATGTTTAGTTAACACAAACGAAGTTTATATACCCTCTGAATAAGCTAATTACTGCTATATAGTTTGCTATAAAATTGATTTACAGAAAAATACTCTTAATAAAAAAAAAAAAAAACATAGTTTTTCTTTGTATTATTCTTATTTATATTGCAATAATCATAGACATCTTGAGTGTCTCGTAGATAATTAAAGAAACCTAAAACTGTAAGTTATATAATCAATAAATTTTGTTGCAACTAAAACGAAACATATGCAAAAAAGAAAAGAAATGAAAGAAAACTAATACGAAAACGAATAATTTCCTGTTTTTGAATAGATTTATCCTTATCTATCATATACTTTATTATCTGATGAAAATTAATATATTTATAGAGAGCAGATTGATTTTTATTTACAACAAAATTGAATAAGATGAATTTTTATTATGCTGATTAAAAATGATCAATATTACTATTGCATAGTAGGAAATGCTTATGCATATGAAATATGCCATTTTTAGAAGAGTATTAATAAAAGATTTCAATCTAAATTCTTAACAAATTGAAATGTAATCCACTAAGAGAGAACTCCAGCCACGGGCTGCCTCACACCGAGAGATGTGCAATAAAAGAAAGAAAATGGACATTATGGACTGAAAGATAGACCAGACAGACAGAATGAATAAAAGAACGAAAAGAAATGAATAAAGAATGAAAATGGTAAATGGCAAATGGCTTTGGTAGTATTATTTCATGCAGGAAATGCAAACAAAAGAAGCTAGTTTTCCTCCTCATCATCTTCTCCGACTAATGCTGGCTGGCTGCCTTTTTCTTCATTTCTACACGACTGAGTTTAATTTCCTACTTTTTGAATTGATGAACTTTGTGTAGATAAAAGGCAGACGGTAGAGAGAATAAGACGAAGTCTTCAAGTCTTCCTAGTCTTCTTTCTACTCTGCTTACATAGAGAATTCTGTGTAGTGGAGCATGCAATTCTTGCATAATCTAGCCTGAGGTCTTTTGCTTCGTGTTCTTTCTTTTTTTTTTTTTTTTTTTTCTTTTACTGCTCATTTTTCTTTTCGGGAAATGTTTTTCCCTACTATTTGACTTCTTTGGCAGGCGATCACAATGACGCTCATCATAATTATGATAATAATCATGATGAAGATGATTCAATTCAAGAATTGGCTGTGGAAAAATGTGTCATGCTTTTTGTGTCTTTGAAATTTGTTGTTTGGCTCAAATTGTTTTTAATAAATTCGCATGATTCAGAATTTATAGTAGATCTTTTTTTTTTTTTTTTTGCACAAGAGACACACACTCAGCGTGATAGCAAGAAAATCTAATGAAAATGATGGAGAAGTGATGAGAAGCACGGAAAGGGGGGGGAAACATCTACACAATTCTGCACAATTGCTCATGTCGAATGGGTTTTTTTAAGTGGCCGACGAACAGACCGCCCGCCGCCCCCGTCAGCATGTCAGAATTAATTTAAATTTATTTACTGCAAAAATCTAAGAACAATTTTTGCCTAAATGATGAGCTCAAAAGACAAATATTTTTCAAGCATAGTAATGCAACAACGACGTATTACATACCCTCGCAAACCTTTACACTATTTTTTTTTCCACATATGTATAAGAAAACAAAAAAAGTTTTATAGGTTGTGTAAGAAATTTATTGACTTGTATGCGAGGGCGGTCCAATGACCTCTATAAAAATGTATGCATTTTTTTCCCCTCATTAACTTGAATTTGGAAGAAAACAAAAACAAAAAAAATAAAAAACGTGAGCATTAAAATCAATATACATATGTATATATATATAGGTATATACGCAGTGAGTCTCTCTCGTTGATAGATTTATTTTTCTGTCCAACTTTGGTTGACGTTTTGTTTTTTATTTGTTTGTTTTTCTTATTTCTATTTTCAAGTTTTTACTTTCAATTTTCATCAGTTTAAATCTGAAGAAGACGGGAAAACAAGTTGGCTGGTGAAAGTTGTTGTTGTTGTTGTTATTATTATTGTTATTGCAGATGTTTGTTGCTGCTGTATATCGTTTTGCTTCATTGACAAAATATGAGCATAGATCAATGAATTTTGTGGTCAATGAATAAACAAACCCTAAATGAAAAATAAAACACTAACTAGAAGTTTTATAGCCAATTCAGATTTTGGTAAGCAAAAATTGTATAAACTCTTTTGACTGCTGTAACAAATTGGACAATTTAGTTGAACTTTAATCCAAGTGGAATCGTATCTTTATATCCACTTAATGGATACTATCACACGTTCTCTATTAGCAACTAACAACAAGTTTATATTAAAAAACTATTTTAATTTCTTTTGTTAACTTTTAATGCGAATTAGTTTTTTTTTTCTTATCGAAAATTTATCAAAGATTAATAATAAGAAATTTTTCATATGAGAAAGTATTCCTTTACTCAATCTAGAATCTATGCATATATAGAATATATCTATATATTAATCCTGAAATTGTATTGAAACAGTATTCCATTTTTTGAAAATAAATTTCTTAAATCGGTAATCCATTTTTTTTTTTTTAAGAAAACTCTTCTTAAGAAAACTAATCATTCTTTAGAATTCTGTTTTTAGTATTTTAAATAGCATAAAAGAATCAAATTTTTTTCTTTATATATCTAGAAATCTGCACAATTTTAGTGCCATCATTATAGCGGGTGTAAGCTTTAGCACTTTAAAAGTGAACTTCCGGTTAGCAATTTTGCTTTGAAAGTAGTTTTTCTTTTTTCTAAGTAAGTGATTAAAGACCAATTATCAAGTTTTCTTTCATTTGTCTTGAAATTCTTTTTTTTTTTGTTCTAGTTTCCTAAGGCTAATACTAACCTCATTCCTGTATTACCGCCCACTCATAAGCCCTTTTTTTTGTTTTAGTTGTTGTTAGTATTGTTGTTGTTCTCTTAACCAAGAGAACTGAGAATAGAAATTAAAACAAAACATGAGTGCTAACCTCATTTCCTAACTTTGACGTAGGCATTTGCTGTCAGACGGACCAACCGACAGCTGTTTGCTGTCACAGTGATCTCTCTCACCTTGTCGTTTTTTTTTTTCTTTTTTTCATTCCTTTCTTGCCTTGTTTTGGTTTTTCTATTTTCTTGTTGTTGTTGTTGCTGTTGGTGTTTCTTTTGCATAATTTTCGCCAAAATGCAATTGGCAAGAAGTAAACTGTTTTTCTGTGTGGTAATCGCTCAAGTCTCTTAACTTGGGCCGAATGTTTCTGGCTATTCTGGGTCTGGCCGCTAATTGTTTAAAGCCAGCAGAGCGTATAATGATTTTGTACAAGTCTTCAAGGCGAACAATTATGTACAACTATTTTCTTTACCCACTGTACACACTGTAAAGTTCTTCTTTTTCGTTATTTTCTCATTTCGCATGTCCAGAAAGAAGAAATTCTCTCTAGTTGTTCTCTCTATCATGTTTCATTTGTCTCATGCATTGCTGCAAAATAAAAGCTGGACAAATAATTTCATAATTATCAAGATTTAAAATATATATACATATATTATATGTATGTATATGTATATATAAAGTATACGTAACGTTGCCCTTGTCAAAGCTAAGGTTAAATATCACGAGGAATCATTGATAATGATTAGAAATATTAGAAATATTCTGTGGATTTATTTTAAAGTAAATTTAATAAACTTGTAAAATGATTATATTGGATTATCAATTTGATTTGGTATAATCGAAAAGTAATTGTAATATATTTTTCTATCAATTAAAGTTTGTTTCTAAGCTAAATTATTTTGATTTAAATTAAACGAATATATTTATATACAATGAAATCGCTTTTTATATTTTTTATATATATTATATTATATTTAAAATTAAGTCCCCCAAACAAATTGTGCTTAGTGAAACTAATTAAAGCTTGACTCTATTTCGATGATTTTATGTGAATATGAGAATGGTTTGTATTGGTTGGACAAAATGCTTTAGTCTTTGTGACAAATCGAATAATTTTTATTACTCATAGAATAACAGCAATTGCGGTAAACACATATGTATATACATGTATATATGTACATACATATATATAAATTTAAACAAAACGAATTCTTTTTTTTTTAATTAATTTACTCATTGGCCACGAATAAAAGAAAAGCAACGCATGATTATCATTAGAAAGGCATTCGACATACATAAATTAGGAATTATTTTCCTAATTTCCTAAGCATTTTTTTAAATTAATAAAATATTAAATAAAATAAATGTCCTATATATGTATATCAACTCCTGTTTCGAAATAAATTAGTTGGACTTTTTTTTTCATTAATCAATTTAGCCGATTGCCAAAAGGGAAGTTGTACTAATTAATTTAAGTGTATGCAAAATAAATGCTGCCAGAGGGCGGAGGGCGGGGGCAAGGCTGGAACTAGTTCAAATGAATCATTGCCGCAAAGGCAAATTGCTGGGCAACAATTAATTAAAACTGAAACTAAATCTAAACCGACAAATTTTTAATCTTAATTGACTCGATCCCCCTCCCTCCCTTAACCTCTTCACCTCGCCAAGCACCTGGAGAAGACTTTCCTTTTCTTATTTGTCAGCTACTGGGCATTTTCTTGTTGATTTTTTATTTTGTTTTTGTTTTGTTGTCGTTTTCATATCTTTCAACAATTTGCTGCTTCATATGCTGCACGAGGGTGGGGAGGGACGGACGGAGGGAAGGCCAGAAAATATCATTAGCTCTCAAAAAAAAAAAAAAACGAAAAGGAAAAAAAAAATTAATTTGCATACAATTGCCTATGGGGGATATGGATAAGTTAGAGGGGATACAGTGGGGAGGGCGGTAACGTGGAGGAGGTGTGGCGGCCAAACGCCTCAACACAACTCATTAAATGCAAATTTTTATGCTCCGTTTTTTTTTTTGTTTTTTCTTCTTTTGTTTTTATGCTTAAATACAACAAAAGGAAAGAAATTTATTTTTGTTTTTGGAAAATTGTGTAAAATCATTTTGACGGGGAATTTTCATTTTGCCCATGACTTGGTCAATATACACAGTAAAGCTAATTATGTGGAAAATTTTCTTATTTTTCATTGAACTTTACAAAACAACAAAATACACACACACACACACACACAGACACAAAAAATATCGGAAAAAATTTCAAAGTAACGAAAAAATTAAATATTGAAAAATTACGACTGAGGCGCGCGAAACGCAAAAAGTAAACTGAATAAAATGAATAAACCCAAGAATCCGCATCCAAATCAGAAACTGAAATTCAGGGGCAACTATGGCGGACTCGCTCTCCAAAGAACGTTGTGTGTGGAGAGAGAGAGAGAGAGAGAGAGAGAGAGAGAGAGAGAGAGAGGGAGAGAAAGAGCATCAAGAACTGTGAGAGGAAAAAAGATCTTTTAAAAATAGGAAGAAAATAAATAATATAATCAACAAACAAAAGATCTTTGCTCTCTCTCCCTCTCTCTCTCTCTCTCTAAATCTCTGTTGTTTGACTCTCTCTATTGATTCTCCGTCTCTGTCAGTCGGTCGGTCGGTCGCATCTGTTGGCGGCAATTCAATCAACAAATGTTGTTGTTGCTTTTATTTTTCGCCATATGTGAGACACTCATGGGGTTGGCCATTGGGGAGCATTCCAATCTCTCTTTAACCATTACATCCCACAACCCTGCCCCTATTACCCCTTAAGTGTGGGCTGCTTTTTCTTCTTCTACATTTGCCCATAAACGACAACGCATAATTATGAGGAATTTTAACGTAGACTTCCTCCTTACCCAATATTCCCCCCAAACTCCCACCCTTCAGGCAACGTAGTTATTTACATACAGAGCCTAATAAAAGCGTAAGTGAATAAGCGGAGACACGAACCTCTGAGCACATGAATATAAATATGAGGAATAAAAATATTGTATATTAAAAATGACGACTAGACTTTCGGATACCCAGCAACAAGTAGGGAAGGAGCAAAATAAATCTATTTCAAATTAGTTTCTGTTTCTTGTCCTTATTAAAAATTAAGAAAAATAAACATTAAATTATATTAAAAATAAATAAAAACTTTTTAATAAGATTATATTTCTCGTTAATATTTAATTCAATTTTTTGTGTTTGTTCTTGTTAATTTGCTCAACACATTTAATCTTAATTGTGAAGCCTATAGAAATATATTAGTTTTATGTACTTTTTGAAGACATTTTGTAAATATTTTCTTATTACATATTCGCGACCAATTTCAATTCTAGACTAATGAAAAATTGAAAAAAAAACGCTGAAGAAATTGTCATTCAACAATTAAAAACCGGCTAAAGAAAATGAAATTTTAATTAATTTTCTTTATTTATTAAATAATTTTGCAAATTTACCATTTAAAATAAATATTAAAATATCGATTAAGAATTTGCTTCAAATTATAAATTTTAACATGAGTTTAGTTTGCAAATATAAATGCAAATATTAAAAATTAAAATTGATAAATGTGAGAAACGATTTTAAGATTATTAAAGAAACAAAAACCATTTTCAAAAAAAAAAAAAAAAAGCTAATGGAAAATAGGGCGTGGCCAAGAAAAGTAAAATAACTCTGATCTGATCTACTTTGAGAAATGTATGCCAATTCCCTTCATCTCATTGCTGATCACTCTCCGTGTTCTTTTTGATTTTAATAAATACCCATTTAATCTACAATTTACAGGGTATAAATGTATGTAACGGTAGTCCCTTATTCCGGAGCCCCTCCCCTTATACACGCATGATGTCATCAACAGATTTTCATTATTCATTATTCTGTATTGTTGCTGTTGTTGTTGTTGTTGTTGCTGCTGCTGCTCCTCCTCCTCCTTCCTCATGGCTACTTGGAAAACAGACCTTTTGCTTATTGGTTTTTCTTTTTAGTTTCTAGTTCCGGTTTTTCAGTTTTTCCTCTCTCTCTCTCTTTTTTGTGTTCTCTGACCATTCCGTTCCGTTAGATTTATATGTCTACTAATTGACTTGGTATAGCAATGCTAACAAAAATTAACGGTATGCAGGGGAAAAGAAAAATGAACAGAGAAAAGAAAAATCGTTTAAATGAACTTGAAATTCTCCTCAAGTTTTAATTTTTATGGGCCCTTGCAGAGGCCCTAAACCAAACAGAAAATGGAAAACAAAAAAGGAAAAAATCTAACTGTTAGAGAATTAAATATAAATTTTAATTTAGAATTTAATTAATTCTCAATGAGATTATAACTGGTGGGGCACTTCGTTAACGAACTTGTTAAATATTTATTCAAAATCTATTGATCAGAAAGAAGATTTTTGCTTTTGATGTTTAGAAAACATTGTCAAGTTCAATCCCTGAATATGTAATCAGTTTTTGTATACCTAATATAAAATGATAATGATCTTATGAATTGGTTTATTTATATTAACATATATACTATTTGGTTAATCCTCTAAATTACATTTATTTTAAAAATATATTTTAATGAGAGTTTTTTTGTTTATTTTATTTGACTTTAACTAATGAAAATTAGATTTCTATAGAGCATTTTAATTTTTTGTCAATTTTTAATTTTTCAGTTAATGGATCTAAATAATTGACAAATGTATTTTATATTTAAATTTGAAAAATACATTTCTTTATCTTTTTTTTCTACACATACTAACAACATTTACAATGAAATTTTGTTTTCTATTTATTTTATGTATAATTTTGATCTAACATTTTCTTATCTAAATTTCGTTTATATTTTCCTTCAAAAATCCTTTTTTTTTTTTCTTTTTAATCATTTTTCAACATTTTCCATGATCATTTATCAAAATTTATATGCCACATTTAATTTTCTTGCTTTTTACAACTTATTCAACCGCATTTTTCTGTTCAATTTGAGATCAATCAAGTAATCTGAATAATCGTTTCGATATAGCCCCCGAGGGTCGAGGGGAATATATAATACATAATGAATATAAACATTATAATTTCTTTGATTAGTTTGAATTGGTGAGCGTAAGTTTTCATTTTAATAATTTCACACATTTATATACATATTTTGTTTTTCGTTTTTTTTTTTTCTTTTTTTTTTTCTTCTTTCTTTTCTCATATTGAATAATCGCTTTGGTTGGGTACACCTGACTAAAACCCGGCAACTGATAAGCAGGGCGACATCGATAAAAAAACAAAGCCACCAAAAGTGATCGCTTACAATTGATATAAAAAAAAATACAACAAAAAACAAAAGAATAAATATTATTCACACTTTTTGTTCAAGTTTTTTTTTTTTTTCTTCTTTTTTGTTTTATTATATTTGTTGCAAATTATTTTGGGCACCCACCAGGCACAACAACTACGACAACCGACGACGACGACAACGGCAACGAGCAGCGGCAGCTGCAACAATTGCCAATTGCATTTGCATTTTCCACACGAAAACTCAACAAAAAAAAAAAATTAAAATAAAACCGAAAAGAAAAACAAAACACAAGACACACAACGAGAGGGCAAAATGAGCATGCGAGACTGAGAGCCAGTCAGCCAGTGAGCGAGCGAGCGATAGAGAGAGCGGCCAATTGCCGAACCCCAAAAAAGCGTAGTTCCCCGATACCGTGCCACACTAGTTCGTTTTCATCGTTGTGCACGCGGCAAGAGTTAAATGCAATCTGAGGCAAACGAACTGACTGAGGGAGCCGCAGAGCCCAAAACCAATCGCTGGCACAAACAACAAGCCAAAAGCAAAAGCGCAAAAACGCCATTGTCGACTGAGACGCGGACGCAGCGTTAACGTCAACGTCAACGTCAGCGCTACTGGGCTCCGTCGACTTTTCTATGCTGTGCCCCTCCAAAAAAAAAAAAACAACAAAAAAATGCGACTAATGCGACTTAGCAGTTGCTAAAGGGGAAAATTGTTGTAAGTAGCTAAAAATGTCGCGGGGTGAAGAATAAGAACGAAGACGGATGATTAGAGGGCGAAAAAGAGAATCTTTTGAATGATCAATTTTCACTGGATTGAGATCAATTGAGGCACCAACTAATAGTAGTTGGTCCAGAGGGGGTGGAATGGCAAGATTGGATCTAGTTCATTGCATTTAGAGACAAGAAATTAATTTAATTAAAGAAACTTGCTTTGAATAAAAAAAACAATGCGCAGTGAACAAGTTCTAGAAAAAAGAAAAAGGCAAAAAGTAAAAGGAAAAGGTTCAAATTAAATGAAAGAAAAAAATATGAATTAAATATTAACTAGTTTCAGGTACAGATTATTAAAGAAAAATATTAAATGTAAAATTTAGATTGGTAATTCCACATTAAGAGAAAATAGATTAAAATGAAAATAGATTAAAACCATTTCAGTTTAAAGGAAGAAGAACGAACTAGTTGAGAAACACGCCCAATATGTACCGTTATCGAATCTTTGAACAACCGAAACGGGGCACTGCAGATCCCTATTGAAACTGAAGCGTCTTTAGGCATATTTTTCCCCTCTAATTTTAGTAGTATTTAAAAGTCACCAAATTAACTAGTTTTGAATTAAAAATCGTTTAAGTTACTTTTTGCTATTTTTTTTTGTTTTTTATTTTATCTTGATTTCTACTATTAATTTGTGTGGTAAAATTGACCAATTTTGGTTATTGGTATTTCTGCTTCTGTTGATATTGCTGTAGCTGCTTCTGTTGCATTGTTTTATGTTGCTGTTTTTGCTTAGGATGTCGTTTCCTTTTTTTTTTTGATTTCGTCGTTTTGCTATTTTTTTTGTTGTTTTTGCCGTTATTTTGTTATTACTTTTGTTGTTTTGTAGTTTGTAGTTTTCTTTTTTTTTTTTGTTTTTACCGCAACTTTTTAAGTGTTTTTGTTTCATCTTAAAAGGATTTGGATTTCGTGTTGTGTTTTGTTCTTTTTTCTTTGAATTTTTGTTGTGTTTTTTTTTTTTTGTTTTTACTTTGTTTTTTTTTTTTTTTTGCATCTTACAAGGCTCCGCAATCTGATATCAAAATTCTCTTGGAAGTGTCGCCATTATTTGAACCGAACGATTCAATCTTCCGCACAACATCCATTCCGTCAACTACTTTGCCAAAGACAACGTGCTTATTATCCAACCATGAGGTTTTTCCTGTACAAATAAAGAATTGCGATCCATTTGTATTGGAACCGGCATTTGCCATTGATAGTGTACCGGGACCCGTATGCTTCAGATCAAAATTCTCGTCGGGAAATTTATTGCCATAGATTGAACGTCCTCCAGTACCATTTTGATTGGTAAAATCTCCACCCTGACACATGAAATTCGGGATAACCCGATGGAATGGGCATCCCTTGTAGCCATAACCCTTATCGCCAGTACATAACATACGGAAATTTTCTGCAGTTTTTGGTACCACATCCGGACGTAGCTCCATTACAATCCTTCCAATTTTCTCCTCATCAGCAGTGATATCGAAGAAGACACGTGGTAGGGACATCTTTGCCTGATTTGTAATGAATCGTCTCAGCGCCAGAGCTAAATAAGGATTTTTTCTGTTTTTTTTTTTTTGTATTTTTTAATTTTGTTGAAACTTGCAATTTTACTTTTTATGCTTACCGAATAACAAATTTGTTGTTAGAAAATATATTTTTTTTTTATACTTCTGGGAGCTCTTTACACTCGAACACTTCAAGTTGTAATGATTATATTAAGAATTGAGATTTACCTAGTAACCAAAAAGTGAGGATTTCAAAAAGTCAGAGCCTACTATAGCAAAAAAAAGAAAAAAAGAAAATCTAGAATATTCTTCTACTCGAGTATGAAAAATGTCAGAGCCTACTATACATAAGTGAATGAAATTTTAAAATTAGTTAATGAAATTTGCTGAGTAACTTCAATCGAAAGGCAAAGCCTACTGCTAACTAAAACTAGTTCAAACAGTCACATGAAAATCTAGAAAATTCTTTTACTCCAGAAAGAAAAACTCAGAGCCTACTATAAGAATTTTTTTTGTATATTTAAGTAATAAAAAAAGTGCTGAGTAATTTCAATCGAAAGGCAAAGCCTACTACTGTCAAATATGTTGCATAAGAACTAGTTCTAGTACTAGTTCTGAATGGTATTTCAAAGCAGGATATGAGCAGGATTTACATTAGTTAAAGGAGAATAATATCTTATAGTATTATTATGTAACAACCAACTAGCTATATATAGATGGAAAACCCTACTCTAAAATGCCGATCAGCAATATATATATATACATATATGCCAGATTTTAACCTACATATGTTCTCTGAATATAGTTTGATTTAATTTTCCCTTAACTTAAAGTTAAAAAAAAAAATACTTTTAATATTATTGAACCAAAAATAACTAACTCTTGAGGCAGATAACAAAAATATAAGTATAAGTTCTCTCTTATTTAACACTTGCGCCTTGCTATAACTACCCTAATAAACACACACACATACACGCACACCCGCCCATATCTTTACAGTTAATTTCATAAGATATTTGCTTCTCTTTGCATTTGCCATTAAATAATGGCCTTCGAGAGAATGTGTTAATACAATATCTACACATACATATATGTATATGTATATATACATATATATATATATCTATATCTCTATATGTATGTATATACTTTTGTTTGCTATGCCGGCTAGTTTTCAAGTTTCCATTATTTGCACTTTATTTTTGTAATTTCAAGAACATTTTTTTTTTGTTTGCCTATAATTAGTCAAATATTTCGCAAATATTTATATTAAACACCTGGTTAAGAGTCTCTTTAAAACTTATAAAATGTCAATAATCGCCTCATAGTCAAGTAGCCAAATATACGCGTGTATATAAATACAATCTGTGTGTGTGTGTGTGTGTGTGTGTGTGTGTGTGTATTTACGTTGGTCACTTTTCTTTACATTGGAGCATAATCCTCATCCTTATTCAGTTTATTGGCAATTTGTGTTTTCATTGTGTTTTGTTTGATTTTAAATACAAAGAACACTGTATTCAATTGTGTTTAGTTACTGTGACAACGGTGTTTGATTGGTGGTTGTTTGGTCCTTAGTAACAAGGCTCGTTAGCTACTCGAATAAACAATAAACAAACAAAGTCCTTTAAAAGTCAATTGGTCAAAGAACTGGTTCTTTAGCGTGTTTAAACAAAAACGTAATGAAACGTAATGCTTGAGTGGTGACCCCGACAATACATTTAGTAACGCAGAAAAAAAAAAACAGAATACATTTTCAAATATATTTACAGGACTTTCTTTACTTTAAAATCAAGCCAAAAGTTTTCTCTTCTTTTTTCTGGATTTTACTTAAAGAAAATGAATTTGCAAGTTGCAAGTGACAAGTTTTGCCAAAATGCCAAAAGTTCAAGTTGATTTGCTGAAAAGGCAACGCACGTAGGCCTTCGTAATTGTTAACTCTCCAACGCCAACTGTCTCATTATTTATAATAAATTGTTGTTGTTGTTGTATATAGCCAAAACTGGCGCCTAGCAAGTGCAGCCTCAACACGATTCGACCGAACTCGACTAGTTACCCATTAATGTAACGCCCCGTTTGCCTTGTACAACCTTGTGCAAAGAAAAAATAATAAAATAAAAAAAAAAAAAGAGCACAAGAAACAAGCAGCAGAAAGAGAGCCAAAAACCAAAAATGAACAAAAATCGTAACTAACATTAAGTAGATATCTACAGACACACACACACATATAGAGGGATAGATACAAAAAGTCAGAGACTCGGAAACATGACGTAATAAATGAAACAACAATGTGTACAAGGCGTAGGATTTGTAGGAGACACGCCTGTTGTTTGTGTGGGAATATGGCCAATTCTTGGTGTGATTTTTAACCCCCCTCCCCAAACACACACACACACACACACCTTACCCTCTCTCTCTCTCTCTATATCTATCTTTCTGCATGCAGATATAGGCGGAAAAATAGGTAGTTGTAGTTGTTATTGGTTTACAGGTGGGCTCATTTTGGCACTTACCATTTTGGCATATTCCGATAAAAATTCTTAATATTCAACTATATATATACATACATATACTCGATTAGGCCTATTGTTCTTGCCAAAATACACATAAAAGACAAGAAAATCAAAATGAATGAGTACAAAAAAAAAAAAGAAATAATAATGGACTAATCACTTAATATAGCAAAAACAATTGTAAAGTAAGAAAATTAAATGACAAGTCGAAAGGCATTTAAAAGACAATTGTAAAGAAAAAAGAGCGAGAAGGAAAGAGAGAGAGAACGAATGTCAATGAACTAGGCAAAGTAAGTCCAAAGAAAAACGAACAGAAAATTAGCTGGGTCAAAAGGACTGCAATATATTTAACTTGGAAGGAGTAGAAAAAAGCTAGACCAATTAAAAGTGGAAGGAAATAAAAGTGTGCAATAAAGGAAGATACAAATGCAACTAAAGGGAACTAAAACGAATCGAAAAAGAGAAGTTCAACGAACCAGCTATAACTATAATAAAACTAAAGGGAAAAGAAAATTGAAAAACAAATAATAGAATTTCCACTTTGAATTATTAAATAAATTAAATAAGAACAAGTTGCCAAGCTATTTAAGAGGGAATAAACTGAAAAATTAAAGTAGTAAAATTGAAAATAAAAACTAATGTTCAATATTCATTAATATAACTTTTGATAATAAATAGATTAATATAATTGATTAAGTAACTAAAGCAATGTTTAACCAATATTCTTGTTAACTTTTCTTGCAGAAATTCCCAAAATTAATATGGAGAAACAAATGAGAAATTTATTATCTATATAAGTACAAAATTTTCTAAAAAATTTAATTGAAATAGAAAAACCTACGCACTCTGGGGAAAATAAAAAAACATTTACCATTAAAGTGAAATCCTAAACGGTTTTAAATATTTTTTGTCCGCCGCCTTCATATAATCGCAACTACCGTAACGTAATACTCATTGATCGGATCCATCAATATAAACAAAAAACGGTTAGCTAGCTTTTTTTTTTTTTGTCATTTCTTTCACCTGCTGTTTGTCTGTCTGACTTATCGATTAAACAATTTTCCGCCCACCTTAAGACCTCGCACAACATAAAAAACAAAAACGAGAAAAAAAATCCCAAAAGCTGTGAAAAATATAAAAAACCATAAACGAAAATCGATTTTGTTTTTTTTTTTTTTATTTTTTGTAACCCAAATTTTGACGCTGACCCAGAAAAAGGTAAAACGAAGACCCACACACACACACACACACACACGGAGAGTGGGAAAAAGACGGGGAGACGGGAACATAACGAATTGAAGCATAAACGTTGCAATTATCATAATTAATGCAAATGCCCCTTAAAGTAGACCAAACCAAAGAGCATTAAGTATTTAAAAGACAGACATTTGATGGCAAATTGTTTCTTTTTGGTAAATATAAAGATTGCTTTTATTTATAGACTTTAGTTATTGGTATTGCAGTGTCTACCTTTGGCCAAAACAAAAAAAAAACCCAAAATAAATAAAAGAAAAAACTTTCCCCCCATTTCACCTTGGCCCAATGCCCAGTTGGGTGTTGAGATTTTCACCTGAACGCACTAACAAACAAGAGAAAATTAAATAAATATATATATATATATATAGAGAGAAAATGAAAATTCTAATTCATTTTCAACCCACCATTTTCTTCTCTGTGAAGCAAAGTCTGTGAAAATTGACCTGTTTAATTAGCTAAGGTTAGTTGGCTTAACTAAAAGTAGACCCCCCCCCCTCCCCCTCCCTTCCCCACCATTGTTGTTGCATAAGAGTTAAATGCTGTTGGAGACAGATATCGAAATATGTAAATCTAGCGGATCTTGACATATTCCCAGTGTTTGTTAGACGATGTTAGATGGAGTATGCAAGAGTGAGAGAGAGAGGGAGAGAGAGAGATGATGATAAACATCTTCTATGTATGTATGTACTGTATATGGCGTTGCACTTATGCAATTATAACTGTAGGCATATTTGGTTAGCAAACTCTAAGCAAAACAATGGCAATTGCAATTTGTTCAATTGTCAGAGATCTTTTTCTTGTATGTTTTTTTTGTTTTTTTTTTTTTTTTTGTATTTTTGGGTAACATTTTTATGCATAAGTGGAGTAGAGTGATGACGACATATACAAATCACTTGAAACAATGTTGCCACATTCATTCATCCAGACTCGACTTGGTCTCATTAAAAACAAGAAAATTGTTTAAACAAAATTTGGTAATCTCTCAATTTGAACATTGAATTTATTGGGAAATTGAAAACTATAAACAAAGTGAAAAAAATTAAAAATAAAATGGAAAAAACAGGTGTTATTGCAGAAAAGTCCCTCAAAATAGTTTACAGGGAAAGTTTATTATTTATACAAAAAAAAAGAATGCATTTATTGATATTAACTATTTATGTATGTATATTATGGCTATATAGAAAGTAAACTAATTTCGTTCAATCATTGCTCAATTGTCATCTGATGGTAGCTACTAAAGTAAAGTTTTTTTTTTATTGTTAAAAATAATAGAAAGAAATACTTTGATAAAACGAAATTTAATTTACTTATTTTTAAATGCAATTTTTGTTTCTTTTTTGTATATTTCTCATGCCGGAACTTTGCACTTTAAAAAAAAAATGAAATGCAATCCAATGATTTGCAGAATATTTTCTTATCTTTCTAAAAAATAAAAAAAATAAAAATGTCAATCAAATTGTTGTGATTAAGAAGAGAAGAAGAAGGAAAGATTTTGAAAGTAATATTTACTCGAAAGTATTGTCTCAACTTCAACTATAACTCTATATGTAAATGTATGTATGTGTGTGTGTGTGTGTGTGTGTGTGTGTGTGTATGTATTTTGCCACCTTTCGTTACTCTCATTTCGTATGCAACATCACAATTTCACACGATAATCAACAAGGCATTCAAAATGATCCACCTGTGCGCCAAACGTTCCTTTTTTTTAACACTCCCCCCACCTAACCACCTTTCCTCCTCCTCCAGTCAAGTCAACGTTTCCGTTTCCCGTTTCGGCCAGTTGCATAAAAAGTAAAGTAAAGGAGAAATAAAAAAAAATAGAAAGAAAGAACAATTGCTAAAAGGTCGGTCATTCTGCAAAAATCTTTGCTACGTGATATTTTTACAGAAATACATTTCTTAAACTTTTTCTTTTAGTCTTTCTTATTGCTGCTGTTGTTGTTGTTTTTGTAGGTTTTATGTTTTTTCCTGCTTATTGCTCTGCTCACCTTTTTATCATATATGTATGTATGTAAGTGTGTGTGTATGTATGTTGGCATAAAAACAAACTTCTTTTGAATTGAACAATGTTTTACTTTGCAATTATGCAGCAAATAACAACAGGTAAGAAAATGTTACTCTGGCATTCGCATAATAATAAAAAAATGAACGAACTCCTTTTTCTCTTTGGCTGATTAAAAAACAAAAAAAAAAAAAAAATACAAGAAAAAAGCTTTTAACCAGCAGCGAAAGGCGAATCAAAGCGGCGAATCCAACCGGAAATCAGGGGGAAAATTGAAAGAGCCAACAACAATGAAATGAAAAACAAATGGACAAAACAAATCTGGCTTTCAATTTTTCCTTTTATTGTATTTCCAATAATTTTCAATTTTTCAAAGACAATTTCAATGACCTTGCACTCTCTCAATTCATCTAATTTATCTATATATATGTATATATGTATATATTCCATGCCATGGCCAATTTAGGTGATTTTTTTTTTTATATAACAACTACAACAACAACAATCCCACACCAAATAAAAATTTCACCTGCCTTTAGCCAAGAGACACCTATGTAGACAATCAACAATGTTGAATTGTAGACAAAGAGAGAAGGGAAAAATAACATGTTTCCATTTGGGTAGCGAGCGAGGATCTTAAAGTGAAAAGTCACACAAAAGTCACTTTTTCAAGCCGCAACTTGCTATTGGAATGAAAATTGTTTTAAGACAAAAAAAAAATATATATTTTCATATATATATAGTCGATTTTATGATACCGTGTATAACAGTTAAAGATAATAACAATTTGCTGTAATACAATGAACATTTCTTACCGCATTTCATTTTATCTAATTGTTTTTTTGTATTGGAAAATTTATGAATTATTCATGAATAATTTAGTGTTTAACAGTAATTAAAATATAATTAAAATTTTTTCCAAATTTCATACAAAAGAGATTTACAAGGGGACCTTTAAGGTTTCTTTTTTTTTTTTTTTTGTATTCCATTTGATTTTTACTCTCTTTTATATAATTTTTTCCACTTTTGATCCAATTTTGTTAATTCTTGTTAACCTCTTTCAGTCTATAGGGTATAAGCCAAAAATGTAGAAAAAAATAAAAAAAATCAGACAAATGCGAAACATTTTTTCCACCAATCTGTCAGCAACAATTTCATCTTGAAAAATCCATATTATTAACACTCGATTTCAAAGACAAGAGACATTGACAACAAGCAGAAAATATTGTAAAGCAAAATAAAAAAAAAAAAAGTTGTTTAGTTGTTCAGTTGGTTCGTTGCTTTTTGCTTAATCATGCAACACCAACAACAACAACAGGCAAGAAAAGTTTAATTTTGGTTCATAGGCTGAGAGGGCGGAGATTTGAGCTCGTTTTTTTTTTTTCTTTGGTTAATTTTTTTTTGCTGTCTAATGGCAAATTGTTGACAAATGGAGTGGGGGAAAAAAGGGGGATTTGCTTTACATTTTTGGGTAACGGTATCATTGTTAAGCAAGAAAATTGCTCAAGAAACATTTTGTAAAAGCCTTTTAAAATGGTTTTGATAAAGGTAATTGAGATCAATTGATTGCGAACTGCAATTTTGAAATGATTTACACTTTATTTTTATTTGTGTAATAGTTTTTTTTAAATTGTTACACATATGTATGTATCTATGTAAGTATATAAGTATGTTTATCTGTTTAAACTTACCCTATAATCGTAATCATGACGATTCTCCAAACTTATATCGCTGTACATGTCTTCAGTTGTATCACAGTTGGAACTACGGCCCGATGAGTTGAAGCTGGATGATCTATAAAGTTGGCTGAAATAATTGAAGAAATCAAATACAATAATTAATGAAAAAGAATTTTTAAATACATACATACATATAGCAGATATTTAAAGCTTTTATCTAACTAAAATTCTATAAACTCACTTATCCACTCAACATTTCACCATCGCTGATCATTTCGATTTTAAATAAATTATATTTTTATAAAAATCTAAGTCTGATTTTCTTTAATAATTAATATATTTAAATTCTATCTAATTTAGAGCATTTTATATTTTTTATGTGCAAGAAATTGATTATTGTTTAAAAAGTTTTTCAAAAGTCTATTTGTGTGACTATTTTCAGTAGCGATTTAGATGAAACATAAAAAGAAAGCTTTACAAATTTCAAAAACTTGCTAAAAAGACGTTACAATAACGTAAGCGTGGATTGTGTCTCCACTAAGCGGTAGCAACTAAACAGTTAGCAATGTTTCACTACCAGAAGCAGTAACTTAGCAGAGACAGAAAGTGCTAAAGTTGTTAGCTTTTCGAAGTCTACTTTTTGGCTGTTATTCACCACGAATAAAATACGATACACAAATAGGTAAGGCAATGGCGCTGATCTGCAGCTTTAAGTTCATTATTAAATAGGGACTAAAAATTAGAAAACAATTGTATTAAAACAGCCTTTTTTCGAATAATCAATTAGCCACTTATTAAAATCAACACACGGTCGACGCCATCTAGCGGATAATGATATAACTAAGCTAAAATTGGGATACGAGATAAAATATATACATATATGTAATATATGAATGTATATTTCCATATATGCAAAAAAAAAAAATATACAAAATATAGCCATTTAGATTTGAGTGCCACTAAAAAGGATATAAAAGAAAAATAAATTTTCCATTATATTCCATAAAGGCGGAAATATATAGACTTGATTTAACAAATATACACATTATAGAGTCTGTTTAATAGTAAAATGATCCCTAGATACTTTTGCCCCACTCTACAGTGTACATTTGTTTGGTGTACATCAATGTTTGATTGAACTTACCTGGCTAAGGCATTTGTACTTATCTGCCTGCGGCCGGAACTGAAAAAAAAAAATAGAAAATAAATGAAAAAAAAATTTCAAATGAATTAAATTGGTAAACAAAAAATTCAGCCAAAAATACTTTTATATACAAAACTAGGAAAAATTTTCTTAGCAATTGGCAGCCAGCAAAGAAATGCAAATAAATTAGCTGGCATTGAATGACCAGCAATAAAAGGAAAAAGTGTAAATTTGTGCAACAACAACAACAGCAACAACTTGACGCATACACCACCAAACACGTGATAAAAACAGAAATCAAACAATAATAAAAACCACCACAATACCAAAACAAAAACCAACAACAATAACACAAACCACAAGAAGAAACAACAATAGCCACCCACACACACACACACACACATATACGCACACAAACACACCGCCGGCCAATTGACGCCTTACGGGCAAGCACAAAAAAAAAACATACCAAAAAAAAAAAAAGAAATAAACAAAAAACAACAATGAAACAGGTAAAAACGACAATGAAAATAATGCAGGCAAGAATCCAAACTAAAGAGAATAATGGAAAAGAGAAAAGGAAAAGAAAACAAAAGGCAAGCAAAGACGTCAAAGACAAAATAATTGCCAAAGTCGAAAAATGTTGAAAAGTGAAAAAATGAAAAAAAGAATTCAACGTGAGGATGAGAATATATAAATAAAAGTGTAAAGTGCATTTCTTCCCCATTATTAGAAATAGGTCAAAGCAGATATAATGAGAGAGAATTTTGCGATTATAGCTAATAGTATATTAACAAGATAAAAATAAAACTTTTAAATTAGAATAATAATTATATAATATAACCATTGTAAATTTATTCCTTTTATTTATTAAATTTAAATATTTATAACAAATATTTAAAGGATTATAAAAATGCAGCTACAAATTTCAGCTAATTTTTTAACTAATTAACTCTTAACCAGTCAGGAATGCAGAGAATAAAATGATGGAAGGGAATGTCCCTTTTTTATTGTTTTTTTTATTTTTTTTGGATAAAGGGAAGGGGAAGGAAACCTGCACATTTGAAATTGATGTATATTTTCATAAACAAGTACTCCATGACTTTTTCAATTAAATAACCAAATATACATCTACCAGTTAGTTAGACAGTCAGTCAATCAGTCAGTCTCGTACGTTCGTCACACATACACACATCGTATAGTAAATTTTATAAAGTCTTATAAATTCCTTTAAAAAGATAAAACCAAGTCTAAAAATGTTGAAGCTTTTAGAGACTTTGCAATCATTCTGCAGAACATCTGTATCATTTCGGTCCATTTATTTAATGGTTTTTGCAGTCTGTGTGCCATTTTTCTTGATCTCCACAGAAGTTATAGTCACTGTCGCTACCACTGTAGTTTTCTTTTGCGTAGTATTGAAAGAATATTTTATAGTAAGTAAAATTTGTGTGAAAAAAAAAATAATCAAATAATAAAAATTTTGGCATTTTCTGTAAAGATTATGGAGACCTTTAACAAAGTGGAAAAAGATTTGAAAATTATCCAAAATATTATTATTGAACTAAACGAGAGTGAGGTAATAAAAAAAAGAAAACTATTTTATCAAATATATAGTCAAAGCATTTCTTCCCTTAGATGCGTTTGAACGACTGGAGAAGTGGGGAGAATACGCAGACTACACAATAAATCAATGAAACTGAAGAATCGGCGACGGATGTTCCATCAATCGCAACTTAATTGAAATGAAATTGCAGATGAATTGAAACGTGTTAAGTTTTTTTTCCTTTCTTGATTCTTTTCGACATGGCAAAAATTTCTCATTTTTCAAATGAATGTTTTGTACCATAAATTATTATTACGATTAAAACCGTTTCAATTCCACAAAACCTTTTTGATTTTATTTTTCAACTTAATTAAAACTTAAAAAAAGACAGAATTCAAATGCGATAAACAAAAAACAAATGTGAGTAGATTTATTTCCATTCTCTTAACAAGTTAAAGGAAAGGAGATTAGAAAAGTATATTTTAACTTTTCAGGAAAAAATTTGTAAATTAGTTTTAGAACAACTTTTCGTAAGAATATTTTTCACAAATATTTTGATCTTTACAGATGGCAATTACATATACACATAAGTATATATTATCTTGGTTCACGTCAACTGTCTGTAATTTTGTTTTATTTTTAATTGTATAGTTTTTTTAAAAAAAAAGGTCTTGATAAAACGTTCGCCAATAGAGGGCGCCAAGATCACAATATGAGTACGAAAAGTTTAAAACTTAATTTCCATTAACTAATGAAACGTTTGTTCCACATTACCTAAAGGCATTATTCAGATAATATTATTTACCAAAACATTTTGCAATTTGTGGGGCAAATATTTATCTAACTAAGGAACAATGCCATGTGCGCAAAAAAATTTTACATTTTTTTTTAATAAATATTTGTTTTATTGTATTTAGTTTTTTTTTTCTGCGGTTTTGCGTTGTTTAAGGTGATCTCTCACATGGCAGACTTATGGCAAACGTTTCGATTAAAAAAAAAAAACCGCAAAATTTCCGTTGTGAAAATTGAAACAATATTTTCTTTTGCTCCAATTGAAAGAGGGAGTGGTGGAGTGGCAAGGGAATGGAGAACCCAAACAAATACAACAACGAGCAAAACATAAAAATATCTCTTTTTTTACGTTTTTTTGTTTGTTTTTTATGTGGTCAGCCTCCTCAGTTGAACTCATTAACCTAGTTTTGGGTTTTATGCAGAAAATGTCTCATCTCGTTTATGGGACTCTGCTCTCTCATTGAAGTATTTTTATACTACCAGCAACAACACCAACAAATGCAAATTAGCTGCAAAAGTTTTTCCAAACTTACATAAAACAAAATAAAAAAATAATAACACAACACACACACAAAAATATCAACGAATTTTTTTTAACAAAAACCGAAATGGTAAAATAATTTGCCTGGTTGCGCAACTTTTATAAATTGTCAGGTGACAACATCGAAAAATTTTTATTCCCTAACTATTTAAATTTATTAGAAAACAGAAATTCATAGATTTTAAAAGAAAAAATATTATCGTTTGTAGTTTCTTAGTAAAGGAAATAAAGAGTTTTACGAATAACCGATATAAAATAATTGTAGAATCAAAATGACTTCATAATGTATTTTTTTCTTCGTAAATATAAAAGATAATTTAATAAATTGAAGTTTTTCGGTTCAGGGATTGCTCTCCGATTTAAAATTTCTTTGTAAAACTAAAACAAACAAGTTTTGCCCTCAAAATTTAGATGAAACTGAATATATAAATAATTTAATAAGTAAAAGTAAATTGGCAATTAATAAGTTTTTTACTCTAACTCTCTTTCCATTTACAAAATAAATATACCCAACTGATTTGAAAGGGTATTTAGACAAGGCAGACGAAAAAAAAATTGCATTGCGGTTAGCTTGAAGTTTTTTTTTTTTTTTTTTGGCATTTTATTGATGTTGAATTGGTAAGTAAGAAAAACAGGTGCAAGACTTGCCAAAGGTGAATTGTGGTAAATGAACACAAAAAGATAAATAAATAAGAAAACCATTAAAATAAAGAAAATTTGTTGTTTCGTTGTCGCTTTTTTTTTTTTCTACCCAGCCAAATGAGAGTTAATTATCAAAAAAAAAAAAAATAATATACTGTATAAAAAATAAACGAAAAATAACAATCAAGGTAATGACATATGTATAATTACTTAAGTACATAAAAAACAAAATATAAAAACTGTCTAAATGCGATTTAAAGGTCACACAGAATGGACTGAATATATGCTATATGTATAACAAAATGATTAAGCTAACTGTTTTTTGTTTTTTTTTTTCTGTTTTCTGTTTTTATTTCTGTGGGTAACCTTGAGTTGGCTTTTGAAATTTTATTTGGTTTTAATGAAATTTTAAACGTTTGACCGGAAACTGCGGCTGCTGTTTCAATATAAATTTTCTTTTTCACTCTCTTTAAAATAAAAAAAAAATATAAATATATCTATATGTATATATTTAAAAAATCAAACAAGAACTTTAAGTTAAAAACATTGTAGAAAAATTGTATCAAGTTATATGAATATCTTGCCACCAAGTTGAAAATAGTTTTAGAGAAGTTCTACTCCCTCTCCCTCCCTCTCCTTCACTAGATGTCGTCACTTGTGTTAATAAAGATTTTAGCTGTGCAATCAGTTGACAGACTTTCTTTGTAGTTTTCTTTTTTTAACTACAAAAAAATATCCTTATTTGTTTTTCTTTATTTATTTTTAAATCGGTTGAACGGACTCAGATAACTGAAAAATTCTAGTGACGCACGGGTCACCTTTTAACAAAGCGTCTAGATTACCTATTTACCTACCAAGTTATCATACAGTAAAAGGAAAATTAATTAATTGAATTGAATTAAAGTCTTATTTAAAGCATCCCAGATCTGTCGTTATAGTGTCGATTATGATCAAGAATATTCATATGTAATAGGGTTATCCGTGCTCTTTTTTTTTAAATATTTTATTTTGGGCTACAGGTTATGCAAAGAAAAAATTAAAGAAAACCGAAAAACTAACCGAATTCAACCTGTTGAATGACCCTTTAAAAGTCACCTCTCCCTTTCGTTCTATCTCTCTCTATCCCTCTCTCTGTCCCTCTTCTATTCTGGACTCTCACACTAAATTTTTAACACATTCGTTCGTGTCTGTTCCGCTTCGCTTAGATTGGAGAATTTGTTGATGATGCCTTTGCCCCCGGCCGGGGCCCCACAAAAAGGGCATCACAAAAAGGAGGGCAAGAACAACAACAAGTTTGGGGGGGAAATGGGACGAGGGAGGGGGGGTATTGTGTACTGCTCATGTGAATGGAATTCTCTCTCTTTTGTAGAACCAGTTCCATTCCAACTAACAACAAACAAACAAACAAACAAACAAATTCTCATGTCATTTTTCGCAATGCTTTTGAAATAATGTAATTTTTGTATTACATAATAACAATTTGGATTAATATAATTTGCCAACTATAATTTATCTATTAAATAATGGATTGCAAATAACAAAATTTAAGCTAATAAAAAATGTAATAAATATTTTTATATTTTTAATTTTTTTATTATTAAATTAAATTTTAAACTAGAAATGATTTAGAAATTTTGCTTATTTGCATTTACAAGGCCCTACGGAAGGGTTGGGGGAGGGAGCAGTATTTATATTTTTCCTTCTTTTTTTTTAACAAGCAGGTGTTAATTGCAAAAAAAAAAATCAACCTTAAAAGTCACCTGACAAAGGGTTGCGTCTGATTGCGTTTTAAGTAATGTCTTTGTGTATCATCCATAGATGCCTAGTTAACTTGTTTAATGCTTTTAAAAGCCTGTGTGTGTGTGTGTGTGTTTTGCAGGTAGGCACATTGCTTACATAAAGTAAAAGTCATGCGCCACACCCAAAAAAAAAAAAAAAAATAATCACATAAGGTATACAACTTTAATAATCATCTCCAATAACAACAAATTATAAAACATAAAAAAGAGTAAAAACAAATAAAATACAACATAACCCTCGGGTTGTTTATTAAATGAAGAAAAGAAAAATAATAATAAAAAAAAATCCAACCAAAACGAAACGTAAATTAAATAATCAGTTAACAAAAAAATTTAAAGGGGAAAAAAGAGAGAAAAATATATAAAAATGTAAAGCTAGCGAGTTTCTTGAACTTCAACAATTTAAAATTCGAAACCAGACAAAAATCACCTTTGTTTGTCTGTCTTCTTCCACACTACGCTCCACTCCACTCCACTCCCCTACCCCATCCCTCTCTCTCTCTCTCTATCTCTCTCTTTCTCTGACACTCATTCTGAAGAAGTAATTTATGTGTCATATTTTGTTCGACGTTTTGTATCTTGAATACCAAACCCCGAATAACTTGGCCAAGTCAATCAATCAAGCTAAGCTTTTTTATTTCCTTTTTTTTGTGGAATTATGCAAAAACAAAAAGCAGAAAAAAAAATAAACTAGACTCTAAGACAAACACTTGTTCCACCTGTACGAAACTATAAACTGACCCACATATTTCTCAGTTTGCCGGAAGTTTTTTTTCCATACTCTAGCAATTGGATATTATGAGTTTAATTTTTATTAAGAAAAATTCAGTTTTATATAGTTTTATCTATATTAATCAGTTTTTTCCTGTCATCCAAAATCGAAATTTAATTTTCAAAACGAGTAAAAAAAATGTATTCAGATCGAACCTTTAGTCATATTGGAAACGTTATTACTTGGCCAAGTATAGAAATTAACGGTACTGTGTTGAAGAACATTTAAAAAATGTGAATTATTCCAAATTAAATTGGAAAAGTAATTAAAAGTAATGCGATTTATTCCAAATTAAATTGAAAAAGTAAATAAAGTAATATGATTTATTCAAAATTGAAAAACAAAAGTAATTGATTTTATTTTGAAACCAACTTTAAGCAAACTTCAAACTAAATTTAAAAATTTACTGATCAAAATCTTTTTATATAGTTCTGTAATCTGTCGAACTGTAATATTTTTGGAGATCTTTTTCCAAACAAAACTTTCATTGTATTGAATATAGATATCAAAAGGAGCAAAAGGACATTACGTTTAGATATATCTCAATTAGGTTTGCACCATTTGTTAGATTTAGTTTCAGATTAAAGACTTAAATATGTATATACTTTTATTTAACTTGGATTTTAATAACTTCTTAACTATAATCCACCAAGAACTGCTAAACTCGAACAGCAAGAGCATAGAAACTTCGGTCTTTTAAATTCCTTTTTTTCATTTCTTTTTTTTTGGGGAAGGTGCAAAATTGTTTTCATAATGAAATGCTTCAATGCACAATTAACTGAAATGTTACAAACGAAAAAGAGTTGCAAATGTTGCAAATGGTTTAGTTCCACTTGCAACCTGGCCATTAGACGCTACCGCCATTGCCTGGGAAAACAATTATTTCATGTCTTTAATGGCTACTTAAAACTTGAGGAAAAACTTGCATATCAGCCTGATTACGAGGGAATGTTGCTTTTAATTGCTGTCGTTTTCATAATTTAATTATGACCAAATAAAAACAAAAAAAATAAAAACTGTCTCTAAGTCGTTAATTAAGAGACACAAAAAATTATAGAGAAAGAGCGAGTCCAAAGTAAAAAAAAAACAGAAGAGAAACATGAAAAATGTTCTTTAAATGATAAAAAAAAAATATATATATGTATATAAAAATATATATAGCTTGACAATTGTTGCGATTTCCAAAGAAATACAATGAATGAATCAAATAAATTCGTCTCCGCCCTGTGGCACATGAACTTTTTCTTCCAGTGAAAGTATTTTACGATTGTGTGAGATGGAGGGGTTTTGTGGGGATTGGGGGTGGTGGGGACTTGGGGTCTGCTTGGGCGTTTTCTGTGCTTTTCTTATGAACTAGATTTATAGAAAACAAAAGCAAATAGTAAAGGTGCGTTGGGTGGGTGAAAAATGAACAAAAAGGAAAACAAAAAAAAAAAAGCAAAAATTAAGAGTTAAAGGTTTGGTTGGTTGAGTTATAGTATGTATATATATATATATATTTAAATATACATATATATATATATATATACATATATACGCACTTTTTTCTCAAATGACTGCGCCTGTCATATGGAAAATATTCAAAGTATTCATCATCCATATGGATATAAAGACTGCTGCTGCTGCTGTTGTTGTTGTTGTTGTTATTGTTGATTTTAGATCTTTATCTAAATCAAATTTGCGAAAAACTTTGTTAACTTTCCCGTCATTCAAGTCATTTGTTTAGCCTTCACTTGAGCTTCAACTGATAAACATTTTTTTTTCATTTTATTATTATCTTTGAGATAAGATTAAATAATGTTCTCGAATACAAAAATGTTTTGGTTAAGATGAGATCTGTTTTTACACTAGTTTCACACTAATTAAATTAATTTTGTTTTATTTGTTGTTGGTTTTTTTTTTTTTTGTTTTTTTTTTCTGTTTTATGCATTCAGTGACTTTCCATTAATTTTAATCATTTTTGTATATAAATGTTTGTATAATGCAACATTTTTTTTCTTTTATGATATTATTTATTTCACTTCACAACTTTGATTGAATGTTTTCAACAAATTTGTTAACTACAGGAGGGAAAACAACATATGTACGTATGTATGTATATACACACAGAGAGTGAGAGGAAATTCATCATGAAATGAGAAAAAAAAAGTAAAAAAAATTAGACACACTTTCGCACAGTTAACTTTATCTTTACTCCAACGCCGCCACCGCCCGCCCACCTCCTCTTTTCTCCAACTCTTCTGCCACCACCTTATGCCTGCTTAGCCACACTTCACTTTTCATTACAAATCATTTGAAGCGCGTCTTTTGGTCTATGATTTACGAGTTGATCGTATATATGTATGTATACATATGTATGAATGTAGTATGTATGTATATGGTTAATATTTTATAAACACGCGTTTCATGTGGCAGCTGGCAACGCTATTATGCCCCCCACCGTCGCCGTCTCCGTTGCCAGCGCTCTGATAACGTCGTTAAATGCTTGCCTCAGAAAGCGAAATTGCAGTAAGTCACCGCAAGCAAGTCACTCATTCACTATACTCCAATATACTCTACTTTAGTCTACTTCACTCACCATCTCACTCACTGACCAACTGAACAATGAAATTGTGCAGCAACTGATGGATAACTTTTATATGGCTGCTTAAAGGTAATTAAGGCTATAAAACGTTGTGATTTTGATTGATGTTTCGAGCAATGCAACTAAGACGAATGAGGAAAGATGGTGGTAGGTAGGAGGGGGTGGGTAAGGGCTTAAAAAATATTATCGGAAAATTCAGTTCACTAAAGGAAAGTGGTGAAGATGAGGCCGAAGCTAAAAGCTAAGCAAGAAATATACTTTTAAAATTTTCCAATTTAGAACTCAATGAGTGAAAGAAAAACTATTTAAATTTTACACATAAAAATTTTAAAACTATTTGCAAAATAAATATCATTTAATTGAACCGATAAATAAATAATTGAAATTCGATTCCTAACAAATGCACAATCAATTGAATTTCATTTAAAAACTATTGATTATGTATTTAATATATATAATATAATATATCAGAAAAAAAAATTTATCTATTTTCAAGATGCATAAATTTCATTTTCAACAAAATTAAACTATTTAATTGAAATAAAATTAAATTGCAACAATACTAATATATTTGATGGAAATTATATTGAAATAATTTAATATTTAAATAGACTTAAAATATAAATTTTATAAAGAAATAAACTATTTTACTCTGATTATCTAATAATCGAAAATAATCCTAACAGTTTAAAAAAAAAAAAGATATAATTGATTTGAATTAAATTGCATTGAAAATTAAAAACTTTTAGCTAATTGAAATGGAATGAAAATTAAAGGTAAAATTAAAGAAAAATGATTTTTCAATTAAACGCTATTGGTGGAATGCAACAAAAGGGCGTGGGCATTTCAAGCAAACGCAAGTCACGTGCAACAGAGATGGCGGGGAGAAGGAGCGGGTACGTATGTAGATACCTTACAGGTATGGGTGGAGGGGTCGGAGAGGCGGTGGAAGTGTTTACAAAAGTTTTCTTCCTCTTTGCCAATCTATCTTTTATACTTATATATATATATATATGTATGTATGTATGTATATTTATGCACATATTTGTTATTGTATGGGAATGTGCAACACTTGATGCCTGCGTCAGTTGTTTTATTTCCATTTTTTTTTATTTTTTGCTATTTTTTTTGTGTTTTTTTTTTGACTAGTTGTTGTAGTTGCATTCATTAAGGCGTAACGCCGTAAATTACCAAAGTGTAAACTACACAGCAACAACAATAAAAAAAATTAAAAAAAAAAACATAGAAAATCACATAAAAACATACAAACACATATGTATGTATATAAATATATATACATAAATATATATACATATATAAAGAGAGAGATATAAAATGCGCTCTGCTCAAATTAAAAACGTTTTCTATTCCATGGAAAGCGAAATTTATGATCAAAAAAACGCAATTTTTGTGTTACTTTTCTGCAAAACAGCGGCAAAAAAAACAAAACCAAAAACCAAATGTTTCACATACGCCGCGTTGTCTGGCTGCGAGACTTTCACATACTTTTGAATTTTGTTTTTTTTTTTCGGTTTGCTATAATTTGCGATGATGCGGAATTTTGTATTTAGATTTATTTTCTTATGCCACACCGGAACCGAGAGGCAGATAAGATGAGGATGCTTTTTTTATTTTTTGGCTTAAATCAACACGAAATGTTTAACACACAAATTGGCTTTGTTATTTATTTTTATTTAATTTTTTTGTTTGTTTGTTTGTTTTTTGAGGGACCAACCGCACGCGTTTGCAGCAAGTTGGATACTAAACCAGGCAAATTTTATATTATTTACTTGGCCTGCTCTCGGTTCAAACCAGGTTCGAAGCAGCAGCCAGCCAACTATAATAAGTTTTTTTCTTTTTGTCTGGTTTACTATAAAAGGCCAAGAGAACAAGTGTTTGTGTGTATGTGTGTTTGTGTGTGTGTGTGTGTGGGAGAGTGACAGAGCAAGAGTCAATGAGTGAGTGAGAGTGACTGTCAGAGAGAGTCTGTGGGGGAGTCTGTATAGCGAGCAAAACTATTGACAGACGTTGCCAGATCGTAAAATCAACAAAATATTGTTTATAAAACTAAATTCACTCAAAATAGCCACGAGATACGGGTAATGATATTTCTTTCTCACTCCCTTTGTTGAGGATCGCTTCTAAATATTCATTAGCCAAGTTTATAGACAGTTATAAATAGCCATGAATATTATGGTTAATCAATTGTCAAGTGATAAAACAAAAATGCCCGCACAAGCTGGCTTTAGAAATGCGACAATAAAGGAATTTATACATAGTATATACCCTGTAATTTTGATTTTAAAGGGTATATTAAAAATATCAAATTGAATGTAAAAGACATAAATAATAAATAAATAATTAGATTATTAAGTAACATATATACTATTGTTCAGTCCCAATCTAGAAGTTTTCTTATTTGTTGGAATATTTTTTTATTCTGTCTATAAACTTATCAAATATATAGACAAATTGAGTTTCATACAGAAAATAATATTTCACGATAGGTGGCGCTAGCATTCAAATATGGATGAAATATCATTTTGTTAGAAATTAAATAGAAATTAAATAAAAATTGAAACACTCTTCTATGTAGGGTATTTTCCTAGTCGACTACAACTGGTATACAAACATTTTTATAACACAACTAAACTATTTGGATATTAGCCAATCTGGCAACACTATAAAACTATGCAGGCGGCATTCTACCATTTGCCCTGCACTTGCAACTTGTTTGTTAGCCAACATGTTTGAAGGCCAACACATAAAAAAAATCTTGGCCGTAAACATTGCATTTTTTTTGTTTTGTTATATTTTTTTTTCCTGTTGTATCTTACAGATACTCATGCGCTTATCCAACTTGTGCTTTTATGTCTGCCAAATTATCTTTGCACTTGCCAATTTTAGAGCTAAAAAAACCAACCTTAATTGAGCCGGTAGATAAAAGATAAAATTAGGACCAATTGGCGGTGGGCCCGGCTAAGAGATTCTATCTATAATTATGACTTGGAAAAAAAGTATAAGTTAAAGTAAGGCAAAGTTGGTCAATTGTCAAGGTTTAGGCAAGGCATTATTAATAGAAATAAAAAAAAAAGTCTTGCAGAAATTGGCTAAAGCTTAAAGAATTTTAAGTGTATAATTGATAACGGACTATTTGGACTATTTTTTTTTTTTTGACAATTTTGGCAAAAATTTACAACGAAATTAAGAATAATTATTCGCATATTTCATTTTTTTTTATGTACAAAAAATACAAAAATAAGAATAAATAAGGAAAAATTTCTTTAATATATATAAATACCCTATAAAACCAATACCAATTTTTACGAACCTAAATACAAGTAAATAAACTATTTACATATATACTTATATGCGACTATTAGCAAATCTAAGAAACTTTCAAAACTACAAAATAATATTGTTGATCTATGGCATCAATATAATGTTTTTGTATGTGTTAAAAACTAAGAAAAACTAATGGGTTAGTCTGCTTTTATTTTAACTGATGGAATCAAATTATTGAAAAGCTATAGAAATGAATCCTTCTCGGGAAGTCTAGTTACGTAATCTAAAAACTATTTGAGATTTTAGTTACTCAATTTAATCCATTTGTCGTATTGAAATTAAAAATAAATATATATATGAATAAATCTGTTTTAGTATAATTAAAATAATAAAAGGTCCTGAATATCATCTCCCAAAGAGGTTTATTTAAAAATTAAGTTCGTGAGAAAATGAAAATATAATAAGATATTCAATTTGAAAGAGAAATTGTTATGTGTATGTATTTTTGTAATATCACAAAATTATGATCAATTTGAAAGTGGTTGAGGGGGAAAACTAAACCGCATGGAAATGGAAACATTAAAGCACATTATAGTTTTCCACATTATACTAGGAAGACACTTGAATGCAAAAACCTTGATTACCATTTACATTTTTCTTGTGTGCATATCTACTGCAGTAACGCTTTTTTTTCTCTCATTTTTTTTCTTTTTGTTTCATTTTGATTTTGCTTGCACTTGATCATTTACATTTTCCCACCGGATGAGCAAAAACAAAAAAGACATTTGCATGACAAATTAAAGTCAAGTAGAAGCGCTCACTTGGTACTTGGTACTTGGGGCTTTTGGCTCCTGGGAATGGCAAAAAGAAGTCACTTGGCCTGGCCACTAAGCAGTAGAGATTTAACCACTTATTTACGACTTGGAGGCAAATCTAATTAGTCTTGCAAAAGATTTCTCACATTTATTTAGTGTCTGTTAAGAGACAAACTAAAATTCTTATTCACTTTTCTTTTTGGGTCAATTTGTTGGTTTTTTTTTTTTTTTTTGCTCTGCTAAAACCAAGACACAAAACACATTTCAAGATACGGCCTAAATTCTGAAGAGTAAACACAATTGCGGCAAATAAAAACCAGTTTCCGACCAACTTCCCTCTTCTACGTACGAAAATTCCAATGGCATGACAACCCCAGTAGAGTGCAAAAAAAAAATATATATACATATATATAATTTTTGATTGTTTAATGGGAGAGTCGACTTTGAATTACCCTTTAATATAATTTTAAACTATTAAACGTAATTCAAATGAGGCAAAAAGTAAGAAATTAATCTATTTGAACTGTTTAAAATAAAGCAAAATAATTAATTATAAAATAAAATAAAGTAATTATATAGATTCACAGAGTTGCTTTGATAAAAGAAGTGTTGTGAAATTTAATATGAAACAGGAGAGAAGAAATGTGTTTTTATACTCAATGATAACATTTAATAAAATATATCAACTCTTAATAAGATGCTCAAGAAGATGTACAAAAGAAAAATTAAAATTGGTATTCAAAAATGATGATAAAAATTTTCATCTCTGTACCAGGATTAAAGGCGATTATTAGAAGAACTAAAAATTTTTTTAAATTTTTATATACCTTCTTATTTCATATATAGCTAGGGTATAAATATAAAAGAAGAAGAAGAAAAAAAAGAGTGAACAAAACTTGTAAGCCAAGTCAAGCTGAACAGCGTCGTCGTCTACCTTCAACCTTTTCACTTGAACAAAAAGTTCAAAAAGCAGATGAACAACTTTATAGTAAAGAAGATGAAGTATGGGAAGGGGGGAGAGAGAAAGGGTATGTATTAATTCGTTTTATACACTTATCGTAAGGCAATTCTCTTGAAACAGGAAGTAAGCTTTTTTTTTTTTGTTTGCTTTTAAAGGAACCAACTATTTACCAAACTGAAAGATCTTTGTCCACAATAATTTGACTTCTGTTACAACTCAATTATTTGTCTCCAATTAAATTGAGAAAAAAATAAATAAAGAAAGACAGCAAGAAAAAAAAATAGAAAGGAAAATGCAAAAGGGAAACTCACAAAGTAATTGTTTGTTCAGCTCGAATCTCTAATCTTTAGCTATTAATCTACTGAAATTTATTTAGCTTTAGTCCGTGTTTTTTTATTTTATTTTGGCCAACAATAACATAAATTTGGGTTAAGAAAATTGAATTGATATGGTAGGGGAAGGACGGACGGGTTTTGTAGCTGCAAAATCAAATTAATTGTTCTTAAATTTTATATATTTAGATATATATACAACTTTTAGTAGTAGTAGTTTAACCATGACCATAAAACGAATGGGCAACAAAATGTATAGTTATGTTTATTTGTGACAATTTCTAAATGAGCAACCAAAAACATAATCCAGAATATCGAAAAATGTATAGTATATATTTGTTGTTTTTTTTTGCTTACTGTCTCATTGAGCCCCAACGGCGTTGAGATAAACTATCAGGATTGCTGTAAAATAAGTATTTCAATTAATTTCGAATATGTATGTATATAGTTATTTTATAGAGAGTAGTTTTAAAAAATAATTGTTTGAGCATGTACTCGAGATTTAATTTCGGCTATATGCAAATTTTCCTATCTAATTTAATTTAGTGCATAAAACTGATCAATAATAAATTTAGTTATTATATCGCTTAAGATTAAATTTTGTTTCTACTGCTCTACTGCTTGGATTTTTTTTCTATATATTCTATTTCTTTTTTTTTTATTCCTATATAAACTATTTATATGATTGAGCCGTGACAATAGTAATTTGATTCTAATTTGATCCAGAAGAAATATATAGATCATAGAAAATGCTTCCTTGAAAGAATTTATGAATAATTTGAAATCTTCATAAAGCCAAAAATGAAACCTAACTTCTTAACATGAATTAGTCTAACGTGAATTTTAAATATTCTTAAAGACAGACAATTGTGAATTAGATAATAAAAAATTCATCATAATTATCTAATAGAATTACAAAATTATGTTATTTTCGAGCAGAAGTCTCCACTAACTAGTGATCGTTCTATCCTTTAATAAGCTCTTATATTAACATTGTATTTAAGAAATAAAAATTACTTTTACTTTTATAAAATTACATTAATTAATAAGCAAAATAATCTGCAAATAATATGTTTAAGCATAAAACAAAATATTGATTATTATTATTTTCCATTATAAAGATCGGCACAGGGCATACAAATTTGTTATCGGAATTGAATTCAGTTACTTTAATTTATCTTTTATAATCAAAATCTTGATCAGCAACGATCGAGGTGGATAAATAGATTAAATTTAATCGTATAGCCTTTATTATCATCATGGAAACGATTGGCCATATATAAAGAATATACAAATATCTTTTTGACTCTTATTTGTGTTTTAACAGACAAGTATATTTAATCTTTTATGAGTAGTTTTAAATTAAAATAATAGAAAACCATTTATTTTTAAAGAAGAACTTTTAATTCGATTAATAATTAATGCAAAGATCTTATTTTTTTTTTTAGCTTCTTCTCAGTTCTGTATACATTAACAAATTATGAATGGTAAGTCAAAATACAAATTATTTTTTCATTTCTATATATAGAAACATTTAATACTCTTTGCATTTTAGAATAGATATTCGTTTAATACTCTAAGAAATTGTATTATTTCTCATCATTTATGGGCTATAAAGAATTGCCATAAATTTATTCTATTAAACAATTTAAGAGAATTCTCTTAATATATTGTACAAATTCACCACAGTCTCTCATACTCTCATTTACTTGGCATTTTGTGTTGAATTAAGCCGGAAACAGAAAGAGCGAGAGAGATAGAGAGAGCGAGAGAGAGAGACCACAAGTGCGGGCGAGTAAGAGGGAGAGACTGATCAGTGATTTTAAGCCAAGCAACACGCATGAATCACGGCCTAAACGACAAGAAGAGGCAACATAGAAAAAAAAAACTGGTTTTCTTATGCATTTCATGTATACATACATATATACAAATTCAACAGATACAGACAAATATACATATATGTATGTATGTACCTACATATATATAAAAGGGAAAAGGTTAAATATTCAAATGTGGATTTAACATGAACATCATCATTATCATCTACAAAACTTTTATGTCTGTTACATAACAAGTTGAATGAACAACATCAATTCAATTGTTTACCGACTTACTACTACTACTACTACTATAACTACTACTATTTTGTTCATAAACTTCTCTCTATCCATTTTGCAGTTTTGTCAATTGTTTATTAACTGTTTTAAGGCCAATTTACCTTGTAGGCGTTCTCCTTAAACTTCGTCGGGCCCAATTATCTCTTGGCATGATGTTCAATTCGTCATCACTGAAATAATTTAAAATTTTTTAAATTTATATGCATTTATTTATTTTACATATATACATACATACATACACATTTGTATATGTATGTACATATATTCAACTCACTCTTGGGGAGTGGATGAGCCCACATGTGGAGCTAAATCCAATTCAATGCCTGCACTTCCATTTAAATTATTATTGCCATCATTCGAGTGATCACTGTGATTGGAGCCATTCGAACCATTGTTATTGCCATTACTACTCATATTAATGTTATTGCTATTATTATTCAAGTTGCTATTGTTATTATTTGTTGAACTTCTGCCTTCTCTCAACTGAGTGGGATATTCATTTTCACCATAGCCTTCAAAGGACTCGCCATCCGATAAGGATGAACATTGCGATTTCGCTACACCAGCTGTATATATAAAAAAGCAAAAAAAAAAAAAGGAAGAGAAATCAATCATTAAACACATAAAAATTCAATTAAATTAAATCCAATTAAATGGGCTAACTTACCCGTACTCGATGGTGGACTACTGGGTGTGGGACTACTATCACCAGACATTGTTTCGGCATATAAAAAGTTATTCGTTGTGGCTTTAAGGGCACCAGAGCTGCCATTTGGCAATTGTATGCGTGGCATTGGGGCCATTTTTTCTTAAAAAGGAATCGCTCTGAAAATGGAAAGGGCAAATTGAAAATTAAAGCAGTTTAGTTAGACAATTTTTGTTGGTTTACAGCAGGCTAATTGGATAGAGTTCATTATATTGACAATGACAATATAGAAAGGAGCTTTCAAACGGTTTACAGATGCTTGTCAAACTGTCCATAAATGATTGTCAAACTGTGAAAAACTATTTCAGCAATATTTTGCCTTAGCACAAAGTACTTAAAATATACAAATATCGGCTGAGATAACGATAAAAATTGTTACTTTAAGCTAAATTATTAATTTAAATTATTCCCCCCTAAAAATATCAAGTTGAGATTCGAATCGATATGTGAGATACAAAATTAGTTCGAATAGCTTAATAATGATTCATAGTTTTAAAATTTTTATTTCTATTTAGAAACATAATTTCTTAAAGATAACAATAAGAAAATTTAATCTTGGATATCACAAAAATATATATCATGATATCCATATATCAGTTCCCATTAAAATAATCAGTTTAATATCTGTATCAAATTAAATTTCCCTAACATGCCAGACACTTTCTATTTTTTATAGATCAGAGAACTATATAATGTATTAACAATTGGGATCTTTACTACATTATATTGTCGGATCAGAGAACTATATAATGTATTAACAATTGCGATCTTTACTACATTATTTTGTTAATTATATATTTTAATTAAATTAAATTCAAAGAGATTGTTTTGAAATCTATCTAAATATAAAAAATTCTACAGAGAGAAATATATATATATTACACATATCTGAATCGACAATCGATATCTTAATTGATACTTGAACAATAAAGAATTTCATCATTCCAAAAGAAATTTTCCACTTTTATTTTTTTCCTACTTTTATTTTCCTATTCCAAATTATTTAATTTTAACAACTGACACTAATTTTATGTCCTATGCTGTTATCTATTATTATAATGAACTCGAAACGAGATATTCGTTTATTCCTTCGCTTCAGTTGCTGTCAAACTTTGTGGCAAATGCCTTTTTGTGTACATTATTTTCTTTCTTTTTGTTTGGTCGCTTTGCAACAGGTGTCTTCGATTTTATCATTTACGAACGAAAAAATAAAAAACGGAAAACGGAAGTACACCAAGTTAACCATTAGCAAGTACACACTTAAATAGGTCGAGGTTTTGTTGTGGACAAACTCGGAATTCTTTGCCTTCAATTAGGGAAACCAGTGGGGCGACAATGATTGCTAGAGAAGGGAACGGATCGGAATAGCAGACATAATTATATTATAATTATTGTTATTCGACTTGCTTCTTGTACCAAAATTATTGTTAAGCTTATTTGTCATTTCATTTGTCACACACACACACACACGTACACAAACACATATGAGGCAGCAAAAAGAAAAGAAAGAGCAAAGAGGAAAAGTATGGAAAATCCATATAATAGGCCTAAAATATGAAAGTTTAGACTTGTTGACTGATTGATTGAAATGTCAGGGACATTAGTTGCGTTTCTTTTTTTTTTGTGATTTTATTATTGGAAGTAGGTCAGTATTCGTATTTGTTAGTTTGAGAAGTTGAATTGACAAATGTGACAAATTTTGTCACCAAAAATTGGATTACAAAGCCACAAGAAATTTAATTTATAATAATATAATCTTATTAAAAGATACTTAAGAATTCTAAGAAATCTTAGGTATCTAAATAAAGTTAAATATTTTAAAATCTTTACCAAAATAATAGCTCTATAATAAGCGGGCAAACTTTTCAACATTTTCGTTTTTTTTTTTAAACTAAAATGCAGCAAAGAAGAAAGAAATTTCATAGATTTGCAAATCCATAAGTCGTACAATAAAAAACAGATAAGATAAATAATAATTATTTTTTACTATTTCAATAATTTTAAAAATTTTCTCTTTTAGTCTATTTTGACATAATGTCTATTACATTCTGTTTAATAGTTTTTACTTTCTTAAATTTTTTTTGCAATAAAAATTATTGTTGGACTGTTTTAAAACATAATGAAGTTCTTATAATTTAAAAATATTTCAATAATTAATTTATGATAATAAATAATTAATTTAAGAATAATAATTTAAGAAGGTTTAGCTTCAACAACGAATTTCAGAGATTGCATAAGTTTTTCCCATTTTCAAGAACTATTTTCTGCCTTGAGTAGCTTTTTCAATTTTCCATCTGTAGTAATTCTTTATTATCTCAAATATCATGTACATATTTTATTATGGAGCTCTCACGAAGCCTTCACTTTACTTAACGCTTTCCACACACACACACACACACACACACACACACACACAGACACACACACACACACACACAACTCTATTGAGCATCTTTTCGCATCTTTTGTTTAAAACGTTTCACACCGTTTTTTTTTTGTTGCTGTTGTTGTTTTTTTTACATTAAAATTTTTTCTTTATTTATTCTTCAATTATTTTTTATTGTTATTGTTATTGTGCATATCAGGTGACGATAAACAACAATGGAGATATATATTCATGGGAAATGCATTTGATAATCATCATAGAAGAAGACAAAAAATATGCATTAAAAGATCTCTGAGAATCCGCTGGAAGGCAGAGATGCAAAGATGAATTAGACAGTGCAGCCTGGCATCTATTATAACTGTAAGCCGAACGGGGCATGTCTCTTAAAAGTTGCACAGCAACTGCACTTTGAGTTTTTCTTGCATAGATTTTCTTTATATTTTTTTTTTTATATATATATATAAACATATTTTTTTTATATTTTTTGATTGTGGCCAAACCAGATGGGGCAGATTGCATTTGGCGCTGCTGACACAGTTATCGAGCGAGTGTGTGTGTGTGTTTTTGTGGACCTGTGTGTGGCAATCATCTGGTAAGTAAGTCTTTTGAAAGTTAATCAAGTGTCACACAACGATCAACCGTGTCTCCGCCTCCGCCTCCGCCTCTCGCTCTCCCTCTCCCTTGACATGTGAGCTGGTATTATGCAAATGTTGCATAAGTTAACTTGATTAGTTGCTAGTTTTTTTTTTTGTTTTTTAGTTTTCCGCGAAAACTTTCATCGATTTTTCCCTGCTGCACACACAAGAGTTCGACATTTCCGTCTAAAGTTCCGAGTTCGTTGCCCTCTTTCAACCTGCTGCTAGTTACTTCATCCCCCTCCCTCTCTTCTACTTATTTGCTTCTTCTTTTGCTATTGCTTTTATGCTTTGGTTATTCATATTTTGCTTATTTTTTATTTTTCTCAATTTTCTTCTATTGCTTGCCCATTGGTTTTCTATTTTTTTTTGCTTTTGCTATGTAATCATCATCATCATCTGTGCTTGTATGCATGTATGTATATATATATATATTTTCTTGTATTTATTTTCATTATTTCATAGTTTTCCAATTGAAAATTGGTAAGGAGAGACAATCAATACTTAATCACAGGTTTATGTCCGTTTATTACGTTAAAACAATAAAACGAATCGTAAGAAAAAGAGAGTGGAAATAGATAGAGAGAGAGCTGAAGGAGGGGATTGGTATTTAATAAAATGTTATTGCACAATAATTAAAAAAATGGAAAGTGATTGGTGGCTTGTTGAAGTTTAATTATATAGTTAGAGTTCAAGATCAATAAACAATGCATACATAAAAATAAAACAATCAAAGAGCAACAATTGGCAAATCCTTAAAAAAAAAACTAAACTAAATGGATAATTTAGTTAAAAAATTTAATTTGGATCATAATTTGTTTAAATAATGAACCAGTAATTTATATCATAAATAACAAATTATTAAATCTATCAAATATAAATAGCCACTAAACTTTATAAATTTTCTTCATTAATTTGACTACATATAAAACTTTGTTGTTAGAATAATTACAATGCAGCTAAAGTAACTTCGTAGCAAGTTCATTTAATTAATTAATTTATTTTCTTTTAATAATTAAATGACTTGGTCAACTTCTTTTAGTTAATGGAAAACTTTGTTAGGAAATCAGCCGTTAAACACCATTTTCAATCCATTAGCAACAAAAAAAATCAACAGCAGATAACATTATCCGATGATCCGATCGACGGGGAGTATAAAAGTGACGTATATATATAATGCAATCGACCATTAGCCATATGTGGAAGATCAAAAATTCGCCTCCACAAATAAAACAATATAAGCAACAGCAAAAATTGAGAGAATAAATATATATATATATACTACTCGAACAAAACTGAATATGTACATATTTAATTATAGAACAAGTTTTACTCTATACAAGGAGTGAGGGGGCGAAGTAGAGAGAGAGAGGGTGTGGTGTGGTGTGGGGTGGGAGATGATACAACACCAATATGACTAATAAACTTGAACTTGTCTGAGCTCAGCCAATAACAAACGGACCATAAATTGTTGTTGAAAACAATTTCAAATTTGCTTTCAATTTATCCAACTAATCAACTTAAAACTGAGCAACAGAAAATTGAAATGAACAGCTGATTGAATAAGAGAGAGAGAGAGAGAGAGAGAGAGAGAGAGAGGGGGAGAGTTAGGGTGAAATGAAATTGTAGAAAGATTATCATATAATATAGTACAATATGTTTGTATATATGTATGTCTGTATGTATGTATGAGTCTAGTCAGTTGAGTTAATTATGCAGATGGTTGTCATAGTAAATACTCTTGGATTATAGAAACACACGATGCACACACACAGACACAGACACACAACATATACAACAACTAAGCCAACCAACAAATCTCTCAAGTGTCTAACCATATGGCAATTGTAATGTCTTGAAATGGAATACCTATTTCACATATATATAGACATAAATGTATAAAATTCAGTGAAAATTCAAATGAAAAATGAAACCTTAATTAAAAATGCTATCCTCGTTTTTCGCCAAGTGCCGTCCAAAAGCAGCAACAGATGGAATGGAATGGAATCGATAGTTAGAGGAAGGGTGGTTCATTGCCACTTAATACATTTTGTGGAAAACATAGTGCCACAGCATGGTGTACCTGCTTGAAAAATTGATTTTCAATGGAGATAATTCGAGAGCCAACTAGCGCAGATGTTGATCGAGTGGAAAATGAATTTCAGTTGAGCAAGAAGAATATATGTATGTATGAATTTATTCATTTTATTATATTCAAAAAATTATACAACTTGTGTAAGATTTAGTGAAGAAAAAAGAGAAGTCGGGGCAGAGTAAGAAATGGAGGAGGAGGAGGAGGAGTCTGTCTGTAATCATGCAGCAAACAAAACAGAAATGCCATATGGACAAACGTGTTTTACGCCACAGTGCAAAAATTATTTTTTATAGATTTCTCAAATGCGAAACGTGCTTAATACCTTAAAATGCCATTATAAAAGAAGGGGAAAACACGAAATAAAGCAAATAATGCAAAATAGTAATCATTTAACTAGTTTTATTAACTATTTGTTACTTGTGACTTTCCTATCAATGTATTACTAATTAAAAATGCTTGGGGTAAAAAAAAAAGTACCAAAGGTTTAATTTGTATACATTTTTTTTCATTGGATTAAAAATATTTTAGAATTTAATCCTATACAAATACGGTTTCAGAACTTTCTTCTATATTATCACAAATTTTAAATAATTATTTAACTAATTTTAAAAATTGACAGGCAATTCAAATAAAATTTAGATAATATAAAAAAGAAAATAGCTAAAGTAACTATCTCTTTGACAATGAGAAGTCCTTAACATTTAAACCAGAATGGTTTTTGGATTATAAGAATTGGATTTGATTCCAAGAAGAGTCTAATTAAGAATTGAGAAATAAAAAGAACATGGTAAAATCGGACAATTCAGAAAAGTTAAAAAATGATTAAACCAATTACGAATACAACATTTATTGTTTTTTTTTATAATAAATAATTATTTATCTTGTTGATTAAATAAATTGAAAAGAATACAAAAAGGTGATAAAAAAATGCCATGCGAATTCTCATTTTGCAATCACAAAAAGGAATACATTTTTTAGAGTATTTTTTTTTTAACAAATATATTATTATTTTGTAGATATTGATATTACTTTGTAATGTTATAAAAATAAACTAAAAATTTAAAATAGATAAATGCTTAGTTAAATAACTAATAGAAGGTATTATATTCAATTGTAAAATGGATTATGAAAGATTTTAAAATAATCTCTCGTCCTTTCCTCCTTCCTCTCTTTGTCGCTATTTGTTAGATGTCATTAGAACAAGCTATAAAAACATTGTACAATGACTTATGAGTGTATTCTCTTGGGGTCTTCCTTACGCCCCCAAAATGAAATCAAATAAAATTCAAGTATTGTATAAACATGACGCCCCCCTTTAACCAAACAAACAAACAACAAATAGACAAACAACAAAGCGACACATGCGGAGGAGTTCTGAAAAACAATCAAAGAGAGAGATTCGAATAGATAAAAACAATATTGATTAATTATACAAAATTGTGGAGAATAAAAAAACCCAAAGTGAAGATGGGAAAAGGAAAAACTGGGTCAAATGGACAAATGCAACAGATTTAAAGAGTTTACGAGTTTGAATATATTATTGTTTTCTCACACTGACAAATTTGGGTCACAAATCTCTACTATAATGACTAATGTTTTGCCCAATTTTCCACAATCGTTTTCATATTAAAAGAAGAAAAAAAATTCAATTAGAAGCAAATCTTTTTTAACGCCTCTGTTGACATTTTCTTTTATTTGGGAAATACCCAGTGTATGCCTTGAGGTAAAAGGAGTACATTCGAATCTAAAAAACTGAACTAAAATATCAATATATGTTTGTATATTTATAGATATATCAGTATATCTCAATTAAGAGGAGATTTTATTCAATTCCAAAAAGAAAAAGTAGTCATGAAAAAACGCCCCTCGTTAGATGGCGCCACGTCAGCTGAATACTATTTAAATAGGGATTGAATTGAATTCGTTGAATTCTGTTACAGGGTATCTAAGAAGTCTATACATTTGTTTATTTTGCATAAAACATTTTATTTTTAATGCCCTAAACCGTCTGTGCACTCTATTTCTGTTCTTCTGAATGCCTCACTGACAGTTCCCGCTAATTTGTTGCCCCAATACGCTTGCAACAGAAGAGAGCACTCTCCCAGGGCAGGTTTTTTTTTTCTTCCAACAACAATTTGGGGCCATAGTAGAAGCCATGGTAAGAACAACGGGCAACACGGGAGGAGAAAACCAAAAATTCCATGTCAAGTTTGGGAGAATGCGCTTTGCTTGAATAAATAATGAGGCAGGCGTAGAGCAAATGAACAAGAAAAAAAAGAAACCTATGCAAAAGGGAAGGCAGACTAGATCAGAGAAAAACTATAGAAACGAATAAAATAAAAAAAAAGGAACGGCAATCGGAGAATGAAGGAAGTGAAGGCAGGTCAAGAAGGCTAAGAAAAATGCTACAACGGTAATTGCAATTGGAAAAGACCGCAGCTAAAGCAAAATAAATGCAACAATTTTTTTGAAAGGCATTCAAGTTTTCTCTCAACCTTCAGACAATTTCAATTTTCAATTTAAGTATGCAAAAAAAAAAAAAAATAAAACACACACAGAAACAATGTGGCAAATGCATTAATCAACTTTAAGTGAAACACAAAAAAAAAAACACAGAGACAGCTAAAATTATAATTACATCTGGATTGCAAAAAAACAACAAAAACAACAAAGCACACACAAAAAAAAAAGCATTTGAACTTCAAATCAATGTGATTCAAGGTAAACAAGTGGATTGTACTTAAGTTTTTTTTTTCTCTGTTTCGGGTTTTTTTCCTCACTTTTTATTTTGTTTCTTTGCTGTTCTTTTGATACCCAATAATTGCTTTGATTGGTAAAGGGGTTACGGCTTAAACTGTTTTTCATACTGTGATTTTCAAACTTTTAGTAAGCAAAAGTTTTCCATGTGGCTTTTGTATAGTTTCTTAATTTAATGTTGAAAAACATTGTTTTTTTTTAGAGATTTTTTGCAAGAAAAATATTCACATTTTAAATCATTTTTTTGTAAGATGATTATCCAGTTGGACAAATAATATATTGAAAGATTTTCAAATCTTATGCAACTTTACGTTTTGAAACCTCTTTTTGTTATATTTTTTGTATGCTAAAATAAACTCCATAACAACTAATTCTAATCGACTCTCAGCTAAAATTGAATGAAATATTAAATTTTTATGTTTAATTAGTATAAACTAATAATAATAGGGACTCGCCCCCCCTGGAATATCAAAGCTCGCATTTTATAAAAAAAAAATAAAATTAAACTATGTATTAAAAATAGACATAAAAACTCATATTCGAAGAAAAATTCATCAGAAATGTCATTAATTTTATAATTGATATATTAATTTGTATTTTTATCTTTCTATTTAGATTTCTATTAAGCTAAAAAACTAACTTTAAATTGAAATGTACTATTACTATATAATATAGTATGACACTATTTAATAGAATTTCAGCAGTGCACTTTTCTTTATAGAATATTCAAGATGCTATAAATAATGAAAAAAAATTTTTTTTAATCAAATACTGATTTAACCAATAGAGCGACATTTATTAAAGGCAAACTTCTCTTTATTTGAAAGATTACTGGACTAAAGTCTAAAAATATATAGAATACAGAATCTCGAAATACAATTGACTGTATTTTTTTAAAAAATTAAAATTTTTTGGCATTATAGATTGATTGATTTGCTCTATACAGAATCTCTATAAATCTTTCTAAATTTCTACAATCTGAATACTATTTTTATGAGATTTTACTTTTTATTTAGAGGGTATATTGAAATCTTTACTTTTAATTAAATTTACAGATTTCTGGTTGTTTATAAACACTCGTGCCAGTGGTTTTTGTTTTTGTTATTGTTTTTTTCTTTTTTTTTTTTTTGCGCTGCATGCCAAACAAAAAACTAAAAAAAAAATACCAGTAGCTTGTTCTGTGTTTAGAAGCCAGATAGTGCTCAATAAACAAAAGAGACAGCATGACTTTGGCTCTTAGCGAATGATGGGGAGGGTAGGGAGGGGATAGAAGGGAAAGAGAAGCCAAAGTGGGGAGATGACGTCTTCAATTGACATTTAATTGGCGCTGGCACAGAGACACACAACCTGAATAACACGAATGATCAACTTGTTGACTGGCTCATTGACTGACTAACTGACTGACTGACAAGCCGACTAAAACATCGAAGAATCGACAAAAAAAAAAAAAAAAGAAATAATGAAGAATTCAAACTGGGTCAACTGCATTTTTGGTTCAATGCACCTTTTGGAATAACAAAATGGAACCAAAATGGAAAAGAAGAAGCCGCCACATCAAAAGTGTTCTCAGTGTAATTAGTTGGCAGAAGGGTCGTCGGTTGTGTGTATTCCTTTTGGAACTAATGCCACCATCTGTTATTTACGGCACGTTTCAATTGGACAAAAGTAGGTACTATTTGAATAATAAATGCTATATACGAATTATAATTGTTTGTGTTATGTATCTAATGGTAAAAATGCAAACACATGAAAAAGAATTCAAAGAGTAAGCCAACTTTAAACAGGTGTCGCTGCTTTGTAATACTCTGTCTCCCTCTCTCTCTCTCTCTATAGCTATCTCTTTCTCAGTGTGTGTGTGTGCGTGTGTTTTATTGTTCTGTCATGTGTCTGCTCAAGTGTGTGTGTGTGTGTGCTCTTCATGTGAATTGTTGCTACTTTTTGTACTTGTGTAATGCAACTCTCACAAGTGCCATGACGACAGACTTCCGCATTTCCTTTACACTAGAGAATATTTTATATACCCTTTAAACATTTAAGATAAAAGGGTAGATTAAGATTATTCAATTATAATGGATACATATGTACATACATTCAAATACATGAATGTCTAACCCAAAATCACGTCTATATAAAAAATTATAAATCTCAATTTGAAGTTTAAGGCTAGGCAAATGATAAAAATATGTTGAAATATATTTTTAAAACAAAAAAAAGAGAGTATACACAAACTTGACATCAATCTTAGATCTTTTATTTAATTTGTCCATCTTTTAATATAATAAGTATGTATACATAAGGTAATATATCCAATTTTCCTTTGCAAGGGTATAAAGTCATAGAGACTTTAGTTACAGCAAATTAATTTTAATAGAAAAGAATTCAATTAAAAAATTTTCTTTTACAAAATCAAATTTCATGTAAAACACCTCAAGTGTAGGGTATTCAAGTAACTTGTTGTGGCCCCTTTATGCTGCTCATACACGTTTCCCTTTTTTGTCTGATGGCTAAAAGCAATTTTGTAACTTTTCTTTTAGAGTAGATTGAAATGTGTGGAAATCGTTTCAAATGGAAAACTATTTAAATGCAAAGATATTATATAATCATATACATATGTATACGTATGTACATGTGTATATACATATGTACATATATATATTTGTATATATTTTGGTTTGCTTTAATTCTATATCTTTACTGAAGTTACATAATAACATTAAGAGATCAGTTTAGATATAAATTGGACACGATTTAAAGACAATCTAGTCCCAAATATTTAATTTAATTAAAATTAATTAAATAAAACAGTTTTTGAAATCTTACTTTTGTTTGATTGTTCCTATATGCTATATTTATATATACATTATGATCTGTACTTAATGCAACTTTAAATAGAACAAAAAATTCTTGCTTACATTGCTTCAAGATTTTGCATATGGATATTATTCTTATATATATAGATACATATATACGATATAATTATCTCATCAAAATGACAAGGGACAGCTGTAAAGTTTTCCAGGGCATGGGAAAAACTCTTGGAAAATTGTTAAACTGAAGTTTAAAAATTGAAATAATTGCCAAACTATTGAACGATGCAAGTTTAAAAATCTCAATATTAAATTCTTCTTAAATTAAAGTAATCTTTATAATAGAATATATTTTGTCATTGTGTTTGCTATGGGATTTCCCCCTTAGTCTTGGCCAAATTCTGAGCTTTAACTTTAATGAACATTTCGGTTTTTCCCATGCATTTCGAAATGATCTTTTTTAGTACTCATTGCATCGGTTTTTGTGTAATTACTATATATATATATGTATATATACATACATATATCTTTCTTGGCATATCATGCTATTATATAGTACATGGTATTATGTATTAATTCTCACGCAATGTGAACCGTTATTGATTCTCAAAGTTAACTGCGTCTTTTTGTTTTTAGTTGCCTACCCCCCCTTACCTGACATCATCTCACCTCTCTATTTCTTTCGCTGTCTGGCTATATAGGATATATATCATTTTGGGGTAATTAAATAAATGACTTTTGTGTATTTTGTTGTAACATTTTCACAAAACAGCAAAACAAGCAAAAATTCGCAATTTTCTTTTGTTGTTTTGTTTTTTTGCAATTGTTTTGTTATTATTGTTATTGTTGTTGTTATTTGGTTAAAGCCATGTTCGTGCCAGTTGGCGCCATCGTTAGACATTTTGTATATACATATGTACATACATATATATACATATATCTTTGCATATGTATTTGTATCTTTTGTATAAACCACTATATCTGTGGTTTGAAGTTGAGGAAGTTTCTCTCTGTGTTTCTTAAGATTTCCGTCCCAAGACTCTGGCTGTATATATGTACATATATATATATGTATGTACATACATATATACACCTGTCCTATGCACCACTTATGTATTATACAGGACAGGAAATGTCGGAAAATGCTGGAGGAAGACCCTTGAGGCAAAGAGAAAGGGAGCAAGAGAGGGATATCGGGAGGATCATTTTCATTTCATCATCTGCGCGTAATGCGAAACCCTCAACGAAATCTCAAGTGGCAGCTGCTGCTGCTGCTCTCTCAATGTACCACTCCATCCGCCAATTGCATCATCATGAACATTAACGTTTGCTTGTTCTCGCCCTCCCCCAACCCTCCGCCTCCGCAGTCGCTTCCATTCCAGTTGCTGCACATTTCTTTTTTTTTTTTTTTGCCTTCCTATGTAATTTGATATTTTATTTTTTTTTGTTTTTTGAATATTTCCACTTTTTAGCCTTTGTGTTTAACATTGTTTAGAGTGACCCCTCAACGCCACCGTTGTCAGAATTCCCCTCAAATACTTGTAGATGTAGGTGGAGGGGTGTAGGTGTGGGTGGGTTTAGTGTGGTGGATATCCGTTTAAGCCCAGTCTCTAACGGTTTCAGCATTTGCACTTTGCATATTCTGTCAAAAAGATACCAAAACAAAAAACAACAACAACGAAAACATTTTTGCTAGCTGCTTTGCCTTGGCACAGTTATGCGGCTTGGCCACGTTTATAAGTTTCTCTCTCTCCCTCCCTCATTGTCTTTTGGCTTTTTTCCGTTGCAGCTTTTGTATATGTGTGTACATATGCATGTGAGTGTGTGGGGGCCATCGCCTTTAAAAAATTTGTAGTTGTAGTCAGTCAACTTTTATGGGCTTGACCGGTTACGGTTTTGGGATTGTCTGCTTTATGGTAATACCCTACACTCATATGATGGGCATATTAACCCTAACATACTGTAGGTATCCGAAAGAAAAGACCCAAAGAAAGTTATTTAAAGACGGCACAAAAAGTTTTATTTGATTTGTTAATCAAATTTCATATAACATCATAGGAAATCATAAAAAATATATGGAAAAACAAATATGTTTGACAGCAGCTGACAAAACTACTCGCTAGGTGTCGCTTTGGTTTAAAAATAACATAAATAATAGATAAATAATGGATTATCGTTTAATATTATCTAATCCTTTGATCATAGTCTTTGATAATCTTCTCCAGTCATCGATGATTGGCAAAAGGATACAAAATAAAATCTATAAAAACTTGTTGGAGGGTAACTAATAGTCGATATACCTTAAACTTAATATTTGAAGTGTATTCGACTGTTATTACATATCGTACAAATATGTCTGTTTCCGACTTCCCATTTTATTTTTGATGAAAACCAAAGTTGAAGTAAGACAAAACTGTTGGTAATATTGGCTTACATTTTTGGTTTAAACAATTTGAAGAGTTTTCACAGCTTGTTGACTCAAACATTTTAGAAAAGCAATTATATGAACCGTACAATATGAAAACGGTTATAAATATGGAAAGTTAATTTAAAGTATTTAATTCTAATTAAACGATATCTACGAGTATAATTACTTTAACAAATAATAATAATTTAAAATTTTATCATTAAAGATTTCAACACGAAATTGAGATATACATATACATATTATAATTAACTGTATGTACATATGTACAGTTGTACAGTTAACCATATTCTATCTATATAATATTCTATATGATTCTAATTGATTGGTTTAAGGTTTTCGTTAAGTCTGACAAATAGTTAAGTGAACATTATCTACTTAACATGATAAATCAGCAAAAAACAAAAACGAACCATTATCTCTTTCTTTCCTAATGCTGCCCTGTTCCGCTATACTCCCCCTTCCTCTTTAAATCACAGTTATAGTCAGTCATTAAACTCAATTAGCCAGACTTTTGGTTGACAGTTGCTTTCAAAATATCCAGCATCCACTTTGATGTGTTGCTCTCAAACTGTAACTAATGGAGTCTAACTAGAAACAGTTAAAATCAAAACAAACAAAAAATAGAAAAATGTTCAACACACCTGTTTAAATATATATATGTATATATATATTCGTATCCAAATTGGAGCAGTTGAGTAGCGTCTTTTTTTATTAACCGTTAGCTACGTACATACACACATAAACATCAATTTATTTTCTTATTTTTGGTTTTCTTTTTTAACTAATTTTGACATGCACTTGGCCATACAAAATAAAAAAAAAAATACAATAATTTTCATACACAGACACGCACACACATATGTATAAAACAGATTCAGGGAGACGAGACGGGACGAAGAAGAAGTCGACGTTGACAGAGCAGCGCACGCAACAGTTAGATTGTTAGCAGAACAGGTAGTTGTTGCTGCTGCTGCTGTTGCAGATGGATTTGTTGTAATTGTTGCTATTGCACAAACAATTTAAAATTGCTGATTTTATTTAAAAAAAAACAACACTTAAAATTTCTGTTTTGGTATTTTATCTAGCAACTTTCACTTGAAGCGGCAATGATTTTATTTTATTTTGTTTTTTTTTTTATTTTGTCGTTAATTTCCTGATTTTTATATATTGTGTGTATTTTCTACGCGTGCGTAACGTTGGTAACGAATGTAAATTTTTACTGATTTTTGTTATTTCTTTTTGGTCTTTTGTGCTTAATAAATGGCGCGCGCACACGCTCACGTCCGAACCGAATGAAACAGAGAGGGAAAATGAATACAATTGAATGACAGTGTGACCAGCAGCACTAAACTGCAAAAATACTAAAGGCAACCAGTAATATTTGCTGAAATGAAATGATTGCCGCCAAATATTCAAATTTATTTAATTACAGCATTAAAAAGGTGTATTAATGTAAAGATTTTACAACGCTTCATGTTAAAATTAAATCGCTGCAACTTTGTAATTCTTTTAATTCAGTTTTGATTTAATATGTATAGTTTATTTTTTTCCAATTTAGTTGTTCGTAATCCAACACTGTTTTGTTTTAATCTAGTGGCTAGTGCCTGTTAGTTACAAGTTACCAGGGCTGCCGAGTTGTTTATGTCTAAATTTTATAACCCCGAGAAATGTTATTTTGTATTTGATTTCCGGACTGTGTACAAATAGGCCTTTTCGTTTCGCTCTCACATTCATACATTTTCTTTTTGATCCATAATTTTATTTTCTAGTCTCTTCTATATTTCTTAATAAATAAATATCAAAATTAAACAAAATTCATTAAAAGAAAAGTTGTGTAAATCTGCAAACAAAAAGTCCCGGTTTTCTTATAACAATGTTTCGCGCTGGTAAATTAAATAAACCCGTGGTTTTGGCAATGCGTCGCATTCAAATGTCCAGGCGCTTTATAAGTGTTGGCCTATTACAGCAAGTGCCGGCATCCAGTCGAGGGACATTTTCGAGCATCAAGAAAGGTGGCAGCACATCGGCAACGGCCCAAATAACGGCCAAACATTCTGTGGGATCAAATACGGGAAGGCATTCACAGTTCCAGCCGAAACAGTTTCAGCAGCAACATCAGCAGCAGTCGCAGGCAACACCTAAACAGGAACAGCAGGTGAATTGCCCATTACCCTTTCGTATCCGCTCCTGGCTTCTATTTTACTAGATTTATTATGTAATCCTTTCCTGTCACAACACAATAGTTGACACGTTGGCCTCGTCGCATTTTTAGTGGCATTCAGCCGACTGGCGCTTTACATTTGGGCAACTATCTGGGAGCCGTTCGCAAATGGACACAATTGCAAAAGGCTCGGGACGATGTTACCGTATGCATTGTGGATATGCATTCCATAACAATGCCCCACAATCCTCCAGTATTGCGCGAGAATATTTTTACTATGGCTGCCACTCTATTGGCATGTGGTATCGATCCGGCCCGGAGTACACTATTTGTACAATCGGCGGTCCTGGAGCATTCTGAACTCAATTGGATTTTAAACTCGCTAACGACCTTGCCGAGATTGGCACAATTGCCGCAATTTAAGGAGAAATCCCGAATGCTGAAAGACGTTCCATTGGGTTTATATGCCTATCCTGTATTGCAGGCAGCAGATATAATGTTATATAAGTGAGTTTATTAGTTGGCATTCTTGTTGAGAAATCATAATTGACATGACATTCCTCTCCCTCTGCCATTCCTTTTTATTTTGTTTCTGTTCGTTAAAGGGCCACCCATGTCCCGGTGGGAGCTGATCAATTGCAACATATACAATTGGCACAGCATTTGGCACGTAGCTTTAATACACGCTATGGTGAAACTTTTCCCGTTTGTCATGCTCTAATCGAGGATTCAGAGGCATCGCGTGTACTCTCTTTGCGTGATCCCACAAAGAAAATGTCAAAGTCTGAAGAAAATCCCAAAGCGACAATTAATTTAAGCGATTCACCCGAACTTATAGCAGAAAAAATTCGTAAAGCAGTTACCGATTTCACCTCAGATATCTCATATAATCCGATGACACGTCCTGGTGTAAGTAATCTAGTCAATATTCATGCTCTGGTCACTGGACAGCCTGTCAATACGGTTGTGGATGAAGCAAGCACATTGGACACATGCAAATATAAAGATCGTGTAGCCGAGGCTGTCATTGAGCATTTGCGCCCAATACGGGAACAGATCCAACAGCATTTGTCCAAACGTAACGAGCTCATTTACATGCTGGAAATTGGTGCCGAGAAAGCCCGCCAAACGGCCCAACAGACCATGAACGATGTGAAGCAACGTTTAGGCCTTGGAACAAATGCCAATCTGCCGCCAGCAGTCCATGTTGCCCCATTACTGCCGGAACGAATGAGAATGACGGCTAGTCAACGTGTGGCCAAAGGTGTCCTTATGCCCAATGTTAATGCCCATGCCCAACCCCATTATGACCAACGTCATGAGCCCGGACATGGCTCAATTGGGGGATCAGCCGGTGATGCTGTTACCGCCGAGTTGCATGGCTCATTGTCTCCAAATCGTTCCACAATGAAACCATTGATACGTCGCCCAGTTGTACCCACACAGAATATGCGTGTGGAGAAGCAAAGGAAAAAGACTCCACCACGACATGTTTTCAAAATGGATACATGTAATGCTCCTAGCATTGGTTTCCGTTCGCCCAGTTCAGTGAATGTGACAGGCGGTCTAATGAAGCGTCATGATCAATCCCAATCGTCTAGAGAAATTGGTTTCGCTGGTGTACCACATGGAAGCTATGGACAGAATTCAAATCATAGTGCTCTGGCCTCCTTAACACGTGAAGCAAACGCAGCCAGCAAAAAGCAAGAGATGACCTCCACATTGGCAAACAGTGTATATTTCAAAGCGGCCACAACGGCTAATGCAGTGAATGGGATAAAAAGTGTGACCACGGAAGGAAGTTCCACCTCTGGCTCTGGTAAGAGTTCCAGTTCATCAACATCAGCTGTTTCATCATCATCATCTAATTCGTCCTCCTCTTCCGCCGCCACGTCGTCATCATCATCATCGTCCACTGCCTCCACATCTGCCGAGAATGAAGAACAATCCAGTGCCTCAGAGGATCAAGAAGATGAAGAGGAGAATAGCGAACGTTCGGCTACTGAGATCAGCAAGGCAGAAATTTGAGTTAAACCAGATGCTTAATATTGTTATTACATATATTAGATGCTAAATGTATGTAAATGTGTGTGTATATATATATATCTGCATATCCTATATATATATATATATATGTATTTGTTAAAATCAATCGTATTCTAGTTGAGAAATAAAGAAGCCCGCGATTCCCCTCAAAATTCAAAATTTACCGCCCTTTCATTTGGTGGGGCAAATAACTATGTGGCAACTCTGCGCCAATTCATCAGCTGTTTTTTGGCAATTAAACTGAAATTTTTCTTTTATTTTTCGGTGCGTTTTCTTTTGTTTTGCAATTTTCTCGGTATTTGACCAATGGATATCGTTTTTCTTTTGTTTTTTTTTTTTTTTAATTCTACACTTAATACACATAAATTACATTTATTTCGTTTGCAAATCAACTTGATTGCAAAATAAATAAAACAAAAAAAATATTTAAATTTTAAACGCTTTGCGCTTGCGAAATTTCAGAGAAATTTTGCTTTTGCATATCGTTTTTAAACTTATTTGCCATAATGATTTCTGTTTATTGTTTTTGAGAGTTGTGTGTGTTTTTTTCGAAAATTTCTTTTTAAAAGTTGATGGGTTTGCCAAAGGCGGCAGCCACATTCGCTTCACGCAATGCCTCGGCACAGGTCTGAAAGAAAAAATAACGATTTAAATCGTCAAATAGAAAGATCTTTGTATGTAAAAGATACTTACAGGATGTGCATGGCAAACACGGGCAATATCCTCGGCAGCAGCACCATACTCCATGGCAAGGACAGCCTCGTTGATCAATTCACCAGCAGCGGGACCAATAATATGTGTGCCAAGGACACGATCTGTGGCCTTATCGGCCAAAACTTTGACAAAACCATCTGTCTCATTGTTGGTCTTTGCTCGTGAATTGGCCAGGAAGGGAAATTTGCCAACTTTGTAGGCAACGCCCTCCTGTTTTAATGCCTCCTCCGATTTGCCAACCCACGCGACTTCCGGATGAGTGTATACCACACTGGGTACACAATTATAATCGATGTGCACATGTCCACCATTGATACCCTCGATGGTAATAAGACCCTCATCTTCAGCCTTGTGGGCCAACATCGGACCATGGATGCAATCGCCAATTGCATAAATATTTGGCACCACAGTCTGGAAAGTGGCATTGACAGGAATACGTCCACGATCATCTTTTACAATGCCAACAGCCTCGAGACCCAAACCTTCGGTATATGGTCGTCGGCCCACACTGACCAATAGTGCATCACATTGAATTTCTTCCTTTTCGCCGGATTTGGCATTCTCCACAGAGACTGTGACAGAATCGCCACTGCGAGAGGCAGATGTCACCTTGGTACCCAATTTGAATTTAAGCCCCTGCTTGACAAGTACCTTTTGGAAGGTCTTTGACACTTCATTATCAATGCCAACACCACCAATGGTATCCATGAATTCAACGGCTGTCACTTCGGCTCCAAGACGTGACCAGACCGAACCCAATTCCAAACCAATGACACCAGCACCAATAACAACCAGATGCTTGGGCACTTTGGCCAATTTTAAGGCACCTGTGCTGCTCACAATAACCTCCTCATCGATCTGGAAATGATTACATTAAATATATAATAGGAAATATTCTCGATAGATTCTCTCTTACCGTAATACCAGGAAAAGGTGTCACCTCTGAGCCAGTCGCAATCAATATATTCTTCGCCTTTACCGTTTCGATAGTGCCATCATCTTTCTTTACCTGCACCTCATTTGGATTAACAATGCTGCCAAATCCTGTCAGCTGTGTCACTTTATTCTTCTTAAACAATTGCGCAATGCCACCAGTTAGAGCCTTGACAGCATTCGTCTTCTGACCCATTAGCTTCTCTAGATCGAGGGTGACATTGCCACAGGAAATGCCGCGACTCTCCAAATCACCCGAATGGGCCATGTGATAATAATGAGAATTATTAAGCAAAGCTTTTGATGGGATACAGCCCACATTGAGGCAAGTGCCACCCAAAGTTGCTTCCTTTTCCACACTGACGGTCTTCATGCCCATTTGGGCAGCCTTAATGGCAGCCACATAACCACCAGGTCCAGATCCAATAACCACAACATCAGCTTCATGTGTGCTGGAATAGTTGCGGGCATTTAAGGAACCCAAAATGGCAGCATTCGTGCGGAGTGGAGTCTGTCGGAGGGAAAAACAAAAAAAATATATATATGTATATAAAATATTAAATATTAAGCCATTAGTTTGGACACAGCCGAACGCCATGCTCGTTTCATTCATTTCGTGCTCACTTATCACGATGTTATCACACGCATCGGCTCATGTTAATATATAAATGTTCTTTAATAATCAGAAAAGGTCTTCTTCGTCCATATCAGCTGATGGGCGACCTTGAATTCTTTAGAAGATTAGTCAGCCGGCGTAATACAAACTAGTTCGTGAACAGGTCGCTAATTGATTTTCATTAAGTGCTTAGGTCGTTGGCCGTTCGATTGTCGCGACTAGATTTAGATAATGCTAATATAATTTCATTTTTATTGACCCCCCCGATTTAAATAGGTTAAGATTGCATAACCTTTCCCTTACCTTGGCTACTGCCGTCACAACTTGTCGTAGCGTCGACTGCATTTCTATATATATGTGGCTCAGTGGATCTGGTGGCAGCGAATGTTTGGTGTATTAACTAGATTTTTGTATTCAAATTAAAAACAATAATTTTATTATGTCAATTTGTCAAAATACACAAACCCGAATCAATCGCACGACAGCTAACGATAAAATATCGAATGGTTGGTATCAATGTTGCCAGATTCATATTGAAGTGTTGCCACATAACACAGTTTTTCGTTTTTAGTGTTGCAAATCTAAAAAATTTGAAACGCAGTTCGTTTCATGGAACCTATTTTTTAAAAGGTTTCCAATTTCATTTTGTACTTAATGGCTTAGTTAAGCATGGTTAGTATTATCTCCAAATTAGAATTAAGGTATCACTAAATACGTGAATAATGTTTAAATTGGAACAATAAATTGGGATGCTCTGAGATTATTATATCGATGTGTACATGTATTTCAGAATTTTCAATAATATATTACTATCTCTTTAAAAATGCATACTTATTGTACTGAAAGATCAAATTGCTGTTTTACTTTTTTATTATATGTAAATATTTTAAATTATATTAAGAACTTGTAAAACATTTTTCGTTCATTGGCACTGAGAATATTTGTCGGTCTTTGGATTTTAAGACATCTTAAAGCTATTATATTTGGAATTTCCAAATTCGCTTGGAAGGATCGCGATTAAGGGATCGTCCGGCTTATGCAGCCTTATGAGTTTTTCGTGTTTTAGTCGGTTTCACATCATCTTCCTCTTCACCTAGAAGACGAAGACGTTCCTTTTTGATGAATGCCTTGCGCTGTGAAGGAAACAATCCACAAGGCTCTCTTACGATATTCGCCTGCGATGCATATTTTTGTGGATCGTAGTCCTTTACAACGGTATCATCCCAATTTTCTTCCGATTCGATTTTCTCATGTTTGGTGTCTTCATCAATTTCGGCTGCTGCGCTATATTGATAATGCATTATTATTTTACGATCTTCGCATGTTTTGGTATGTTGCTATGAACGAGACACAAATCCAGAAAGAAAAATAAAGACGCAAAGAGTGTGAGAGTGAGATTAAATGAACGTTTTAGACTTTTGTTGTGATTAGACATTTGTGTATTACTTACGTGGAATTCAGGTGCTGGAATAAGATGCACTTTATTGAAGGGACATGCTAAAAGTTCTACTTCATCCTTGTACAACTCCCGACATTTTAAAATGTGTTTCTGAAGTTTCTTTCGTAGCATCAAATGGTTCTTATTATAGGGGCAATAGACAATATCTTTGGGATCCATCGACTCCATGATTGGCTCTTGGTGACTGCGCACTGTTTTATTTTTCAGGTCGATGTCAGTTCGAATGTCCGATTGATCCACAGTGTTGCAAAGTACTTGCAGATCAGAGATGAAAAATCAAGAATATGACTTTTTAAGATTTGTAAAACATATGTCTAAGCAATGCCTTAAAAAACCATAAACTGAAGGAATCAAAAAAATTGAAACATTTGTGCAAACATGCTCGATTCTTAAATATTTACAATGTCAAAGTCATTTTTAATTATTTTTTGTAAAAAATATAACAAAAATATGTCATGAAACTTGGTATTCATAAATTAATCACTGTTATGTGAAACAGTTAAAGTCGTGATTTGATGTGAACATATCTATGAGCACAATTTGATGTTTGTCAACACTAAAAGAAAAACTGAGGAGGGAGCTGGAAAACGTAAACAAGGAAATTTTAAGAATATTGTGAAATTTATTATAGTTTATTTAAAATAGTTAAAGAAACAGCAACAAAATGGGCAAAGGTTTCAATAATTATATGTGCAAAAAATTCTTTCATCCCGCATCCCGGGATAATCTAAAGAGGGTAAGCCCATTGTAGTGTAAAATACCATAAGGAAAAACGTTCATTCTGCTTTTTTTTTTGTCACCTTCTCATGGTCTTTAGGTATGGATGGCCGAGCAGCAGGCCGAGGCTTATAAAAAGAAACAGGAAGAGCTGCGCACACAGTATGAGAAGGAGCAAAATCTCCACGAGAATAAGGCCATGTTGAGCAAGGACAGCAAAGATAAGCTAAGTGTTAATTTTATGTATGAGCCACCGCCAGGTGTACGCAAGGAGCGCGAGAAGGATGACAATGAACCTGAATACAAATTCGAGTGGCAGCGCAAATATAATGCACCCCGTGAATCGTACTGTAAGGGTGACACCGAGATTCGGGATCAACCATTTGGCATTCAGGTGCGCAACGTTCGTTGCCTTAAATGCCACAAATGGGGTCACATCAACACGGACAAAGAATGCTCCATGTATAGCATATCGATGAGTGAGGCACGCAAGTTGCATGCCGAAACAGAGGCCAGCGACATCATGTCCAAAAATGTTCTTGAGGAGCAAATGAAAGAGGATGGTCTGTTGATGAAGCGTTCCGCTTTGGAGCTGCAAAGTATCAAAGTTATCCAACAGCAGCATCAATTTGTCTCCAGCGATGCTGTCGAGAAAGAACAGAATCCCGAACTAGTTTTCCTCAAATCATTGAGTAAAACACAAAAACTGAAATTGCTTAAAAAGTTGGAAAAAATAGAACGCATCAAGCGCAAGGGAGTGGATCGAAAGTCACCCAAGAAAAAGTCCAAAAAGCAAAAGGAACAAAACAAGGAATCCATAAAAAAAAATAAAAAGTCTAAAAAGTCCAGCGATGGTGCATCTTCATCATCGTCATCATCATCCTCAGACAGTGATTCGAATGAAAAGCATTCGCGTAGCAATCAGAGAGATAAAGATCACCACCACCGTTCGCAATTAGATAATGAACATCGACGTAAAAGTGATCGTTCGCATGCCAGAGATCAGGAGAAACCCAATTCACGATCAGGAGACGAAAATGAACGTTATCGTAGAAGAGATCGCTCACGTTCAAGAGACGAAAAGGATCGTCAACGTAAAAAAGAACGTTCACGTTCAAGAGATGAGAAGGATCATCAACGTAGGAAAGAACGTTCACGTTCTCGTGAGGGAAGAAAGAGAGGATCTAGCGAGGAAAACCGTCGAGAACGCTCACACAACAATCGTTCCAGGCGTTAGATTTATTTTTTCTTCCATAATATTAAATTTTGATAACTTTTTAATGTGTGAAATCGGATAATATATATTACTTATCCCACCAAAACTATACAATTTATGCAATTAAGATGATATTTAAGGGTTACTACATGAATAGTATCGTCGAATAGAAAGAGAGAGAGAGAGATATGGATGTGCAAGTGGAATAGCATGCATTGAATGACTGTTTGTGGCACTTTGTAAACACGTATAAATTACGTGGAATTTTAGTTTTTTTACCAGAAGAACGCATGTGTAGGACTTTGAAAAAATACTAATCATTAAATGTGAAGTCTATGTAAGTAGCTTTGCTATAAAACTTTTATTATGTCGCACAATTTCGTTACATTTTGATGACCAAAGAGAGAGAGAGAGAAGTTGGTTGGTCAGTCGGTTGGTTGTATTAAATCCTGGCCAATTGAACAGCTGTGGTAGTTGATCCTGCCGAAACGCACAGTTCGGTGCCATGCTGACTTCCGCCCTCTCGCGACACACTCTTCACATGAATATGACTCTTGAGCATGGCCGCTCTCAAGATTAGCATACGTGTATGACGTTGATATTGTTTACCCATAACCATGGCCCGTTCGTAAGTGCTATTCCTTTGATCCGCCTCTTTGGCATATAGAATTTTATTATGCGAATCGATCCGTGCCTGAATCTGACCATCCAATATCAATTGCATTACCTCATTTTCCAGATCTCCAATCGATGAATTGAAGGCAAGGGCCATTTTACGCATATCCGCCGACATATAGGGACTAAAGTATTGAATTAGAGCACGATTACGAATTTTCGTATACAAATTGGCAACATGTGGAGCTATATACATATCGACAAGCAGATTGTCCCGAATCTCGTCAAGCAGTGTCAGACATGAGGCATATTTACTCTCATAGAATTTGAATATAATATCACGCAATTGCGGCTCTAGCTCTAAAAATAATTTAAACGATGTCGATGCAATAACCAAACGTTTCAACTCCTGGCGATCAAAGGTGGCCAAGGCACAGAGGCCACCATATGTGGCGACATTGCTGGCCGAAATCATTTCGGGAAATTCACAATGATCAAAATTGGCATTGAGAAAATGTTTGGCCGCCACTTTATATTTCTTTTGCTGCAATTCGGCCAAACCGGCGGCACACTCCAATCGGGTATGGACCTGGGCATTGGCATCCTTTGATCCCTCGGCGAAATCAGGTGTACTCTCAGCCTTCGATATATAGGACATGACATGTGCCCAGTTTTGTAAATAGATTGATACCTTAATTACATTTAAACACATATTAACCACATGCTTGGGACTGGTACAGTAATCTCTGGCACGTGAATAACATTTCAATGCATTGGTTAAATCACCACAACTCAAATAATGATCGGCCAGATCATCGTGTCCCCTTCGTATGCTCTCCTTAATTGAGTTCGATTTATAATTCTTCAAATCCGAGTCCAATTTCTCAAGCTTTAAGGCGGCCTTTTTCATTTTGGTATCCACCCAGACGGCATCAAAAGCAAAGGCATCCTTTTCGGCATTTGGAGCATTGGCCCCGGCAGCACCAGCAGCTACAGCTGGATTTGCCGGCTGATGAGCCGCTATATCGGGCAAGGCCTGGGGTTGATTTGCTGCCAATGGAGCTGTTGGATCTACTGCCCCACCAGGTGCATTTGAATTTCCGGCATTGTTTCCAGCTTGAAGATCGTTAAGACGTTTGCTTAACATCTGATATAGATTTACATTGTAAGTGGTCATCACATAGGTAATGGACATTTTTAGTGCTTCCACTGCCAGAGAGGGACATACATCGGCCACATAAATCAATCGATATAAACGTGCTATTCCTGTATATTGATTCGCATAGACTTCCAGATCAATGCTCGGATTCTCCACTATAATCTGATGCTCTTCATTGTTCTCATTGTCCTCATTTGGCGGTGCATCCACTTGCATCGGCTCCACAGCGTTCTTTTTTTTTTTTCAACAAAAGAAAATCGATTTGTTCTCATTATAATCAAAGCCAATGGATTAAATTAATTGTTACTAACCTGCATCAGGGGCGGCATGGGCAGCACTGGCATTTTACGATTTAATCTATTTACTTAATTCACAAAGATCTCGACAATTTTTCTTCTCGTTTGCAATCAAATTGTTCTTTTGGATAATTTGGGATATTTTTATAAAACCAGGGATGGCAAATTCAATATGTTGATATAGTTTTCAACACTGAACCAAACATAAACAGAAATGTTTACTTATTTTAGATAAGTCACGAATCACAAGTGAACAAATCGTGACAAGATCGAATACTTTTAGGTTTTAAACATGGTTAGAAATAATATACGAATTTTTTAGATTCTATATAGAGGGAATCGTGTAGCTTTAAAAAAGAATGTGTTTATTCATTATTACCATTGTCACCATTTAAAGTATTGTGTCACTGTTTCGCATCTCTGTGAATCTAAAATTGCCGGTTCCGATTTTGTTTACCAACACTACTTCTTAAATGGAAGAAACAAACTTTAAAGTAAAGTTGTAAACGTTTTGTTTTAATTGAGAAATTTTCGTTATTCTCATAAACTAAAAACACATATAAAATGTCGAATATAACTGCAGCGGTAATTGCCAATCGGAATAAGAAACATTTCTTGGGCGTACCTGCTCCTTTGGGCTATGTGGCCGGTGTCGGTCGAGGGTAAGTTTTACTAAATTGTTGTGAAAAGTGACTGAAAATCAAAAATAAAATGAACAAATTCGTGTTTACAGTGCCACCGGCTTTACCACACGTTCGGATATTGGTCCGGCACGTGATGCCAATGATGTTTCAGATGATCGACATGCTCCTCCAGCTACCAAACGCAAGAAAAAGGATGAGGAGGAGGAGGAAGATGAGGATTTAAATGATTCCAATTATGATGAATTCAGTGGTTACAGTGGTTCACTCTTCTCCAAGGACCCCTATGATAAGGACGATGAGGAAGCCGATGCTATATACGATTCAATTGACAAGCGTATGGATGAGAAACGTAAAGAATATCGTGATCGTCGTCTGCGTGAGGATTTGGAACGGTATCGTCAGGAGCGTCCAAAGATTCAGCAACAGTTTAGTGATCTGAAACGTTCACTTGCCGGCGTCACATCGGAAGAATGGTCCACAATCCCTGAAGTGGGTGATAGTCGGAATCGTAAACAAAGAAATCCACGGGCAGAGAAATTTACGCCTCTGCCAGATAGTGTATTATCTAGAAATTTAGGAGGTGATACATCAACAAGCTTGGATCCATCATCGGGTTTGGCTTCCATGATGCCGGGAGTAGCCACTCCGGGCATGTTAACACCAACTGGAGATCTGGATTTGAGGAAAATCGGTCAGGCCAGGAATACATTGATGAATGTTAAATTATCACAGGTAAAATAAAAGTTTTATTTTCATATTCAATATTTAAATACATATTTAAATAATTTCTTTTAAGGTTTCCGATTCTGTAACTGGTCAAACTGTTGTCGATCCCAAGGGCTATCTTACCGATCTGCAATCCATGATTCCCACATATGGTGGTGATATAAATGACATTAAGAAGGCACGCCTTCTACTTAAATCTGTGCGAGAGACAAATCCCAATCATCCACCTGCTTGGATAGCTTCTGCTCGTCTAGAAGAGGTCACCGGCAAGGTGCAAATGGCACGGAATTTAATAATGCGTGGATGTGAAATGAATCCCCAATCGGAGGATCTTTGGCTAGAGGCGGCCCGTCTACAGCCACCGGATACGGCAAAGGCAGTTATAGCCCAGGCGGCAAGGCATATACCGACATCTGTGAGGATTTGGATTAAGGCTGCAGATTTGGAAACGGAAACAAAGGCCAAACGTCGTGTATTTCGTAAAGCCCTGGAGCATATACCCAATTCGGTGCGTTTATGGAAGGCTGCTGTGGAACTAGAGAATCCCGATGATGCTAGAATTTTGCTATCTCGTGCCGTAGAATGTTGCAACACTAGTGTGGAACTGTGGCTGGCCCTAGCCCGCCTGGAGACATATGAAAATGCACGCAAAGTCTTAAATAAGGCACGTGAAAATATTCCCACAGATCGTCAGATTTGGACAACGGCTGCCAAATTGGAGGAGGCCAATGGCAATATACATATGGTGGAGAAGATTATAGATCGTTCGTTGACCTCATTGACGGCAAATGGTGTAGAAATTAATAGGGATCATTGGTTCCAAGAGGCCATCGAGGCAGAGAAGTCGGGAGCTGTAAATTGTTGTCAGGCCATAATTAAGGCTGTGATTGAAGTTAGTGTGGAGGAGGAGGATCGCAAACAGACTTGGATCGATGATGCTGAATTTGTAAGTAATAGAAGGAGAAATATATTTATATAATTTTAATATCCGTTTCTTTTTTTTCCAGTGTGCCAAGGAGACTGCTTTCGAATGTGCCCGTGCCGTCTATGCCCATGCCCTGCAAGTGTTTCCCTCCAAGAAGAGCATTTGGCTACGTGCCGCATACTTTGAAAAGAATCATGGTACTCGTGAATCCCTGGAAGCATTGTTACAACGTGCCGTTGCACATTGCCCCAAATCAGAGATCCTTTGGCTGATGGGTGCCAAATCTAAATGGATGGCTGGAGATGTACCCGCTGCTCGTGGCATTCTATCTCTTGCCTTTCAGGCTAATCCCAATTCCGAGGATATTTGGTTGGCTGCCGTCAAATTGGAATCGGAAAATGCGGAATATGAACGTGCACGTCGCTTGCTGGCCAAAGCCAGAGGATCCGCACCGACTCCACGTGTTATGATGAAATCAGCCCGTTTGGAATGGGCTCTAGAGCGTTTCAATGAAGCACTGCGACTGCTGGAGGAAGCTGTTGAAGTATTTCCCGATTTTCCCAAACTCTGGATGATGAAGGGTCAAATTGAAGAGCAACAACAGCGGACAAATGATGCAGCACAAACATATACGCAGGGGATAAAGAAATGTCCCACATCGATTCCATTATGGATACTGTCATCCAGTCTGGAAGAGCGCAAAGGAGTTCTAACCAAAGCTCGTTCCATATTGGAGCGGGGTCGTTTGCGTAATCCCAAAGTTCCTGTACTCTGGCTGGAAGCCATACGGGTGGAGCTTAGAGCAGGATTAAAGGAGATTGCCAGCACCATGATGGCCAGAGCTCTACAGGAATGTCCCAATTCTGGCCAACTTTGGGCTGAGGCCATATTTATGGAGACTAAACCCCAGAGAAAGACAAAATCTGTGGATGCATTAAAGAAATGTGAACACGATCCGCATGTCCTGTTGGCTGTATCTCAATTATTTTGGTCCGAGCATAAGTTTACCAAATGCCGAGATTGGTTCAATCGAACGGTAAACAATTTATATTTTTATTTAAAGTTAAAATAAATTGATTATTAAATATTTATGAATTGCAGGTGAAAATTGATCCAGATCTCGGAGATGCTTGGGCCTATTTCTACAAATTTGAAGTACTCCATGGCACTGACCAGCAGCAACAAGAGGTTCTTGACCGTTGCATTGCTGCTGAGCCAACGCATGGTGAATCCTGGTGCCAAATCAGTAAAAACATTAGAAATTGGCAATTCAAGACACCCGATATACTACGTGCTGTGGTCCGTGAGCTAACCATACCTACTTGAGTTGAAAGTTGAATATAATAAATATATATATATATAGATATATTAAATCTCTATGGCTGATACTCTCGATAGCCATAGAAAATGCTATATAAGCCATAAATATGTTTTGTAATAATTTCGCAGAGGAAAAGGCAAAAACTTGCAGCAGCACCATAAAGGAATATCAATAGAGCATAACGACATTCGGTTATGCCAATCGAAACAAATGCACTCGAACCGCTTTCACATTTCGGTTTTTGTGGTATCCATTTGCGTTCCTCTCGATTTACCAGACTCACTTCACGCTGCCAACGTAATCTACATTGGATGGAATTGTGAAGAGTTGAAAAATTGATATAATTAATATTTTTAAATTTTTATACTTACTGTCTACGAAATAGTTCCTTATAGGGGAAATTCTTTCTTGTGGGTATGGCCAACATGGGTAACTGAAATGGTTCCAATTCCATTAGGCCGCATTTCTCTGGCTCACTAAATGTATCGCTAACAATTTGATAGCCTGCCTGAAACTCCACCTGATAGGCAAATAGACCTTTACGCATCCTGTCCATGCCCAACATTGGACGCATATAAACATGTTCGCCTTTAGCTGCTATCTTTTTGCGATATAGATTCTTTGTTATTGGATCGGTTGATTCGGTAAAATAGATCTTATTATATTGTGTATCCTGTACACCAATCTCCAATGGTGATTGACCCAAATCGGATAATGATCTAATCGCATCCGATGGACTCTGTAGCAGTGCCACAATATTTGCCGAAAACGATGTAAATAAAAACAATGCAGCCACAAATGTGGTAAAGACAATAATTCTAGCTGACCTATTCCGTACCTCAACATAAAAACCTTGCTGACACATGGCACCCCATACAAAATTCAATGAATCCATATAGGACATGTCATGGGTTTGCGGTGAGAAGATCAATTCTGTGACTAATACCATTGTCGTTAATACCAATAGCACAAGTATTGCTATCCATACATCATCCTGAAAAGGTAATGCAAAAATATTCGATACGGCGGATAGAGGTGGTTGACGAAACATAAGTCCTGCCCGTACACGAAATGTTTCAGCCACAAAATCGCATAAAGCAATCCGATCTAAACGCATAAATATTGCCAATTGGGCGAAATCCAATTCGTAACGCTGAAAACGACCCATGAGACCATCGAAAGAACCATTTGGTTGACGCCAACCATAGTTGACTGTTTGATAAGTATTGAAACTGCAAAGAGAATTGAAAGAATAATGAAATATTTATCAAAATATAGAAGTCGTGTTTTTTAGTGTATGAAAAATAAGGGAAATATTCCACTAATGAATAATTAAATAGTTGTGCAGATTGTTTATCTGGTCAATGATATTTCTAAAACTTTACAGTTTTCTTATCACCAGATTTTGGTTTTGTATCCAGAATTTGCAATATTTCTACAATGCTAGAACTACTTGAGAATTACAACTAAAAAAAAAGCGAAAAAAGGGATAAAGCTCTCATAAAATAGACTTCATCTCATTTTTGAACCTAAAAGGTAGCTTTAACAAATAAGATTATAAAAAGATCGTTTAGGTATCTAGAATTAGACATATAGAAATTCAGATATTTGGAATATATAATGAAAAAGAAGGTTTAGAGGATTTTTTTGTATATATAGATAGACTTAAAAAAAGCTTAAAAGGAGAATCAAAGTTTAAGAAACTATATACGAATCAATAAAGTATTCGCATTTTTAAGAATTGCTATAAAAGAAGGGTTGGACTCTAAAGAAATCGGAATTACTTGTATATAATAACTAAGAAAAACTTTTTGTTTTTCTATTTATAATAATATTTAATTTGAATTACCTCATATTTAGACGATTAGCCAAATCTGCCATGAGTCGATGATTCACTTTTGATATTGTATCAATGTGCCTCAATGAAAGATCTTCAATAGTTGTAAATAGATCCGGAAAGGCAATAACTATGGCCGAATTAAAGATCATACCCTCCAAATCCTGACGATACGTAATTGCGGAACCATATCGTTGTATCGCATGACGCATATGTCTTTCACCACGCAAATGATTGGCAATACAATTACGTTTTAACGGTTTCCCAGGACCCACTTTATATAGATCAATTAAACTGGCTGTGAAATTTTGATACCACAGTACACGTAATTCACTATCGGGTGGAATAAAGATTTCATCATCTTCAAGCAAATCAATATCATCTAGATTTTCGGTTAAAAGTATCCAAAAACGATTTGTTGTAAAATAATTATGCTCTGGAGCTGCTGACCAGCGTAATAGATTAATTGCACACGATGAATTGAAGTCAAGTAATAGTATACCCAATTTATAGTGAATGAATGGTAAATAGAATGATATATCCCAATGTGTAGAATTGTTGGCATGAAATGTGTGCGGTGGTGGGGCATCCTTAAGTTCATTTGGTGCAGTGACATCTTGAATGTCCTTCAGTGAGCATGCTGTGTGGACTTGAATATAGAAATTGTTGAGGGTAAACTGTTGCCACAGCATCGTCAAGCGGGAATCAGCTGTCAAAGATATATATACATATGTATGTATATAGGTATTTTTGTTTTTGGATGTTGGTGTATATATATATATATATATGTGTGTGTGTGTGTGTGTGTCTGTGTGGGTCATAAATTTAACACTCTTACTGTGCATCGCATGGGGTAATTCAGGAATGTCCTTCTCCTCCGTGTGACAAACGACCAACATCAGACTGTGCACTCCATGGTGGCGATAGTAAGCGACTAGCATATCCGGCAACTGATTGCCATTGCTCTTACCCAACCAGCTGCCACTGACACAAGCCAAGTCATTGATTGCTATGCCAAGCAGAAGGACAAAAACTCTGAATATTAACGAGTTCATGTTACAATCGTTTTTGTAAAATTTCCAACTAGATCCATCGTCTTTTATAGCTTTCGTACAATAATTACATTTAAAGAGAATTCCATTAAAATTATGCATTGATTACACTTGACTGAATTCCATCCTTCCTTTTCAGTCAACCAACCAACCAACCAACCAACCTACCAACCTTTTCTCAATCCTTACCTCCATCTGTCATTACGTATTGCAATTTCGTTACTGCAATTTGGTCATCGATGGCGTTTAATTGGTCTCAGCAAGTGGCGCGTTCACAAAGTGGCCATAGTTTCTTCTTTTTTTTTCGCCCCTTCTCAACGTCGTCTTCGTCGTCCTCTTCCCTTATACTCGTTCTTGTCGTTGCCGTTTCCGTGCGGACAAAGTCAATTACGTGTCATTGTGGAAATAAAAAAATACAAAAAAAAAAATAAGTAAAGTTGTTCAAGAATTATTGTCAGTATGGTTGGGTTTGACCACTTGAAAGTCGAGATAAGTTAGTTCACAGTGAGAATGTAACGAATGACAAGGAGACAAGTAACTTTATTTTTTATTCTCCTCAGGTAAACTTCGAACTTCTGTTCGAAATAAAGACTTTTAATGAAATTATTTGTAATTGAAAGTGAGTTAATGTAACTTTAAATGTTTCTAAAGTTAAATAATTATATATCATATTACATATATTTTATAGAAATTCATTGCGAAAGTTGATTCATTTATTTTTTAGTTAAGTGCCAGTTAACTTTAACTAAGAAAATTAGAAAAAGAAATTAAAAGGGGAAGAAATTGTATTCATTTTTAAGTATAAGTAATTTATATAATTAATATATGCATGTTTGATCTGAGAAGTTGGAAAGTGTGACCAAACCAATCATTTTCTAAATTACATTTCTTGTCATTCCTTCGATTGTCTTTTTTTTTGGAAACGCAGGGAAATTCTTTTCTATATATGGTTTATCTATAGATTGGATATAATTCAAGTCTAGATTCTTTTCTAAACTTAATTATATTTGTCTTTTGGAAAAGAAAAACCTTAAATAATTAAATTTTGAATCGGTTTTTCATATATTTGTACATATAGAGGAAACTTCTATATAAAGATGAACTATTTTCGTTGTAAATATTTTGATATACTAGCCATTCGTGGGAGGGAACGGCAAGGAATATTGAATATAAAAATAAAAATCAAATAAAATATAAAATAAAATACATTATTTATGATAGTTATTTTGCTTTAAATTTCTAAAATCAACCTTATTCACTTTTCATTTTTACCAAATAATTTTGCCAAATAAAACAAAATATTATAAAGTTTTTCCATTTTAAAGTATCTAAAATGAAAGATAAATTTACGTAAATGTTTATAGAAATTAATAATATTTATTTAAGTCTAATTCCTTAATTCTGTTTAAACAGCAATTTATCTAGTAATAAATTTTAATGAAATTTAAGGACTTTATTCTTAGTTTATTTCTATAGAAGATAAAATATATTTTGTTAAGCTAGACATTGACATAGATAAATATAGATAATTAAATTTTTTAGTTAATATTTTTTAATATATGCATATTTACACCCTCGCAAAAAGGGTATATTAATTGTAATCAGAACACTGCAACGCATAGAAGGAAGCATATCCGATAAAGTATATATATTCTTAATCACCAAAATGACCGTTGATGTCCTTCTGCCCGTATGTCCTTTTGTTTGAGTCAACACTATCTTCTCCGATACCCTTTAAGCTGCAGGTTGACTATATCATATAATGATCGGTCAAGAATTAAGTTTTAGATCAAAAACTTGGTCGTTTTAGAAGAAATTGACTTTGAAATTTGGTATTTATGAGTTTCGTATCCATATCTAGAAATATCTCTATTTAGTTTCAGCATTTCTTAAATCATGGACATTTATTTGGTATTTGACTAGTTCTTTATACTTTCTAATTATTCTGCCGATTAAATTTCAAAAAGACAGGTGCAGGCTAAAAGTCGGGAGGGACTTGTTTTATTTTTGAATAACTCTCAGATATTTAGGAAACCGAAAATATATTGTAGCAACCGTTTTCTGAAGAGAACTATGTTTGTTGGAGATGAGGATTATGAAATTAAGGAAAAAATTACGATCAATAAGAGGCTAATGAGGATGAAGATGAAAGAGCATGAAAATGAAAATGACGATGACGAATTAAGAGTTTTGATGATACAAAAAGAAATAAGAAAATAAATATGCAAAGCACTAAATAGCCGGAGGCAATCGCACGGTATTACCAAGGGTCATTTAAATACAAAATATGAGAAAGATTCGGAGAAAGCCAAAATAAAGAAAAAATTAAGATAATGCTAATAAAAAGTTAGCTAAGAAATAATAAGGAAAAGACGACATGCTTCCAGTTGGACGACTCGAAAGCAAGTGAATTTTGTTCGTAGCAGCTCGTTCTATTTATGCGAAATTCGTGGAGAAATGTCATACTCAATTTTTAATACTGAGATAGTAGGCTGATCTAGTTTTAGTGAACTAGTTCAAAACTTATCCACTAGTCTTATCGGAAATTTAAAAATAACGTCAAATTCAAACTTTTTTTTACCCTTGCAAGTGCTTTGTGCTCGATCAAGTTTTGTTGGATTTGGCTCATCTTGGAACACCCACACGGTCGAATGTTGTTTAGTTTCATTCATCTGCCACCTCTCCCGATTTTATAAACGTCTTTTACAACACCACGGTCGAACTTTTTAAGCATTTAATTACTTTAATCGACGGGATAACCCACACCGAAAATTGTGAAAAATAATCCAACGAAAATCCTCTCGAGAAATTTCCATTGTTTTGCCAAATTGATTATTTTAACGTATTGTAAACAGAACAAAAACCAATGGCAGATAGAAACGTTGTAAAAAATTAACAGTTTAATATGGCGTTGCCAGAGTTTACGTACATTTGTATTGTCAGTTCCTGTATTTACAAATTTCATTTAATTTGAATTTATCTGATTTAGACCTTGCTTTAAATTAGTTAAAGCTAAAACACGAGATTAATGTCTATATTAAATCTATGCATATCTATAGATATAAACATTTCGATCCTTTTTATAACCTGTACTCGAATAGACCCCATAAAGCGTATATGTTCCTGATAAGTATCAACAGCCGAGTCGATTGAGACATCTTCGTCTGTCCGTTCGTATAGAAAAGCAAAATTTGTCGAAATTGGAAAAAAAATATCGGATATATACCTTCAGTGGCATTTTGGTCAGTTAGATCTTTAAATACTCCCAAAGAAAATTTTAGGGGTATAGTGAAAGAAGGCGTCAAAGGACGTTTCCAATATCAATAGGATTGGGTGACATTTCGGGTCGGGAGCTGGCGGAGTTCTAATGGAAAATTGGTAGAAAGCATCCAAAAACACGATTCTACTATCTTTAAAAATAATGAAATTTAAATAAAAATTTTAAAATAGTTAAAAAAAAAAATATATGTACATGTGCTCGTTTTAACAATTTTGGTAAAGAAAGTTGGATTAAGTTAAATAGTTTGAATAATATATTTTACATACCTTTTTAAATGTAAGGAATTAATATATATTTATTATATTATTTATTATATATATATTATATATTATATATAAATTTATATTGTATTATTTATTTATATTTTCAAAATATCTAGGCGATTCATGCATTTTTATAGTTTTTACAAGTATTGAAAGATCAAACTGACCGCCAATGTATATCCTTTTTGTACTTTAGCGCCAAGTTAAAAATTGGTTGTTAAGGGTGAGCGAGATAGCACGATTTCGCTGTTGCGACATTTTAAGAAAGTTTTATATTAAATTGATGCCGTTTATGAGGGATTTTGATAATATGATAAATATATCTCTACTTGGTACAGTGAATACTCAAAGTCGTCAGGGATAACTTGATATTTTTTTTTTAAATTTTACAATTCAGAATGTTAATTTGATGGGTTATCTGAAAACACTTCTTTAAAAATCCACCAATCTGGAAAAATTAATCTGTTAAAGTAGTACGATTGAACAAATGAATTATCGTAGCATTTTGTGAATCATAAACATTTGCTAGATCGCCAATTCATAATAATAAAATATTAATTGTTTATATATGAAATGATAAAGAACTTGGCTAATATTATCATTTTTTTTATTAGCTGCCAAACACCTTTATTCCATTTAAGCTAAATCGGTTTATAAAATATAATGATTTCCATGCACGCACACACGCACAAGCACACATACACACACACACACACACGCACAGATAAAAATTCAATAGACATTTGATTTGACTTCACTTCAGACATTGCATTGAAGAGCTTCCCTTTCTTTGATTCAAATGGCTCATATTAATAACAAACGTGTATATGGTTGTGTGTGTGTAAGTGTGGGTGTGTGTGTGTGTTTGTGTGTGTGGGCGTGGTGGCTATGAGATGCTTTTGATTGATAAGACTTCCTAAGCGTGTTTGCCAAGGCAAAAACGAGGACAACATTTTGCACCTTTTCAACAGGTTTGTCCACACACACACACACACCGCTCGCCCCTGCCAAAGGGAGAAAATTGAAAACGAGAGTCAATAGACAGACATGGCCTTAGGGCTAGGCCTGGACTTTTCTATCTATGTATGTATGTATGTACATATGTGGATGCCTTTGTGTGAGTGTCTGTGTCTCTCTGTGTGTGTGTATGTGTGTGTGTGTATGTGTGTGTGTGTAATGATGGATTAAATCTATTTCAAAGGCGTGAAAGCTCAAAAGGTATGATAGTATAATAAAAAGGGGAAAGCATATTGTGGTTACCTCCTCGGGCCACTTCAATTTTACTAAGCCAAAGGCCAAAAAGGTATACAATTTGATAATGTATCTATATATGTATGTATATATATAGAATTATATGTATATCTATATATACATAAATATACATATATTGTATTATGTATGGTGACTAATTGTCAAAGGGCTTTTGCTCTTTGTTACCTTTCCAACCTTTTGCACGTAAATGCAAATCGAAAAATCCCCCACAAGTTGTTCAGTCAAGTAAAAGATCTCTGATAATTGCGAAATGGGTTCAAAAAAAGGACACTATACATTATATATACTGTATTACCCGATTCTCCCTCATCACATAGATTTGCATTAATTTACGCTCAATAAACCAAACAAGCATCACAATGAACCGTAAGAATAAATAAAACATATAAACAAACACAACCCAAAAAAAAAAAAGAAGAAATAAATACATATAAATAAAATAAAAGTCGAAATAGAAAAAAGAAAACACTTTCTCTTTGAGTTCCATCAACCAAATGAAGCGTAGACGTAGAAACGGAAGGATGCATGGAATAAGAGAGATTGGTGGCAGAAGGGGAAAGTTAGCCTGGTCTATATAAATGAAAAATTAAGTGGCCAAGAGAGTGGCAGCGTGAAAATTATAAAAGTAGTTGAACATGACAGGCAACTGTCCAAAAGCACAGGACATGATTAATGAAGATTGCTGCGAGAAAAAAAAAACAACAAAAAAAAAATTGCAAAATATTTTCAGTTAAAGCTTAAATGATAAAACACAAAATTTTACATAAAATTATATTAAAATAGAAATAATACAATTTAATAATTATTGTTAAATAGATTTTAGTTATAGAATAGAACAAAACAAATAAATAAAAGTTTATAGATGCTTTTGCTTTACCTTCAACCTTGCCAAATGAGCAAATAAATTGAAAATGTTATTTAAGATTTCATATGAAATATTTACCATTTGACCATAAAGTGTAATCAAAAATTTCCAAGAAATTGACTTACAGAGTAACAAGTGGAAATCGAAAATGAATTATAGTTGGCAGAAGAGTAACAGTGGCCAATAAGTTTTATACTCTCTTTTGGCCAAGTATTTTGAGTAAACTCAATAAAGTGTCTAAAAACCAAAAGAGAAATGAATTAAATGCTGTGAAAAATGCCAAAATTCATATTAAACTTAATTTTATTATGTCAATTATAATTAACAATTTCTTTTTTAAGTCTTCTCATAAATTAATTAAAAAGTTTTTATTCTATTATTAATAAGGCAATTATTGATGTCTCTTGAGAGGGAACTAAAGGATAATAATTCCATCTTAGTATCCTTTATTTATAATTCATATTTTTTGTTACCTTTTAGTTTTCCTTACGATAAAATTCCTTGGAATCTTTAATAACATTTTTAATTTTATATAGGGTATATATATCTATGTCTTATGTCTTTCATTCTTAACTTGCCATCTTTGTATTTGTCTTCCTAATGCACTTGAGAATTGATTATAGTTTGCAACTTTACAAAATAAGAAATACAAAAAAAAAAAGAAAAAAAAACAACAAACTCTTTACTAATTGATTTGAAAAATGTCTTTGATGAAACTTGTTCCTTAACTTTATTCAACTCAATTCATGAAATGAATGTCCCTTACTTACTTAACAGTTGGCATTGGGTAAAATGCGGGCGGATGGAGGCGGGAGGGTCTATGGAGATGGTGCTTCCTTCTTCTCTTTTATGTAGAAAAATTTGTCTCCATCCGTTGTCCAAACGTGTGATAATCTGGTGTTGTAATCAGCGTTATCCTACGCACTAATGGCATCCACTTTGTATGGCCATTTTCGTATGCTTCTTCTTTGTTGTCCTTCTTGTCGTTTTTGGTTTTCCTTCTCTTCTTGTTTGTTTTGTTGTTTGTTTTTGTTGTTGTTTTTTTTTTTGGCCATTTGTTTTTTCTTTCGTTCTTTTCGCTTCAATAACTTTTATCACTTTTAATTGGATTTTTCTTTATAGTCAACGCATGTCTTATATAAGACTAACACATGTTCAGATTGTAATTGTGTTAATGTCGTGTGAGTGAGTTTGTGTGTGAGTGAGTGTGTGTGTAAATGTGGCGAAGTTGTGGTAGGAGGCGTGTCATTGCCTTGTTTTTTGTTGCCATTTTGTGACATCAGGCTAATACCCGTGTATGCCATCGGTGTTCTTTCGCCTTATTGTTGCATGTGTTTTCCGGGTCGAAATCATTTTTTTCCTCTCTTTTATTTTTGTGCTTTACTTTCAATTTTCTTAATTGCTTCTGAATGTATGTACAAGTATTATATCATGCAAATATATATATATATATATTTATGTATATTTGATTGTTAGTAAAAACTTTTACCTTCAAACAATATTGGCATAGAAAATTGGCCATAATTTTGATTTTCTTTAGTTTAAGCTAAAAGCAATCAAGGAACATTATGTACAGATATATGTACATATATATAATATATTGAAAGTTTCGTTCACCTTAGAATCGTCTGAAATAATGTGTAAAATTATAATTTATAATTGGAATCATTTCAATCTTTTTAGGATTTCAATTTTTCAACTTAAATGTCAATTTATTTTTGATTTTTAATTCGACATATCGGCTTAATACAGTAAACCATTTTTTTTTTTTTTTTAGAAAATATTCCTATTTATATTTATTTTTTACAGATAAAATAAAATGTAAGCGTGGCCTAATTTATAATTATTTATTTATGATCATTTTATTAATAACTGTCACCCCAAGTCAAGTACATATTTGGCCACTTCAATAAGTAATTGATAAACGCATTTAATTGAGTTATTTAATCATTAAGCGAATCATTCCATTGTTATGCCAACAATAGAATTTCATTGAGTTCCATTTACCGCATTCTTACCGCACAGCCCCACCCCTTACCTTTCCCTATAGCCAACAATATAATATAATTTATAATCAACGTGTAATTAAAGCTTATGAAATGGAGAAGAGGCATTTGAAAACTCTAAAAGATGCATTGCATAGATCCTATTATCCATCTTTTTTCCATCCATCCATCTATCTATCTATCTATCTCTGTGTGAATATTTAGTATTCATGTAATTAATAAACAGGCCAACGCCTGGTAAAAGTTCTATTCGCATTTCCATTCCCATTCCCGTGCCCTCGGACAAAAGAGTCATTAATCATTATCTGGCGCCATCTACTTCACATAGCTAAGTTCTATTGCCTTCTTTTGCCTTCTGCTAACTTGGGTTTAGCTCATTTATCTGTATCAAATCAATTAGCGAGTACCTTGGGGGCCACCTTTTTCCTTTCAATGGCTACCCAAAAACGTCCTTTTTCTTGCTACGTGCCAATTTGGCTCGTTTTGCTCGCTCATTCGTAAATCTAAACAAATCATCAATTTTCACAAATTATACGCTCTCTCTGGCAGTAAAAAGAAAAAAAAAAAAACGAAACGAAACGAACAAAAAAAAAAAGAAGAATCCTAAGGAAAATGGTCCTTTCAGTTAGCCAGTCGACCGTTGTTGTTGTTGCTATTGCTGTGTGTCCTTCAGCCTAATTGCTTGACTGTCTTTTTATTCGAGTTTCGTTTGCCGCGTTTCCTGATTTCTGTCATTTGTTTTTCATTGTTTGGTGCCGCTGTTCATTTTACATTTCATTAATTAATGTCAATGGTCGAGGAACTTTGACATATTGAGCTTTTGAGTTTTGTTACAAGCGTTAAGTAGGGATTAAATTAAGAATAGAATAAACAGATGCTAATGCAAAATATACCTAAATACAAAAAGAAAACAACAAAGAAATTGTATAAAAATTAATAAAATCTCTTTGAGAATAATTGAAAATAAAATATTTTCTCAATGTGTGTGTGTTTGTCTAATCAATAATTATCAATGATTAGTCCGAAATAAAATACTCGACTCGCAAAACCTCAAACTAATTTAGATCAAAAATAGACTCATTCAAATTGATAACCGTCTCGTTATAGATACGCATATTCAATTGAGATAAGCGTATACGCAAGCAATCATTTGTTTTAACCACTTTTAATTATTGGCAAAAGAAAAAAAAAAAAACCCGTGATATCAATTCAACAATGTGTAGAAGACTATTTAAAGATGCCACCAAAATGGACAAGTTGTTAAAACTGAAATGAAGTATCTTGGTTATGTTTTGCTATTGCTGGCATTGGCCGCCTCTTCTGTCTGGGGTCGTGTCCCCTATCCAGATGTGGAATTGCCACCAATTGTTATTGATGATGAGGAGATCCAACAGCGTGCCATCTATGTGAATCCCCAGATTCAGGGAGAAGCTCGTGATGCTGGTGAGTGATGATTAGTGTATGGAATGTGAGAATGTGTAAAAAAAATATATTTTATAATTTAATTGTAGCTTGCAGTGTCACCATACGCGGTGGTTTACCTCAACCACAGCCAATTTATTTGGTAACAGATTCCGAGAGCTTCTATCCCTTCAACGATGTTGGCGCCATGGAAGTGGAATCCGGTGGCACTTTGCAACTCTGGTGTCCCGGTGCTTTTACTACACATTCCGAAACTCTATTGACTGCCAAATGTGTCAGTGGTAGCACTTTCCAAGTCGATGGCACTAATTATGATTTCAAGGATCTATATTGCAAATCCTGGCCAGCATTTAAGGTAGAATTCATAATTTAAATGATAATAATATTCATTCTAAATTATCTATAATTAATAGGCCTATAAATCAGGAGCCACATGCAATGGTGGTATTGTGATTCGTGTCGGTTTTGAGATTACTTCATCTCGTTTCGCAGAAGATATGCAAATCTGTTTCAATGAGGAGGAGGAAGTGACTCGTTATACTCGCCATCAGTTGTTCCCTGGCAGTAATTATTATCAAACCGGTGTCGATCGTATCACATTTACAACAGCTGGCTTCTTTAATGGCAAAAATGTTGACAAATTGTATACACAGGCCACACAGTTGGAGACCATTAATAATGATTTGGGCGGAGATGCAGCACAATATTTTGATAGCTCATCGAATGTATATTTGGCTCGTGGCCATTTGGCTGCCAAGGCTGATTTCGACTATGCCGATCAGCAGCGTTCCACATTTTTATTCATCAATGCTGCTCCCCAATGGCAAACCTTTAATGCCGGCAATTGGGCACGTGTTGAGGATGGTCTACGTGCTTGGGTATCAAAAAATAAGATGAATGTCAATTGTTATACCGGTGTTTGGGGTGTCACAACTCTGCCCAATAAGGATGGCGTTGATACTCCTCTATATTTGGCCAAGGATGCCAATAACAATGGACTTATCCCAGTACCAAAAATATATTTCCGTGTGGTCATCGAGCCATCGACTCATCGTGGTATTGTCTTTGTGGGTGTCAATAATCCCCATTTGACTGAAGAGCAAATCAAACGTGATTACGTTATCTGTACGGATGTCGGTGATCAGGTAACCTATATAAATTGGAAAAAGGATGACATTAAAACTGGCTATTCATATGCCTGTGAAGTTGCCGATTTTCTTAAAACGGTTAAACATTTGCCAGCTCTAACTGCCAAGGGTGGTTTGTTGGTATAAAATTTTTCCCAAATAAATGATTAATAATTTTTTTTTTGAAAATTAACTCATGATTTCTTAATCTCAAATTAAAAAAAAAAAAAAAACAAAAAACTGAAACAATTATTTCCCTAATACAGAATTTTATCTTGGGTGTGACTAAAACAAAATATTTCAATTTGCAACTTTTGAAAAAAAAAAAAATTAATTTGCAAAATTCTTAATTTTTTGTGAAAAAAATTGTCTTGTTTATTTAATCTTATTGAAAAAGACAACTTTCATTCAGAATTAAATTTTTAATTTTTATGCAAAAAAAGAAGAAGAATTAGTTGAAAATTTATTTTTGAAAGTTCTGAGCCAAATGGAATTAAAGCTTATCAGATTATTCTTTTAATACTTTTTGTCAATTATTTTTCATAGGTTTTACAATAAAATTTAATAAAAGTTTCCATATCGAAAGCTGTCAAAAGTTAAAATCAAATTCCTTGGTTCACAATGGATTTTCGAAATTTTTTATGTTTGATTACATATTTTTTACTTGTATTTCCTATGGAAACGGAATTAAGATATCCATTGAGTTATCACAGAAATCGTCGTGTTAAACGGCTTTCAACACCCCAATTTGATGAAAATATAACATTGAGTTTGGCCAAATATGTCGTTTCGATCCGATCTCGTACACCACGAAAATATTTTGGCGATAATCATTTTTGTGGTGGAGTTATAATATCCCTTTCATTTATATTAACAGCGGCCCATTGCACCATGGAGTGGGTGTATAAGTCATTTATTATATATATTATTATCAATTTATAAATTGAATTTCTTTTATTTTACAGTAAACGAAAAATAATGCATCGAAGTCGAGTACTTTTGGTGGTAGCTGGGACAGTGAATAGACTTAAATATACTACAGATGAAACAGTGAATGCACCAGTTAAACAGGTTTTTGTACCAGAAAATTTTACCATGTATAATACGAATAATATTGCACTGATACAATTATCAAAGGATCTGCCATCGAATAATCCCAGAATAGCAGTCATTAAGTTACCCACATCAGAGCCAGCAGCTAATCAAAATTATACAGTCTTAGGCTGGGGTAGAGTATATAAAGTGAGCGTTAATTTCTTTTTTAAATATTTTCAGTATATACATACGTATATAATTTTTTGTTTTTTTTTTTTTTAATATCTTTCGTATCTTTCGTATATATGTATATATTTAGGGTGGTCCTCTAGCCTCTTCAATATTGCACGTTGAAGTCCTAATGCTAAATAATTCAAAATGTGATAGTATGCTGAATGTTTTTATGCCGGAAATGATGTGTGCGGGCAATTTATATAATACTCTCGATGAGAATCCTTGTGCCGGGGATACGGGTGATCCAATGATACTAAATGAGACAATTTATGGTGTTGTTAGCTATCGTATTGGTTGCGGTTCAATAACCCTACCAACAGTCTATACAAATGTGTTTTATCATTTAAATTGGATCAATGGCATAATGACAAATGCGACAGATATATTAATCCATCGTACTTGGCCTTTTTTAATGATAGAGGTTTTGATTTTTCTGAATTTATTGAAAAATTTTATTTCATTTTTAAATTATTAAACCAGCAAACCACTCACAGAGAATTCGGGCAAATGATCAACTTTACGTCTAAAATCATCTACCGAACAGGCATAGGAATAACCAGCACTGATATCTGTCTTCTTCCAGCTAATCCAATCGATATCATCGCTAACATCGTCACACAAAATATAATCACGTTTAATCTCATCCAAACTCAAATGTGGATTATTAACACCAATTAGAACAATGCCCTTTCTGGTCGATGGTTCAATAACAACACGGAAATATAATTTTGGTACTGGAATCAAACCGTTGCCATTGTGATCGTGGGACAAATACAAAGATGTCTGATGGCCATCCTTATTGGGCAGGGTAGTAACACCCCAAACTCCAGTCCAGCATTCAACATGTTTGCCACTCTTGCTAACCCAAGCCCTAACACCATCCTCAACACGTGCCCAATTGCCGGCATTAAAGGTTTGCCATTGGGGAGCAGCATTGATGAATAAAAATGTGGCACGCTGTTGATCGGCATAGACAAAATCAGCCTTGGCACCCATATGGCCACGGGCCAAAAACACATTCTTTTTTGAATCAAAATAACGTTCAGAATCCATATCCAGCTCCTTATCGATGGTCTCCTTTTGAACAGCCTGTGTATACAGTTTATCAACATTTTTGCCATCAAAGTAACCGCCAGTGCCAAAATTAATACGATCCACACCAGTTGCATAGTAATTGTTACCAGGATCTAGCCTATGATAGACATAACGTGTCACTTCCTCATCCTCGTTAAAGCATACCTCGTATTCTGTGGCAAATCGTGAATCGGGCAATTCAAAGCCGACATGAATAAGGGTGGTGCCACCGTTGCAACTATGACCAGATTTTTTTCCAACAAATGCAGGCCAGGAACTGCACTTAATCTCAGAGAGATCATGATCCTTATCATCGATTTTAAATTTGGTACCCTCAACACATTTCGCTGTCACCGATTTACCCGACAGGGGTGATGCCAAGCTGCTAGTGCAAGCAAATTCAATGGTTTTATCTTTTTCAATATCTACATGACCATTATCTGAGTAACCATAAAATTCCGAAGTTCCAGGTTTGATTAGCAGGGGTTGCGGATCCTTCAATTCAGAACTTCTAATTGTGATCGAGCAGCCAGCTGAATGAAATATAATTTTAAACAAAATGTAGAGCAAAACTAATTGATATCAAATCGAATTTTTTTTTTTGTCCCCCACAAAAGTGTGGCTGCATATTTATACTAAGTAAATATTTAATTAAACTGAATCCTCTCATCTTATAACTTACCAGATCTTGGTTGAATTTCATTCACCTCAACTGGAACTTCTGGGGCAATTATATCCCATGAGAGATCCTCCACTTTTGGCACTTGCCTAGCCTGGATTTGAGCCAAAAATAAAGCAATCGACCCAATCAATAATAGACCCTTCATCATAAAAAAACTCACTAACTGGCATTTGGAAAACCCAGGCGCTTATAAATGAACCTTAAAGTGTGTTTGCTGATTAGATTGTTCATATTGATTGCCAAACATGTCTACTCTTACGAGAGATATCATTATTTTGATAGTTTCGCTCGTGCCGTAAACGCGTTTCATTATGATGTTTACCTTTTTTTTTGTCACTCTTTATCATTTAATTAATTTTGGCTAAGACGTCAATTGGTAAAAACTTCACGTGTCCCTCACGTTTATATATTCATTATTGATTTGACAAAGATTACGTTTTATATTTATTTTTTTTAAGTGTTTTTTTGGCGCAACTGTACTTAACATCATGTGGGCATTTCCACAAAGAAGTCAAATTCCATATATTATGTATTTATGTATGTTGTTTTTACATATTTCTATAAAGGATTCATCAAATTTATCTAATATAACTAAATTTTACATTTATTAATAATACATTTTCAAATATTTAAAAACAAACTCGAACAAAGGAAAAATTTGTTTTTTTGAACATTTCTACTCCATTTTTTGGATTAATTAATGTTCTAATTTGCGTTGGCATTTGGTCTTTAAAATCTCGGTTTATATTTAAAAAAATATAAAAAGAAATAAAACTAAAAGTAACAATGTGATTGCTAATTAAGATAAATTTTCTTTTTTCCTTGACAATGTAATTTGATGTCGCGTGCGACATTGAAAAAAGTCGATTTCTTATCGGTGTGTCAATGGTAATTGCACAAATTTTAGTGGCAAATAGACTTTTGTATTGCCAATTAAAAAAAAATATTCTTGTAAAATATTCAGCGTTTTTGCTCTTGGTACTGATGCAAACATTGTAGTTTGCGACATCGGAAATGTAAAAAACAAGCAAAAATTAAAAGCGAATTATAAAATTTTTCGTTGTAGAAAGAAATAAGTGAAAAGCATTCCAGTACCCAGTACCAGTTGCACTCGTTTTGTTGGCCAAGAGGTAAAAGGAGCTAAGACCGTTTATTCCATTAAAGAATATGTTTTTTATGTTTATCATTTTTCGTTCTCTATTTTTATTTTTCTTTATTGAAGTTATTTTGTGCAGTTGTTAACATTTGTTGACAAGAAATGTATTGAATATACTGAAAAGGATTTATAATCATCTTTTTTTTGTTTAATTATACAAAAAGTAAAAAAAAACATAAAAAATATGATGGAAAAAATATCACGAGCGACATGTCGCGTGCAACAGTGATTAAAATTAAAAAAAAAGATCTAAAAACAATTTAATATTTTTGAATCAAATAAATAACATTATTAACATAACATTTTGTAATCATTCGCATTATAAAATTCCTGCAGGTTTCGTTACTTCTCTTTGAATGTGGGAATGAACGTGCGAATAACTTCGTTTTTTGTAATTATCTTGAAAACGAACATTTACCCCAAATTAATTTTATCACCAGTTAAAAAGCTAATCAGAAGCTATAAGTTACCATTTTTTCAAAATAATTAATAATAATAGTGATCTGGCATATAGTTTTTCTTTCGCATTTGACATTGGAGAAATTCCCATATGTTTATAAATTTATTTGAAACATATTTTTTAAACGATTTAATTAAATTAAACCAACACATGGTCATTATTTTTTTTTCGGTAATTAAAATTATTAGTCATCTTTTTCTCGTTTTGATAGAAGGATTTCCTATTCGAGGGACATTTCTTTTTTTAAGGATTACTGTATAAGTTTCCTATTACAATTTCACGTTATCAATTTTGAAATTTTTGCTATGATAATTGGAATTTTTTTTATTGAAATTAAAAAATTATAAAAATTATAAATTATTCAATTTTCTTACCTGTTTGTGTGAGTTATTGTTAAAGACTTTTAAAAACATTACGAACAAAATCATAAGTAGCATATACATACATACATTAGTTCTATATTTATGTTTCTAACTAGCACACGAATTAATCCCATTGACCATTGATGGTCAGCAATTACACCGAAATAGGGTACATAATTAACTCGATATAATCTGCCATATTGCGAATCCCCATTTTGTATGTCCTTTGGAGTCTTACTGCATTCTTTTTTAAAGGTTTTTACATTATAAGAAAATGGCTGAAAATGTAAATTATAGTAATGAAGAAGCCGATACACAAATAAAATTAATTTTATTTAATTTGACCACAGCTTTTACCACGTTTTCATTTATGCCATTGTTAGTAAGTTTATTTTCCAAAGCAATGAAATCGTGTTTTATCATGGATTTGTCATCTAAGAATCTATATTTATAATACATACTTATCCATAGATAAATAAAATAAATTCAAAACAAAAGGAGGAATTAGATAGTGTAATGACTGATAATATGAATAGAAAAAGAAATTAAAGCATCTGAATGTTCTTGAACATAAAACGAATTTGAAATTATACTCAATGAATAACTGATGCATTCATTCATTATAGTTACTATATAATATAGTATTATATGATTGCCGCCTTACCTGTGTCCGAAATCGAAAGCAAATTCCTTCATCTTGACAAATATCAATTGTTTTATTTAATTTATTTTTTGTTTTCTTTTTATGTATACATTAACTCACATTTCTTTTGCTAGTACTACAATTTTGGTATTCTTTTTTATTTTTTGGCGCAACTGTACTTTTGCTTCAACTTACGGTTTATTATTATGTACAACAACTATTTTTGGGATTCTTTGACAATACATTACATTGACAATACATTCTACATTATTTACAAACTAATTTTGTTTTGCATTAATTTATTTATTATTGTTATACATATATAAATATATATTTATGTATTTGTTTTTCTTTTTTTCTTGAAAGCATTTTTTAAACATTTAAAACGTTTATCTTGCATTTATTATAATTATTGTTTTGGAAAACTTGGCAAAAACATACATACATACATATATCTTATGTATCTGTAAATGTGCATTACTTTTAAAGCTTTCATTTTGAGTATTTATTTTTTTTTTGTTTGAAAAGTTTCATAAAATGTATACTATTTATATATATTTTTTTTTTAATTTTACTTACGCTTTTTGTACATCTTTTTTACTGGTGAGAGTGGCTAAAAATCCGGATCGATCTATCGATATCTACATGTATGTATGTATGTTCTATCGATATTTGATATATATTTTTTTAAATTAATTCAAAGAAAGAATTCACTGGTTCTATTCTTTCTTTGTTTGTTTTATTTTTATTGATATATATATATATTTTTTTTTTTTTTTTTGCATATTTCAGAGATATCTCATATACTTCAAGTTTTTGAGTTCTGTGTCCTGTGATTCCTCTCCCTCTCTGCTGTCCAGTTTCCATTCTTTTTTCTTTTGAAATGTTTTTTAATTTGCTTTGCATTGTTTGCTGTTTGGGTTTTTGTTGTTTTCTGAAGATTTTACTTATATTTTTTGTTTTGTGTTTACAAAAATAAAGCAACTTGTGCGTAAATTTCCACGGCCACCAATAGACCCATTATGGATAGATTTACAGCGCAGTAGACGCGTCGCAATGAACGTCTGCGTTGACGCTGACCACAACATTTACCAGAGAAACTGCCGATCGTCGTGCGTTTACATTCCATATGCTCGCCCGTGTTAGGATCGCCGATGTCGTCCTCGCTGTCGCTGCTGTTGCTGCTGCTGCCGCTGCTACTGTTTGTCTCCGAGTCACTGGGTGGACATCCGTTATGCCCACTTCCTGTTGCAGGACTCCCATCGGCTGTAATTCCAGATCCAAATTTGCATGGCGGCCAATGTCAAACCGACGCCAAAGACGAACTACTGTCATAAGCAACCAACAATGAGTCATTTTCATCACTACCACTGCCCGCACTGCGTTCCGATTCATTAATGACCTCCAGTTGGGTTTGTGGACGAGCGATTTTATATTTATTATGCCGTTTATTGATCAAAACACTGCGTATATTATTATTAGTACGTCGACCACCCCCGTCACGACGTTGGCCCTTAACACGTGGCCGTGGTCGGGTACGTGTCTTTGATGGAACACTTGAACCAAGTATTCTACAATCGGCATCATCATTCTGCTCCTGCTGTTCAATTTCTAGCTGCTGTTGTTCCGTCATTTCCTCATCATCATAGTAATCATAATAGTCATCGTAGTCATAGCCAACAACATCATCCTCGGTCTCATTGCCATCGCCATATGCTGCCTCATCGTCATCATCATCATCATCATCATCGTCATCATCATTATAGTCAAAGTCAAAGTCGAAAATGGCGCAGCAGCCGCTGTTCTCCATATCGGCATTATAGCGGTGCCTGGAACGGCGTTTGGAATGCGAACGGGACGTGCTGACACTCTTGTACATGGGTGCAAATATGGCGGTCTTGGCCTATATTGAATACCAAAAAAAAAAAAAAAAAACAAAGTTAAGAAATAACAACAACAAACGGAGTCAAACAAATAAGATAATGGAATGCAAAACAAATGAAAAAATAAGGAAAGAGAGAAAAGTTGTCAATATTAAAGATATATTAAGAACTCAATTGCTATAGTTTCCTAGTTTTATGTCAAAAGTTAAAAAAAAACGCAGAATTTATTTGATAATTTTTATTCTTCAATTTTTTAGCCTTTTACTAAACTTTTACAACAGTTTAATAGACTTTATAAAACTCTTGTGAAAGTTTAGTAAAAGGTTCAAAAATTGAAGAATAAAATGTTTTTTTTTCCCATTTATTTTCATAGAAAATGCTGTAAATAACAATTTTAGACTTACCTCCGGTCCACGCCAAGTGATGCCAGACCTAACTAGATTATAGAAGCGTAAAACACCCCACATGGCCAGCACCTGTTAGTGAAAGAGAAAGAGAGGGAGAGAGAGCGAGGGAGAGATAAAGATTTAGATAGAGAAATATTGAGTAACATCATAAATCCCAATTAGTTGAATATGTACTTGCACTTTATCTGCAACTTTTAGATACTTCAAATGAAATTCATTTATTGCGAGTATATTCCCCATTCGAATTTTTATTTTTTATCTCTCTAACAGAAAGGTTAATGGATTTTCCTTGTAATTAAATTATTCATTATATTTATCGATGTCACACAATAGAAAAAAAGGAGATTGGGATTCAAGGACATGGCATGTTTAGCCATATGTTTTAGCAGATGTGTCTTAGGTGAATTTAAGCTTTTGACATAAAATGCTTTTAAATTGACAAAGTTGACAAAAGCATAGCAATCGGAAAAAAGTGTCATGGCCGTAAAAACACATTAAAATACTCTAATGTATTTTTTTGGATTCGAATCCAAAGTCAAAATGTTTACATAGGTTTGATACAGTAGTTAACTTGATTTACCACACAGTACAATATAATTATAAACAATTCAATTACAACCAATTTCTATTCCCTGAGAAATGTTTAACAAAATATGTTCACACATTTTTTTTTAATGATTAATCAAATTAATTTTATAACTTTTTTTCATACTTACATTAATGAAAGCTCGAGCTATAAAAAATGCCACTTCTGCCTTGCATAAGGCATCAAATTGCTGTAAATAATGAAAAAGAAAAAGAGAGAGAGAGAGAGAGAGGGAGGGAAAACATAGGGAATAGATTTAAAAGTTAATATTTAATTAAAAAATTATGCCATATTTAATTTGCAATTATGAGCAGCTGCCAAAAACACAAAACGAAAACTAAAAACAAAAAAGAAAAAAACTTTTGGGTAAATTTCCCTTTTTCACCTCCTATTTAAAATAGAAGTGGATGATGCCCTTGCTTCCCTTAAATTTGAAAACAATTTTTATACCCTACAGTTATTGGGCAAAAGGGTATATAAAGCTTAGCGAAACTAAATTTAATTATAGCATCGATTTGAGATTAAACGTTCTGTATTATAATAAGTACAATAGGTATTTGTTGAAACAGTTTCCAGAATTTTAACCTTATATTAATCATACGACACGGTGGCTCAAAAAAAGTTTATTTCTTTTCAACTAAAATTGAAAATATCTTTAAAAGTCAGTCGTTTTATTGTTTAAATACTTAAATCCCCAAATTTGAATTCATTTTTTTGTGTTTAACTTCAACACAAATCAATTTGAAAATCAAGTTTATTCAACACACAAGTGTAAAGATAATTTATTAAATTAATTTAAGTTCATAAATTAATTGGTACTTGAAAGTCGACTCAATTTTACTTTGAAGCAGCAACTTTTCGGTATTTTTTTTTTTTTTTGCTTTGGCATGCAAATGAAAAGTTAAACCATAAACCGAGAACAGGAGCGGAATAGACCAATACAATACAATTGATGGAAGATTAAATATAAATTTATCTGACTATTGATTGTCTTTTAGTTAAATAATTTTTTTTCATTTCTGTTTTTTTTCCAGATTGCAACTCATTTGAATGGGATGTGAGGGGTAAGTAAATAGCCAATAACTAGAAAAAAATTGATAAAATATTTTGAATTAAATACTTTTGATAAATGTTTATTATATTTGAATATCATTTTGATTTTATTTTAAAATTTATTAAAATTTATCAATCTTGAAATTATTGATTATTGCCTGTTAGCCGATAGATATTCAATTTTCGAAAAGCATGCTGAAAACGGCTTTTTATTTGAAATTTAAAATTTTCAATATTGAAAAAGTTATCAGTTTTGTTATTATTCTTTTGAAATCTTTTCTTTCACTTTTAGTAGTAATAAAATCAGAATTATTATTGCTTTAACTTGGTTTCTTTCCATATTGTACTGCAAATTGATCGAAATTGCCCATGTTTGAAATTTTGATTTTTTATTATCGGCAATTAGGATTCCTTTTACACGTTAGTCCTGGCCTGTGTTAAACAAATTTTCCCCAACACCACAAACAAAAAAACTTTTCGAAGCAACAAAAACATGAATTTTTACCTTTACAATTGCAATAAATTATGCATGAGGTGACAATTTTGTAAAATTTTTCTTCTCTTTTTCTTGTTGATTTTTTTCCCTAGTTCTGAGCACACAAAAAAAAAAAACAGAAAGAAACAGAAAAAGCAAAAATACGTGTGGGTGGAGGAGAGGTAAATAAAAACAGAACACGTTCGGTAATAGAAAAATCCGCAAAAAACAACGAAAAAGAAAAACAAATGTCATAGACATAGACAAACAAGAAAGAAGAAAAAAAAAAAATGGTGCAGAAAAATGCCCAACTCATTGCATATGTGAAAATGTAAACGGGCCACTGTCTCTGACAGTATCTCAGTCAGTCTGTCTATGTCCCAGTGTGTATGTGTGTGTGTGTCTGTGTGTACACAGATACTATATCCTTCCTGCCTGCCTGCCTGCCTGTATATTCTATTCCATTCCATGCTCTGTTCTCTCTTTTCCTTTACCCCCGCCCTCCCACGCTTGTTCTGTTGATGTCGAAAGCTTTGTCCCGCTTTGACTTTGTCGCTTGTTTTAAGTGCGTGTGTAGTGGCCTCTTGTGTGTTTTCTTTCACATTCTTCCGTTGTTTTTTTATTCTTTCTATTTTCTGTTTCACTTTCCTTTTTTTTTTCCTCCTTTTTTTTTTCATCCTCGAGTTTTAGTACGCTTCATTGGGCATTGTGTGAAAGGCACTTTGGTTGTGATTAGATTATGTAGAAGAGAAAGGAGAGCCATAAAATGAGTAAGACAAGAGCTTTCATGTTAAGACTAGAATATCGACTAGTTCCATAATCAATGGTATATTACAATAGTTGAATACTGAAATAGAAACTCCTACTCTAATATTTCGAAATATCTCTTTTATGAATATATATCTTTTTGTCATTTCTACCTAATTTATTTAATTTAATTATTTGAAGTTATTGAAGATCTATACAAGTACTTTAGACTCTCATTCGAAAATGGTACAAATTTTTGTAAAATTAAACTTAAATTATAATTAAAGTAAATCTAACAGAAAAGGTTTAAAATAATTTTTTGTAATTGAAAAACATGTGAAAAAGGCCAAATGGACACGTTAAAAATTAATTTTATTATAATTATCTACAGCTTCAATTCGGTTTTCAAATCAGCAAAGATTAAGTTCAAGACTTTAGACTTAATCATATATTAGCCATATCATTAATATTTGATACTGTTCAAACGGTGAAAGGTTTAAGTTTTCACTTTTCCAAATCCATAGAATTTTAAAATACCATAAGGAAAATGTGGTAGAATAATTTATATTTTCAATAAAATAAATATTTGAAATATATAAAATGAAATGAAATAAAGAGTCTTAAAGGAGTTTTCCCAACTCTTAAAACATTTCACATTTGTTATCTTTCGTTTCTACTACTCTCACAATTCAAATATATTTCCATAAAATATTTTTAAATAAACAAAAAACTTCAATATCTAAAATATTGATAAAAATACAATCCTTTTAATGTTGCATTTCATTTCAATCATTTCTGTCTAACCTTTTGGTTTTCTTTTGTAATTTATTAAACTTTTAAGTTTTAGCATTTCTTTCTTTTATTTGGTTTTCATTTGCTTACATATGTATATATATATGTATATATCAAAGCATTTCCCTTTAGCCTGTTGCATCTATGTATATGTAATATCGGCAAACTTTTCCGACTGTCATATCCTGCAGACTATGCTACCGCCACCCCCCTACCTAACCACACCGTGTCATGCTGTAAATGCATTTAACTGTCGTCAACTTCCGACCATAACCTCACAAATCGGTACAAGCTTTTGTTTGATAGAACAAGAAGAGAGTGAACAAGTGGTCTGGGGTGTGGGGTAGAGGAAAACAAAACAAAAAAAAAAAAAGAAAAAAGTAAAACAGGACCCATGACGTTTTACATATGTAACAGATACCACCGAGACTGTTGTTATTTTTCTAGCTTGTCGACATGGTCGTTCGTTGAGGCCTTTTGTAATTTATTTGTTTGCTTTGTGGCGCATTGCTTCCATTGATTTATGCCTCCAAATGCCTCCACCCTATTATATCCAACCCATACCATTCCTTCAACTAACATTCACATTCCCCATTGTCTCAACTATTCAATATTTGTTTCTATTCAATTGGGAATCCTTTTGTGTGAAATGCTTTTCTTTTTGTCCATTAAACAAATGGTTTTACCTTTTAAATATGCATTAAAAATGCTCTAACTCCCTGGCGGAATCCGATGGCATACACAGAAATACACTCACCTTATTTACATGATCACGCAAAACATTTGAGTAAACCATGGCGACAGCTTCCAAGGCCATAAATGTTATATAACCAATTATCCAGGGTACAATTAGGCCGGGATTTTCCTATGGGTGAATGGTTTGTAGCAATATAAGAAGGTTAATATATACATAGGTACACATATAAGAACATATATAGATTTTATATTTAATTAGAGTTATTGATTGTGTTTGGTAGCTATAGAAAGAGAGAGAGAGAGAGATAGAGAGCTGAACTATGCGGAGAAGTTTATACTGTAATTTATCTCCCATTGGAGATTTTTACCTTTGATTGAATTTCTGCCGCTTTGGTGCGTGCTTTTATATTATTTTGTGGATTGCAATTTTCAGCACACTGTCTCACTACTCCCTCTACTCCCCTTTCCACTTCCCCTCTCGTTCTCGTTCTTTATTTTCTCTATATTGGTTTGGCTGCCATTGACAGTTTTCACTTCATGGAATTTTTTTATTTTATATTTTTTTTTTTTTTTCGTCAGTCATTTTATAACTGAGAAAATTGGTCTACTTTAAGTCAAATGAAATTTTGAAAGCATGCATAAATATAATTTAATTTTTTTATGGCTGCAGTTTAACTAGTTAAACAGTTTTAAATTCACTTTCAACTTGTTAGAAGTTGGGGTAAATAATACACACAAATAGACTTAATTAAATATGTATGCTCTCTCATGTGTATAAGATATTTTTTGCACTTGTTTACGCGTGTCTGAGCATTAGCTTTATCCACAATATGTACATATATATTTTTATACTCAATGCCATGTCCTGGCTTGATGCAATTTAGAATAAATGTTCTATGCATTACTAAACCCCATCAGATGCACGTCGCCAAATCCTTTGGAAACTGTAATTAATTTGCCCAATGTATAGCATCCATTTTTGGGGGGCAGTTCACGGGTTCTATTTTGAAATTAAAAAATTCCACACAAAACGCAGACTAACACGACGACAAAAAAACAAAAAAAAAACACCCAAATGTAACCCAACAAAATAAAAATAAAAAAAAAAAACCCATGTGTAATCTTTGTCATGTGTCGTCGACAGTCAGTCAGTCAGTCAGCGCGCGAGCGACCGAGCGAACAAGCGAGTGAAAGGCATCTCCTCCTGATGGGAGACCCATTTCGTTCTGGATCCCAATTGTGTGACAAATTGTCTACATTTTACAAGGGACTGTCAATGGCATTTCTCTTATTTCATTTTTCTTCTTTTTTTACCCATTTTTTGTATTCTTTTTTTTTTGTGTTTGGTTGGCCCCAAGCCATTTTGGCATGGTAATACCGTTACTCTTTAAGTTCAGATGACTATATATACATACATATATATATATTTACGTTTGTTTGTGTTTATATACAAGTAATTTGTTGAATAAAAGTAGGAGCTAAACGAAAGATACCTTTAAATGCAGTACATTAAAGAATTTCTGATAAGAGGCTCGAAAAATATTAAAAATTTTAAGTTTATATTTAACTATACTCAGATTTTAAATTTTATCTGAGAAATGTTTAACAAACGTTTAATTATTCTAGTTATTCTAATTGTAGATATAACTTTTTAGCATTTTAAATCTGAAAAAGTTTCTATAAACTTAAAGTACAGCTCAATTATTAAAATTATTCTATAACTAAATAACTATTTTGGCCTTTTTGGCAATGCCTTTTGGCTATTTAAGGGTTTCAGTTATTAAATCATTTGTACATAACATAATTCTTTGCCATATATTTTTAAATTTTCCGGTAAAATTCTACGTTGATTTAAAGTCAAGCAGAATATGTTTTAAATTTTAAATATTTAACTTTTATTTAACTTGTGTTTCATTTTGTTTTCCTTTTTCTAGCAAGTGTATATACTCTTCGGTATCACTAAGAAAACACTTTACCATTGGCCTCAATTGAGTATTGGGCGTGTCATACGCCCACAATTTTTTCATTTTTTTATTTTTGTATTGTGGACGAATTGCGTAATTTACATTTGAATGGTCTTTGTTTGCGATTTGCTCCCTGGTAAACATTTCCGTTACAAAATTCGCATAATTTGTGTAATATTTGACTTGGAAGTTATTTGATTTACCTCAATCAGAGTGCGAGTACATAAGTATATAGTATATGTATATTGTTTGCCAAATGTACATACATATGTATAGATGTAAGTCGAGAGCATATATACATACATATGTTCATATATTGTAAAATGCCCAAAAGCCTTTAATCAAACAACAAAGAGAGAGACAGAGAGAGAGAGAGAGAGAGATAGAGTAAAAGAGAAGGACTTACCCGGCATATGCCAAATATCAACACAATGCTCAGCAATATCATGGACATTTGTGTGCCAATTATGGCAAAATATGCAATTTGTACACCTGTAAATATACAATACATATATATATATACAGAAAAGAAAGTAAGAATTAAACCAAATATATACAATCAAAGTTGAAGAGTTTAATCAAAGGACTTATGTAGCTACTAAATAAATGCCAGAAACAGATTTATTCACATTTTTTTTTCTCTTCTCATTTTTGATTTGTTCTTTTGTAATCTTTTTGTTGTGCTTTTTGGTTTCTCATTTGTTATTTGATTTCTGTGAATAAATGAATTGAGTTGAACAAAATAGGATAACAAATAATACAACAAATTTTGTGATAAATTAAATCAGAATTTAATACTACATTTTTGATATCTTTCATTAAATGTGTCACAGTTAATTATCAAATGTCAAAAACAAAAATTATTTTCATCAGAATGGATATTGATATGTACATATACATATATATATAATTTATCTGTTTGTTCAAATTTGAATATAAATATAAATTATTTTTTTTTTATTATTGTTGGCTCTGTAATTTGTGTGATGTGAGAGTTTTGATCTGTTTTTATTACCAAAGTCATACGATTTGTAAAGTTACTTGAAATTATTAAAGCTGGTAGCTCAGCAAAATTAAGAAAAGAAATTAATTTTAGCTTTGCCTTTCATTATTTTTTTTTTAGATTTGTCTGGCCCAGAATTTTGTTTAATTGTTAATAAAAGTCTTCTTATCCTGGTTTGTTAATGAGTTGTTATTGAATCCACATATATTTTATAGTCTGCAGGTAGTTAAGTAAATGTATTATTTAATATTATTTAATTATTTGCTAATTTAGCAAATATTTCCAATGAAATTAAGAATATTATTCCTAAAATAAACATTTTTTCATATTTTATATTAATATCAAAAATGTTATTTTTTGATCAACTAACAATGAAATAGTTATCATATTTGTGATTTAAACTGAAAACTTTTTCCTAATATGTCATCTGAATTTACTATCTTTATTTAATATATTAATTGTTAAATGTTGTGTTTCACATATAGTTCACATATGTATAAAGGAAAATATATCTGAAATATCCATACTAAAATGATCGTTGTGTATCTTTATCTTAAGTATCGACAAAATTGACTTTCTATTAAATGAATTGTTATGGCAATTTCTGTTTCTTTGAACAAACTCTGCGAGTTTAATAAATTGTATTTACTTAAATTTCTCTTGACTTTTTACCATTTATAACCGCAGCATCATAATGTAAGCTTCTGATGTTGCAACATTGTGCTTTCGTCACACATACAAAGGCAATCACTTGTTTATTATGCCTCAGTGTGTTGTGGGGCTAACACCTCCCATTCTTCCTCCACGACCTTTCTTTCTACGTTTAATTTATTTATTAAAATGGCTTGGTTTATTGTGTGCGTGTGTGCACGTGTGTGTGTGTGTGTGTCTGTGGGGGGGGAATGGGTTTTTTTTTTTGGAAGGTTTATTATCGCCTTGGGTGTGTTGCTTAGAATGCCTAATTGCTGAAAATGTTAAAACTTTGAAACTTACCATAGTAGACATCTTGTAGGTCGGCAGATTTATGCATGTTGACATTGATGCGCCACGAGTAGATCAAGACAATTAAGAGTGATATATTCTGGAGAGAAGAAGTAAAACATAGGCATTAGCACCCGCATACATATATATATATATATATATATATATATACAAAATGGGTTATCAAAGGGGGAATCATTTCACACTCCTTTCTAACTCCCACTTGTTCCTGTTGCCCCCTTGCTGATTTGGTTTTGTTTTGCTTTGTTTGTTTGTTTTTTTTTTTTTTGGCTAAAACACGTTTTTACTTTTACTGAACTCAATTTGTTGCTCATGTTGTTGTTGTTTCAATTTATTTTGTTGTTGTTTTTGAAGCAAACATTTTGTGATGTGGGGTAAGAAGAATGTTAAAGCAGGTTGAGTTAATTAATCCGTAAAATGCTTTCGTGTTGGGGAAATACATGTAATTAAGTGTGTGTGTGTGTGTGTGTGTGTGTGCACGAGAAACAATGTTCTGAAATGCGAATTCCCATTGAACTATGTACCGTTGATTAAAAAGAAAAAAAAAAGAAACAACAAAATATAAAAAAATGCAAAATAAAAATGTGGCTCCGAAATAGAAGGTACGTTACGTATACGTATCGTATCACATTTCATGTTCATTTTGTTTTACCTTCCTTTTTTGTTTTTTATTAAATACTCATAAAATGGTTGAATTATTTCTTAATACATGTAACGCATAGCATATTGCTTACTCTTGTGAAATGAAAAATTCCATTTTAAATTGTTAACGAAATTGAAATTATTTTTACGTATCTATCAATTGATTTATATATCTGAAGAAAATTGACTTTGAAAGTAGTTAAATAAAATTATTAACAATTATTATATATCGACAATGATACACGACTATTTTTAGGTTTTAGGTAACCTTTGCATCTTTATTAATTAAATTTTAATTTAATTTAACCTTTGCATCTTTTTTTAAAAGAATTTGACTCTAAATAATTTTACCTTTATGAGTCGGTTAAATTTAAAACTTTTTCATAACTAAAGGTAAAATCGTAGAAACATTTTAAATATTAAAATACAGAAACCTCGCATTGGTTTTAAATCACAAAATAATAATAAAAAACAAAAATTGTAATTAAACAATATAAAATAAATTAAATATTGTGGTTGGATCTGAGAAGTTTGATAATGAAGGGTAAATATATTTTCTTTAGTCCGAAAAATTTTTCCTTTCGGTTTGGCAAAAATGAGCTTAACGTGAATACAGCCAGATTATTGTAAGGTAACAAAAGGGAACAACACTAAAGATAAATAAATACAAAATGGCGTGCTTTTAAGCCACATTCATTATGTGCTCTGACTGTGCCTTAGTCACCCTCTTCAAGTTCTATACAATGGGGTGAGGTGGTAGGGAAAAGTATTCTTCCTTTCCATCCCTCTCTCCAAGAGACCTGTCAGGCTTTATGCTAAACACGTAACATTAACTTGGCTGAGCTTGCTCTTAACTACAAGAATTATAGTTAAAATAAGGCACTAATTGCTGGCGTTCCAAAAACTTAAGCTTTCTCTTCAGTTTTGCCATTGCAATGGGAGCCAAAGTGCATTTGTTGTATTTTGTTGTTGTTGTTTATTGTCTTTGGCATTGTGCATTGTTTGGGAAAACGAATGGATATTATATCCGTGGCATAAAAAAACCCGAGCACGATTTGGCCATTAACATAAATTAAAAGCCATAACGAGCATCATGTAATTGTAATTTATATGGCACAAAATGAAGATGGCGAAGAATAATGCTGGGTGTGAGTGTTGTAGGGCAACAATAACTGGAACTAGAAGATGAAGTTATAGCCGTTTTGTCTCGCCATTTTGGCAAGGATATATTCAGAGGGTGGATACAAGAGATTTTGATAAGACCATTTAAAAGTCATCGAAAGACTCGGGTATAAAAAATTGAATAGACCTTTATTATGTTAATCCCATGGTGATGGATTTAGGCCACAGGCTTTATATTATTATACTGTAAATATCGTGTCGAAAAATATTTATAGGTATACAGTATATGAAATTGGTAATTCTTGAAAATCTCTCTGGTAAACAATTTTGCACAGTTAAAGAAAAAGCATGTTAAATAAATATCTTTTGTTGTAAATGTGAAAAAAAATCGATAAATTATGTAAGAAATAAACCGAAAGTAATTAATGGGATTAAACAATTAAATAAATAGATTCAGTTAAATAATAAACTCGTATAATTGAGTATTTTATGAAAAGCAAATATTCATTTATAAAAATTTCTATAGGATAATAAATAATTTATAAGCATTTTATTAGCTATTAATTCCAAAAATTAACATGAAATATTTAGTGAACTTGATAATAAAAGCTTTTAAAGTTAGTTTTTTCATTTTAAGATTTTTTAAATCTATGGATATTCTATTGGCATATTTTTTTTATCTTCCTATTTGCTTTAATAAATCTATAATCAGTTTTTATTAGCAAACAATTTATTTTATATTTATCTTCTGTTTATAAACTTACTCAATTTTGTTTATATATTTAAACTAATAGCATTTACTATTTTTCTATATTGAATTCTTTTATATATTATAATTTTCTTAGTTTTGAAAAGCTCAATGAATTTTTAAGATTTTTAAATTTAAGGAAATCTTAAAGACATTTTAAAATATCTGAAATTTGTATATTGCTAATAATACTAATAAAATAATATTCTATTAGAGTTTAGGATGTTTTAAAGGATAAGAATCTTGATAATTGACACTCTTTCAAAACTGTTGAACTAACCCATCTTACATTTCCTCTCTTTCTCTACATAGTTAACTATTTTTACCTTTTATTTGCTTCATAACAATAATGAGACCTTCCGCGGCGGCCTACATTACAAAAAAATGATTATAAACCAGAATGACACTTGTACCGCATAATTATGCCACAATTAACAAGCGAACATAATAGGGGAAAAATTACTTTTTATGCAGTAATGACTATAAAATTATACACTATTTGCCACAAATTGTTTTTGCTTTTTTTTTTGTTTTTTTTATGTCTTCCCTTTGGCACTCTCGCTCGCACCCCTGTAACCACTTACTATAGTGTAAATTGCACTTGTTATGGCCAAATTTTTGGCATGCAACATGCGACAGCAGCGTGTACCGCCGGTTAACGGTCCATAAGGATATAGAATGACAGACTTCATTTTGATGCTTTTTTTTCTTGTTGCAGTTGGTGTTGCTGTTGTTGCAGTTGGTTGTTTTGTTGTTGATGTTGCTATTGCTATTCCAGATGTGTTGTTTGTTGTTCCAATTTTATGTTTCGTTTTCATTACGTTGATAACATGATGATCATGTTGTTGTTATTGTAGTTGTTGCTACTGCTGCTGTTGTTGCCGCTGCTGTTGCTGCCGTTTGATGCGACTTTCCACTTTTCTGCAAAAAAAAAATTAAAAAAATTAAAAAGAAAAACAATTGCCATGAAATTGGGATATATGAATTTCTTCTTTTGTTAAATTCAGTTTTTGGGCTCAAATTTAATCAATTGCTAAATATTTTCACATATGGCACACATTCTTTTCATATGCATATAAAAAATGAAAAAAATATATATACGGATAAGTTTTATATTGCCCGATGCTGAAAGGGACTCTTTTTTTTTATTTTTGCTTTCTCGCTCTGTCTATTTGTCTCTCATTCTCTGCCTTTTTCACTTCATTGTCTGTCTATATTTTTTTGCTGATTTTAGAGTAAATTTTTTGACGCAGCTTTTTATGCCTGAATCGTAAAGTCGGAATTACATATTCAATTTTTATTTATTTTTTCAAAACAAGAAAATATACATATTTGTATGTATTATATAAACCATATACATATATATATATATAAACATATATACATACATACATATGTATATTCCTGTATATTTCTGAGTCTAAATGGTTGAGTTAATCGTGATTAAAGTTACTGTTTTAATACTCTATCCATGTGAAGCAAAATTTTAAAGGTTGCTTTTTAACTCTTTTTCTTTATAAGAATTTCTAAACCTTGATAAATTATATTAAATTTAATATTTGAGAGTAATTAAAATTTTAAATAAGTAAATTTAAAGATTTAATAGTTTTTGAAGCACAGCATTAAGAATGAAGTTTAATGAGTTTCGTTAAAAAAGAACTATTTAAGATATTATCTTCATCTGGATTAAAAATACTGTATCAGAAAATGTTACTTTTAGATACAAGAAATTAAAAAATAACCGATATAGAAATTTGAGGTATCTAAAATTTATACAATGACAATGAAATGCTTATTAACTATATATATGTATATATAGTCATAACTTAATAGTTTTCTATATTAAACATTTTTGAAGATTCTTGAATGCGGTTAATGAACTTGAAAGATTTTATTTTAACCACGTTTATTTGTGATTTAATTGTTAGATTGTTTATTTAAATAAACATTTTAATGATTTTAAAATATCTATAAATACATATAATATTTTTAAATTGCTTCTGAATATTTGAGAATATATAAATAAATATATATTACCATTTTTAAGAAAGATTTTCAATTTGTATTGCAAGAGTTAAATATACAACACAAAATAAAAAATAACAAATCGATTGGATTTCAATAGATCTTTAAATAAACGAAACAAATTAAGATTATATTTTTTTTTTTATTTTTAAGTAAATAAATCTATTGGCTTCAAGGCAATCTTTTTGCAATCTTTTTAATATCGATTTTTATGCATTTACTTTCAATGGCCCACAATAGCACTTAAGTTGCTTTTTACATTGGCTTGAAAATTTTTACCCACAATCCAACAAATGTTTTTCTGTATCCTTTGTTTTTTTTTGCTTTTCGCACTATACCCCTCAATTTCCCGGTAAACTGTTGGCCTCCTCCTTCTTTTTTTGGCATTTGCTACACTATTTGCCCTACATATTTGGACAGATTTGCCATCAATTGGCCAATTCAGAGTGACAGGCTAACTAACATGACCCGCCAAATGGAAATATCTAACCCTATGCGTAATTAATGATGCGCAATACGAATGCCTTCTTGTCAGTTTTTTTGGACAAATATCTCTTGATGGCCTAATGGCCTGTCTATCTATCCAAAAAATAGAAAAAGACAAAAAAAAAAGTTCACTTAATCAACGCCGCAGAACCAAAATCACTTGGATACTTTCAATTAGTTGGCGCTTAAGTAATTATGTCCTTTGGATTTAGGAAAGGAGAGGATTGGCATGGGGGAAAGAGGATGCTAGTGAGAGTGGATGGGGCCAAGAGGGATATATAGGCTACATATATAGTAAGGCAGACCATTTTAATTGACCCAAAAAAAAGGAAAGAAAAAAAGTAAAGAGAAACAACACCGAAATGAAAGAAATGTTTGCCTTTGCCCGCATAGATAGTGTTTGTGTGGGTGTGTGTGTGGTGTGTCTATGTGTATGCACAAGGATTCACAAGGACATGCTCTGCTGAGCATATTGAAAGGATACAAGCCAACATTGCAGAAATTGTAGAAACTCGCATTGTAAAATGTTTACAGTGTCATAAAATATCAGTAACAAATGTGAAACCAGAAAGCACACACAAATAGAGAGAGAGACAGAGAGAGGAAAGAAAGTAGCTTACACAGAGAAGCTAAAAAAGTCAAAAGGGGCAACGAGCAAAATGCTAAAAAAAGAAGGGAAAGAATGAAAGAATTGCTAGACAAATAAGAAAATGATGGAAATGACTTTGCTTTGCTGGTGGAATAATAAATGGGGTTGAGGATAGAAGAAATAAAATTGTTTATGTAGATGATAGAGACGAGGTGATTCTCAAAGGATTGCAATTCCGCAACACAAAGCAAGATTTTTCGAAAATAACAATAGATTCCAGAAATCCCAAAAAAATAGATGGATGATATAAGAACAATATTATTAAGTCACAAAGTTAATGGTATTTTATGAGTTTAAGGATAGAAAAAAATAATAGTTTTGGATAATATTTTTTACACGAAAATTTGAAAAAATAAAATTACTTTAAAAGTAATGCCAATTTGTGTTAACTCATTTTTCCTTGCTCCTTGCGATGACTATCGCGAATCTCTGGAGACGCATCCAAAATCAGTCGAACAAAAAAATGATTTTTATGATTTAATAATCTTGTGCCTAATTGAAACTTTTTAATTTTTTTTAATCAACGGCCTTAGGAATTCTTTTTATAATTTTGGGAAAAAACAACATTTAATTGTTTAACAAAAATACAAAAATTACTTAAAATCTTTAATCTTTATCTTAAATACATAAGTCCTTTGATAGGGCTCTAACTAGATTTTCATGATTTGCAAAATCTGTAAATATTTCACTACGCAGTGGATTTTGAGTCACAGTTGTCATCAGTTAAGAAAAAGCCGTTAACAATTGCAAAAGTTTTCTAAATTTTCTAATATTCAGACATTTCAGAAGAAAATTTAATTTTTTTTGCTGAAATTCTAATTTCTTAAGTATTTCAAATCGTATTATGTAAACTATTCTTGCTCCATTTATTATTCCAAATTTATTAAAGAATAATGAATTTTTGCCACTTTCATTGAAATTGTGAAAACGTTTCGTTTAGTAAGCAGTTTTATATTTTCCAATTGATTTCATAATTAATATGCACTAGTTGAAAGAAAATGCAATGCGAAAAGTGTGTTGTGGTGGTGTGGTGTGGTGGTTGTTGTTGCAGTTGATTGCGAAAGTAAAGTGGTTACGCATATTGCAAACATCAAGTACTTTTCATATATGTATGTATGTATGTGTGCATGTATGCATGTGTGTGTACATATCTGACAAAGTGGACTAAAAATACAAAAAGCCTCTCACTCTTTCTACCACAATAAAAATCAATAAAAAATATCGCATTACTACACGGTCTTTGTTTTTATGTATAGTGTATGTGTATGTGTATGTGTATGTGTGTGTGCCTGTCTGTATGTGGGTGGGTATTTTTTTTTTCTTCTTTTGACGATTTTGGCGTATGATTGATTTTGGGTACACGCAACGTCCTTCTAGGCACGAAAATGTTGCATAACTACAGGAGCACATAGCATTGCAGCGTTGACATGTGTGTGGCAGCAGCTGTCACATAAGCAGCAGGCCAGAAGTATGTAGCGGTGGTAACAGACGAGGAAAGGGAAGGGAAGGGAAAGGAAGGGAAGGGAGAGATTGCTGTTTGTCGATGGCCGTGTGAAGTGGGCGTGCCGCTTTTACAAAATGCTAGTCAACAAATTCAATTCAATAAGCGTCTCACATGACTTTTTTTTCTTATATTTTCTTTTTTTTTTCTCTCTCCCCCAAAACCAATTCTGAAAAGGCATTTTTTTTTTTTTTTGCCTGACTATGTTTCGGTATGCACACATAAGCCTCTCAACAGCACCAACAGTAGAATATTCACGGGGTGGCACACAGAAAGATGGTAAATTGAATGGAAATGGGTAAGAAGAACAAGAGGGAGATAGAGAAAGAGAGAGGGAGGGAGGATAGGGGTTAGCGGTAGAGGAAAGCCTATGGAAATGATTCTGTCAGACTGTTGGCTTGTTTCTAAGCGTATTAGACCGTGGAGAGGATTTCTTTTTGTACCCCCTACCCTCCTTCCCCCCCACTCCCAAAAAAAAAAAAAAATAGTCATGAAAATAAAATACACATTGAGAGTGTTGGAATTTATAAGAGAAATTTTTGTGAATTGAGTAAGAAGATTCTTGTTTTTTTTTTGTTTTTTGCTTTCAAATTTGCATTTAAAACATAAATTGTATTCATGTCAGATCTACATTTAATATATACATATAATGACTTTTTATTATTTTTTAAAGAAGCCTAATCAAATAATTCCTAATAAAATTGATTAGATTAAGTAAAAGTTGCTAGAAAAAAGGAAAGGTAGGTAGAATATGTTGGCTATACAAATTCATTAGCAATTATATTTAAAATTTTTTTTTTAAATATTGAAATTTTTTGAATTTAACTCCAAGCTTTGTTTTTGTAAATATTACATTTCACAGGGGAATTTACTTAAATACTTTATCTTGACACACGAGTAACGAATAAAAAAATAAATCCACAAACTGATGGAAGAGCATAACTAATTTCTTCTGGCACTAATAAGTATTAAGAAAAAAAGTCCATAATATGGAATTTAATATGTATTAAAGTGGCCAGCTTTTATACTGTAATTGAAATGCATTGTATTATCTAGATGAATTATTCACATCATTTGTTGGAACATTTTCATAATATTATTGGAATTTGAATGAAAGTTTTTCCCGCTCTAAAAGCTCATTTACTTATATTTTTATTGCAATAAGTTTGTTTTCTTTGCTTGTGTCTCTTTGGGGGAATTTTCTTTTTTGCTTTCTTTCTTTACTCATTTTCCCTCTGGCCTCTAACAAACAACAACAACAACAAAAAAAAAAAGAAAAAGAAGCAAAAAGTAACAGCCTTTTCCATATGGATTCGGTCGTAAATCTCTGGGCTGCTACATAACATTTTATGTCATAATTTCTGGCCTCGAAGAGGAAGTTACGCCCACATGAAAACGGAAACCGCAAGTTAATTGCACATTCAGGCTCGGGTTATGTTCAGATAATCGCACACATAAAGACATTTCATTATTTGTCCCTTTTGTTTTCTTCGTGTATCATTTTTACAACGGCTCAGGCTTCAGGCACACGGCACACGGTACAGGGGGAACCAGAAACCAGAAATTGGTAACTGGCAACTGGCAACTGGTAACTGGTAACTGAGGAATGGAAATGGTTGAAAGAAAGGCGAAACTTATTTTTTGGCCTTAGGCCGAGGGATAAATATTTGCCTAACAAACATTAAAGTTGTTTTATTTGGCTAATTTATGCTGCGAATTTCATTTCTGCTTACTCTGTCGACACGCCATAAATGCTTAACAGGAGATTTTGGCCAAGTCAACAACATGGCGTATGAGTGTTTGAGTGGTCTTTCTGTTTTAGGTGAGCACTCTCTCTCTCTCTCTCTCTCTCTCTCTCTCTCTCTCTCTATCTTTCTCAGTTTCGCTCATTATGAATCATTTGGGCGGAGAGCAGAGCCAAAAGGTGGGCCAACTCAAAAAAAGATTTATTAGCCCGAGCCTATAATGAAGTTCATTCGAGAGCCGAGTTAATGTTTTTCTGCCAACTCGGTAATATTCCAAGGGTGAGCATGAGCCATATATCAAAAGAAAAAAAGAAATTAGAAATAACTAGAAATGGAATGAAGAAAACTGATTAGAAATGGCAAAATATATTCATTTAGTTCCCGAAAGGGAATCTTAATAAAGCAAATACAATTAAGATAAATTATAATTTAGTTTTATGAAATCAAATATATAATATTCAGCGACATGACATTGAAATGTAATTAATTTTTCTACATTTTGTTAATTTAATTCACAACTTTTCGACTCCATATTACAGATACTATATACATACATACATATATAATATATTCGATGTCAGTTTCTGTAATCTCAGTTTCATTTTAAGTTTGTTTTTGTTGTTTGGCCTCTTTGCCATAAGAGAAGCATCCGAGCGACCAATGACCCTCTGGCCCTAAAGTTGATTATTACTTATAGACAGCAAAGCACTGTAATCACTCGGACACTGAAAGAGAAGAGCTGCAAATTACTATTTGAAAGCCAAAGGCAAACCAAAAAAAAAAAAAAAAAAATGGTTTTTCCCCACTAGGGGGAAATGAAGAAGAGATGAAGGGGGGCATTCAGAAAGATATGAGAGCGGAAAAGCAAATGTGCAAAATCTCATTTACAGTTGGCAGCTCTAAAATGGCAAACACAAAAACCGGTGGCACCCAGAAGGAACCAACGCCACAATGGCCAAAATCCGAGAAGTTCTATGGCCACAGTTACAACTAGTTGGCTAAAAAAAAAAAAAAGAAAGCAAACAAAAACAGTTTGGCCCACAGTCAGGACATAACGTTGATGTTGTTGTTTGGCAGACTATTTCCTTCTTGGACTTGACATTGATGTTATTAACTTTTTCCCATTCTCATTCTCTATCTTCCCCTCTCTATCTCTTTTCGTCTCATTCCTGTTATATGTATGAAATAATTTTTAGAAAAGCGAGATGAACAAAAAAAAAAAAAAAACAAAAAATAAATAAAAAATTAAATTAGTGAAAGAGCAAAATAAAATGAAATGACTGGCAAGGATAAGAATAATATGCGAGGGGGAATAGCTTTAGGGCTTTAGATTAAATAAGTTCAAGGAAAATAGAAATGAAATTTCAGTTTAAACGAAAAACAACCGTTCAACTATGCGGAAATTACTATACCCAAGTGTATTATATGTGTATATATATACATATATACATTTGTGTATATGTACATACATATATGAACATATGTGGTAAAATCATATTGTGCCATATGGAATAGTCGAAAAAAATGGAGATCACAATTCATTGGAAATAAAGAGATTTGGTATAAAAAAAATGGTCACCAGAACAAATCGCAATTCAAACTTTTTTAATCCTCATTCTCGTTCTTCTTGTTCCGTTTAACTCGTTTTCTTATTCCACTTTTCGCTACCTTTATAATTGTTAAACTATATTTTCTCTTTTACTTTATTCTGGTTCTATTTCCCTTTACATTTTGAATAGTTGAACATTTTTTGTCTTTGTTTTATCAATTTAAATCATATTAACTTTGATTAAGTTAAACCAAATAATTGAGACAATGTGTTGGCTTTTTGACTTATACGGTTATAGTTATTTATTTTTGCTTATGATCAGATCGAATATACCTCCATTACTAAAAGGTATCAAATTGTATTTAGGTATTAAATAATAAAATCTCTTGACATGATTACAATACTGAGAATCTCATTTCTCAATCTTAGCTAATCAGACTGCTCTGTTTTGTAATTAATTCATAGATGAAAAAAAAAACAAGGAAAATTAAACTGAAAATCTAAGAATTCCAAAATATAAAGGGCAGGGAATCAGCTTTATTGCGCTGATTTATGTCAACCACAGCGACGGGTGAATCTCCCCCCTAACCCGCTATTCCATATTCAGTCCAAGAGAAAAGTACAAAGTTTATCAGCCTTAACCTCAGATCAGCTCAACTTGGAACTTCTTGCGGCTGCCGACTTAGATAAACATGGGGAAAATGTATGGGAATGAGGTCTAAAATTCAGCGTGTGGTTACATAAAGGACTTTTGATTAAATGAAACCATTTATTAAACGGCAAGGTAAAGACAATGTCGTGACACCTTTCCGCAAGGTTTTTCAACTTGAAGAAGTTGGCAAAAACAATTTCTTTAAAAGTCGCCGCCTCATACGAGACAGAGAAAGAGTGACTAAAACAGAGAGACTGAGGTTGAGAGGTAGAGAATGAGAGGGAGAGAGTGAGAGATGGAGATGGAGAGTTATGACGTGGCACGTTAAATGCCAACCAAGCCCCCAGACAGAATCTACACGTCCTTCCACCTAACCGTTACATTTTACTCAGTACCGGCATATCCACATGCCCTTTCTCTACATACCCCTCCCCGTGTCACTTTACGCCCTTTTCCTGTACAAGGGCAAGTAAACACAAACAAATTTTTAAATTTGTAAACACGGCAAACGAGTGAAAGTTAACAAAATGAAGCCAACAACGCGAAACGAAACCACTTGGCAATGTCGACACAGACGACGCCATCGCCATTCACCATTGCCGTCTCACGCACACTCGATTACTGGACGGGCACAGGAGGGGTAAGAGGTGAGGAATATAGAGGAGGTAGAATGGGAGAATACAGGAGCCAGTAAACTGGGAAAAATATATACATACATATATATATATATATTCGACTGTGTGAGTGTGTGTGTTAGTAACAGGAAATCCGACAATTTTTGGAAATTTTTCGCATGAGCCAAATAAAATAAACAACAGCAGACAACCATCATCATCATCATCATGAACATCAAGTTCGACTACATATAGTTAGTTAGGTAAAATCATAGTAATCAGATTTGAAAATCAAATTGAACTTTGGCTTTTAACGACGCATTTTTCAATTAAAATGAAAAACTTGCAAAAAATATACCAATTTATTTAATAGTTGTAGAACAAAAAAAATGCATTTTCAATTATATTGAATCACAAATGTCAAAAGTTTAGCTTTATCTGTTAGATTCCGCAGATTTGATTTTATATAAATGCAGAAACTGCAGATCTTGGCAATTAGCGAAAATTATAGCCATTATATATGACATTTTTTTAGAATTTTATAGGCAATTGAAAAAAAAAAATTGTTGTTCATCTACTAACTAAACGAAGGTTTATTCGAAAAGAATTTGCAATCGTTAACAACTTTTATAACTAACATTTTAGTATGCAACATTAATCTCTTTTAGTATCGGTAGTTGACTCTCTTTTTCTGCCTCATTCTCTTTACTACCTCGTAACTTTCCGTCTTTACCACTTACTGTAATTATGTCAACTCATTACCAATTAGACCGAATGCCTTTCATAAAGCAATTACTTTGGCAATTTGTCTAATATTCCAACTAATTGCTCTATAAAAAACTTGTCCTTTCGTTATATATAATATAAGTATGAAAAGTTTGTATTAATGTAAATGATATTTTAAGGGGGATTTCAAAATATTGAATAAAATATTTGAAAAAACTTAAGAATTGCCATGCTAATCAAGTGAATTGAAGCAATATCTTTTATAATTGGCTTATATTATTTGGATTTACATTCCCAAAAGTATTAAAACTTAATTTATTTTACTTTTAGTGAAATCAGGAATTAATATTTATAATTAATCAATTTGTCTTATTAATATTAATAATTAATAAAATGTATTAATTTCGTAATTTATATAAAAAAATGTATTTTGCTTTATAATTTTGTATAATTTTTATCCTAAATTAAAAATCAACGAGTATAAAACTGATAATCATAAAGATTATAAAACAATTGCCAATGATTGCATAAATAGATTTATTTTAAACATAAATCAATTTCTTACTCAGACTTATTATTTTTTTCCTTTGCTTTGAAAAGTTTTGCTGAATTAGATAAAATTTTAAAATTTCTTTGAAAAGTTTGATAAAATTTAGGCTAATACGTTTTCTAGCATCCTTTCTCGTTTCATTTCTATATCTTTTACAAAAGTGTTAAAAAAAATGTTCTTCCGTATATCACAACAGCCATAATAAAAATAAGGGGGAGAAAAAAACAAAAACAAAGAATGAAAAAATGAAAAATGCAAATAAAAAAAAAAAAAAATAAACAAAAAACGGGAATATATGTGCAATTTGCTTAGAGCACTTGTGATTAGGCACGCCTCTTGCTGCCGTCTACCATGGCCGTTTAATGGCACACACATGGCGTATGTGTAATATTCCTTGCTCATATGCCACATTTGCATAATTTGTCTGAAGGAACCAAGCACATTGCTATCATTTAGCCCAGCCAGGCTGTCTGAGTTAGTAAATTGCGCGTACGCTATATAAGCCGCAGCCACGTTTTGGGTTTAGAGGAAACACAACAACAACAACAACAACAACATGAACAACACCATAAAAATGAAAAAAAAAAAAAAAAAAGACGAGAGAAAAACAGGAAAAACGTTCGGATAGCAGCAGCAAGAGCCAAGTAGAAGAGCTATGTAAGCCAGGTCAGATGGCTTGTTGACAAATTGATCCTGATGGGGGTCTAAAGTGAAACGAATGGTAGCTGAGTTAGCCTGAGTGGGTTAATAGCAACAGGTACTTACGCCCTGATTTGATAAAGGCAAGTAAACTGTGATCTAACGATGAAAACTGCATAATAACTGGAAAGTATAAGTATTGGGCCTATGGGAAAATTGGGCTATTTTTAAGACATTTTAAAACTGATAGCTAAAATAATAATGGTGGCATATATATAGATGGATTTTTCACACTGATGAAAGTAAATCAATATGTTTTGGCAAATGCTTCCAGGAAAAAAACAGCGGCACCAACAGCAGCTGTCCATTTCCATTAGTGTACGCATGAAGAGATTTTTAGCCTTCTGCTTTTACTAACCGTATCGAATGGCGGCTCGTAAAACTTGCTTCATTGCTTGGGCAAGGTCATCAAATCACAAGAAAAGGAAAAAATACATTGAACCCGCCAATTGTTTCACGGCAACATCAAAAGACGACGTCACAATACACAGAATGTCTTTAGCAGCAGTTTGCAAAAACAGTAGAAACCCCCCCCAAAAAAAAAGAACGTTAAGAAGAGTAAAGTAAAGTTAAGTAAAGAGAGAGAGAGAGAGAAAGAGAGAGGGAGAGAAATGTAACAACAATAAAAGCAACGATGCTAAAACAGCAAAGTGAACACCACGTGGCCTACATAAAAACAACAAACAGTGAGGCAAAAACTTTTCGTCTTTTCGTCTTATTTTATTCTTTTTGGGGGTAGACGAAAATTGCCTGCAGCTGCAATGGCTGGATAATGTGTATCCAAAAGGAGAGTAATATGTATGGTGTTGGTAAGTTCTCTTCTCCAATTCCCACTTTTTGACTTCCTCGCGGCACTTAATCAGTCAAATTTTATGCAGACTTACTCTTAGAGTTAGCAGCTGCCGACAAGCGACTTTAATTGCTTTTAGTTCGTCTTAAAGCTGACAGTGAGGATAACTAAATTTTTTCCTTTTTTTTTTTTTTTTTGCACCGCCTTTTCTTTATCCTTTTACTTGTATTTTGCAATTAGTCTAAGTGGACTTTAATATGTCAGTTGTTAGTATGCGCATTGCAAAAAGCGCTTCAAGTCATTTTGTGGCTTTCCCGCAAAAAGTTACCACTGAACTCAACTCAACTGAACAGAACAGAACAGAACAAAATAGAATAGAACTGAACTGAACAAAACTGTATAGAATAAGAAGAACAAAAACAGAAATTAACTTTGCATTTTAGGCCAGAAAAGTTGCAGAGCCGTTTTGCCTTAGTCCTGTCAGTTGACAGTTTCTCTTGACTTGGCAAAAATTTTGATTTTCTGCCATGTTGGGGCTGTGCAAAGCTTAGGCTCAGGTTCAGTTCAGTTCAGTTCAGTCAAAATGACTAACTTTTTGTATGTTGTCTCAAAGTTTTTAGTTTTACTTGCCCTTGCTAAAAATTTGTTTTATTTTTTGTTTTTGCATTTTGCTTGGCATGTTACATGAACTGTGTGTCTGTATGTGTGTGTGTTTTTTACAGTCTTCACAGTTTAGGAACATAAATTTTGTGGTTTTAGTTGAGGTTGAGAAAAGGCAAATTTGATTTCATGATGAGGCAGCTTTTTTTTTTTTTGCAGCCATAAAGTAGGCAACTGTAAAGTTTAATTAATGCTTGAAAAAGTGTTGGCCAAATGAAATTGTGTTAAGGGTTGGAGAAATGGTAAGAAAAAAAAGGCCATTTCCAATTGATATGTAAGAAAATAAACATCTGGTATATGTGGACTATGAAATGCTTTAACATTTTAAATTAAACTCAGGTCTATAAACCAAGTTTATTGGCTAAGGAAATGAAGAAGGCTAAGAACATTTCTATTTTCATTTCAATTGATAGATTCATTCCGTATGACTAATTTGACAATTAGTTTTACTTTGAACTTGATTTTTAATTAATTCCTTTTTTGGGTTTTAACCCACTTGCATTTGGCACTTTCATTTTCCTTTCAACCTTTACTCCCTACATCAAAAACCATCAAAAACTCAATCACTAGTCAAAACTGTCCTAGTAAAGGTTCATTCTGGTCTTTCCAATTGAATGCCGAGTGCCCAAAAAATAAAAAAAAAAAAAGAGAAAGAAAAAAAAAAAACAAAATTTACATATTTTATTAAATTCCCGCACAAATATCCAATCAATAATGTAGTATGCCATTCGCCATATCCGGGCTCTGTTCCATCTTCATCTCTCGTCTCCTCCTGGACCATCAGCCACCGCCTATTTGAGTGTGGACCAAAGGCAAAGCCGTCGCAAATTAAGTATGCATACGTATTCAAATGGCTCACAAGGCAAAGGCAAATATACAAACACACACACACACACACACGAACACGGAGACACAAAGAAAGAGACAGAGGGTAAGCCAAGAGAGGGAAGGGTAGATGTATGCCCAAGAGAGAGATTTTTGGTTTTTTCCTTCCCCAGCTTCTTTTATGGGTAAGGGCAAATCATTAAGCACATCGAATACTTTCTTTATTCTTTTTTTTTTTTTTACTTTTTTGGTTTTGCACCCTTTACCCATGCCACAAAGGGGTATATTGAGATCATCAAAATGTATTTAACAGGCACAAAGAAAGTAACAAAGCGATTTTATAATGGAATATAAATATATACTAAATATATGTAAATCTATTATATTTCTTGGAAGTGTTTGGGCCATCTTAAATTGTAAAAAATTGATAACTAATTGGATAGATAGATACTTTGATTTTAGAAGATATATTGGATTAGTAATTGTGATACAATGAGAGACTGAATCTGCAGGGTATTTAAATAACGGTGACTTTATTTTGCAACTGCAACATTTGTCTGCGTGTCTGGATTGGCTTTTGTTTTTGTTTTGTCGCCACACTATCAAGTAGTAATTGGAAGAGTGGGAAATGTGGTGGCGAAGAGGCTTGGAGGTGGCATGCAAATGAATACCGCAAAAAAAAAATAAAAGATTATGCCTGGCATAAAAATAAATTAATAGCCCTGGCGTGTGTGTTTGCGTTTATATATATAAATATATAAGTATATATACATATATATATAGAGAGCAAGGACAAAGTAACGCTTAATAGTCCTAGAAGTTGAAGAGATGGGAGTAGGAAAAGTAGAATGAGAAACAGAGCACAGGGTAGGGGTATTCACTATAATAAGCTGAACCCATACTCATACCCCTGCCACTTGTCTGCCCTAAGGGGCCAGTTTTCTTCTTTATAATTTACTATGCGTAATTTCCTCGTCGTCTGCTTTCATACGTAAATATTTAATTTCCTATTCGCAGGACTTTGTTTTCACTAACAATTTTCATATAAAAGATGGGTATATTCATTTGCAAAGTCAATTGAATCGGTATAATATATAGATTTATATATGTACATATAATATTGATACATTTATACATAAATCAGATTATAGTATATTTTGTATACAGTTCGCTTTAATCGTAGTTATTATTTTTACATACCTTTTATTTTATTATTATATAGTTACATATATTTATAAAAAACTTTTATTGTGACTAATCGCTTTGGTTATCATTATATATTATCAGATAAAGATGACTGATAGCCAGTTGTATACTTGGGTAAGTGAAAACCATCAATACATATTTAGTTATACATATATAATATATAATAACTAAACTCAAACGCAACAATCAAAATAAAAATTACCATAAAATGTATCCATAAAAGTAAGATACAAAATACAATGTTTGATTTTAAATCAAAACATTTATTTGCATTTTTAAATGCTTTTAATCAAATGAATCAAAATATTAAAAACAAAATCTTCTCAGTTTGGTTTGCTTTTTGATCATTTGTTTTTATTTGAGTTAATTAAAGAAAAGCAAATATTTCTCTAAGTAAATAAAGCATTTTATATTCTTGTTGCCAAAGAATTTATTTTTTCAAATAGTTTTATCTGGCTTCAGGACAGCAGTGTATGTATATTTCTTATTTTTCCATTATTATTTAAGTGTTTGCAGCAGTAAATAAATTTAATTAAATAGAGTGAACAAAAGTCACCAATGGAAACTTGTTCTTCTTGGTGAGCGTTTTTTTTTCTTTTTTGCCTTTTTGTTGTTTTTCTTCTTTTTTTTTTTTGGCTAGCATTTTTATTTTATTATTTATTGTTTTGCATTTCATCGCCAAGGCTTTTATGTTTATTGCCTTTTGTGCCAAGTTCTGTTCCACTAATATCACTTGAGTGGAGATTTAGCAGACGGCGCATGTTGTAAAGAGCCGTCAAAAACTTCAAATGCCGCCAGAATGGAGCCAAACTGAGCGTGAAAATTTATCTTAAGCACTTTGTTGACCAATACGTGAAAATTCCCATAATTGATTCCTTTTAAAAAAAATATTTGTCATAGTCTCTTATTAATCTTTTGTGTATGCAACGATTTTCAAGTTCTATTCAAGTTCAATATTGACCTAGAGAGACATTTCACTTTTTGGGCAAAGTTTTTCTTTCATTTTCAATTTCCCAGGCGACAATTTCTTTCTCTTCTCATTGATATCTATTTTTATTTTTTTTTTATTTGTTTGAAGTGAGTTTTATTGCAGATTTACACTTTTTTTTGGAGTTGTAGTGCAATAGCGAAAGTTTTGCTATTTTTTTTTATTAGAGGGACAGAAAGGAAAGCGTGAAAGCATTTTTCTTGATTTCAATTTCTTGCAGTTTTCTTTTCTTATCCTTTTTTTTTTTGGGCCACCGAAGTGAACTTTAACGCAATGCATCCTAAAGCGGTTTATGCCCCAAAAGAGCTCCAAAGAAAGAGAGAGAAGGAAAGAAATAAAGGGAAGAAAGATGCAAGTAAAAAAAGAAAAAAGGGGGAAAAAAAATAAAGTGGAATTACTTGTCGAAGGTTGAGTGAGAGTTCCTTTACCATCTTAGGAGCATTCTGCATATTCATTTTGTTCTAGTTTCTGTGTGGCCACTTGAACGTTTCCAGCTGCCTGTTTGAGTTGTCAACGCGAACAACTCTCGAGTGGGATGAATGAAAAGTTTCCCTATTCTCCTCGAGTCTTCAGTTGGTCCAACATTTATTGCTTTTTACTCACTCGAAGGCTTTAATCTTAAGGCTCTTTTTCGCTAGCTCTTCAGTTCCCCCTTCCCATCCCATACGTATATCTCCACAATATTTCTCTTGTTTCATATTTGAAATTGAAATATCTGTAGTATTAAAGTCTTCATCTAAATAATTAAAATAAATGTCTTCATTTCGAATGATGCGAGGATTTTCGTCAACCATTAAACTTAACTGGATAGAGTGGTGGATAGGTGATGGGGGACTGGGGCGATAGGAAGGGAAAATGAATGAGAATTTGCCCCATCTTCATCTATGTATGTAGTATATTCTCCTCTCTCTCTCTTTCTCTTTCTTTTTAGCCATTTACAAGTTAATTGGCGGCCAAGTTGCTGGCGAAAAACAAAAATATTATTTTATATGCCTTTGGAAATTAAGAAAAGTTTGCTTCGTTTTGGCCCCAAAGACGAGGGTTGCTTGGCTGTTGGCGTCAGTTTGGTCTTTTGTGGGTGTGGCATGTATATCTAAGGTGGCGGCTGGTTGCCACTAATGAGCGTATTGTTTGGTAGATAAAAAAAGTAGAAGGTATGGGGGGAAAGGCAAAGCCAAAGGGCTATGCAGGAAACAGGAAATAGCCATTGTTGTTGGCATTGCCAAAGGTACGGGGAGAGAGGGCTAAAGAAAAGGTCCTATATACATACATACATATTTTATATACTTATATACATACATATAATAGAGGTATGTAATTACCTACTATAAAGAGGGTTAGAAATTGTGCTTTATCCATGGGTCATTATAAAAATTCATTTAGGGAATTATAATCATTGGATTACAAAGAAGCTTTCACAATTTTTTTTTTCACATCGAACGAAATATCGATTGTTAAATATTATCTTATCTTATCGACTCTTACTATACTATATTATATAAATTGCATACTCAACTAATTGCATACTAATCGATTTCCAATGAATTGAACTGGTTTTCCTAATAATTAAATTGATTATGATTTAGACACTAAGTAAAATTTATTGAACAGGGATTTATATTAACTCTATTATTATATCGATCGGTATAGTTATCTATATATTTGTCTAATTATCTTTCTATATGTCATTCTATGTATATATCTTATCTCCTTTTGGTAACCAAATGCTTTATAGATTATTGTAGGGTTACAAGAAAATTAAGTCTGCTCCAATCTAAATTATTGGAAATCTAACAAATGATTTAACTGATTCAATTGGTTGCTAAAAGTATCCTTTCTAACAGTTAATCATTCTGAATTCCCATCTATTTGGCTGAAATTAAGTTAGTCTTCACTTTGTAATTTCAACCACAAAAAACGAGCCGAGTTAATTATTTTTCATTTCAAATGTCTATTAGTTTTTTTTATAAACTTTTCAGTTGCAGCAGCTGGTGAAAACAGTTTTTTTTTTTTCCCCACCAAATTGAAAAGTCTACTCTTACTTACTCTTTTATTCTCTTGGTTTTCGCATTCAATATTTCCTTTAAAATGAAACTGAATTGTAATTAAATTTTTTGGCAATTCGTTTAATTGAGTTTTAAGCCGCAACTTTTGGCTGGGCCCTCGAAATTGAAAGTTGCTTCCTTTCACTTGCTTGCCCCATCATCATCATGAACATCATCTTCTTGTCCTCCTCCTGCTGCTGCTCCCTCCTCATCAACTGTCGCTTTTTCTCTTTTTCTCTCTCTCCCTACTGTTTGTATCATAAAGCAAATGTCTGCTTGGAATCTATTTTTTAATTTCTGCGGTTACCCTGCAAAAAAAAGAAACCCCTCTGGCTTTCCCCCCATTACCCTCCATCCCCAGCGACGACTGTTTGCTCTGTAATTAAGTGCGTCTAATTTGTGTTAAGCGCTGTGCCACTTGAGCATCGTTCCATCTACCTCTCCTCCTTCTGTTTCTCCTTCTGCTCCGTCTTTTCGTTCTCCTTTTTTTTCCTGTCTTATTCGGTGTGTGCTTAACATAAGCCCAGACTTTCCAGTTAAGGGCTTTAAAGGTTTCTCCCAATATCAAAAATACGTACATACATATAAAAAAAAAAAAAAACGAAATTGTAACTGCCGTAAAATTGCCACCTTCAGCCTTGGGAATTTTGTTGAACAGAAACATTTTTTTTTATTTTTTTTCTGTTTTATTATTATTTTTCTGTTTCTCCTGTTTTTTGAGTGATTTCTGTGTGCGAGATTTAAGGAAGGGGCTTTACTTGTGCAGCGATACGTGTGATATGCATGAGTGGAACAGTTCAAAAAATGATAAAATGTATCCACACTTGGCATTTAGCAATCTGCCAGGATTCAAATTTCAGATTCGAACCATAACAAGCAATCAATATATATATATTTCAAGAATCTATATTTATGGGATTTCAAACTGAGATAAATGTTTCAATTAGTTATAGCTTCAATTAGACTCTTCATTCTTCTTTTATTGATATAAATTACAATATATATAATCAAAATGCCTGATTCTTTAGTGATTAATTGGTTCAAGTTGTGTTGAATTTAAAATTAAATAGCTTAGATTCCATTATATTTTAAAATTGTTGAAGTCATTTAGTTTGCATAAGATTTGTAACTTAAAAATAAATGTTAATATAAAAATCGAACAAACAAATCAAAAATATTTAAATTAATATTCGATTCATATATTACCAATAATTTTAAACTGAGCAGTAGAAAAGGATTACATTAATTTATAAAAAATAAATACAATTTCATTACTTTTTCAATATCAACGCATTGGTGCCATTTATAAGAAAATTAACTATAAATTTATTAATTTTTGTTTCTTTATTTTAAATTTTAATGAACAATATGAAAACAAACTAAAAATGTTTGACGACCAAAAATGAGTTACAGTTTTTGAATTTATTCAAATTCAATTAGTCATTTTAGTATTTGAAAGTTTTGAATAGAGATCGAAGCCAAATATAGAAAACTGATAATTCTATTTTTATAAAACAATTTAATTTGACTACAAGACAAAAGAAATTGATACGCAAAAAAAGCTTAAATTGATACCTGTAATTAAGAAAACAAATATAGAAAACCAATTCATGCTCCAAATAAAGACAGTAAAAAAAGAAAGAAGAAATAAAAAGAAATATAAAATTACAGCAAATACACGAGTTACTTAAAAGGCAATAAAATCCTTTGGCTTGTTTCAAAAATTCAAACTAAAAGCAATTGTTAATACAAAAATGAAAATTAATGGCAACTGAAACCACTGACAACCAATTATAGTTCATTAATGGAACTGGTTTTGAACTAAGACTTATATTTGGAAACTAGTTTTCAGATATTTTTAAGCAGAGAAATTTCTATATTTTAGTTTAGGCAAAGATTTTTTGAAATATTTTAATATACACATAAATGCTTTAATAGTAATATTTCTGATTAATTAAATTTCAATAACAGTTTTCAAATGTTTTCAAAACATTTAAAATTTTTCAAGGCTGAAACAATTTTTCAAATTAAAAATTTTTTTGTTTTTATTTTGATACTCTTAAAAATTTTGTTTTTTAATTATATGATTTTTATTATTTTAACCATATCTTCTGTTATTGTTTGAGTAAATTTGTATTTGTATTCATTGTTTTCTTCACACACATCTTTAGATCGTAAAGTTGCTTAATCCAAATGAATCGTGAATAAATATTTACCAAAATTTAACAGGAAGCCATAACCCACAAAGTAATTTGTATTCTTCATTTTACTGATATTATCTTGGACCAATTATTCTCGCTGTTTTGCACATTTTTATGTATTGCACAAATTTCCCTAAGGGGCCGTTAACTATTCAAGTATGCAACTAATTACAGTTTATGTCAAACACAAACTCACCCAAGTTTCAATTTTAATTTCAGTTTCAGTTTTTCAATAAATATTTCATGTTATATTGTTAACCTTTTTTATTTAACATTTTTCATAAATATTTATATGTGTGTTTTTAATTTGTTCTGTTTTGCACTGCTTCACTTACTTGACACAGTCAAAAAAAAAAAGAAAATCAAAAAATTCAAAATACGGACAATGTAACCGGCAATTTGCCGTTAGACTTTCGTCGATTTGATGCCTAAAAGCGGGCAATGATTTATTTATGAATTTGTTTCGTTGAGTATATTCCGCTTTCGTTTCCGGCTTTTGGTTTTAGCTGCTTTTGGTTACGCATACGAAACGGCAACTGTTTTGTATTTTATCAAACACCGAGTTTATATAGGCGCCCACAATCGAAAGCTTTGCCATGCGAAAGCTTTTCACACTGAGAGACCGAACGAGCAAGCGAGTGAGCGAGAAAGCATGAGAGATCTGGCTTTCGACCAGCTTTGCCTTTCGACCAATTTACCACCAATTGTTTTGAGTGCAACAAATCGAAGCAGCAGCAATAGCCAAAGGCAAATATTCTTTCATTTTTCTTCATCACACACACTTGCACACACTTCTTCTACACTCACATCCCCTCTATCACCACATCCCCTCTCTATTGGTGTAGTTTTTTTTTTGCTTTCTTTTCTTTTTTGGTTTGTTTGCCGAGCTGTGCACATGGCTAGCAAAAGGAATCAAGTGCAAGAGCTGCATGCAAATCATTTGCCGCTCATAAATTATGGCCCACGCATAAGGCCAAACTGTTGGCAGCTAGTTTCAGCCAGCAGAAGGAAAAAAAAATGAACAAAACTTCAATGCATCCTGAAATGAGATTGTTGGTTTTTTACTGCTTGGATAGTCATTCGATTCGATTGTTCAAGACTGAATGTCTTTGAAGCAAAATCTGCTCCGTTTCTACCTCTTTGCATTTAATTGTTCAATGTGTTGTGCCTATATGAAAGTGAGAACTGAACCTGATACGATTCGGATAAATTGAAGCTATATATATTTCCAATTCCATTAAATTTGATATAATTTGATTATGGGTTTGGGTTTTTTTGTTTTAGAATATAATATGAAATTGGAGATCTTAACAATAAAGAACAAATTGTGATAGCATTTAATAATTTATGGAATTAGCTAACTAACCTTATTAACTCAAATTGATATATTGAGATTTTAGATATTAAATATTTAAAAAGTAAAGTAAAAGTAAAAGAGATTGACTTTTATTTATATTATAACAGTAGTTTATGCAATGATAAATTATAATTTTGAATTCTTTATAGAAAAAGTTACAAAATTTATTTTAGGTAAATAATAATAAATCTTTATAAATGGTAATCAAAGGCTTTCTATATTTATAGAACTTTCATTATGCAATTTACATTAAAAAGCCAATTAAAAGTAGTTTACACTTTCTCTAAATCTTTCTTTTTGTCAAATGCTAAGAAAACTGCAGTGTTGAACCAAAATAGTACAACATGGCGGATGAGTTATTATAAATTAATACTAAGTGGGTTAACTTCTCACAGAACCAATTAAAGTCACTTAAAATGTCAAAAAAAAAGAAGAAAAACGAACAGTTTGAACTTTTCAAATGAAAATAAAACAATTTCGACTGTCAATAACTAAACGAAAATTTGTATGGGCTAACAGGGCGTATGAGTTACTAAGAGGGGAAAAATTTCGAAGCTTCTTCTAAGTGTTTTTACATTGACATTTCGCTGAAGCATTTGCCATTTGTATGATGGCCGGGTTGAGGTTTCAAATATTTTTGTTCGCGTCGCTTACCATGATGTGCTCAGTTGGTTGCACTTCCCTAGATTCTATTGTTTGTTTTGCATACATGTACATATATTTTGGTTGTGCGTTTCAAACGGAAGCGGAAATGCCACCAGTCACAGTGGCAGAGAGTCAACTACCAACTGTGAGCTTGTTCTGGTTCTGGGTTATAACATGTTCTTGCTAGTTTTTCTATCTCGTCTTTGCTTTTTCCGTTCATTTTGTTGTTCAATTTTTTCTTTCCGTCCTGTTTTTTGCTTGCCATATGCAAATTTGAAACTCAACTGGCAATATATAAATATCGATTAGTTAATATCAAGCTACCTGACAGTCTGACAAGGACCTTAAGGCGGCATTGAACTTGTCTAGCCATAAGAGAGCACCTAACGAATGAGTGGAGCTAACCTTTGCCTGATTTAATTATTTGTACCATACTTCTGTGACCGACCAAAAACTTCACACCTGAATGCCCACAATGGGAGCAGAGCAGAGCAGAGCCAAAGGCCGGGACTGGGACAGAGACAGAGACAGAGACAGTGAGAGAGAGAGATGAGTGCAAAAAAGTTTTATGCATTCAAAAAGTTGTAAGTACCAAGACCCCGACACCGACACCGACCGAGAGCCAGACCCAGAACCGAAACCCGTTTCCAGATCCTTAACCAAACCCATACCCGTAGCCTTTCTGTGGTTCTTCTACTATGGCAAACGAAATGAATGTCTCAATTCATTTTACGCTACACCGCATCTCAAGTGGAGCATAGTGGAGTGGAGCGCCATGCAAAAAAGGGCTGCGGGTTTTTCACTTTTTTCTCGGATCTGGGACATTCCCCGGGGCATGAACGGGCAGAAGAGCAGACAAACGGACGAAGGGAGAAAAAAAAGTGCAAGCAAAGGGACTTTTGGCTTCATTACAATTTGTTGATTTGCTTCGTTAAACAGCAAACAACGGAGAAGAAGCAGAAAAACAAAAAAAAAAAAAAATAAAGCTGAAATTGAAACAAGAATCAAGATGAAATGAAGTTGTCGACGTCTTAGAAGCTCTCCCCTTTTTCTCTCTCTCCCCCTTAAGGGTTTTTTCTCCTTTTCTTTTCCTTTTTTATTTGGTTTCTTGCTTTGCCATATTTAAATGGCGGTTGCAGCAAAACGAAAAGCGGCGGGAAAAAAAAAACAGAAGAGAAAAAAAAATTATATATACATAAGGCAAAATAAAAACCGACAAGGGCCTGGCGCAAGGCGTTGATGGGCGGGCTGGCGTATGTCTTCAAAGGCAACGCCTCAAGCGACAAAATCTGCGTGCGTTTGTCTCTCCCCGAATCCCCCTCATTCTCACTTTCCCTCTCACAGTCTTTTTTTTTTGGTTTTCTTTGGTTTGGTTCAAAGCAATGGAAGTTGATGATGGTAGCCGCCGGCTGAGAGGAGTCACTGAAGCTTGTAGGTGGCAAGCAATTTTGACTGACAGCTAAAAAGAGCCAAGCAACGAACCAACAAACAACCAGTCAGCCATCTAACCAACAGCCGTTGAAAAAAAAGGAGCAACAGCAAAACATAGCAATAAATATGCTATTTCTTGTTAAAGTAACAAAATTTAATACAGAACATAACAAACTTAATGTATCATATTCATATACATATATGTATATGCCAAACAGTTTACTCTCAGTTTAATCTATTGAATCATCATTACTTGTTCTGAATAGATCTTTGTATACATTTTATTTTTATTCTCTTCTTTAAGGGGAAAAATGTAGAAAAACTTTCTCTTTCTCTTGACCATTATTTCCCTTTCTTATCTTTTAACCAACCCTCACACACACACAATTAGATTTATTTGCGAATTATAACTTAAATTGCCAACTTCTTTTTTTTTTCCTTTCTCATTTTTGTGTTATCATTTTTTATATTCCCATAATTTTTTTGGCCAGGGCCCCTTTTGGCCGCAGTTTATGCCATAAAAACGCTTAAACTTGGCAGTTTTCATTTTGGTCATAATTCATTGCATACTTTTTGGTGGTCGGGCCCTAAAAAATCAGCCACTTGTATAATTACCATTTAATTTTAGATTGTTTATGATGATACCGACAACAACAACAACAACAATAACAACAACCACAAGAGGGGTAAAAAAAAGGGTTCATTGGGCGTCTCATTAAATTAGTAAGCGGATGTACAATAGATTAAAATTTTTTGATGGTTTTTGCTTCGTTTTTGTTTTTTTTTTTCGGTGTCTGGAGTTTGTGTGTGTGTGTTTTTAGGGTTCAAATGTCGGTGGTTTTAATGACTTGTAATGAGCTTTAATTTGAATAACAAATTATTCTTATTTTACCTACATAATTACATACATAAATACATATATTATGTATATAAAAGTATATATTTATTACTATATATGTTCGGGCTTCGTTGATTGATGTGTAATTAGAAATTACATTGTAACTTGCGTTTTAATTGTTAGCGATATATATATATATATACGAAGATATCCGTTCAAATTGTAATTAATTTCAAGTGATATGTTTCTACATTGAAAATTTTAATTGCTGTTCAGTTGATTGATTTATTGATGACATTCTTTTTAATTTATTTAAAATAGATATAGCAAAAATTGTAGCCCCCTAGAGCTTATGCTATTGTTAATGATTAAATTGTTAAATTTTCTTTTAAGCCAATTACAAGGGTCAAGCAACAAGTAATGAGACAGTTTCAAGTGGGTAATCTTTGTCCTTTGCTTTAGCCATTCTCTGTCGAGTTGTTCGCTGTGGAAATCCTTAAAAGAATGTTGGAAGTGTAGAAAGAAAATGCGACTTGTCTTAATTATTGTCACTTTTCCAAAGTTCAATGGACAACCATACAAAAGTCTTACAGATATACATAGGTTAGAGCCAATGTAAATTTACATTTACACTCATTACGGTTAGCTTGAGAAACACTTTCGAAACTAGCTTGAAAATTTCTCTCATTCAAAAGTTGAAGTGCATTAGAAAAGACCAACAAAAATTTAGTAACATAAAATAGTTTTATTTATTTTATTTTACTTGGCCCACTCTCCAACTCAGTTATATGTATATAGAATTTTGTGATTTGATTTAAAAATGTTTAAAATGTAAGCAGAAAAGATTTTGCGCTATTAGTTTAAATGTTTTTACAAGCAAATAAATATTTTCAGTGCAAACTAAATATTATTAGTAGCAATTGCATGATAATAAATTAATAATAATAATTAGTTGAATTTTTTTTTTATTTACATAATTGAATTAATTGGCTCGTTTAAAACAAAATGCCATATATGTTTACAATTTAATCAAAATGGCAAACTTTTTATGTAATGTAACTTTTTATTTGTTGGGGATTCCTTGAATACTATAAAAAAAAAACTCTTAATTGCTTGAAATTTTGTGACTTTGTAAATACTTTATGAAATATTTGCTTGAAAGTTAATGAGCAGGCAACTTCGGAATGAGGATTTTCCCTTTGGAATTAAGACTGAACAAGTTTGTTGCAGGCATCCTCCTTTTGCAATTTTCACCCACTATTGCAATTTACATAATATTAAGCAAGTTTCGTAATTGCGTTTTTGTTTAACACACAGATACACATACATTTCATGTAAAGTGTTGTGAGAGTCATTTTTCAGCTAGTTGATGCCACCCTACCAGGAAAAAATGGCATAAAATTCTCATGAACCATAAAAAATGTTCAGCTTTCTTTTTCGCTAATTAACATAGCAGTTTAGACCATCTTGGCTGTGGCATAAACAATCAATATTTTTCAATATTTTTTCACATCTGCATAGGAAAATGATTCATGTTGTTTCTTAAATATGTTTTTACAACCTTTGGAACGTAATTATCTGTTTTGGATACCGAAATGATAAGCTTGTAGTATCAATCAATAATGAAATTCCATTTTATTTGTTAGTAATTTGTAATTTTTGCTGTTTCATTAAGTTTTTCATTCAAAAAGTTGATAAGATAGCAGAGAAACATTCTGTTTGAAAGTTATAGATAATTGCCTTTTATCCACATCAAAAGAAATATCTGTAACAAAACTTTGCAACTAAAAATAGTTATACCCTGTAACCAAAAAATGAAAGAAAATTGAAAAAAAAGACAGAAAAAAGCATTTGCAACTACAAATTTACATACATACATATATGTATGTATGTATCATTAGCGTAGTTAATCGGCTTTTCAAGTAACCAAATTCATGTAAGAAATAGCGTTACGGTTTGAAAATTTGTATAATATCATTATTAGTAATAATAACTTTCATTACGATCTCCAATTATATAAATTATTATTTCTCAACTCAAGCTTAAATTTTTAGAGAAATATTGTGAATCATTTTTTGCATTAAATTTCAATTCAATGTTATTTCTGTATAAAAACCATGATATTTAAGATTTGAATTTTCGTTAACACTCTGCCATATGCCACAAAAACTATATGAAAAAAAAACCAAAAAAATTGAGTATATATGTTTCTCAACTTCCGTCTTTGATGATCGCTCATTCAACAGTGGAAAAAAATGGTTTTCTCAGCCACAATGGGAGAGAGACCTGCGATTGAGACTGAGACTGAGGTTGTGGAGTGTTGTGACTACATTGAAATCGCCGACTGACTATTAGCACATCGTGCAACGTCAGCGTATGCGATTGTTGTTATTATTTTTGTTGTTGTGTTGCTATTTGCAGTTGTTGTTTCTGATGTTTTGGCCACAGCAGTCTATAGCGAGACGTTGAATGAGTTGGTTGCTTTTGCTTCGTGATCGTAATTTTTGTTTTTAAATTAAACGCGCCTCAAACGTCAAACAACAACAAAATTATTACAAAAAACAAAAAACCAAAAACAAAAACAAAAACAACAGCAGCAAATGTAAAAGAAACGTGCCAAATTATGCAAAATTACATATCTGTATATACAAAGTTCGATAACAGTACAAAGTTTTGTTTTTTTCTTAATGTTTCTCGTGATCAATTTGTTGGATACACACGTAACTACTACATCTAGTCAAAATCAATTGTTTAAATAAATGAAACGATTGACCCTTTTAACACATTTCAATCAAAATGAATGAAATGTTTATCCAACATTTAATTTGTTGGCGCATGTGAAAGTTATAGCCACAATCTATAGTTATATTTTAACAGGATAAACAATTGTTTAGCAAAATAAACGACTTTTCTGTCAAATATAATTAAATTCACTCAATTTCACTCGCGTTCAAGTCGACTAAGTTATCTTGAACTTGAACTGTTTGTGAATTACAAGGTTAGCTAAGGCAAAAAAAAAAACCAAAATAAATTTAATGTGCTACAATTATACAACATTTTTATGAAAAAATGTTAATCTATTAATAGAAATGTGTTTCTTTGCTTCAATCGGTTAATAAATAATCTGAAAACAAATGCAAGAAAATGATTAAAACTAATTAAATTTTCAATTTTATTTCCCCATGTCAACATTAAGCGAATTCTCTTGTGAATATATTTGAATTTAGAAAATTCACAAGCAGTGAACTTAACATATTTGCCTTGACCACAACATTTTGCATTTTGGTTATTCTGATTTCATTTATAGTTTAACTCTTTCTCTACCACAAAAACATTTTATATATCTCGTATTTAGTTTTGCATTGCGAAAGGTCGCGTCTTGGTATATCTTTGCCAATGGGTTTTTTCCCCATCTTCTTTCATTTTTAGTGTATTTATGCCGTTTCACTTGTCTCTTAAAACATTTGTTAACCGCAAAAAGCGTAGACAAGTGCGATGACTGTGAAGAAGCAAAAAAACCCAAAAAAAAAAACACAAAAACTGTCTGCCACATTTATGTGATAAAGTCACAGAAAAAGATGTCAACAGATACATATATACTTTAACTACATACATATATATATTTTTATATTTTTTAATATCTGTACTTTTTAACCAAATAAATTGGCCTTAATTGCAAAGTTAAATAATTTATCTTAGCCACCAATTGAGCTAATATTTATACACATTTTAGTTTTATAATATTTGGGAGGCAATTTTATTAACATACCAATTTGCTTAGAGAGAAGTAATAAATAAATTTAAACATTTATGCAATAATATAAACAATATGTTTTTATAATTGATTGATAGTTCTATTAAAAATAATTTTTATTGTAAACAAATTGCAATAAATTTATAGATATTTCTTAGCATATAAATTGAAATTATTTGGCAAGTGTATTTCCTATACGTCATTATATATACATTTAAATAGATTTTGTCTGTGTGTGTTTTTTTTTTATATTTTGATTTATGTTCTCGCTAACTTTTGGCACGTTTTCTCTCTCACCTGTCTGGGGTACTCATTTCTATCATTACTTTAATTAATTTATCCATTTCATATACCCAGTATTTATATGATAAACTAAGTTATCTAGAATCTGGCATTTTTCAATGTTTTATAAAATGTTAATATTATATATTATCTTTTTACCATACTTTGATTAAGATTGAGAATTAGATTTCACATGAAATTAAAATTTTATCTGGATCATCGTAAAGAGGGTATCTTTAAGTCAACACAATACAATAAACAAAAGAATTTTTTGTCGGCTCTCATTTCGTGCTCTGTCCATTTGCAAGCTGTCAATAATAATAAATAAAAAATAAAAAATTATTATAATAATAATAAAGAAGATTTCAATTTATGACGGCATTTAGTCATTTTTCACGCTTCGTTTTACGCAATTTAAAATGTGCTAAACACAAGAAATGAATCTTTGCGAATTCTATGTTAATTTATAATAAAAAGATTTAATGGAAATTTTGTGGGTACAATTTGATTGAAATCTTTACACACTCTGATGAAATAAAACAATGATTGAACACAAACGATTAAGAATCAATCGGATGACTTTATTTTCACATATTACTAAAGATAAGACCAGAAGCTGTTCGTATATAATATATATGCATACATATATATATATATACATATATATATAAGGTCGTTCATTGACATGATTTAAACTGTTTGTTGAAGGTCGTCAAGATGCAAAGTAAACCAAGTATTTTTTGTTGGGTACTTTCAACAATTTTCAATTTTATAATCAGCTTGCACCTTATTTTGGTTTTGAATACTTTGCCTGTTTTTGTTGTTGGTTTCACTGTAATTAACTAAACAACCGGTTTTGGGAAATGGACAATCACAACAAAAGACGAGAGCGCTTACATAACCCAATGTGTGCAATGAGGCACACAACCAAATTATTTCACTTTTGATACCCTTTGAATCTATATATGGGTACACATTAAAGTAATGCATTTTTGATTTTATAGTATACATATATGTTTATATATATATTTAATCAGTTGAGTTTATGCTAAATAGTAAGACACTTGAAGTTAGATCGACCAAATTTTGGCACATAAATCTGTTTACAGTTACTGTTTTACATATTCACTATATATATATCATATTTTACTATAAATTTATCAAATTTCATAATTTAAATTTGTTTTAAAATTTGGTGTAGGGTATCTTGATGTCGATTTTACGACTTGATTTCACCTCAAACATTTTTCTTTCTTTACTATGGCCGGTTGGTCGTTGGGAAACGAGTTTTTGTATTGCCTTTGAGTAAGTCTTGTAGTCTTTCTCTTCCGAGTTGTTGGGTGACTCTCCTCGATTGCCCTAGGTCCAAGTCACGTGTCTTGGTCCGGCTTTTATTTTCGGTGTTTTTTTTTTTTGGTGGGTGAATCTTGTTAAGGCCGCTAAACAACTTTAGTTCCAGTTGGTGATTTAAATATTTCGGCAAAAAATATAAAACTCACACAAAAAGATGAATTTTATTTTGAGTTGGGTTAAGAAATTCGTAACTTAAATGGAGCAAGACTACTATGAAACGATTATCTTTTATTTTGCCGTAAAGAAACTTTAATAGCTAAGGCCAAAAGTTTTGGTAATTTACAAGTAAGATTTTACTCTATTTACGCAAACCATGGAAGGATGGTTTGAAACTATTGAAAAAACAAAAACGGTTTTGAAATTGGTTATCCTCATTTTTTTTAATGAGTATATCTTTGGTCGTTCGCCATTTTTTTTTCTTTTTTTTGTTTTCTTCTTCTTTTTTCCTTTTGGAAGAGGATTTGGTTGTCCACTTCTTTCATGCTTCTTGTTGTTATGAATAATTCATGGCTTATAGATCGTCTAATCGATGTCTGCTTTGGTGTCTGTTTGTGCCAGTCTCATTTCAATTCAAATCCAATGAATACTTGTATGTGTATGTAATAAATAATATTATGGACCACTCTACAAAGGGCAACGGTACAGAGGGGAAAGAGTCTATCACGTGATAAATTCATACAAAAACATACGAAAATACATGTTGGCATCTCAGTCGGTTAAATAAACTCGTTAGATTCGCAACCAACATAAAAGGTATCAAATTATAAAAAGGATATCATTATAAAATTGTCTATATATACAGCAATATATATCTATATATACATATATCTGAATCATTTGTAAACTAAACTAATTTTGCCTCTGGGTAATTGGCTTTTCACTCATCCTTCTTGGATTTCATCTATTTGATTTCATTTACCTTAGGTCATCGTGCTCCAAGGGTATAATCGTTTCGTCTAGACTTTTAGTTAGCATCTCTTATTTAGCTTAAAAATGAATTATTCATTTAAAACAAAACCAGACGCACCAGATTAAAACTTGTCACGTGCATTTAGATTGTTGACCAGATGTTTACGGAATGTGTATAGATTTATATATATATACATACATACTAGTATATATATTATTTTGTGGACACTTTCACTAAGCTCTTCTTGTTTGCTCTCGCTACTCTTAATCTCTATTAATATATATTTTTTCTCTTCTGTATCTGTGGCACCCCCAACAACAAGTATCTAACGAATAATGCAAACTTCAAGATACATTTATAAACGCTAATAAATAGCTAAGCAAACTCAACTGTCTTTGCCAACTATATACAGTGTGAACAATGATTAAAATGTGAAGCAAAAAGTGAAAAACTAATAACAAAAAAAAATAAAATTTCTTAACAACAACAAGAAAGTCTCGCCGTATTGGCTTGCCCCCAATATTTGAATTTATCATATCATAGAAACAATTAAGCTATTTAAAAAAAAATATATATATATATATACATTATATACATAATGAATGCCAGCGAGGATTGGGATCAGCTGCAGATTATGCAAAAGGAGGAGCAGCAGGAACTGGAAATGGAATTAATTGCGAGAGATGATATAAATAAGACAATTAATATTCGTACGCATCCAACTGTGGCAGAGTATTATACAAGTAAGTTTTGAAATCTAAACAGAAACAACATAAATCTATTTTAAGCAAACTGTTTAAATTTTTAAACTAATGGAAATATATATTATTTCTTTTTTTTGCAGATATGAATGCCTTTCTAACATTAGCCATATTTGTGGCAACATTGCTGACCATCCTCAACATTTCTATATATTCCACAACAGTATCTCGATTACGTCGTCATTTAAGTAAACCATTACGTACACCATCCATTGCAATGGTCAGTCTTTATCCAATTATATCATTGGCTGCCCTGGTAACCATATTAATACCCTATTCATGGTTCATCTGTCACACAGTGATGCATATTATGTTTATGATCGGTGGTCCCATATTTCGAATATTATTATTTCGTTATGTGGGATCGGAGCAAAATTATGTTAAAGAGAATTCTGGTGAAGCTGTACAAATAAATACACCACCATGTTGCTGCTGTTGTGTGTGTCTGCCCATGGTTGTGCCAACTAAAACAAAATTATGCATCTCCAGATATATGGTTTGGCAAATGCCATTCTGGCAGGGCTCCATAATGCTTGTGATGAACATTTTATACTATCGTGATCGTCAATTATATCTTCAAGTGATGATGTTCTTCATACCCTTTATCATTTCATCAATTATAATTGGAGCATGGTCATTGCAAATCACTGTAAGAATGATAACAAAACTGCATCCCGATTATCAATTGAGAAAGAAAATGTTTTGTCTACAATTGGTTGTCATGTTATGTAAATTACAATATTTAATATTATACGATCAACTTGATGGCATCAAAATGGGTGGAGAATATCCGATTAATCATACTGTTTATAAGCAAAGTGAGTAGTATATTTTATAAGTAATTAATTTTTCCATTCTTCTACATTTTGTAATATTTTCTATTTTCTATTATAAAAGCTGTCATCAATATACTGATACTTGTTGAAATGGTATTGGTTTCTATGATGGTACAGAGTGCCTATCGTGTACCGAGTCAAGTTCAAATCGACGAAATTCAAAAGGATCACCAAATCACACGCATCTGAGTGTGAGTTTTCATCTTTCTTTCTTTTTTTTTTTTTTTGTTTTTTTTTGTTTATAAATCAAAGTTATTAGCTGAAAAATTGTGATAATTGAACTAAAAAATAATAAAAATTACATAGTAAATTAAAATAAAAAATGGGTTAACTCTGCATGAGAGAGATTTTTGGTTTTTAAGAAAATTGTATATTTTATTCTCTGGACTGTTCTTTTGCAAGAGATAAGGGCACTTGGCAAAGTCAACCACAAATCATAAACAGAGAATGTGGTCAGTTTCTTTGGTTAAGGATACTATGTGAACACGCCCACCTCAAAAATGCCCATTCCGCCCGCCCTTAAGGCATGCGTGTCGCGTTTAGCTCATAATTCTTTTGGGTTGACCCCTCCCTCCCCCCAGTCTCATCATACCCCTGAGGGGGCGTTTTACATTTTTCAAACAAAATGTTTCAAGGCTTAGGCCAAAAGTGCCATAAAAATACAATAAATTTTTATACAAGTATGTACAGTACATATATATGTATATATATATATATATATTTATGTATATGTATATATATCTGGTTAGATAGCCTTTTCCTCTCCTCTTTTTTTTTATATTTTTTTTTTGTTGGTTTGGATAACTCAATTTCTGTCGCCATCCGGCCATAGGCCACACCAAAAGAAAGCTGAAGCTTAAAAACAGGAAAAACAAACGATGAAGAAGACGGAGACAAAGTAGCGGACCAGAAGCAGACCAGCAAACAACAGTGCGTTGAAATTTATGATTTATTTGAAAAGAAAGTACATTGTGCTATGCCAAAATAAATCACACTAAAGAAATGTCGAGCAGCAGCAGCAGCAGGAGGAACAGGACAAGGCAAGAAAAAAAAAAATAAGTGAGCTGAATGGCTCTACCAATGGCTGTTCCTATACGTGAGTAAGTATGTACATATGTATATATGTATGTGTGTACGGCAAAGCAGCAAAACTCAAATATGTATATAATAAGCAGTAATTGTATAAAGTTTATACCAAAGTCTGAATACTCTATGCAGAAGAAAAAGTAAATATTTTTAAGCAATTAAATTACAATTTTGTTTTGATTTAAAATAGATATTTTATTCTACATATTTAAAGCTTTATTATGAAGCTTTTTGTAACGTTAATTTTAATAAAGATTTATTTTATATATATTAGAATATTTATATATTATACCTTATATATATTTATTTTTTTATTATAGATGCCATTAATATTTTGTTTAAGTTGAGTAATAAATACTATCATTTAGTAGAACTTTAAATTGTGGTTTAATTTTAAATTATATTCATTCAAATGACAATAATTTATAATAAATAAACAAGTTAAATAAAATTTGCCAAAATTGCTAAAAAGAAAGCTAAAAGTTCTATATTTTTACACATCTCTAAAAATATTTCCCTCTGAGCTCAAAAATCCGAACTAACCAACTTGGAAGTTTAACACATTTCGATTTGTTAAACAATACTTATATATAAATACATATATAATATCACATATAATTGATATAATATTCTGGTCAAAAACTGTGCATTCAATTTGATGAGAAATTCACTTAATTCTTAGTGTATCAAAGCCGAGTGTGGTCGAGAATGAGAAAGAAATTTCGAAACTCGAACCTAAACCCCCAGACAGCGAGCTGTTATCTTATCGTTCTTTTATGATGTACACAAACGCCGCAAAACGAAGCTATAAGAGAAGCCTGTGGCAGCCACAACAACAGCACCAGAAAACCAACAAAAACAACAACAAGAGGAACCTACCATATTCCCCTTACTCTGTATCTGTCTCATTGCTGGCCATCTACTGGCAGAACTGTCGCTTTTTATGAAGACGCTTGTTTACTTCGGTCTGCCGAAGGAGTCCAACGTGGCTCGACTCTTATCCTGGGCAAAGGCAAGTAAATCAGATTAAGTACCCGCTGCTCATTTTGATGAGTTGTGAGTGCCAAGACACGATGCTGGCTTTTTTTTTTTTTGATGATGAAGAAGGAGTGAGAAAAAGAGAGAGAGAGGGAGCAATTCTGTGCGGCTTTCTGATTTGAAATTGGATTTTTGCCATGGATATATGTGCCACTTATTCGCACATACATGTGTGCAATACAAAAAAAAAAAAAAGAAGATGAAAAATAAAACAAAATTCAATTGAAATCAAAAATTTTGTTATAGTTTAAGAAATAAATTTACCAGAAAATTTCGAACAAATACACAAATCTTAAGTAAAGCCAACTAAAAGTATGTTACATATAAAATGAATTTACCAAATCATTTGCCTTAATTTTAGCTGTGTTTTTTTATTCATTTCTTTTTGTACTTTTTTTCGTCTCTTTTCTTTTTTGTTTTTTTGATTAAATCGAACTTTGCCATTTTGATTTTATCATCAATTTCATGTGGCATATTTTTAAGCTGGCATAAAAAATGTAGAAAGCTTTTAAGCGAAAGAAATTTAAAGCACAATTTTTATACGCATTTTTTTCATGCTGCCTCAGTCATGCTGGTATTTTTCTTTCATTTTGCTCTCTCTTTTCCCCTCCTTTTCATTGTCTACGCTTCTTAGCCATGTCCAAACACGTTAGTAACAAGACAGGCCAAGACAGGACTGTCACTGTCCATTAAACTGCCATTTCACAGGATTTAAGTTTGCAATTGTTAACTTTAAGTTGAGCCCAAAAAGGAGGACAAGTCAGCAGGACACTTAGATAAATGAAATAATGCGTATACGCAATGTTGTGCGACTGCTTAATTTTGTTAATCGAAATTATAACACAATATTTGTCATTCACAGACAATTTAACAAAGATTTCTTGTCGTACCATCCCTCCCTCTCATTCATTCTCTCAATCTCTCTCACTTTCTCCTACGTATTCCCAGCTCTCTTTTAGTCCGTCGGGTCTTTTTATGATTATTGACTTGACTTGTCTTTTCTTGCCTTGGATTTGCTTTCTTTTGTTTTGCTTGGCCGCATTATTTATGTCTGGCTTTTTGTTTAAGACCTCTTCTTCGTTTCCTTCACCACCCCTAAGACTTTCCTTCCTCTTTTGTATGTCCCTCCCTCTCGGTGCTAAGTAAATAAGTTTTATGACATTTTTTTGCGCCTCGTAAAAATGGCAAACGGCTTCGCCTTTCTTGATACTTGATTGATTTCAGGAAGTGTCAACGGACTGTATTTCAGTTATCAAAAGCGGAGAAAAAATAAAATAACAAGAAAAAAAAACACCACAAAGTACCTACAAGTTTTTCATGACATATCAGAGAATATCGATTTAGATTGACATATATAAATTATAAAAATAGTTCGTCTTCCTCTTGATACATCAATTATTTAAAAACGAAACTTTGCCAAAATGTTTTAAGTAAACTTGTAAGTTTATAAAATCTCCAAAAAGTTATGATTTTTATAAAATCTCTGTTAAATAAACAAAATTGAAAGTTGAAACAAAAGAAATCGATGCCGATTTAAACATTTCAAACATGATTACATATTTCATTGTATATATTTTTTTATTTATTCTCAATGTATTTGTTTATATTTTATATTGTTTTGGCTTGAAACTGTTTGAATTTCAGTTTGCCAGAAGTTAATACAACTATTAAGTGATTTCTTGTTAAATTTTTATGGCCTTTCTGATGAAAAGAGTCTAACAAATAGAAAAAAAGTCTAGACAGATAGGAAAACCAAAATTCAAATAATTTAAATGTTACATAAACATTCACGAATTTAATATACCCTTATTACAAATAAAGACTTTATATATGTTTCACAGATTTAAATCTGTATTAGAAATCAAAGAATTTTAAATGAGAAAATATTATAATGGCCAATTGAATCTTATAGAAATAAAATTTGAACTAATTTTAACAGGGATGTGGCATTAGGCTATAGGTAAAAATCACATAAAAATATAATCTTAATATATTTGATATACATATATATTTATAGAATATCTATAATACATAATTTGCATTTCATAAGCTTACCCACATTCAATTTTTAGTACCTAAATATGCCAAATAAGGCCAAAATCTCTTTCTACCAAATTTGTCAAAATTTGATGGATTCTAAAAAAGAAAAGAAAAATATAAAGAGGGAGAAAATCGATTTACTTTGAATAAGTTCCATGACAAACTTTTCGGTTGTGAAATCTTTGGTTTTATTATGTTGCTTATGAATTTCTTTTTTTTTTTTTTGTTTTCGGGGGGGAGGCAAACACGCTTTTGTATAATTTAATTAAAAACTTTTTCAACGCCAAACGTTGACTTTTCCGGCCACACACACACACACATACACACAAACACACTTAAAATCCCTGATCCGCATTCGCGATGGCGCCTTAAATTAATTAATGGGAAAAAAGTAAAACCGGCATAAGAAAATATTTGCACATGTTCGAGCATAATTAAAAGGATTAAAACCAAAATGGAACAAAACAAAAACCAGAAAGAAAAAAGAAAATATGGCTATGCCTAAACACTTTTCATTTGAATACACTCACTTATTCGAAAGGTCCTTGAAACTGTTGCATTTGACATTCGACTATCCATCGATTCTAGTTGATAGAAATGGTGAACGATCCTTAAGATACATATATATATACATATATATTGAAATTATAAACTAGATTATTGCTTCATTAACATAACATTAAAAGCATTTGCCACTCGTAAATATTTAAATATTCTCCAAAAGGTAATTCATTTATTTTATACAAAAATAGAAAATTAATAAAATGCATAAAATAAATTTAAATTTATCTCTTATATATGTATGTATGTATATCTATTTGGTGGCAATTTGTACTTCTATATTAAAACTAAGTAAATTAAGCTACAAATATTAATAAATATTTATTTATTTATAATCACATATAAGGCAATGAACTAGCCGTTATACTTATAGTTTGTACAAAGATTTTCAATAAAATTCCCATTTTCAGTTTCTCAATTTTCTTACGTTGCATAAGATCTTAATGTCCTATATCACAAGATCGTATTCGAATATTACATATATTCAGATTAAGGGAAAACAAAATACATTTGATTTGCTTTAAATGCTAATCATTTGTTTAATATTCAATATCAAAAGCTTATGCAATGATTTATATAAATGAATACCAATTCAGACAGAAAAAATCAGCTCGAAGCTTAAAAGAACATGTTTCTTAAATCAAAATTTACAGCATAGGGTATAAATTGTTCAGTTTTCATCGTTGAGAGCACTCACAGCTTGAAGAGTCAGCAGAAGACCAAATGGGCCAACGAGTCAGAGATTTGAAGAGCCAGGGATCTGAGGGTGTTTGGCCCTATGCTGAGCACTCAGTTTAACAATGGCAAACAAGTAAAACGTTACCCAAATCCGCTTAAAGAGCATTTGTATGTAATGGCAAAACCAAAAAAACAAAAAAAAAACGAAAAAAAAAATAACGGTAAAAGAATGCCAGCTTCTGGTCCTTGTCCTGGTCCTGGTACTGGTGCTGTTGCTGCATTGCTTTAGTCTTGTTTTTCTTACACCTTGCCGTGCCTCCATTTAGGGGATTTTGCATAAGTGACAAGGCAAGCAGAGGCAAGCAACATCACCATGTGTGTGAGTGCCTTGTCTAAAGCCCAGGCTAATGCAGCGTACAGACAAGGATAAGCGCCAGGATATATCATGGAGAAGGGATAGAGGTGGAGCGGGGCAGCAGGACATAAGGCTACCGTAACACGAAATGCCTGTCAAATGCTCCCCTCGACAAAGAAGGTCGTAGTCCGCTGCATTAAAGTCGCCGCATCAGCTAAAACTAATTCAATTCGATTGAAATCTTTTATATAACTGGTTTGATGCAAATATTATTCTTTTGGCTAAAAGTTTATATTAATAAAAGTCATTCTTAACTAGATAATAATTAGCTTAATAATTAGCTTAAAGCAAACTTTGGTAACTTTACATAATATAAACCCATTTTACAAAGGTTCGCCCAATTGTCAATGTTTTCTATAGTAGATATATATATCTTGAATGATTCATTCAGCTATTAAGTTGTAATTACTTTGGCATTCAAATTGAATCTTCGAATTAAATGAATATATTATATAGAAAGAATATATCCAAAAATATTCAATTCTCTGATGGCTATAAATAGTTTTTCGCAATAAGAATTAGACGTAATTCTAATCCTTAATCTTCTTACAATTTATTTATATATGTTTTCTATACGAATAAATATATATGTATGTATGCATGTATGTATGTACATATGTATGTACTTTACTCATTGTATATCTTTGCCATGGTCCATATGTGTTCTGCTCCATAAGGTTGTTGGCCCGCCGCCTCATCGTTTGGTATTGTAATAAATTGCTTTTGTGAAATTAAATTGATTAGCTTTGATCAGCTGTGCACAGCAAAGGCGAACGTAAAGGGAGTGGGTAACGGAAAGGAGCGCGATTTGAGGGTTAAGCAACACCTCGTCAATGGCTTTAGCCATGGCCGTTTGCCGTTGCCGTTGTCGTTGCTGTTGCTGTTGCTGTTACTGGTTTTTCGTTTTGGTTCTGGCCAATTGCCTTCCTTCTATTTATTTATTCCTTGTATGTGTGTTTGGCCCAGTCCGTTGACTGATTGTTTATTAGTCTGTCTGCCTGATTTGTTACACCGCTGTGGTCAGGCAATTTCATTGCTTTGCTTTGGGTGTGGCCAATTTTGTTAATAGTATAAGTAATCGTCGGTTCAATACAGAGGCAAGCTTCATTCTATTAAATTCCAAAATGTATCGTCCCAATGTCAATGCACTCCATTTTATGATGATGGCCATTTTCTCATTTTCAGTTTTCCATATGAAGTTTTCTTTGGTGGGTGAGAAGCTTAAAGTTTTCATTCTTTGTTATTGGTGTTGTTAAATTAAACAATACATTTAAAATATATAGAAAAGCTGTAGAATATTGTTCTTAACTAATCGGTGGTATATAATGTTTGATATAATATATGAATATATATATAAGTATAGGACAGAGAGGAAAAAAGATTATTTAGTTGAACAATGGACCAAAGTTTTCTTCTTCCTTTTAAGTGATCTACAATGATTTCACAGTAAGTAAAGTAAATATCCAGACTAAACACCATTTATATCACTTTTTTTTAAAGAAGCAAATTTAATGATTTTAACACTTAATAATTTGAAATTCAATTTATTTCTTTATTCATAATTTTATATGGTAAAAGATTAACTCCTTATTATTATAAAAAAAGGAAAAAATTATTTGATACATAATCTGAGATATATTTTTACATATATGTGACCACTATCATCTGAATTTCTTTTTACTTTAATTTGATCTTAGATAATTATAATAGTCACAATAGTCGTCTATTAGTAGGGATACAAAATTGAGATCATCAATCATTCATTACGGATTTATATCCTTTTGTGACTATATCCCTTTTTTCTTTTTTTTGTTGCCTGTGTATAGAGTATAAGTATACATACTTTGGTAAAATTTGTTTATCCAAAAGAATTGCAACAATTTTGCAAGCGAATGAAGACCCATTGAATTTCATGTTACCACAAAACTTTGGTTTTGTTGGTTTTGGACTACAACGACACAATTGCCACTTGAAGTACACAACATGGCCATAAAATTTTTAAACACTTCAACCGCACTCACATACATAGAAAGTGGAAGGGTTGGCGGGGTTTCGGCAGGAGTATGTTAGTGGGAATGAGATAGATATACATAGATAGAGAAAGAAGAGAATGGGTGTGAGAAGTATTATAAGTGAAAGAGAGGGAAATGCCATTAAAGCACTTGAAGCTTGTGGCGCGTGTGCTTCAGAGATCAGCATCATTAACACTATTTTCCCTAGGCGGTGCTTCAAAATGATGACTGGGGGGACACTGATATCTGTAACAAGGGGGTGGGGCAGAGAGTTGGGGGGATGTCGACGACGACGACGATGATGATGATGACGACACTGACAACTGGCAGCGAGTTGAGTTGAGTTTAGTTTAGTTTGCCACAATCATTACGAACACTTAAGAAAAAAAAAAAAACCTCGTCCTGCTGACAGAGCTGTGTGTCTGACATGGCAATGGGACTTTGGGAGAAGCACTCCAACAAAAAAAAAAAATATATATATATATAATGCGTTAGTAGCAAGGAGACTGAGACGAGGACATTGCCATCTACGCGATGGGGGTAGGACATCAAGTAGTTTGCCTGCCAGTGAAGTCAAATAGAAATCCATTTAATTTTCAAATAGTAAAATGTTTGTTCACGCATACAAACGCATACACACACACACACACACACACACACCATGTGTAAGTGCAAATATGTTTCTACATATATATGTTTAAATATTAGATAAAACTGAGAGAAATATCCCTAATAGACGATGCAAGAATTGTCAAAGTTAATTCTTTTGAAATAAATTCACCCAGGTAGGATAAAGCTTACCTCATCGTTTTACAAAGTCAGAATTAATTTACATATATTTACGTAATTTTCTTTGAATTTTAGACTAATGTGAAATGCTAGATTTTAATAACATTCTAATTTAGATTAATATACAATACACAATTTTTAAAACTAAATTTTTAAATGATCTTGACTACATTCTTAGCTTTGGCAATCGACATAACTTTATTTTATATACATATGTACATATTAATGTTTTTTATATATTTATATTAAAATTAAATGTTGCAGATCTAATAAAACATAAACACATTCTATCTAAACTCAATGGATACCGTCACAACTAAAATTAATCCAAATTCAACTTTATATATGTATTTACCTTCTGTAATCGAATATTGACTATCGACTATAATGACTGCAATTAAATGGATAATATCTTGATTGAGAAACTGGTAAAGGTAAGTTTCAATCCATTTCTTACTTTTAAATATTTTCCATCTAATGGGGTTAATAATATTTTTTATGTTTTTATAATATAATATTTTTTTGCAATTTATTCAACATGATTTATTAAAGTTGATTTCGCTTAATAAATGTTTCAACATCTTTAAATATATTAAAAAAATATATTAGATCTATAGATAGATTAGAAATTTAAAATATATTCAGATTAGTTTTGTTTAGTTTTATCTATTTAATAATTTATGTTGAATCATTTTGATACATTGTTACTTTAAATGCGTTCATCATACTTAATTTATATAACAATTTAAGTCAATTGCAGAATTGTGTGAAATGCCTTAAATCTGCATTAATTATGCACTATTAATTTGCATGTCGAATCGCAGTAGCCTTGTGATTGGTTAAATGACAACATAAGTTGAATTTTCCAACTGCAAATTCAAATCGAATCTTAAATTTCGTTTGCCTTTGTAGCCCGTTAACCGGGGTCTATTTTGTGAATTATAGTACGTGTATTGATGTGCTCATTTTGCATAATTGAGTGTTAATGAGAAAGCCAATGTGTGGATAAGGGGCGGAAGATTGGATAGGTGAAGTCCGGGTGCTGCATTCTCGTTGCTGAAATTGCGGTAATGTAGATACCATACAGATATGAGAGCCGGGCGGTCTCGTTTGCTCACATGGCGTATGTGTAATGTTTTGTGAGGTTTTAAGCAGCACTAATTACATGCCAAACTTGGGCCACACGTTGAATGAATGAAGGTAGGTAGAATTATTTAGGTAAAGGGGTTAAACAACGCAAGGGGACTGCGTGTCATATTCATGAATACAGAGCACATTAGCAAACAAGTTGGCGAATGGCCACTGACATAGAAAGCAAATCCTAATGTCAAATGAAATCAGATTAAAACTAGACTACAAAATAATTTTAAATGAGATTTAATAATATATATATCAATATATATATCAATGGTTAAAATAGCAAAACTATTTTTTATGTTATTGACTTAGATATCATCTTTAAAAGGCTACTATTACTATTATAGTAAGCCAGATTATCAATAAAATAATGAACAGATTTGATATATAAAAAATATAATATATATTTTATATATAAATTTAAATGATAGTTAACATTAATATGTTAAATGGTAGTTTTTTAATACATTTCTTTAATCATGTATATATATCTTATAGATCAGTATAAAATATATCCTACAATATATATCCAATTTTTTTATCATATCATTTTGGCCAGTGTAAACAGGTTAAAAAGTCAAAGAACTTCCAGTATCCGGTTTGTCGCTTATAATGAAACTACTTTATCCGGTTGAAGTTCAAATGTTATCGTTATAATAATTTCCCATTTCTGGTTGTTTAGTGCAATTTGAGTTCACCAAAGTAAACACAAACAGATGACAAATGGTATGAATGTGTGTATGGGTGTGGATTTGGTATGTTGTTGGGCGTTAGTGTACGTGTGTGTGTGTGTGTGTGTGTGTGTGCGTATAAATTCCTTACAATTCCCTTTTTTCACCCAATAACACAGCACGCCCAATCTCAATCCCAATTCCATTCCACAACTCCTCCACGCCTCCATCATCTTAGTCCTAAAGGTCAAAATTGTGATAATGGTGTTGTTGTTGTTGTTGTTGTTGTTGTTGGCAAGGCAAGGAAAGAAAGTGGAGAAGGCAGTGTTTCCTTTTCCTTTCTTTTTTTTCGTTTTTTTTTTTTTTTGGTTTTAGTGCGCCTTTGGTGTCAATGTTGGTCTATAGTAAAGGAGGGGCGTGGCGCACACGCATTTCGTACGTGTCGGCCTGATTGCACATAAATTTTTCGTATGTGCTCGCCTAGAGTTTTGGTAACCAAAGGAAGAAAAAAGGACGCTTTTCTTCGCGTTGTCCCATTCAATAGGATAAACACACACACACACACATACACAGAGAGAGAGAGAGAGAGAGAGAAAGGAAAGCAAAATGGATATAGAATGGAAATGGTAGCAGGAGATGTTAATACAACGCATTTTGTTTACAACTTTTCACTTTCTGATTTTTTGGCTTTCAGTCTTTATTTGCTTTTCAGCTTGACGTTGAAAATTTTGTCGTCGCACGTTTTGCCATTTGCGATTGCGACTCGTCATTTGTTTATTTATTTGTTCGCTTACGTTGTATGTGTTGGCATTTATTTGTTAAGTTATTTGGTTATTCATTTGACAACCTTTTTCTTTTAGTATTTGTTGCTTCTTTTCACTCCTTTACAAAAATGGCTTATAATAGGCATTGAAAGCCAGATGTGGCCTATATAATAATACCACAGTTTCGACTGCCACTGTTAGTTACGTGCTAACTTTGCTCTGATGAGGAGCTTTAATGGCAATTAGTTTTCAACATAAATTTGAAAATTTCACACCATTTATGTCACTATTTTTGCATAGGCCATCGATTCTAATACTAATTCCAAATGATTTATTATGACACAAAAATTTAATTACGTGGCAACGAGACCTTCAAACCATACATCAAGAGAATGTTCATTGCAATTAATTTATGCCAAACGGAATGGAAAGTAATTGCAACCAAAATTGACATGACCGCAAAATGTGTGTGGTGATAAGGTGAAGGGGGGGGGGGGGGATTAAAGTGAAGCAAATAGAGGAAAGCATAGAGGCTAAAACATGAAGAGCATCTCTAACCAGGTTCTGGTACCGTTTCTACATTTTCAACTGGGCGCATGTTAAGCAGGCAATGCATCAATATTGAAATAGAGTCAGCTGGGTCATAGCCATTAGAGTGCTGTTTGAGGCACGTGCTTTAGCACAAGGATAGCTGGATGACTGGATGAATGGAGGATGGCTGGATGGTAGCCCGGATCACATGCCAAGTTCATGTGCATGTGCATTCCTGCCAGTCTCACATCAATGTCCTAAGCTAAGTTGAATTACAAATGAGCCCAACTTGTATATACTATGTAGTTGTAGACTATTTTTCTCTCTCTCTCTCTTTCTTTCCCTCTCTTTGTCTATATTCTTGACATCCCATCACGAGCGAAAAGCTTCTGAGGTTTATCATTGTTTGGCTACTAACAGATATCCATAGAATAGAAGACAGCAGATAGAGTTCTGTCTTAATGGGAAACTTCTTGATACAACTACTGACAGTGCACAACTTAAACTTACACGTACACCCACACACACACACACACACACAGAGACAACGCACACAGTCAAACTATGAAAACATTTGAAAGTGAGTTCAAGCAAAAGTTTTGTCACAACTTTTGTCTGGCTTTGTTTTGCCTTTTATCAACATTCAGCAGACAAGTCAGGTAAATATGCATAATTAATAATTTTAAAATATCATCAACGTTGCAATGTTTCATTTTTTTTATTCATCGCAGTTACCCCATACCTCACACATACGCACACAACCATGATATAACGCCTCAATGTATGCTATGCAATTCTTTTGTCCGCTTAAATTGTGTCTTTTGTTCGTGCTTTTTAAGTATGGCAATCAATCTGAGTGAATGTTTTAAACCTATCAACTCCCTTCCCAATAATATTTTCAACTAAATTTCACTATTTATTTCTTTTCATTAAAATGTATATTAAGTTTTACAGATAATTCTGTAATCTGAATTTAAATCAATTTTAAGCGATTTGTGTTTATAAAAGAGGAATGTCTATAGATTAAAGAAAAATATTATTTCAAATTTTATTTTACTTTTATTTAGTTAAAATTGTGAAAAATGTGAAAAACATATACATATAGAGTTTATTTTCAAGCAGTTTATTTGAGAATTCATTTTCGAGAACAATTTGTCATCAGACATTAAAAAAATATATACATATGTACATACATATATGTATGTGTGTACATATATATATATAAACATATATATGTATGTATTGTCAACTGACAACAATGCCGTTGTCCGTGCCCCATATGGTAAGTGCTCTTTGACCACGCCTCCGCCCACGCCACAGCATCAGACCAGCCCGCATTTCCGTCTCTCACAATTTTTCAATAAAACAAAAAAAAAAAAAGAACGAAAGAAAGCATGAAAAATACGAGCAGGAACAGAAATTTGCATATTTATTTGAGTTGCCTTCAGTTCAACGTTCAACGCGTAACTCAAGACGGAAAAACCAAATTAAAAAGTAATTTGAAAACCTTTAAACGCAAACGCAAGTAAATTATGCAAACATTATGGTTGCTCCCCCTTCAACCAAAAAAAAAAAAAATAAAATAAAATAAAAAAAAGGACAACTGGGTCTGGGCCCCAGGACGCGAAGCTGCTGAGATGTTGAGAAGAACAAAAAAAAAAAAGAACGGGAAAAAAAGAACTTAGTCAAGGTCATATGCGATGGTTGCCATGGTTCATTTCGTCCTGTCTCTGTGCCCTGTGTCACCTACCCTTACCAGGTCCCTTTACCTAAATGCCATTTTATGAGAATTTAACAATTTCTTCTTTTTTTTGTCTTTTTTTTTTTTGTAATTTTCTCTTTTTTTTGCGTTTTATAGGGTCCTGCGCTTTTTTTTGTTTGTTTACTTTGAACTGAAGGTGGAGACGCAGACGCCTACAAATGACACTAATAATTTCCATTTAAATGGAGCCATGAATAAAAAGCAAGTGTAAGTATTTGTTTTTTCATCGTTTGGTTATTTGATAAAAAGTAAAATGAATTTCATATTGTTTTCTCTTTGCATGTCTAGCTGGGTGGACTTGACAGTTCGCTGGACCAAAAGAACGGACCAGACCAGACAAAAGAAAAGAAGAAAACTTTTACACAATGAAAAAAATAATAAAGACTATGTCTGTCTTTGAGAAGTCCTGTACCAATTGTGTCCGGGTAAGTATAAATGCCATTTCTATATTTATTATAGAGTTATATAAATTTTCAATCAGCCTCACCGTTGCTTGAGTTTTGTCTTCGTTTCAAATTGTTTAGATAAGCTATAAAAGAGATATATCATAGCCAAATATGATATATACATAGCTAAATGGTTATCAAAATCAAAAGTTTTACCAAACAATTTATTGCTCTTTTTCAAGCTTGATCTTCTATTGTTTGAAATAACTTGGATTTTGTTGCAGAAAGTTTATTTTTTTTGGCAACGTGTTATATATCTCAAAAATATTCATTTCCATTCCAACAAGCTTAAATATGAAATATAATAGGTATTTCAATTACATGTTATGCGTATATATATATATATATATATATATATATATATATATATATATATAATTAATTTACTTAAATATTTCTATATATTTAAAAAAAACTACCATATTTAGGACTAAAATCTTTATATTCTCTTGGATACACTATGTGCCATATAATCATTTTATTATATACATATATACATACATATATATGTATATAGATAGGACAAATCTAAAAAGTATTTTTCAATAACTAAAAATGTATACAAATTGTTATTTTTACCTAATGAAAAATGATAAATTTATAATGAAATAAATGTCAAATAATGTTTGACATTAATTTCGTTTTTTTTTTTTCGAAAATTAGTAGCAATAAATTTTAGTTGGCCATATTCGATTTTTGGCATAATGTCATACAAAATTGATTGCTTTCGGCTAGTATTGAGATATTAAAAATGCAAATGCAGATCAAAAGGCATCATTCACTATCGAACGATAACCAACGAATTCCCTCAAGGCATTTTTTGGCTAAGTGAAAACAGCAAAAAGCACACACAAACACACACACACACAGAGTCAGATGTCAATGTTGTGTTCTTTAGATATGCAATCAGAGAGGAGCAACCATCAGGTATAAAGGTATATAATATATATATGCATGTGTGTGTGTGTGTGTGTGTGTGGATAGATATATGTATGTATGTAGGTAGTTAGATTGGTACTAACAACAACCAAACGCCAGGGGCCTAACATGTTCTAGAAAATACACACACACTCACACACACACACACATCAAGATGGAGCTGATGCCGACAGAGAAAGCAGCAAAACCAAAATGTGTCAACATGTCGAGGTCTAAGCAAGGTGTCGAGACATACATAGCTTAGATTCACTCCTTCGGCCCCCCGCACCCGCAATTCTAACCCCAACACCACGCAAAATTTAAATATGCAACTAAATTTGCTGGCGTAACATGACAGAACCTTCACTAACTATTAACACGTTATGACACCAAAGAAACTGAACGACGAAGAGAGACAGAGACAGAGACAAAAACAGAGTGGGGAAAAGGATGGATGGATGGATGGATGGAGGTCGAAGTGAAGGTGATGGTAGATGAGATAAAACAAGTGACTGTGCATTCCATAGAATTGACAACTAAATGTCAATTTATTTTACATCAAACCAGAGACAAGACATCAGGCTAGTTGCCACAACCTTTGGCATTCTTGAATACAAGTTTCCTTACCACACACAGACACATAGATAAATAGAAAGAGGCAAAGACACACACACACACACACACACACACGCACAGATACATGCATACATTCAAGTTTTGACTTTCAATTTTGCAAATGAGCTGACGGAGACATGTGCAGAAAACTTTTTGTGATAAGAAAGTTCAGGTGTGTGTGTGTTGTTTACAAGTTAACTGATTTATGTTCGTGATTTAGAGAAAACTTTACATTTAACACGTTTGAACAACATACACACACGCACACACACACTTGACACAAACGATGTGTTTGCAAAAGAAAATCAACAATTTTCCGTGGTTTGTTTTGATTTTAACCAATCAGCTATTCTTCACATTTATTAACACAAAGATTTATACTCTTGACAAAAATAAATGAAATCTTAATTAACACTTTGTTTGTGAACTTTTTTAAAAGTATGAATTGAATAAATTTTGTATAAACCTTCTGTACGTTATTAAGTATACTTTTAAAAATATTCTGTAATTTTGTCATACAGAAATATTTAAAAACCAGCCGGGGACAGAGCTTGCCTCAGAATGTTTAAAATAAAAATAATTTGCAGTCGGAAATTCTTTGAAATTGAAAACAATTTGAATTTAGTCAAACTATCATCAAAAACTCTCTACAACGTTTTTAGATTATAATTTTTGTCATTTACAGGGTAAACTAACAATTTTGCCATTTTGTGGGTGGAAAATCCCCTTAATTGAAAAATTTGGCATTGGTAGGGGAAGGAATTTTATATGTAGAAAATGAGTATAAAGTTTAAAACGAATTCCTCAAGTAGTTTTAAAATAACAGTAAACTTTAAAGATAAATGTTTTGAGAAAAACGTTTTTAAAAAATTTTTAAGCTCTCCCTACGAGTAAAATAAAGTAAAGCTTTCCGAATGACAAAAGTACAAATAAGTAATTGGACAATAACTTTAAGAATTTTACACAAATCGGCTCAAAATTTTGGAAATGTATTATTAAATTGTTTAAGAACAAGATAAGATGAAAAAATATTCTATCTTTTGTCACGCTTTCTCAACCGATTGACTTGACTAGATATTTACAGAAATGTATAGTAATTTATAAAAATGTATAAACATTTTTAATAATATAGTAAAAAAAAAACCAAAAAATAGTTATTTTAATAACTGCAACCGGTAACTGATTTTATTTTGAATATATTTATAATCATTCTTAATAATATTAATTTTATAATCATTCGATTTTATTCAATTCGTGAACTGCAAAAAAAATCTTTATATATAATTTTATAATTAAGTTGTGCATTTAAATAAACACTTTAACAACGTGTCTTGTCTCACTTTCTGGTTAACAATTTGTATATATCGTGTTGTTAATTTTGTTTCGTGTAAATGTGTTTAGAAATTTTCCGAGACTTGCAACTTGATTAGTGCAACCAGATGGCAAGTAAATCCAATTAAAAGGATGCCAATTAGTCTTGTTTTATATACATATACATTTTTCCTTCATCAACTTAATAGACAGCTTGCAGCATCGTGTTTCATATTTTGTAAAGGTTGTCTTTTAATTCAATTATGAAAAGACTGCAAGTTTGTTGCTTTAACCCTTTAAGGCCTGCTTTGACTGCTTTTGCTGTTTCTAGTGGTTCTAGCATTTTAGCACCTAACTGAAGTATTTTGGCCCAGACTTAGGCTAATGTATATGTGTATGTATGTGTGTATGTGCATGTGTGTGCTGTGTTTAACATAAAAGCAAAAGCGATGCCACCTTAACCTCTCTAAACCATTAGACAGCATCAAAGTGCAGGCATATAGAGCACTTAGCATAATCGAGATGTACGAAAACTGGTCGAAAAAACTCAAATTAAAAGCTTTTCCCAACAAAAAGCTTTCACTCTCATACTCTCTCTCTCTCTCTCTCTCTATCTATCTCTTCTGCTTTCTCCCTCTCTTTCACTAGTTTTGGATATGCAACAGGCCGTCGAAATGTTACTGGTCGTTGAGTTTTGAAAAATGTGTTTTGATTTTCATCCATAAAGTAAGTTGGTAAGAAAAACAAAAACAAAAAAAAGAAAAAGAAATAAATAAAAAAAGAAAAGACCAAAGAAAATGAAACAAAACGTTTGCTGTTTTCCCCCTTGTTTCTAATGCTGATATAGTGCTAAAGAGAAACTGAAATTAACTTTAATGCGACAACAATTCAAACAGAACGAAAATTTACGATAATTGCTACAATTACATTTTGCAAATGATGCTGCAAACAACAAGAAATGGGAGACAAAAAAGTAGACAAATAGTTTATTCCAACCCCACCCCTCCCCCTTCCGCCATCCTAACCATTTCTGCCCCTTCGTTTTCTATCCCTCTCTCTATGGCTTGCCGCCTAGTTGTCTCATAAAAGCAAATTGAAGCCATTGACTTGAGCAAATCCTGTCGCTTGCCATTACATTCTTAGTTGAGAAGAAGAATGTGCTGCTTCTTCTTTTCTATCTTTTCTACCTCTCTCCATCTCTCACTTTTCTATCTATATTCTTGGGTTGTTTTCAAGGTTCGTTTCTATTATAAATTTCAATTTGTTAAATGTGTAACGTACTTTGGGGAGTTGAGGAAAACTTGACGATTCTTTACAGAAGCTCGTAATCAGTGTCAGAGTCATTACCTTGTTTTTCTTTTTTCTCTCTTTCTTTCTCTCTCTCTCTCTCTCTATCTTTCTCTTTTGAAAGTGAACGTGAATGTGAATATGAATATATTAGTAAATGTGTCCTTCAAACTAATTAGATTTGTATGAGAAAATTATACACTAGAAGATAAGTATTTATATATGTATTTAATTATAAAAAGCAAGAAAAAGAAAACGTTTTAAATTTTATGAATTTGCTCTGCCGATTTCCTAAAGGCCTAGAAACATAATTTAATATTATTTCGTATTTAAATGGCATAATCTATTCAATTTTCACAATTCATCTTAGATTGATTAATTTTTCTTCTTTTTCTTTTATTTTCTGTGAATAAAATTGGAATTTTATATGATTTGCAAACATTATCAGAGTCCAACTGATGGCTAAATCTCAGGCACGAAATTTATCTAAATCAAATGCGATTACAGGATATTTGCATTTTTACCTCATAGCATTGAGATTTGCTATAACGTGTTATGCTTATCATTATCATCATATTCATTATAATGCTCATCAATGATGGTAAATTCAATTAGCGTTCTCTAACACAAAATCCAGGCTTACACTATTCTCTCCCTCTCACCTCTCTCTCTCTCTCTGTCATCGTGTCAGATATGCAGAGAAATATGTATAATTCAACTCATGCGTGTCAATTTTATTGCTCATACGCCATGTTGCCGTCGTTGTTGTTGTTGCTGTTGCTGCTGTTGGGAAAAAATGCAAAAATACTGGCATATTTATAATGAATATTCAATTTGGCACATTGACTTGGCGCTAATTGATAAACATGAGTGAATCCATTATAATTATAATCATCATTATATTAATTTGGATAATATTGTCGGTACCGAAAATAAAATCAAAGTATTTTTCAAATGTCCAAAAATTTAAGTGTTGATATTTCTTTTAAAAAATAAATGGCAATGAGAATTAATTACGAAACCCCAAAAATGCCACGAAAATGAAATTGTTTTATTTCTCATTCTCTATCTCATTTTCACACACATTGTATCTCTGTCTGCCCCTTCTCTCTCAGTTTGTTATATAGATTTTTGCTTATTTTGTTGTATTTTTATTTGCGGTTTTGTTCTGCAAATTGTCAAACCACAGCAATTTATCAGCAATCCCGACAATTGCATTATTAATGGCAAGCGCTTAGAGACCACACATGCTGTGTGTGTGTGTGTGTGTGTGTGTGTATGTGTGGACATGAGGACAATGTAGTTTCTGGTCCCTGGTCCTTTCCTAGAACTGGTAACCGGTACGTTGTCCTGGTGGTGCTTTAAGGGCTTAACAGTCGTTGCTCAGCATGCATGCTCTAAGGAGTCGCAAAAGGGACAATGGCCGAACAGTAAGAGGAAATGGCTGGTCAATGTGACGCCCCAACAATAAACCAATTTAAAGAAACCTTATGTAAACAGTTTTATAATAGATTAAATATGTATGCATGTTCTCTTCGTTTCCTGTGTGTGTATGTGTGTGCGTGTATGTGAAAAGATAGAGAAATTACAAGGATAAATAAAAAGGACCAAAAGAGACAGTGGTAAGGCAACTGTCATACTTGCTAAATAACATCTTACAATTTAACAATTTCATTTTACAATTTAGCTTAGCCCAGTAAAAAATGAAGAAGAGATAAGAATGAAAACAAAAGGATAATTGAATATATACATTTTTTAATGTAACAAATTTTTCATCTCATATTAGAGAAAAGAAATGAGAAAATATATACATAAAAAATATATTAAATAGTTTTTATTCTATGGCGAATATGTCATTGACAGCTACATAGGTAAAAATTCATGAAGCTTCATTTGAAATTTACATTTTACACATTGTCAAAAGAGAAAAGAAATTATCTCTTGTATTGCAACACACACACACACACTTTGAAATACAATTTTTGTTATGTCCTTTACCAAATAGTCGTCTCAAATTTTAATTTACCGCAGAGTGAAACTTACCTGTATTCCTTTTGTTCAATTTTATGAACCACCAAACCTAATCTGTTACCATGGTAAGCCCACACACAGACACACAAAGATATTACATACCATATGCATGTATGTATTTGGTATTGTAGGCGGAATCAGTGGGCGGAAAATGTTCAATGTACTACTACTAACTACAAGGGAAAATGTTAGCAAATGCCATTTGTTTGTCATGCAAGAGGAACAGCAAAAATGGTTAGAAATGAGCCTTTTGCTCTTCTGCTTAGGCGTATGCCATCGCCATCATCATCATCATCATTATCATCATCATCTTCATCGCCATCGTCAATCGTATGCATCCCAGTTAAATGGGGAATGAGCTAGCATCATTGTACAAATATACCAATAGACTGCAGCTGGGTTTACCATTTTGTACTTGAATATCCTTCAGACCCGCATCCCACATGGATGCTTCTGACGAAATAAACTGCTCTACAATTTCGTCTGTGGTTAGTGGTCAGTGCTGGTGCTTCTATTCCTTCTTCTTTTGCTAAAATTGGCTGCCATTGTCAACGGAATTGTAGCCTAGGCGCCACCAACCACATAACCACCCAAACACACACACACACACACACACACACACACACATACACACACGTACACACCCGCACACACATTTACTTATACAGACACAAACAGCTAGTCGTTTGTCAGAGTTGGGGGTTTGGTTTGGTCAGAATTTGCATGCGCTACACACACATAAACCCAATAAGTATATTAACAAATTTGTCAAATTACGAAAGGCAAAGCATTAAAAGATTATTTAAAAATTTTATATAAATTAACTTTTAACACTTTTAACCATTTAAGACATTTGACTTATTTAAACTAAAAATATATATTTAAAAATACAATATTTTTAGTAATACAAATTAAAAAGAAAAGAAAAATTTAACAACTTTTTGATTTCGATTATTGATACAATAGTAAACCGATCAACTTTGTGAAAACTTTAATATGCCTCAAGTCTTGATAAATTTGTTGAGTAAAAGCAAAACTATACTTTGCCGAGCTCTGGTCAGAGACTGAAAAGCACTTAAGTTGCTTGCAGAGTTGCCTCGCTGTCTCTGTCTCTTTTCCTCGTTCTCTTCTCTCTCGCTCTCTCTGTCTCTCTCTCTCTCTCTGTTTTGATTGTTATTCCAATTTCTAAAAGATTTGCCACAAGTGGCCAACACGCTGGCTACAACAATTTCCACTTAACTTGATGAATTTTAAGTCAGGGTAAAATTTCTGTCTAATTATTTTTTACTCTTGCCTCAACAGAAAATTTATGCCTTAAGCTTTTTTGATATTTGCATAAAATTTGCATACAAAATTTGCGACCAAATTTTTTATACCCCTGCAAATAAAGGGTATATTATTTTGGACAGAAGTTTAAAGAATATACATACATATATCCGACTATATAGAGTATATATAATGTTCGTCTTCCGTCTGTCTGAATCAAAGCAATGTCCCTTTACTAATGGCAATTTACATATATCTCCAAATCGTCCTGATCATAAAACGGTCAAATATTGAGTTTTGAGGGAATCACTTAATTGTTATTATATTTTATATTTAAATACTTCCATTAGATGTATAAGAATCGAGTCACTATATCATATAGCTGCCACAGATCGATCCAAAAATGGTTTTGGTATGTATCAAATTTACGTATTTTTCTTTGATATTTATTTATTGGGATTCTGCTTAAATTCAATAAATTGCCTATTAAAATCGTATAATTAAATTGACATTTAAATCTGGGGAAAACTAATTTAAGACTCGATTTTTGTTCAAATTTTTTTTAAAAGAGAGTGTTAGAAATATTTTGACAAATATTAAAATGGCTTGCTATCAAAATATTTATGACCGAAAAATGGAGGACAAAAACAAGTTTGACAGAATTCAGTTTGGTGTGATCTCAAAATACTTTTGTTCGAAAAAAGGGACAAAAGGATTTTGGTAAAAATTAAACTTATATTCTGTCAAAATACTTTCAGCCGAAAGGAAGACTACATAATTTTGGCAAATTAATATTATAATAAAATTTTATATTATTATAAAATTTTTTCAAATTTCCCAATTTGTTGATGAATTGTTTTTTTTTTTACCCTTAAATCGGTTGACTATATCATAAAGCTGTCATTTAAACATCTAACAACATTGCTTGGCCATAATCAAGTTCTTGTATTTAACGGTATGAATTACCTCTGCCTTCTAATATATTGTTGATACACTTTACAAGGATATACAAAGTTCGGCATGACTGTTTTTGTAACTTGTCGATATAAGGAAATGTTTTGCCTTACCGTAAAAATCAAATACTCCACTCTTTGGTCTCTAAAAATATATTCTTAAATGCTTTAAATGGAGCGCTCAGCTTATGAGTAAATTTTTGAATACTTTATTTCATATATTGCAAGGACAAAGCTGTAAAATGATTTTAAATTTTCTTGTTGAAAATATTACGTGTTTATCTATAGGCCCCAAAGGTTGACTTTTCGATGCGTTGGGCATAATAAATGTGGGCTCGTAATGAAATTATGTCTAGGCAAATGCCGGGCACAGTAAGTAAAATATTATGCAAATCACGCATACGCCGCGTGTGCATATCAATTTGACAATTTCTTTTCTTTTCTCTGCCTTTTGTTCCGAACATCTGTCGATGCTGAATTTCTTGTGTGTGCGTTGATATATCAATGAATATTGTTTTCCGTAATTATGCAATTGTGCTACAGGCAAATCAATTAAAACTGAAGGATTTCGATGCCGAGTTGCCTTAAGTAGATGAGACTCAATAGTGACAAGCTCTTACACGCACTTTCGCTCGTTCGCTCGTTCGTTTATCCGCTCGTTTGCTTTATCTTCATTTCCTTCATTTTGCGGTGATAAAATCTTTGCATTTGGCAAACAAACACAATTGTGATTGGTTTTGGTTTGATGGCTGGATGAATGAATGAATGGCAGAAGGCGAAGGATGATATTGTGTAGGGTCGCTTGTCTGTGTGTGTGTGTGTGTGTGTGTGTGTGTGTGAGGAGAGGGAGGATGTAATGTGCGAAGGGTAGATAATGTCGCGTTTAACGAATGCATTGTTTGCCTGGATTTTGCAGGTGCCAACTGTATTAATGTTGATGCTGCAGTCGTTTCAAGTGATTTCCTTTTCAAGCGGCAACATTTTCCCATACCAATGAGTAAAACGGGAGGGGAAATGCCAAGGGATAAGTTAAGGTGGAATGGTTTTAGCGTGAGAAAGAGACAGACAGACGTCGACCAGCTTACACGCAATGCGCATTTTAAGTGGATTTTCCACACAAACACACACAGACAGAGACACACACATTTTCCGTAATGGAGAGTGAAGAGAGCAAAAGCATAAAAACTTGTCGACGTATTGTATGGAAAAAGAAAAAACAAAAAAGATATCAGCAGCTATCATAATATAAATAAATACTTTACGCAATAACTAAATATCTACTTTTATTTTAAACATTTCAAACTAACATATATCAAACCTTAAATAATAACTAAATTGAAATATGAATCAAAATCATAAACGGAATTCCAATCAGTAACAGTATCACAATCACAGCAATCAGTCTCTCAAGCGGGTAACCCATTTTCACTGATTTTCCTTCTTTTATGCAGATATATTTCTTTATATGTATATATGTATATATATGTATGTATGTATATGCATAAATAAATTTATATATTTGTGCATGTGAGTGTGTAACCCAACCATTTCCGTATGCTTTTCCGACCCTTTGCCTAGAGAGGCAGAAATTTACAACATTTTTCAATGGTTTTCTGTTGCTCGGTGGCATCGTTGACTTTGCCTCAATTAATTTACGCTTTATATTTTATATGAGCAACTTTCTTATATTTCTTCTTTTATTTTTGTCTTGTTAAATTTACATATGAGCAGTGTGTATGTGTGTGCAATAAATCATGACTGGGAACTAAGGATGTAGATATATATACACATGTAAGTTGATATACACACACAGACAATATTTTCACTAATGAAGTCATTTCACAGTTCAATGCCACAAGAGAAGCAGCAACTTGTATCTTGTATCTTTAGCTTATACTTATTTATCTTCATCTTTGCTGGCCACGCATAGAAATAGAGCTACCAATGGATGATGGCGATGGCTTCGTGCCTTATTGGCAAAACTGATTTAGTCACGTTTCCGTTGCCTTTATCGTGATTACTTTTTTTTTTTTTTTGTTGCCCTCACCCCGCAATTTGCCGTCACACCATCTTTATCTTCATTCTTAACTTTAGCCAAGCTCTCACACACACACACACACACACACACACAAAAGTTGCTGTAAGAAAAATTATACTCTATTTCAGTTTCACTCATTTTGTATACTCTTGCAGGGGTTAAACAATAGAAAGTTAAAAATATCAAATAAATAACTTTCTAATATATTTCAAATTAGCTTTTATATAGAAATTTATCCATCCATTTGTCTTATAAATATTTTTTAAGATGACAATATCTGAATCAAATTGCTAAAATAAAATATAGAAACAATCGAATAGGACAAACAATAAAAATTGTAACAAAATCAAACAATCTCTATAAATAAGCTAACCGATATTATTTTCTATATTTTGAACATTATATATTTTCCTTTTGTATTATTTTGCTGTAGCTCTTACAAAATTTTACTGATAAAACCGCATTTTATCACAGGTCGTGGATTAGAGTATACAAAGTTCTTTTACTTAAAATTAGCTCATATTTAAGGATTTTCTTTTTTCTTATTTTTAATTAAACCAAAGACTGGGAGACTTTATGCATTTTTTTATATATTATGCATAAATGTAAACATAAAAGTTGGCGCATAGAAAATGCTGTCAGCAATTTTTTAAAATGCCAGAAAAAAGGGTTTTACGCTTTTTCTTATTTATTTTTTTCTTTTCTTATTGTTGGACACCGTTTTTGTAGGTGGCAGAGAGGAATTTTATTCCCCCGACATATATCCTGTTTTAGTTTTTATTTCTTATTTTTTTTTTAGTTTTTTTTTATCTTAGTTACATGCACCACATGCATACAATATGATGAGCACATGATGATGCTATGACATTTTTTAGTTGCTTTGTTGAGGTGTGTGTGTGTGTGTGTGAGTGTGAAAGGGGGACGTGGATGGTAGATGTGGCAGCGGGGTAAGTGCGACTGATGGGATGCTCTCCCTCATGGATGGAACCATAAAAGCATGAAGCATATTTTTATAGCACATAAATGTCATAATGCCATGCGGCATTTTTTCTTCTTTTATATGTGTATATATATACATATATATATATATATATATACATTCTTTTTTTTATATTTCTATTTGCCCCTCCCCACCCCCAAACACGAGTTGTCTTTTATGAGAGTCATGGTTATGCTATTTATGTACATATGTACCCTACAGACCAGCAATGAAATAAAAAAAAAACTGAACATTCAATATATTTAATTTGATTGATTAAATTTAAAATTAAATGAAATATCAAGTTCAAGATCTAAAAATCAATAAATAAATAAACGAAATTAGTTTAAAGAAAACCAAATAAGAAATGAAAATACTTGTTCATTAAATTATCTCGGCTTAGATGTTTTCCCGTTTTAAAGCATTTTCAACAAGTTATCTAATTTTAAATAAAAGTTAAATTTAAATTGCCAAAGCTTTTCTTAAATACTTTGTGCGTTACTAGAGATATAAATAACTTCCTTGTAAAGTTTACAGCGTGGGTATAAAAAGATGGTTAATGAATTATTAAAATAAAACACATTTTACTTACTTTACGACCTGCCAACAAAATGGCCAAGAACTGAAAGCCAACCCAAACCAAGATGCAAAGCGGAAAAGAAACTAAAGAGCCTTTCCTCACCATCTAAAAAATGAAAAACATTTCCTCTTTCAGATGAATGAAAAAGTATGTAACTAAATGGTAAATTCATCGTTTCCATTTCGATTTATACAATGAAAATGTACAATATTGAATGAATTTTGAGATTTTTTTAATTTAGAGAAATTAATTTGCAAAATGATTTTATTATTTTATTTTAAAATTTTAAGAGTACAGAATATTTTACCTTAAAAATATGAAATTTGTATAGTAAAACTTTGTTTTAAATTAATCATTGCTTTGGTTCAATATAATAATTCTATTTCTATCAATGTAATTAGCTTTACTGTTCGGACTTTTATATATATTATACATATATTCATTATATACATTGCACTCCCTTTATTTATTTTCTTAATAAGTAAATCCATCCATCTGATACTAATTTTGTCTAACTTATTTAATAAAAATTAACTGTGCATAAAAATCTATGGGTCATGATTAATTGTAAATAAATTTTCTACCCTTGCAAAAAGGGTATATTAATTTTAGTCAAAAGTTGGCAAAGCATTGAAGAAAGCACCTCCGACTATATAAAGTATATACATATATGATAATTCTCTTAAATTTTATCGAAATCGGTCGACTATATCATATAGCTCCCATAAAATTGATCGCTCAAAAACATATTTTAAAATCAATAATTTGGTAATTTGTATTTGTAACTTTGGTGTATATAGAAATATATTTATTGAGTTTCAGTGGGATCGGCTAAATACTAAAGCTGCCATAGGAATAATCGGAGTAAAAAAAAAAGATTATTATAGATAACTTTTTTTCAGAAGCCACAGAGAATAAATTTATATTTGACTAGTTTTTTATACTTCTTAATGATTCTGCTACATTTTATATAATTGTTAGAAAAAAAAAACAGTTTGCAAGGGTATACCAACTTCGGTTATTATTTTTTTTTTCGGAATGGATATTTTTAAAATTATTTAGCTAAATTATATACATGTATACATTTGCTTTAGTTAAAACACACTTCAATTTATTAATTAATGCAAATAAATTTCAAGTTTTCCAATTGTAGTAAGGGTATAACTGAGTCGTTATCAGGTTAATCCTATCATTGGTCGGCATGTCGTTTAGTTATTTTTTTTTTTTTTGCGTTTCCTGTCTTGTTTCTCCTCCTTCCCTTTTCCTTACCCTTTCTCTTTCCATTTCAATTGCCATTCTTGTTTCTTTGCTACTCTGCAAATTGTTGTTGCATACTTAACGAACAAAAACAAGAAGAAATAAAGGCAAACAAAATGGTGGCTCTGTTCGATCGACTGTGGACCGGACGCAATGCTTTTAATTCAGTTAGCTATCTCATAGCATTGTTTTGTTGTTGTTGTTGTTTTTAGTGTTATTGTTGGCCATAGGCAAATATTAATTAATTTTCCATTTGCTCGCGCATTATTAATAACAGGAAATGCGAAAAACTTTGACCAATTTTTCAGCATTTACCATGGCAACAGCAGCAGCAATGAGAGAAAACTTTGTTTGTTCAACTTTAATAAAGTTAACTAAGATAGAGAAAGCCAACTGAATATCGGGTAAATAAGTAGACATGCCAAATAAAGGAAAGAGCAAGGGCAAGCGGTATGGAATGGAAGAAGAGTTAGCAGTATCGAGTGCAATGGGCGCATGAAAATCGAAACCTAATCAAGCAAATTGGCCATAAAAATAAATCGCATTAAATCTAGTGGATAAGAGGGGGTATAGCGGGGGTATTGCGGGGGTATTGCGGGGGTATTGCCTGAAGAAGCGCACACCTCTAAGCCTTTAAGTTTTCCACCACATGAGTTGCTCTGGGTGCCATGGATACTGGACGCACATTCTGTTTTTACCTCCCTTCCCTTTGGCCCTTTTGCCCTTGGGTGGCAAACACCATTTAACTTTGTTTGCTTAGTGCCATGTATGTGTGTGTATATATGTATGTACATATATGTATTGGGTGTTGTATTGTGGGCAGGTGGGAGTGGCCGTGGCCATGTCCATGGGTTGCGGCAATGGGCAGCGGCTGCATATCAAAGCAAACTAATGAATAAATTCATTGAATCCATAGCCAGTTCAAAGTTTGCTCAGCATTCGAATCGACATTCCAAAGTTTGCCTCTTCTTGTTTTGAGTTGAGTGAATTGAGCAGAGAAGAGCAAATGTCGGACAGATGTGGAGCATCGGGGAGTAAAGAACAAGAATTTCAAATATTTACTTATACGAACAGCTGTTCAGCTGTTTAAGCCAAAAAAAAAAAAAAAAAAAAAAAAAGTAAAAAGAGAAAATAAAGCAAAGGAAAAGGGTTTCTTCCCTTTCAAAATTTATGCACCTGCTGCGCTCTTCGCTTCTCATTCGAACCTGACCCTTTGGCAGCCTTATTTATGATCCTTACTCGAGCATAACATGAAAGTGAAAGTGTTTTTAATGCTCTTAAACTGTATATTTTTGCTGCTGTTTTCGTTTTCGTTTTCTTTTCTTTTTGCTTTCCAATGAGCTGCTAATTTGAGAAAAGGTCTATAAAATCCGGCAGAAAGAGATGGAAAAGTGGCAACAAATGATTGCCACGGCTAATATGGAGGGTAAGGACCAAACTGTCGCACCTGTGGCTGCCATTAAATAAACGCTTGAACGGATTTGGAGGCTGCAAAATTTTCATTTGTCAATTAATCACAGACCCATGACGAAGGGTTCAATAAAAATGAGTTTCTTCAATGAAGGTGAAAATAAAATACCTATCAAATTTTAATTGGCCAAACAAACAAACAAAAACAGATGAAAATTTCATTCAAACTTTATCATGCCTTTTAATTTTCTTATCTTTAGAAACTGTTCTTGTATTTAACTCTATTTTTATACTAAGCATATTGTGCAAAAGTTTTGTAGTAGCTTAAAATATAATTTCAAGTCGCTTTTGACTCTTGGCCCATGTTTGTTATTTGTTTGACCTTGGCTTTACCTTTTAAATTTATCTTTCTATCTTTCTCTCTCTCTCTCTCTGTTACTGATCTTATAAATTGTAAACTTTCTTAGAATGTTCTTATTAATTTAACCTTTTCAAAGTTCACTCATGATTCAGGCTGTGTCTACCTGCCGCCTCCCTCTTCATCTACAAAATGCTCTCCTGGGAAAGTGTCTGTGTTTTAAAAGAAAATTTAAATAAATTTAGTTACACAAGACATTGACCCATATCACACCAATGAAAGACATATGTACATATATATACATAAATATATACATACTTCTATATAAAGACAAAAGATAAAACATATTTGCAAGCCCATTATACATAAATCTTTTCTATTTGATTACATTAACCTCAGTACCCAGCTCTCGCTTTTCTATGTAGTGCAACAAAAAAAATAAAAAATATATACCCAAATCAAAAAGTTACCCAAAAAAGAAAAACCGTAACCCAAACCATAAAGTGTTAAACACAATCAGAAGAAAAAAGACAAAAAACGTATCCGAAAACCCGTTCTGAATGAAGTCAAAGTAAAAGAAAGATGAAAAAAAAATCAAATTCAATTTGAAAATGAGCCACTCTTTCTGTATATTCTCAACGTTTTCTTCGAGTTTCTCTAGTTTTTCTGCGACTCTCTCTCTATGTCTCTCTGTTTTTTTTCCGCCATTTTTTTATTTTCATTTTTTGTTTTATATCCAGTGACTTTTACGAACGTTTTTCATTGCGCAATGCGTTTTGCTTTTCATGTTGCTGCATTGGCCAAAAGAGATTGTTTTTTTTTTTTTTTTTTTTTTTTGTTGCTGTTGACGGGTTGCCATCATCACAATTTCGCCGTGCATAGATTTGCCGAGGGTAGAATTGCTTTTATCCCATTTTACCATTTGGTTTTTCTTTTTTAGTATTTTTGTTTCTTTTTTTTGGTTATGGTTTTCCTTCTTTTTTTTCGTTGTGTGTGTGTGTGTGTGTGTGTGTTTGTGTGTTGGTCGCTGTTTCGCTCCATTTCCCTGTTTCCCTGTGTTCATTTCATTTATTAAATCACCCTCGTCAATCAAATGCGTTGACATGCTTCCAGTTTTATATATATTTTATTTCTTCTTATTCTTCATTTCCCCTAAAGATTATTGTGTTTAATAAAAAATTAAGTGCAGGGTTCAAAGTTGAAACCGTTCTTTACTACGTTTACTTTTTCTTTTTCTTTATTATTGTTGATCTTGTTGTTTATTTCATGCGTTTGCCATAAGCTTTAAGTGTAAGCGAACAGAAAACAAAAAGTATGAAAAAATCACTCATACGCAACGTTGTCCTCGACAACATGTTTTTTTTTTTTTGCTGTTTTGCTCTTCTCTTGCCAATGCGTGTCACGTTTCAATTGTTTCACTGTGTGTATGTGTGTGTGAGCGTGTTTCGTGTCGCGTATGTGCGACCTAACATGTAGAAAAATAAATATTAAGATATACATATAGAAAATATATATATATAAGTAGTAGATATTGAACATGGGGGCCAATAGCCAAAGAACGGTCATGGCAAGGACAAATGCCAACAAGTGTGCGGACATAAACGTCGTTATCATTAGGTGGCACACTGAGAAATGCTTACAACAAATTGAATATTAAACGAGAACAATTCTATACTCTTTATGCTAACTAACAATAAGAAACTAACCAAACAACAACATCATAAATAACCATAGATATATAAACATCTATAAATTTCACTTTACTTTCGTTGTGCAACAAGCCAAGCTAAAACTAAAAGTCAGTTTGCTACTTATTGCCGCTTATGGTGCTAAAAAGTCAAGCAAATTTATAACCCAGAAAAAGAAAACATAATAGGATGTAAAAAGTTTACACCCATAAAAAGGCAAAAACCAAAAGCAATAAACAAAGGACAATGCAGTTAGCTCCTGAAAGTAATATCATAAAAGAAAAATTCTTAAACCTCAATCTAGTAAACCCATTCAAAATCAACAAGATAAAAATGTATAAATGTTTGTATTTAAAAAGTCTAGTGAAATTACTTATTAACACTTTTCCAAAGGGTTTTTAGAAACGGACCAAAAAAAAAAAAAGGATGCAAGAAATTTGTACACACTTTTAAATATATTTAAAAACATTTATGCGCCATATGAAAACTAAAATTAAAGTTCGATTTTATACCCTTACAAAGGGTAAAATAAAATAGGTCAAATGTTTGTGATGCATAGACCCCATAAAGTACATATATATTTTCTTGATCAGCATCGAGATTGAGATATGTCCGCCTGTCCGTCAATCTGTTTCTTCGCACGATTTAGACCTTAAATTTGAAGGTTGAAACTTGGTAGATAAGCTTTTTAGAGGTGTTGATTTAGCAAGTTTAAAAATCAGTCAATTATAATATATAGTAAAATATAAGATATAGTTTTTTTTGGATTTCATTTGGATTAATTTTGCATTTACAGAATTAATTTTGTTTATAAATTTTGCAATGGAACTTATGTGACGGAAAAAGTTATAAATTAGTCTAAAACTGCAAGGGTATACAAACTTCGGCAAGGCCAAAGTTAGCTTCTTTGACATATTATTTTTTATTTCTAAAAAAAAAAAAATTGATAAATCTGAATAACAATTCACTAACCAAAATTGAAGTAGCTCCAATTTTCAGAGTCCTCTTATAGAATACCTAATCGGTTAAATTAAATAAAAATCATAAATCTATATTTAGTCAAAGTAATACAAAACAGTAACTTTTGCCACATCCATTAAAAATGAGTATCAGAAAAAAATAATATTTATGGTCGACTGCTTAATATTCTACAGCAAACTGATCTATTTTTATTTTAAAAAAATTCATTTAAAACTATTATATATTCAATTCATTTTTCTTCTGTGGTAGACATTTTTGTCTTATACAAAATAAGTTGAAAAAACGTATTCTCATATCTAAATATTATTATCTCAAAATTTGATAAACAAAAAATATACATTTTTTATGCGTTTATTATATATTTTTATATACTTTATCGTTTTATCGTTAGAGGGTATAGAAGCTCAACACTTTTAAAATATCTCACAACGGCGTTTAAGGTGGGGCGTAAAATATATGGGCAACATAAAAAAACCGTGTTGATTCATCCATCAAGTCAGCCACTTTACAACTACTCATGGCCATGTCAAGCGAAACTGGCGCCCAACGTGGGGCTCACAACAACAAAAAAGTAGAGAAGAAATGAAAAGAAGAGCCAAAACTTTGAGTAACAGCAAAAGTTAAAGTGTCGACGAAACATAGAAAGGAAAAAATGAGAAAGAGAAATAAAAAGTAGGAGAAAGAAAGGAAAAGAGAAAAACGAGCCAGAAAAGTAAAAAATGTTTGTTGATTCACCTCCTCCGCATCGTTGCCACCTGCTGCTGCCCGCACGCTCACCTGCTAACAACTTTCAAATTATTAAAACCCACAAATTTACAACTTGTGCTTCGGAGAAAGGGCGACTTACAAATACAACAAAAACTACAAAAAAAAATTAATATGTTTATAAAAAAAAAACATTAAGGAAAAAAGGGAGAGCAGCAGCACAAGTGTAAAAAGTTTTATGCCTGGCATCAACTTAATTATTGAATGGCCCATCCCTTTGCACCCGCATCATATACCCCAACAGAGATGGGTATAGGCAAAGGGAGAACAGGGAACTGGGTAAAACTTAGGGAACACAGGAGGCATCCTGGGAACAGGTGTGCCAAGCGTTTTGTATATTAAATATCAGACTAAGTCAGAAAAATTTTAAATTGAAAAACTTTTGACCAGCACAACGCCAAACACACAAATTAAAAAATAAACCAAGTACAAAACTTCTTTACAGAGCGGCATAGAGACGAAGAGCGAGAAAGAGAGAAAGCAAACAAAAAAAAAAACAGAGAATAAAAAATCATTAAAAAATATAAATCTATAGCATCAGCTTTAAGACTCTTCAAGTGAAATTGCCAATAACTATATCTGCCAGTTGCACCAACAAACTCCCGCCCTTCCGCCCTTTTATCCTATCCATTTGCAATTGAAAAGTCACGTTTGGTCAAAACTGATTGCACTGAAATCCATAAAAAGAAATAAAAAGCTACATGCAAGTTAAAAAGGGAATAAAAAAAAGTTGTAAGCCCAATACAAATATTTATGAATTACCTGAATTGTCGATGTGCATTTCAATTGTGGTCGCCTTTATATATGTATGTACCTAGGCAGATGGACAAACAATCCCATTGAATCGCAGCAACCTTCCTCAGTTCCCCCACATTGTAAATCACGCTTATGAACATGCCATTTGTACATATGGAAATTAATTTTAATTTGCACCAAACACTGAAATGCAAATAAATGAGCTTAATTAATTGCCAGCAAATAAGTCAACAAAAGGATTTACAAAAAACAAAAAAAATTCGTTTTGTTTTTTTTGATTGCTTGATTAAACAATAGAGTTTGCTAGGAGGGAAATGGCTTTATTATTATTAATTCAAAACAATTTAAGTTCCGTAATAAATAAAATATTTAATTAATTTTTTTTAAATGCAAAGAATTGTTTTTGAATTCATATAAACAATTGTATGTCCATCAGAATTTTCCAAAATTAAAGCTCGTATTATATTTTTTAATTGTTTCTCAGAATGTGGTTGAGTGATGTAAGAAAAGAAAAAGAATTATCCAATTTTAATTCAAGAAACAGAATTTAAGCAGGTACCGAAAACAATTGGTATTTTTATAATTTTATCTTATAAAATAAACGTACATGTAACAGATCCTGCATTTGAGATTATAGTAATTCCGTTACATATAAGGTTTTAATATCATTTTCTATATCATTAAAATGTCCGAGTTACAAGAATTTTTGCGGTTTTCAGGCAATTTCGACGACTTACAAATTGAAAATGATATTTTCATTGCAACTTTGGCGTACCCTGCCGCAGGATGAAACGACACGGTTTGCTAGGATGCACTCAATGATCTTTATCGATTTTATTTTATAAAAGTAAGGGACATCTAAGAATCTAGGACATACAATTTTTTTGTGTAATTTTACATAGCCCCCGTAAGTATGCTACAAAAAGTATTTTTCAGCGTGCCAAAAAACGGCCGAAAAAAAAGCAAAATCGTCAATTTCAGTTTCCTACCAACGGAATATTCTTGGCTCTGATGATAGTTTTTGTTGCTAAGAGTTATTAGAAGTCACGAGTTACAAGGATTTTTGACCTTGAAAGAAATTGAATTGAAAACTCTGGCATGATTGCGGCAGGATGAAAGGACATGGTTTGGTAGAATGCATTTGATGATCATCATCGATTGGCATCAAAATAAGTGGGGGACACCTAAGATTCTAGGACATATAATTTCTTTGTGAAATTTTAAACAAGCCTACAAAAAAATGTATTGCTAAGCGAGCTGTAAAACGGTAGAAAAACACAAAATCGTCAATATCTTAGCTTCCCGCAGGACTATCAGAATGTCCTTGGAACGGATATCATCTGAGCAAGAGTTAGAGCTTTAAAAGCAAAAAAAATATCCGTCGGCTTTATTTTGTTGTAAACTGAATATGAAAACCTTTTGAAACCATCCAAACATATGCCACACCTTTGCTCATCTTGTGACATTGCCTTAAGCCTAAGCCACAAACTGCTGCTTATTTAGGATGTCAAACAGTTTTCTTTTGCTTACTTAGGCTTTGACCGACAAAAAAAAGGAATAAGCCAAGCCCTTATGATCCATTTTATTAGCTGGCAAAGAGTAGTGAGTTTTCAACACTCCAAGCCAATGACACGACGGTCGACCAAAACCATCCGCCCACGCGTTTAATGACCTTGAAATCAAGGCCATTTACTTGCCGCTCGACATTAGTAAATTTCATTAAAGTTTTCATTGTCCGATTTGACAACAGTCGTTCCCCCAGTACCCTCTTACATCAATTTGTCTGACTGCTGACTGGGCATTTGGTTAGTTGTTGGGTTTGGCCCGGAGCTGAGACTGAGAGTTGGCACTTGGGCCTATTTCAAATTTAACTGCTCGTCTTACACTTGTCTGCTTTTACTTTTTTATGAGCGGAGGGGTGGCTTTAAAAAGGTTCATGGCCAACGCGACGGCCAGAATTGAGCCTCTTTCAATTGCTTGTTTAACAACTTGAAGCATTTTATGGCTATTGATGGGCAAGTAAAAGATCTTTCTATCTCGATTATGCAAGAGCAATACTTATGCCTGGCGTTTACTGCATATAAATTATATTTTTCCACCCACTCGATTATCATTCTCATCTACCGACTTCAGGCAAGGCCAAGTTTGTGTCCAAAGTATTAAAAGTTTTCTTTTTCGCTTTACTTTTTTTTATTTTATTTTCTTTTTCTTTTTTTGGTACTTTTGCCTTTGATCTGAGAGGCAGCAACGGGCTATAATGCATACGACAGCAAAGAACATGGAAAGATGTGGGCTGAACTTGAAACTCATTGCAATGCAGTTTATTATGTTCCTGCCACCGTCATTGCCTCTAGGCTACATTTATTCTCTTTCTGCTTTTCTTGTGGCACTCGTCTCTTTTGCTTAACTGGCGCGAAAATGGTGGATTTCAGCTGTATTAATTTTTAAATAGTTTTGTGGCACTCGGTGATGCACACAAAACCATGTCGGTAGAGACGAATGATGAAACGTTTAAAGGGGGAGGGGGGAGGAGAGAGAGAAACCTGCATGTGGGCATGTGTGTTTCTGGCAGCTGCTCTTTGCTTTTGCCTTTGGCTAATCCTGGACTTAAGCCTGCCAGACAAAACACAAATTAAAAGCTTTCTCTCTTCTTTTTTCTGTTAAGTAACATTTTTTCAAAAGAAGCTGTGATATGGAAAAACAATGGCCAAATAGAATGAATGCGAATAAGAACGTGAATAAAAGACTGTCCATTGGCAGATTACCATATACAATATATTGAATAAATGCCTTTGTTTTCATTTTTCATCAACTTATGTGATTAAAACTGAAATTGAAAAAGAAATATCAGCAAACAATGGCCAAAACTTCTATATCTTTAAAAAATTGTATTTTTTTTACTTTATTTTTACTGCTAAATAAATAATTTAAGGAGTAAAAATTGAAGGTTGCATTCTGAGAAAAGTAAAAAGTGTTATGTCTATACGATGGCTGTTATTTATTTGGCGGAACCTGGCAATACTAATGTCAATACGTAAAATCTGGCAACGCTAGAACTAGTACATCAGTTTTGAACTAGTTCACTAAAACTAGATCAGCCTACTATGTCACTATTAAAAATTGACTATGAAATTTCTCCACGAATTTCGTATAAATAGAACGAGCTGCTACGAACAAAATTCACTTGCTTTCGAGTCGTCCAACTGGAAGCATGTCTTTTCCTTATTATTTCTTAGCAAACTTTTTATTAGCATTATTTTAATTTTTTCTTTATTTTGGCTTTCTCCGAATTCTTCTCATATATTGTATTTAAATGACCCTTGGTAATACCGTGCGATTGCCTCCGGCTTTTTAGTGCTTTGCTTGATTATTTTCCTATTTCATCATCAAAACTCTTAATTCGTCATCGTCATTTTCATTTTCATGCTCCATCTTCATCCTCATTAGCCTCTTATTGATTGTATCTTTTATAGTAATTTTTTCCTTAATTTCATAATCCTCATCTCCAACAAACATAGTTCTCTTCAGAAAACGGTTGCCACAATATATTTTCGATTTCCTAAATATCCGAGAGTTATTCAAAAATAAAACTAGTCCCTCCCGACTTTTAGCCTGCACCAAGTAGAAATATTTTAGAAAGATAAACCTTCCTCCCTTGATGGGAATCAATTTAATATGAAAGTGCATGTCATCTCGCTTACTCTTATCAGCGAATATTGCACTTTAAGGCATTTATTCAGTACAAATCACATTTACACTTCGGTAATTGACAATGTACAATTGGTTTTTGTTTTGATTACAATAAGTTAAAATAATCAATTTGGCAAAATATTGGAAATTTCACGAAAGGTCTTTCGTAGGATTAGTTTTCACAACTTTCGACGTGGATTATCTTAACTAGAATGTGTCATTATACTTAGTTATGTATTTGTATGGCGAGAAAGTACCATCAAAAAAGACAGTTTATCGTTGGTTCGCAGGATTTAATAGTCGTCGTAGATCAGTAGCTGACAAATTCCTAGAAGGTCATCCAAAATCAGTTGTGTCATAAAACATTGATGGTGCGCGTGAACTGAAGGTGCAAGATCGACATTTGACATCGTGAAATAGAAGCATCGGCGTCCATGCACATTAGTTCCACTTCAATACATTCCATTTTACATGAACAGTTATCTAAAAAACGTTCCTTTTTTGTTGAATATGCCATGACTTATCAATCATTGAAATCGGGCTCACGTCGATTGGATTGACGAAATGCTTCAAAAGATCGGCCGTGGTGCTACAAAAGGCGTTAATAAAGTCGAGACAGGTGACAGCATTCGACCGAGTGGGTGTTCCAAGTTGAGCCAAATTCAACCAAAGTTGTTCGAACACGAAGCACTTCGAAGCAAATAGTCGCCTGTTTTTTCCGGGACGTATAGTTTGATTGTTCCGCTAGAGCAACGTATGTAGGACTGTCAATTCTGAGTGGTATACAACCATTTGTTTGCCAGAGGTCTTCAGAGAAATATTCTCCATCATCACAATCTTGGCAGACAGTCCTTGACTTCGCACTCATTGACTTCTTTTTATTCCCTCACATAAAAAAATTAAGCAAACGAGTCGTCCCTGCCGACACTGAGTATACCCTGTACCAAGTAAAGGTACTCCATAAAGTTAAAAACGATCAAAATCGCCATCAATTTACAAAAAAAATTCTCTTTGCATGCAGCAACAGCGAACGCATGCTATCTCGCTCACTCTTAACAGCCCATTTTGCACTGAGCGTTTCAGGACAAAACGGAAATACGTATATCTCCGATAATTATTGTCCGATTTTGACAAAATTCGGTCAACTGGTGCATATTGGCCAAATAAGAATAAGAACGCGATATCTTTAATAAAGCTCTAGTTATAAGTTTTTCTCATTTCGCGGGGGCGGAAGTGGGCGTGGTAAAAATTTGAAACACACTTGAACTGCGTAAACAGTAGACGGATGTTGACACCAAATTTGGTTGCTCTAGCTCTTATAGTTTCTGAGATCTACATAGGTGTTCATACGGACGGACGGATATATCTCAATCGGCTTCGCTATTGATACTTATCAAGAATATATATACTTTATGGGGTCGGAAAATTCTAATTCTGCCTGTTACATACATTTTAGCGACTTAAATATACGCTTGTACCCTATGGGTACAGGGTATAAAAACTGCGTGGTCAAAGAGTTAAGAGTGGAAAGAAGCAGTTAAGAAGCAACAACACTGTTTTGAAGGCGTCTCAAGAGGAATCGAAAAACTGCTATGACCAATGGTTTAAACGAACGCAAAAGTGCATTGATCATCAGAGGGGATATTTTGGAAAACAATATAAATATTTTTATTTAATATTTTTTTACTTATTTACTATTAAATAAAATTAAGGCAATATATTGAGCATAGAGCTAAAAAATTATTAATTAAATTACATGCCATAATTTATTATGGCACTGCCAGATTTTACGTGTTGACATTAAAATTGCTAATTACCGAAGTATAAATTGCATATTAAATTGATCAAGGGTCCTCCCTTTAACTTTCTAAAATATTCCTACTTGGTGCAGGCTAAAAGTCGGGAGGGACTTGTTTTATTTTTGAATAACTCTCGGATATTTAGGAAATCGAAAATATATTGTAGCAACCGTTTTCTGAAGAGAACTATGTTTGTTGGAGATGAGGATTATGAAATTAAGGAAAAAATTACTATAAAAGATACAATCAATAAGAGGCTAATGAGGATGAAGATGGAGCATGAAAATGAAAATGACGATGACGAATTAAGAGTTTTGATGATGAAATAGGAAAATAATCAAGCAAAGCACTAAAAAGCCGGAGGCAATCGCACGGTATTACCAAGGGTCATTTAAATACAATATATGAGAAGAATTCGGAGAAAGCCAAAATAAAGAAAAAATTAAGATAATGCTAATAAAAAGTTAGCTAAGAAATAATAAGGAAAAGACGACATGCTTCCAGTTGGACGACTCGAAAGCAAGTGAATTTTGTTCGTAGCAGCTCGTTCTATTTATACGAAATTCGTGGAGAAATTTCATAGTCAATTTTTAATAGTGACATAGTAGGCTGATCTAGTTTTAGTGAACTAGTTCAAAACTTATGCACTAAGTCGATAAAAAAATTTGAAAGGGGTATTCACCTGTGGACGAGTGCAAATGCTTAGGGTATGGGGTACCCAACGAGAACAAACCTTTTTTTTACAATTAAGTGTTCATGCTAAATGTATATTTTGTATAATATGTAACTAAATTCATCGACACATTCTTGTTGGCGTAATCCACGTCGAGTTGTGTAAACTAATCCAACGAAAATCCTGTCGGGATATTTCCATTGTTTTGCAAAATTGATTATTTTAACTTATTGTAAATAAAACAAAAATTAATTATACATACATACATAAGAACGGTGTACGTTGTGGTAAAATTTTTATTTAGATTTTACGTATTGATATTAGTTTTTTTATTTCCCGCCAAATAAATAGCCTCCCTCGTATATTTCAAGTTAAAAAACCTGTTGTTCCACAATTCAGGACATTTTTGGCATTTTCGTCTTTGATTTGTGGCCAAAAGGCAAAGTGTTATTAAAGCCTTAATGCCCATAGCCATAGCCAAGGTGTTTTGTGCGGGCGCGAACTTAGTGCTTGGGGCTTGGGGCCACCGTTATTCTCCTGTTTCTTTGTGTTGCCCCATTTACGGAGCCCATTTGTATGCAAGCTCACGAAATCCTCGACCGAAAAACTTATAACCCAACCGTGTTGTAAGTTTAGTTTAATAGTTGCTCGCATAGAGAGTTTTCTCAACTCTAGTCGCGTCGCGTTTTAATGCAAATTAAAACGTTGCCGGCGCCAAAAAGTTGTTCGTGCTCCATCATTTTGTCGCGTCAAAGATTAAATTGAGCTGGCAGTTGGCAGCTCTGGGTATCCTCAACTTTTTCCTTACATTAAGTCACTGGGCGAGCAAATGGCTGTTTTCCTTAATTTTTCTTCGCTTTATTCCATGTCAACCCAGTCCTTCCATTCTTGTTTTGTCACACGGTTTTCATTTTTCTTTTTGTTTCTCTTATATTTTTTTGTTTTTTGGCAATTTGTTGCTAACAAAGACGGTAAAAGACAAGTAAAATGTGTAAAAGGGTTGGCCATAAACTTACCCGGCTATCTGAGAGTAAACCATTAAGCCAAGTCTAATTATTCGGAATTTTGAGGTATAAGATACCAGAGGCATAAATAGAGAAGTCAAAATGGAATTTGTTTACTTAAAGGTTTTAGTACTCTTTATACTTTGTATTCTACTTTTTTAACGCTGTAAAACTTTTATTAAAACTTTATTATGAAAGTGCTTAAAATGTTGGATAACTTAGGCAACAATATTCATGTATCTATATATATATGTATATGTACATATGTATATATATCGTAAAATTGCTAGATAGATAAATGGATCAATCATATCTTTTAACTATAATCGGCTAAAACGGTGGTATTTTCTTTAAATTCTATATTTATAACCTTACAAAAAGGATAATTTGCTAAGAAGTTTGCAAAGCATATCCGTCTATTTCAAGTAATCATATATATTCATAATTATATCCGTCTGGATTAATGCAGTCTAATTACTCAGGTTTTAAGCTATTGTAATAAAATTTTCATCTTACGCTTCGATATCGACTGGATCCAACAACTATATCATATGGTTTCCATAGAAATGATCGGATGAGAATTAAGGTTTAGATTAATAATTTGTTTTTTTCTTTTTAAATATTGTCGCCAAAATTTAGTATTTTTCAGTTTGGTAAATGTCTTAATAAAACTGCTAAGTTTGATTTGAATGGTTTAACTGTGTAAAATAAAAATTAATAAAAATTAGTTCTCTTCTAAAATGTTTGTTTTTCAATGATATAAATAATGATTTTTCAAAATGATTCTTAAAAATTGTATAAAAATCCGTTAGCTATATTATATAGTTACTACACAAATATCTGGCAAAATAAAACAGATTAAGCTACACTTAACTGACAAATGGAATATTTCGAAGTTAGTCCAAGCTTTTAATTCATTCTTATAATCATTTTGTCTTACGAGTTAAACAAATTTTCTTAAATTTTTATGGGATTAATATTCAAGGAACTATATTCTGCAATCAACGAAAGTCTTTGTGGCTCATTTCTATAATTATTCTCAAGTGTTTTATTATCCATAACAATATAAAATTTCCAAAAAAAAAAAAAATTCAACATTTATCCTTCATCTTCATCAAATGGATAATAAATGTAATTATTGTAATAATTAATCCTTCATTTTAATTAGAACTATTTTCACATTTTCCCCATTTTTGCTATCTTTTGGCAAAAATATTCCTTTGTCTTTGCCTTTGCTTTTGTCTTTGCCTTTGTCGTTTTTGGCTTTGGCATTTTGGTTGATGCGGTTTGTTTTTCATCGTGGTAAAAGGGGAGAGAGGGTGAGTATGGTGGGAAGAGGGGGGCTGAAGAAAAAGGGAATATAACAAAAATGTCTATTTGCATTGGCCATTGCCATTGGTTCGACACGGTGGTTTTTACATAAAGCTTTCTGTTGTCTATCCTTGTCTGCGGTTTGTGTCTTGTTATCCTGTTATCCTGGCTTTCTTTTTTCTTGATAGTGTTGTTGTTATTGTTGTTTGTGTTATTGTTGTTGCTGTTATTATTGTTGCTACTGTTGTTACTGCTACTGCTTCTGCTTCTGTTAATTTCTGTCTACTGTTCGTGTGCAACTTAATTGAATTATTTGTGCTGTCGAGCCTTGACATCCACTTCTCGTTCTCGTTCTCTCTTCTCTTTCTCTCGCTCTCTCTCTCTCTCTCTCTCGCTCTGGCATCCTAGGTTCATGCCTTTGAGTTCCGTCTGTGACAGCTGCTCTAATTAGTTGGGCCAAAGGCTGAAGGCGTTTAATTAGTTCTGGGCGGAGAGATTGGCATTGGTTGTACAGAATTGAGGTAAACCGCGGTAGGGTTAAGCTGCTTAACGCTGAGAGAGTCATTAAGTAGGCAGCCATCTATTATGGCCAAGTGTCTTTTGGCTTGGCTCTAATAAAATTGAATTGCTAACAAGCTAGACATTGGCATTGACATCGGCATTGGTATTAGCATCGGCATCGGCATCGGCACTTGGCACCATTGACAGCAAAAACGCCATTCACTCACAATCAGAGCATTTAAATTAATTTCACGTGCCTTTCTATCTATCTATCTTTTCTCTTTCTTGTCGTGTTATCCTTACACAATTTAACGACTCGTCGAATCAGCAATTTTTCCTTTTTATTTTGGGCAAGGGGAGGGAAGAGCTCACAACATTTATTGTCTAGTCTAGTCATTCCCTATCGTTGGCTATTCATCCTGCGTGTCATTCTGCGTGTTGCCTAGGCTTCGCTTATTTAATATGGCGACTCTTACTCCAAAATTTCCCACTCCCCTTCCCCTAAGGGGAATATGCGAATCTGTTGCTTGTTCCTTTGTGTGTGTGTGTATGTGTGTGTCTCTTCATTCCACTAGGGACAATCCGAAAACAGTGACTTTACTCTAATAAAGTCACAGTTAATTGAAATTGATGATGAACAGATATTTCTAAGAATATTAAATATATTGAAGTGTAAAAATAATCCTGATTTAGTTCTGTTTAAATCTCTAGTGATTTTAAAATAAAATATGTTTAAAATGTTTACTAGATTTTGTAGAAATTGTTTCTAATTGCTAAGAAAATTGTTATTTTGTCTCTTACACTAATTTACTTTAAATAAAAAATATTATACGTAATAGAATTCCAAGTTATTTTCAATATTTGCACACTTTTAGAAAATCACTTCACAGACACTGTGACACTTTCATTCACTTGGGGAAAATGCCTTCAATTTGTGTCTTAGCAGCTTTTGTTGTTGACTTCATTTCTTGCCTGGTCTGCTTTTTAGGCAGCTGCTTGTCATGTCATTTATCTGAGATGGAGGATAAGGAATCATCTGCCTGCCATAAACACGTCGCACACGTATGCGCCATTTTAAAAATGGCGTCAGCTTCACTTCCGTTGGCAATGATTTCACTTTTCGGCGACTGCATTTGAATTCAATTCAATTGAGAAGAATTACATGGCAACAGCTAGGCGTTACGATGCTTATGAAGTCGTTAGCATTTTCATTTCTTCGTTTTTACCCAAAAAAAAAAAAAGGAAAAACCCTCACCAACCATGCTATAGGCCAAGGCATAGGCCTTCCTATCTCCTCACTCATCACTCTCCCCCCCCATCGACATTCTTCGTTCTTCCTGTCAGCAATATTGTCAGCACATCGTTGAAAATAATTGGCGGAAATACAAAAGGAAGATGGGCACACAAAATGAAATCAAATCGATGGAATAGATTTCCAATTTTGTTTAGGAAGCACCACAAGGATGAAGATTTCTTTGGCTTGATTTGGCTTACGTGGCGTATACTCAACGATAATTAATTACGCCTTCACTGTGAATATGGATGGGATGTGAATGGGATGTGGAGGTACCTTAAGTGGCTTCTCCTTTCAATTGTTCTCGTTGGCGCCTTTCGGTCATTGACTGCCTCTTGAATGCGTTGCTTGTCCCCTGACTATAAAAATGGAGCATTCAATACCATTTAGTCACATTCATTCGCAGGATTCCTTGCCAAGTAGAATGGCCACATTGCATTTGTTGCTCTGCTTCTCATTTCTACTGATTGCCAACGCTTTGGAATTGACTCCGCAACTCTTGAGTGCCGCCGTTTCCTCATCCGGGAATGATCTCAAAACTAAACCAACATTTCCATTTCCCCTCGACGAAGATGTCGAGGGTGTAGAGTTACCCTTAGATGTCCCCCAGACGGTGGAGGAGGACAATGAGGTGCCTGCAGTTAGGCCTCAACACTCTCTACCACCCGCCTGGCTACAATTTGCCGATGAACCAGCCCCACCAGCACCACCACAAAAGCAAAGATTATCCGGCAAGGCAGCCTTTATCAAGCTACCACCTGGTCTAGGTCATCACAAGCACTCACATGGTCATGGTAGCTCCCACAACTATGGCTCGTGTTCCATTGAGATAACCAGCAAGGTTCCTGGCATCTGTCAACCGATGCGCATTGGTTTTGGCAGCCAGTGCATATCCGGGGAATACATGGAGTTCTATACTGCTCCACATTGTTCAAACTTCTGAGGTGGATTAGCTCACAAGGAGCTTTCCAGTGGGTGAAAGAGTGCGACTACCTGATTCGAGTTTCATAGTGATTTTTTATTCCCGTTTTTTTTTTTTTTTTTTGTATTGTTGAAATGTTTGCAAAGAAAACAAATTAAATCAAAATCAAGCGACATTTCCATAAATAAATATGTATATTTACTATAAATTTCTGAATTCATGAGATCGTTTTTAATGGGAGGGTGGGGCAAAAACAAAAAAAAAAAAAAACAAAAAAAAGAGATACTATTATTTAACATATATTATTGTTAGTAAAACTGATCTAACAAATAAAATTAATATTGATAATATTTAGATAACTTTTTGTTTTGTTAGTTTTGGTTTTAGTAAACATTCCATAAATTATTTTTAATTAATCTTAAGGTCAAATCAGTTGTTAAGAAAATAACTAAATATGTATATCTGGTTTAAAGTCATGACATTCTGGAATTAAATCTAGCTTAAATATGAGATAGACATAGGATAAAACAAACAAAATCAACTTATCGATACTATTCACTATATACTCTTATTAAATGAATTTAATCTATTTAAGGTTAAAATAAAATTGATAGCATTTAGAAAACTTTTACTTTAAGTTTATATCTCGTCATTATGGTTACCCAATTAGTTAAAAAATTTACCAAAAAATCTCAAATTCAAATATCTTTTGTTTTCTATAATTAATCCCAGTTAGTCATCACTTTTGAAATGGAATTTCACATTTTTAGATATAAAACTAATTTATAGTTTTGCTATTTCGCTTTTAAACAATCTGATTTGTCCTAATTGATTAAATCGATAAATTACTATGAGCTCATTCTATACATACACATTTAGTATATTCAATATATTCTTTTTCAACTATATCATCAATTTTGATTTTAATATATTTTAAATTAACATATATAATATTTTTGTTTTAATGGTTTCAACTTTTGATTTATCCTTTTCACTTTTTATATTATATTATTATCAAAGAACAAAAACAAAAAAAAAAAATTGCTTTATATATTTATACACACAGAGGCGTATTAATATTTAACTTCAATGAGGGGGCGTGGCTTCTGTCAACTTACAGTGAGGCGAAGCTTTTGATTAATTATTGATTAATTAATGTGTTTATATAGTTAATTGATTGGATTTAATTGAAACACTTTAATGCTTAATTAACACTTTGATTAGCATTAACTTTTGATTTATCATTTGGTTTAGCACTTTATATATAGTCTATTCTACAGATTGTAGATTAAAACAATATACATATTTCTGAATTATAAAAAAAAAAGAATTTCGGAACTTTTTCAATTTGTTAAAAGTATTTCCATTCACTTGAAATTAAACAAATTTGTTTTGAATATCGAAGACTATCTCAACTTTGGCCAAATTGTTGGCTTTGGTGGCTTTACACCTGGAATGAATGATGAATTGCCAATGGCCACACACTGACCACCAAAGATCTCGACAAGCTGATGTGCCTTAAAGAAGGGTGACCTCTTCCATTCGGCTGGTCCCACACGATCCATATGATCATAGATCAAACCACTGACATCCATGGCACGATATTGTTCCAACATTTGTTCATTGGATAGATCGTTGCCCCATAAAAAGACAACTTGATGTAGATCCAGTCCAAGATTAACCAATTCCTGTTTAATTAAAAAATTCTCCACATGCAAAGCGGTCCCAAGAATCTCGTTAGATTCAGCAAAATTTACAGCCTGTAAAAAACTCTGAGTTCTCAGATCCATATAAGGATCCCAGATATTTGATCGTCCTATGCTCATCAAAATCACGGGAAAAACATGTTGTTTAAGACGCACCATGGTACAAATATCGGCATCAAAACTGGCTAAAAGTATGGCCCTTCCGCATCCATAGCGTATGGTTGTCTGTAGTATCCGATCCACATAGACATTTTTATTATGGGTCTGTGATGATTCCAGGACACCGGATGCCATAAGTTGGGGCCATTTGATTTCGACCAAAAGACCCAAAGTTTTTGGTAGACTCTCATACACTTCAGAGAGTTTTGGAAAGATTCTTTGCATTTGATTTGGATCTTTAACATTGAGATGAGTGTATTCCTGCAGTGACCATCGTCGGAGTATAAATACTCGACTGGCTTTCAGATCCGTGTAGGTCAAGTCTCGTATTAGCACATAGTGCAAATCAAATCGATCTTGTATAAGTTGATCCTTTCGAGCTGTATAGAAACCAAATCCATGCCATAAAATTGGCACATAATCCTTGGTCAATTGTACATCCAGTTGAACCATATCTCCTTTATACTGTATCACACCCAAAAAACTTTCAATGGTATTTTCAGTGAATTTTGTATTCGATTGATAATAACTGGCGCCAAGGCCACGATGTCCTATATCCATAGTGGGCCAATTACTTGGCCAATACCGATGAAAGCTGACACGAAGATTGCTTAACTCGATTTGTGGCATTGGTTGTATCACCAGATAGGGTAAAGTCAAGTGACCAATTCCCACACTTTGATAGGTCGATAGAATTGGCAATTGGAGTATGCCACGACTTCCTTTGATTTGATCTGGAAATATGAAGACCTCGCCCAATGAATGTTTTGGCTCCTTGGCTTGGTATATGGACAAACGGAATGTATTTCTAATACTCAGAGATTGATAGATCCTATAGATGACAATATTTCCTGGACTATAGCGTACACCCAATTGGGTTTGTAGATGAAATGATGACTTATTGTAAACATATCTGGATATCTCAATTCTGGCATTATCCAAAACATTTAAAGGTGTTAAAAGTAATCGATATTTGGCATTATTTGTTAGACCATTTATTGCCAAATGTTGTTCCCATACAAATTTCAATTCAATAATATATTCACTTTCAATCCAGCCCTGTTCCACTTGAAGACCACCGCCCTCGGATCGGGAGTAAGCCTCACCGAATATATCTAAACCAGGTGAACGATATATTTCATAGGTTTGTAACATTCTAGCCACCTGTTGTCCCTCCCACCGTCTCAGGACTCTCTGGCCCTCGGAATTTTTCGTATAGATAACATAACGATAATAGAAACGTTGTGCAGCACAAATCCATACTCGGAGATACCATTTTGTTCTTGACAAATTCTGTTCCTTTAATGGCAATGCCTTATCCAATTTCCATTGTCCCAGAGCCGAATGATCACCACTCACAGCTATATATTCATCTGGGGATAGTTTCATATTATATTTCAATTCCAAATTGAATATACGAAATAATGGTACACATATGAAACTTCTGCCCATAATCTCATTGCCATTGGGTTGCTCATCATCAAAGATCTTAAAGGCCTCCAATTGCTCTGGGGTATAGACAAACGATTCATTCAATTCCGATTGGCTGGACAATGGTGACTGATGAAGTAGTAGTAGTAGCAGCGGCAACAGCAATATGCTAATTGATTTTAACACATTCAAAACAAAAGTTCGATACATTTTTCTTCATTCCAAAAATATGTCGTGGTAGCCATATCATCGCGTCAACCGAAACAAGTTTTCTTTTCTTTTCTTTTTTTTATATATATATATATGTATATATTTTTTTGGTTTCTTTTATTTTTTATCTTATATATATGTATTTATATATATATAAATTTGGAGTTAAAAAGAAAGAAAGAGGAAGAGAGAGAGGAAGATGATGCGAAAACCAATACTGAACCGGGGGCAACTTGACCCAACGATGACAATCAACTGAATGAAAGAATTTCTTAATGCTCAGCTTGGTTTTGTCTTCAAAGTCAGCTGCTGTGTTGTGTATATCGGAGAAAATTGTTTTTTTTTCTTTTTTTGGAGTAACTTGATTTATAAATATCTAACAACTAATTGGTTTGCCCATTGAATTCACATACAAATCATTTTATACTAGATGAGATGAGTGAAATGCGTTAAATGAAGAAAAATTCTTTCAATTGTGGAATATTTGTTTGAGATAGAAGAAACTGGCATAATTTTATAGCATTATATATATATGTACATCATTTTGATTTGTAAAGAGTATATGGTATTCGATTTTATTTTGTTCGGTTTTGTAGTTTAATTATTCAAAGATTTCCTCGCAAAAACTTACTCATCTCCTCTCTCTCTTTCTATCTCGGTGCCTTTCTTTTGGTCATTCGCATATTTTTACCAAATTTGGCATATGCTAATTTTATTTAATGTAAAGAAAGTTTTTTTTTTGTCTGAGAGAGAGAGAGAGAGAGAGGAAAGAAGCTCCAATCTGAAGATTACACACACTATATATAGATTGGTATAGGGCAGCGGTTACTTATATGTGTATCAGATATTTTTGTTCTCAACAAGTGGCTTGACATAATGTGGATTATAATCCAAATGCATATATCTGGACAAATGCCAACGTTGCAGTGGCTCAGTGGTTCGATTTTGATATTTTTGCTTATAGACCAATATGAAATTCTTTAGCGTTAATTTAACAGTCTTCAGATAATTATCAATATGTTTAAGTGTTTCCTGTGTGGGCTCATTGGCTCACGTGTAGATGGCCATTTGATGACGAAACCAGGGAAGCGTACAATGAAGTTCCACGGCATAATTATCATTGTCGGACATGGTAATGCGTGTCCAATAGAGATCCACTGGAATTAGACATCATTAATAACTAATGGTTGAATGGATTAATGATTGATTTGGAAACTTACATTGCTCTAACAGGCACAGATTGGTGATGGTGGCCTGTGGTTTGGTACCATAAATCCACCATAACCCCTTGATCTATTAATTGAATATGAAATCTTTAATTCAAATCAATTTTTCATAGTTTTCTCACCTTTTGAATGTCAACGGGGAACTCTTTGTATAGACATCTCCATCCAAAAACAAAATCAAAACACAAAAATGGTATCAAGCTATTCATGACCATTCTCATCTTCATCTTTGTCTCCATAATGAAATGCAAATGAGTTGGATTTGTCTCTCCATAATTGACCATAAACTAAGTTGGAGATTTTAGGCCTCTTGTAAGTCAAACCATTTGTTCCTTTCTTTTTACGGCCGATAAACATTTTCATGGCAGCTTTTACATTTCGTCATGGGGCTATCAAATTGTAACCATTTAAAAAATTTTTTTTTTTCAAAAATAAAATGCATATAGCCGAGGCAAGGCAAAAGTTGGTTTCAGTTTGTTTTGAAAGTAGAACAAGTTTTATTCTGTGCTTTTGTGCTTGAAAATATTTTGCTTTCTTTTGTTGTAAATATTCTTTGTATGTGTATATTGAAAAGCATTTTCATTTTTCTTTTAAATTTTATGAAAATATGTGTATCGATATACAAAATGTTATCAATTTGCTGGATATTTGATTAAAATTTATATTAATTATACCTTTGCAGTGGAAAAGTATATATATATATATATATATTCTCGATCGTTATAGTATTATTTTCTTAATGAGGTGAAACTGCAACTGACTTTTATATAATAGGAACCATTGCAATGGCGAATTAATTACTTTGCATGCCAATAATATAGTTTAAGATATATATAAGATTTATAAAGAAAATAATAATAATTTTCGGTGTGTTTTTCAAACGAGGATTTCTTTAGTTTACTTAAAGAAAATACAAAAACTTAATCCTCGACTGATTGCATCGATCGGCAAGGGCATAGAAACGTCGGCCAGCCGAATTCAGTTTCTATTAATTATTGCCTATTATATCAAAAATATATCGCTACTATATTTGCCCAAAAATTTCAACAGAACAAAGCTAATTTAATAAATATATATATATGTATATAAATATATATATATGTATATAAATATATATATATATGTATATATATATGTATATAAATATATAAAAGCTGCTTAATGTTTATCTACAAAGCTTAGCAAAAAACTTTTCAATAATTCCCAATAAACTGGCAAATCTAATAAATTGATCTGATTAAAATTTTCAACGTTGCTTTAATTTTGTAAAATGTTTTAAAATTCTTTCAACTTTCTATATCAAATGTATTTAAAAATCAATTTCAAATGAAATTTCAATGTCACCTCATGTGTGACAGACATCTTTAATATTATATTTAATAATTTGTTCATAAATCATTTTTTTTCTTCTTTACCCATCTATTTGCTCTCAAAATAATTCTTTGGGTAATAAATTACATTGGGTTTGTTCTGGCTATAAAAATATAAAAATAAAAAAAAAAATAAAAAAAAGAACGGAAACATGTAGAATTGTTGTTTCATAAATAAATAATTCTCTTTTTCTGTTTGTTTTATTCACATTTTTTTTTTTTTTGTGTTTTGCGTTATACGTTTCGCTTTTACTCTTTTGCTTTTGTTTTCCTTTTGCTTTGTACATATATGTGAAAAGGTTTAGTTAGTTTACAGTTTAGTGCAAAAAATTATTGTACATATTTAGTTTGTATAAATATTGAATCGGCCTTTGTTTATCAAATAACAATAATATTCTGCATTCAAGCATAGAAAAATATGTTGTTTTTTTTGCCCAGGTATTTATGTATTTTGTATTGTATATATTTATATGATTTGTGGTTCTTTACGCTTTCTTCATCATTGTCTTTTTCGCTACTTGGTTTTTGTTTCTTGTTTTTTTGTTGGGATTTTTGTTTGGGGGAACTCCATCCCAATTGTGGGCCCCCGGGGGTCATCATTGTACAACGTGTTTAACTTTTCTTATCTTTGCGTCGTTCATTAAATGTTTTGTTTTGTAAATTAATGATTTTTTTCCCCTCTTTCTCTTTCTTTCTTTTTTTTTGTTTCTTTGTAACTCATTTTCTTTCTCTTTGTTTTCTGTGTATGTGTTTACTTCTCTTATGGTTAACAATTTTAATTATGACTACCCGCCCCAGTTTGAAATTCCCATCCCATTCTGCCCCTTAGATTCTACATTGCGCCTCGAATTCTTTTAGGAGAGCCGGTGAATTAAAGAAGGCCCTTTGCTTGCCCTCGGGCATAAAGAGATCACTGCGATCATAGCAAGTGGCTGTGGCGCCAATTTTTGTAAAGTACTTGACTCTCTCCTTGGAATTGCAATCATCACCCCAGATGACAGCAATCTGTCCTTGATCCTTGGCCTGTTGTAGCATATGGGCGGCATTCTCATGAAGAAAGTCCTCGGCATGAGGAGCAGTGCCGGCCAATTCAAAGGCTTGAGCATTATTGATGGCCGCCAGGAAGGTTCTGGTTCTCAAATCATTAAATGGTTGCCATTTTTTGGTCTCTCCTTGAGTCAAGAACATCACAGGGAATAGATTTTGCTTGAATCTCAACATGGTGCACATATCCGCATCGAAGCTGGAGAATATAATGGGTCTGCCACAACCAAGTTGAATCACCAGCTGAAGTACTCGATCAGCAAAAAAATTCTTATCGATGGTCTGCTCGGCCTCGGAGCCACCACCATGGCGACGTTGTGGCCATTTGATTTCGACATCAATGCCAAGCGATTTCGGTAGCTGCAACAGGACCTCCTCGAGCCGTGGAAAGATTCGATGCTCGGGACGTGGCTCGGCATTGTGTGAGGGATACTCACGCACCTGGCCATTAATCACAGAGAAGATGCGTAGACGCTTGAGCAGCTCATAGTTGATGTCCTTGATCAATACGTATTCCAATTGATCCGGTTTCATGATCTGTTTCCCAGGAGGCGCCGTTCTCAGGCCAAAATCATGATAGATAACTGGCACACCATCAGCAGTTAGATGAACATCAAGCTCAATCATATCGGCATGATATTCATGGGCACTTAAAAAGGATGCAATTGTGTTTTCCCTTTCGACAGGAGCCTCGGCAATGTAACTTTTACCATTACCACGATGGCCCACATCAAGAATTGGCCAGGATTTTGGCCAATAGTGAGCATAGGTGGTCCTAAAATCCAAAGCTGAGTATTGATACGGTTGGATAACGACATAGGGTAATCGCAGACGGGCTAATGTCTCCTTGGAATCCTTTGCAGACTTAATATGAAGCTGTAGCAATCCCTCACTGCCAATCGTGTCGGCACTGGCCAAACTAGCACTGCCCAAAAGTTCATTGGCCATGTTATAGCAATCCAAACGGAATCTCTGTTGCATAACCATCTCCAGGGGCAAGGTTATATGAAAGATAACAATATCATTTTTGGTATAGGGCACTCCAAAAATAGGCTGCTCCTGCAATTGACTTTTGCCATATTCCTGTTTGGTGTACTCCACTTTAAGACCCGCTGTCTGCTGTACAGGAACCACTTTCAGTTGTACATGCTGAGGATCGAATGTCTCAATATCATGTACTTGAAACATTTTCTCAGCATTAAATTTCAATTGTACAATCACTTCATGATTGAGCCATCCTCGATGGACTTGCTGAGTATCTGAGGTAATGCCAAACATGTCCAATTGACTGCAAGATAGTTCTGTACACGGACCCAATGATCTTGGTTTGAAGTGTGTTTCCCAGCGACGAATTTGCTTATTGCCAGCATCATCTTCCACATAGACAAAATAACGATATTCCAATTGGCGACAGGATTGTAGGAGAACTGTTGTCTGCCAGTTTAAATCATCTTGGCCACGTTCGAGGGGCACACATCTGTTTAGCTGCCATTCGCCCAATGCTTTCACATCGCCAGTTAGTGCCAGTTGCTCATCTTTGGCCAATGGTTTCTCCAGTCTTACATTAAATTGCCTTTGTGTTGGCTTGCAGGCAGTTGATGGTCCGCTAGCCTCCAATAGTTCATTGCCAGTTCCATAATTGAGCGAAGCAGCTGCTGCACACTGAAAGCACAAGGCAAAGCCAAGGATTAGTATAGAGCCAGACATGGTCAGATTTCAACTGAATGCAATGTCCGAAAGAATCTCATCTAATATATATACCAGAGACAGAGATTAAACATTGATCCCTTGCGGATTTCATTTCACCCTGATAAGAGATGATGATGTGCACGAGATGTAGTCGCTTTCGAACCCCGCCTATATATTTATATATACTCCACTCCCTTGCCATCAATACAACCTCAACCATCAAGCATCATATACAATAATGTTGCTCCATCTCTATTTCTCTCGCTCTTTTCCAATTATAGAAATGAAAACAGGTTCGCGCGATAAGCACGCGTTTTTAGTCGCCTAGAAAACTATAAGCAAACAATATCACGTGTTGATCTTTGATTTCCCTATTTAATAAAAATAAATAATAAAACTGGTTTCATATAAATTGAAATAATATTGTGGCATATTTTAGCTATAACTTCAGCTCTATTTTGTTTGCTGAACTCGAATTTAATTATAATTTTAATAATCTACACAAATGAGTTCTATTTGATTTAGATTTTTTTCCTTTTCAGAGATAACCATTAGAAAATAGTTATTTTTTTCCCCCTACGTTGTTATATGTATATAGGAAATATATGATGTACTTTTATGCTGATTATTGGAATTAAGTGGGCCGGACTAGTTCCTATATATACATTAAGATTTAAACATTAAAAATGTCTAATAAATATTTTTTTTATCTTCTTTAATTTTTAAACTCTATTGAACTTCAGATTTATACAACTCTTTAAGACATTTATTATAATTACTCAGGTTCTTTTAATCATTAATTGTAAATTATATATATAATATCATAAATTATATACTCATAATGGAGGATAAGATAAGAATTGAGTTGCTACGATTCTATTAAACAGGAAAATCATTTAACAGTTAACAGATGCAGATATAATATGATATACATATATTCTATATGTACTTGAAACGAATTTTGAGAGAGTTCATAAACCTTTTGGTCGATAAATATTTATACATATATTGTTTAGCTGAATCGTATTAAGAGCACAATATCATATAACACATTCCAAATATATATATATATATATATATAAATATTTATAAATATTCTCAGGTTTCTGAACGAAAAAAAAAGACAAACAACTGAGAATTTCATACGATTTTACCTTTGTGTAAAACGCTTGTAAACCGCTGTAATGTTGATAAGGCGACTTTTGTTTTATTTGTTGTTGGCTTGAGTTGTTGTTGTTAGTGATGATGCAACAACAACGACTGCTGGTAATACGAATGCCAATTTTATTGCTGATTAGCCTAAACCTGCCGCATGAGGCCTCACAATACACTCGTAATAACAGAACTTTATGTAAATAAGTTGAACCCATAAATTATACAAAATACTTAATATTAAATCACGAGAATCACGTGTCGCAATTTCAAGCGAAATATCCCAAAAAGAAAAATAAAATGGATAAATATTAATATTACGCTACACCCACGTACTTGTTGTATCTGACCAACAGTTCTCAACGATCTGAGACCAAAAACTGCCTCCTCCGCCTTGGCAACATTTCAAAAAATACAACCAAAATGAAAATGTGCAAAAAAAAAAAAATACAGTTTTTGGTCTAGTGAGGCGGCAAAAAAAAAAAAAAAGCACAAAAAGTCGCGTGTTCTAATGAAATTTTCAAGTTGCGAGTTTTGGCATTTACTCTATACATATGTGTATATTAGTATACATATGTAGAAGTAGAGGTATGTATATAGGCTTGTTTGATCGGTACATAGGTAAATTCATAGGTAGCTATAGTTTTTCCTTATACATTATTTCATTTACGTCAATCACAATTAGTTAGTTTGGGGAGCGTTTTGTGAGCGTTTTGCTAGCGTTTGGCGTTCTTGGCACAATTAGCGCAACCTTGCCAATTATAAGATTTGAGAGTAAGAGAATAGAGCGGGGCCAAAACACAGTAATAATAATATTACTAAGATATTTAGTCTCTTCAAGATTTTATTTTTTTTTTTACTATTTTATATAATTAATTCGATTGATTAAGTTTATTATTTTCTTTTTTTTAGTTGCCGTGTTTTTTGAAATTATTTGGAGCTTTAAAATGATTTTTTCACGTGTTTTAGTTGAAACGCAGGCGCTCTCCTCTATTTACCATATGTTTTTTGTTTTGGGAAATTTCAAAGTCAAAGAAAAGCTCCAGATATTGTTGTTATGTTATTGTTACCCCCGTGTCTCTCTCTTTTCTATCTATCACCATCACCCATGATATTATTTATAGCAAGTTTTGTCAGCGCTTGAAGAGCTTTTATCGCACTATTGCAATTTTTATGTTTTTTCTTATCAAATCGATGATTAAAATTTATTGAATTTGTTAATCTACTCATAATCTAATCTCATCAACTAAGATGGCACTTCAGATAAGGAATATGGAGGCTAGTAACAGTCAGGGTAAGACTACAAACAGGTTTGACTTGGTTAACACAGACAAACGCGTAAAAGAAAAGCTTTCTCGAGTAACTCCTTATGAGAAACACATCACGTGAATCGCTTTTTTTGCAACATGTGGCATTTTAGAGTTTGAAGAGCTTTTACTACTAAAACAGAGGCGTGGCCCAGTCAAGGGGTAGAGTTTCATATAAATATATACTGTATATCTGTTTCGGAATCGTACAAAACTATTCCCGTTGAAAAAAAAAAATGACATCATCTATTTGTTAAAAAAAAAAAACTAAAACCGGAAAAAAGGGGGCAGGTCTGGTCTGACCATGAGAAGTTTTTAGATGATGATGATTATGATGGTGTTTCAAAATAGTTTCCATAACTTTGTGCGATATTTGATTTCCGCTTTTTACATTCTAATCCAACTTATTATTATCCAAAGCTTCGCTTATAAAATTTATTGATTTTTCATTAAAAAACAAAACAATTATAATTGCATAAAACAAAGCCAGAGACATGCAAATGTCTAATGACAAGCAGCGACCTTCAGACCATCCAAAAAGTCAAAGCTCAGACAGACAGACAAATAAAATGAAAGAAAGACAGACTTAGGTCTGTCTTAATGCACTATATCGTTGTATCTACATATATAGATTGTGGTGTAGTGTATCAAGTTTATCACTTATATCTATATAAACACTGAATTTAAAGCTTTATAATTACATTTTGCATGTGCTCATCCGGACTTTGAGCTTCCAATGGAGTCAACAGCATTGGCACAGACATCTTGTTTGAGTTATTTATGTTAAATTTTTGTTGTTTGTTAAACAAAAACAAAAACCGAAAAATTCAAATTATATCACAGTTTAATTTAGCTATTTGTATTATATTTGTTGAATTAACAAACAAATTTTTTTATATTTTCTTGCACTACGCGACGTATGCGCAATATTTTCTTGTTTTGGTTTCTCAGGCAAGCATTTTGTATACTTGTGTGTTAGAGTTTCCCTCTTTTCCTCCTTCTGTATTTGAAAGTTCACTTGTGTGTATATCCTTTGGATGATTAGGATATTAAATTGGTTTTTTCTCCTATTTTTTTTTTTATTTTTAATTTTTGTTTGTTGTGTTTGATTGTGTGTTCTGGAAACAAGGATGTTCCGGACGGTCCAACGTTGCAATCGCAACTGTTTTCAGCGCTTTTGTTGTGCGCGCAATTTAAACGATTTCTTTTTATCGAATCCAAATGAGTCGGCGTTGAGCTTTTTGCTTGCTCGTTTCTTTGTGAGAGACCTACTACGCCACCGACAGACGATGTTGTTGATTTGTTTTGGTTTTTCAACAAAATAAAAATGAAAAAAAAAAATATATAAAAAAAAAAATAATAAAAAGAAGAAAAAACTTGGGGGTACAGTTGCGGCTTTGGGCTTTTCTGTTGAAATGTTGTTGGCCTCAAGCAGCACCAAGCACCAGTCAAATGGAAATAATAATACGATAATATTGTCTAAATATTATAAGAGTAAGAGAGAGGGAGAGAGGTAGGGAGGGGAAATCGGGAGAGTGAATTTATTTAATCGAATTTGCAATGCTCTAAATCTTAATAAAATCAAAACTATTAAGACAATTATCACCAAATCATAGAGAAACAAAACAAAAAAAAAATTAACACCAAGCAGCTACCTTGATTCATGGGAAGAAGTAATTCCCAATAAATCAACATATTATTTATCGAATTAATGCTAAAGAAATTACTTTTAAAATTTGCAAAGTTATTGTATTTCCTTTAATTCAAATACAAAATTTCACTACTTTATGTACATAGTTAAACTTTTTGAGTTCCATGAGGTTAGTCTCCTAACGGAAGTGTAGAACTTTTATTATATCCATGTGAGAGACGTACAAGTGTTTGTGGGAACAGTGGTTCATAGATTATATAGAACATGGCAACTTGTCAATGTGACAACATATGTACATACATATGTATGTACATATAAAAGTTTTCGCATTAAGCATTTTGGCATCAGGGGAAACTACTTCACCACATGACATCTATATAATCTTTATATTCTTTAATGATTTTTTTATCTTCTGGGATCTAAGATGAAGATATGAGTGAATATTGTACATATCAATTGTGAGCCACTGTACAACATACAAACATACATACATATGTACATACATATGTATGTTTGTATATATAGACTTTGCCGCTTGAGTTTGTTTCGGTAACCAGTAAAAGCTTCGCTATGAAACAGATGACAAATACATTCATATGCTGTATAGAGGCAATCCGGAATGGGGGGAAACCAATCCCCACTAGTGTAGCCCCATGCCACGAGGCCGATTTGCTTAACGAAAACGTGTTGGTCGTGTGCAGCTGTCAGACATAGCCGATGTTACGCACGTGAAGACTCTTTTTTTCTGTGTTTCATTTTGTTGTTATGTTATTCCTCTCCCGATTCTGTGGGGCGTCAACAGTGGACGATGCCGGGCCCTCGTCACAGTTTCATCGTCGGCGGTAAAAAGCTTCACTGTCGCTCACATTGTTCGCTCTCTCTCTCTCTCTCTGTATTTTTCTCTATTGGAAACCGGTTCATATCGGTTAGTTGTTTTCCTTGTTGCGTTTGTTTACATCTTTTTCCACATATTTTATACATTTGATAAGAAACTGTTAACAAAATAGTATAGATATATATATAAATATATATATGTATATATAGGTGATGGTGATATATATCTAATGTTTTTGATGGATCAAGGAAAGCTTTTTTCTTTTCTTTTCTTGCTTGTGCGCAAATCGTTAAAGCTTTTCGGTCAAGGTCTTTTTTGGCTGCCCATGTGCCGATCGTAATTATCTGAATATATGTACATACATATATACAGTGGGTTCCCAATTCATTTCGAACACGACAACAAGACCAATTAGGCCATAATTAGCGATAGTAGCCAAACAAAGGTGGCAAGAGATATAGATTATTTGTTGATCGACAATCAAGTTAACCTCTCCAGGTCCTTCATTTTCAAAGACTTTTTTTATACTTTCACTGTTGAACTGATTTTCAACATATAGTCAGTCCAGATCATAATAAATAAAATGTTACTTTACTATCTTTATAACATTTTCATGAAATCAATTAAACTTTAAATTACGAAAGGGTTTTAAATTTTAATTACAGCATAGTTTAATTAAATAATTCCACATTTTTCTAGTTTAGTTTCCCCTCTGACAAATATTTCAACAAACACTGTACGTAAGTAGTTAAGGGCCAGTGTCTATAATATGTATTACGTGTGTATATATTATATCTATATATTATATTATTTAAATTTTGTGTTCGCTGTTGCCAAGCGGCTTCTTGTCTGTAAAACCGTGGGGAATTCGTTTCTACTTTCTTTGTGCATGTGTTTTTGTTTTCTTGAGTATTCTTTTGTTTTTAATTTATTGTTATTACTGTTGTTCACCCGGTCCGGTCTAGCATTCTGCTTATTATACACTTCCGAGACGATAGAATCCTTCAAAGAGTATAGAAATAGTACGATCAGCAAACGCGGTCGTCGTTATTTTTTTTTAACTAAAACTAGTGCGTCACTTCTATATATGTACATACATACATATGTAGAGTAGCAATAAAGTTGCAAAGGCTTGCCACACACCTTTCAGTTGGCTTAACGCAAGGCATTCGAAACTTCATCGGAAGTGTCGCTAGGAAGATTGATATTGACTCTAGTCTTAAGAAACTATTTGTTTCTCTAGGTATATGTATGGCAAACTTCTTCTATCCAATACTTAATAATAATGTCATCTAATACACAAAATCGGACCATCAGTTAATAAGGCTAATAATATTATTATGGAATATTAGACACAAATATTAATTCTATGGAATAATACTAGAAAAAATGTTAAAGTGTATGGAAAGTTCGATGCAACAGATTTTAGCTGTGTGGGCACAGCTACATATGTACATATGTATATATGTACATATGTATGTATGTATATATATATGTATGTATGTTTTTTTATTTATTTGTTTTTGTTGGTATAATCATTTTGAGAAAACGCCTCATCGGGTCCAAAGTACAGTTGCCAATACTTATGTTAGCTATTTTTTGAATGTATAACGGCAAAAGCTTTTGTGCCGCGCCTCTTGCCCAAAACTTATCTAGCATATTCTAATTGATTTCGATATGATTTTGTTTTCTTCATGTTTTCAGTCACGTTACACACTTATTATTATGTTGTTTCCGGCAAAACAGAAAAATATTATTGTTGTTCTTATTTTTGTTTATGGTCAGGTAAGCAGCTGTCTCCGATTCTTGTTTACAACACGGGAAAAAAGCTCCTCGGAATAAGACCTTGTAATCGACGTTACAAACAACAGGGAAACAACGCAAACAACAATTACGTTTGTATAAGATAAGCTAGAACTGTAAACAAACAGCTTATAAGATACATTGTGTAATAAGAATTATAGATTGCCAAATGATTGTTGAACAAAACCGGAAATGAATATCGGCACACCGAACTTTGCATACCCTTGTCTCTCTCAGTCAAATTAATTGTCTTTGTGTTATCTCTTTGTCCCTATTTATATTTACGTACATACAAGTGCCTATTAAGTGCTTTGTTATAGTAATCTGATTCAATTAATATCATTCGAAATCATTTCGAAAGCTATTTTTGTACTATTTTGTAAAAGATTTACTTTTCATTTTCTTGTTTATAAACTACGTCATATTTTAAAATATTGTTTAGAATTTCTTAGAATTTTATATACATACATATATGTACCCCAATGAGACTCTAATCTCAGAAATTAAAAATCTAAAATATCTTTAAAATAGTAAGACAGATCCTTTAAAATTATATATCATAGTTATATAATCCCAATGGATTGAAAATAATATTATAGAGTGACCGAAAATTGTTCACGTAAAGAGTTAACATACGTGAATTCCATATAAAATTTCTAAGATTATACAAATGTGACATTAATTTCAATTGATTTTAGTTTTTGAATTGTTGAGCAAACATTTTCCTTGATGATTTACAAAAGTTTAAGTGAGACCGATATAGATATATACATTTGCAATCCCAATGATGGACGTTTATAGTTATTCAAAATATTTTTTAATTATTTGCACATTTTGTGAGTTTAAAATTCAAAATCCCGAGGCTTTATTGTCAATGGATATGTAGTATTTGTCTATTTAAGTATATATATTATCTAATTACATGTTGAACACTTTTCATACCTGCTCAGACATGATCAACGAACGTTGTTTGTCCTTGACTCAGGTGAGTAGGGGGCGTTGTACTTGAAGCTCACTTCTCACTGTTATACGTTTTTGTATATTGTTTTATATTTCACTTTGTGTGTGTGTGTTTTTTGTTTTTGTTCTTCGTTGTGCGAAACTCGTTTGCAATGTTTGCATTAGCACTTTTATTCCTTATCACGCACAAATTCCAAAGAGAACTGATGAGATGATCTTTCTCGCTTTGATGTTACAACTAAATAGGAAGTCAACTTTTTGTGTCGCACCAGAGACATCCGCACAGTAGCGTAAATAGAATTAAATCAATTTAAAACAATAAAAGTCGAAGCAGCGGCCGCAGCACAAAGAGACAATGATGAACAGCAAAAGTATAACACATCAGCAGATAAGGCAAGAGAGTAACCTGTAAGAGATTATTGCAAGAGATTAGCGTAAACGAAAACGAATTCATATTTCAGCGCCAAACTGTACCACAGGCAGGCCACCCGTCACATTGTGGTTGGGGATGGTATTGGTAATGGTGTTTGTGTTGGTGATGGGGGGGATTCAGTCTTATTGCCGGTTGCCTCACTGGCTGATGACCCTATTTCTGGATTTGGGTTTACATTTGAGTTTTCTTTTGCCTCACGCTCGAATAATATAACCAATTCTGTATGCGTTGTATGTGGAAACATGTCAACAGCCAGCGCTGTTTTCGGATAGAAGGGCTCTCCTTTATATTGTTTGGATTCTGGTCGGGCTAGCTCAATGAAATTCCTTTTGGCGCTATGCGGATTACATGAAACGTAGACCAGGCGTGTGATGGCACTGGCTGAACGTATGGCGGCAATTGAACGATTATCTAAAAATAAAATTATATTAGTAAAATGAAGATCAATACAATTTTTCGTATAATCAGAGTTTCCTACAGTTTTCTATCTTTTGTTTTGAATTGAATTCAAACGTTATAGAAAAAGGATTAAGGATTCAAACTTTGTATTATCAATGAGTTAGCTATTTCATGATTTAAAATATGAAATGTTTAAAGATAATAACTACGTTTCTTAGTGAACAAGTTTTATTAGATCTAAAAGATTTACTTTTCTGACGATTTTCTCAGAATTCTTATACTATGCCGAAATATGTAAATCTTAGAAAAATTCCTCATTTGGCAAACACCATAAAAAACTATTCTAACAAAACCTAAGACAGGTACTTAAATATAAACCAAATTTATGAATAAAAAATTTAGCTAGTTTCACTTGAAGAGCAAAAAAGTTATTGAACTAAAACTAAATTTTCGACCGATGGGAGCTAAATGATATGGAACTCGAGATGATTTCGAGATATATAGTCTATGATGTTTCTTTCTCTGCGTTACATACTTCTAACCGAAATGAATATACTCTTTTTGTACAGGGTATAGGAATTTAGTATCCAATTAAAATATTCAATTCTGTTGCCATAAACAAATTTATAGTCATTGCATCATCCATATGACGTGATAATCTAATTAAAATCAATCAAAGAAAATAAATCTGTGAATATTAAATCTTGATGTTGAATCTATAGCCGATTATTTATCTGCCTTTAAGTTAGAAATCATTCAATTTGTCTTAAAATATAAATACTATAAAGTTCTATAATGAAATTGAAATTGGTTAAACGATTTTATAATTTATCAAATGGAACTTACGTAATCCTGCTCTGGGTGGATCCACTATAGCAATCAAATCTCCTTTTTTTCCTGGTTCTTGATCATATAGAGCCTCTCGTACCATACTCTTAATGAAATCATCAGCATTACCCGTAAAGAATTTACAATTCTTGATGCCATTCGCCTCGGCATTATATTCTGCATCCTTAATGGCATCAGGAACAATTTCCACACCGAGAACTTGCTTGCAATGCTTGGCAAATGATAAGGCTATAGTTCCAGTACCACAGCAAATATCCAACACAGTGGAATCTTTTGTTGGCGATGCCAAGTCGATAGCTTTTTGATATAAAATATTTGCACCTTCAGTGTTAATTTGAAAGAAAGCCAACGGGCTGATCCGAAATTGAAGTCCTTGTATAGTATCTGTAATATGTGTGGAACCCAGTAGATGATCAACAGGATTAACCATTTGTCCAGCTTCGCGATGCTTCACATCCTGATAGTAGAGCGAAGAACATTTGTAAGAAGAATTTTGGTCGGCTTGTCCGTAAAAGGTTTTTAGCTCTTCTTTCAGTTCTTGCTGCTCTGTTTCACTCAAATTCGAAGAGTAGACACCAGCCACAAGCATCAGTTCTTGAGTGGAATTTGAGAAACGCACCATCAATTGACGAAAATGCCCAACATTGCCGACAGGATTAAATGCCTGGAATTTCGATTGCCTAACTAGACGTTGGAAGCTTTCAGCTGCCCATTTGGCAGCGTTGGGCAAATGCGGTAATTCCTGGACCTCAGCTACCTCAACTGATCCATCACTATAGCTGCCCAATCGAAAGCCAACGACAATGTCTCCATTTGAATTTTTGCCAACCGTAAATTCATTCTTATTCCGATAACCATTAATGGTGGTCGAGGGTAAAACTCCTTCGAATTTAAATTTATCCAAATGGCTTTTAGCTTGAGGATTAACTCTTCTCAGTTCCTGATTATATTTCTTAAGTAGGCTGGACATCTCTTCCGTTTTTGTTTTCAATTGTTCTTCATAGGGTAAAGCAGCTAAGGGACAAGTGGCTTCCACAGCCGTTTTTCTTCGTTTGGGTTGGCCTTCATTGGCTTCCTCTTCAGCTCTGCGCTTCTGTAGGGGATCTGCCGAGGCTTTTGCCTCTACAGTTTTCAATACCCGTCCTTTCCATTTGTAACCATTCAGTGTTTCTAAGGCACGTTTTTGGTCTGCTTCCGTGCGAAAGCAGACGAAGGCGAATTCCTTACGGTAAGGCGACTTAATTTTGGTCATGTCCAGTTTCAGAGTATTCTTCAAAAGTTTTTTGAATTCCTGTCAATTAGATCATTATTAATGCAATAATAACGTAAGATATTCTGCTCTTACCCCTATACCAAAGTAACCCAAATTTTTGACCTCGATCTTATAGATTTCCGAGGTAAATTCATTGCGATCTAAATAAGCGTACTCTTCCCCTTCGCCATCTCCTTGTACAGAAGCATCACCACCGGCTTTTGCCGGCTCATCTGATTTTGTTCCATTGTTGACTTCATTTTCAATTGTTTCGCTTTGCTTGATTTCATGATTATTATTTGTTACTTCAGTATTTACTCCATTTGACACCACTTCAGTTGAATTTCCATGATTTTCCATTTCGTCAAAAATTAACGTTAAACATAAACAAAACACGTGTGCTGAGAGTGAGAAAGAACGAGAGAGGCATAAACATCATTTACGAGCATGTTAAATTAACAGCATCATTTGTGAGCACTGAAAAACTAACAGCATCATTTGCGAGCACTTTTAATTATCAGCATCATTTCCGAGCTCTGTTAATTTAACAGCTACAACTGCGCGCAAAAGTTAAAAAAAAATTTAATCTGTAGTCTGAAAATATTGTAATGTTGAAACGTAAAGCTTTCAAAGCGTTTTTATTATTAAATTTTCTTACTTTATATAACTGCTGGAAAAACTACTAAATGGTATACTATAAAAAAACAAAAAAAATTTGTTCATATGTTTTTCTCTTTTCCTTGGAAAATGGCTATCTAAAAAATTTTTGAGCTACAGGAAATATATTTACCATTATTTGAAATAAGTTCTAAAACTAGCATCAACTTATCACCATTGAGAAGTCGAAAACAATGATACTTAAAGATATATTGCCAAAACTTGTAATATTTGTATTTCCGCGATAAAACTTTCACGCTATTTATCATTCTTTAATCTCTTCGAAACGCTCCAAGGCTTGATCCAAAATCCTTTGACGTTCCTGTAATAGTTCGTCCATTTCTGATTCATGTTTCATTATATTTTTTATCTCGGCCAGTAAATCAGCAGCCTGTCGAAGTTTCGCCTCACATTCGGTGGCCTCGTCCGCTGGAATCCTCAAAGCTTGCGCTACAAAAGCCTCCTCCAAATCGATAAGCAAATTGCCACGAAATATGCTCCAGCCGCCATCAAAGATATCAGCCAATTTCAGAAGATCTTCACAGAGTTGGACTTTCCGGTTGAGAGAGTCCTCACTGAGCTCTTTAAAAAAAAAAAAGAAAGGTTATTTTGTATACTTAAATTCCCTATCATTGTCACTCACCATCCATGGAGAATCCTGGTGCATTGCCATAGAGTTGGGTTAAAGCATATTTCACTTGCAGGATGTGAGTATTAGTCTCGTGCAGATCAATGCGATGACGATAGATAAAATCCTCTAAAGGAGTCGGTGTTGTTTTATCCAATGATTCAATCTCTAACTGAAGTTGGCCATCAATTGTGATTATTTCTTTGGCGCTTTTTTTCACATTACACAATTGACATTTCCATGGTGATGCATTTTGCAAAGGATTCAAGGGAATTATCTATAAGGGAGATTGATGATCAGTTTTGTTTTTGATAATTTTTAGTTTTGCTTTCACTTACCTTGCCTGCCTTACACTTAAGGCAAGATTGGGCACCGGCAAAGGTTCCCAACTCACTGGGATCCCTGCAGCGTTCACATGAACAATCAAAGCATTTCGCCTGCCTCAGATGAAGTCTCCGTTGTATGGTGCTCCTCAATGGTTGTGTATAGGAGATATTTAGAATCTCACCCTTGCAAATGGCACGTTTGGCCAGAAAAATAATATTCATATTGTCATCGAACCGATGTCGCATATTGGGCACACAATCATGGGATATCATGGCAGCTCCTGGATATAGGGCTCTCACTTTTCTACGCTCTCGGGGCTGCCTCAGCTCAAAGGTGTTTGTATCCAGAATGGCGGCAATGCGTAGAATTTCCATTTCCGACCATTCCCTTAGACCCAAAACGGTTTTAATGAAGGTTATAAGATTTGCTCTTAGCACTTGATAAAGCGGGGTCTCCAAACGCTCTTTAAGATGATCCTCAAGGCTAATGAGACGAGTGAATGACTCGGGTTGGGTGGATTTTAGGAGCATACATCGAAGCAGCATAATCACACAATAGGCCGACTCCTTGCGCTCCTCCTGGTCGGGAATAAAGGTGATTTTCGATTGAAAATTACTTTGAGCCATCAATTGACATTCACCCTGATGATAGGGCGATTGTTCGCATTCCTTGCCGCACAGAGGCCAGGTACAGGAGGAGCATTTGTAATAATTATTGGATGATGATGGTGGCAATAGATTTCGATGACATCCAAGACAAATGGGTGTGGATGCCACTTTGGGACCCACAACTAAAGGTGACTCTTTCATAATTTGTTCACCAATTTTAATATCTCTAGTGGCCCGAAGATGCCTGCCAAGAATCTCATTGGTGGCCACCTCATAACACTTGCATTCCCGTTTGTGTCCCTGTTTCCAATGCTCCTTCTGATGATCCCGACTGCAATAGACGACACTCTTGCAGGCGGCACATATTTGTGAGGCACGAGCCTGACAAAACGCACAATTGGTTAAAGACGAAGGCATTTTCAAGTAATAATAATAATAATAATAATAATAATGGCTTTGTCTGTTTGCGTAATGCGAGTGCAACGTTAAAAAATTCACTAAATTTTTTTAGTTTTCCGTCGAACAAATTTTCTTTTGTGTCTCCCGTCTGCCAAATGCGAGACGATTGAGCACGCTCCGTGTTCCGTCTCCGCCTTCATCCAAGTCGTCCGAACCGATCTCTGGCATCTCTTGTCACATGGCGCACGACAGCAATTTATTATTAGAATTCTCTGTATGCTTTTTTGTTGTAGGTTTTCTCTGTGTCTCCATGTCTCGATGTTGTCTCTGTGAGGCTCCCCCCACTACCAGAACAATACACAATTTGTTGGCTAATACAATGGCATTTTGTCTTTTCTATGCTAAAGAGCTTTCATTGGCTGTATTTTCTCTTTAACTCAATAGAAAAAAATCTATAAAAGTTTTCCGACTGCCGTCAAACGAAATAAATCGTTTGAATTGATATTTGAAATGATATATAGATAGACATATCATTATAAACGATAACGTTTACTGTTACGGATATCTATTAAAAATTTAAATCTTAAAATTTTCAGTTAGATTAACCGAAACATGAATTTCTATTTTCATAATTTTTCTTTTAATTAGAAATGTCAATAGAAAAAGTAAGTAAAAGTTTTCTCTGTGTTTTTATTTTTTTTTTTTTTGATTCATTTTAGCAATTCAATAATTTATTTATTTATTTAGTATTTCTCATAAATTTTCTATATATATAATTATTCATATGCAATTAATTAATATATTGATTAATTGGAAATCAGTCTTTTTTATTTAAATAAGAGTTAAATGCATTTTCATTTTGTTTTTGTGCTTATTTTGTTGCTCGATTGTTTGATTGATTGAATAATGAATGAATGGAGAAAAAAGGCAATAAAATAATTAACAAATATTAAAAAAAAAACCGAAAATAAAATTGAACTAAAGTTTGTGGTTTTTAGTTGCATTGTTGCTTGTCTTCTTTGTAGTTAGAGTTTCGAAATTAATAAAAATAATGAAAAAAAAGTACATACATATATATATATATATATATATATATATATATATATAGTAATAGTAGCTATTTGTTAAATTAATTTAAATGTACATAATATTCATATATTGTATGTATATAGACAAAAAATGTTGCTCTCTTTTGGCGCAATAAAATTTTCAATATTATAGACAACAATTTCTCAAATCTATAATTTGTTTTATATTAATAATTTCCACTAAACATTAGTTGTATAGTTTCTTTTTGTTTTCCTTTGTTTTTTTTTTTTTGTTTTTCTTGTTTAATTTACATATAGACGACACAGCAACACAAAACGATTGAGGCAACATGTTGGTCAGCGCTCATTTTGTTGGCATAATTGATATGTGTTGCTGAAACATGTTGCTAGTTTAGTTGGCAAAGCAAAGCGATCGATTCGAATGTTGCTAAAGGCAGAAAGGCGCAGAAAAAGCTATTCAAGATTAGATTAATTGTTTGTGTTGTTTAATTTATCATTTAATTAACCGGTTTATATGGAACATACTATATGTTTAATTTAGCTATTATGGAAAACAAATTTGTTAGCCAGGGTTGAGTAAAAAATTTGAAATTTTTATTGAAATTTCATATCATAATTGAGGAACTCATTTTGTTAATCTATCAAAATGTTATTTTATAAACAATTAAATGAAATTTACATAAAAAATTTCTGTTTCAATTGTTTATTGTTCTTTTTTTTTTTTGTTGTTGTTGTAAACTTTTAACTCAACCCTTTAGCATGATATTTCTCAAATACAAATTTTAATATCATTTTTTGTTCTCGGTTCCTTAATGCTTCGTTAAATGCTAATCCCTTTGTTTTTCTTTCCTCGTTTTTCTTTTTTTTAATTACAATTTGCTCTACATTAAACATAGATATATATATATATATGTATATAAAAAAAAAAAAAAATTAAGCAACATTTAATTTAGTTTAGTTTTTTATGGATTTTTTTTTTCTTATTATTTTTAAATATATATTTTTTGCATTTAGTTGTGAATCTCTAATCTCTTAGACATTCTGCTGTTCCTTGAAATGATGATAATGATGATGAATATGCTCATGGACATAACGATGGATCATGGAACTGGATGCACTGGTATCCAATTCAATATCGGCTGTGCCAGTTCCATCATCTGTTTCCAAATTGGATTTACCCACTTCGGTGACAGCCTCGGCGACAGCCTCACCAACAACATCATCGTCATTGAGATCGATGAGTGTATCGGTGCTGACCACTTTGCTTGGTGTACTGGTCAATGGTGGACTTGGTGGCATATCCTCCTCTTCGCTGGCCAACAGATGGGCACACTCCAAAGCATCGCCATAGATTTTTGAGGCACCCGAACTTGATGTGGATGTTTGTGGCCTTAGTATATCCATCTCCTTTAAATGCTCCTTCTCCTGCAGTTGTTGTTTCAATTGTTTTCGTCGCTGCTCTCGTTCTTTCTGCTGCAGTTGCTCACTCAATTTGGCATAGATGAGATTGCCATAGTTTTTATAATCCTTGCTGGATCTGGACGATTGTTGTTCCAATCTCTGATATCCCTGCTGCATTGTCTTGTGACTCTTTTTGGGTATGGGCTGAACAGTGGCCACATTACTGGGCGTTGATGGTGGCGAATGGTTATGACCGCCACCACAGATGGTCGCATGCAAAAAGGAATCATAGCCACAAAGATTTAACTTATTATGACCATGTTGTTGGGCAGCCAATACGGCAGGATTAATGGCCAGCTGTTGATGGTAAATGGGTATATGCGGTTGGGGATGGTCGTGTTGCTGTTGCTGCTGTTGCTGTTGCTGTTGCTGTTGCTGCTGCTGCTGTTGCTGATGATGATGATGATGATGGTTTCCCTCTATGGATTGAGCTGGATTGACCAACAGTGGCTGCACCGGCTGAGGTAACGGCGGTGGCGGCGGCGGCGGTGAAGGAATGCAATTGGGTGGGCTGCAACTGAGCGGTGACTGGCCGTTGACCACACCCTGACCCGATCCCGATCCCGATCCCGTTCCCGATCCCGTTCCCGCTCCCGTTCCCTGTGGACTGCTGTGGTTGGCAATTAGCGTAGGTATTTTCGAGCCCGTATTGCAACGTTGGCGTTGCTGTTGTTGTTGTTGTTGTTGTGCTGCCGGTTGCCGTATGGGACTCACATTGGCTTGGGGTTTTCTAATAGACAAAAAACAAAGAAAAAAAAAATAAAAAATTGAAGTGAGAAAAGGGTTCAATTAGCGTTTCGGGATTTTCTCTCTCTCTCATTTTCTCATGCGTGTGGGTGTGTGTGTGTGTGTGTGTTTGGTCAGGGTTGTTCGCCATAAAATCAAAATTTGAAAGAACAAAAACAAAAAAAAAATGTATAAAGAATGGAATAATGGTTGGTTGCATACGCCTCGGATGATTAAGAGTCGTCTCCTCTCCTCTCCACTCCTTTTTTTTTGTCTTTTTTTGTTTTTTGTTTCGCTCTTCTTTTGTATGCCAATTTTCCGATTCATAATCATGGACAAATCGTTGCGGCTTTAACTTCATTTTTCCGAAAAGGGCTTATGGTGGAGTTACTTGGTAGCGGTGGGGCGGGGGGGTTCTTTTTTTTTTTTTTGGTGGGGAGGAGCGGGGGTTTTGTCGATGATTTTAGCTTACCCATTCAACTGAAAACACAAGCGATTCTTCTCCATGCTCTCCCTGATGATGCTAATCAAATCGTTCCGATTTAATGCCGATTTCCAACATTCAGCCGATTTACGCTGCTGTTGGGTAAGCAATGATTGTGGGCGTGGTTGACGCAATTGTACACCATCAAGCATTACATCAACACCACCAACCATTGGGGGTGGCGATGATGAGGAACTCTTTTGTTTGGCAGGATGCGTTTGTACTGTATGTTGTTGTTGTTGCTGCTGATGGTTTTGATTTTGGTTCTGGTGCTGGTGCTGGTGCTGGCGTTGCAGGTGACGATTCTGCCAATTGGAGGAATCATTGCCCACTGAGAGGCTACGTTGACGTGTTTCGAGGCAATGATCCTGATACTGATTGATCCAATTCCATGGCATTTCAATTTAATTTGATTGATGACCAAATGATATATAATCAAAAAGATATGGAATAAAGAAACAAAAAATATATATATAGAAAATTATAAAAAATAAATTTAAAAACAAATGGACATAACACAAATAAGTGCAACAATAATACACAAAACAACAACAACAAGTAAACACAAACAATCAAAAAAAAAAAAGAGGCGACATTTTGGTAGGGGAAAATACTGATTTTTTGAGCTATAGAAAAATGTTGCTAAGCATTATTGAAGATGGACTTTTAATACACACTGTGCGAACATTGTATTGGCATTGATTCAATATTTCAATAAAATAATTGAATTTCCTAACAAATCAATCACATTGATTGAATTCTCTGTTAAAATTAATTTTCTTTTTTTTTTTTTAAATTATATAAAATATTTTCTTTTTATCCAAGACTTTCGTTAGTTAATTATATCTTAAAAAAAATTAATTTTGGTTTATAGTATTATTATTTTCTACAAAATAATTTCCATTAATTTCTTTCCTTGTCTTATAAAATGATTTATTTTTTCAAATATATATATAAAAAAAAGTAGTCTTTTTATCGCTGACTTTCATGCTAATATTATTATTATAATTTTAGGAACGTTTATTTATTATATTTAAAGAAAATTTATTCTTGGTTTCTTTTTATTATTTTAAAAAATAAAAATTATGGAAAATTATTTTTCAACCATCTCGAACATTAGCAACATTTTTCTATAAATATTTTTTTTGCAATCAGTTTTAATGTTTTTGGTATATATTTATTTTTTTTGTTTCTTTTTTTGCTTATTTTATTTTATGTTTATTTGTTTTGCCTTTGTTACCTTGTGCCTACCTTTTGTTTGCGCGCCCTTCGCAGCATTTTGACGCGTTGTGTTGCCTGTTTCATATAGATGTCTTGTTGCTGTTGTTGTTGCTGGTGATGCTGACGCTGACGTTGGCCAGGACAATCGAGGACATCATTCGAGTCCTGTTGTTGTTTGGCTCCGCCACAGCATTTGAGATTCAACATGTTCTCGTAGGTATTGTGGGCATTGTTATCGGCTTCTCCACAGCAATGCTCCAATTTGGAATTGTTCTTATGATATCTGTTCGCCTGCTGCTGTTGCAGTTGTTGCTGTTGCAGTTGTTGTTGCTGCTGCTGCTGCTGCTGCTGCTGATGATGATGATGGTGATGATGGCTCTTGTTTCCCTTACCACTAACTGTGGGCTGCTCTGTTACAGCGCTTGGCGTTGCAGTTGCATCCTTTTCCTTGTCGCTATTGCTGTCATCGTCCTCGTCATCGGACTTAATCAGTTTGCGTGGTCGATAGCGATGCTGACGGCGTGTGCCGGCGGATGTCGTTAGGGCAGCTCCAACTCCAATTCCAACTCCGCCATTCAATGTTTTTGACATGCCCATTGGCAGTTTCTTCAGTTTATTGTTGTTATTGTTGTTGTTGGTATTGGTGTTACTATTCGCATTATTGTTGGTATTGGTATGAGTTGTTGTAGTTGTCGTTGTCATACATGATGGATGCATTGCTATACCACCACCACCACCACCACCAGATCCAGCAGCAGGAGCACCCCCCTTCGATTTACCCTCAGGACTGACAGTGAGTCGCACGTTTATTGTCTTACTGCCGCAATGGGGCACCACCACAGACTTGCCAATGGACTCATATATGGTGTATACAATGCCCACAATGTCGTCCTTTGTGATTTTACCATGGTGCCCATCCAGATCATAGAATGTGAATGAGAATTGCAATGGCTGTGATGACTTGCCACCCTCAACGGATACATCGCAGGTGAATTCCTGTGCACAAAAAAAGAAAGAAAGAAAGGGAGAGAGAAAGAGAAAAGGCAACAAGAATTAAAATTGAACATTGTTATTTTTGTTTTTGATTAGTTTCAAAATGCAGAATCTTTGCTTATTAACAAAGATTTATGAAACATTAAAGAATTATCATAAAATTATATCATCTAAAATAATATATATTTGATATAATCTAATTTAATTGATTTTGAAAAATAAAATGCCAGTAAATCAATTAAAAAAATGAATACAAATCAATTGAAATAAACGCCAATAAAGTAAATTCGTATAAATATGAAATTTTATTGGCTGGATTTCAAATTAGAATTCATTCATTGATTCATTCATTATTGAATTTATTGAATTTTTGTGGTGCTGCTGCTTTTGTATTGCCCAACAATATTTATAGAAATTTATATCATTTTCCTTTGTTTTCTTTTCGATTTTCGTATTGCTTACAAAAGCATAAAAAAAATATTTGTGGTTATAATTCTCTTTCGATATTTTCGACCCCCCATTTTGATCGGCTATATACTATATAGATTTTTGTTATATTTTTATACCTAATGGTCAAGTTAAATCAACTCATGCTGCTGCTGCTGCTGCTGTTGTTGTTGTTGTTGTTATTGTTATTATTATTGAGGTTTTGGCCATATTTTATTGCCCACTGGGCTAAACTGAACATAAACTCAACTTTTAAATGTACTTTTAATTAAAATTTAACATGAACAATGGGCAACTAAGAGAAACAACAACAGCAACAACAATATGAACAAAAAGATAGAAATGCGTATTTCATTAACACAAGGGCGCCGGCAATTTTAACTTACCACCCACCGAGGGGAGGGAGTAATATTTGTACAACTACTACTACTCCATTTGTGTGCGTGTGTGTGTGTGCGTGTGTGTGTACGTGTGCGTTTGTGTGCGTGTGTTTGTTGCTTGCCAAAAATATCAAAACATTAAAATTCAATAAAAAACCATTAAAAGCCAACAACCGAAACACGAAAAGCACTCAATGGCAATTAAAAACAAAAACAACAGCAAAAAAGAAAAAAAAAAAAAACTACCCAAAAATCTTCGAAGTCAAGTAGCAAAAGAAATTAAATTATATTTATTTATATGAAAGTGGAAACACTTTATCAATGGGTAATGGGTAATGGCTAATGGCTGCTGCCACACACTCTGCCACTCTATGTTGCCATGACTTTGCTCTGGTTTCGAGTCGGTTGGTGCCACAGCTTCAACATTGAAAATTAAATATTTAGTCAAAATTATGGCCACAATTTTCGACTGGTTTTGCTTCTGCTTGCTACTCCGTTGCTGTGGTTGCCACTTAATTGTTGTTTTTAGTGGGAGATGGTTGTGGTTCGTTTTTGTTCACCTACACTTACCCCACCCCCACCCCCACCGACACCCCGAACCCCATCCCTAGCTATCTACCAACTCATGCTGTGGCAACAAATTTTCTCCTTTATGTTGCAGCTGCAGATAAGTATTTCGGTTAGAAGTGGAATGGAATAAAAAAAATACAAAAAAAATGTGCATCATCCTTCTTTTCATATTTCTTTTTCTTTCTTTCTTTTTCTTTTTTTTTTGGCATTTTTTTATATTATTTTTTTATGAACATAACTAAAAGTTGTTTCGGTTTCTGTTTTAGTTTTCCAGTTAAGTCTGCTTTATAATCATTTTTAAGTGCTACCCCAAAAGAGGGTTTATGTTGCAATATAAAAGAAAAAATTATTTAAAATTGCAAAAGGTGCTAAATAGCAGGAGAGGAATTCTAAGCAATGTTTAAATAATTGGAATAACGGTAGTAAACTTTTTTAGTTTTCGCTTGTCAAACTAAGCCAATTTTTCGCTTAATTTTTTAATTTAAATACAGATTTAGATTTAAAAATTTAAATACAATTAAAATTGGAGGGGGAAAAAATTTTCGAATTGCTTCAATGTACATTGAAGATTCCCTAAAGTGAACTTCTATATTATAAAGTTTTCCGTCATATAATAAATAAATTCTAAGGACACATCTTTTGTATTATATTTTCAATATTTTTATATGACGATTTCTATATAAATAAATTTGTCTTAGGCTCTTACGACTTCATTTGAGGGAAGTTTAACTGTAATATAATTCTTAGTTTAACAAATTTACTTTAAGTCATATTGTGAAAATCGAAATTCATTTATAAAATGATAACTAATATATATTACATACAGTACGACCTCGCATAACGCTACCAATAGAAATTGCATAAAATTAAGCTTGATACGAAAACTGAGTTTTTCGTATTTTATTTTATAATATTAATTAAGTTCCCTTTCTAAATATTTTAATTTAAAAAACTAAAAATTTCCGGAACAATTATTTTGTTTTCATTAAATTAAATTTTTATTGAACTCTGAGATTTTGGTCTTTGATTTCTATTAATCTAAAATTCTTTCAGAGTTAAGAATTAAACCGATGAGTTGCTTTCTATGAGGGTCTACTGTATATGATTTTGTTTAAACTTTTAAATCTCTTTTTTTTAAACGATTGTAAGGAATAATAAAATAAATTAATCTGTTACTCTTTTTTATTTAAAATAATCATTCTTTTTTCTATTTCATATTCATATTCTAGAAAAAAAAATAATTCTGTAAAAGAAATTTTTAAAATTATAATTTTATTCCTGGTTCTATGCTATAATTAAATAAAACTTATTACTTTAAATAATTTAAAAAAGCTTTCTAAGATGAAAAAGCAAAGGACATTTATGAAAGACTTTTGACTGGGTTTTGACCACGATTTTATTTAATGTTTTACCGTTTCGACCGGTTCATCATTCAAGTATTATGGAAATGAAAACTAAAACTAAAAAAAAAACTTCAATTTACTAGATACATATATAGGAAGCGAAAAGTGAGATATGGAAATGGATAAATTTGAAACTGACTTGAAAAAAAAAACACGAGAAGAACAAAAAGGTATTGAAAAATGTTGGCAAGTTAATTAACTTGTTTTGTTTTGTTTTGGCCCCCAGTGATTGAATTTTGTTTTGGATTTTGTAACTCACCTCCAAACGAATGCGTTCCTCTTTGTGATGATGCAAATGACGTGAATGCTGATGTGATCCATGTTGTTGTTGCATTGCCGCTGCTGCATCAACCACATCCTCTTCAGGAGGAGCAGCTGCTGTTGCTGCTGCTGCTGCCGGCTGCATATTTACATATTTGCCATGTTTGCCATTGGAACTGGTGCTGATGCGCAAGTGTTTGCTATCCTGATGATGATTATTTTGATGATGATGATGATGATGACGAGTTCCTGGCTGATGGTGATGATGCTGCTGCTGTGATTGTTGCTGTTGGATTTGATGTTGTTGCTGCTGTTGCTGTTGCTGCTGCTGCTGCTGCTGCTGTTGATGATGTTTCGTTGCCGCACCGGAGGCATTGCCTGGCGGCGTTGTGATTATATTAACCACAGGCGTTCGCAGTTGTATATTATTGTCACGTTCACTGACCAGCAACAAATCTGGCGGGGCACTGCATGAGGATGAGGCACGCACCTGATGATACATCAATTCCTCTGAGTCTGTGGTGCACTCCTGGACTGTAAGGAGACAAAAGGAGATTGCCAAAGCGAAATATAGTATAAGTGGGGATGTTTTTTAATTAAAATGCAAAGTGGCATGAAATTGGCTAAAGTACCCCTCCCCCCCCCAACCCTTCTATATACACCCACAAGCATTCCTCTGCCATTGCTTGTTCACCTTTTACTGTGCAACTACAAAAGGCAGATTTTTGCCTCCTTCTTCTCCTCCTTCTCCTTCTCCTTGGTTTTTCTTTGCCTCCTACTCCGCAATTCATTTTGCACACATTTTCTTTGGCGGCTTTGCAATTTATTTGCAATTTGCACAAAGCGCATTACAACAACAATAACAACAACAACAAAAAAAAGAATGAAACAAAGTTTATGCCTCAACGCCCATACAAAACGATCGGCGGCCAACTTTCGTTCCCACTTAAAAAAGGCGGGCAGGCGGTCGGACAAACAGAGAGACAGACAGATGGTTGGACGACGATTGCTACGAGAGCATTCCTAATTAATGACGTCGTCGTCGTCATCGTCGGCGGCATTGCCTTTTTTTCTTCTTTCTCCTCCTCCTACTGCTACTTCTCCTCCTTTTCCTCCTCCTCTACTTTTCTCTTTGTATAATTGAAATGGCTGGGACCAACCAAATAAAAAGTTGAGCCAAGGGGATGCTCTCTTAACGGGCGGTTTATTTATTACTCATACGACAAGTGAGCCATGAAATATATTTATACATACATATATATTTGTATAAGTATACCAAAAGAGAATTCCACAACAGTTTTAATAACTATTCATGATCTATAACTGTTAAGTATTTTGCAGTTAATCCAGTCTAAATAACAACGAACAACAAATGTAGGTCAGGTGCTCTTCCACTGTTTGTTGTTAATTTATTCTAGTTACTGTTTAACAAGGATCTAGACAACTAGCTCATTTCCCCGGCACTTTAACTAATTGTCTTCAATTGTTGTCACCTCTTTTACCACTCAACGACAACAGCAAAGACAGAGAAAAAGAGAGAGAGAGAGAGTCCTGCGGGTAAAACAACAACCACCCAAGCACACACTAAGAGAAAAACAAAAGCAAAATGAAGGAAAAATGAAAAACAAAAGGAGAGGAGAGAGAAGTAAAATGTCTGCAAAACGGAGACTTGGGACTGCTTTGCTTGCATAATGCTCATGCAATTAAAAGCCATGTCCTGGACAAGGACGAGACAAAATGAAAAATGAAAAGCGAAAATGAGAAACCGCAATATTTGGGTCAGAGGAAAAAGGGTGAAAAGTGGTTTTATCTCTCTCCCTACCCCAACCCCTCCCTCTCTCTTTTGTTTGTGTGTGTTTTTTTGCACGCGAGCTAATTAATTAAAATGAAGAAGACACATACAATGGATAATAAAATTCTGTGTGTGTGTGTGTGTGGGGGGGGGGGGGGGAGGGGACGCAGAATGAAGAAAGTTGAATTACTGCGGCTAGGATAAAGACTCTTTCTATGAATTGAAATTCTTTCATTTATATATAAACATTTTGTTCAAAAATTTCATTTGTATTATTAAACAGTTGTTGTTAATATTAATAATAAAATGCCACCTGCTAAATTGTGTTTTATTACAAGCAATTTATAACAAAAAACAAAAAGAAAAAATTAATCAATTTATGCGCATTTTTGATTTGCACTATAAAAACCAAATGCTCACACACACACACACAGACAAGTTAACTAATTAATTATGCAAATTTTGAAATTTTATATCTTTTATCTGCTAGCATCTTTTTCTTTTTTTTTTTCTTTTTTTCTTCTCATTTTGCGTAATGAAAATTTATGAACGCTGAGCCTAAAAATGTCCAAATATCGATCTCAAGTGAAAATGAACTTTAAAGATTACTCATACGCCACGTAGGCTTTTCTTTTTATTTATTTGTGTGTGTGTGTGTGTGTGTTTTTTTTTATTGTGAATAACTAAGCCACCAACCGTGACGTTTCATTTATCATAGAAAATTCATGAGGCTGGGCAACTTAGCTTAGCAGTATATGGATTTCGACACGACAGCAACAGTTACAGATACACATATAGGAAGAGAGGGGGGGAGGGTAAGGTAGGGGGTCGGTGGGCAGTGCTTTGTGACCTCTCACAGGTAGTTGCTTGGCTCTCTTTTTTTTGTTGGCTATTAGGCAATAAGCCGTGTCTTGTCGTTGTTAAGAAGACAGACTGAAATGTTGGTTATACGAAGCTAATCATTTTCCTCTTCATGCTACCAACGAAGCACACACTCACGCACACACACGCACACACAGAGAAACACATTCACATTACGCAAATGTACAAATTCAATTCATTTTGTTGTATGTAAAAGCAAATGTTGCAAGGCATATGGATTAAGTCAATCAATTGGCTAACGTAATATAAGTACATATATATATATATATATATATATATCGATATATATATATATATATATCGATATATATATATATAAATTTCAAATTTGAAATTAAATAAAAATGTTTATTTTGAAAAATAAATACAGTCGGTAAGAGAAAACACTTAATTATATAGAAATGATGATATATACACTGAAAATCGAATGAATAAACTGTGTATTTAAAATGAATTATATATAATTATAATTTAAAAAAATTCGCCTATATATAAAATAATTTATTGACCAGAAATATTAAATAAACAGAGAGTTTATATATAAAAGAGAATATTTGTCTGTATAAAGAAGATTTCGTATAAAGAGAAATCAATGTATAAATAAAAATATATAGAAATTATAAAATAGAGCTTTAAAATATATTCACTTAGAACTGAACAATAAAACTATGCACATGAATTAAAACCTTTTAAATTGAACATAAACAAAATAAATAATACAAAATTCAATAGAGCGTTGTAAATTATTTGCAAGAGTAATAAAAAGTCCACTTAACAAAAACTGAATAATAAATAAAATTTATTGATATTATTTATTAGCCAACAAAATAATGGCAATTAGAAGAATATGGCAAATGTGAAATATTTGGGAATTTCTCAGGGAATTTCAAAGTGTCATATGCCTTATATCGGCTTCTTTTTCTGCCTTATATCTTTTTTTTGCTTTTTATTTGGTTGGTTTTTTTTTTTGAGTTGGCTTAGGCCAAAGTTAATTTGCAAGGCGGCATGTTTCATATCAGACGCCAAAATGCTTCCATGATGACTCAACAACAACAGCAACAACAAAATCGACTGATTCTTATTGTATATATCGGCCACTTGAGAGCAAAACATGTTCTTTTTGGTTTATCTTGGCGCCACGATCGTCGACGAATAAGGCAAATATAATAAGAAAGACAAAGGGAAGGGCGGGGTAACAGAGAGTGAGAGGCAGCACAAAGGCGATAATTAAACGCAAAACAAAGCGGACAAGACAAAAGATAAAAATGAAGAAAAAAAAACAAAAAAAAAAGAAAAAAATTATATTCAGACAGATCTTAAGCGGTCGACCTTTAATTAGAAAAGGTGGTAGAGCCTACAAAATACAAACAGAAAACTCGAAAAAAAAAGCTGAAAATAAAAAACGCCAAGAGCAAATGAATGATGTCCGAAAAGTTTGGTTTGAAACAAAAAACCTCTCTTGGCAACAAGCAACATACAAACAATTTATTAGACAGATGATGTGCCAACAGGGCAAGGCAAAACTTTTGTGTCGGTTTCTGGAAAAAAAAATCCAAAAAAATTAAAAAAAGAGAGAAAAAAAAACGCATCAACACTACCAAAGATGATGATAAAAAAAAGGAAGAAATAAAGGAAACAAAAAAAAAATAACCAAAAGATATAAACTAAAGATAAACTTCATAATTGTGGCCGAGTCGTTCGTGGCTCGTATCTCGCATGTAAGTGTTAATGAAGTTAAGTGTTTTTGACGCCAACGACCAGCAATAACAACAGCAACAACAGCAACAACAACAAAATAACATAACACAACCAAAAAGAAAGAAGAAGGAAAAACAATGAATGCGAAGTCGCATACCGGAAAAAAAAATAAAGAAATACCAAAGAAAACCAACAGAAATTCAACAAAAAGAGAGAGAGGGAGGGATAGGAAGGGCAAGAAGAGGATACAAAAAATGTTGATAAAGATCAGCAGCAAAATGCCAAAAAACAAAAAATAAAAACCAAATCGAAAAAAAAAACAAGAAGAAAAGCCAGAAACAGACCCAGATAAATAGTGAAGGAATGTACATATTAAATATTAATGTATTTAAAAGATATTTTCGAGTAGAAACTGGAATAATTTTTCAACTTTCTTACAAATGGAATATACAGATGTATCTAAAAGATACATATTCAAGTGGCATACATTATCTGCATTAAGATATGCCAGAAAACAACGCGTGATAATGTATCTTATAAATACTTTTGTGAGCCAAAACATGTGTTCAAATAAATATTAGACTTATTAAAAACAAATGTATCTAGAATAGATTGAAAATTTTGCATTAATTTCACTTAATTCAATCTGATAAATTAAGCAAAACTATTTTTAATTCGAAATAAATTACAATTTGCTCTCTCTAATAAACTTCAATTATTGTTTTCTTTTCTAGTGAATTTAATAATGTATCTCTACTGTAGTTGACTTTCATTTAAAGTATCTTCTAGCTGCTTTTCGATGACAAATTTAATTATCCATCAAATACTTCAACTGTGATCAACTTTCCGATCACTATTTCGATTATGAGCCATCTATAAACCATTTTCACACTCCGACGACCACTTAATAAAACCATTTCAAGTGCTTTCTAATTTTCGTTTTGCTGTTTCGTCTTTTTTTTTTCCTTTTTCTTCATATTTTTCACGTTCGTTCATTCGGTTTTTTTTTTTTTATAATATTTTTTTGACACTTCACAATTTACAACCACAATTTGGCATGGGCACTTATCGCCTGTGACCGGCAAAAATCAAACGAGCCATAGAAAACAAAAAAAATATTTCTTTATCAGGCTAAAGAAATCTGCTTCAAAAATAAAAAAAAAAAAAAAATTCTTTTTTCTTCTTCTTTTTTTTTACCTAGTTCTTTTTTTGTTTTTGTTGTATGCCTTTTGCTTATCAGCTATGGGGAAACGCTTGCTAAATACCAGTAGCAATTATTTTGGAGCGGCAAAAGATAGAGAGGGTTAGATATTGTAGGTGAGGCCTATACAGGAAAGGCGGAGCGGGGCAAAAAGTGAGGGCTTAATTAAACGCCGATAATCGATGCGCCTACCCAAACAGTTACACGATGAAGTCAATGAGTCGAGGACGGCAACTTGTTCTTATCAGTGTCTGAAGTTCACGGCAAAAAACGTCACGCGTCATCGATACCAATAGTTAATGTATTTTTTTTTTATTTTATTTTATTTTATTTAGACCCCACAGGGAAGGGTTTTATTATGGCAACGTAGCAGTGGGAATGGGGAAGGAGGGGGAGGGTAAGTGTTTGCAGTTTTAGCCAACATTAAATCTCGTTCGTTCTCTCTCTCTCTCTCTCTGTATCTGTCGGCTTTTTTATAAGTTTTCTTTAATGTTACACACAAATCAAGTGAAACAAATGCCGACAGCGAACGAACAGATCGAGCGTGCCTTTTGTCTGATATACGAGTTGAAGGTATAGATATATATATGTACATATATATATATATATATATATATGTATCTATAGTATGGCAATTTTCTCTCTTAGCACCCCTTAGTACCCCCCTCCTAATCACTGCTTTACCCACAGACCCGGCTAAGCGCGTGTCTGGGCTTTCGGCAACGGAGGAGGCCTTCATCTCTGCCGCTTAACGTGTTCGGAAAACGGGTTTTCTGGGCTTATAAACTGAATGTACATACATACACAGATACATATATCCATCTATCTATGTATGTACATATATGCATAAATATCTGTGTTTATCTGGTTGTCTTTTTTTTCTCCATATCTCTATAATCTTTCTGATGGGCTCAGTTCACTGCAGATCAAGTTTTGTAATGTTTGTAATGCAGACAATGACATACAAAAATATATATGTATCTATGTATACATATACATATATGAATATATAAAAATTGTTTAAACAAATTAAGCAATTTACATACTATTATTCATTTACTACCACTATGAATTTGTATTATTGGTTACATGAGGTTTATTATTCGGAATGGATTATGGAATGAGTTTTAAATATTTATATACATACATAAATACATATATATGAATATGTATATATATGTATATATCCTCCTGTAACTAAGTACATATGTACTCTCAATACAAACAGTGTATCAAAATCTTTTACTTATTTGAGACCTTGGTTAAAGTTTGTATTCTTTATTAAATGCTTTTGAAATATTTGAGTATTCAGATACATTGAAGGTAAGAAAAACAAATAGTGATAATATGCTCCTTTAAGTAGACTTTAGAATTAGTATAAGCAATTGACCATGAAAAAAAAACAACAAATTCATAAATATTTCGAAATCGATAAAAACCTTCAAAGATCATCATTGCACCTCTCTCTCTAAATTAAATTATGCCTAAACTAATTTAAAACCATTTGTTCGATCTTGCGATTAATTTTAGTGTAATATCTTATTTTGCATCTAACCCCCTCCCCCTTTTCATCTCCCCCTGCGGTTTGTTTTAGCTGGTTTTTTGCTTCTTTGCATTTAATTTTTATTTTTCTTTTTTTTTTGCGGCTACACACAAACGGAAATTAATTACAAACAGCGGGCTTAAACTGGCCGCAATACCAACAACAACAATAATAACAACAACAACAATAATAATGAATGAGGAGGCATAATGAGCGAAGGTTATTCTTAAGATGTTGCTGCTGTTGCTGTGAATGTTGCTGCTGTCGCTGTGAATGTTGTTGCTGCTGTGTTCCCTCATTTAAGTTAAAGGCGTTAATTTTCAGCATAAGCAAATGATTATTATTTGCTGGCGCCAATTTTCTGGAATTTTATCAACATTTTTTCGTTTTTTTTTTTTTTGTTTTTTTGTGAAACTTTTGTATTTGTTGTTGGTGTTGTTGTATTCTCATTCCCATGGGGTTTATTTTTTATTTCTGTCTTTCTTTTTTTTTTTTTGTCAATCAAATGTCAATCAAAGAATGCTCTAGTTTTCATGCCTCTCGATACACAAGATGATGAGGAGAGGGGGGGACATCGGGGGTAGGTGAAGGTTGTGAAGTTGTCTCGTCATGTCGAGTCGGGGCAGAGAGTTTTGTAATTTGATTGCTAAAGCGTAGAAGCTGCAACGAATTGTGTAAATATGCATGTACTTTGTTTTTTGTTTTTTTGTATCTGAGAAACATGAAACAGACGACAGACATCGGCGACAGAATATAGAGAGAGAGATGATAAGATAGAAACAAATGTGCTGCGGCCCAAAAAGAAAGAGGAATAGATAGTGACTAAAGTATTTTTTTGATGCTGCGAGAGGCAATACATAAAGTTCTTAAACTAAATAATAAGTATTCAAATTGAATTTTAATTGTAAATTGTAATTCCTTAATTTTATAAGTCTTGCATTTATTTTACAAATAAAATCTATAATGACAATCTAAAGTTAAAAATCAATTTCTAAATAAAATTTTTGACAATTTTATTTACAAAAAATATTCGTTTTTAAGTCATTTTAAGTAAGAAAACTTTTTCTATAAAAGATTAAATTTGAAATTTTATGAAAATCTTGAAAAATGAAATTTTGTTCAATTTATGTACATATATAGAGAATGTATGTGTTTTATAGTAATTTTAAATAATAGAACTTTGTTTATTATCAAAATTTAGCAATTATTTCTTTTTTTATGTATATCTGCAGTCGTTTAAAACTTGATATTTTTATTTTTGAGACGTGAAAATTGTGGAAATTATTTTTTTAATATTTTAAATAACTCTAAGGACAACCCTCGCATATGGGTCTCACAAAATATGTACAAACATATCACATATCACATACATATGCCTAGGCATTTACGTAAATTATTGTGCTGTTTTTATTATTATTGTTGTTGTTGTTGCTGTTGTTGCTGTTGACTGCTTGGCCCTTTTATGGCCGTGTTAAAATTGCGCGACACACGTCCAAAAACAACCACACACACAGACACACACACACACACATACCAAAAACGAGACAACATCTCAAGTTTTATGCGTTTTTATTATTACAAATGCTCGCCTCGGCATCTTTTATGACCACCTGCAATGCCAAATGAGATAAAAGATACCTACCAAAAAAAAAAAAAATACAAAAATAATAAAGAAAAAGATACATACATACATATATAAATATACATATGTACGAATTTAGATATGTATGTATATTTAAGACAATAAAATTGTTTAAATTATGAACTGAAAGCGCCATCTCTGTCGGTCTTTATGTCTCTCTCTCTCTCTCTCTCTAACTCTGTTTGTGTGTGTGACATATGCATTCGAGAGGCGTGTTTCGCCTACCTCTTCTTTTTAACTTCAAAAGCATTTGTTAAGCTTATATATATGTACATATATGGATACATATGTATGTATGTACTATATAATCGTAGAATGGAATAAGTTAACTACAACAACAACAACAACCAAAAACAAAAAAGAAACCGAATTATATTATGCTTCTTTCAACTTTTGCGCCTAATTCACACTTGGTTGTTGTTATTGTCGTTGTTGTTGCTCTTGGTCCTCGTTCGTGTTTGTGTGTGAAAAATTTTATGTATTGCCTTTAGCAGCATCATCAAAAAAATACCAAAATAAATATAAAAAAAAAAAAAATAAGAAAAGAAGAACGAAAAAGATGAATTTTTGCCTCTCCCCCACCAACAACAAAAAATAAAAGGAGAAAGAGACATCAATATGAAATTTTTGTCACGTTTTCTAATGTGCGCGGGGTTCCTTTTCTTCTCTTGGATGGTGGCCAAGGAGGGGGGGAATTTACGGGTTTGGGGATGGGGTAGGGATGCGTAGCCTCGTAGGCGCTTGTATTTGGCTATTTGCCGAGGGCAGTGGCATCAGTGTACCAAAATTGTATGCCGCCGGGGGTGGGGGAGGTGATAGCGAGCGGCGTCAAAGTGTGAAAATTGAAAATTATATACATACATCTTACATACATATGTATGTGTATGTGTGTGCGTAATCGAGTGCCTTAGGCTAGAATTTTGAATATTAAACGAATGGAATACGAAATGGGAACCAAATGTAACCAAATTAGAAACAAAATGCAAAATAAATTCAATTTTTGTCTTCCCTGTAAAATTTGGAATATTTAATGCCATGTTACCCCATTTCCACTCGGTTACAGAGACAGTTCTTTACCTTTTTGGATAACAACAGATAAAGTAATCCCTTAAAGTATTTTTTAATCCAAAGCATTTTGAATGAAGAATCTAAACCGAAGCAACCGAAAAGTTATCACTCAGAATTCTTATTAAATGGTCTCATTAATGGATCTATTTTCGTTTATATATAGTGTGACCAGATGGCGCATTGTTTTAGATCCATCATGTTTACGCAGAAGGATCATCATTTAAAAGTTAAAACTAATGCTTTTATTTTTTGTATTTCATATGAAAAGATATTTTGCTGTAATTTTCAAATATATTTATCTATAATGTAGAATTATTTATCCGATTTTTACAAAAGTTTTACAATACTTTTTGATATTGTAATATTAAGATAAACATTTATGTGTATACCGATACAGATATCGTAAAATATATATTTGGCAAAAACAAATAAATATATCATTTTTATGTTGAGTCCCTAGGTATTTCAATGTGAGAAATCCCTTGCATACCTTTGGGGATAATAAAAACAGAATAGATTAAAATCTATCTATTTAATCGATTTATTTAAATTTAAGTATGAAGTAATTAAGCAATTTGTTAAACTTTCATAAATTTCCATCTTTAAGAAATTAAAATAGCTTAAGTAATCGTATTTATACAGTTAGTTGAAGCAACTAATTTATGTAAGACTACTGATATTTACTTAATATTTTACTTGTTTAAATGTAATTTATTTTGAAGCATATGTTATAATATTCAATAACATCTATTTGTATTTTACTCTCAAGCATCAATCTTCATCTCGGAGCCACTGAGACTCTCCTTACCCCCCACGGGCCAATCGCAACTCCATCTCCATCCCCAATTTTGCGTATTTCTCTTTGGTGGCTGTCGCACTGTTCGAGCTCTCTATCATTTGCAGGCATCAATGTTTTTATATGTTATGTTTATGCCATGTGCTATTACTTTAGCATTGGCAAACACCCTCAATCGACCCCGACCCCTCTTCTTACACTCAGCACACACACACACACAGACAGACACACCATTGGCATTTGGAGATTGGCACCTCTGCTGCCCCCGACAAGCCATTAACATGCCATGGCATATATAGAGAGAATCATCTATATGCTTAAATGTAAAATACATATGTATGTACATATGTGAATGTATCTCACAGATACATTCTCATCATAGCAGCTACGCATGACTATAAAGTATATTTTAGCATGTCAAGCGTTGCGCATCCGCTTTGATGTTTATTTGACAGTTTTTATAGCGGCTTTTATCTGCCAACTACTTGGCTATGCTGTCCTCTCTACCCTAACCAATCCCTATTCACATAGCCATTGCCATAGTCGCTTGGTATCCCTTCTTTAACTTGGCCCATCTTCTTCCTATTTCTGCTAAAATACACAACAACACAGCAAACAAAAACAACAACAAATTCTACTCTTCTCTTTTTATTTTTTTGTTCTTGTCGTTGTTGTTTTTGTATTTTGCACAAAAATGCTTTTGAAGATTTATATTTTGTTTTTTGTTTTTTGTTTTTGTTTTCGTTTCATTTTAGTTTGTTTCGGCTTTGACTTTGAGAGCAGCAAAACGAATGCGTCACACGCATAAATTGTTAATTCATTTTGGCCATTCAGAGAAGAAAAGCAAGAGACAAGCAAATTGTTAGCCCACGCCAAGTCAAAGATAAAGAAAAAAGCACACAAACAGCAAAAAGGGAGAAGGAGATTGAGACAGAAACGGAGACAGAGAATGGGAGATGTAGATGAAGATGGAGACGGAGACAGCTCATTCACATTTTTGTTTTTTCTTCATTCTCATTATGTTAGTTTTTTGTTTTTTTTTTATTTTTTTGTATAAAAGTTGAAATGCAGCTCAAGTGCATTTCGTTTATACTCCCCACAATTCACACCCACTCACTATGCTCTCTCTGTCTCTCTCTTTGTCATATTCTTTCTCACTTTTGGCTATCTGAGTATATCTTTTGTTCTCTTTGAAGGCTGCGAATTGTATCTCACAGTACAAAGGCAATGCATAGCATAAGCGGAATAATGTTTTGATTAGATCTTAAAAGGAATTTCAAAAAGATATTACTTTTTAGATAAAACGAATCAAGTTAAAATCAGTAAATTAAGTTGAAAATTTTAATGCTGAGTCTGTTCTCTGAGTTTTCTATATTCTAAGATATAGAGCAATATATTAAAAAGTATCTGTAATATTTCCCTTTTGGTTGTTGTAAGACAAATTCTTAAGTGATTGATAAATTGTTTTTAGCCTTTGAAGGTTAATAAAAGATTCTTAAAATATATATCTATAGAAATCTATAAATTTAATGAAACAAAATGTAGTCAAAATGTAGAACATTGTATATCTCTGTGTGTATTTAAAAGATTTAGCAATGGCTATAAAATACAGATTTTATAGTAGTACGAGTATAGGAAATAAAATATCAAAAATATCTGAATTAGCAATAAATAATAGATATAGAATTTATAGCTAGAAAATAAATAGATAAGTTGAGTTTAGCAATTAAAAAACAAATATCTAAAATATAAAAATAAAAAAAGATACAAAGTAATATATTTATATATTTTCCAGATAGTTTTTAGGATGATTGATAAATAGATTTACCTATATCTAAAGGTCAACTTAATGTCTATATACATAAATAAGTATCTGAGAATCAAGTATTGAAAATGAACTTTAGATGATTGTTAGTATCTAAAAGCGAATTTAATTAATTTAATTTATATGTCATTTTCAATAACAATTGTTATATTTATATTAACTATGGCAATTTGCTAATATTAACTAATAATTTGAACAAAAAACCATTAGCAGTTTCCTCTTTGTTTCTATGCTTTTGGTTTTTGTATAATGGAAATATATGTATTCGTCTGTATATATGTACATATATATATGTAACTACATGTCTGTAATTTTCGCAACTGGTTTTTGCATTAGACTGCATAAAGTAAATGGCCATTTGTTGCTGTTGTTTTCGTTGTTGTGTTGTTGTTGTTGTTATTATTATTGCTACTGTGCGAATAAACACTCTCGAGGCTTTTGTGGGCGTCTCCTCTCCATCTTTTAGCCAACATTTTGTTTGCGCAATTACCTCAAACAGACAAACAAACAAACTAATACAAGTTTTGTTTTTTTTTTATATATATATGAATATATGTATGTATATGTATCTATGTATATATATATATCCCCACACCACTCCTCAAGCTTCTGCCTCCAGACTGTACTCTTCGTTTTTGTGCAAACGGCGGCAAATTAAGTTTCTCCACATAAAGTCGAAAATGGATATTTCGGTGCCCCCCATACACACACAGATACAGTCCGACACACACACCGATTGAAACTGGCGACCATTTGGCTAAATATTTAATGAAAATATGCGCATCTTTTGTTTGTCTTCTTGGCTCTCGATTGCAATTACATTACGCAGGCCAAAAAAAAAAAATAATCATAAAGGAGAAACGAAATTGCCATTTCCATTCACTTGGCTTACACACACTTCTATATAGTATATATATATATTATTCATGCAATTGCCACGCCCATTTTATTATTTTAAAATTCAAAGATTTGCATAAACTGATTGCATTTTGCCATCTTCCTTCTGTTTTTTTTTTTTTTATTTTTATTATTTTTACTGCTGTTCTCTTGCTTACTTTTGCCCTTTTATTATGTACATTTCTACCAAAAAAAAACAAGCAATGGAAAAGGGAAATTATGAAATTTGAAACTGAAGGCGAACGTTTTTATTAAATAAAGTCAAAGGAAAAGTTTACCTCATAAAATAGTTTTATTGCCTTTGGGCTAAGCTACTTGCCTCCTGTAATTAACTGTTTTTGACTGTGTCTCGCACACACATACACACACACACACATTAATACACACATTCCTCTTAGTTATCAAGAATAAGAGTTTGCGAAAACTTTTCCAGTCTCTTGTGTGTGTGTGTGTGTGTGTGTGTGTGTGTGTTGGCCGTTTCGCGAGAGTTAATGTAAAGTTCAGTTTTTGTGTGAATTATGTGACAGAGGCAGGGTCTAAATGTATAACAAAAAGGGGATTTGTAAATAATAAATACCCTCCTTATGATAAATGTAAATAAGTTGATCAAATTGATTTATAATTAGCAAATGAAAGTAATTCACATTTATGAAAAAGGCAAAGAGAAAAACTTTAAATTAGAATTGGAAGGTTTTAAAGTTTCGTTTTTAATCTAGAAATTTTAATTATATTTAACTAAATTATTGCATTAAATTGAATAAATTTCAATTATTATAACTGTTGTATTTAATTATTAATCTTTTGGATAAACAAACTGATCTATACAATTTTAAGCTAATAAATTAAACAACATTTAGACAATAAGCTGAGATATAAATATATAAAAAGATACCAAGAGATGTATCTATAAATACAAAGCATTTTGTATCTGTAAAAAGAATCTGAATTTAGATGAAGAATAAAAGAAATTATAATATTAAATAATTTTACTAAAGTCATTAATGGCCAAGGATTAATTTGTTAAATTTATATATAATATGTAGTTAAAGTTGCTTTGGAAACTTAACAAAATTATGTGAATAATGTTGATGCTTTCAAATACATTTTTTTAACTAAAAGATACTATTGAACATTCCTGATCATTCCAATAATCATTTGGTTATTTTTACAGAGAGTTAAATGAACTACAGAAATGTCTTTTGATTAATCAAACATTGAAATTTTCCACTTTAAAGTTTTAAAAACATTTTGTATTGATATCAAAGAATTGTCTAGTATATTGCTTACTAATGACTTTGATTAGTTTAGCCGTCCTTAGGCATATGTATGTCTTAATGACCAAACATAACACATTGTAAAGAATAGAATTCATTTGTTATTCACTTTCTCTTTTATGGTTTATCAACAAATTGTGTAATTTAGCCTACATTTCAGTCATGCAACATCATTATCATCATCATCATCCTCATCATTTGAAGATCCTGAATCCTACGCCATAGCCTCTGCTCATCGCCCCCCTGCCTCTCTCCCTGACTACTCTGTTTTTCCCCTTGAGACTTGGCCTGACCCATGTGGGCCTTTACTTTTGTTGCCTCTTTTTTTTTTGCCTGTCGTTTGTTTACTTTTCATATGACAAAGTCAACCGACAACCAACGTTGGTTGTCGGCAACTTCTTGGCAACATTTTTTTTTTTCCTCCTTTTTTTTTCGTATTTTTCTTTCTCGTTTATTTTGTTTTTATTTTTTTTTTTGTTTTCTTCGTTTTGTTTTGTTGTATTTTTTATTTCAAACAACAAATACTCAACACGCAGCACGTTCTCCTCCAGTCGAAGTTTGTGTCGGTTGTCGTTGCACGTAGCATATTTAAAAAAAAAAAAAAAAAACTAAAAAAAAAAACCCAGATTTACGTACAGAAGGGGGGGACAAAAAAAAAAAGAACGAAAAGTTGGCAGGCATATGTGTAGACATGCAAGAGTCCCAGAGAGAGATAGAGAGACCCAAAGAGATGAGGAGACGCAGAGACTTGAGAATGGGACTGGGAATGGAGACCGAGAGAATCATACATATCCATACCCAAACCGTACCCGTACCGGTACTCGTATGTGGGCTTTTGTGACATGGGGCTACTGTTTGGTTTTTGTGTGTCTGTTTTTTTTTTTATTTTTTCTTTTTTTTTTGTGGTTTGTCGGCAAAAAACCAGTAGCCAAGAGGCAGCCCCAAAAAAAAAAAAAAAATATTGCAACCAACTCCAAATCCAAGTCGAAACCAAACATAAACTCAAACTTAAACTCTATGCCACGTTGCACTCGAGTTGAGGTTTGCTTTTTAGTTTACCCCCCACCCCCCATACTATTTTATATGGCATTTATACATATATATAATTGAAGGGCATCACAAATTGTTGGAAATTTATAAAAATTGCTTTGATTTAAGCCTTGAAGATAAAGATTAAATTTGTACTTTGAATTTGGCTGATAACTATGAATTGAAATTTATTATTGTTCAAAAATTAATCCCATAAGTAGAAAAAGTATAACTAAAATGAAATAATTATTTTCTTTGTAATTATTTTAGAAACAATTATTGCATAATTTTCTTTGGAAACTATTTGCTATTATTAATCGATTAATGCCAATTGCTAGATAAACTTTCGTAATCGAAACTCAACACTTTCTTTTTAATATTATTGTGAATTGACTCAAAAATTATTAAAATTAATTAAACTGCATGAAAAAATGTTTATTTATAAACAATTTGTATATAAATTTAAATTACTCATGATTCTGGCGAATAAAAAATCTTAATTCACTTCAAATCTTTACAACTTTGTTTGTTAAAAAATGTTGTAATGCATTTTTGAATGTGTTAGTTTTACTCTGATTACATCTGATATATACATATGTATATATATTTATATATATATATATATATATATGTACATATTTGTATGCCCCTTGGGGCCAAAAGTTAAACTGGCCTTTTCTTTTTTTTTTTTTTGGTTTGCTCAGCAAATATTTATGTTGCCACAGAGAACCATGCCTCCTGCTACCAAAACTCCAACTTCAAATTGATTGCATTTTAGCAGGGGAAAAGAAGGAAATGGAAAAAGTCTCCTCCAACCAATCTCTAGGTTCAGCCAATTTCCTCATTGGCGGGGAGGAAGAGACAAAAACAATACGAAGCATTTGAAAATTCAATTGTTATTACTGGGTTTTCTTTTTTCTTTTATTTTTGTGTTGCTTTGTTTCGTTTCATCTTTTCTCCTTGGTCTTGTTCTGTCTTTATGTCTGCTCTAGTCGCATTTCCTACGGTCTAAATTGTTTTCCATTATATTTTTCAAGTCAGCCTCTTCATCAGCTTTTTTGATTGCTGTCCAGCTGCCTCTTGAATTTTTTTTTTCTGATTTGTCATTATATTTATGAGTTGTTGTTGTTGTAGCTGATGGTGCTGTTGGTGGTGCTATTGGTGGTGGTGTTGATGTTGGTTGTCCCCAGAGTGCTTCCATAACATGATTTCCGTTTTAGGCTTCTCACTCTGCGGGCTAGAAGAAGCAATTAAGAGTGCCAACCGAGACGACATCGTCGAGACGACTACAACAACAACAACAACAACTACAACAACAACTACAACAACAACTACAACAACAACTACAACAACAAGAACTTCTTTTACGGAAGTCATTTAGCTCTTGAAGCATTTTCAAGTGGAGTTTTGTAATTGATTTTCTTTTCTCCAACCATTCGCCAGCATTTCTGCAATTTAATTGCCCACAAACAAAAAAAAAAAGAAAAAAAAACGAAGAGGAGGAAAAAAAATAAACCGCAAAAAAAAAAGGGGGAACCTAGAAAAACGCACCAAAGTTTTATGCAAATAGGTTTTATGCCCATGCCTAGATCATTCCCTTCCTCTCAATATCCAACCATGTCCATTCGCCTTATTGGCATACAACTTGACCCAATTTCTGGATCATTATGATGAAAACTTGAAAACAGTTGCAAAGTTTATTGTTGCCGGCACGTAGATGGGCAATGGGCAATGGGCAATTGTAGTGGGAGTTGAGAGGTGAGAAAGTGGAAGTTGAATGTGGTAGTAGTGGGTGTGGTTTGTACCATATTGTTTAAGATTGTTTGCAACCAAATGATACTTTAGTTTTTGTTGGGTCAGGTTTTCCACTTCTCCCTCCTCTTTCTCTTTTTGTTTTTTGAGAAGAAAGCAGCTGTTGCTGTTTTTAAAAGTTGTTTTCATAGAAAATACAAAATAAAAAAATGAGAAGAAACTTGTTAATGGCAAAGTCGTGGCCATGGAGTAAATGAATTATTGACAGGCTTTTTCGAAATAGTTGTAAACTTTAAATTAATCGTTTGTACAAATTAATCTACAGCATTGTATTAACTGATTTATCAAGGTGATAATATAGTGCCAACATTTATAATATTTTTAATCGGAAACATCATTGAACTATAAATACTTTGGTTTTAGCTGAAAATTAGTTTTAAAGATATTTAAGTTGGTAATCAGAGTAAAAGGTTTTCTTTTTACATTTCTAATTTAAGCATTATTTTAAATACTTTCAGATACTTTTAATTATACAAAAGTTTCAATAAAAACTTCATTTCATAAGTATAAATTTATAAAAGTAATATTTAATCTTTACTCAATTCTTTTTCAATTCAATTTCAATAACGTATTAAAAGTAATTTAATATCTATTTCAATTGTTATTCAATTCCTATTAAATTCTTCTTTAACTCTTTAGCGATTCTCTTTTAACTCTTTTTTAACTTTTATTCAGTTATTCTTCAATCGATTTTCAATTCTTCTCGTGGTAAATTCTTGTTCATTCTTCTTCTATTCTTTTTCATATCTTTATGCATTCTTTTTAAACTCTTGTTCGATTTCTTTTCAACGTTTAATCTATTCATCATCGATTCTTCTTCAATCAATTTTTCTTCAACACTTATTTTGTTCTTCTTCAATTCATTTTCAATTCCGATATATTTATTTTATATATGGAATTATTTTCAACTAAAGCAATTTCAGCTAAGGAATTGGCTTTAAAAAAAGAAAAGTAAAAGACCATTTAATGAAATGTTGACCAACTTTTGTCTCTTTTTTCCTTACACATTCCATTGTGCTAACTACATAGTTTTCCCCCACTCTCTCTCTCTCTCTATCTATCTATGTATCTTTCTCTCTTTCAATTCATCGTAAATGACCATCACAAATGAGCTATTTACTCAGCTCACATTCCAAATGGAACGTGACAAAAGTTTGACCAAAAAAAAAATATATTTTTGGCACCCACTAAACCACATACTTAAGCATTCTGACCAGGGGCCAATCATCTCTGTCATTGTCTTTTGGGCCACCCAAAGTTAAAGTGTCGCCATTGCTTTAAACTTTATTGAAATAGGAAATGGCAAAAGAGAAAGGGAAAGAGAGAGAGAGAGAGAGATAGGAAGAAACTGACAGAGATCTGAGTGATAAAGCGGCAAGACCAAAACTTTTAAATACACTTAAGCTACAGAGAGTCCTGGTCAAATCGGCCACGGCCACGACTTTCAGTCAAAAGTCCAGAGTTGCTTTGAACTTTTTTTTTTTTTTTTTATTTTTACCACCCCCTCACACTACCCCTATTTCACTTCTACTCCTACTCCTGCTTCTGCCTGGCTATACATTTTCTTTTCGCTTTGGCAACAAAGTTAACTTGATTGAACTTTGTTTGGCTTTGCCTTTAGCTGCTTTTCTTGTTTTCCACTTTTCTTTTTAACCACCCCTCCCCCCACACCACCCATCCCTTCTCCATTTACCATCTTCCTGCCCGTTGTGAGTTGTTGTTTGCGCTTTATAAAAACTAAATGGAAAATAAATTTTGTTTGCACTTTGTAAAAAAAAAAAAAAAAGCAAAGATGAACGAAAAAAAAAGAAAAGCAACGAAAAGGAATTGTGAAAAGAAAGGAAATGGCAACTTGAGAGTGTGAAGGGGAAAAAAAAAACAAAAAAACTTACAGAAAATGCCTGAAGGAGAAGGTGGAGGTTTACTCTAGTGGGAGGATAAAAAAAAAAAAAGAAATAAAGAAAGAAAAGGGGAATGGCTGGGATATGTGAAAGGTTTAATTGTTACCGCATTTCCTGCAACTCTTTTTCATTTATCCTTTTGGCCAACAATCCCTACCCCATTTGGATGCATTGTATCATCATTCAGTAGACAACAAACTGAGAAATCGGAATGAAACTTTAAGAGCACAAAATCGAAAAACAATGAAGGCGCAGAACACACAGAAATACACTGAAAGAAAACAGAAATGCATCAACACTAACAAATATGTATATTGTCTAGATATATTTAAAACTTTCGTATGTATGTATGTGTTACATTTCTTTCAGTGTCGCCCAACCTCTTTATCCTTTTACTTTTGGGTGGTGGTGGGTCGTTTACTTCCGTTGCAACCAAAAGCGGCCATCAGCCAGTCGCCTGCTGCAATCCCTGCGATAGCGTTTGCTTGCCTCTTGTCATATTTCCTGACAACACAAAACTCTGCCACTGGGCTGAGCTTTTCTAATTTGGGGGCGTTTAAGCCGGTTTCTTACTAAGGGTTGCTTTAAACCACTGTACGTGACTGTCAAAAGTCACCCTAGATATATACACATATATATATACATATATATATATATATTTTTTTTATATTTCGGTGGCTACCAAGAAACTAAATAGCTAAAACTGCTGACTATCGATTTCGGTCATTTATCGCTCTAATGCGATTATAATGCTTAAAATATTCTTGACTAACGCCGTTTGTCGTTTATATATATAGATATACATATATATGTGTATTTTCCTTTTCTGAGATTCGTTTTGTAGTGGGTTAAAGTCAGTTATGTTTGAGAAAGCGTGAAAAGTTCAACACACCCCCAAAAAAAAAAAGAAAAAAAAGAAAAGTGAAAATGAAATGTTAAGAATATGGAGAAACCCTTTAAGGGTTGCCCCCCTGGACTCTCGTCTCGACTGGCTTACATCAAATGTTTATATATATACATATATATATTTTGGGGTATATAATCTTTAAGCCACTCGTCCTGGTACACACCTGCAAAGAAGAGAGAGAGAGAGAAAAAAAAGGGGTGCATTAGTACAATATTGAACAAAAAATATATATATACATATATAGAAAATCTGTAAGGCAAGAAGAATGTTTTGAAAATGTTTGCTGATTTGGGGATGACAAGTCGATGAAGGCTTCAATCAGGCATGCTATCAATCAGTTTATTTAATCAACTAGAACGTGATGAAGAGTAGACAAGGCACCAGAACTTGGTCATGCACTCAAAAAGTTGGCCAAAGGAATGGATAGAGAGGGAGAGAGGGAGAGAGGGAGAGGGCGAGGGATAGAGACTTAACATCATATATATATGGGACATGGCCTTAGTTTAGGAATAATAATACTTTATATGTAGATAAAAGGAATGAGTTGAGTGCATTTGATAGGTAACTAGGCAATTTGTATTTACTTAGATGTCCTTTATTTTGCATTTACTTTGATGTCTTTTATTTATTTCTTTATTATCTTATATCCTTGATATTTCTATTCATATCTTTAACTTTAACAATTATTAGGTAAATTCTTTCTATTTATAGTTGGCTGAACGATTTGCATAACTTCTGATCATACAACATTAGCTTAGAAAATTGTTGTCTCAGACACATGAACGTTTATAACAATACTTAAAGGGAGTGATAGGGATAGAAAGAGAGTGAGAGCGAGAGAGAGGTAGGGGAATAGCTCCTGCCCTTTGTTTGCCTCCTTTATTCATCTGCTCTTTTTCTTCTTTTTCTTTTTTTTTTTGTTTCTCTAGCAACTTTCGCCAGCTTTCGTTCATATGTTATGCCCATTAGGCCTAATATGCGTTAATGCTATAAATAAAGCCTCGTCGCCATACGATTATGGCATACTAACAAACTTCGTTTTGTCTTTTACTTTGTTGGCAACTGTTGGAGAGATGTTCCTGGTTCTTTGGCTCCTCCTCATCCCCCTTCTACTTCTTGGGCCCTATCTCTCTCTCTAATATGAAATGTAATTTACAGTTGCGCGGGTGACACAGACAGAGCCATAGCCCAGAGCCAAGTCAAAGAGAGTCTTTAACGTCTTTAATCCAATTTCGCAGCGACATGAGAAGACCAAGAATGAATACAAATGTTGCGTACGTGTTAAATTTTCTCAATTAAATGGGTTGTTGTGTATGTGTGTGTGTGTGTGTGTGTAATCTTAGAGTGACGAAGTGGCATTGTGGGTGGGGCGAGAGAGAGAGAGAGAGAGCCAAGAGTCTTAACCATATTTCCCTGTCATTTACAGCTCGTCTCCTAATCGATATTTATATTATGTTTGCAGCCATTGACTTAATTTCTTTTTCTTTTTTTCTTTATTTTACTTTACTTTTTCTTTTGCTGCTTTTGTCTTCTGCAACAACAAATTATGCAATTCAAATTAATGTTCATCGAAGACAACTGGAGAAGGCTTTTCTTTTTGCTTGTATTTTTCTTTTTCGGTTTTTTTTTTTTTATTTTTCTATTTTCGAAGAAGAAGGGAAATTAATCCAACATGCCAAATGCCAGGCACGTATCTAGATGTGAACCAAGAGTCTACATTTCTGTTGTGTTTGTCTTGTATTTTGTGTGGGGGACTTTTACCATATGATTTTTCAATAGGTTTTCCACAGACAAACCCTCGAAAATCTTAAATGGAAACCAATTCAAGGCATAAAAAAGGCCTCGAGCAAACTGGCTAAGACTGGAAAATCGAATTATCGATGCTACAAGGGTAGGGGGAAAAAAAAATCCCCACAGAGAGATTTCATTGATGGAATAATTTAACTTTAATCACACATTAAATACTATTCATTTGAATTGACATCTTTTTTATGAATAATAATAATGAATTAATTTGTTGTTGTCGATGATTTTTCTTTTTTTCTTTCAAGTTTTTACATAATTTTTATGGTTGCTTCTTATCTCATTTGTTTTGATTTCTCGCTTAAATGAACTTTGCTTTGTCTTTGCTGCTCAATTGTGATTCGTTTAGTTGGTTTATTTTTTTTTTGTGGGTTTTCCTTTATATTTTCATAGCGTTGGCGGGGGGATGTGTATAAATTTATGCCCACCCTCACCCCCTTAAACAGACTTTCACACACGTAACCTGGTTGACAGCTGTTGCCTAGAGCAAAATGAGAGGTGGAGATGATGCTGCCATACCAAAGATAACAACAAAAGGCGAAATAAGCAAAATAAATATATATATATATAGACAAACATCTATATATATACCTATTTATTCCTATATATATATATATATATGTATATGTATGTATTTAGAGGAGTGGCTCTGTTTGGAGGCTTTTGCATTGTTAGCATTTGGCAGTCACCTTTGGTAGATGAAGCTGCGTCTGTGAGGCTGAATAAAGGAGGAGGCGGGGGACATGGCATAATTGGCTACATTGGCATTTCACTGTTTTGGCCCAACTGCTGTCAGAGCAAAAGTAAAAGACAGGCAATGGTAAAACAACCAAAAATGTAATGCTTAGCAATGGCGAATGCCACACAAATGGCATTAAATTGACCCAGTTTTTTTTTCTTATATTTTTTTTGCCTGTTTTTCTGTTGGTTTTGTTTCTAGTGGAAGAACTAGGCGTACAGGTGACAAAAATGGCAAAAGTGAATTACTAAATATCGTTTTTAGTTACATATATGTATATATAACGTATATAGTTCTAAACTATTTTGCTATTTAATTCATATAATTTTTATTTAATTCTACTGATATACGAAATTTGTTGCACAAAAAATGAGATTTAGAATGGAAAGTCATATAAGGAGAGAAAAACCAATGAAGTAGATTAAAAAAATATAGAAAAATACTATTTGTTCGATTTTTTTTTAATTAATAAATAATTGTGTAATATTAAATTGCTTTAAAAACAGGGAATTATGGTTTAATATTAAATTGTTTAGAAATCAATGAATGAATTGTATTCAATTGTATTTAAATAAATAAAAAAGCATTAAATGATTAAATATGAATGAAAAATCAATTTTCAAAAATCAAAAATAATTTAGAGAAAAATTGTTTTTATATTCCATTTTTTTTGAATATTAGATGTTTTCTTAAATATTACAAAAAAGCATATGAAAAGTTTTAAAATAAAAAATTGAAATTGAAAATATTTTTAATTAACTTTAATTTTGTGTCCATTTTTATAAAATATAATATGTAATATTATTTATATATTATATTATGGTTAGTTTAATATAGATCAAATTATATTTAATTTAAAACTATATAAAAAATAATCAAAATCTTATATATATCACTGTTTATCCTATATATTAATTACACGTATATATAAATTTTATAAATCGTTTATTTTTACCTATGTATATACCTATATATAATTCTGTCATTATTCTCTGTATAATTCATTATTCACTTTTCAAGTTGCTTTAGCAAAGTGATTAGAACTTTCGGATATTTTCTAAATATAAAAAAATTCTAAACATTATTGAATTCTTCACATTTGAACATCTTTGTCGCCTTTCATTAAGTTTGTGTCACCTAAACCTAAACTCTAAGCAGCACACGCACGCATATATACATACATATATATATATATAGAGAGAGAGATTCACTGTTTCCTCCACCTTCAAAGGGTGGGGGGGATGGCAGAATCTATGTCTATAGCCTTTTGTCTTTGAACCACCCCCATTCACCTCTAGAATTGGGCCATAGACAACATCCTTCCGAGCAACCTAACAATCTCCTTTCTTAACGGAAATCTTTGCTGGCAATTTTCACACCAACGAAAGAAACGATAGGAAAAACGTTTACTTCCCTCTACTAATACTACAGCACACTTTAGACACAATCACACAAATACCTTCATTATATACATACATACATACATTGGGAATCGGATTCAGAATCGGAATTGGAATTGCAATTGGTATTTGGCATTTTGGTATTGGCAACGAAATTCTCCTGAGCATAAGTGTCTTTTATTTTATTGTTTTGTCAACGCTTAAAAGAAATGTTTTTCCATTTAGTTGAACACTTATGAGTATGGCCGGATATGTTTTTTTTTTCTCTCTGTTTTCTGTTTTTCCGTATTCCGTTTTTTTTTTTTCTTCTGGCTTTAAACCAGAAACCAAGGGAACAAATGGCTCAAGCTCTCTGTGGTGTGTGTGTGTGTGTACTGGTGCGTGTGTGCTGCTGTGTGTGTGTGTGTGTGTATTTGCCTTTGACGACTTTTCACACCACATCAAAAAGGCGACGAGGCGAGTGCACTCAAGTGTATAAACAATGGCGTTAAGTGTTTAAGTGCACGGAAATATCCGAGAGAGAGAGAGAGAGGGGAGATAGAGGGAAAGGAATGGAATTAGATATAGGTAAAAGAGAAGGAACATTATGCTAGTTCCTTCAACCAAATACCATAGATTGGCCTCGACCTCTTGGCAATGCTTATGCTTACCTCAAAGCAGCTTTAATTTCATTTTATGGCATTGGCCGTTTAAAAAAGATGCAGACACAAAGTTTAATTGCCGGGCAACAGCTTGAAATAGTTACAGATGGATCTAAACCACACAAGGGGGAGAGATAGAAAGAGAGAGAGAGAGAGAGAAAGAGAGAGGGAGAGAGAGGTAGGAATACCGCATTGGGAATGGGATGATGCTGCAGCATTAAGGCAAAAGGCAAAAAGCAAAAAAAGAAAGAAAGAAGAAAAAAAAAACCAAAGGCAAGAAATAAAGATAGTCCAATAGAGACATTGCTGTATAATTTTATTGGCGCTATGTGGCAGCCATTTGGCGCCCGTGCTAGGGACTAGGGAACATCTTGCTAGGTACCATCAAAGCAACTGACCGTTAGGTCGCCCAACAACAACAACAACAACACCAAAAATAATATATATTTACAGGTGAGACAAGAGTAAGAGGAGCAAAGTGAAGTGGTAAGGGGAATTTAGCTTCTTTGGCTTAATTCAATAAGTAAGGCTTAAGGGTAGATTGGTCTGTAACTCGAGATTGTCTGGGCCCTAGTCAGGTCTTGTCTCTTGATTAAGTTAATTAAGCTAGACAGAGAGAGAGAGAGAGAGAGACGGAGAGGGAGAGGGAGAGATAGAGTCAGCCGACTAATAGATTCTTTATATAGTCCGATCTTAGTTAATGAAAACTCATAAAATAAAAGGGCTAAGAGGAAAATAAAAACCTTTAAACATTAATTAAGATGATCGATGAGATTTACCATTCACTAAAAGTTATATGTAATACAAATAAACTGAAATAAAATTAATGTAGTTGAAACTTAAACAAAGATAAATGATGTCCATTAATTAGCAAGTTGTTGAAATTTCAGCATATTTAGAGCTCATTTAAAATTTTAATGTTTCTATAGTTTATTGCTAGTAACTAGCTAAAATATGGGCAATTCTTAGCCATTTACTTGGCTAAAACCTTACAAAAAAAAAAAAATAAAAAAAAATGCTTTACCAATCTTGCATCCATCAGCACTTTTAATGGGTTTTTTCCCAATCTTTTTTTTTGTTGTAATGGTTTTACCCATGTTATGGAAAATGCCAACGTAAGTAACAGTTAATTGCCTTTAAAGACCCATACCAGATACACACACCACCAGCACACACACACACACACACACTCACATGAGTTCCTGCTAGTAAATAGTTTTAAAGTTGCTTTTTTTTTTTTTTTTTTGCTTGTTCATAATTAGATGCATGACTTGGCATCGGTTCCTATGTCGAACGTAGTCTACGGACCGTCGACGTGTAGGGGGGCTACTCAATTAGCCAGAAAAGACATTAAACTTTCGCCAGAGGCCGCCAACTGAACCCATATGATGCCCCGTCTTCACCCATCCGCCCCACCCACATTAACCATCCCCTCTCTATATCAGAATTCGTCTCTCTCTCTCTCTTTCTCTTATGGTAAAATGAAGTAAGTGAAGAAGTAAAAATAAAATAAAAATTTGAGCGCCACTTTTTAAAGCAGCTGCTAAAATTGAAAATCAACTTGGGGTATTTCCCTTCATTCACCACACCCCCAAACACCTTATAGTTGTCCCCATGCTCCTCTCTCTCTCCCTCTCTCCCTCTCTCTCTTCGCTTGCATAGCTAAACGTCAGCCATAAATAAAATGCAAATTTTTTTTTCTTCCTCTCTACCCAAACAGAAAAAAAATAAAAGTAACAACAAAATTGCAAGGGTCGCTGGGTGGAATAAAGAGGAGAAGAGGTGGATGAGGTGGTTAGGGAGTAGAAAATGGAACTGGGCGGAGAGGGGCATGGCTTGTGGCTAGCGTACGTGTTTGGTTATCGCTGGGAGTTTTTTTTTTATATTTTTTTTTTTTATTTTTCCTGTGCAACATATTTTGCGTATCAAATTTTGTGCAAAATGCTTGCAGCTCTTTGAAATTCTATTGGGAAATATTTTTGGCTAGATATATATATTTTTTTTTTTGCGTTATATTTTCTTTCCCTATTTTTCACTATTTTTGCTGAATGACTATAATCAAATTTTGTGTAAATTTGTTTCTTGAAGTGGCAAAATTTTTTTTGAATGAATATGAAAATTTATCGGATTGAATATATGTAAAAGTTAAAGATACATATCAGATATATATAATTTTATAAATTTATTTAATTAAAAATAATTTTTAATGTTAAATAATTTATATATAATTTAGTTTCATACCTTTGTACCGATACATTATGGTACATTTCGGTTAATCGTAATTGTAAATAAATGTTAGAGTATCAAGAAATTTGACATTTTTCAACCTAGATACATGCAAGAATTTCCACTTTTTATTTTCCCTAAACAATTTTCTGTTGACGCTGTTGTTGAGCTCTCGCTCTCTCTCTCTCTTTTTCTCTCTCTGTTTGTCTCTGTCTCTCACTCACTCAATCTGATGTGGATTAACGCTGGATTTGGTAGCTGTTCCAGGCAGCTTTGGGCTCCTAAACTGCATGGCGAAACCATTAAAAATGAATTGCCAGGGCACACATAGTTAAATATATATATTTTTTCGTTGAACAAAAATAATTTTCAACGAAAATTGTTGCTGTTGAAATAACAACGAGGCAACTATTAATAACCATCTGTTTCTCTGTTTTGCCCTCCCCCCTCTCATAGCGTCTCTGTCTCTGTTTCTAATACAATCATATAAATTACACTGCACAGAGTAATCAATCAATGTCAAAGTCAGACTCAGTTTTGTGCTTATAGGCCCAGGGTCGTCCCCGACATGGATGTTGGGGTAGATTTAAGCTAAGCTGCCACGTACTTGGCCGCTCATCAATTTCAATAAACGCCGACGAAGAGACGGTCGGACGGTCGGACAGACAAAGACTCCTCCGACCACCAACGCATTTGCTCCAACTCTGACTCTTACTTTGACTCCTAGCTGTGACTATCCATTAGCACCTAGGCTAAACGTTGCGGCATTTGTCAAACTCCACAACCAAGAGACGATGACATCTTTTACTCTATGTCGTATTCTTCCTTTCTATTCTATGATATCTATCGCAATTCCATGTGTTTTGCATTTTAAATTGTGGCACAAATGAAATTGAAAATGGCTGCAAAAGATGTGCAACTATGCGATATCTTCTCTCTTTCTCTCTCTCTCTCTTCTATCTGTATCCCTGTGTCTGTCCCTATGTGTCGTCTTCAGTGTCTGTCCCATTGTCTGTTTGTCTGGGGTGTCAACAACAATGGCTAAAACGCTCTGGGTGGCATTTCATTGACAACAAGTCATAAATTTTACAAATGACAGCAGGCAAGTGGTAAACGACAATTGCTTCAATGAAGGCAAAAATAAGTTGAAAATTGCTGTGTGAAACGTCAAATTATGCAAAAAAGATTTCAAATATGTTAAAAAGAGTATCTAAAATGGCAAGACCACCTTGAAATTATATTAAATTGATCTTCCATTTAAATAAAAAAAAAAGTATTCCTTTTTAATAGGTTTAAAATACAAGAGATATTATTAAAATTTATAGATCTTTTATTATTTATATATTTAATATTTATATTAAAAAACCGAAAGATAAAAGATACTTTTATTTTTTGAATTTCAGGGTAACAGTTTTTTTTCTCATTATTAAATTCAACTGTGGGGAAACCTTCTTTTGTTCCCCTTGTCGATCTCGTCTAGCATTTAACCATTTACTTTTTTAACGACATTTTTGCAGTTCGCCGAAATTCAGTTAACCATTTCTTAGCCATTAAAATTGATGATGTTGAGTCGTTATAACTAGTATTTCTGTGAAATCTTTCATTGGTTTCGCTGATGGTTTTTTTTAAGTGAAAATAAATGCTTGAAAGAGAACATGAAAAAGTGTAGTTTTTTTTTTTTTGTTTTCTGTTTCGTTTTTTGCCAGAATTATGAAACTAAATCTTGTTGAGCTAAAATTTCAAAAGATTACTAACTAATCATATAATTTCATCAAAGAAGAATTTTCCTTGTTTTTCTCTTCTCATATTCTCTTTATCTCTATATCTCTGTGATCCAGCTAAGAAATCCTGTTTTACTATCCTCTCATTCTTTCTCTTCCTGAGGCTCACTTAACACAAAAAAAACTTTAAGGCAACATTTGCCTAATTATTTTCCATCTAAAAGATACGAATATATGTATATATGTATGTATGTATGTATGTAGGTTTATATATGTATGTATGTATATGTTTGTATGTATGTACATACAATCCAGCATCTTCTACGGCTTAACTCAGTTGAGTTCCAAGAAAACCTGACACATTGTTAGCAGCCATAAAAACGTCAACAGTGGAAGATGTCTAAGAGGGGGGGAAGAATGAGAAAGAGAGCGAGATAGAGAGAAGTAGAGGGACAAGGACCAGAAGATATAGGATAGGCAAACTAAGGACACATGGCGAGCAATCTTCTTCTTCTTGGTTTCATTTTTTTCTTTTTTTTTTTTGGGATTTTCGAGGCAACAAACAGCGTGACACATTCACATCCACATCCCATATCCCATATACACAGTGCAATACTCAGTGACTCCGACTCCGACTACGAATCCGTCTCACCAGCTAATGATGAGATGAGAACGTCGTGTGTGTCTTCAGTTCCAAGTAGTAGAGTGGAATCTGTGCCCCTACTTCACTGCAATTGATTTTAATTTCCATACCAACATACATACATACATATATAAACATATATAAATATATGTATGTATGTATGTCTGTGTGTGCGGCAGTTAAAACTTCCGCTGAGACCATAAACCGCATCCTACAGCAGCTGCTGCTGCTGCTGCTGCTGCTCCCCCTGGCTTTATGCTGGTCCCTCTATTTCTCTCTCTCTCTCTGACTGGCTGACTTTATATCCCATTCGGTCTTTTGCCTCTAATGCTAACCATTAGCTTTGGGTGCCATGCACTTCCGTTCCCAACACACACACACACACACACCAGCTCACACACACACTTAACTCCAACCTCTGATAGGCAGGTGTTGCCGTTATGTGCCGGCAGTTTTGTGGTTGCGGTTCCAAGGAAAACGCTTTGGGTGTGGTCCAGCAACAGCCATTTGATAAAGGCCAACTACATTTCAATTCTAAATTGAGGCTACATTTGTCGTGATCTGTATCTGTGTGTGTATGTATGTATGTGTGTGTGTGTGTGTGTGTGTGTGAGTATCTGTGTATTTGAGTGTACATTGTTAAGGTCTTATTAAGCTGATTTCAGATACCGTAAGAGGTTTCATAGAGTGGTGCACCTATTATTATGCGGTTGCAAAGGTTGTGGAAGTGAAAGACTTGTGATTGATTCAAGTGCTGGTCGGCAATGGAAAATGATTAGACTTATGATTGAAAGAGGCAAACGAATGAAAGGAAATGGTAAATAAACGACAAATTGGTTAAACATGAAAAACCTATTTTCTACAACTACAAATTTAATACAAAGTTAATAATATTGTATATTTATTTATAAAACATGTATGTTAAATATTTAATATTACAAGTTCCACAAGTTTCCATAGAATTTTTAAAACTTTATAAATATGTAAAATTTATATATATTTATATATCGATGTTTGTTTAAATCTTTTTCTTTTAACAAAACTATCATAAAATTACAAAATTATTAGAATAACTTTTAATATATATTATATAAATGACATTAATTATATATTTTTTTTAATATTTTATAGATCATATTCAGAAACATATTTTTTAAAGGTAATATTCAGAAATATATAATTTGATACATTTATAAATTTATCCGTAAATTCTTTAGTATTAAAAAAGCATATACCTTATAATATTTTTCATTGCAATAACTCTAAAATTCGACATAAATTTGAGGTGTATCTTGACTTATTTCCTTGACTGTATAGCTGTAAATATTAACTCAGAAACAATAGATTTCTCTAGAATTCCTTCTCTAAATTTCTATTTAATTTCTCATACAATCATTCATTTATTTATTTATATAAAAATTGAAATGGAAACTGAAAAGTTGTTCGACAAATTAATCTGTAATTGAAATTGTTTCGGGATAGTCCCACTTCAAATTCTCTTTAGTACAATTCAAACGTAAAACCTAATCTAGTTAGTTATTAAGTTTATTTGTATTGTAGCTTTTTCCCTTCACTTTTACTTTTTATTTTCAGCTGCTTTCATTTATCATAATTTTTCAAACTTTTTTTTCTCTTTGCTTTTTATAGCACCTCAAGGAAGAGCACATTTTATATATGTACATACATATATACAGATATATGTACATATATATATTTCTTTTTTGTGGTACATATGTAGTATTTATCCCCAATATACCCTATTTTTATTCACGAAATGGGGGCCCACACAAATTATGCGTAAATCCCCTTTCCCAGGCCCCTACCTCACTCCAATTCGTTTATCGTTTTGCGAAAAGTCAATTTAATATAACACACACACACACACACAGAAAATAGAGAGAAAGAGAGAGAAAATCATGCGAAAAAAATGATTTGTGGTTGCCTGAAATTGGCACAGGCAGTGGAAGGAGCCAAACAAATTTGTAATTCGAACGCCACAAATCATAATTTTACATAATGATCAATTCATATACGTCAAAATGTTTGCCGTTTAGCTCTAGTGAATTATGTGGAACAAATTTTGTAGTATTTTTTATATACATACATATACACATATATATACATACATATGTACATTTATTTATATGTGGTATATAGTAGTATATTCCGACTGTTATTTGAAACGATGAGCAATTGTGGTGCGAAAATGTTTACAGAACTGGTAGAACCCATAGAAGGGGGAGGGGCAATGTTACTAGCCTGTCCAGCAAAACTTTCTACAAAAACTAATTAAATAAATTGCATTTAATGTGGTTCTACACATACCCTGAATGTGTGTGTGTGTGTGTGTGTGTGCGTTTGTGTGTAAAGTTAGTGCACTGGCAAACAGATATCAAATTACGAGGGTTGTAACATCAGTTTCCCTTTAAGGATCAAAAGGTATTTCAAAAATCTATTGTGTCTTTTCTATTTTGAATTAAACATAATTTTTAATTCACATAATTATCTTTTTATATTTATACTAAATACCAATTTTGATAACCAAAAAAATAAATCTAATATTTAATTAAATATTGCATTAATTTCCAGTACAGTTATTGTTTAGTTACACACTAAAATAAAGTAAGGTTAGGTTCAAAGTCTCAGTTATATGAGATTAATGAAAAGGGGAATGGTGGTGATAGGGGAGGGGAGGGGAGGGGCAGGAGCAATTTTTGAAGCAACCCCTGTACAACTAGTTGAGAGCATTTACAAACTCCAAAACTGACAGATGGCAATGGTTGTTCCTGTTCCTGGTTATACCTTCACATTTCCCCTCCTCCTCCTCCTTTATACCCCACCCGTTCATCTTTCCCTTCATTCGTTCATTCGTATATAAGTTCCTTCGTCTCCAAAAACTCCAGAGTCAGGCCTGCAGCATATCAAATTAACACAGACACGACGCTGAGGATCCCCAACTCCATGACTGTTTGCTGCCCATTAACTGTAGCACTTTTGGGGGCAGCCCTAGACCCCTGCTGACCCTCTCTTCTCCTTGCCCCTCTCACTATCTCTAGCTCTTTCTCTCTCTCTCTTATGCCACCCCTTTAATTTGTTGGTCAGGTTTTTATATATACATATATATATATATGTATACGTAGGGTTTTCTGCCAGTTTTTTTCTGCTGCTGCTGCTCTTTTTTTGTGCTTTTTTTTTTTTTAATGAGCATCATGGCAGTGCATCGGGACTTTGAGTCTCTGACTTCATCTCCGACTCTGGCTCTGGCTCTGGCTCTGACTCCAACTCCATCTCCGTCTCTGGGCCATGGCAAATTGCAGGTTCTCTTTCTCTCTCTCTATTCGTTTGCGGCGATACCCAAAAGTGTTGCACTCATATTTTGCTTCGTGTTGCACCTTAATTATATGGCCGCCGACAGAAATTCAAGTGAAAAACGTTCCATCGAACTAAAGCAGAGCAGGGTCGGTGGAAGATGAAGAAGATGATGAAGCTCTCAGTTCGAGTCCGTAACCGAAACCGAAACCGATGCCCACAAGTCGCGTCCAAGTCGATGCCTAAGCCTATTTCGTGCCGCTGTTTAAACCATGAAAATTTAATGCCAGCTTAGTGAACGGACAATGCCCAGTGAAAGGTTAAGGCTAGTGATGTGAGTGCAACGTGTCACGCACAAATAATAACAGTTACCAAAAATGTATAAATCACAGCACGTGCTCCCCATACTCTCATTCTCACATTCCCACCCCCCTCCATCATCTCTTTTCCTAACACTTTTTTACACATTCATAAGATTCCATTTCTGTTATTTTTTATTTTTCTGTCAAATTTTCTTATCACATAGCCATCTCTAGCCATCTCGGCAGGAGGAGGAGGAGAGGTACGGGGAATTGAAAGAATTTTTCGTACCGCATTTCCGTTTATATTCAAGTCGCTTTAAGCCTCCTCCGCTTTGTCCTCGACTCCTTCATATGCCCTTCATCACACAGTTTCTCAAGTATTAATTATGTACGCATAAAATATCTTTTTGAACCTTTTTCTTCCCTCCCTCCCCCTATCTCTCTCTCTCTCTCTCTCTCGCTCGCTCGGTCACTCTCTCTCTCTCTCCTCCATCACTCTATCACTCACCATTGCCCTCTTCCCTTCCTTTTTCAACCTTTAGGCTTGTGTACTAGTCCCTGTTCCGATTCCCTGTTACCATCTATCCCTGTCTCTCATCTTTGCCTTTGCCTTTGCCTTTTATGCTGTTATTGTATTTGTATGAGTGTGTGTGTGTGTGTGTGTGTGTGTGTGTTGTGTTTCTGTGAATGAGCGGGCGGCAATGGCCAACATCAATGAGATGCAAATTAACTGTACAAACATAAATAACACTTAAAATTCTTAGAAAAAGAGAAGGGAACAAGAAAACTTATCGACAGGGACCTCTCAGGGCATTTGTCAAAGTAATAAAAATTGTTGAGCTCCCAGCTCCCGTTTGTCCCTCTTTACACTCCCCTTCCACACCAACGCTCTCCCTCGCTCTCGCTCTCGCTCTCGCTCTCTACCTCTCTCCCTCTGCGCTTTCTCAACTCTTTTGATAAGAACTTTTTTGTGTTGTATTTTTTTTTATCAACGTTTTTCTCATTTTGTTTATTTTTTTTTTTTGTGCGGTAGAAACCCTTTTTTCCGCATCCCTTCTCATTAATTCAACGGCATGCAGTCCTTTTGAAAAATTTTCTTTTAATTTTTTTTTTTTCCTTTTTTTCGCTTTTCATTTTCCTCATTACCCTAGATACTTTTCACAACTTGTTGCACTGCGTCTCTGCCTGTGAGTTTTTCTTCTTCTTCTACTTTGGCATAGAGTTCCCACAGTCAACGTTGTTGCTTTAATGAATTGAAATTGACAGTTTTGAAAATTGTATCTGCAAGATGCATCATCAATTATTCACTATATATATATGTATATATATATATATATACCAGATCGTATATAGATAGACTGACTGCATTGCGGCGTAACGAAAACTTTTTCCTTGTGCTAACCCACTAACCACCCTACTTTACCCTCCCTCCCGCCCCCCTCCCATTTCTGTGGGTTAAAATGATTAATTGGCGCTACAAATTTATGACGTTGCTGGACGATAGCGAGGTTGAATGTATGATAAAGTTCTCCACTCTGAAACCTCACCTCGCCCCCTCCCCCCCCTCTTCCTTTTTCCATCTCCCATTGCTGTCTTCCATAGAGCTCCACCGGAACGAAATACCAAACTGAAAGCGATTAAAACTTTTTGAACTCCAAACAAAAAAAAGAAAGTAAAAAAAATAACATAAACTACTAAAAAAAAAACCAAAAAAAAAATAAAAAAAAGCAGAACAAAATAATAATAATAATAAATAAATAAACTTGATCAAATACATTAAAAGACTTGCACTTGTTTGTCACTTTGTTTGCTTGTTTGTTCATTGTCATTATGTTTATTGTTATCGCAATAAATAAATATAAATCATCATAATAATTTATTAAGAAACATTTATTGAAATAGCCCAAAGGGGTCGGCGAGACGGGCGGGCGGTCTGGAAAATGGATTTGTGTGTGCTCAATGTAGCCAAAATGTATTGCCAGCCATATAATCCAAAAAACAAAAACCAAATTCTACACTTTAAGAAAAATCTAAAAGTTATTGCCAATTTATTTGCAAAATATTAACAAGTACAAGTAAAAGATTGAAATTTGAAATAATTGAAATAATAATAACTATTGCAATTTATACATAATTATATAAAAGCAATTATTAATAATCTATTGAAATTATTATACTAATTTTGGAACCTATAATATATCTTTTTTAGATAAATCTGCTAGAAATCTTCTGAATATTTTATAAATAAAACTATGTTAAGAATTGCAAAATAGTTGATAAGATCCACAATAGTTAAATAATTAACCGAAACTCTCCAAAATATAATTCAAATAAAATCATTGCAATGGGGGACAAGATCAAAAATTATCTTTATCTAAATAGCCACAAAATGAAAGTTTGTTTCACTTTTAACCTCAGTACAGAGTACAACAATAAAATTGCTTTATATGGCAATCAAAAGTACAGACCATAAAGAAAACATATAGACTTAGCTATAGATGAGTAGAAAATCTACAAATGGATATATGTATGTACATATGTATATGTATATAACAATATTTCTATTGTTGTAATTTAACGCTTTTTTGTTACCGCCTAATGCCAGCCACACCCAGACCAAAAACCAAACTAGATGGATGATGATGAGGTGGAGAAATCTCCTCCCATACCGGAGGCGCCAATTTCATTTGCTGGTCAAATGAGGGCCCATTGTTATAATGATTATTTGTAATGTATTGTGTATGATATTTTGGTATGATTTCAAAAGGGGGTTTATTGTTTTCCCTTTTGCATCCCCAACTCCACCATTATTCGATCTAGCCCTCTCCCTCTCCCTCCCTCTGTTTCTGTCTCTCTTTGTCTGCCTCTCGTTTTTGTTAATCATGCTACATTGCAAGCCTGGCACAATAATCATAATAATCAACAACAACAAACAACATCATTATTTTTTGATATTTATGATATTTATGCTAGGGGTTCGACCTCTCCATATCCATATTGGCCTTTCATTTCCTTCTTTTTTTTTTTTTTTGGTTTGGTTGGGTTTGGTTTGGTTTGGTTTGCTGCTCGACCCTGGCTCTTGATAAAAATTTAATGTAGCATGTTAACAAGCGAGCCGTTATGATTACACACAATTCCACAACAATTCCCGCAGACCTCACAATAACAACTACAACAACAAATACCAACAACACGAAAAGCGGCTAAGTAGGAATGGAAAATGGCAAAAGAAAAAAACTACACAGAGACCAAACAATTTCAATACAAGAATGCTGCAGTCCAATTTGCCATTTTCAATGATGACGACCAACGATGGCGATGCCAATAATGATGATAATGATGACGATGGCGATGATGATGATGATGATGATGATGTCGAAATGCTGATGGAGACGGCGGAGACGTTGGAGTTAAGAGGCAGGAGAAGCAATCCCAATTCCAATTTCAAATGTAGGTGCGCCTCCACTGTCGATGTATATTTGTAATACCCTGTAAACACCATAGGCCTAACAAGGGTATACTCAAATTCACAAAATCTATCATCGAATAAATATATGTATAAATGTATAGATATTATTATTCTTTATTCTTTGCTAGAGCTAAAGTATTTTTTATATATAACGCTAGATGGCGCCAAAGCGCTGAAATCTTAACAAGTGTAAAGGAGATAGCACCTATCTAATTAAAGCCGCTGCCGAATCTAGACTTTAGATTAAAAATATAAAAATGAAACAAAATTTAGAGCTAAATTTTGTTTTATTTTTATACTTTTAAGTCTCTAAAATTGAATAGGATCTCTAGCACAAATATGTATATTAATTAATTTATAATAGGGTAACTCAAGGTCGACATTTATCTTATTGTGCGTACCGGTATTTTTTTTTTTTTATTATTCTTCTCTGTTTTTTTTCTTTTGCTTGAGGAAATGAATAATCAATATTCACAATTGGAAATTTTCTATAAATTGGCAAACAGTTTAATTTAGCTGTGGGTTTTCAATTCTCTTCTCTTCTGTTCCTATTTTTTTTTTTTTTGCTTGCGAAACCGGAAAGTGTGAGAAAAAAGTTTAATTCTATTGCAAATTATTCATAATAAATGAATGTTTTAAGGCCAGAATTAAAAATTTGCATTCATTTAGTATATACATATGTACATTCCATTTGCCAATCGAAAGCCACTTAGCATTAGTCAGCATTATTGACAAATTTTAAAGTATTCATAATGCATTCACCCCCGCCCCCTCCCCACTCTTCCAACAAACACTTCCTATCTGTCTGGCTGCACTCAACTTTAACTCATCTGCAACACATTTTATCATTTAATTTAGGTGGGAGTTAACCCCAACTCACCCATTCCCATTGCCACCCACTCACCAAAAAAATAATAATATAAAAAATTTATATGTATATGTATTTAAAAAAAAAAAGAAACAAGAAAGAAAAATCCCATCCACAGCGTGGGAATTAATATCAATGTCGTGTTGTCGCCGTGCTGCTATCAGCCAGCTCACTCACAATTACTCTAGCTCCAGCCACCATGGCGTATGTGTAATGCGTTTTACCCCTCTCCGTTACCCCATATCTGTTATATATTTTTTTTTTATCAATTAAAAGCCACTTCAAAAGCGGAAAGTGTCTGTGTGTTATGAGCGTGTGTATGTGTGTGTGTGTGTGTGTGTGTGTGTGAATGTGACACGCACAGACAAAACCGTATAAAAATACAGACAAAACCGTATTCATGGTACGGCTTTGTTGTCACTCCGGATTTTTGTGTGTTTGCTGGCCGCCTTTTTATTTTTTGTTTTTTGTCTCTCTCTCTCTCTCTTACTCAAATTTTGTTTTTTCTTTGGTTAAATGGAACAAATGGTAAAATGCAATAAAACGCCCAAAAAATCATGATTATCATGGATAAGATTTGAATTGAATTTTTTTTTATATGGCGTATTATTGAGAAGAAAAATACAAACAAAAAAAAACGATTTCAAAGAATGGCAATAACTAATTTATGGCCATAACTCAATTAGAAAATGATCGGTAATTGGTTTAGTTTATAAACGTAAATGATTAAACGTTACTCAATGATCCCTCAATAATAATATAATGTATAAAATAATCATATGCATAATATATCCAATTTTTTAATACAATTAGCAATGCTTTCTCCAAGTATCATTCATCATTAATTCCATTATCAATTTTATTTCCATTTATGAAATTATTTAACCTCTATCATTTTTCATCATCACTATTTAAACTTTGTGACAGAATAACATGAATTTAATATACATACTATCTATATATAATATATTGACTTATTAATTTTCTCTTAATATAATACATAGAATTATTAAAACTGTTAAAATAAAATGTCACAAAAATGTTTAAAAAAAATTTTCTGTTGCTTCATAAACATCAAAGGATGTGAAATTTATATAAAACTCAAATTGGATTAAAATTATGATGTATACATTGAATAGATAATGCAAAGCATATGAAGATATAATTTATATATGTACATTTAATATGTATATATGTAGTTAAAAGTCGTATGAATGTATGTTCTTTGAAGTCTTAAATACATTTGAAAGCTTTGCTTAATTATCATCACCCAATTCTTTATTCATTTTTAAGTCACTTCACCCAACCTCCTCTTCCCCCCTACAACACACAATGTCCATATGCGGTATAAATTTCCCACCGAAAATGTTTGTCGGCGGTTTTTTTTTCGCTTTGACATAATCAACCGAAAACGAACTGAACCAAACCAAACCAAACTGACGACAAACGACAAACGAAAAAAAAAAGAGAAAAAGTCGGCGTCCACTCAAAGCTAATGACCGACAAAGCGTTTTGTATTATTTTCAATTTCATTTTCACTATATATATGTATGTATGCTTCCCCACCATTCTTTCCTTCCCATAGTCATACCCACACTCATTCCCATTTTCATTCCCAGACCCACTCCCATGCCCATGCCCATGCCCATTCCCATTCTCAGCATTGGTCTGGCTGACTGTCTGGCTCTATATGCTCTAACCTAACCATTTGTCGGCCTCCGTCAAGCATTAAATATTATTAAGATAAGACGGAGGAGGCGGCCCGGCCCGCTTATCAATCAGACGTCAGTGAGTATAGTTTTGGTGTTATACCGGTACCATCGATACACTGGTAGAATGAATGTAACGTTAAAAAAAAAAAAAAAAACTAACGTTTTGGTTGACATGATTTTTCAATCATATTTATTGGTGGAGCAACCGAAAAGCAGAAAAAAAAGTTCATTTAAAGTTTCCTTGGAATTGTTTGTCTGCTTCAGCTTACAATTTACATACTCATGCATGTATGTATTTGTATGTGTATGTGTATGTGTGTGTCCGTGTAAGTCTGCATTGGAACTGTATTGTCGGTCTGTATGTCGGCATATTTCCAAGAATTGGCTAAATCAACAACAACAAACTGATGGAGCAAAACAAAAACCTCAAAAGTCATTACATATATCTTCCATTGCTTACCCCGTCATCTCCTACTTCTTTCCCCGCATACACACACTCTTTTTTACCTCATCTCTCCACCCCACCCCGCCGTTGCCATTGCCATCGTCATCTCCATCTGGCTAAAATGCAGAAGCTACAAGCTAACAGCTTTTTATCTTTTGGCGCAGAGGCGGCTTTGTTTTTGGCGGCCCCAGGCTGAAAAAGTTACCCAAAAAAAAAATAAAAAATAAAAAAAATATATACACATATATATATATATATATATATATATGTATATACATATATACATATATGTATAAATAAAAAACAAAATAGCAACAACAACAAGAGGAAGAACAACGAACTGAAAGAAAGAAAAACCAGTCAAGAGCTTACGTCGATGCCATGCCTCTTACCATATAAGGTCGCTTGGCATGTCAGAGGAGTAAAGTCCCTGGCCCAAACGGACCGGATCGGTATTGAAACTGGCAAACACCGACTTCCTGGCTAATATTACGAAAATTGCTTATACCAAAAGGCGCGTAGGATCAGTCGAAAAAAAAAAAACAAAACGAAAAAAAAAGTGCAAAGTCAAAAGAGCCTGGAATTGGAATTGGAGTTGGAGTTGGAGTTAGAGGGGTTTCAGCTTGGAAGATTGAAGCTGGAAATTGCAGCTTGAGCCTCGCCTTGATGCCAACGACCAGCCCAGGCCAGGCCAGGCCGAGCCGGGCCAGATCAGGCCAAAGACTCGCCTGTTGCCTTCTACCGTAATTCACAACAACGACAACCAAAACAACAACAATGGAGTAGTCAAGGCAAAAGTTGTGAAACTCGCACGCAGCCAGTCACAGTGGAACAAAATACAAAAACCAAAAAAAAAATAAAATTATTACAAAATTATAGAAAAATAAAAGATTCAAAAAAAATATTAAAACAAATATACCAAAAAAATCAACACAATTATGTCTACAATGAACATTTTAATAGTTCGAAGACTTTCTAAAAAATTATATAAAATTGCCAACATTAAATAGATTATGTTGAAAATATATATCTTTCTTAATGATATGATAGGAAAATAATAAATGATGATTTATATGGCATATTCCACTCTAAAGCCTGAGTAACATTTATCTAAAACCATTTTCTAGTCTTTCTCTCTATCACTAATTGTCTAATTTACAACATAGCTGATCCACTGTACCGAACGGCCTCTGGTGCCGCGCCTCAAAGCAAAAAGCGCATCTTTTGAACAAAGCGCAAAGGCAAAGCGCAGCATGGACGCAGCATCAGCTCAGTATCTGCAGCAGCACTCCAGAGCCGAAGCCAAATTCAAAGACAGGCCCAGGCACGGGCACAGGCACAGGCACAGGCAGGCAGTGAGGCACTCAACGCGCGGTGTGTATCTCAAAGATACAAAACAACGTCCGTCGATCGTCTCTGTTAAAAAAAAAACCGCTTTTGTGTATGGCCAACGAAGCCGCCGCCGCCGCCGCCGTCGTCGTCGTCGTCGTTGAGATGTTTGGCATAGTTGGCTTGGCCGTTGGAACTGGTTGCCTGCCTGCCTGCCTGCTGGAGAATGGAGCATGGGGACGGAGATGAAAATGAAGGCGGGTGAGAAGAAGGAGAAGGAGGAGAGCAGTAACAGCAGCCGCAGCTTGCAACGAAGCCGCCGCCGCCGCTCAGTTATTATTATTATTATTATTTTGGTTTTTTTCTTTTTTTTTTTTTTTGTGCTTTTGCTTGCGGCGGCGACTCAACTCAATGTGAGGGTTTTAAAAGGTTTTTGTTGGCCTCAAAGCAGCTGCCTTTCCTATGTACCTTCTACCTGCAACAGGTAAGAAAACCGAGTTTTGTCTCAGCATTCTCCATATGCCTATCTCTGTCTATCTCTCTGTCTTTTTTTCTCTCTTTATATATACATATGTATGTATGTATATATGTGTGTGTATGCTCGTTGGCTCTATCTATCTCTCTCTCGCTCTTACCATGTCGAAGTGGTTGTTCTGTGGCTGCTTTCTTTGAAGTTGCCTTTCGGGTTTCCTTTGAAATTCTCTTCCATCTGCAAGCAATTAGTATATATAGGGCCCAATGTCCTCTCCTCTGAAGGGTTCAAAAGTGTTTGCCTGGCATTTAATTGGCGCAGCAATTGCCCGGCAAAAGAGGAATATTTCCACTGAAACAACATTGATTGATTGATGTTCCTTCATCATCATCATCATCACCAATATCAACATCATCATCATAATCATCGTCATCGTCATCGGCATCGCAGAAAAGGTCGCCTCGCGTATAGCACTTTGGCTCCTTTTGCTTCTGCTTCGCCTCCTTCTTCCTCTCTTCATGGTGTTGTTGTTTTTTTTTTTTTTGGAGGTTTTTACTTGTTTATTTACGTTTATGATACGCGTTCCCTTGATCAGTTTCTCCTCTCTCTCTCTCACTCACTCTCTATCTCTGTCTTTCTTTATAGTCTTCTCTATTCCTAGTCTCTTGCCTTTTCACTCTTTCAGTTTTTTCCAAAATTTTTCTATTTATTTTTCATGCGTCGTTTCGTTCGTTTGATGTTTTTTTTCTCATTTTTTTTTTGTAGTTGTTATTCTCGTTCTTCGTTCTATTTTTGTGCGTCGACCACAAGCGGAACGCATTCTTCCCTCTCACTGTATCTAGAAGATAAAAAAAAAAAATAATAATGCAGTCTACCCGACCGATTGCCTACATATTTCTTTCTTCTCTATTTTTGTTATTTTTTTTTCTCTGTTATTGTGTGTAATTATTGGAAAAGGATGTGGGAGAAGCCCTTGACTTGAATGAATTGAATGTGTGTTTTTGTGTGTGTCTGTGTGTGTGTGTGTGTGTGTGTGTGTGTGTGTGTGTGTGTGTAGAGAAGAGAAAATGAAAATGGTTCAAAGAATATTAGAATTTTCACTATTTGATTACAGAACTGAAAATTAATGGAAAAAAACTTTAGTTTTGCCGGGTATACAATTTTCAGTAGAATTTTTTGAAGTTCGAAAACAAGAAAATTATATCTTAAAACACTTGTCAACTAACATTTCTTTACAGAATTTATATTCTGTTTTTTGTTTTTATTTTTTTTTTTTGGAATATTTATACACAATCCATCTGTTCCAACAAGTCCATGGCCACCCGTAAGAGAAGTCCCAACAATGCATCAATGATATTCAGTCACGTTTAGGCAAAAAATAAAAATCAAAAAAAAAAGGGCGACAAAAGAATGCCAAGATTGAACGATTACCTTACCCATATATAAATAAGTACATGGAATAATTAAGAAAAACAGGCAACGAGCTTACTTAATTAACACAAATCTTATCGTATGGGAAATTATAAATTATTAAAGTAATCATTTCATATAATGAAATGTATCGAAATAAAGATTTTGTAGTAAAGTTAGAGAAATTATAGAATTTCTTTCTAATAAATTGAACTAAACAAAAATTTGAACTTAAGAATCGAGGATTTTAAATGTAATAGTAATAGACAATTCTTACTAAAACTTATATAAAATTTAAAATAATTTTCATAAATTTCATGAACTATTAATAATTAGTTCTTTCAACATCAGCTTACTATATAAAAAGAATAAAAAGAGTTTTTTTCCCCCATTGAAAATATTAACTGGAGCAAGTTAAACTTGACATAAGCTTACCTTGATTTATCTAAATAAGTTAACCCACATTAACGTCTGTATATATATATATATGTATGTATGTATGTATGTATATATTATATTAAATTATGTTTGACATAAGTCTTACCTGAGAATTGTTTGTAGCCGCCGAGTATCTTATGTTTCCACCACTTAACAATGTTGCCCGCCATCTCTTGTTCCTCTTCTCTTACACTTCCACGTTCTTTCTCTCGTTTCTCTCTAGTTTTGTGTTCTTTCTAACGGTATTTGGGTTTTTGTAGTTACAACAGTTACTTGAATATGTCTTAGGAGATCTCTTTACCGTTTTCTACTTTTTGGGTGGCTTGGCAAAATTTACGAGCCCAAAATGTTTTACGGCCTTTCTTTCTTAGTGTGTGTATATATGTACATATATTTCGGGTAAATATCCTTTTCGGTCTAAGGACTCTAAGCACTGAGACTAATATTGCCAGCCAGCCAGCTAGCTAGCCAGGTAGGTTTGCTTGGTATGTTTTTAGGTAGGTAGACACTAGTACTTGTTGTTGTTGTTATTATTGTTGGTCTTGGTGTTGGTGTTTTTATGCGCTGCCGCTGAGCGACCTTAATTTGTATCTGGTATTATATTTGGTTAGGGGAATCGTAAAAGTTTTTACAGCTCTGATATGCTGCATTTTTAGTTAAATTTGCGCATATTGCGCTCGACGGTGAGTCGTTTGTGTATCTTTTAGATACTTTCGGCGCGTAATTTTAATTGTAAAACATTTTTGCCGACTTTAATTTGTTGTTGCCACGACGGCGACAGCGACAACGACTGCGACGATGACAGAGACGACGGCGACAGCGACAACGATGACTGCGAAGTAATGTAAATAACTTGGCGTATAAACAACAACAAAAACAACAATAGCAACAAAAAGTGCAAAAACACGATTTATTTTCAAATGATTGCGAGACGCAAAACAGCAACTGCGACTGAGACGGTAACTGAGACTGAGACAGCGACGTTCAAGGAGGGGGATTGTTGTTGTTGTTTTTGTTTTTAGTGGTGGTGTTGGTGGTGGTGGTACTGCTGCCGCTGCTGCTGCTGTTGATTTTGTTATTGTTATGGGGGCGGTTTTTGGTTGTTTAGCTTTTACACTTGATTTACCAAAAGCGAAAAATTCCAAAATAAAACACAAAAAAAAAATCACACAATTTTCCAAAAAAAAAAAAATTATATCAACAGAAAAAAATTCACTTTAAATATCTCAATGATACATTTCAATTTAAAACAATGAATTTGAATTTGCTTGAAATCTTCACTAGCGCGTAATGTTTTCAATTTGTAATGTACGCGCTTCTTCCAGAACACACGTCGAAACAATCTCAAAGTTACGTTTGGTTTTGGCCTTATTTCATTCATGCGCTCCACACGACTCACTCGACTGGCGGACCGAATACAAATGCCAATAACAGAAATTTACCTTTTCGCGTCCGAGTCTGCTTGTCTCGTTTTTGAGTCTGCTTACAGAGCACAGTGCTCGTATTTGAGTCTGTTTATAACAGAATACTCACTTTCGAGTCTCTTTCGCTCACGCTCTCTCTCCCTCTCTTCATGTTCGAAATTCGAAATTGTTGAGCGCGTGAATATTAAATTGTATGTTGCAAGTAAACCGGCACAGGCACAAAACGGAAAGAAGATCTTGATTTTTAATTTTCATTTGCTCTAGGTTTCTACTATTAAAAATAAATAAAAACAAGAAACCTAAAAACCTTAATTCTTAGGAACTAGATTTGTTTATTAAAGAGCAATTTCGTATATAATTTGAGTCCCACCTTATGATGATTTTCGATGAATTTAAGACTTGACTTAATTTTTAACGGAAACTTTTTGATCAATTTATATTCGAAACTATGCTAGTTCTGATTTTGAAATGTATTTTATTTACATTCATTGAATATGTATTTGTTTTATGCTGGCTGCTCGTCTTGGAACTACAACTAATAAAAAGTATTGCATATGGTTAGGCGACTATCCAGATATCTGAGCAAATTTAAATATTACAAATAACTTTCTTTTAATAGCTGTCCGGAATAACTTTACAATAAAGTCGAATAGAAATATGCCTTTCCATACCTTTTTGTTTATAATATAGAATTATATTAAAAGAATAACTTGTGGGATTAACATCTGTTGAGATGCAATATAAGTATATTTATTTAAAACTATTCCGTCTAGAGTCATCGAATTGTTATTAAAAATACTATGTATGATAGGATAAAGGCCTTATATAGAAACATTATTATATATTTGGTCATTTTACAACTTTGCACAGAATGAAATTAAGGCTTATTCCAATTTATATGGAAATTTTATCAACAAAATTTAGATTACAACTATCACGAATGTCAATAGCAGAGAACTTCAATGTTTGTCTAAATTTTGAATTAGTAATTATAAAAGCATTATATGATAAGAAACCTTTATGGCAAACTAATTTAGATTATCCATTCAAAATGATAATCAAATGTCCGCAAAAACCATCCAAAACAACGTGCAACCCTTCAAAAACTCATCAGCAGTTTGGTCCACATATGAAATGTAGTGAGAAGGAGAGTGAGAGGGACAGGCAAACAAACAAAGGGAGAGAGAGAGAGAGAAGGAGAGGGCGAGAATCAGTCCAATATGCCTTGTCAATTACAACGACAGTTGCCATGGCATGGATGCCATACAGCTGAGTAGTCATCGTCAGAGTAAATGTCAAATTCGGAACCGTAACCCAAACCCAAACCCATAGCCATAGCCATAGCCATGAACGTGAACATGAACTCTGTGTCCAGTTCAGACATTAACGCCCACTTTTTGGGTAATTACATTTGCAGTCAGAGTAAAAGGACGAAGGGACACACTGAAAATGGCGACAGTCTGTTCATCAACTTTTGTCAAACGCATTGCAAAAACGGTGGAAAAGAGAAAACATAAATCAATAACCCGACATCAATCAAAGACCCGCATCTGAAATAAACAAAAAAACGAAAAAAAAAAAAAAAAAAAAATTGTATACAAAGAACAGCATGAAATTAAGACGATGACGATGGATCAATGATGATGAAGGCCGAACAAAAGACCAGGCAGGAGGCCACAGACCAGACCAAACCAGACCCAGGCACAGGAAACGAAACGAATGAACATGAAGTGGAGAAGAACCCTTCTGTTTCGATAAGATGTACCTTCGCGGCTGCGATCGCGTGTTCTTCTTCAATTACAGCTACCATTATATCCCGAAAACGTTTTACGGTGCGAAAGCCCCCTCGAGGCGAATACAAAAGCCGTGCCGCTTGCCGCTCACTCTTCAGGATCCAAGAAAAACAAAAAAAACAACAACAACAACACAGTTGTTGCCCTCTGCTTCTGCTTCTTCTTCTGTTTTTTTTTTTTTTTTCTACAGCGTAATTCAGGATTCTACGTGGTCTGTTATTATCGTCGGATTGAATGGGGTTGGGGATTTTGGGGCCAGGTTGCTACGTTTTTCTTTCTTTCTTTCTTTTTTTTTTTTGCGCACGCTCTTCGTTTTCTGTATTTTTTTTCTCGTTTTTTTCGGCTGCTGGTGGGTAATTGCCCCCATGTTGAAACCCAGCAGGCGGCAAAGCATCGTTGGAGCTTGGAGGAGTAACCAGACTTGAACCAAGACCAGCGATCGCTTCTCAAATTTAAAAACAATCAAAATTTCGCTGTGGCTCAAATTAAAACCAGGTATTAAACCATATGGACATGCAAGAGGTTTAATCAAGAAAAAAAAAAAATAAAAAATGAAAATAAAATCATGAAAGAGAAAAGAAAGCGAAGCTATCACTGAAATTGTTGAAACTCCTTCACAACTGGCCAAGTGGATAATCCATTGTGGCTATAATAAAAAACAAAACAACCTTTTAAGTAAGCTTCTTACTTACTATTACTTCTTTAATTGGATCCATAATTTATTGGTATATCAGCAGTTCCTTTCTTTTTTTTTAACGATAGTTTCAGTCCATCATTAGTACCCTCAATTTTACAATAGTCGAAAGGTTTAAAAATTTAAATATAAATATACTCTCTAAGAAACTTACATACATATGTATGTATGCATGTATATGTACATACATAGATACATATATATTTATAAACTTCTGAACAATCTAATATGTACTAAGTTATACCGAATTCCATTTATTTTGAATATCAAAAGAAATCTCTTGAACTCTTAAAAAATTCCAAAATGAAACGTGTCAAAAGTATAATTGTTTTGATCTAATTTTAAATAATTTTTTTTTTATTTAATTCAAATGATTTTGGTTCTTATTAGGCATTTTTTTTTTTCTTGAAATTTACTTGCCTTACTTTTATATAGTTTAAGTATCGCTAGCATCTAATCTTATGCTTCCCATCATGCTTTTGGTATCATTAATTTGGTCATTAAGTTCCAACAACCAGCCTAGACAAAAAAAGAAACGAAACGAAAAAAAAAAAAAAACCATAATCCAGATACAACAGTCTAATCGTTTGATGATAAACCCCTCGGATCAATGTGGGACTCTCGTAAAAGCTAATAAAAACTGCCTGAAATGGCTTTATTTTATAGACAATTTTTTTTTTTTTGTTTTTGTCGAATGTGTGTGTGTGTTTTAATGATTTCGGCCTAATAAGCAACAATTGGTTGGACCAGCTCCACCTTCAGATCGCCTGTCAGCTCTCTTTCTCTCCCGCTCCCTCTCTCTCGCTCCCTTTCTATCCACTCTAATCGATAGCATAACAATTTCCGATATAATTTTTCCCTCACTCATTATGCATTTTTCTTCTATATGTTTGTTGTTGTTGTTATTGTTGTTGTTGCTATTTGGGGCCCGCGTTTATCAAAATTAATTGGAAATTTTCGTTGATATTTAACGACTTCTGCGTAAAAGTCATTTGAGGGAAAATGAAGATACAGCAAGAAACAGAAGAAACATCAAAGTCGTTTTGTCGTTTGTGTGAGTGGCACAATGCACATGTTACCATATTACTACTCTATATGGATGGTTGGATGGATGGTTGGATGGATGGATGGATCTACATACATACATACATACATACTTTTGCTCTCTCTTTCCCTCTCTCAGTCTTTGTTTTCTGTCATCTTTATGGCCTTACAATATACTTACTATATGTACATAATTTCCTGTCAAGACCGGAGACCAAAATCCAAACAACAACAAAAATGACAACGAATGCCAAAAGACAATTCATAATTGCTTTGGAAATTTCGTTTGTCGCCCAAAAACTGACTTTGGGACAGACAGACATACAGACAGACAGACAGACAGATGGACGGACAGACAACTTCATTTGAATTTTATGACAGAAAACATACATACAAATCGAAACATATGCATAGCTGTATATATGTACATACGTACAAACGTATTATATAGATACATATATGTATATAAATACATAAAATATAAATATTTATGACCAGCACTTACAACAAAGTTAATTTATTTAATAGTTGCCCCAGTGTACATGTATGTACAATACTTTATATTTATTTATATTTTTTATGACTGACCAAAAACAAAAAAAAAAATACAACAAAAATGTATTTATTTATTTATTTTGGTTTATTGATGCGGATCCCGCATCCAAAAATTTGTGTATTTCTTTCTTCTTCTTTATTTTTTTTAATTAGGCTGTTTTCGAAATCAAAAATCTATATATTTGTGTGTGCGTATCTTTAATTTATGCTTTCATTCATATTTTTGTGTATTGAGTTGGGAAACAGATACAACAAGTATTTATATGTACATATATTAAAGATCTTTATAGCTGTCTTATCAAGCCATTTGATGCATATTAATTTGAAACTGATATTGAATACTTATTAACATTTCTAAGTGCAAAATTTAATGCAAAAAAGTATTCCAAAATTTACAAATTACTGCTCTCTAAAATAACAACAATGCAACAGGAAAGGAATCTAAATTTAATATAGCCATCGATTGTAATTTCATTTGATATAAATTGTTTACTAGAAATATTATTAAGATCGATTGAATTTTTAAACCTTTATATAGAACTTTCCTCGATATGTATCAAATATATAGAAAACCGATTCCAAACTTAATTATTTAGCGTTTTTCTTATCCAAAAGATTAAATTATTTTAAGACTTTTCTTTTCCAATAGATCTAATATGTATCTGAATTACTAGCTCATCACCTTCTTCTTCGTTTATATGAAAAAAATAGTATCGAATTGTTTATTTCCTAAACTTTTTTACTTTCTAAAAAAACTTTAATAGATTTGGATAGATTTAGATATTAATATCGTGCTTCAGTTTTTCTCGATATCTTAAAAATTGATAAACTAAATCAAATGCAACTAATTTAAAGCAAGGTCTAAATCAGTTAAATCAGAATTAAATGAAATTTGTAAATACAGGAGCTGGCAATACGAATGTCAATAAGAAAACTCTGGCAACGCCATAATAAACTGTTACTTCTTTACAACGTATCTATCTACTATTGGTTTACAAAAAGTTAAAATAATCAGTTTGGCAAAACAATTTTCTCGAGGGGATTTTCGTTGGAATATTTTTCACAATTTTCGGTGTGGATTATCCCGTCGTTTAAAGTAAGGAAATACTTAAAAAGTTCGACCGTGGTGTTGTAAAAGACGTTTATAAAATCGGGAGAGGTGGCAGGTGAATGAAACTAAACAGCATTCAACCGTGTGGGTGTTCCAAGATCAGCCAAATCCAACAAAACTTGATCGAGCACAAAGCACTTGCAAGGGTAAAAAAAAGTTTGAATTTGTCGTTATTTTTAAATATCCGATAAAACTACTGCATAGACTTTGAACTAGTTCACTAAAACTAGATCAGCCTACTATCTCAGTATTAAAAATTGAGTATGAAATTTCTCCACGAATTTCGCATAAATAGAACGAGCTGTCACGAACAAAATTCACTTGCTTTCGAGTCGTCCAACTGGAAGCATGTCGTCTATTCCTTATTATTTCTTAGTTAACTTTTTATTAGCATTATCTTAATTTTTTCTTTATTTAGGCTTTCTCCGAATCATTTATTTTTCTAATATATTGTATTTAAATAACCCTTGGTAATACCGTGCGATTGCCTCCGGCTTTTAAGTGCTTTGCTTGATTATTTTCCTATTTCATCATCAGAACTCTTAATTCGTCATCGTCATTTTCATTTTCATGCTCTTTCATCTTCATCCTCTTTAGCCTCTTATTGATCGTAATCTTTTCCTTAATTTCATAATCCTCATCATCTCCAAGACGGTTCGCTTTAAGAAAATCATTTTTCCCTTTTTTGTTTGAAGAATTACTTTGTTAACAGTTCCTACAATATATTTTCGGTTTCCTAAATATCTGGGAGTTATTCAAAAATAAAACAAGTCCCTCCCGACTTTTAGCCTGCACCAAGTAGGAATACTTTTTAAAGTCAAACTTCCCTGCAGCTTAAAGGGTATCGGAGAAGATAGTGTTGATTCAAACAAAAGGACATACGGGCAGAAGGACATCAACGGTCATTTTGGTGATTAAGAATATATATACTTTACATATATATTGCTTCCTTCTTATTAACTAATAAATTAAATTAGTTATTTTTGTCTATGTCAAGGTCTAACTTGACAAAATATATTTTATCTTCTATAGAAATAAACTAAGAATAAAGTTCTTAAATTTCATTTAAATTTATTACTAGATAATTTGCTGTCTAAACAGAATTAAGGAATTAGCCTTAAATAAATATTATTAATTTCTATAAACATTTACGTAAATTTATCTTTAATTTTAGATACTTTAAAATGGGAAAAACTTAATTTATTATCTTTTGTTTTAATTGTGAAAATTATTTTGTAAATATCAAAGGTAAATAAGGTTGATTTTAGAAATTTAAAGAAAAAACGTAACGTAAATTATCTTATTTTATTTTATGTTTTATTTGATTTATATTTTTATATTTCAAAACAAAAAACTGTATCATAAATGAACTATTTTGCTAGAGTAATACGTCATAAGACAATTTTTCAACCACAAACTTAACAAGTTGTCAGCACAAGAGACACTTGTCAAATCTCTTAACTATGCGGCTGGTTGATCCATATCCAAATTGGCCAAATGTCAGCACCGTTATGATAACGCCATAACATTATTCAACCGCCGCGCATGCGTTAGGTATCCAATCCTCTCCTGCCGTTCCCTCTGTATGAGTTATAGCAATCAAATGGGCACACGTGTGGCCACCAACAAATGGCTAGTAAATCAAAATTTTTGGCATGGCCCGTGTAAACAATGTTATAAATCAGATGAACCGCAAGGCGCACTCCCACGTCTATGCTGTAACATTGGAGATGTTGATACATACATATAATAGTACATATATGTATATACATATATCTTTGTATGTAAGTGTGCTTGGCAATGCACTCAGGATGCAAATAGGTAGATTGGGGAAAGAAGCTGTGGTAAGTGACGGAGTTGGAGTTGCAAGCTAAAGAAGATGGAGTTGGAGGCGGCATTGTAGTTGGAGTTGGGGTAAATGCCGACTGGCTGGCTGACTGGCTGGGGAAGAATGTAAGCTTAAGATTTACGACTCTCGACAAATAATTGCAATTGAAAAAGCAAACAAGCTGGAAAATTTAATTAAAACTCACAAGAAAATGGAAAATGATTTCGTAAGTAATAAAAAAAAAAAAAACCAAAAAAAAAGAAAATAAACAACAAAAATATGATTTAACATTCCCAAGTAGATAATTCATCTAAAGTATCCAATTGGGGAATTTTTCAAGTGTTTTCTTTGTTGAAAGCTTTTGCCACATTTTAGATGGAATTTTAGCTTAAGTATAAAGTGGCCTTTGTTCTGACTTTATCTAATTCTTATAAGAAACATTTTAAAGGCAATGACTAGATTTAGTTTTTATAGAAATTATACAATTACTGATGGTATGGTTCCTACGCTAATAAATATATACAAAAAAAAAAAAAAAAAAAAAAAAAAAAAAACTGATGGTTAAGTCAAGGATCAATCTTTCGGTATATAAAGCTTGAGAAAACTTATTATTATTATTAAAAAAAAGAAATATCGCCCAATATGTACATATATCTCCCTCGCTATTAATGTGTCAATTTGAATACAAAAATGTCAGAGATTGAATAAAAGAGAATTGGAAACATTATGGATATATTATGTACATTATTGATAGTGATTCCCAAAGCTCTTAGCCTTAGTTGTTGTTAGTGCCCTTTGGTTATTTGGCATTACACAACAACAAATCAATTTTTTTTTCTCCCCTCCCCCCATTTTTTTCTTGTTTTTTTTTTTTTTATTTTTCTTGTAACGTATCCGAAATTAAAATTTCGAAAATAATAAAAAATGACGAAAGATGTGTGCTACAAAGAAAAACTTTTAACACACATAAAACGCCGCACAAAATTGATTTTGTTCGAGACAGATGGATGGGATGGAATGGGATGCGGTGCGACTGGAAATGGAACTCTCTGCTGGGTCCGGCTATCTGTTGGGGCACTGCTGCTGAGTGATGCTCATGGATAATGAAGCAATGACGGCATGAATGACTGAATGACTGAATGTGGCGGCCGCAAGAGAGATCTCTAAAAACTAAAAAAAAAAAAAAACTGAAAAAAAAGAACGAGAAAGAAAAGCGTCAAAGGGGCAGCCGCCAATGCACGACTGGAGATTCGACTGCGACTGGGACTGAGACTGCGACCCGACCCGAGCTCGAGTTGCGGCTTTGAGCGTTTAATTAAAAGGCAAAAAGGCGGCAACTAAAGGCGTCGGCCAAACGGTTGATCATTATCAAAGATAATGCCTTCAAGAGGGGGCGGCATTGTAAGAAAATGATTTTTATTTTTAGAATCTCTATAATTTACGACAACAACGATTAAGCAGCAAACTATACTTATCAAATATATATTAATACATTTTGTATGTATGTACATATACATATCAAGAAATTTTTAATTCTATCTATTCTATATCTATTTATAAATCTATATATGTATGTATTTCCTTTTAAATCAGAAAAAAACACTTTGCAAATCAACAATCCTGCAATCAGTATCCGATTTATGGACATTAATCCAGAATTGTATATAGTGAAATAATCCTTGATGGTATCATTAATTCAATTAGAGCATAAAAAGTGGTTGTCCTATTTTCTGTAAATTAATCAGATTAAAGTATAATTAATATTTTTATGCAGACGAACTTATGAGGAATTCTCTCGGGATCGTGAAAACATTTCTTTATTATATAGAAATATATGAAACCTTTAAAACCACTATAAGGAAATTCGACTGTATTAACAATGGATTGTTCCTATTTATACAGAAGGAACAAGCAAAAATGGAACGATAGAAATGAAACGTTTTTAAAGTTAATTTCTTCGATATTCTTCTACTTAAATATCATACATATGTATAGAGTGCCTCGATATCTTATAAGTATATGTAAAAAAGGATGGATTGTATGAACAAAAGTTATAGTAATTAAAGGGATTAATAGATCATATGTAAAAATGGAGTTTAATATTTTCGATCAAGTAAAATTGTTTCTATAATATAGATATACAAGCCTATATGTACATATGTATGTGTGTATGTATGTATGTATATATGTATGTATGTATGTATGTATGTATGTATGTATGTATGTATGTATGTATGTATGTATGTATGTATGTATGTATGTATGTATGTATGTATGTATGTATGTATGTATGTATGTATGTTTGTATGTTGGTAGAGTCATTCGCCAAATGCTGCAAAGCTACCCACATGAGTTCAGATAACTGTTAATGTTGCATTCCACGGTTGATGCTTGATTAGCTCGACAGCCGAAGAGATGGAGATAGAGCAAGTGAGAGAGGGTTAGACTTTTGTCAGAGGAAAAGAGACATGACTGACACGATCTCCCTCTATTCCTGCCCAACCCTCTCCGCTAGCCAATGCCCACAATGTGCATGTTCATTCGACCATGGCCCGCAGGCGGCAGGCGGCAGCGACGATGACTACGACAGAGACAGCGACAGCGACGATGGCAGCAGCATATACACTCTGCTAGCTTTTGATGTTAAGCCGCCAACGCCGGCGCAACACTGGCCACCACCATCAACCTGGTCCAAAAGCCACCCGTGCGAAAAAAAAAAAAAAGAAAAAACTAAAATAAAACTTCCTCTTATCAAAGGCTGTCGAAAAGCTTTTGCGCTCGTTCAAATCAATTTGAAGCGGTCTCTCCGCATAGCCACACACATTGAGGAGAGGCGCAGGCGCGACTGACACTTGCTCCTCCCTTTAACCTCGCACCATACACACATTCGCCACCATCCGCCATCATCCTCTCTTCATCTCTTCACTCACTTCACTTTGCTTTACCCACAAGCTTGGGCCCAGCTGTTGTCGGCGTTTTGCTTTGGCGTTGGCTTTTGGCTTTGTTCTTTGCCGTCAACATTTAATGGTTAATTTTTTCCTTTTTTTTTTGTCTGTCTTTGTTGTTGTTGCTGCTTTTTTTTTGCGGTTTTTATTAAATTATTATTTACTTTTATTACAAAGCGCGACGGCGGCATGGCAAATTGCGGCGATATTTCAATTTGTGACGCTTGAAAAAATACAAAAAAAAAAAAAAAGAAATATAAATATATCAATGGGCCGGGCGGAGCTGCTGCTCCTCTTCTCTACACTTGAACTTCAAAGCGCTTTCCCCTCTCTCTCTTTCTTTCGCTCATTGTGTCTCTCAACTCTTTTGCTAATAAAAATTTTGTCGGTTGGGTCCAAAAATAAAACACAGAATCTGCTTGACTTCAAAGCATCATCATCATCGTCATCATCATCTCGGCATAAACAAAAGGCAATTGAAATGATTTTGCTTTTTGTACATTTGCTGCTACTTAAGTTGGTCTCTCTACCGCCACTAGCTATCCCCCCCTCCCCCTAACACCCATACACACCCACATACACAGTCAATCCCATTCCCCACCTTCCGCTCTTCTTTCGATTCGTTTTTGCCCGTCACTTTTTAATTGTTGTCAACCCACACAGGCGCAAGCACACAAACTTGGTGGGAGAGAGAGAGAGAGATGGACATGAAGCCGCACCCAAAGCAGGCAAAGGCAGGCGGTACATGAAAAAGACATCAAAGCAAAATCTTGACAAGGCCTCTGTACACACACACACACACACACGCATGTATACATATATACACATATACATATGCCGGTTATCTGCATCTAACTGTGTATTGTGTAGAAGGAGGTAAGAGGGAAAAAACAGGATTACACAGAAGCATACAAACGGGAAACGCCTTCCGCTCTGATCCTTCTGAGGGTTTTCTACATTTCCTGCTACACTCCACACCATTCCGCACCTTTCCTTACCCTTACATATATACCGTTCCGTTTCGTTCCACACCCACCCACATGCACTTTTAGTCCGTGTTCGAATGCATTTTAAAGTTGCTCCATGGCAAAGGACATATACTGATGCAGATGCAGATACAAATAGAGATAGAGTTACATCCGTGACATAACAGCAAAAACAGACTGCAGTAACCTAGTCGGATTGAGTTAATCTAAAACTAAAACTTTACCCAATTCGAAACATTTTAAACGAAAATCTTTTCACCAAACTCAAAGCTTAAGCCAAACTCCAAAACTTAAAAAATTAATTGGTAAAAAGAGAAATAAGTAAAAAAAAAAAATATAACCAATAAAAATTTACAAAAATGTATTACAATTTGAAATTAATGTTTCAAAATCTTTATCCATACGGATAAAACTTTATATTATGTTGTAAAAAAACTTTAAAAAACTTTATTATTATAAAAAGAAAGTTGTCAGAAAAGAATTCAAATTGCTGATTGAACTTTTTTCAATAAAAATTTGTACTAGAAATAAAGTGGAAATTCAATCAATATAAAACTAGATTCGATGGATTTTATACATTTATACTTTTCTCTCCTGATTCATTAAGCTAACGGTAAACGTTTCACTTTCATTGTTTTTGTTGACTATTGTAGAAAAGACTTTTTTATAATTAACTGGTTACCAACCAATTATTAAATCTTCAATTTGTTAGTAAAAGAAAAGAAATAAATAAAATTAAATATAGAATTAAATGCGTTTTTATCCAATTATCAAGTCAATAATATAACAGTTTTAATAAAAATAAATTTCGTCAATTATTAAATTATTTATTATTTATTTAGTTTAGATTCTTTTTATGGAACAGGAAATAACTAGAACTAAAAAAAACTAGACAAAGTCATTACGATCCTGATGCTTCAGTTGTTAAAGATTTTATATAGAATACTTGGAACTAAGGATATACCTATCCACAGTTTCCCATTAAATCCTGGTAAAAGTTTTTTAGAGAAATTATATGACTCTAGACTAAGATATAAAATAAGTTTAATTAGAGTCACTAAATTTAAAAAACGGATTGTTAAAAAACTTGTATTGTTTTTAATGATATATTTGGAAATTTCTTTCTTATTAAATTCTACGATTGGTTAAGGAGACAAATGGGGAAGTCTGTTTCCGATATTCTTGGGGATAAAACCAGACGCGATCTAATTCAAACCAATTTGTGTCATTATGGATCAAAGAAAACTAATTCCTTAAGTTAAGATTTAAGTTAATAACATTCTTTTTTCAGATTTTCTGATTTCTGGAGGTACACATAGATATATGTATATAGTATATGTATTTAGTAATCGGAGATTATTTCCTTTAGCAACGATCGGTTAAAAAAGATTTTTAGTAATTATAAAATCAATTGTTCGATCGATATAAAACTAGAAAATTTATATTTTTGTATTATTTCAGAAGGGATTTGGTAAATGATACCTGGTAAAGATTTTATTGGATAAATCTTTGAGAGAATTTTTAATTTGCAAAACTATTCCCAAGAAATTATTTCCATATATTTGCTATGTAAAAAGTTGAATACTGATTTTTGTATGATGTTTCATATTGCCCTCCCTCGTCTTCGTCTCATGTTTGTATTCGTGATATCAAGTGTCCTTACCCCCCATCCCCACTTAGTTATTCTGTTGTTGTTTTTCCCTGTCTTTTCCACTTGCAACAGCTGCCACATTTTGTGACTTTTTATGCAAATTTTGTTGTTGTTTTTTTGTTTGGTTTTTTTTTGTTTTTTTATTATTATTTTGTATGTCACCAAAGGAATGGTCTTTTTGCCCAATTCCCGCTCCACTTCCCGCTTCCCCTCCGCACCACTAACCCCACACTTGCAAACACTTGAGAATCTTGAATCGATAAATGGTGAACAAAAAACAAAAGTTAGTGTTTCAGCTACTCCAACTCAATTGGGTCCTCCCCTTTTTGGGTTTATGCCTTAAATTTAATTTGTTAAATTATGAATTTTGCAAAAGGAAAACTTCTAGATCATACCTTGTACTAAGGAAAACTTTGTCCTGCGTATCTCAAAAGTAATTAAATTGAAAACAGAGTGCAAAGTGCACACAAAAGGCGGTTGGAGCAATGGGCGTGGCCAGTAACAGACATATGTTGGGCTCTGTTGTGTCGTCTAGTTGGGATTTGTCCGGACAAAAGTCAAGTGTGTGTGTGTGTGTGTGTGTGTGTGTGTGTGTGTGTGTGGCCCGGCACAAAAAGTGTTGAAAAGGGAATGAAGCGAAGAGAAGAGTAGAGGAGAGCCAACTGGCAACATGTTGACAGGAATCTCCACTTGCCCCCACTACCTTACCCCATCCCACTCCATCCTCTATCCAGAGAGTTATAGTTATGATGATTGTTGATTTAGAGTTTTTAGTCCATCCAGCTCATCGTCTCTTGTTTCCCCCCCTACTCCCCTCCTTCTCTCATTTTTTTTATTTTTATACCCTGTACCCATAGGGTAAAAGGGTATATTAAAGTCGCTAAAATGTATGTAACAGGCAGAAGGAGAATTTTCCGACCCCATAAAGTATATATATTCTTGATCAGTATCAATAGCCGAGTCGATTGAGCCATGTCCGTCTGTCCGTCTGTCCGTCCGTCTGTCCGTCCGTCTGTCCGTCCGTCCGTATGAACACCTAGATCTCAGAGACTATAAGAGCTAGAGCAACCAAATTTGGTGTCAACATCCGTCTGTTGTGTAGACAGGTTAAGTTTGTTTCAAATTTTTGCCACGCCCACTTCCGCCCCCGCAATTTGGGAAAAACCTATAACTAGGGCAATATTAAACATATCGTATTCTTACTTGGCATGCACATTAATATAGCCAAAATGCACCAGCTGACCGAATTTGACCGAAATCGGACAATAATTATCGGAGATATACGTATTTCCGTTTTGTACTGAAACGCCCCATGCAAAATGGGCTGTTAAGTGTGAGCGAGATAGCATGCGTTTGCTGTTGCTGCATGGCAAGCAGTGCAGTGTTGCTGTATGGCAAGCAGTGCATGCTAAGAAATTTTTTTTTGTAAATTGATAGCGATTTTGATTATTTTTGACTTTATGGAGTACTTTTACTTGGTACAGGGTATACTCAATGTCGGCAGGGACGACTTGCTTGCTTCATTATTTTTGGTCTTTCCTCTTGGGGGATTTGTTGTATATGTAGTTATAGGAGAGCATGCAATTAATTTGGTAGCCTGGCAAAACTTCAAAAGGAGCCACCGCTGTCAATGGAAGTCTTTGATGCAGTCACTCCAGACTCGATCTGTTGCACTGTTCCCAGAGTCAGGCTGTAACCCGAGACTTTTGGTATGCCAGCAAATTCTTGCCAAGCAACTGAGTGGATCCTCCGTTTTGGTTTTATCTGTCAACGTGAGAAGACTTGACTTGTGGTTGACATTCACGATGAGGCTGACAGGCGTATGGCTGCCCCCGATTCCCTTTACCTTTACCCTTACCCCTTACCCCTTTCCCCCAGCAATGCCCTTCAATGCTGATGAAGAGAAGGGCAAATATTTAGATGACTGCGATTCGTTACGCTGTTAGGTTATATATGCACATAATAGGATAAGTTTAAGTGTGGATTTAGTTATGGGTAAGGTTAGGTAAGTGAGGTTAAGTTGTTTGATAAGTGAGGTTAAGTTGCTTGAAAAGTGAGTTTACGTTGATTATAATTAAAGATGAGCTGGGTCATTCTTATAATATTATATATAGTTTATATACCACTAAATAGTCTTCTTAAATAAGAATCTTCATAATTTAGAATTTAGATAAATTACCATTTTAATTCGAAATTTGCATATACATATGTATGTATGTAAGCTCTACCGGCCAGTCAAAAGTTATTTAAGTTAGCCACATTTCCATTTTTAAGCCTCTTTCAATCTCAACTTTTGCGGTTAAATCTTGTCCCAATATAGTATGGATAACAGTTCCTCCTCTTGTCAACTAACTTTGTGGCTTACATATCAAATTTCCATTGCCCAAGCGAAGAGCACACACACACACAGAGACAGAGAGACAGAAAGTAAATCTTCCCAAGATGAGTGCATCCTGCTCATTCAGTTTCGCTTCTTTTTCCTTTTTCTCTTTTTTGTCCTTCTTTGTTTTTTTTTTTTTTTTTTTTGATATGCCTGCATAATTACACTTTTATTAACAGTGAGGCTGGAGAAGCCAAGTGAAAAATCCCGCCACCCATAGCCTTTTGGCTCTTTGTCTACGTGCACGGATTGTTGAATGCAAACAGGTGCGCCAACTGCCATCCAGTATGAAATGCCGCCAGCTGCTTGCCACATCCTCGTCCTCGTACTCGTTCGCGTTGATATCCTCTTCTCTATATTGTGACGAGTTGTGCTATGCCATGCCATGCCATTCCGTGCCGTGCCGTGCAGTCGTTGCATTCGCGGCACATCCTTGGAGACACTTGAGCTGGCACTCGGTTTTAAATGAAGTGCACACGCCGTTATGCACATCAAAGTGTGCCGACATGAGCGGCCTAAGTAAATAGGCTGTCTAATTAGCCACGCCCCCTCGACCATAATGAACAGTAACTGACTTCAATGCTACCAAAACTGTATTTGCCTTTTCTTTTTGTATACATAATATCCGCTGGGAGTTTACTCACAAGCAATTAAATAAACCATAAAAAAAATTGTATATATATATAAATATATAGATAAGTATATATATATATATGATGTATGTATATAATATAACGCAAAAATCGGTGGAAACCGATGTTTCGAAATGCTCTTCAAAATGTTGAAATATATTAATCTCCTTTAACAAATCGGTGAAAACTGTAAAACAAAGATCTCTCAGATCGTAATAATATTATAAAAATTGAGGAAATTTATAGAATTAAAATCTTTTCAAAGGTTTCAAACAATTAAATATTTAAAAAATTTAAGTTTAATTGGCTTATTTGTGTGGATTAAGTAAAAATATTCTATATATGAAAAAAGAATAACTAATTGAATATCAATTTAAAAATAATAAATTAAGATTTAAATTTCCCTTCCATTTCATCTTAAATGTGATGCAAAGTTCAACACAAATGGCGCTAGAGTATGTCTTTTATGGGCATTAACTTAATAACTAAATCATATACAGATAATTAAAAAATGTAAATCAAAGAGTAATCGATATATTTCATATACCAATCATATACCTAAGTAACTTAAAAACAAATCATTTGTGAAACATCTATTAAAACACATTAAAACAAACAAACGAAATGAATGTGTGACTAAATCACAAAATTCTTATAAAACGATCTCAAATCACAGTTTTCACAAACAAACAGAAAATCATTTTCGAAGAGCACGAAACCAACACAGATACAATTAAAAATCACACTTAATCCACTAGATTATAGAGTTATACATATATATAATATGATAAGTATATAAATATATATATATATATTCAAAAAGTATCATTTAGAGATATATCCGTATATATTGTTACTGCCGTGCTGTTATCCATCTGGTGGTTATGATTCTTGATTGGCTGCATAAATCCTTTGATTCACATACAAGTGCAGGGGCGGCACATTATCCAATAACTGTACGCCAGGTGGCGGTGGTGTCAAATCCAATGGTGTTGTTGATGTACTCGATGTTGGTATTGTTGAACTAAAACTGGATGAGCTCGATCTAGCTGAAAGAGATTGAGCCGATCGTGTTCTTCTCAACGGCTCTGAGGAGGCAGATGCAGAGCAAGTGCCGCCATCACCATAGCTATGAACTCTGCCCACAGCTTTAAGTGTGGATCTGTATGGTGCTTGATCAGCAGCCGCTTGACTATAATACGATTTGCGCAAAATGCAACAAATGGCCAAAAATGGTATAGTTAGTATACCGAAAAAACCGATTGTAATTATTAGGAGGACATCTAAGCCTTCGGCACTCCAAAAATTTAATGCATTTGCATGAGATTTGAGGTAATCCGCACCAGCCGAGTTAAGTATAAGCTCAATTTGTGTTATGGCCTGACCAGATGGATTAAAATCCTTCCTTATTAGGCGTTCATTGAACCTTTTAAGATTTTCTCCATAGGTTAGATTTAGTGTAAGTTGCCTAATGGCATGGAGCATGGCATCATAGGCAATGGCTTCATAATTAACAGTTAAAGAAACTCCCTGCATTTGCAAACGTTTGGCCATTACCTCCTGTTCGGCCAATATCGGTATGGCAAGTATGGGCGTCAACCCGGCTATTGATTCCCAAACACTCAGTTGTCCACAGCTACTGATAAAGAGTTTCATTTGGGGGTGAGCTGAAAATATATATATTTAAATTATAGTTAAATGTTTGATAACTTTAATGATAACTTACCCAATATGGCCTGCTGTGGCCACCAATTACTAATCATAATATGCTCGGGCAGTTGATAATCAGGCAGAAATTCATCTTTTTCCCATTTGATTAGAAAATGAAATTCTTTTAAATGTGCAAAAACATCTAAAATTATGGCCAATTTCTCGGTTGGCAGCTGGGCAGTTTGTACATCAGCTCCAAGACTCATATAGACAACACCGCCAGAAGATGATTCCATAAACAAGCGTAAATGCTGTAAAATTATATTAAGATAAGACAGAATATTTAAACAACATTTATCTCTCTCTCTCTCTTGATATCTCTTACATTGGGTATTACAAGTTCGTTCTCTTGCATAAGATGCATTCCACCAATTTCCACCATATTGGGTAAATAGGCTCTTGGATAATGTAAACCAGGATGGGAATTAATTAAAGCCAAACTGAGATTCTTGGTCAATTCGCGATATTGTGGCAATTCTTTGACCAGCAGCTCAAAGTGTTTTGTATAAACCGATTGTTGAGAGATCAAATGGAAAAAACTAAAAAGAAAATTAAATATTAAATAAGTTAATTATTAAAAAACATTAATGGATTAATGATATATGATATGAATATATATAACATGATGGAAGTATATTCCCTTAAAAATGTATAAATTTAGAAGAAGTTTGCCCCTTTTTTTGGATACTTCTCACAGTTACTCATATGGGTTATCCATATCGAAGAAAATCTGACTTTAGACCAAATTAAAAATGTACTTTGGCATTTAATTTAATATGTATATAAAATAACTGATCTACATATGTATAAATTGATATATCTTAAACAATTATCAAATTTAGTTAGAATTTGAATGAATGGAAAAATTGATTGTCCTATAAATTCTAACCAATTCCTTAGAAGCAGTTAATGGATATTTAAAATCCATAGCTCTTACTTGCCATAGATAATAATAATACTATTAAATAACTGAAAAGTATTCATTTTTTAAATATTTCAATAGACTTTTCAATAATAATCTATGATAAAGACGAGGATTACAAAAATCATATGCCAGACTCAAAGGATAATTATAAATTGTAGAAAATGAAGTGAAATCTTTGTAATCGAAAGTCAAACAATTTTTGAATTATTCCCAAAAACCTTTTTCAAATTCTTGTATATAACATACTTGTAGGTCAATCGCTCAAAGGTACTCATAAGGGTATTCACGATTCTCTGGCGGGTATTCATGCGCTCAGTAAATGGCAAAAATTGGCTAGGATCGAGTGATGATGCCTGAGGATTGCCAAACATATTATTTAGCCAGGAATTGGCACCGGTGGGACTCAGTGCTACTGTCGGTATACCATAGTAAAAAGCAAATCTGTAAATGGAAAAAAAATATGATTTTATAAAAATGATGTCTCTATTTTTCTATGTGGTTACCAACTTGACTCACCCCAATAGGGCATCACTTAGAAACAAGTCAACAATGAGCAAATCGAATCTTTCGCCGCTGGTGAGGAGTTTTTTCACTTGGACATCGGTTAATAGTAAATCCACATTGGTTGTCCCCGCATAGATTAATCTGGTGAATCTCTCCATAACACTCTGGGCATGCATCTCTTCTGCCTCGTAGCTCATGCCCATATCCAGCCAGTTCTCTTTGAGCCCATCAACACGAATCTCTCGTATATTGGCCAAATCCGTATCGCCATTCTCCTCGCCATGGAGACTGATTAGTGTAATCGAATGATTTGCTGGACTGGCCGCCAAATTTTGGAGTAATCTCCGGCCAAATAGATAATGACTCTTCCATACACTTGGCAAAATTGTTAGAATATTGGCTCCGGAGATGCTTTGGGCAAATAATCCCATAAAAAACAACTGCACCAGACGCATGACGACCTCGACTAGATGAGCTGCTTATCCGGTTTTTGCACCACAAGCGCACACTCGCATACACACACACACACCGCACACACAGCACAACGCAGCACTTCCTTGTTTCCCCCCCTTTTCCTTACTTAACGCACCCACACACACACACACACATACACACACAAACACACAGCCGCACGCAGCCTTCTATTATTATCTGTTGCCGCTCTCACTCTCCTGGCTGCAGCTAGTCCTCATTTTTATTGTTGCTCCAATCGTATTTCTTATGAAATATATATCGTTTTGGCGCTAATTAAATGCACAAATTTTTATGAATACATGTGGGGCAAGAGCACAAAAGTCGCAACGAAAGTGAAATGAAGAATAAACAACCAAAACAGCAGCAGCAGTAGTAGTAGTAGTAATAGCACAAACAACAACAAAAGCAAATACATACGTTTATTGTTAGGCAGCGTCGGCGTAGCCAAGTGAATGGCAAAACAGTGATGACATATCTAGACAAAAGAAGTGCCCTAAATAGCCATTAAATGCGAAATATGTTGAGGAAGGTCATTGGATCTAACAAAAAATGTATTTCACATTTTAATTATATTGTATATTTAACAAAAAATGAGTACATATTGCATATTGAAAAGCTATTCAGTAGGAGATGAAGTACATGGTGCATGCTTTTTCTTACTTTGTCACATATATTGTTAAAAATAAAGAATACTGTGAAATATAAAAAGCTGTTTGCTCTCGATGGTATATAGCAAACTTTCATGTGAAATTTAAATCAGTAATAATAAATAAAATTAATAGCTAAAAGCTGCCAAATGAGCATCACTGTTGCTTAACCGGCAACACTATTGTGAATGTCAAATTCTTATTTGCATTTTAAATTGGTTTTAGTATGGTCACATTGTTTGCAATTTTGCCCCCCTTGCTTAATATTGTTGTTATTGTTGTAAACAGAATATTTGCATTTAAATTTATTTGTTTAAGCAAATTTGTTCAATGAGCGCGAATTGTGTAATTTGAATGAAGATAAATAAGAAAGGCAAATACATGCAAACATTGTGTAATTGTTAGCCAAAATAAATTGCTTAAGCAATTGTCAGACCGGCAAGAAGAAGAATTAAAATACAAAATTTTTGCAATTTGGCGCAAGGCCAACAAAAGTTCGAAAATCAGCAAAAAGAAGAAGAACTGCACTAGAAACGGGAATAGAAAGCGTAAAAACAGAAAAAAACGAACAGCTGGCAAACAAAAAACAAAAAAAAATACAAAACTTGTTCAGTTCAGTTCTATTGACACCTCTCAAGCCCTAAGTACATACAAAGACAGATACAGTCGTCGGCGGCGGCGACACCAGGTGATAGAGATACAAATTCATCCATAAAAGTGAGCAAAAGCAAAAAAGAAAAAATAAAAAAACCGAAGCGAGAAATTCTTACATAAGCCGCAAAATGTCGAAATCCCAGGAATTAGGTAAGTTTCCAGTTTATTGAAAGTATTATTTTAGAAAAATCAATTAATTTATGAATTTACTTAAGATCTCATTGATGTGGACAAGCCGCTATTTGATCTTGGTACATTTACGGGTCGCTTCAGTTACTATGCCTGGATGACTGATCCCCGGACTGTCCTGTTGCCCAGTGAACGTTTACTTCAGGCCAAGGATATGATGGAGAAATACCGACGTGGTGAACAGCCAAAAGAATCTCAACTGAAACCCGAAGAAGTTCATTATAATATGAAATTATATAGCTCGGCATTCCATCCGGATACAGGTGAACTGCAAAACTTTTGCGGTCGCATGAGTTTTCAGGCAAGTCGCGTGATATAGACAGATATAATGTATGCATATATATACAATATCTATTGGCTGGCACATGTGTACCTTAAAAATAGACACCTAATGACGTAGCCAGCCAGACAAGACACCACATGAGGAAACGAAAAGCAAACACTTTGAGGGATTGCCAAGAATTAAGAATAAGAAAAAAAAACAAAAACTAACTAGGGGAAACGCGTGTGTGGATCACCAATTTGAATCAATTTAATATATATATATATATATGTACATATATACACAATAATATCAAGTCTACGCAGTGAGTCAGCAAAATAAGACAAATTATTATTCATTTTTAAATGATTTTTGTTTTTAGATTGCTAAATGAAGAATCTTTCAAGTTGCAGAAACTATATTATATATATATATTCCAATTCCAAATTGATAAAGGATTTATTTTTGCTCATATGTTTCTTTTCTATATAAAAATTTATCTCTGAGATGATGTATGTATATGTTTCTTATCTAAATAGTATTACTAGATAAAATAACTTTATTATTATTTAGCAATTTATGGAATATTAGAACTTTTTTAATTACTTTTTCTTTTTTTCTGTAATATTGTTTTTTAAGCAAAAAATTCTATAAAATGTTTAAAAAATACTTTTTTGCTTTGATAGGGAATCAACAATTTTAGTGAAAGTATTTTTCTTATCATTAATTTTCATTTATAGAACGAATTAATTAATCAATTAACGATTTTATCTATGAAAAATGTAAAGAAATGATTTTATTCATGGTTTAGAGTAGTACTTTATGAGGATAAATAAGTTGGAAAAAATAACTCTTAAGAAAGAATAAATTTCAACAAAAATAGGATAAAGGTAGGATATTAAACTAGGTTGGTTTTTTTTTTATTAATTTTAAGGAATAAGACTCATCTATGCAGTCTGCATTTGTTTTTAGAAGGATTGGAAAATATTTTGATAAGTAACTAAGAAAAGGAGTGTTTAGTGGGAAAGGATTTCTCCTTTGAGATCCATAATAAATTAATTTAATTCTCAAATTATAGGTACCCGGTGGCATGTTAATCACTGGAGGAATGTTGGCCTTCTATCGGACTGTGCCAGCGGTTGTCCTTTGGCAGTTCATCAATCAGTCATTTAATGCTGTTGTCAATTATACAAATCGTAATGCCAATTCACCTACCAGTGTAACACAATTGGGCGTGGCATATGTATCGGCGACAACATCAGCTTTAATTGCAGCCATCGGTTGCAAGAACTATTGGTCAAGGAAAGCTACACCGTTATTCCAAAGATTTGTACCCTTTGCAGCAGTGGCAGCAGCAAATTGTGTTAACATTCCGCTGATGCGTCAAAATGAGATACTCAGTGGCATCGAGGTAAAGAATGCCGATGGTGAAGTAGTTGGCCAAAGTCGTCTTGCTGCCATTAAGGGTATCAGTGAGGTGGTCATCTCTAGGATAGCCATGGCTGCACCTGGCATGTTGGTTCTACCATTGATTATGGAAAAATTAGAAAAGTTTCCAGTCTATAAGAAAATTAAATGGATAAATGCTCCATTTCAGACATTAATGGTTGGCTGCTTGTAAGTAGATTTATTTATTCCATAGAATTATCTGATGATTATCTTTAACTTTAACTGTGTTTCGTTTAGCCTCTGCTTTATGGTGCCAACAGCCTGTGCCTTTTTCCCGCAGCAATGCTCTTTGGATACGGCCACAATGCGCACCTTTGAGCCGGAACTCTATGAGGATATGAAACAGAGAACTCAGGGGGATATACCCAAACGTGTCTATTTCAATAAGGGACTTTAAATTGGTCTGCATACGGATGAATAATCATTATCTAAACAGAACAGGAAGACAATAATTTGTTAACCGCTTTTGTCAATGTCTGTTTTTTTGTTTTAGCATTTAATATGTAGTTCTCAAATCGCTCAATGCTGCTGCTATATTTGTTCCTTGTAATCCTTTTTGTAACACTCTTTCATTTTGTGTGTATTTGTGTAGAAATTAAGCTGAACAAAAATATGTATCTCAACTCGCCGTGTATTTTGTAACAATAATAGGTATTATTTCTTTTTTGATAACTTGAGATTAATCTGCTGCTGCTGCTAATACTATTACTGCACTGCTTGTACCTGTAATTAAGTGCGTTAAATGAAAAGTTCTGATATCCTATTCGAAACAAAACAACTCAATTTTCAAGACAGTGAACATTATATATACGTATGATACTATTACGTTAAATTAGCTTTCTGTTCAGTAAATATTACCTACGATTTTCTCATTGGTATTTAAATTCTCCCGAATTTGTATGTTAAATAATACTTCAAAAAAAGATAAATAGATGTATCTAATCATTATTGCTCTACCTTATGAAAGCGTATTTCAATTTTAGGCAAAATTCATATTCGTTTTCTGTATTCCAATTGAAATTTCCACATGAAATTTATTCATAAATTCCTATAATAACCGATTTGCTATTCCTAGCGCTTCTTGGTTTTTGAAAACTAGACTCCAGAATTAGAAAACTTGTAAAGTAATCAACTAAATATGTTTTGCATATATTATATATATATTTGGCTAAAAGTTCCCCTTAAGAAAGGGAAACAAAAACTTCGACACCCAATTAAGTTGATTTTGAATACTCCAAAACGATAAAAGCTGATCTATACATAATTATTACACTATACAAAGAAGTATATAATTAAATAGAGAATTTTTATTCGGTAATTTCTGTTTGAAAGTTAAATTGCAATTTTAATATATTGAGAATTTGAAATAACCCAACGATAGTTTTTTGTTTGAAAAAAATAAAAGTTGTCGAGTAATATTGTTATGCAATAAACAAAAAAATATAAAAAGTTAACAATTATAAAGGAAACTATACTTAAATCGGATTTATCCACTGCCATTCTTATGAACAGGTATCAGAGCAGAATCAGAAGTAGTAGATGGAAATGCAGTCACTCAATATAGTTAACTACAACTAGTAACAATAGCATTCTAGATTGTTGAACTTTATAGAATTAGTTATTCAAAATGTGTGTGTGTTTTTGTTGGTTTACTAAAAGAAAAAAAACTAATTGTTAAATGTTAAATTATTCATCAATAAAGTCAATTGAAACGGCAATTCTACGGGTTTTATAAACGTTTTTATTAGGTATTTCACTTTGTTTTAGTATCGTGTATACATATATGTATATATACTAAATATATATATATATATATAAGTTTTAGTAAACTTTTACTGTTTTTTTTGTCTTTGTTGTATTTAAGTTGCTCTTTTCATATTGTTTTATGTTTGTTTTTAGTGTTGTAAAGTTTACAAAATGTGCAAAACACAACTGATTATAGTTATGGTTAGGGGAATGGGTATTTTTTTTTGTGGGGGAGGGGTGTTTTTTTTTGTATTATTTCTTGACTTTTATTCAGGTTAGATATATTACTTTAGCTCTGTGTGTGTGTGTTTGTGTGTGGGAATTTTTGTGCTCACTTGCACCCAAGTAACAAATATTTAATTTTCACGGACTTTTTTTTAAGGTATAATTTTAAGTTTAAATATTTTCATTTTTCTTTTCTTTTTTTTTTTTGGCACTGTCGTAAAACATTTTTTTTTTATTTTCTTTTTAGTTTTATATATTATTTTTGTTTTCGTTCTTTTGTGCTCAACATTGATGAAAAAATTCAACACTCAGATGTAAAATTTTTTTACTTAAGTTTAAAAAAAAAAATAAACAACGGCTTTTCGTGGATGTCTGTGTGTTTATATGTGGGCGTGGCCACAACAACAAACGCGCTGCCAAGCAGCGTTTTTTTTATATATATTATTAATATATTTGTAAAAGTTTCCTTGTTTTTTGTTTGTTTCTTGTCACTGAATCAGCAAAACATTAATTTAGAAATTTGTTTGTTTTTTAAATGGTCGACACGCAAATATTTAATTATTTCTTAATTTTCTTTTTCTCAAATTTCTTTTAGTGGCTTTGGCTGTTATTAAATATATATATATAGATGTATATGTATATATATATATATATAAATATATATATTTTTATACTGACTGAGGCATTTAACATTAAACTTGATTTGCACTTAAAAAATTAATATTTTGTCTTACTTTTGTTTGAAAAACTTTGTGATTAGTTTAGTGAAAAATCGTTTAGATAATGCCTGGCCATTGGATCCTTGAAAAAGGAACTTCAATCCGATTTGCTTTAGCTGCCTTAATACAAATGCTTTCTCTATATATATTTATAAATCAAGGTTCTATTCTATATATGTAGATATATATATGGGTTACACTTTATATATATATATGTATATATATATATCAATCAATCAATCAATCAATCATTAGACGTTGTCTCACAAAATAAACCCAAAAACCAACAATATTTCAATTGTAATTGTCAATTTATCATTTGGAATGCTCTTCATTTCATTTAATCAACAATTCATTGAAACATTCATTTCGCTGTATTATTCATTTCCTATGAATAAGTATATACAAATAAATCAATGTGGATATCCTGGAAGTTATTTTGATTTTGTTTCGTTGAGTTTTTTTCCAATGTCAAATCAAATATTTTCCACAACAAAAAAAATAATGCCCTTAATATAATACATCTTTATGTATGTATATATAATATAACCCGGGCCATACATTTCAGTTTGTAAAATCCTTTGGTTTAAACCATTTTGAAAAATCTCTGTTCCGATCCATTTCAATATCCCGTTCGATATTTCGTTTTGTCAAACATTTCAATTTATGATTTACATATGTAAACAAAATGTAAACAATTTGTTTGTTTTTACTGAGCATTAACTTAATTTGTTCAAACAATCTCTTATTTTTAGAGTTATAATATGTTTATAATATAATATTATAATATTCCTTACAACCCTTTTATTTTATTTTTTTTGTTTCTTTGTTAATTTTTTGTGTTTTTTTTTTTGTTTATTTTTGTGTGTTAGATTTTGTTTTTTATTTAGCTGGCACAATATTTTTGTTTATTTCCTGAGCTTTTAGAATATCCTGCCCTCCATATATATTTTCCAAAGACTTACCCATCGTTAAAAACAATAACGTTTTCCAAATCAGTCAAGCTGTTCTATATACTTGTACATATATATATATAGTACTTCATTTTCTCTCATGTGGAATTAACCGACTTAATACCCTTGCAAAGTTAAATGAAAACAAATTGGATTCCTGAAATTTCCCCATATGTACTATATAGAACAATCTCAACAGATCGACTGGCAATTTCAATGATTTTTTATTAAATATTTTCCTATATATCTTAATTAAAGTTGATAAATTCTTTTAACAGGTATATTCGAATTATCTATCAAAATGCTCGAGATAACAATCCGTATCCGATTTTTAGTTTACTTTAAAATATCTACTCAATTTATTTTTTGAATAAAAATGAAGATAACTTTATTCAAGTCAATAGTAATATATTTTTTGCAGATCAGACAATAGATAAAGATAAATTAAAGTTTGGCTATATAGTTTTTGCCAGGGCATTTCAAATATCGGTGGACCGATATTACCATCCGGTATCATATTTCTTGGACCTACCAAACCCCAATCTATATATTTGAAGCTGAAAATCTCAACTCTTTATATACATATATATATATGTGTGTATCTCTGTGTCTGTATCTTAAAAAAAGCCAACAAGCTTTATCCTAACCATTTTTCATATTTTATATATTCATTCCGTTATTTTTTCGTTTTATATATGTATATACACGTATAACTGCATATATATTTATATTGTATATATATATATTTTATGCATCATTTTTTTTTATTTTTTATTGCGCACAGCCTTTATTTTTTCGAAAATTTTCTGGTTTTATTTGTTGTAGTTTCTTCGTTTTTGTTTTTTTTTTTCTCATTATTATTTTTGTTAATGTTTTAGTTTTCCTTTTTTATTTGTTTTTTTTTTTGTTTTTGTTATAAACCTGATAAAGTTTTGTACCAACATTTGCCTGTCTCTGGAAAATCCGCTGACATCTTTATACATATATAAATATATATACTTTTCTTTGATTTTACAAACCATTTAATTGTTTAGTTGACGGGGGTTTGAATATTGTGGATGATCGGGGGATTGTGGAGGGCTGTTTCTTTTTTTCCTCATTTTATAAAAGTCTTTCCACAAGTTGTTTCAGCAAAAATTTTTTTTAGAAAATATTTAGCACAAGGCTTTTGTAGTTTTGTTTCTATTTTCCCCCCTTCTCCGTATGGTTTTGCTCTCAGTGTTTTAGTAGTAAATATTTCCTATATATGTATATATGTATATATATATATATATATGTTTGTGTGTTTCTGTGTGGATTTTTAGGTTTTTCGCAAAATTGTATTTTATTTTTCATTTCGGTTTTTAGTGGCTTTTACTTGATTCATTAAAACTGTTTCACTATTTATGCATGTATATAAGTATATACATATATATATATATATATATATATATATATTCATATGACTTGGCATTCAATATATTTTTGTGTTTAAATTTGCATTCATTCATTTTTAAACCATCCGTACATACATATAATATAACAATTATACATTTAGTAAATTAAAAAACTAGGCGCCTAAAAACTGTTTTAATGTATGGATATATCCATATATATATATATATATAGATCTGTATATATATTTGACTTGGCTTAGGAGTTAAATACAAACATGTACATACATATATATTTATATATATATATAAATATATTTTATATATTTTATTTTAGTTAGTGGATATAACATTGGATTTTGTTTTCTTAATTTTTTGTGTTTTCTTTTGTTTTACTTCAATTTTTCTTGCTTTTGTTGTTGTTGTTTAATAAACATTTCTCTCTTAACTAGAAATTATGTGTAATATTATAATATAATATTAGGTTTTAACGATAGGGGCGGGGGAGTATAGAGGAGATGCGCATTGGAAAATATTTTTTTTGGGTTATCATCTTTGTAAATTGAAAAAAAAAAAAAAAGACATAAGGGCAATAATATTATAAATATGGTGTATCCAGGAAAAGTTAGAAAAATTTCTCCCTTTTTTGGATTTACACTGTATGGTATATATATATATATATATATATATAGAACAGAAGGAATACCTATTTCACTTATAATTTATTCATCTGTATATGCATATGGTGTGTGTATATGTGTGTGTTTGTGTGTGCATGTGTGTGTCAAGTTTAAGGGAAAAAGAATTGTGTGCTGCCCGTCTTCTAGACTACCATCTCATCATCATCGCCATTCTCATCCTCATCCTGATCCCCATTATCATCATCATCATCATCATCATCATCATCATCATCATCATCATCATCATCATCATCTTGATCGTTGTTCACTTCAGCCTCCACAATTAACTCCTCCCGTTCGTCCTGTTGGTTGTGGTGGTTACTGTTGTTGTTGTTATTGTTGTGTTGGTGACGCTGCTGCAATTGTTTTGAATTGGCGACCAGCACCACTTCTACAACGGATACCGCTTCCGCTGTTGTTGTAGTCGATGTGGATGAGCTTGTTGTGCTTGCTGGCGACATATTATCCGGATTATTTGTTGCCACAATCATTGGTGGCGGCGATATGGCAACAACAACATTAATTGTTTCCTGACTTGGCGGCAACACAAAACACTTTCCCCCTAGTTGATCTCATTTTAGGCCCGTATCCGATGATGGTGTCCAACGATCAAATTCAATACCCGAATCGGGTGATACGCCAGTCGCTTTGGCCAAATGTGCGGCAATAAATCCGCCTGTTTGCATACATTTACAATCGGATGCAATGCAATTGCAACTAAATTTTGAGCCACTGCGTCCGCAGCGTATTATTGTTGGATTGCCAGTGGTTAGGACATTTCCTGTTGTTGTTGTTGTTGTTGTATTTGTTGCTGCTACCAAATGTGTACCTCCTGTCGTTATAGTATGATGACCCTCATCCATTGCCAGATTATCACTGGGACTTAATCGAAGTTGATTCTCAAAGGATTGCAATTGTTGCATAAAATGAAAATTGGGCGAAACATCCGGTTTCCGGTCACGCACCATCATAAAAGCATCGTTCAGGCTGAGCGCCCGTGTATGCATCAAATAGGCGAGCGTTACGGTCACCGAACGTGAAACGCCGGCCAGGCAGTGGACCAGCACCGCCGAGTTCGCGGAGCGCGCTTCCTCTATAAAACAAAAGTAAAAGAATAGAAAATGAAATATTAATAATAATAATAATGATCAATGATCTCATATACATACATATATACAAACTATGACATAATATTATATAAATCGAATTCAAACTATTAAAAATAGTAAAAAAAAATACATGAAGAGCTTTTCAAGCAAAAAGAAAAATCTTATTAGATAAGATCTTATTATAAAGATGCTCAAACTGAATGAATTATAAATGTATCTCTGATAACAAAATCTATGTATTTATATATAGAGAAATAGTATATACAATATATAATATCATTTATTTACCTATAAACTGTATGGCAGCTGGAAAATGCATGGCCAAATCCTGGGAATAATGATCGGTGATGGGTATTTGCAGATATTTAATAATGCCCGATTTTTCAAATTCATTTGGCAAATCTGGTGTGACATTTAGAACGTACTAAAAGTAAAATAAATTATATATTAGTTAGTATTTATTATACATTTATATTTTTGTATATAGTTTACCTTAATATTATACTTTTGCAATGCATTCGAGTCGCAGCTATGTGAAGCATTACCCAAAAATAAAAGACCTGGTATTATCTCAACGGGCGCCTCATTGTAACTATGATGATGATGATGATGATGGTGATGATGTGTTGTACTCTCACAGTCCGAGGATTCGGCTGAACTGCTGCAGGCCGAATCGGAATGCGGTGTAGAAATGCGTAGGGATCTAAAAAACAAAGCAAATTTCAAGAATTATTTTATTTTATTTTATTATTTGTTCTTACCTTAGACCCATTAACTGATCGGTCTGTACATTGCGACTAGATTCCATTTCTTTGTTATGTGCCTGATTATCATCCTCACACCATTCCGGAAATGCTTGACGAAAACTGGAGAAACCATCTGCAAAAAAAAAACAGGAATAAAATGAAATGAAAGATGCGGCAAAACTTTAGAATGCTTTTGTGTTAATATACTTTATTTAACTTATTCTTTTATTTTGCGCTTTGTCTTTTTGTTTCTTTTTATTTTTGCTCTTCTGTCATATGAGGCTTGTGGAATTTTTGTTGCGTTCGTTATGCTTGGCCAAGTGTAGCTTGTCTTGGTCTTTGGTAAGGCAACACCTACGTAACTTACACACACACACACACACAAATACATACATATGTATGTATATGTAGAGAAAGAGTAATATACTTGTCAGCACCCACACACACACACACACATGCAGAAAGACAAGATACAGTCAAACCTTCATTCAAGTGTGCGTGAAATTCTTTCAAGCGATTCATTCATAAATAAATGTTTTGACTTTAACTCTTTATTTCCCCTTCTCATTTAGCATTTCTTCTTCTTTTTTGTCATCATCATCATCATGATCATCCAGAGAGCCCAATTAGAAACGGAAATGGAAGGAAAAATCGAAACGGAAATACTATTTCTATATTTATAACCATCGACGACCATAGTAGCACTCACTCTCTGTTTCTCCTCTCTCCTCTCTTCTCTCTCTCGTCTCTTGTCTCTGGGAATTGGAATTGAAATTGAAATTGTCATCCATCAGCATAAACACAAAACGGAAGCTTACAATTTCCTACTTGGCGCATATTAAATGCGATTTCGCAGAACGCAACAAAACGCAAACAAAAAAAAAAAAAGGAAAGAATAAATGAGAAGAGAAGAGAAAAAAAACCGACTATGGCAAATGGCAATGGAGCAAACAAAATAACTGAAATCAAACAAAAAAAAAATAAGAGAAAAAAAGAAACAGGAACGTGGAACAATGCAGAATGAAAAGAAGGCAAAAATGTCAAGAAGAGAAGAACAAAACGAAAACAATACCACACACAGTGTGTTTGTGGCTGTGTGTGTGTGTTTGTGTCTGTGTGTGTGTATTTTTGTTTGCTTGCTTATCACAATCCGGTCAACGGGTTGTATACGCATTATGCCGGTTCAATATTTTACTTTAAAAATAACTTAAAGATACGGTGAGATTTGAGGTAATCAAAACCAAAGGCAAGCAATGAAGAAATATAAAATAGAACTTTGATTCCATGACGGGGACTACCCCCCAATACCCTTCCCACCGCCCTCCCCTGCATCATAACTCTCATAACTCTTTTGAATATATGACATGGCAAACTGCATTTGATAGCAATTTCCGTTGCAAGAGTAAGTGCATCATCATCATCATCATATCCTATCCCGTCTGTAATATTATTTGCCTCTTTTTGGTAAATATTGCATAAAAAGGCCAAGTCAAGTAAACGAGACATGTTCGCAAGGTAATCAATATGAAAGCCATGAAAGATTCGGCTCAACTTATGGTTTATGGCAAAAAGAGAAAAAAATGCAAGCCAAAATTGACAGGTGATATATATAGTGGGCAAAAGGATGTCAATGTAAATTGGCAAAAGGCACAAATTCAAGAAACTTTAAGATTAAATAGTGAATATTCCTATATTCTTATATATGTACATATATCTCACATTAATCGAAGATCTATCAAATAGCTAATTAATATATATTTGGTATACTTTTTCTATTGGTTTTACTAAAGTATTAAACAAACTTTCTTCAATCTTTTCTTTTGGTTTTCTCTATATATTATCAGATTCTTTTTATTTTACAACTTTTCTTCAAATTATATATTGATTATCTTTCGACTGTATCAATATTGTATATTATCAGTTATCCGACATAAAATATATGCCACCCAAAAAATCAAATCTAAAAAATTAATATCAAATTTGAACATCTTAAAATGTATAATGAATAAAGTCGTTGAAACTATCTTTGAATATATTTCTCCTTTTATCTTTACTTGTTTCACCATATAAGCAGATAGATTTATCTATATAATATTATGTTTTCTTTTTTTTCTGTCTGTGTGTGTGTGTGTGTGTGTATTTTTTTTGTATTTTGTCACGTTCTCTACCTGTTGTGTATATATTTATATTGTTTCATTGATGAGTTCACACACCACACACACACACACACACACACACACAGTGGAAACGACGACCTTCAAAACATTTGAAAATGTAAACTTGAAAATAAAACAAAACAAAACAAAAAAAAAATGACAAACGAGTGAGAAACAACAAATTGAAATTTGTTTTTAGTTTTTGTTTTTTTTTGTTAACCGGATTTCTAACGACTACCACCTCGCCCACCAACCCCGCCCACTTGACAAAACATTTCGCATATGTATTTGACAATAAAAACAAAAAATGTTTATATATATTTATATATGTATGTATATTTACAACTCCAACAACAAATAATGGTATCGAGGGCCTTATGGTCGATCATTTCGTTTCTCTCATTCATTGTTCATTTATTTGTTTATAAATTTTATATATATATTTTGTATGTATGTATATATATATATATATGATTTTGATGTGTTGTTTTTTTATATTGTTATTACACTTTTTTTCTTTTTGCTTTCGTTTTGGTTGTTGCTTATCTATCTCTTGTTTGTTTGTTTTTTTCCTGTGTGTAGAGAGGTAGATAGATAGAGAGAAAAAGGGAAAGAGTGACAGAGAGAGAGAGAGAGAGAGAGAGTGAGTGGGGGAGGTGTATGGGATGGGGTAGAAAACGTGAGTTAAATAACTTTTAGCTTGGTATACAAACAAACAACACAATACACACCCACATACATACATACATATATACATATATATACATACATATTTATATAGTCAGTCAGATATATGCACAGAGCTCTATTCATTCAACATTTTGCCCAACGGAAATGACGTAGACCTTAAAACAGTTAGGTGGAGGAGGAGGAGCCGGCGTGGGGTTAGCTTTTAAAGGGGATAAGAGTATGGTTAGTTGGTGGTGTGGGGATTTTCGGGTCTGGCCCTTATATGGTTTTACTTTTACATTTGTGGGGGCATTTTGCTTAATTAATTTGTGGTTTAGGTGACGCAGCTCCCCTTAAGTGGAACACATCATCAGTCAGTCAGTTAGTCCGTCAGTCCATCTGTCAGCCATTCGGCACCCAGTACTGGCCATCGTCCGTTAGATTCACATCAGGTCACCAGGCACGTACGTCCGTTTAATCCATCAATGGGGGTAACCGCACAAACCGGAAGCACCACAGCACGAGCAAAATATAGCAAAAAAGAAAACTACCACAACAAGCAAACAACAATAATATTATACAAAAAAAAAAATAACAATAGAAAATAGAAAACAATTTCGTATTTATAACAAATTGTTTAGAAAGTTGAAGGCTTTTCTTGGAAAATACGTTTAGATTATAAATTTAGTGGCAAGTGTAAGCTACAATATCTTATCGACAAAAGTTCCTCCGCACTGATTTCACAACTATTTTGTCTTTCTCAGAACAGCTGACAGCAATTAGTGTGGCTGCAATTCTCAAAAAAAAACAAAATACAACCATTGAAAAGGCTCAAAGCCAAGTGTGGCAGCATTATTTTAATTTAAATACATATAGGAAGTAAACCCTAGAAGAAGAGTAACCATATCTGGAATAACAAAGACTATAAGACTAACTATAATGAATTATCTTGGATGTTCTCAGATTAAGAAAGAAAATAGTTTAATTGTTAGATTCAAAACAATTACCAATTTTCCAACAGCTGATCTAAATAAAAACAAAAATACCACATAATAATAATTAAAGATTGATTGAATGAAATTTAATTCGATATATAGAAATTTATCGCGCTTAGAGCAACCTTGATAGACCTGTTCAAAGAAATATATGTATAATATGAAGTCCCCCAGGTCTGGCCATTTGGCATTTAATATTTGCAAATTGTCAATTAACTTTGTAGATTATATCTCTTGATAGCGGGCATAAATAATATGTACTTGTAAGCCCGAAGGGCATTATTCCAAGTGCAATCCAAATAAAACTTGTACATTGACATTTGCAGTGGCTACACAGTGACTCCTCCTTCTCCGCCCCCCCGCTTAAACGATATATCTCATCTGCCATTCCATAGCACACACACACACACACACACAGATACAACATCTACTTTACCTACTAGTTATTTTATGTCGCATCGAATCAATCATGTTGTAATCAATATCAATCAATTTCCGTTCTCTTACACAAGTTCTTTAAAATGTCAACGTGTGGGCGGCGCGTTTTTGCGAAATTAGTAAAAGAAAAAAAAATGAAGAAAACACAATAACAAGAAAAATGAATGGAGAGGAATAACAAAGAGAGAGAGAGAGAGAGAGGGAGTAAAGGGGGCGGGGCTGGGGACTGAATTTCAAAAATAAATTCCCCTCCATCAAAAACGGAAGTGGTAGACATTAATATATATCTTTGCCTTCTACTTGTCTATTTTTTTTTCTTTTTTGCTCATCTTGAGTTTTTCTTTCCTCAATTTTCCATTGCAGTTTGTTTATGCCACAAACGGCAGCAGCAGCGTCGGCGGCGGCAGCATAAAAAATGTTCCTCCAAAAATAAGCAAAAAGTGAAGAATGTAAACAAAATTGGGGCCATGTCGGCTCGGTTTTTGGCTTTGGATTGTTGTATAGAAATCGTATTGGATGGATTGCTTTTCGTCTTATTTTTACAGTAATATACCGAGCAAGAGATGGGGCAAAGAGAATGTTTGGATACTAAAATGTAGTGTGTGCCCCATATGCATACATACATACATACTCTATATATATACATATGTAGATATGTATATGTAGATACACATTTGTATATATGTACATATGTTTATCGAATGTTGGCTGGCTAATGGCTAATGGCTCGTTGTGACTCTCTGACTCATTGACAAATAGCATTGAACTGCATGGGATGTCGTGGTCTGGTTTTTTCATTCATCATCTTGCTATATATGTACATACATAAACAGAAATACACATACATATATACACACATACATACATATGTTGTATATATTTATATTTATGTCTTTTGTGTAACACATGGCTGCCGATTGCACTATACGAAACAGTTTCCCCTGTCATACATTGCGTATGCGTAATATTGATTTCAGAGCCTAACCACCCCCCCTCTCTCACTCTCTCTCTCTCTCTCTCTCTTCTTTCACACACACATACGCACACCATCTCTCAGAAATCCATATGACAAACATTTCCGAACTCCCCAAAAAGCTAAAAAGTCCACAACAGAATGTTTACAGATGGCATGGCATGGCATGTGCGGCAGATGGAAGAATGCGTGGAGAGTGATTAAAAGCATATTTTGTAATAAGTAACAACACAAAGCCAGAAAAGAAGGTGGGGAAGATAAAGAAATAAATAAAAAAAAGAAGCTGTTTCACAAAATACCAACAAACAACAAAACAAAAAGAAAGAAAAAGGAAATACATATACATACTTAAATGATTATACTCAATGTACGAAGCCATATTCATAATGAAAATCACTTTATATCCCTTTAACTTTTTATCTGTATAAAACACTCATAGATATTGTATTTCTACATTACAATTTCGGGCATTTATTTCTATATAAGTTATTTTTTATTTGAAACAAACTGGAATTAGAGTAAAAGGTTTACAATTCTCAATTTCATGTTCGTGACTAACAGCTGATGGGTTAAGCAAAAAAAAATAAGAATTTAAATTCTTCCTTTGAAAGGAATTTTAATAAAATTTTATTTTGACTATAAAATTATGTATATAAGGCTTTGATTTAAAAATTTACAAAATTCTTCTTTTATTTTAGATAAACAGCGCAATACCTTTGAGGCATTTCATCGACTAGCCTAAGTACTTGACGTAAGACCTGAGAGAAAGAGAAAGCAACAGAAAGAGATAGAGAGGGAGAATGGCAAGAAAAAAAACCCAGTTCCAGGTGCTGTCGACATTCGCCCACATTGGCCACCGCCCACGGCAATAAAACCAAAAATGAACGTAGCTTAAATTGTATACGACAAGGGTGAGAGATAGAGAAAGAGATACCTGACTAAATATATACAACAACAACAACAACAACAAAAATAGCCAAAAAAAAAAAATAGACTCAACAAAATTCTAAATAAACGCCCGCACATTAAAAAATTCCATAGATTGTGTATTTAGGCAAACGACTTGAAAATACCCTACACCTTCCTATACAAAAGCAAACTTCCGCAAAGTTGCAAGTAAACAAAAATTATGGCAACATTTCAATGGAAATATTATATATGTATTTATATCCTCCTACATGTCAATTCCTTATTTAATTATCATAGACTCCTTTCAATAAATAAATTAAAGCCTTAATTTGATAATTCTACGTCCTTTGCCCTCTCATTGATCTAAGTTTAGTTGTTTTTTCCACCTTTTGCGAAATTGTTAAAATTAGCCTAGACATGAACCATCCCCTCACCATAGAGGCTGATGCACCTGAAGTACTTGAAATATAAATATGTTGGCATGCACTTTCCTTCCCCCACCTATGTATGTTCCACCCCCTTGGGCATTACAAAAAAGTGAAAGAGTTTTTCCTTTTTTTTTTTTTTGGTGTGTTTTTTTAACATAAGCAGCCGCCTTTGAAATTGCTTTTATGAATGAACCCCAAAGAGAGAGGCCAAATAAGTGGCAAGTTTGCACGCAACCATTTTGATTTTTCATATTATTATTGTTGTAGTTGTAGTTGTTGTTGTTATTGTGTTTTTCCTACGTTATTTCTTTTTTTTCTTTTCTCTCAATTTTGTTTGCATTCAAAATGAGGCGAAGAGGCCCCATGCATAGTTAAAGTCCATTTTTATCCCATTTCATTCATTCATGCATTCAATTTAATTTTTCGCTGCTTTTTGTTTTTGTTGTTGTCGACTCAATTTGCTGCAATTGAGCTGCTGCCGTGGCTTGGGTTATGGATAGTCTTTGAGTGGGTGAGGAGTGTATGGAAGGGGGGTTGTCGAGAAGAGGAGGTTTGGGGTAAGCGGACGTGGCGACATAATTTGTTGTCTTTTTTTTTCCTTTTTTATTGTGTTCAACGACTTCCGCATTATTAAAAGAGGGAGGGAGAGAGAGATAGAGATAGGGGGATTGAAGTTAGTGCATCGGTTAGTTAGTTATTTCTGTCAATTTTGCTATTTAACTGTTGAGTAGCAGCTAGACTAGTTAGGAGGCCGTTCTACAACGTTAAACATGCTAATAGCCGACAATTGAGCCATGTGAGAAGCATTAAATTAGATACAGAGAAGAGAGAGCGAGAGAGAGAGAGATATAGAGACAGAGACGGATAGTGATTAAGATGCAATGTTAATTAGCATACCGGAAATTGGTATTGGCATTCCAAAAATTGCAATGGCCTTTCAATGATTCGACATTGACCAACACTGCCAAAGTTTTAATTTAATGGAACTGTAAAAAATTTAATATTCAGACAAATTTAAATGTAAAAACTAAAACTAAATTCAATAAAATATTGCCAAGTATAAAAAGTCATATATCGGAAGTCGTTAAATACATACATATGTACATAAATTTATGTACATAGATTTAACTGAAGAACTAGTATTAAAGATTTTGGCAGGACTTCATTCGATCTAGTATGTATGTATGTATTTATGTATATATTTTTGTATGTACATATGTATGTACATATGCTTGTATGTATTTTTCCAATTCTGTGCACAAATAAGGTTTTAGGCAATGGTTTTATGTTAATTTTCAACGGTAATGTTTTTGCTACGAAATTAATTAATTTCCCCAAAATGAATTTCCACCCGAAATATGGTAATTCTAATGAACCTTCCATACATATACACACCTGTATGTATGTATGTATGTATGTATCTATGTAGGTAAATGTACATACATATGTACATATGTATGTATGTATGTGTGCACTTCTCCGTAATAATTAGATGCCAGGCCAGCTTCCCAGTGTGCCTTCTCTATTTGAACGGATTGCCCCGGATGGTCTCCATCCGTCTCTTCATCTTCTCGATCTACAATTAAATTTCCGTTGATTTATTTGTTTTACAACGAACTGGCATTCCCTATTTTACCCACACTAATAATTATACAAATATGCATACATCTATTTTGTAATCATGAATATTCATATTTGCATATACATACATACATACATACATACATAGAGGGATACTTTTATGATTCTCATATTTTATATTTTTACTCACTTTCGACTCTCGTACTCATAATTACAATAATAATTGCCCATTTTTCTGTATTTATAATTAGTATTCGAATCCATTTTTACATTTGTATAAGTTTATGCCTTATTAAAACGTATATTCATCTCTTTTATTACATTCATTACATACTCAAATTGGCATTTATAGTTGCATATATTCACACTCATATTCATACATTAAGTTATGCTCGTACTTTTATTCACATTTCTATAAGAGTGTATGTACATATGTATATTCAAATTCATAATTTCTAGTGTGTATATACATACATATGTATGTATGTATGTATATTCACTCACATTCATACTATTCATTCTCATATTCAAAATCATATTCATCTTCTAATCTAACCAGCAGACATTTTAAGACATTTAGTCAACAATTAAAATATAGTCAAGAGAGTATACAAATTATGGTTAGCATGGAGAAGCGAGGGAGGAGTTGTGGAGAAACTGATTGAATGGTGCGATATGTGTATAGGTTAGGGGTAATATATATTTGTGTGTGTGTGTGTGTGTGTTCGGTTTTGAAGGACTTGCCCCTTGGGCCCAAACAAAAATGTCAAACTGCGTAAGCCAATCAATCAAAATGTAAATAAGCAAAAACCTTATTTCGTTCATTCCACGCCCACGCACAGAACCTACAATTCTTAGCCTACATATGTATGTACATATGTATGTATGTATATACATATATATAAATATATATACTCCCGGGTACTGTGTGGGTGTATGTGAGGTATGGAGAGGAGGGCGGCGATTGCGGGGTGCCTGCTGTAATGGTTGGTTTTGCTGTTGGATCTATAAATAGGCACACAAGAAGCCGCAGCAGCTTAACCCAGACCTGGGATGCCGCATTATTAATTAATTATATTTTCTGTTTGCGCACAAAAAGCAAAAAATAATAATAAAGTAGAAAATGAAATTCGGCAAACAGAGCAACAGAAAATTTTACAATGCAAAAGCACTCACAGATACACTCATACGTACACACACACACACACACACACATACACATACAGTAAAATCCGGGATAATTGAAGTGCCACAAAGAGCATGCGAGAAAGTGAGACAGATACAGAGACAGAGAACGAGAGCTTTATAGCTGTACATGCATACATACATATATTCAACCAAATTGTATCTGTGTAACTGTATATTGTGTTTGGTTTGGATTTTAAATGGGTTGGTCGCTCCAACATTGACAAAGAGCATTTGAGGGGACGAAGCAGGGCAGAGAGTTGGTGGTGGATAGATGGATGTATGGATAGATGAGGCGGTAGGTCGAGGGGTTGCTGGTGCCGGGGGAATGAAGCTTTTGCCAAATGGGGTCAAGTTTAATGTGCAGCTTCCTGTTGCTGCCGCTTTTTCCTTCTGTAATTGCAGATGGATTTGCTTTGTCATTTCTGTTTTTGCTTCGGTTTCCATTTCTGCTTTGCCTGGGGCATGCAACAAGTGCAAGCCGACCGATAGAGGGAGTTGAGTATTTCTTTCTCTTTTATGTACTCCATTTCTTGTTCTTCCTTATTGATTTTCACTTCTTTTGCACTAGTTTTACTCGTTTCATTTTGCATAATGAACGAAAACAACTCTCGGGAATGCCATCACCTTTATGCCTTCACCGTATTCGTGTTCGCGTTCACGTTCCATCTCACATTCTTGACTGGTGGCTCACTACCCCCGCTGGGCCAGGTCACTTTTGTCCAATGCCTCTCCTTAGTCCAGCCGGACAATAATAACAACATTTCTATCCGGTAGCTGCTCTACAACGAACAACGTGCCTTGAATATCATTTTCCAAATGATATGCTAAAAACGTCAAAAACCGAAACCAGTACGCAAAAAAGAAAAAAAATAATAATAACGCAGAACACACAGAACAGTGGTTCTAAATAAGGAAAAGGGAATGAAGGAGAGACGCTTGGAAGGAGGAGATGCATGTGTATGTGTGTGTGTGTAGGTGTAGAATGAAGACAAGACTCGAGGAGATTGAAACTGAAACATTTGTGAGAATCTCTGGCAGAAGCTGAATCTGAAGCGCACATCAGGCAGGCACTTTGACCATGTTATAAATATTGCATGCCAGAGGGAAAATACACACACACACACCCATCTAGTCGAAATGAAATTGAGAAAATTAAAGCTGTTAAATTAAAGTAAAGTACAGAAATAAAGTTTTCATTTAAAACAACTTTCTGTCTATAACAATATAAAGTTGAATTGATCAATATGTGTGGTAGAGGAAATACTACAAAAGTTACCTTAAACCTGGCACGTGTTCAACAATGTACAGATTCGCAAAAACAAGTTAATAAATATATATGCAAAAAATAATATATGTATGTATGTACATATGTATGTATGTGTGTATTATATAAATGAAATTAACTTAATCAGTCGCATAACTCGAAAGCAGATTTTAAGTACCGAAGCCCTTTTGGCGACCTTTTGATACTGCATGTCGCGACGTTCGATTTTTCCTGAATGTCATTGTTTTATTTTTTTTAAATATATGTATTTAAAAAAAATAACTGTTTACACTACTGACCCCAAAATCGATCCCTTTACCATAAATGCAGTAATTTAAGAGTCTGCTATTAAACTGGTCAATATAAACAAGTTGAATAGACTCAACTGTTTTACTCCTCCACACAAAATGCATTTTATGATCAATTCAAACAGAAATTTAATTTGAATTAATTAAGCTCTTTATATAACAAGAGATGAAAATTGTCGCCCTGGCAACCACTCCGTTCTTCTTCTTTCACTTTATTATATTCACGTCGAGTTTATTGTGAACCCGCACAATGCACTGGCACATTCTTTTTTATACTTCTGTCTTTAGTGTTGCATAAAAATTGCGCACAGTCTGAAGGAAGATAGGAGGAGTGGAGAGGAGAGAAGAAGCATAAAACAGGGCACACACCAGACCAAAGTGCCCCCATCAGACGAGTGTTCGCGTCTCTCAGTTGGAGTAGTTTTTCCTGATGCTTGCTGCTCCCATTGCCTCCTTGTTGACATAGCTCGCGCCGGGTAATAACAAGAAGCAGCAACCACAAGCACTAGCAAAAGCACAAGACTAAGAGGAGGAAAGACTAAGAGGAAAAAGATGCAATAACAGCAGAAACAGAAGAAGAGCCAATTGTCAAGGGGGACCGACCCAAGTAATACCATTCGAGATGAGCACACACCAAAGGAGTAAATGGCGGTGGGAGGGGACAGACTCTACTCTCTGGCAATATTGATATGCGAATAGTAAAATTCAATTGCATAGACGACACACGAATACTCTTTACAAGTGAAAACTTATAGAACAACTAAATTTGAATGTAATAAAGAAAACTAATCCAAGTATTTATGTAATAAGAATTGATAGAAAAATTAAAAATTGATATGTATTGGTACCTATTTAAGAGAAACAATTTTCTATAAATATTTAAACTTTACAAATATTTCCCACGGCCCTACAGCTCTCTTTTTATGTTCTCCACTTGATTGGAGCTTGGAAAATAAGTTCATATGTATGTATGTATGCCACATTGGATAAAATATTATTAATAATTTAATTCATTTAATTATTGAAATGCATACATACATACATATGTACATACATACGTATGTAGATATATAGAAAATTCTAAATGCAATTTTCTGCTACTTTTCATTTTTTGGGTTAAGTAAAGTCAACATTTTTTAATGCCAAAGGCATCTTCTCTAAATGCAATCGACTTTTCTTCTTTCACATTGGATATGATAAACATAAACTGTGAATTTCATTTCGCGTACCACACACAAACGCACACATACAGAGAAAAAATCGTTTATTCTTCCTGCTTCTCCTGCTGGTTCACTAACATACTCATCCTCTCCACTTCCTTCCTCCCTTTCTCCACGAACTCAATCAACCAACCATTCTTAGTAAACTGTTGTTGCTGCCGTTTTTATGGCTCGTTCTTGTTTTGGAATCTGTTGCTAATTTGCACTTTGATGAAATGCGTTCATGTTGTGCCTGCTGTTCTACCTCTCTATCTCTCTCTTTCTCTCCACTCTCTTTGGATTCTTCCACACTTTTTGCTCTTCCTTCTTTTCATTCTTTTACTGGTGCTCCCCACCATTGCCCTCGTATTCCTATTACTGTAGATTTATGCATGCAAGCGCACACACAAGCAGCATTGGAACGTTCCAATGTTCAACTTTTTAGCTTCATTTCATTTTGATGCCGTCCTGCTTTTTTACTTCCTCTCTCACTCTCCACAGTTTGGTTTGCTTTTTATACCCTCGCAAAAAGGGTATATTAAGAGAAAGTATTCCCGACTGAAGATCCGTTTTAGTTACTAAAACTAATCGATGAATTGATGAATCCAATGCTTAGTTAATTATGACACAAAAGACTAAAATAAATTGGAAATATCGAAAGGATTGGCTATTTATGCATACATATGTATGTATGTACATACATACATACATACATATTTAAAATAACGATTAGCAAAATCTTTTCTTTTATTGATCATATGGATCATATTCAAATTTCTTTTTGCAAGGGTATTGCAGTATGCGGTATAACTAAACTTATTTTATGCCTTCTGGTTGTCTTTTGGATATTTTTATGCTTTGTTGTTGATATTATTTTTTAGTTTTTGCGCCGCGACAAAAGCCAGACAAAGCGATTGGCTTCTTGGTTGTTTGCTAATTCCAAGAATATAACAATTTACGCGTCCCCCGCCAAGAAAAAAAAAAGTGAATGGGGCGATTCTTTTTCAGGTCGCTCTTTTATTTTGTTTGTACGTTGTTTGTACGTTTGTGTGTGAGTGTGTTTATGTTTTCCGCACCCTGGTTACTTCCGTTGAAGTGCAATCCGCAGTTATTTACACTAATACATACATATGTACATAAATACAAACATATGTACATATGTACATATACTCATACATTTTTCCTTTCTGACCGGAAGTCGTTCGTTCAATTGCTGCAAAAATATTTTAGCACAAAAGATGTGGATGTCGATTTCAATGCGGTTGTATATGCATGTGGTTGTTGGATGGGAATGTGGGCCTCACCGTTAGTCAGTCGACTGTCTGGCTTAATTAAAGCCCACACAAACTTTGACCCAAATCCCCCAGTAAGTTAAGTATAGAGCAACAATAAATAAGAGCGACAAAATTTTTGCCGTAGGCTGCACCATTTGGTCCAGCGACCAACTTTAACTATGTTGGTATTATGTTGCTGTTGTCATTGCGACTACCACTCTGATTGCTTTATAAGATGCTGACGCCAACACCGCGATATGAATATGGCGATGGAGAGAAAGAGACCGAGACAGAGAGAGAGAGGGAGATGATTGTTCGATTCTCTACCACATATGTATGTATGTATGTACGTATGTATCAATGTCCCCCTTAGAATGTCCACTTTGCATGTGGGCAGATTACTTTGCGGCAAAATCATCCAAAACAATATTCAATTTTAAGTCTTTACAGTGGTTCTCATTCATTAAACAGCTTACCAAATTCCATTGCCTACCTTAAGGTGCAAAAGTTCTATGAAAAGTTCTTAGAAATTCTAAAGTTTTTTTTTTTAAATGGAAAATTTTCTTTAACAAGTCTTCGAAACAAATGAAGTTACATATAATTTTTTCGAGACTTGATTAATGGAGTTTAGTATATCTACATACATACATACATACATACACATACATACATACATATGTATGTTACTTTTCAGCCTTTAATAATTTGAATATTTCCATTAAATAAATAATTGATTTTCCATTTGGAGTTACAATCTTATAATCATATTTTCTAGCCATTTTTTTCATTTTGGTTTTCATTTTAACAAGTTTTTCAAATAGTTTGATACCAGTGTTATTTGGCATTTGCATGTAGGTGGGCCAACACAATCAAAACCCAAACCCAAAATCAATCTTGAGTCCAAATCCAAACAAAAAAATTCAAGCAAAAAGCCAAATGGCCAACTGTCTCAGCCATGGTATGAATGTTTTTTTTCGGTTAAGGCAGACCAGTTGACTTCGTTTCACCGCTGCTGCTGCGCTGCTCTTTAGTGTTGTTGTTGTTTTTTTTTTTTTTGATGAATTATCATCAAATTGTAATGAAAGAGGCGCAGCAGTCAGGCAATCGATGGCAAACGGCCTTGGGTTTGTGCCACGTGTTTTTCTCCAACTCCCAAAAATGAAATACATAGTGAAAAAAAATAAATGTGAAAATTGACCAAAAAGAAACGAAATGGAAAATACATACATACATACATACATATGTATGTACATATGTAAGTTTAAAAGCAAACTTGTCAAATTGAGGCAAACAACTCTCCAAAAAAAGAGAAGAAAAGCAAATTGGGAAAATCTCTTGCTGTTGCATTTTCCTACATTTTTTTCATCTTTCTTTAGCCTTTATTGTTTCATTCGTTCGTTCGTTTGTTTGTTGTTTGCTCGTTCGTTTTTCCGCTGTTGAAATGCGATTGAAAATGCAGCAAAGTAGTAAAAGAAGAGACTGAAGCTGGAGAGAGAGAGAGACCGATGATCTTTGGGAGTTGAAGAGATGTTGAAGTTGTTTTTTATGGTTGCGCATGCGCAGACCAGGCCTCGAGTTCAATTTCTATAAAAGGGTCGAATGGAGTAAAAGACAGTGGCAAGGCGAATAAGCAACCAGATGAAGAATGAAAAGGCAAAAAGAAGAGAGAAAAGCTTTGTATCCGCTTCGGCCATAAAAACAACAACAACAAAATAAAATTCAAGCGGCAACAGCAGACAAGTTCTCCTCCTCACCAATGAAGAAGAAGAAGAATATGCAGCCAGCCAGCCGGAGGAGACTCCCCAATAAAAACTCTGGCGACGACGCATCGTTCATTGACTCGACACTAGAGTCTAGAGCGAGGGAGACATAGCAGAGTGAAAGAGCAAAAAAGGAAGAGTGTGTAAGATATACATAGAGACAGAGAAAAAGGGAGACAGCCAGAGTGCGGAGGGTGGAAGATGATGATATGGGTTCGAAACTTTACTAAATCTAAATTGAATTAAATCAACAACGGAAATGCTTAGTTTAAATGATCTGTCGTCTCTCTTTGCACCACAAAATTTTTGCGCTCTACTTCTTGAACTCTACCCCTTGCCCGTCCCTACAATTGCACATATGTATGTACATACATACATACATACATATGTACATATTGTAGATATGATATTTCCCCATTCTTAATTGTTTTTATTCTGAGAAATTGCAAGACAAAGTGGCATTTAATTAGAATTAAATTCTTTGTCCCTCCCTCGCTGGTGCATATTACTGCATATACATATGTATGTATGTATGTATGTATGTATGTATGTACATACATTCCATTTGATACGAATCCTAAATGCGTCCTTCCGTCGTTTGCTGTATAATAAAACAGACAGCAATTTAATTGCATTTCATGGCTAATAAGCGCCGCCCCCGATTGAATACAAAACTCGATGGCTAAGCACTTTAACACTCTTAAAAACTTTGTTCGTCCCTCTCTCTCTCCCCCATCCTTCTATCACCAAGTTTTTTAAGCAGAGATTACAAGAAACTTGATATACGAGTCTGTCTACAAATATACCCGGTCAAATAACCGAAACACATCGTTATAATCGCTCATCAAATTCGGCTTAAGAAGGTATTAAAGCTTTTAGTAAATTGGTTATGTAACGGTATATAATATAGAATTTGATCAAGTAGATAATCGAATGAAAAAAAAAATGCAAATTTTGAAATTAATTGGGTAATCAAAGAGAAGCCCAAAAGAACCTTATAGATCAGTCATTCGAAATATATGTATGATAATATACATATGTAGATAAAATTGTATCGGTTCTATTACGGTTCTTCAGAGGCTTATGATCTATCCTGTGATAGTTTAGATATTTTTATTGTTAGCAACAATTTTTGCTTTGTAAATAAACGGAAATGATTTTGGTTACGTAACGGTCGTTATATACACCGATTCATAGGTATATATGTATTTATATATGTATATTTATTTGTATCAATAACAACTAAATAATTCTATTCACATACATACATTTGTATTGATAGTTTGTTTTTTTTTTTCGTTTGCTTCTTTTCTATTGAATAAAATAACGATTATGGGTGATGATTAAATTTCAACTTTTTAACATTTTGCCATTGTTCATGTTCATTGAGAAATCTGTGCTCCCTCTTGCTCCCCCCTCTCTCTCTCTCTCTCCCTCTCTGCTCCCCCATGACTCATATGTACATAAATCGAACAAATATAAAATTATATATGTACATATGTATGTATATGTATATTTGTAGATTCCATATATATACATACATACATACATATGTATATTGTTCATACATAATTATCTGACTATATGTCGCCGCAGTCGCAGCAAAAATCAGACAGTGGCTTCATATTTATTTTTATCACTTCAATTTCCGTTCGCTTACAAGCCGACCCGCGCCCGATCCCTGCTCTCCAGCTCCCTCTTCTCCACAATTTGAGAGAAGGCTTTCCAAAGCTTACGCACGCACGTTCCACTCTACCACCATTCAGAGTGTGCTAATATCGCAAATTGACAATGGAGCGTCAACAAATGGACCGGCTATATGTATACATCCCTCTTCTTGCCCATTTTACCTCCCATCTATCCCCCATCCCCATACCCCCCTAATATGTCCACTACCCACACTCATTGTTTACTCGTTTCATTTTGAAAATAGAATTTGAAAAGGCCAAAAAATTAGCATAACATAAGGTCGTTGCTCAAACATTATTTCTAACCACATATACACGTAAAATATATACATATGTATGTATGTATATACATATGTATAATAGGTAGGCATATAATACATACATACATACATATACATACATATATGACGTCAAATGGTACAGGACTGTCCACTAGATAGTTAGCCAGAGAGGGAGAGAGAGAGAGAGGGGCGCAGCTAGCTGCTATTGTGCCATCCATTTATCTATCTAACAAAAGAGGCAAGCAAAACCCAAACTGATACCTGCTCAGGTAATTAGAGAATTTGTTTCTTTTTTCCTTTTCTTTCTTTTTGTTGTCTCTTCTGTTGTTTTATGACCTGAAAAATACCAGGGAAATCCTCCTCTTGACATTTTTGCACACACCAAAAACAGCGTGAAAATTTCTTGTCATCGTGGCAGATCATAACGACACAGGCGAGTGTGAAAGGAAGAAGGAGACTTGGGAAAAATTTCGATATTTTTTTCCTTAATGATCTTCGAAATGGTTAAAGAATTTGATTTTTTTGACCTGAATGAATTGAACAAATGGTACATACATACATATTAGCCTTTTATACCTTTGCATAGAATGGTATTGTTATTTTTGAAAGAACAGTTTACAATTCACAAAAACCTAAATGAAAAAGGTCTGAATTAACGTAATCGAATGGCTTAGTTCTTGAGCTACATAAATATATTGGAAACTTTATCAAATCAATTTCATTAAATTTTACATATATACATACATATGTACATACATACATATGTACATATGTATATTTTGACAAGGCAAAAGAATCAATGACCGTCTTTTAATACGTTTTTCTTATAAGCTTTTTGTGGGACAGTTTAAAGCGAAACAAACTTATCTTATCGCTCCTCCAAATGCAAGCAGCTGAATGAGTGAGTGAGACCATAGTAAGAGAAGAGACGAGAGGGATGGAAGGGGGTATAAAGGTATAAACAGGATATGGGATATGACATAAAGGTTTATCTACAAGTAATACTGAGGAGTAAATACATAAATATATATAGAATATTTAAATATGGTTCGATGTAGAGTCAACTGTTTAGATAAATTTTTCTAAAATTTATTGAAATGGAATAAATGATGGATGATGATTATCATCATATATGGCAAGCATTTTTAGCTTATTATTCAGTTACAGATATGCATATATGTATGTATGTATGTATGTACATACATATGTATATATGTATGTTTGTTTGTTTGTGTGACCCAATATGACATTTGAACAAACATCGATTAGAAAATCGTTGAGCGAAACAAGTTCACCTAGGTTAAAAGCAAAATTTCTATTTAAAGCAACGACGCCAATAATATTTTCTATATAAAATCCAAGATCATTCCACATTCACGATCTGTCTGTCTAATCTATATGGAATGTGTCTATAGGTTGGCTGGCTGCCTGGCGCTAGACTTATCAGTTGCTAACATCATATACATACATATGTACATACATACATATGTATATACATACATATGTACATATGTATGTATATGCATATACAATATACATATGTAGATATGTATGTACATTCATTTACTTTTACCTTTCGCTGCCATTTAGACAAACAAACATAACAAATTCTCTCAATTCGTTTTCTATATGTTAATATTCTTGTTTTTATTGCTATTGTTGGGTCTTGATTATAAACATAATGCCGCACGTCTGTTCCGCAAAAAAAGAAAAAAAAAATGAAAAATTGTTGTTTATTTATGGGGCCAGGCCAGGCGCTTCCCTATATTATTTATTCTTTATTTTTGTTTTGGTTCTTCTTGTGGCTAAAAATGCCGCAGCATTAAAAATAAAACAAACAACAACAAGAAGAAAAAAAATTGCAAAAACAAGAAAAAAAATGTAAAAATAAACGGAAAAATGCCAGCAAGTAAAAATATAAATAAATTGAAATAATTTTTTTTTATTCTCTAGACTTATTGAAGGAGAGGCTCCTCTCGAAGACAAAAGAACCAGGAAATATCTCTTAAAAAAAATAAACAATTGCATAGAAAAAGGTTAACTGGAATAAATACATTTTTGGAAAGGGAAAAAAGAATGAAAGAGATTCATTGGGTATTAATTATAAATCATTTTAAAAGTAAAGTTTAAAAAAATCGCTAGGAAGCGAAAATTGTTTAAAAAAAAAGCGCCTACATATGTAAGTACATATGTATGTATGTATGTATTTTTTACTTAATTTAACATTTAAAAATTTTTTTTGAATAATAAAAATGTAGGAAATTTTTTTGAATAATAAAAATGTAGGAAATTTTTTTTAATGGAATATGTTGATAATGCTATGACTCATTTCTTAGTTTCTTAATTCATTTAAGACGACAAATACGAATGCAAAATTGAAAGACGCAAGTTTCATTCTAAAAGGAAATGCCGAATAAAGAATTTAAAACTAAGTCAAATAACCGATAGAAGAGAATATGATAAAGAATTATGTATGTATGTATGTATATATGTATATACATATGTATGTACATAAGTATATTCCTTCTGTAACAAAAATGTTTCATCATTGACGAAATAAAACGAAATTTAAATGGAAGTGCAAGTCAACTCGATGGGCCCATTCAAGGGCAGAAGGAGGCAAAAAAGTTATAATTCTAAATGTGGTAAGCATTGGGTAGGAGGAGGAGGAGGACAAAGATCTGTTCACTCACCTTGCAATGATACAACACGACAGCCATCCTGCTTTAGACGACGATGTAGGATATTAATGATCGAATCATTGCCATTGCCCAACATGGCAAATGCAGCAGCTCCAGCTGCTGCTGCGGCTGCTGCCGCATCCTGATTAGGCATAGCCACGCCCTCGCCATTGTACAAGATGAAGAGGCAGAGCTTATAACCCGTTTGAATGCGCTCCTTTAGGTCCGGTGACTTGATGGTCGAGGCCAGATCAATTTTGCCAGCTGCCAATCGTCTCAATACTATACTCGGTATACAAAGATTGACAGCGCCGCGTATATGTGATTCACTATACTCATGGGAGCCGCGGCAATCCAATATGATCAGCTCCTTGGCATCCAGTGCTCGCAGCTCCGATTGGAGCCACTCTTTGCTGCAGCATTCGTGCTCCGTTTCCGGCATGGTTAATGTTAACAACAATAACAATAACAACAATAACAACAAAAAACGAAAACTCAAAAAAAAAAAAGAAAAACAAAATTTGAAGCTTTTCTTGCTCGTGCTCTCTTGCTTTCTCTTGCACACACTCTTTCCCTCTCTCTATATATATCTCTTTCTTTTTCTTTAAAGTCGAACTTGAACGGATTTTGTTGGTTTGTTTCCTTTGTTGTTTGTTTTTGGAAGCAGTTCACTTCTAAGTTTATTCAGTTTTGTTTTCTTCTTCTTTTCGATTACAACAAAGTTTACATCATCTGCTGGCCGCACATTTTTTCCTGTTCTCTGTGTCTCTTCTTCAACGCTTTTTTCTTTGCTTTTGCTTCACGCACACAGAGGCAAACTCAAACACAAACACTAAGAAAACCCAAAAAAAAAGCAAGAAAATGGAATCCAAAAAAATTAAGTGTGTTTTGGGTTGGTTTTCTGTTTGTTTGAAACTCTTTTTTTTTTGTTTATTCACTTTTTCACCTCGTTTACGTTTTGTGTTTTGGCCTTTTTCTCTTCTGTTTCTGTTTTTATCATTATTTTTCGTTTCTTTTATTAATTTTGGTATGTTTTTTTTGTCTTTTTAGGCTTCACAATATATTACGCACACAAGCGCGCGCCAAATCACAACCGTGTGTATGTATCGCTGTAACTGTATATATATATGTATATTTATATGTGTGTGCATATAGAAGTATGTATGTGACTTGAGTTGAGGTGTATATGCATATGTGTGGGTATGTTGTATGTGCCCGCAACAACAACAATACAACACAAAGAGACCGTTCCGATATACACCGAATTTACCGATTTTATGTCTGTCCTACAACCTGATTTTTTGGTGCTTACGGCACAAGCGACACGAGCAAAGTGAATTATAATTTCTGTTCAAAAACGCTTCCAAGCGAACTAGCCAAGACAGAGTCGCAGTTACACGCACACCAATGCATAGATATGGCAGCAGCAGCAGCGGCACCCACATACACAGATGTGTGAGAGAGAGAGAGAGAGTAGGAAGAGCAAAACGAGCGGTTGAGCGAAAGAGAGAGCAAGCGCAAGAGCGAGCAAGAGACAAGTGACTCTCCAAGTCTACAAAAAGGTGAATACTGCGCGTCCGTGTACATGTGCGAATGTGTTTGTGCAAAATGTACCCACTAGGAAATTGAACAAACGGAACACCATTTGAGTGTATTGTTATTTATTTTAAATTTCCTTTTTTAAATGCATTATTATTGCAATTTTTCGGATTGGCTTTTTATGAATATTTTGCCCAACTTTAGTCCCGTGGTATTATGTATATGGCTTTCGTTTAGTTTAATTTAACCAACTCGAACTATGTACATAATTACAAAGAAAATCCGTGTTGCACTAAATATTATTCACGACGAATAATCCAAAAACTTTAAAAAATCGAAATTAACTTAGCAATGAAAATAATATAAAAGAAATCAAATAAATTGGTTATGTTTTCAGTTGCTATTCGACCTCTGCTGAGATAGGGTTTAATTAATAAAATTAAAAGAAATAAATAACTGTCATATACATACATATATAGATATGTACTCATGTATGTACATACATATGTACATATGTAAAGGATTTTTTATTTCCTGATAAAGCTCTCTAAAATACTCAGTAATCAGAGGAATTGTATTTTGTAATATGCGATTTGTTTTGAAATTTTGTAATTTCACTAGTAAAGGTCCAAGTGGGTTACCGTTACTTGCCCACCTGCCTTCTTGTTGCATATCTCTACACTCAGCTCTCACCTTGCTCTCTCGCTCTCCGTGGCTCTTGTTTGGTCTATTTCTCCACTCTGCGGGCTCAACAAAAGTTTTCTGTAAAGTTCATTGATATTTTTGTGCATTGGTATGTGAGTGTGTGTGCGTGTGTTGGATGATGTTGATTCATTGAATTTGCCAGGCGAAACTAAATGCCTTATAAAGCACTCTCTCGCTCTCATCTTGATTCTCGCACCATCACCTTCTTGTTCTTGCTCTCTCGCTTGATTTGGATACATCTGTATATGTATGTATATACATTTACATATGTATGTATGTGTGTGTGTGTGTGGTTTTGTATACTCTACACTCCAGCGTGCTTTGTAGCTTATGAATGCAAAAGTTGTTGGAGCAAGGCAAAGTGGATTGTGGTTGGGGGACGAGAGGTAAATACATACATACTTAAGATAAAGAAAATATAGAGGCGAGTACGGAGAAATTATCAATGAAGTTGCAAATTAAAACTGAACCCAATTGAACCATTTGGCATTAGAGGGAAGCACATACATACATACACATACATACATGCATGCATACATATGAACATACATATATGTATACATATGTATGTATGTGGGTGGGTTTGGAGACACACTCTATGAAATAGTTAAATGTACAATAACCATGACCCTGATATTTTCTTCCCTAAGGCTATGTTCATACATATGTATGTATGTACATACATACATGCATACATCTGTACATAGATGAGGAAAATTTCAAGGATATGCCGCGGTTGACAGCGCGCGTGCAAAAATTTCTCCACAAAAAGAAAAGAAGAAAAAACGGCAGAAAACAAAAACTGATTCGCCGCAAAAGCGCATGCGTTGCGTAGAAGGACGGCGGCACATGCTTTTCAAGTATATAAACTATATATGTACATATGTATGTATATACTATATATGTATGTATATGTATGTATGTATGTACATATATATGTATGTTGATGTATATACCCCAAAAGAAGGCTGCAAAAGTGCGACTTTCGTTGAAAATTTTCATGAATGAAAATCCCACGCAAACGGCGAAAGACAGAAAGAAAGCAAAAACAACAAAGTATATGCGAAAAACCCACGCACATTTTTAAGGCGGGGCCCACGGAGAGTGTTCGGGTGGGGGGATATATGGAGGTAATACTTAGTTCTCCCAGGACTTTAGCTTGAAAAAAGAAATACGCGTGGGATTTGTAGAAAATTAGGTAAGCACCTAGGAACAGAATGGAAAACAACAACAACAACAATTGGCCTTAGCAATAGAAACAACTTTGGCAACTAAAAAAGGCAGAAAAAATAAAAATGAAGAAAAGCTAAATGCATGTAAAGTCTTTGGTATGTCCTAAGGGCTTGGCCTTGGAATTATAGCAAGGTCAGTCGACAATTTCTCAAAGTCGAGCAATTAAAAAGGAAACACCCATTTTATATGGACACCATAACTACACACACACACACAGACAGATGTATGTTGTATATTTGCGAATACGAATTGTAGCAACTGGGTGAATCATTCATTATATACGCCAGGCCCATAACTGAATCACTCCATTCCATTTCGACTTTTGCACTTAAGAATGAATGATATTGCGTGCAAATTTCTCGCACATCATGATTCCCATTCGCAATTTAACGATAGATTATGACGAAAGTTCATTTATTTTATTTTTTTATATATTTATTCATAGAGATTGATACGCTGTCTAATCTGGCAAAACGATGACGTCCATTTTTAGCTGCAAGTGAGGTAATTAATATGTACATACATTGAGAGACTATTGACCACTAAATTAAGATTGTGAATCAATTAATTTTATCGTACGATGATTTGTGAATGTGCTATTGAGTGCCCATAGTCTTTCGGAACTGTTTATCGGAACACATCATCGATTTCATTACATAAGATGATGATTCTTATAAATTTTCAATTAACTTTGTATAACAATTCGGTTTGTAGATATTGATTTTTCTTCTAAAGTTTCAAATTCTTCTTGGATATTAAAAGTAGAAAGTATCTATCGATTCCTTGTGTATTTTTTAAAAATTTGTTCAAAACATCCAACTAAAACAACAGAAAATATATGTGATATATATGTATTTACATATGTATATGACAGATATGTGGTATATGATTGTACATACATATATTCCTTAATAACACATTGACATCGACTATATCTAACAATTTTTCTTCAATTTGATTGAATTCAATTGAGAATATTTACCTGTTTTGTTTTAAATCTATAACATAAACTTCAGATGCTTATTTTTGAGAGAAAACATAATTTACTAAACGTTTTTCAAACTTTTTAGATCTATGAACTATAATATTAAGTTTCCACATGAGCTAAAAAAAAAGATTTCTAAAGAAATAAAAATTATTAATATATCTCAATTGATTTTTAAATATGTGGCTTATAATGTTGGAAATTATAGTTTAATAATAGAATGTACATACATAATTAGAAATTATTTTTAGTGCGTCTATTGTGGTTTTTGTTTTTTAAATACATATCTGGAAAATTTTTATATTATCACTCAGCCTCCTTCGACAGTTCTGACACATTTTCTGTGGAAAACATATTGACGAAATCTGCTTGAATTTAATTGTGATTAATTGTATGATTACCATAAAGGAAATACAGAAATTAAAAATAAATTGCGTTTTGCGCATTTTACTATCTTTATTTCACTGACATAAAGCAACAGAAAAGGGCTTAACTATTTGTATTACTTGTATTGGATTATATTAAAAAGATTATCTGTAGTACTGCTATTTCCGATGCGTTCAAATCATTCCAGCTACCCACAACAGTTGGGTCCAGCCCCCAAAATGAAATTTCTGACTCACTTGGGAACCAAAGCGGATGTTGTTGATCTGTTGACGCTCTACTTTGCCGACGATCGACAGCAACCACAATCGACGTTTTTTGACGTTTGACCAGCAGAAAAATGTTGCTGATTGTTGTTAGTCCAGAGAGGGTATCTCTCTCTTCTACTATATTCAAATGACGTCGAACAGATGTGGAATAATCATTCAGCCTCTGTTTCTTGGAAGCCCACGCACTAAAACTTGCGATTGATATAAAACAAGCTGCGACCTGACCAAATGACTGACTCGAATGACGTTGGTTGCCACATTTGTTCCTCTCATGTGGAGGGCAGGTTGCTTGGCGTGTGACTCAGCTTACCAATTGCTCCTCCTCAATGAATTGGCCCAGGCAACGTACCCCAAAAAAATAATAAAACGGAGGCAGTCAGGCCCAATCAACTTGCCAAGTCCACGTGCTGTTCCTTGGAACACCTACGCCAAAAAATTACACACACACACACACACACACAGAGAGTCTATATAAAAATCCTTTTGACGTCATTAGAAAGGGGGGGTGGATTGACGACTTACAAAACACTCGAATACAATAAGAAAGAGTTTCAATGGATGTGTTAGCATCATGTGTTACATTTTAATTGGAAATTCTATTCAATTATATTGGTGTTCGATAATACATAGATACATATGTACATACATATGGACATACATACATACATACATACATATATTGTCTGTTCTATAACTAGCTTAAACTGTGTGCGTGGGTTAAATTATTGCAAAAAGAAAGGAACTTAAGTTCTCCTGTGCTAAGAAACAAGTATTAATTATATCTTTATTCTCTAATACTTCCTTTTTAATTAAAAAAAAATAAAATATTTAAGTAACAGAAACATAGAAACAATTTTGTAATACTTTGTGAAGCAGTTTCAAAATTCTGCATTTTATATAAGAAAATATCGGAATAAGCAAAACTTTAACTGCTTTAATTTTGCGCTTTTTTACCCATTATGGATCATAATTATTAGTTTTAGTTATTGATCAGTGAATAGTTAATAAAGGCTAAAGTATAAATTAGTATAAAATCAATTATATATAGTTCTGAACAATTCGCTTAAAATGGAGGCAAAAAGACAATTAAGCTGAGTTCTATAAAAAATTTTTATTTGAAAGAATAGAAGAATATGTATCTATACCTATAAATGTAGGTACTTACATACATACATACATATACATACATATACATACATATACATACATATACATACATATACATACATATACATACATATACATACATATACATACATATACATACATATACATACATATACATACATATACATACATATACATACATATGTATATATAGTTATGGACGGATAATCAAGCTTTATAATTGTTTGTGCTGATTCTGTTGAAACTTGTTAAGAAACTCTCGCATTTGCTAAAAATTTGCCTCCTTTTTGCCTTTTTTGGGTGTTGACTCGGCGGGGCATGTATTTTTAAACTAGAGCATTGAGGCGCAGAAATTTTCAGCCTCCGTTCTAAACACACACACACACACACACACACACACACACAGAGAGAGAGAGAGCTAGATAGAGATTGAGATTGAAAGAGACAGTCATGTACAGCCCCCTTTTTACCCATCATTTGTGTCCCTCCCATTCAATTGAGAAATGTCGGTTTGGTGGGGCTAACGAAGGTTAATGCGTCTGTATTTGACCTCTGGGGTCAAGCTGAAGGCAAATTAATTGCATGAATTGGGTGAGCTGCTGCATCTTGGGTACAAAATTCGGATTGATGTAATTGAGAGACAAGTTTGGATCCAATTGCAGTCAATTGGCTGGCATTCAACTTCCGTTACTTGGCTAAACTCTTTCATGTTACGTTTATTTTTTTATATTTTTGCTAAGCGGAGCAAGTTGGCAACTCTGTTAATTATGTTGACCCAAGTAATTCGTAAATCAAAGATGTGCGTGTGTGTCTGTGCGTGTATACATATGTAAGTGCGGGGGCGTATATATATATATATATATTTAGGTACATACATACATATGTATGTATCTGTGTTTAGGTATGTATATAAAATTTTATTTCTGATAACACATTTGCACGCCCACGTTAAGGCAGCGACGTTTACGTCGCAGTCAACGCTATTTCCAAAAATCTCCCATTCACTACCAGCAACAGCAGCAGCCGCAGCAGCAGCAGCAGTAACGTCGTCAGCAGCAGCAGCTGGCACACACACAAATACAACATTTTACGCATTCCAATCAGCCGCATAGCATGTGGGCGTATACACACATACATATATACATACACACGTATACATATACATATATTTGTGTATATACATATACGGGAAAAAGTTATGAATGAAAAGCTGTTTTGGGTGCCAAGCTTAACACAAATTTTGTTGTACACACTTGAATATTGTAAAAGTTTAGGTTTAGGAATAGAATTCTATATTCAATCAACTAGACATTAAATTTACTATCAAATAAGTTTATCATTTATCTGCATTTTATTACGCTTTTTGAATGTTATTTGTCAGATAGTAATATGTGAGATTGAATATGAGATTTTTTGCCATTCAATATGAGAAATTGGCACCTGTGCGAATGCTTACGAATGTTACAAAAGCAATGAATGAGAATTAATGTAGGTGGGACTTTGACATTTACATATGTATGTATGTACATATGTACATATGTATGTGCCTTCGAAGGCCATTTAAATTCCTACACGAAGGTGTCTTGATAATTTTCAGTTCGGACTACAAGAACATAATGAACCTGACCGGCTTTTAAAAGTTTCCCCTGTGGAGGATTAGACCCTACTTGGTCGATTTGACTTCATCTAACTCTCCAAAGGGAGAACAACGAAATGGGTTCGTTCCTTAAGAAGATCACTTTTAGTGGCCAAACCTTTATTTTTGAATACTTATAATCTGCACTGGTCAGAGCATCAGTTTTAATAATTACTTTAATATCTCACTCCTGAAAGCAATGTCATTATTGATTATTTTGTACATTAAGAAAGCATAACCTTCTTTTTCCCTTTCACTTTGAGAGCAAGCGGCAAAGGCGGAATATTTGTTCAATTTTTCGAATTTAGTTTCTTGGCGGGGACTTTTGCGCGCTATCGATACCATTGAACGTTTTGCAGCACTAAATGTATTTCGCTGACCAACACTAGATATTAGTGCTAATGAATTAACTTTAGCGGCAGCAGGCCGGCAGTGTTACAAAGCGTACGTTTGGCCGAAAACAAAAGAAGAAAAGAATTAACTTATAATAAGTTTATCTTTGAGCTTTAAAATAATTGAATTGGGTTACTTATTTGTTGCTTTTGCTAATAAATTGTGTGCCCCACAGGCACTTAACTCGGCCAAACACCAAACATTAAATTTCACAATACCCAGACAATAGGGACAAATAAAAAGTTCATTCGAGTTCAATCAACTTCAAGGCCAAATGGAGTCGGATACAACGGAAAAAGAAAGCCCTAAAACGTTGGAGGGAAGTGAAAGTGCTGGTGGAGGAGCTGAAGCGGAAAATGCTGGAGAGGCTGAAGTGGCGACACCGCCAACAAAGAGAAAAAAATTGCTAGACAATGATGAGCATGGCGCGAATGCCAAACGGGATGACAATGATGACATCGATGACAATGATGATACTGAAGATGATGATGATGATGATGAGGAGGAAGTGCCCCAATTGGTGCAAAGCACACAAAGCAGTCTGAGATCCTTCGAAAGGATTCCCGTTTTCATAGTGGACTATCACAATGATGTGATGCAATTCATATACCGATGTCTGGCCACACGTCATTTGCCCCTAGAGAACAATCTATTGGTGCATTTTGATTCACATCCGGACTTGGTCATAGCCAGAGACATACCGGCTAGTGCATCCTATGATAAGGACACCATGCTTAATGAACTAAGCATAGAAAATTGGATTATGCCCATGCTATATGCAGGCAAGTTCTATAATAAAATAATATTTAATATAAGTTAAATGTTTGCGGCGATTTTATAACTTTCGTTTCTTTTAGGACACTTTAATCGTTTGGTATGGCTTAAGAATTCGTGGTGCCAGCAGATACCCACGGGCAAACATCAATTCCACATAGGCCACAAGGACGATCGAATTGGTGTGGATTGTCCCTTGGATTACTTTATTGCCGATGGCAACTATTGTCATAGCGATGAATTGCAAGAATCTCGTCAAATTGAACTTGAAGTTCATGATGCCGATTCCCCGGAATTGAATCCATCATTGTTCATGTCATCAAAGGATGCCCTAGGCTTCATTTTAGATATAGATTTAGATTTCTTTAGCACTTCGAATCCATTTATTGAGATCTACAAAGATGCCGATTGTTACAATCAGCTAAAGGATATATTCCACTTTGATAGTGTGGAGCCATTGAAAAAGGCCGGCATCTCGGACTATTCCGCAACAGCGGCGACACGAAAGAAACAATTGGAGGCCCTGAAGCAAATATTTTGGCACTTGGAGGAGAAGCGCAGCTTTGAGGGGCTTACCAAACCAGACGAATCGGTCATTAAACCGCAAATCTATTCCAAAATTCTCAATTTAGCTGAACAATTGCAATCCAAGTATACGGATGATGAAATTGATTGGCTATTAATTTTCGATTCTGGTAGCACCACAGACAACAATGGATTACCCCATCACATTAGTACGGATAAGGAGCTTAAGGAATATTTCGCCAATTTTAAAACATTTCTACAGCGTCTCCCCTGTCCACCTGTAGCCATTACCATGGCCCATTCGGCTCAAGATGACTATTGTCCACAGGATCAGGTGGCTTATATTGAAGAGCAGGTCTTGAAACTATTACGTGAAGTCTTTGGTGAGCGTCTGCATGAGAAGGCCATTTTACATTATATGGATGATCCTTGGGATGTGATGAAACTTTAAAATATGACCAATTGTCAAATTAAGTCTGGGAAATCACCAAATTTTTTCCTTCATGGTGATTCCAATATACAATTCAGATAAATAACTAGAAGGATGAGCTAACTTCGGCCGTGCCGGAGTTTATATACCCTTGCAAACTCTGTAGCTCCAAGGATCCCTAAGAAGATCGTGTTCATCCAGACAGACGGATGGAGGGACAGACGGACAATACTATATCAACTCAGCTCATCGTGCTGATTAAGAATCTATATAATTTAATAGTTGGAGATGCTTCGTTTTAGGCGTTGCAAACTTCTGATAAAAATAAAAATTTTAATTTTTGCAAGGGTATAAAAATCAAAAATACACATGGTGAGTGAGACAGAGGGAGACAGAGCGCCTTGCGCGTGTGTGAGAGAGAGAGAGAGACAGACCGATAGCGAAAGCGAGAGAGCAACATAAGCAAAAATCTAAAATATAAAAGTCATATAAAATCACATTTATAATTTTTATCATCCCAATTATACGATACGTATTATATGAACATATAAATCACAATTAAAACCAAGATAAACCAAATATTCAAAATTCTATACAAATCATACAAAATGATCAATACGAATTCCGGATATATCATCTCATATATGGAATCATTTTATAATGCATTAAATTGGCTGATAATTCACGCACAAAATAAATAATGTATTACAATATTTTTTTCAAACATTTCTATATTCGAAAACTGTCAAGCCATCAAACTAATGAAAAATTCGATAAAATTCATTTGGATAATTGCTGAATAGGAAAATGAATTAGAGTGAGATGGCCCGGCACGGAAAAGACAAATGCAGAAGGATAAGTACTGTATAAAAAAGATATTTATTTTAGTTTAGACCTTTATCTGAATCTGTGTGCATAAGGGGATGTCAGTTCCTACCTGAATCGGATGTCTATATATAATTTGACTAGGAATGAGTGATCCAAAAAATAGTTTATGGTAAATGAAACTAAATGTGTTTACTTAATCTTATGCATAAATTCTACTGAAAATTTAAAATTACATATATTGGAAAAGAATTACATTGAATATTTCAGATTATATTGAAAAAGATTCTATATCGTTCGACGACCAAAAAAGAGGGAGCACACATCTAAGCGAAAACAAAAGATAATGTTTTATTGAAGTGAGGAATATTAAAGAATATAAAGAATATATACATATAAAGAGCGAATTAACCTGTAGGAAGAAAAATATATAGAGAACAGATAAAAGATAATGTACTGGTAAAAAAAGAGAGAGAGAAGATAAAGAGAAGAGAGAGCGGGATAAACATATGGAAAGGCTACACATAGTAGAATATTCTAAAGATAATACATATCGAAAGACAACAAATATAGAGAAAATATACCTTAGGAAGTATATTATATATATGGTAGATATACCTATAAAAGAAAATCGGAAAGGGAAGTCATAAAATATAACAAAATAAAAGGAAAACTATGGAAAATGAAGTTAAATATATTTTAAAATTTTTCTTTATTTCAATGCTGAGATCTCATTCAGTGCTTTTTTAATATTTGATATTTCGGAAAGTTTTCAACTGGCCCAAATCAATAACTTTTTGTCTATTAACTATTTGGCTTTTTATTTTTAATAACTGACTGACCCCAATCGAGAATAATCAATAAGCTATTAACCTGAACGTGTTTCTGTTGTTCAGTTGCGGTTTATAATTCAGTCGATTTGGAAGGTTTCCGCTTCTTAAATATATAATACAATACAATACAATAAAAAAAAAGACATTTAGTAAGTTCTACTTAAATCTAGTAAAACACTTTAGGCTTTGTTCTAGTTGAAATGTTTGGATTTAAATCCATTTGTGGGCTTTATAATTCCTCTTTGTCGCCTTTGGAATTTTGTTTTTTTGACTTTTTTGGTTTTAACGCCGGAAGCTTCTCTTCAAGGCATTGCCGCTCCTCTTGCACCTTAAGGACATTTTCCTCGCATAGATGTTGCTGCAGGGATTTGTTCTCTTGCCATTGGAAATACCAATCGCTAATTGTGTCCTCGTATTCTTCGAGCATATTCTCGCATTGCGTTTTCATTTGGGTCACCTCGACGGGAGGCTTGTCCCACAGCTCATAGGGAATGCCCAGGTCGACTTTCACACCTTTGTCCACCAGGCCATGAAGCGTTTGGAATGTTTGCGACATGCCTTTGGCAAATCTGGTACTATCGGAACGTTCCTTGTGCAGATTGTATTCTAAGACCCGTTCGCACACATTCTCCAATGATTCCAGAAGGCGGAGTTCACTTCGTCTGTATTCTGTACGTTTCTTGGGTCGCACATCATCCACTGAGTAGCCAATCTCAATCACATCATGCGATTTGCCGGTCTCACTGAGTCTGGCTTCTAGTTCCGCGGCCAAGATTTTGCAAGCTTCACAGCGATTGGCGTACCGAACACCCTGCTCCTCCTCGGCGGTGCCAGTAGCCTGGGTGGACTGGACGAGAGTCACCAGCAGTATTGACACTAGTGGGACGAGCATTTTCTCACCATATGTTTATTATTAAAGTTTTTAAATCTGATGATAAGCTCTGACGTGGAAAATTAGAGATGAGTAGCTAATTACAGTTTATCATCTCTATGAATCTGTTACGACGCTTTTGCGTGATGTTAACTTGTTTTTGAGTCTGTTATGGCACTTCTCTGTTAACGATTGGGCGCCAATTCGAGTTTTCACTTTTGAAATGCTGCCACGGGCAACGCGGCAAAAGCAAAACAAAATGTGGCCCCAACAATGGCCCCCACACCCCACTGCTAGTCAGTCGGCTCCCTTGCTAAGTAACTTTCACTTTAGAAGGCCAAAACAATGTCAAACAAAAGATTCTATATGCGTTTGGACCTCCAACTACATGCGGTCTGTAGGATTTCCTTAAGGATTTTCGCATCTTCTTGATGAATTATTCTCATTTTAGTTAACCTGCCCGGGAGTTTGGCTATGTTCGCATGGTTATTTAGAGGTAACCATCAAAACTTTGGGTTACTATTTTCGCACCGGTGCCATGGAGCCACGCTTTCCCATGCTGTGCCACGACCAATTCACCATGGAGGGCTACTTCAAGAGTGTGAGTTCGGTGGAGGAGATGCAAGAATTGTTACATGCTGAAAGACTGGAGATAACTCTGTGGCAAAATGGACGTAGATTGGCCTATTTCATTGGTCGCCTAGCCGATGTAATGTATCCAACGTTTCCTCGATTGACCTGCGAGCATAGCTCAAATGTCCAGCTACTGATGAAGGCAACTCCAGCATTTCCAGGCATTTTAGCACCAAAGGTTGAGCTCTCTGCGGAAATGAGCACACAAAATAGGCGTAAAGATTGCACTTGCTGTAGTCAAATCCAGGAGAGAATTGATATTGAAAGACCTCCAATTAATCGACATGTCCAAAGCCAATGTCTGAGCCATTTGGAACCCGCAAGGAAACAACAACCTGTCTGTCACGCTAAGAAGTCAAATTGCTCCATCGGATGCAGTTACTCACCATTTACCACTAGCAGCAGTGAGATGACAACTTTTGAGCAACAGAATCCAAGCAAAAGGAGGCTATCCACTTGCTCAAGCAGCACTCAACTGAGCAGTGTCAGTCGAATATCCTCAACGACGAACTGCACCCACTCATCATCATCTCTTTGGGAGGCAGACGACCATCAAAGCACCTGTGACATATGCCAGGCTTATAGACGCATGTTTTCAAGTTACTAAAAGTACTATAATTATGATACTAAGATCAAATTTAGACGACACAAATTTTCATAAGAATATTTGTAAATTTCGATTAACATTCAAAAAAAAGAACTATCCTAAAATAATATTAAAATCCTTGGTAGGTCAAAGGTATGTCTTCAAATCAGTCTGATCAAAGACATGGACAATCAATGTAATGATTAGATTATAGGGAGCTGCACGATCCAGCTCTTCGCTGGCCAGTTGATTCCTCAGATGTATGCAGGAACGGGCAATGCATCGCAATGTGCTGAACACATATGGTTCCAGAGGTAGATGCAGACACACGAGTGTGGCATATAGCCAACGGGCCAACCACACATCTCTCAATAGATCAATGTTGTTGTTGTCGCCATTGTCGTTGCCATCTGTCTCCAGTTGGGACAACCAAGTGGTATACATCTCGAGCAGATGCTCCAAATCAATTTGACTGAGACGTAGCAGGGTGCTTAGGAGCGGCTGTTGCTGTTTGCAGAACTCTTGCCATTTGCCCGAATCGGTGGTTAGTGGTGGCTCAATGGATTGGTCATATTTCTGGGCAAATAATTCATGCCTCAACGATACAACGCGAGAGCGAGCCCCCCGAAAGCTAGCCACTTGTGCATCTTGCCATTCTGGTGTGGGCAGCAGGCATCTGTGTGGCGGCAATGGCAGACTCTCGAGCATTGTCAGGGAATTATAATTTTGAATCGCCTCGTTCTGGGCTTTTGTATATTTCTTGGTGACCACCGCTGGACAACGTTTTCTCTCATACATCATATGAGTTAGATATTCCTCGCCCGTTTGTGGCATTTTCATTGGATCAAAATTGGCGCCTGGTTCATTTATTTCCAGAGCCTGTAGTTGAAATGTTTGCTCTTCTTGTTCCTTTCTTTGCATTATGTGTCGACTCCTAGTTCTACCTTTTTCGTATTTATTTTTGTTTCTGAATATTCTATTGTATAGAATTTTATCCTAGGCTTGCTTTTCATCTAGAGACGGAGAAAACATTGATTGCAGCAAAACAGCTGCATGAGTTGTACGTTATGCAGCACTTTTTTAGTAATTGAAATGCTTCAAAGCGTCACCTGCTTTATTACTAGCGCCCTCTAGTGGCTTCTAGCAAAGCTTTTAAAGTGTTGCCGCAGAATGACAATTGCCGCTACTTCAATCCGAAAATTAACCGTTTTAAGGACGAAATAACCGGAAGTTCCTCATGGAGATGTAATTTGGGTAGAAGGACTGGGATTGATGGTTCAAATAAGTTGGATTTTGCAAGGATTTCATTTGTTTCAACCGTTTTAAAAGCAAAAACTTGAAGTAATTTTAAAGTACAGTGAAACCTCGATATAACGAACTTCGTTATAACGAAAAACCCAATATAACGAATTTTTTGTTAAGTCCCTTCGTTATACTAAGGTTTTACATTTCAGTACCTATAGCGAATCAATAGATATAACGAATAATTTTGCGATCCCCCTCAGATTCGTTATATCGAGGTTTCACTGTATTTATTTTAAAATGTTGAATAATTCCGTAAATTAACTTAAATTGAATATTTTTTAATAAACAAAAATACGTTAGCAATTTCAAATTGTGAGAAAGCAAAAAGAAATTTCAAACAATTGACTTTGTTTGCCAAAGTTAAAGTTAATGGCATAAACCTTATACATATGTAGTTGTATGTTTCATAATGATGATTACCGATTGATCTGGTTCAATGAACTAAATAATGAGCTTTAAATATTTGTCAAAATTAAAGTCTTGTCAAAATGTGAAATTTTTCTAGTCACATTTTGCTTTTAATTATTTTATAATTGCTTTGACTTAAGATATTTATGAAAAGGATAATTTTAGCGATTTCGTGGCATAAAATGTCCTAACAGATTATACAAGCTATTGAAATAGACAAGAAACAGCAATTTTATAATTAACATACAGAAAGGGACAAAAGACAAAGCGATCTTACCCAAGTTTAATACAAAAGCTTATTGCTTTTTACTTCTGTAATGGTATATATAGTTGGTCGGGGGTTTCTGGTCCTTGTTGGTCCTGCCATGGCTTATGTTCGCCTTTTGTGTACCTTCTTATATTGCCTTCACTCTCGCCCCCCCATCCCCCCCTCCTAACAGCTGCTACCCATCCAAACAATAATAGGGCTATAAAAAAAGCATTTCATAATTGTCTTATGGAGGACTTTGGACATTGGAATGGAACCCAGACTCTCTAACACTACCGACTCAGTCCTCCAAACTAAGATTCAGGCATCTGACTCAGGTGTGTCTTGTCCAGGACCTTTTGTGTGCTCTCTACCTTGGGTCATAAAATAGCCCATAAGAAAAAAAAAAAGAACAAAAAAAAAAAAGGAAAATGAGAAAAATAAGAAGAAAGTTGAGCTCAATTAGCTGTCAAATGCAGACGACAGGAATGGGCTGGTTGTGTGTGTGTGTGTGCGTGTGTGTGTGCGATTTGTTTTTGCCTTGTTGTTGACCTGCTTTCATTGAATTTGCAAAATAGTTATGAAGCATTAAAAAAATGTTTATTAAATTTTTCTGTAAGCAAAACGAATGAGAGAAATTTAAAATTCATTAAAAAACAGAGCAAAAACACATTAGCCAAGGGCAAAAAAAAAAAAAAAAACAGAGACAGATACGAAAAAGAGATAGAGCATGAGAGAAAGAGACATATGCTCTTGTCGAATTGAAAATGCAGACAGTTTTCCGTTCTCTGTGTATGTGTGGGAGTAGTCTGTGTGTGTGTGTGTAAGCAAATAAGGAAATCATAAAAGAATTGTTAAAAGGCAGCAAAAAAAAAAACAAGAAACAAATAAAACATAATTTTCAGCAAAATATTCGACACAACTGATACCCTTTCACCCTTGGAAAATAGTTTAAAAAATAAATTCAATAATTTTAATTGGAAATAAAAATCATCAATGAAATGTATTGGAATCTTAATTAATTATGACAAAGTAGAGTAATATTTAGAACTTTTTTCATTAATCATTTTAGTTTCAATTTTTTTAAGAAGATTCTATTTCGTTATAGTTCGTTAAAAATCAATTTTAATATGTAATTTCTTAAAAATAAAATAAATGCCCACATTCTAAATATATTTATGTAGATGATATTTTTACTACTTAGATAGTTTTTTACGAAAAAGGTTTAAATTAATTCGTTTTGCTGCTTATTGAAGAAACTGTTATTTCACAGGTCTTTCTTTTTTGGGTTTAATTTTTACTTTTTAGTAGTTGTATTTATATGGAACCATTATTATTTATTAATATTATTAACTTTCCCAAAGTGAACTTCTATATAATAAAGTTCTCTGTATAATAAATTGATTTTAATTTAGGAAAACAATTTTCTCCTTCTATTTTCAGTGCACTGCATTTCCTATATAAAGTTAGTAAAATGGAAAAAAAAATTATTGTTTCAATTTAAAAATGTTTGCTTTTTTTTCTCCTTTTACAATATTTTTGTTATTATACAAATATTTAATAATTTATTAAACTAGAGAAAACCGAAGGATAAGAACTTTTAAGTATTAAACTTAAGTGAATGAACTTCAATTGAGTAAAAAGGCAATCTAAGGATTTCACATTAAAATTTTACGAAAATTTCAGATGTCAAGTCAAGAGAGTTTCCACAATAATATCTCTATCTCTTACGCTCTACGCTTGGGCTATACATACATACATACATATATGCCCGTCTATATATTAAGGGTATTCCAAAATGGAATGGCATGGCATGGCATGTGGGGAAACGCGTCGACAGGGCAGACATTGTGTCGCTGGTGACATCTTTCGTTCTCATCCGCATCTTTCCCTATTCTTTCCACCCTGCCCCTCCCTCACACTTTATGCCATTCTCTGTCCACTAGCCTGACGCGCTTTTCCCAATTGTCTCTTCATCGCGTGTAAGTGGAAATGCCGAAAGGAAACAGAAATACGCTGCACATGCTTTTTTGTTTTTCCTTGTTTTTTTTTTTTATTTTGTTTTTCCTCCGCCTTTGTGAGTGCTGCACTGAAGTTTTGAGTTTCCTTTTCGGCTCTGGCTTGGGCTTTAGCTTTCGTTTTGCTCGTAAAACATTTTGTATTTCCTTTTCTTTTTACAGCAAACTAATTTCCATTGTTCGGTCCTTTCTGACAGACAAAAAAAAAAAGAGCAGAAAAAAAAAGGAAGAAAAAAAAAAAAAAATTTTGTTCGGTTGTGACGACGCATGCATAAAATATGCTACCCAAAGAGAAGGAGAAAAAAAACCCAGAGATAGTGAGAGGGAGAGGGAAAGGAGAGGTTGATAAAAATAAAGGCATACACACAGTTCTTATGTTTATATGTTTGCTGGTTATGCGTGTGTGAGTGTATATGACAAGCCTTACCATTGCCCCCAACTACCCCCCCACTCCAACCCCAATACACTTTCCGCCCTCTCAAATTTATTAACCCGCAACGAACAAAATTTTGTGCTGCATGCGCGCTTTTTAACCTTTTTCTCTGTGTATCTTTAATCATTTTTAATTGAAATGCAAAAGGTTTTTTGGTCCTTTGCCGCAATAAGGACAAGAAGCCTTAACGTTTAAAACAACAACAACAACAACAGTAACAATATATTGAAAATTTCAATGGTTAATTATTTATGCAAGCGGCTTTAAACAGAAAATTAAATAGAAAAAAAAAAGCCAAAAAAACAATCTCAAAGTTGAATCGTTTAACAATAAATCTATTTAAAATTTTAATGATCGAAAAATCCTTAGCCAAATAATGATGTGACATTCTAACGGTAATTATATTGAAATCGATCCTGAGACACTAATAGGCTAAGGTAGAAATAAAAATGCAGGAATATAAGGGAATGACAAGTTGGCAAAAAAAAACGTATCCTTTTCACCGAAAGCACTGGCAAAATGGGGACAAAAGGCGCTTTCCTTTAACCAACACACTACTGGATGAGGATTAAGTTGAAACGTATCCGTTAATACCCTACTATTCCCAAAAATTCCAATGAAATATACTCGATATCGTGTTTCATCTATTTAGTATAATTTTTTTTTGTTTTTGTCACATTATATATTCATGACAAATCAATTAGATATGGACACCGAAAACCAAATGAAATCTCCTTATGGGTTATGTGTTTCCATTTGCAACTAAACTAAAATTAGTTTCCGGTATATATTTCGTTATACCCTAAATTAAAGTAGGGTATATACATTTTTCATATTGTCGTGTTGTGGATTGAAATATTCTAGATGTCAATTATTTAAAAAAATAATAAGTATAGAGAAAATGTTAAAAGAAAATATTTTATTAGGGCTTGATTTTGATTTTGCTTTTAATATTAAATTTATTTTACTACTATTTTGTTTTATATTAAACTTGACTCGTCAATTTACGAAAAAAAAGAAGCAAATTTTTACTATCAATTTCAGTTATAGAAATCTAGTTAAAAAAGAGATTGAAATCGGTTTATTTGTGGTACAAACAGGAAACGGAAATGAAATGAATGAATGAATAGATGCACTTTCCTCTTTATTTTTCAATCGTTTTTTTTTTCAACCGAGTACTATTAAGTTTTCATGAATTCAATGGCTGAAATTTTGCATTTTGGCCATAATCGATTTAATAGAGATTGATGAGTTTAGTTGAAGAGCGCTGAAACTTTGCAAAATTCAAATGAAATATTGCGCTGTTTGGCAACACACACACATACATACACACACACACACACACATAAACATATAAAAAGACATATATAGACCCCACGAGGATGTGAGAATTTATTCAATCTGAGCGAAAGTTTTTGGTAAAACAATTCGCAACATTTATTGCCTCGACCTTTCTTGTGATAAATTTATCTTTCCTTCTCTGTCACTCTCTGTGAGGATGTACACACACACACACACACACAAATTTCCTGCGAATGGGTAATCTAAATAATTAGGCAAACTCAATTAGATTTGTTAGAGACAGACAGACACACACACACATACACACAGAGTGAGAGAGAGATATCATTTGTATTTTATCTGCTAAGGAAAAGGGCAAAGTCAAACGTCTTTTTGGCCGAAGGCTTCTGAAATGTTTTCTGTGTTGATTTGATTCCGGCAAGTCATATGTGATGAGACACAGTGCCAAACAGATTGAAATAACGCAAGCATGACGACATGAGAGAAGCTTTACATATATATAAATATATATAAACCTATATATGTATGTATACACTGCGAGCCATCAGGTTAATGCACCCTCTCTCCCGTAAGTGTTTTCCGTTCAATTCTGGCAAAACTAACAGAAAATTTTAATATTTTTCTAGCCATGATCAGTTTAATTAATCTTTTGAGATATATAACAAAATTTGATATAATTAATTTAATAGAAAAAAAACATTTTATTGAGTCATAAGGATAGCCCTTTCACCGACTTTGTCCCATATCTTTAATATTATATGCACTAAGTGCACTAGTGTATTTTGATTAATATAAACAATGAATAAATATTCATCACTGCAGAAGAATTGAGGAATTCAAAAAGTAGAATATTGGATAAAATCAATAAAATACTACAAATTTCATCATGATTAATGTCCAATAGAAATTACGAATTTCGAATCCATTAAAATCCAAATGATTTCTGATGCGGATAAAAAAATATTTCGGTATTACTTATACATCCATAGTATAGATTCTATACTATCAAACACCCTTAACATGGATTCCAGTTTTCGGAATTAACTATTATAAGAGTAGAAAAGAAGACTTAATATTTGATAAAACTACAATTAAAGTCAAATGTAAACAAATATTTTTGAGTTATTCAGAATTCGAAACAGTATTAGCCCAATTGGCCATTCGCAAAATGATTTCAATCACTATTAGATTCAAGCTTAAAGATTATATAAAATTGAATTGGATTAATTGGAATTAAAAAATGGAAGCGATTAACTAAAGGGAACATCTAAAAATTAATATCTGTTGAGGCTCATCTACTTGTTTACAATTTAATCAACAGAAAAAATTGGTCTATATTTGTTAATTCGACTTACAAACATTTAAGACTGCATTCCTGTATTAAATTAAGTCACTCTCAGATGATATCCATAGGTCTAGATAGATTGGGTTGATGTATCATCAGATCATGTGAAATAGAAAATAGGTAAAATTATATTAGAACAAATTAGTTTTAGTTAATATTTCAATATTCTTACCATTTGGTCGCAGCATAATAAAAAATAAATATTGTTCGCTAGAGAAATTGAAATTGGTTTATATTAGGTTTAGATTTAGTTTTAGATACTCACCTGTTTTAAATAAAGTCGATACTAGATGAATTATATTAATTTTGTACTTCTATTGAGTCCATGAAGAATGGGGGTGATTCCCTTCAGATCTACAAAACTCAACAATGGATACCATATGGAGCAATACAAGTTAATTTCAAATAGGTGTCAAAAACCATATAAATTTTATATATTTTTGCTTGAATCTAATATTGATTGATTGATTTGGCGAATGGCCAATTGGGCTGACAATACAAGGATTAACACTAATCAATTTTTAAATCACTTTCTTTCCATTAAATATTGACTAATTTAAATTTTACACATTTGAGAAAGCTCTCAGCTCAACTCAATTAAAAATAGATGAAGTTATTGACAGTTTTTAGTTTTCTAGTTGACTACCATTGTTGCGAATCCTGAATAACTCAAAAATAATTTTCACATTTGATTTTAATTGTAGTTTTATCAAATATTTAGCATTGTTTTCTACTCTTCTAATAGTTAATTCTGGATATTGGAATCCATTTAAAGGGTGTTTAATACTTATACTAAAATATTTTAGATATCCGCATCAGAAATCATTTGGATTTTAATGGATTCGGAATTCGTACTTTCTATTGGACATTAATCATGATGAAATTTGTCGTATTCTATTGATTTTATCCAATATTCTACTTTTTGAATTCCTCAATTCTTCTGCAGTGATGAATATTTATTCATTATTTATATTAATCAAATTACACTACTTAAGCACCGAAAAAATCAGTTTGCCTTAGTGCATAAATTATTAAAGATATAAGAAGAAGTATTTGACTGCGCCATAACTCATTTAATTTGGCCAGAATTGAACCGAAATTACTTACGAAAGCGGCTGCACTAATCTGATGACCCGCAGTGTAGATGTATATAAATATCTCAATCTGTACTAATACGTATACTACATGTGTTGTGCATAGTTGGCATCTGTGGTGTCGTTTCTATTCTACTCGCTCTCTCATTTCTTTCAAACTTTTGTGTTTGAACCTTGTCCATAATTAAGCTGAAAAAGAAACCACAGAAATCAAGAATATTGGCAAAGCTGTGAGCTAGTATTACGTATACGCCACGTGATTGCCTGTACAAAACTTGTAATTGTATAGACTCTGTAAACGATTGCCGTTATTTACTATTTTTATGACAAACATTTGAATTTAATTAATTTTAAGAAATTACGTTAAAACCTAAAAAAAAGTTTAGTATCTGTTTAATTATTGTTTCTTAAAATGAATTTGAACTGTAGAAATTTAGTAAATTTTTTTTGGACTTTTTTGTATATTATTTTGTTTTGAAAGATTTGTTATTGACTGTTAAAGATTTATATTTAATAAAATTTTTCTTATAGAAACAAAATTATAAAGCCGAACTAACTAAATCCGTTTCAGGTTTATATTAAATAACTTCTCATATATTAAAAGAATTAATGGCTTACAAACCTGAATTCTAAATTAATTTTGTACTAACATTTTTAATTCGAATAATTGGTTATATGCAGAATTAGATGATATAGCTTACTGATTCTGTTAAATTTTGAAATACTAAACTAAGAAATACTAATTAGAAGTTAGTAAAATGTTTTTTTTTAGACGTATTAAAATAAAACACAAAAATGTTATTGATTGAAAGCCATCGCATTATAAATATAATTTAATAGTATAATGAAATGACATTTCTTTTTAGTAATATGTGGAATGGGGGGTAAATTAGAAAATTGTTAATATTTAGTTTGCTTTAAACTAATCCACATATTTAGTAAACAATTTTCTATGATACAGAAGCTTTTTAGGTTGGTTTTGGCTAAAATGGATGCAAAAAGAGAGAGAAAATTAATAGATTCACACATCCATAGAAAAATACTTGACTTTTACTTACTTGAACATTGGTGAATACAATCAACCTTATTTGAGTTACGGTATAGGAATCATTGTAATTTTTCAACAATACATCCTTTATCGAGTCCAACTTTCCAGTGGCATCCGAACAGAGTTTCCTCACACGAAGCATTTCGGTATCTCTCACCCATAGGCACTCTGAGTTTTCGTCATCGATTGGTGGATCAACTTTTTTTGATTCTGCGATATTTTCGTCCTCCTTAGGCATTGCTCGAGGTTTAACTGCTACTGGAATTTTTGATTCACGAGAGACAGCTACCTTTGAAGACTCGTCTTCTGAACTGGAATCTGATGGCAATTCAATTGACTTGCTTTCATTACAAAAATCGGCTATTTCACTATCCATCTTTGCCTCAATTGGTTTTTTTTGAGACGTAAGGCGTGACAAACTGGAATTACGTCGAAAACGAGAATTGTTCAATTTATCCTCCAGAACACGTGGAGCATCAAAACCGGAAACTGATTGACTTCGTCTGATGTCTTTTGGCCCACGAATCAGTCCAATTGGTGAGTTTTGACGCATCTCTTTGGCGGCATAAGGTTGGCCGTTCCAATTGGCCAAGTAAAAACTGTGAAACCAATTACAAAATTCATAATTACCGGGCCCCTTTATCAAGTGCTCCGTTGGAATTTCACGGGTTATCCCCAATTTGTGGAAGGCCGCACTTAACATACGGAAGTTCGCCTCAAATTCTACTGGAACGTTTGTAGCCATGCGAACTTTAGCCAATAAAATGGATTTGGGAAATAGAGCGTGCAATAGCTGGCAATAGATGGCGCCAGTACGCATATCATCAAATACCATTTCATCAATTTCTAGAATTTGCTTCACCCAGACAATCAGACCACGGAGAGATAATGATTCATTTTTGGTAATTGACACATTCTTTACAAGAAATTCAGAAACCGTCGATGGTGTGCGACGAGTTTTGGTTGGTTTGCCTTCATTAGTATTATTTGTTGCCATCTTTTTAAAGAATTTTAGTTTTAAATACTAAAATAGATTTTTCAGTTAGTTTTCTGCTTTTATTTCTTACCTTGTCAACTTCTTCAAAGAAAATATATTTGAACAGAAAAATTATTGTCTCTCGACTGAACCAATCTCCACAAGCAGGAAACGAAAAAGAAATTTTTTCTCGATTTTGATCGAAACGTCACTTTTTCTTCTAGTGATGATCTCTTCTCGATATATAAAGAAAGAAAATCGATTAAAAATCGATAGTGGTTAGAGCTAAATGCAGATGTATTTATTGCTATTATTACCTCTAAAACCCATTAAGAAGTAAAATTTTTTTTTTTCTTTTTGAAATTGAATATCGGTTGTTTTAATGGGAAAATCATACATACATATATAGTTCGGAAAAAATGTAGTAGACTTTCAAATGTATTTCAAACTTACAAATACAACTTTATTTTAAAATCATTCGTAGGAAACTAAATTTTCGATCTAAAACTTTATTCTAGAACATTGCCATCTTATAATATGATTGGAATAAGTTTGAAATAGATAAATAACAAATTTGTAAAATTTCAATACTCTGTTTTTTCAACTTTTAAGTTTGCCTTGATCAAACAGATAAATTTAACTTGTTAAACTGAACATATATATATATATATACTTTATAAATACTGCAAAAACTAGGCTATAAAATACTTTAGCTAGAGTCGACAATTTATATTTATTAGTGTAAAAACTCTAGAATCTAGACGTGTCTGTTGGCATCTCTGTGCAAGAGAGGAGAGGAGGAACTTAATATTTAGAGTTGCCGTACACACCATAAAATAGCTTCGCGTCCCTTACTTTCCGGAATGTTCTAGTTGCATTCCCGTTGGAAGCCCATGGGAATGCCAAGCTGAAGCTACTGCCAGATGACATTCTGCACAGACATAACCATAAAGATACACTTTATGTCAGAGGGGGGAGACTAAGGAAAAGAATATTTAAAAAAAAGAAAGAAAAGAAAGTGTGTCGGCTTTTGCATCTTCACTAGAATCATTTAATGAGAAACTCCAACTATTTATTCAAATATTATAAATTACATATTCTTCTATAATAAACATTTGTGCAACATTCCACCATATGTTCCCTCGTCATCTCTTTCCCTATCACTTGTTCTACCTCTTTTTCTCTGTCGCGCCACTTGCATTAAAATGCTCAAAACAAAAAAAAAAAAAAGGAAAAATTGTTTTCATATGGTTTTCCTTTTTACTCTTTTTTTTTTTTGTCGTTTTGTATGTTGTTTTTGTACGCTTTTGATATACCTGGGCGTATTTTTAGAGCTCAAGGTCGTTAAAGCAAAACGGATGCTCATGCGGATGTGGATGATTTGAAAAGTGGTAGGCAACAGTTGGGGCAACTTGGCAACCGGGCGAGGGAGGGGGATACAATTGAGGGGTTGAGCCGCCGTCGACGCCTTGAGATGAAAAAAACCCTTTTTACCTCTTTTTTTTTCTTCTATTTATTTTTTTTTTTTAACTTGTTGCAAAAACAAAAAAGCGAACTGCAATTGTCGAGGCCTTGACTCTGGGTGTCCTTGTGAGAGGAAAGGTAAGGCAAGGTGAGGCCCACAAGCGTGGGGAATGTGGGGTAAAAAATTTGAAAAATTTGTTAGAGCTCAAGGATGGGAAATATGAACTTATGCACATACATGACAAATGAACCGCAACACTAAGGCAAAGGTGGGGTTTTTTTTTTTTAAAGATTATTTCACAAAAACATTGGAAATATGTTAATATATAAGATTAAAATATATTATTATTTATCCAAGATTTTTAATTCAAATTTAAAAAGTATTTTTTGTAAAATGGCTCTGTCGAGTTTTTGTTTTAAAGAAATTTTGTATTTTTGTTTTATTGATTCTTGATTTAAAAAAACTACACGTAAACCGGTACAAAAATAATTAAAACTAAAATATCAAAGAAGCTAATTTTAGCCTTGCTGAATTTTGTATACTTTTGCAGTTTTTGGGCTATTTTATAACTTTTTCCGTCACATTAGAGCAATGCATAATTGAAAATGCAAAATTGGAAAATGAATTCTATAAATGCAAAATTAAAAGTTAATAGAAAAATCGCCTCTCCCATTCAGATTTGAACCGAGATCGATCTTAGCTGCTCCTCTTTCGTGATTGCGAGACTAATCTCTACCGACAACGCCACAGAATAATAGTGAGATTCCGTTATTTCAACATATACATACATACAGCAATCACAGGGCATTTCGCTCTTTTAAGTTTCGTTCTCTGTAAGCGCACAATGCAAATGTTTCTTTTCTCTGTCACACTCATCGTGCAGATGTTAGTATTTTGGCAACTGTAAATTAATTTCATTTCTATTATTGATTTGTAGCCGTAATAAATATCCGATTTGACTCCATTGATCTGGTAAGGTGTTAAAACCATAAGAAAGAAAGAAAGAAATAAAATAAAACTAAAATAATTGTCAAATCCCACCCGGGATTTGAACCCAGGGTCTGATTTCTTTGAATATATCTTATAGTTGACTGATCGGTCAGATGTTTAAACTCTCCAAACTTTCACATCTAAAAAGCTTATCAACCAAAATTTCATCTATATATAATTTAAAATATAATTGTCTAAATTGTGTGAAGAAACATACAGAATCAATAAGATTCGCCTGTTGATGCTGATCATGAATATATGTACATTTATACTATATGGGTAAGGGTATAAAAAAAGGACCTCAAAGCTAAGGACCTTTCTAATAAAGTTTAAAAACAGTGTTCAAAAATTCGTTACAGAAGATTTCAACTTTCCGACTGTCACAGAAAAAGTTTTACAAAAATCGCTTAAAAGTTTTGCGCTGTTGACAAAAGTCAGCTAAAAATTTTCTATTTTCGTAAGCTTATTTCAGGATTGACTTGAAATTTTCAGACAGTATACTTAAAATAATATATTTATAAGAAAACTTAAAAAAGTTTTCAATTTTACCTCTCTGAAAAAATTGTGATATAATTTTGGTGAATTTTTTTAAAAAATTTAACTTTAGCTTAAAGTTAATATATACATATGTATGTATGTATGTATGAAAGTACAAAATGTTAACTTATTATTTGATGATCACTAATAAAATAGATTAAAAGATAATGATAAGTCGCCCCGTGTGGCCGATTTGTACTTTTAAAGTTTTACTTAGTGGTGAACCAGTTTTAAGCACTTTCAGCAATTACATCCTAAATATCCATTAAATTATTTAAGTCGAGTGTGTGTGTATGTGTGCATTCTTTCATACATATGTATTTATGTATGTGTGCGTCAGCTGCACATTCCTCTTGTCCACCCATTGGCATTGTCCATCTTGATTCTGTTGAACATTTTTGCCATATTTTCCAGCTACCAATTATGAATCAGTTCATAAATCATCATCACATTCAATTAGTTCAGTCACATCCCTCCCTACCCCCTCACACACACACACACACACACACACACACACACACACATTCACAAGGCAAAAGGACTGAAACAAAAATATATATTACATTTCGACGAATTTTTTATACACTTTCCTTTTTATTTGTGGTCAAGAAAATTTAATTAAATTTGATTACATTCTTTTTTGCTATGCATTTTCTATAGTGAAATAATTTTCAATGTTGAAATAATAATTATGACTGAATTTAAATCATCTTGGATAAGACAATGGAATAATCCACCATTAAGTTCACTTCAAGTGACATAAACTGATTTATTAGCTTCTATTTTGTGATGTGAGTTGTGACTAGTAGAAGACAGTAAAGACCTGGCTAAAAGTTTTGAGAGTAGCTCTTTAAGCTGGATAAAAAGAGTTAAAGAAAATTACAAAATACAAATGAGAAAAATATGAAGCAATAAAAGCCTTTGTGAAACAAATGATACAAAAATAATAAATTTAATTTGCTTAAAATGAAAGTTAAGGCCAATTAAGATGAAAAGAAAAAGGAAGGGTAACATTTGGTGAAAACGTTATATTAAATATTCAGTCCATTTCGATTTATTCCGCTTCCTTGGATCATGGTGTACCTTCTCCTTCTAAGGAACAAAACAAAAAAAAGGAGAAAATTTCCCAGACAGTTGGTCCAAATTGAAATATTTATTTTACCTTTTGTTTTCCTTTTAAGTTTCTGTTTTCTCATTGTTTTTCTTTTTTTTTTTGTTTATGTTGAATTGAAATGAAAATTGAGCATTTTGTTTGAAAATTTCTCTCATCTTTTATTGTTGCACGTTTCAACTTACTTTAGTTACAGTTTTACAGTTAGTTTTTGCGCTTCTTCTTGTTTGTGTGACATTAGATTTACATACGTACATTTATATATCTCTGTATCTGCATATATATAAAACACAAAAAAAAAATACAACTTATTTATTGATTTATGCCATTGACATTTAAACATTAACTAACATGAGGCGATAGATAAATGAAATTAAGTTACAATTATCAAGAATTCACCTTAATTTCTTGCCAGCATTTATTTTTAATATGATTTATTTAACATTACATTTAACATATACATACGTATAAATTGTTGTTGTTTTTTGTTTGTTTTTTTTTTTTTTTTTTTTGCATTTTTCGTATTTTTTTTCTTTTAGTTGTTTAGGCCAAGCTCATAGTGAAAAGTGGGAAAAAAAAGCTCTGAGAGAGGGTTTTTTTTTTGTATTTTTGTTTTCTTTTTTAATATTTTTTTGTAGATTTTTTTGTTTTTTTATATATATGTATTATTTTGTTTGTAGGAAAGTAAGGCAGCAATTTATAAAGAAGTTTCTTGTATTCATTATTTTTTAGTTGTTGTTGTTTCTACCATATTGTAACTAGAGGAAAGTAAGGCAGCAAGTTAAGAGTAGAGAATTGATTTATCCTGGTATTTCAGCAAGTGCTTTTGTCACATTTAAGCAGTTTTAAATATACATTTATAAACATTTATTTATATATATATATATATATATATGTATATAATTGTATAACTACATATATGTATATATAACTATGTATATCATAAATATACTAATATTATATGCCTGGATATTTTGTTATTTCCTTTTTGTTTTGTTTTTCTGTTACTAATATCATATTTAGCCGATCTAACAACTCAGTACAAATTCTAGTAATTATTTTTATTTAACATTATCCATTTTGCTTTTCTTCTTTCTTTTTTGTTTACCAAAAAATATGGAAAAAGGAAAAACAGTTTGGATTAGATTAGGCTATGCCTTATATAAGTCGGTATGCCGACTTTCAGATACCCTTTACCAAGTGCACTTTAATTCTTTTTAATTTTCTCTCAAGATCTTTTTAATCTTTCATAACTAGCAACAAAATTACATTCATTTCCTTCGATGTCTACATAATTTTTGCAAAAATCACTTTTGTTTTTCCTTTTAGCAATTTTAATAAATAACCAAATTTAGACTTCTTGATGGGTCTATACATATATACAAGCGGATAGAAATCGAATCCTATTTTCTACTAAAAATGCTATATAATATACCGACTAATGTTCAACAATCCTCCAATCAGTTAAAGAGAATATGTCCATGACGACGCAATTATGACAAAAAAAAATTGTATATAGTATATTAAATCATATCTCAGCTTTAAAATAATTTAAAATAATTCCTTCTGCCTCATATATATATACATAAACATACATATATATCCTGTATAGGGTATAAAAATTATGATATACTTTTGGGATAATTATGTTAAAGATAAAAATTTTAAATCAAGATTCAATGTTTATAATTAATCAAGTAAATTAAAAGATTTCGATAAACCATTGTTAGATATAATAGATCAATATATTTCTTTCTATATAATTTCTATGGTACAGATAATAACAATTTTTCCGAATATATTTTTGTAAATATTTTTAATAAGGAATCTAAATTTGTTCATGCTAATTATTAGAAGAGGTTTTGGAATAAAAAATATAAGTAATTGAGAAAGCAAAATGATTAATAGTTTTGATCAGATAGATAAATCAAAAGGCCAGTTACATATGCTGATCATGTTACTATATCTCTCTATAAATAAAATGCACCCTGTTCTGATTTAAATGGCAGATAAAATCTTTTGAACTAGACAAGAGGCAGACAAATCGATAGATATATATACATATGTATATATAAATATATGTTTATTTGAATAGTCGGTGCTAATGTTAAATGTTTCCAATTAATTGACCAACACAATAGAACAAATGAAAACTGCAAAATGTACGTACATAGTAGTTCTGGTTAATTAACCCAGTTCCCTGTGCATTTATATCAGATTTTCAATAATTGTTTACGGTTACATACATATGTATGTAGGCAATAAATACACGCACATACCTTTGTATGTATGTATGTGTATGTGTGTTCATTACAAACAATAGATAACCCCAATGCATAATTAATTGTAAGTATATAATCATTTCATTGTGTTTCAATATCAAAAGCAGTTGCCAATTATGCTGTTATGACACTAGTTACAATTGCTCAAATAAATGGCCTCACTTTAAGCCAAGTGTTAAGTTCAAATATTAGTTTATGTATATACACTTATATCGGGATCATTGCAACCGTTTGCATATTTACAAATCGTTAAAATCGTTTTTTTTTTAATAAGTCTTCTTATGTATGTGTATGCATGTATGTGTGATTGCAGTGTCCCATTTCGATCTATGCCTGAAGGATATTTTTCCTTTTTGTTAGTCCTAAACGGCCCTGACTCCTATAGTAAAGCTGAAGAGAAAACAGTGTTGGAACTCATTATACAAAAGTGTTGAAAGTGAACAACACTTAATAGCAAAGTGTTGGGAACTCATTACAGAAAAGTGTTGAAAGTGAACACTTAATAGATAGTAGTAGTATTAAAAGTGTAATCCATTGAAGGAAATTCAAAACACTGATATTTAATTTCTGTAGAGTATGTGACAGAATGCGAATAAGACATAAATAAAAAGAGTATTAAATAATAAGTATTAAAACAAAAGTTAATTGATTAAGGGAACTCTTTCACTCTTCCAGCTGAGTTGTACCTTACTTTCTAATATTTAAATGACCTACATTAAAGAGAACATTCTTTCATTCAAAAGAAATTGAAGGCGCAGTCTTAATTTTAGTCTTGTGTTGTATTTGGAAAAAATTAAAAAATAATATTGATAAGATTCAGCTTTACCTATGATTCACATAGTTTATCTAATTTGAGTGATTTCTAGATCGATTGGATTGGTTTATTAAAAGAATCTTGATAGTCCCATTATTAAAAATTAAAATCACGTTTAATAAATTTTTGAAAATAATTTTTTTGTAAACTAAAAAGGAGAAAGTTAAACAATGTGAGTTTAATTTATTTTCTACTCTCGCGTTGGTTGTCCAATTAGTGTCATTACAGCATTATATTGTAAATTCGTTTTTTGTTTTGGGATAGATACAAGTTAATTTGTTAGTTCTTTTCTTTTAGGCACTTACTGCAAAAGAAAATAAGTGTCTTTTATGTTCCTTTTTCCTCCTTCTTGTTTTCTTTTCTATTTTTTTTTTATGCTTTCATATCAAAATATTTATTTACTTAGAAGGAGCTTAGGAAATGCAAGCAGCAATTTCTTAAATATTACTAAAAAAAAAAAACATGTATATATATGTATGTATGTATATAGGTATATATGAAATTTATTATTAAATATATATTTTATAATGAAACTCTGGCAAGCCTTTTGAAGCAGTTTATTAAATGTTAAGCCTTTAGATTTATTATAATTATTTTTTTTTTTTTTCATTTTTATATTCTTCTTTTTGGTTATTTTTTTGGTTTCTCGTTTGTTCACTTTTGTCATTGATAGTTTTGTATATCACAAAAAATTTACTCAAAGTCTGCCTGACGTAGACCCAATTTACTCCTGAACCCCGACATATGTTTGCCCAGACTGCGGCCAACCGATGACGACATGGACGTGGATGATGCGGATGCTGATGATGGGTTGTCCATTCCGTAAGTGGTTTGATATGTGACTGGGAAATCTGGCGTCGGGGCCAGGAGTAAACCTCACGTTCTCACAAATTTATAAACGATGAGAAAGACCATAAAGGATAGTGCCACTAGGACCACAGCTGTGACCACTTTGGCGCAGGTATTCAGGCCAGACTCATGAGGATTCAATGGCCTGGAACTAGTATGAGTTGCAGATCTTCGACGCTTGGTGGCTAAGCCGCGAGCGAGAGCCGGAAATGCCAACGATTGGGTAAATGTTAGCTTATGTATGGACTCGCTTAGGCTATAGGGACCCACCGAGCCTCGAGCAGCTGCCCTTAGTAATACATATTCCAGATCTAATGCATCAAAGAGTGAATAGCGAGCTGTCATTGTTGAGGAACGGCGACGATCTTGACGAGAGTCACGCTCTCTATCAGATTGTGGCTGCAGCCAGGGATCGGAGACGCGCTGCTGTACGCCCGCCGCGCCCACAGCATAGGCGGAGCCGGAGGAGCCAGCACCACTGCTGGTGGCTAAGCCACCACTACTGCCACCACCACAACCACCGATACCAACAATACCACCACAACCGGACACTCCGCTCACTCCAGCCCCGCCCAGGCTGACCGCTGCCACGGATGTAAGCGACGACGTAGTCGACGACGAGGCCGAGCACAAGCGAAGATTAGTGGCCAAACCATTATCATGAAACTCTGTGGCATCTTCAATCGATGTCTGATCTGGGGATGTTTGTGCACGCTCCAAAGCAGCTGCATGCTTCATCCGTAACGCAAACAGACGCGCATGATCCGGATGTAATAGTGCACTCGATTTGCGTCTTCCTGCCGCTCCGCTACTTGGGACCACACAAATGCTATTCCTCATGCCCCGCCTACCAAGCGACAAATTCGGTGAACCCTGTGTCGGTGTACTGGTGGGTGAGACATGGCAAGATCCCCCGCCAGTTTGACCCAAGGGAAGACCATGCACTGCAGATGAACAATGAAAATATCCAAAAATATCGGAAAGGAATGTTACGAAAATACATTAAACGGAAATTAAAATAAAATTCCTATTGAAAAGGAATAATTTATTATCTATCAAATTCTTAAAGAGCTGTAAAAAATTTATCTGAGATTTCTCAGATGTAATATTTCTTGTAATATACTAAATTTAGAAATATTTAAATAATCACAATATAATTAAAAAAGTTCGAAAAATTAAGGAAACTATTAATCTGTTTAAACTTTAAAAGGGATTTTCCTTTTAATCGCATTTATGATTCCCAACTTGTTAAAGGTTATGCAAAGAAAAGTTTTTGAAGTAGCGTAAAAATATTGTATGCATATTACTAAGGGGGGTAAATCTAGTTTTATCTAGTTTTATACTATTAATAGAGTGCTATATATAAATAATTTACCATGTACTCCTGGTGGTGCTATAAAAGCATTTGGTGATGGCGATGCCTGAACTGAATCGATGCCTGAATCACCGGCATGCAGGGTATCACAGTACAGGGAACTTCTGCGATCTGTACTCAGAGTCAAATGATTGTTGTCACGTCGGGATTGGGAACTGTTGTTTAGGCTATTATTGCCGCTGCCACTGGCGGCTGTTGGACTGTTGACACTTGTCTCCACAATGGCGGGAAATATGAACGATTGGCCATCAGCTTCGCCGCGCGGTGAATCCTGCAAGAGTCCAAATGGATATGAGAGAGGAAACTGCATTTGTTTTTTTTTTTGTTATCGTTTTTAACTGAATAACGAATATAAATTCGTTCTATTTAGGAATGTTTTAAGTGCTGTGATGGGTAAAGGGATGGTGGTAATAAAAGTGGTTACTTTGTTTTCTTTGTTTTCTTTTTGTGGTTAGTTAGTTAGTTAACAAAATTAGTTTATTTTATTTTTTTTTTGTATAAACAAAGTGTCTGTGGAAAGAGAGAGAGAGAGAGAGAATGCGAAATTGATTTGGTGTTCCTTTTTTAGTTTTTTTAGTTGGAGTGTTACTTACATGGTGTAAAACGGGTGCAAGATAACAAAAAAAAATATGAATATAAAACAAAAACAAAAACAAACTCCCAATAAATATTCACATAAAAAATCAAAATATTTAGACCAAAATTTTTGGGACGGGGGAAAGAAAAAGACGTCTAACCCAGTTTATAAATGGGTAGATTTTGTTTATATATATATTTATATATTGTTATTATTATTATTTTCATTATTTTGTTTTAGTAGCTTTTTTAATTGTTTAGTTTTGAGCATTTTGTCTTTAAGAAATGTATAAGTGAAATTATCTAATTGTTTTAAAAATTTGTTCAATTAATTCAAGGCATGCAAAAAAAGTCTAAGGATTAGTTGAAGAAATGTGAGAAAGAGACAGACAGAGCGAGACAGAGAGAGAGATATATATATATATATAGAGACTATTAAGGTATATAGACTTGATAAAAATTGATAATGAAGAAAAACATGATTTTTTGAAGAAGAAGGAGAACTAAATATTGTGGAACCATACCCGCTGGCCCTCGGGACCGCTGTTACGACGCAACTGTATGAAGCCCTCCTGGCGCAAAAGCGGCTATACCAACACCAACAATACCGTAAAACCAGCGCAAAAAAACCGAAACCATAACACGCAATACACACACACAGACACACACATACAAGCAATAAGTACATATGTTATGTTTGTTTGTATATATATATATATGTATATATATATATATGTATACATATGTGTGCGTGTGTGCGTATGTGCGTGTATGTATGGGTGTGTATAGATGGGTGGGAAGAAGAAGAGAAAAGTTGTTTTGAAAAACAAATTAACACAAGAGAACACTAACCACAACATAACCTCACTTAAACCAAAACACCCACAAAAAATGCAAAAAAAAAAACCGAAAAAAAAAAAATTTTAAAATAAAAAGAAACGATATGGAGTAACGGAAAACTAAAAACTGAAATTGAAACACTGTTGGCAGGTTTCGTTTTTATTTATTTTTTTTTTTATTTTCCTATTTGGTATTGTTGTTGTTCTTTCAAACACATACACATAGACACAGGCACAGATACAGACAAATGGTCACTCACACACACACACACACACACATACAGACACACACTTACAGCACACACACATATACATATGTATGTATGTATGTTTATTCATATCGAACGACTACATACCTGACTGGGCCACACCTGAAGCAATGGCAGGGAACAGGATGGTTTATTGTTTGTGGTGCCGGAACCACCGGAACCGCTTCCAATTCCCGTTGATGTGCCCGCCGCTCCACCATTGGCCGCTGATGATGTTGTCGTGCCAGAACCGGAGCCCTGCGAGAGGCTGGTATAATGCAAATGATTGAAACGTTGTGCATCGCTGCCACTTGCCGCCGCTGCTTTTGTCCGTGTTGGACTCTCATATCCCGTGGAATCGTCCGAGGATGTGGTTTTTGGTGAGCGCCAGAATCGCTTCAAGCGCAATTCGCGCCTTTTTTCTTGTTTCTATAATCGAAGCGAAAGAAAATGTAAATAATACAATAAAAGTTGGAAATTGATTGATTCATTGCCATCTGTCCGGAAACAACAACAACAAGTACAACAACAAAAACAACTATGCCCTTCGATATACATACATACATACAATGTTTTTTTTATTTATTTTTTTTTATTATTTTAGTTTTCTCTTTACGAAGTAACTGGAATTCGATCGCAACTTGAAGAATATGTTCATCGATTTCATAAACGTGCCACAAAATGTTGCCTAACAATAGAAGCTGCCACACATTTGTAAGTTGACATTACATATTTGAAATTTCGATTACCTGTAATTGTTCACAGGTAGAATTAATTCATCTGATGTGCTTAATTAAAATACTTGATAATTGGTTATATGTATATGTATATTTATCGATATGTCCAATTTTGCACAAAAATAAATGAACTTTAGTTTTAATTGACGGTATGGTATTTTTGTACTTAAACAAATGGAAATTGCTATTGACACGTGGACAAATGTATTTTTGTGCATCGTGCAATAAATATTTGCATTTATTTTCGAACCAAAACCCATCCATTCCCCATATTCATTCCAATATTGACAATGCGTTCCTTCTGGCAATCCCAAGTGCGAGCCATCCAGTGCATTTCACATTATTTTTATGTCAATTGAAAGTGCTCCAATCACCTCCCTCACACACCCACGCCCACACACACACACACACACACACACACATAGTTGTTGTTTGCCTTCAGTTACTTTTCGCAATTTGTGTGTTGTTTTTCGTTGACAAATGGCGACGTGCCTTGCTGGCCGCCATATTCCACGATAAGGATTGCCACTGTTTTGATTTCCTTGTTGTATTTACATACATACTATAAACGCATATGCATACATGCACAAACACTGATGTACATATACATATGTATATATACATATATACATAAGAGTACTACATATTTTTCTTTTCGTATTTTTACCTGCATATTTTTTGAATATCAAATCCGTTTTATGTGTTTGGTATTTCATCCCCAGTCCGTTGTTGACGCAAGACGAAAATCGATGGAAAACTGCACAGGCATCAATTCTGCAATAAGAAGAAAAAACAGAATGAAAAATAAATCATTGGGGAAACGTTAAGCTACAGTTTGAAAGGGAAGATATACATATGAACTGAGAGATTGTTGGGTTTCGTTATCTATTATACCCTGATACATATAAGCTTCAAACATCTTCAAGATGATTGCAGGATCAAAGGAGTAAATGACATTTGAGCTCTTATTTCATTTCAAGTGCGTTGCTCAATTTAAAGGGAAATACATATTTATTTAGTACTGTGGCAGGATGAATAGCAGACAAGTTTAAACTGTAACGAATATTAATTTTAACTAACACTAAGTTAGCAGAGTTTGAACTAACATTAACTAAACAGTGGAACAGGAATGTTATCGTTAACATAAAAGCAATTAACATGCAGTTCACAAAGTAGAAATTAAAAAGAAAAAAACAAAATCAATTGTCCAGCTTCTATCGTATCCCAAGCTGTCCTTCCAAATTGTTAGTGTCTGAAATTTATCTAATCTCAATATTATTTTGTAAGGTTAAGTAAAGTCTGTCTTTATGAAACTTTCTCTAGTTCTAAGCAATTTATTTCAATTTGCAGCAAATTTGAAAAGGGGGGAAAAATGCTTTAACTGAATCTCATTTCAATCAATGTCTTTCCTTATTCGGTTACACAAAAAAGTGCCTCGGCATAAATAAAGAAATAAAAACCTCTGTTGAAAGGAAACGTCATAGTCGTCGTTGCTGTCGTCGTCGGTGGCAGCAGGAAACTGTCGCACATTAACACAAACGGCAAGGACAACAGCAAACGACGACGCCATTAGTGTTTGACAAGGACATTTCACACACATAGACTATACAAATATGAAGAACAAACCTCTATTTTTCCCCATACGCTGCCCCCTCCTTCACACACACACACACCTAGAATCAAATGTATGGTCAAGATGAAGGATATAAATCTTGCAAAAGTTTTCATATTAATAAATTTTGCTTGAAGTTTTCCTAATTAGGCGCTATATTTACATTTAAGTTCAATTGATCAAAGTGACCTTCTTTCAGTTATAATATCATTTATTCACACTTGATTCATGTAGAAGCACCACTAAACAAAGTGCCTTGAAAAGAACCCTTCAAGTTTGAGTTTCTGCCTATTTCAATGACAGGCCATAACCGCATTTTATGCTATTTTCAATATATGTATGTATTCCCTTTGACCACAATAACCACAACAAACTGACAGCTACTACTAAATAACCTACACTCACAAAAATAGACACATACATACATACATATATACATATGTATATGTACATATTTTTATATGTATAGAGACATAGTCACCTGGTCAGGTGGTGTGTTTCTCTGGCAGTTGGCCAACACTCAGCTTGTTGCACATTTAAAAAGCTTAAGCGAAGGACAACACGTGGTTACCCCAACCTCAATATCAACTTAACGACAAGCACGTTTTCTTTATACTCGGACTTGGACTTCTCTGTTTTATGTTCTTTTACTCTTCTGTTGTGGATTGTCCTTGATTCTTGTTGTGTTTTGTAGTGTCGTAGTATTGTATTGTATTATATTTTGTTTGGTTGTATTCTCTTTCTCTCTCTCTCTGTGTGTGTGTGTGTGTGTGTGTGTATGTGTATGTGTTGTGACGGACAAAATGGCTTGGGGTATGTTTTTGGGGTGGCTTACTCTCCACCTTGTCAATCGATGTCAACACACGATGTCTGACATTCTCATTGCCATTGTCAAGGCTCCGCTTAGTTCTAGCTCTCCTTTTTTTTTTTTTTGCTTTTTGTCTACTTCTTTTATTTATTTTATATGTTGGCATTGGCTTGACACTCGTCTGCGATTTGAAATCGCCAATGCATATTAAATAAATTCTCAAGCACAAATAACCGGGGCCAATAAACAAGGAAACGGAAACCAAAATGGCTTAAAGAAAAAGTAGAATGTGTTGACCGAAACCTCGCCCAAAATTTGACTATATAATTAAATAGACAAACACCTGGAAATTTATACACAGACAATAAAGACATATGGCATTCGGTTTGAATACAAAATAAATTCTCACTTGAAAAAGTGTTTCCCCATGCAAATGTTGGTTGAAGTTTCTATAATAACTTTATTGTATTGTCGTTATCGTTATAATTATTAATGTTGCCTGATTTGGTTTCTCTATTAAACGTATTTAAGGTAAGAGGACATTTATTATTAATCTGCATAAATAATCGTATAAAACACTAAAAAATCTTCGGTATCAAAAAGTAAGCAAGTAACTTGCTTTGTTTTAGATCAAAATTGATTTTAATTCACTTAGAATTAAAATTAGCTTAATTTTATACCAAAATTGATTTAATCTCATTTTGATCAAATCTTATGTTTAAAACCAAATTCCGATAGAAAAGGAAAGATAGGATTAGTATTAGTATTTAAGACTCAGCCGAATAGGAAATAAATTGTCTTTAAGATTATCTTCCCTTTTACAATATTTTTTTCTTCGAAACTAGTAGATTCTTTCATTAGTATAAAGTGAAGTTAAGATAGAATTATTGATTGACCGGCCAAGGAAAATAAATCTATGCATTTATATCCTTGTTCATTGGAAATCCGTTTCAAATACTGAAACAAGGGTCTTGTCATTGCATGGGAATAAATTTATTATTTGCAACTGCTAATTTTAGGGTTTTGACATTAGTTTATCGCTTTGCCGCACACCATTTCAATTACCGTCCTTTGTCCGCTACCACAATTTATATTATGTCCTAGCCGAATGTCCTCAGCTTATAATGTTCTTCTGGTGTCCTCCCATGGCTCCCCTCTAACCGCTTCTATTCTGCTGTCAAGTGTCCTTGAAGCATGTCATGGAATAAACTAGGCATCGCCACATAGGGAGCGGGTATTTGGTCTGGGTTTTTGGTTTGAAGGGAGGGGTAACGAAAAAAAAAAAAATTAGAAAGAGAAAGAATGGAGAAAAGTTTACTCCTCCATCACGCCAGCAATTATACAAATGGCACCCCCGCCTAAGCGCCCCGCCTCCCGGCTTTAACTCACTTTCCATGTTGAGCGTGACCAAAATTTTTAAATTGAAATAAATTTGCTTGCTTCTCCTTTCCTTGTTTTTTTTTTGTTTTCGTTTTTTGTTGTGTTGTATGTTGTTTTTTGTTTTTGCTGTTGTTGTGTATTTTGTTGTCCTTGTTGTCCTCATATCTATATAGTATCGTTATCGTGTTTGCTTAACGTGTTTTTCTTGCTTCGCTGTTTTTTCTAATTTTTTTTTTCTTTTTTGTTGAATTATAAACAAATTTTAGTTGCTCGAGGACAGTTTTTTGTATTTTTTGTATTTTGGCCTAATGTCAGAGGTCAGGGACAGTTGCAAGGACATTTTGTGCTTTTCCGTACTTAGATATATTGACAGGTCAGACGAAAAGAAAGGCAAGAGTTTCTTCTTCATTTAATCAGTTGAAATTGAATCAATTATTATAAACAAAAACGAAAACAGCAACAAGAACAACTACTAAAAGGGGAACAAAAAGGAAATGCGTGAGAAAATGGACATTTAGGGAAACCCCCCAACCAAGCGAGTGTGATAGAAAGAGAGAGAGAGAGAGATAGAGTGAAAATGAGAAAAAGGAAAAACCAGACAGAAAGCAATTTAAATTTTATTACACACCATTTAGCCAAAGTGCCACCACTACGTGTGTAAGTGTGTCTGTGTGTGTGTATGTGTCGAAATTATTTATGTAGCCCGTGTGGGCCACAATGTGTTTTTATACCCTGTATTATGCAGAGAATAAAGGGATATATTCGCCTTTTGACAACTTTATTTAAAGTACATACATACATATTTAACATACATTCATATGTAATTAAGATAATTCGGACTATGTACATATGTATTTACAGTACGAATACGAGTTGTTAACAGCGCCAGCTATAAATCGTTAACATAACCTTTAGTAACATTAACTCCAAGCTAATATCAGATGATCAACAACAGCTGTTAAATAGCAGAGAGCTTACAGTAAAGAATTGAGCAAGTAAGAGATCTGGCAATATGATTTAGTAAAAGGTAAACAACAGCTGCAAAGAAAAAAGACTTGTAAGTTTCCAAAAATAATTTTTAATTAAAACTAGCTGGATTCTAATACAACTCAAATATTATACTGTATGTATTTTTGATCACCATTAATAGGAGTGTTTATTTATAATGTCTGTCTCTGCATTAATTGTTTTTCACGTGGTTTTTGGATATTTGGTATGTAAGCTTTTCTTTCCTTTCTTAAATCATGTTCTAATAATCTTCTAGAAGTGAATGAGATGGCATATGTTTGTTATTATATAACAATTTTAGTTATAGAGAGTTAGTAAATTATAATAGAATTGATTTTTAGGGTATAGGGTATGTGAAAGTCGATGCCACGTCTTGTTGCATGGTGTTGGTGGTGCTGGTCGTCCGTCACTCACAGCGTTTCCTTTGGCCTGCGGCACTAAACTTTCATGTGTAAATTATTGTTGCATACAACTAGCCAAAAAGCCGTTTACCTCTCATAAAGTTTTTTCCGTTGTTTACTTGAGTGTTTGATTGTTTTTAGCTGTTTTTGTTTTGTTTGTTGCTCTTTTTGCGGTTAGTATGTTGAACTCTTATTGTGTGGTTGGACTAACTAACTAGTTCACCTGGCATCATAGTCTTATGACTTAAATTTCAAATTCGAATGGTTAAAAAGGACAATGAACTTGCAGCTACAGCAAGAAATGGAGACGAAGTGGGAGTGGGGGAGGGGGATAGGAAAATTGGAAGGAGAGCTTAGTAAGATGAATTCTGTTGACCACCCTAACCCTCATTTATCAAGTGGTAGGTGGGGTAAAGAGTTGCGTTTACTTTGAGGTAAGATTAGGACTTCAAGATTACCCATAGAATACCCAATTCGCCCCATCCTAAATTAAAATGCAACAAAATTTATGAAATGATCTCAGATGATTGATGAAAGTATTCATTTCCCCCTTTTATACCCTAATTAATTAAACTTATATAGTATATACGTTCATATATATATTTCAACCCCTTACAAATTAAAGCTGATTTGGCCCAAAGTATGCATTAGCCTGGCTAGCCGCTTTGAATCAACTAATTTAATATTTAACTCGATTCTTTGTCTTGCAACTTTTACGGCTTCACGTTAATTGTTTCGATTGACTTGGGGTTGACCTTTCCGATTTGATGCTCTCAATTAAACTTTAACCTTTCTTATTTCAGGAAAGAAAAGCAAAGTTAATTCTATGGTGTTAATCTAAATCGTCTACTTAATAGTAATTATGACGTTTTATGTTACGTCACGGTTTCAAATTGAGGTGAATAAATGCACTGCGGTGCCTGCATCGCGTGTTAGTCAGGTTTTTATCTTGATATGCAGTGGCATTTAATCAGCAGGGTGCTATTGACCCAGAGAAGAAAGCCCAGGTGAGTGATGACATCTGGTACCATGGCAAAAACTTATACACAGATTAAACTGAAAACGACTTTGAACTTTATGTTTAGTATTAAATAATATTTATTGCCTCTATTCCCATTAAGAGAACCATTAATCAGTGAGCAATTTAACTTAATCATCAGCAAATCATGTTTCATTGTGTAAACAAATTTGTGATTTGCAATTTTCCAATTAATGCCAAATATAAAAAAATGAATAAGTCATTAATTACATTTGAATTCAAGTTAAATGCTTTCAGAAGAAAGTCTTAAAAAAATAAAAGCGGATTACCTCCATTACAATAATTCACAGTTCGTTAAATGTAAATTAGGTAAATGTAATTACAATACACAAAAAAAACTAAATCTAGTCTGGCAAAAAGTGCCTTAAATTCGGCAAAATTCTCAGCATATGAGAAAAAGGTTTGATCCTTGGCTTATTTCAGAATTAATTAGAATCAAATATAATAGAAAAAATATGCAAGATTGGGAAATCTTCATTGCAAGTAAATATTATTCTCACACGAAAACAAATGGCCAAATGACTAAATAAAACCTTTGACAAAAAATTAAATATCTATATTAATAAGTATATAGATATCTTATAAGAATAGAATACATTTTTGCAATATATTTTTTTGACGTAAAGTTTATTTTATGCACTTTAAACTTCCATCAAAAGATCAAACTTTTCCTCTCCGTCACACAGCAAATGGAAGCCAATGGAAAGGAATATTTTTCCACTCAATTGAGCATCAATTCAACTGGCAGCCCATCACGACTGACTTTCAGCTTCATCTTCCTTTTTACCTCTTTCGCATTTCTCTTCTGAACTTTCTTCGTCACTCCCCCCACACAGCCACACACACACACACCCACAATCCCCACACATATTTTTAGCGGAAAATGCTCTTCTCGTTTTTTTTGTTTTTTTTTTTTTGCAGTAGCAGCAGCTGCTTTATGCAAAAGCAATTAACTTAACTTTTTCACTACCTTTTCAGTTTCATTTTTCTTTTCGTGATTTTTTTTTTATATAAACTAAATAGAAAGGTAAGTTTTAAATATTGTGAAAAGTGAGAAGCAAGTGAAAAGGGAGATGGGGAATAAGGGAAATGTAAAAAATAAAATACCTTTCAATAGTTCTCTTTATTTCCTTTTTGTTTTCTGGTATAAAAACATTTTCAAAGCATTTTATGGCCAAGACGTGACACGCTTTACTTTGTGTTTTCTTTTTCATTGGTCTGGGGCCAGAATCTTAAGCAGATTGCACGACAATTTTTCTCTTATTCCCTAATATAAATTTATTATCAATTCTCCTACAACAAAAGTGTTTACTTTGGTGACACTTTATGGGACCTTTGTATTTGTTTCTGTTTTCAAACTAAATGTGTGTTTGTGGAATTGTAAAATTAATGACAAATTAATTAATAATTACTTTTTTCGAGAGGCATTCAAAAAAGTTAAGTTCAAAAAACTAAACATGACTTTTGAACTCAAGTTTATAATATTAATTTAAAAATAAAATTTACCATCAAAGTTCTTTGCTATGTTATCTATTGTAAAATGATCTGGCATACAACAATAAATATATATATTCTATATTATCATTTAACTTTAATATGCCAAGATTAATTCGCATTTGTGTCCTTATTATTGAATGGATTCGCTTATTTACAGTCAGTAAAACGAACATAGAATTAAAATATGTGAATCAATGAAATCCTTTTCGTCGCTGAATTTTGTGAAGCTTTTTTTGTTGTCGTTGGATCTCTATTTTTAAGAAATTTTATTCAAAATGTTTTAAATCGTTTTAGAATAAACGAATGCTTATACAATTTGAAAAATTCAATATTAAAATGTCTTTTTCTGCCATCCTTCTTTGAAAATATAAAGGATAATGCGGTTAAAGAAGTACTTTTTCTTTATGTTTCAAATAATTGTAGAATAAAAGAACCCAGATAGATAAAAGTTCATTTAAAGATTTAAAAAACAATTTAATTTCAATTAACATGAAAAGTTAATAATCAAATTTACTAGTCGACTAGCACATTTAATTCTTGGAAAGGATGTCCAATAACTGTTTTTCCAGAAATTCATATATCTATTATAAAATATTGTTCTTTGGTGTTTCATCTATATAACAGCATCAAAGTTTTTCTTTTCTTTTAAATTTAAATAAAATAAACTTTACTGAACAAAAGGTGTTTCAGTGAAAGATTACCGCAAATATCTATAGCATTGATATTACTTTCTTGCAACATTTGTTTAATTTAATTTATTTAATTTTAATTTAATTTTAATTTAATACTAGCAGTAAAAGTAATACTACTTAAAATTGAAATATTTTTACTTAGTTTTGTTAGTGCTTTAAGAGCATCAAAAAGACCTTTTTGTATTTTAGCCAGCAATCGCACATTCAGGTGCACGTGAAAAGTTGTTATTGTAGTTGTTGTTATTATTGTCTACGCGGCAAAACTTCCGCCAGCTGCTATTGCTCGGTGGTGGTGGTGGTGTCGGTGGTGGTGGTGTCGGTGTTGGTGCTGCTGCGGTGGCTGCGGTAACCGGAAATACCAAACACTTTCCGGTCACGCAGTCGGGTTTTTGTACCTCTGACCCACTCGTTCGCGCCATTACCACCAACATCGTCCTCATCATCATCATCATCATCATCATCATGATGGTTGTCGTCTCACAAAAGTCTCGAGTAGTCACTTAAACTTAAGTGTTGTTGTGCGCCAACCATTTTGTGGCCACAACAATAGCAACAACAGCAGAACACAACAATTGGGGGCAACTCAATTTCTATGCGTGGCAGACGGCCAATGCGACTTTGCCAAAAGAACAGGAAAAAAAAATATATACAGAAAACGGAAAACTTCTTTTCAAAGACAGCCACGTATATTTTTCGTGGAAAAAGAAAAGTTTAACTTATGTTTAGTGGGTAGCTTTTCACTTTTAAATTAGTTTATAATTGAAAAGCAAAAAATAAAAAGAAAAGCGAAAAGTGAAACGAACCCAAAACGAAATAATACGGATAAACCAGATAAAGTCAATGGCCGGGAAAAAGAATGAACGATATATATAAATATTACAAGTGTAATCGTATAACGATGTCTGTGTTATTCACATTGATTTATGCACTTGAATATCGTTGTCGTTATCGATTAAATGTATATTATCCAAGTGATGTATATAATGAGCATATTATATTTAATGCTCAGCCCATTAGTTAAATAACCTTCAATTCAGTCCCTGTTCCCGCTGTCCAAGTCGCCAGGTCCTTCGATATGCTTGGTGTTAATAAGGCAAATGTCAATGTGTTAAACTTGCCACGGCCATTATTGGTAGAAGGAGGATAAAATATGAGCCCACAACCAGACGTAAACCTAGTCTCGTGTGGAAATTCAATAAAATACACAAAATGGAAAGCAACAAACAGAACACAAAAGGAACAAGTTTCTCTTGTCCACATTCAGAGTCAACAGTTGTCGAGGGCTGTTACCACAGTAATTGATTTGATATAAATTTTAAATTCAATTTCATTTAATTTAATAGCCACTTGTAAATGAATACCAAATGATGATAGTCAGATTAAAAATATTTATTTATTTATTTACCCTTTGAGTTTCATTAACTGACAATTTGGTGTTACCATAAAGATTATCTACTAGTTAAGCTCGTTTTTTTTATTCTCTGAATTGAAATATTTAAAAGTAAATCAATCGAAAGTAAAACCTTTGGTCTCAAAAGTTAACTTTTTTTTTATATGGGTTATAAAGGTTTCCATTATGATGCTACATTGAAAATGCATTTCCTCAAGGACATGAGTCACAAATGACTAATCCTAACAATGTAAACGAGCATGCAATCGTAAAGTTGGCTAATACTTTGATGACTTTTAAGGGGTACTCAAAATGAAATTGGTCACGAAAATTGCAAGTACTTGAATGAAATTTAAGAAAAAGTTGTCTTTTATTTTGTATGAAATTTGAATCTTTAAATACTTTTGAATTAATTTATGTTTATAAATATCTTAGAATACTTTCGTATAAATCGTTTTTCATTCATCTTTATAAAATCAAAAATGGAAATCTATTGGATAAACAATTTGTTTATGACGCCCCTCTTTGAAAGTCAATGTGAAATATCCATAGAAACTTTTACCTTTTCTTATGCGTTTGTCGTTATCGTTTTTCGGTATTTCTTTACCTTTACCCTTCGGTTGTGCCTCGTCATGTCTTTGGGGCAAACATAATGGGCTGAAATTTGATTTAAGTTTATGCCATTTTGACACGCTAATGCTGAATGCCGGAGACATAGTCACCTCCATTTAACCATCATCAGCTCAATCTCTCTCTCTCTCCCTCTCTCTTTCTGTCTCTCTCACACTGTATATATTCAGTTCTGTCGACACTCCCCAATTCTATTGCCAAAGTGCAACCAGGTCATATTGTAACATAGAAATCCATTTGCCATATTGAGCAACTTCTTGCACTTGACTGCACTTTGCCATTCAATTCAATTAAGTTGGCTAGGAGATAGATAGACAAAGACAGAGAGACAGCGAAACAGAGTGAAATGGACAGAAAGAATATAAGGGAAGGAGGCGGAGGGAGAGAGAGAAAAAAGTTTTTCAAGTGAAACTATCTTGCTTTTTAATTGTTTCCATTTGTGCTCATCAAATTTGTTTGACTTTTCACGCAAGAGAAATCGTTGAAGGACTTGTTGTACTTGTGATTTTTCTGCTTGTTTATTTCCTTTTTTTTTTTTTTTGCTTTAGGTGCAAAATTTTTCACCTTTACTTAATTGAAAATTGTGTATTTTCTTCTTGTTTCATTTCTCAGTGCGCCTTGTTGAAACAAATTGCATCTTTCACATTCTACTACTTTGCAGCTGATGACTGTTTGACCTTGCTCTATATATGTGCATACATATGTATGTACTAGTTTATGTGTGTGTGTGTGTGTGTGTGTGTGTGTGAGAAACCATTTGCCATTCCAGCTTTTTGTGAGAAAATTTAATTTGCGCATACTTGAAATGCCTGCCCATGCATGCCAAAGCCCCGAATGGTGGACGTCATTTGGTCGACAGTCGACATGGTCGCTGCACTCTGTTGCATTTTGCAATGTCTACGTGGCAATCTCGACATGCCGACTCACACAGCCGTTTTACGTTGCAAGTAGGCGCCATTGGTTTTTATTTTAACCAATAAAATGTACTACTCCAGCATGTAATACACTTTAATGCTCCTGTAGGCAAACGGAGCGTATGAGTAATCTGAGCATATGTACCATGTACCACAGGGCGTATGACTCAATTGAATTAACTAGATACAAAATAATTAAAGCTTGAAACTCGCATCCAAATAAATGGTTTAAGAGGCTTAAAAGAATTATATCCCTTCTTTTTATCTTTTTTTAACTAATTCCTCTTTCGAATTCTCTAAATCTCATTCATTTGCTTTGCTATATATTTAGCACTTATTTTGCAATTAAAGAAATATATAACTGAATATCTAAATCGATTACTTATTTTGTCAGCTATTCTAAGTAAAATCATTTTTTGCTAAGTTAAACATTAAAAAAATGTTTAGTTCTTCTTCACTGTTAAATGTGTCAATTTCTGTGCTGCCATTTGTTTAACAGTTAGCAATATGGTAGCACAGAAATTGACACATTTAACAGTGAAGAAGAACTAAACATTTTTTTAATGTTTTTAATGTCTATTTGCTTACAAAAGTTTCTTATACGAGCCAAATAATATTTAGCTAAATACTCAATAAGTTTATGCTTTATATTATTTAACATTTTTCTATTGATATATATTTACTTTATTTATATATTTTATTTTATGATGCTGTTCATTTTGGATCATTTTGCAGTGTTGGTAAAGAATTCTTTTTTAGGTATTGTGGAGTGTTGGTTATTGCTTGGATAAATTAAAGAATTTAAGAATTTGTGACACAGTTTCAAGACTTGAAGAGTTATCACAACTTTCAATCACATGTCAGAGTTGGCCTCCATAGGTTTTTGTATATATCCTTTTCCTTTTTGTTTCTTTTTGAGTAAAAATCAATGTACTGCAGTCGCAGGACTCCCTGCAACCTTTTAGTGACCAAAGCATTGGATTTGCTTCTTGGTCACGCTGTGTTTGGCCCGCATCGTCTTTGTGTAACTTTTTTGTACATACTAAATTTCGTATTCCTTATAATTTATGCAATTGCAGTTTTGTGGCTAGCAAAGTAAAAAGAAAGAAAGAAAAAAAAAAGGGTCGTTGTGTCGTTTACACCATGCAATTGTCAGCATTTGGTTTCATTTGGCACCGCAAATTGGTTGTAATTTAAGGGTAAGAGCGGCCACAGTATGCGGTAGCCAATGGAGGAGGAGGATGACGAAGACGAGGTGATAGTGGGCGGAGAAAGGGAGGAGGACATCGCGGTGATGCTAACGTCCTTTTGTGGCCTTAATTTGCTTAAACAGGCAATTAATATGCGCAGCAACGTTGTAAACAATGCCAACTGGGAAATTCTCTCTGTTTCTCGTCTCTCACTTTCGTTGTGTATAAACAAATTCTGTATGGATTTCATTCTCTCTTTCATTTTTATTTTTAATTAATTTTTACTAAAACCTAAAAACAAAAAAAAAATAAAATTTTCAAAAATATTCAAAGGTAGCCAATTCAGATATTCGTTTCATTTAGGGATTCCACACGTCCAGCTGCAAAGATGCGACTCCTATCCTTGATGAGAAATACAAATGGACGATTCACCTCAAAGAGGGCCTCATCCTGATCAGCGGGATCTTCAATTTCAACTGTAAATTGAATTAATTTAGTATTTATTTATAACGGTTTTCTTTTTTTTCATTTTGTTGCTTACTTAAATCCCTATCCGATTTTATTTCGATAACTGTCTTCGTCTTGAATTTGTCAAGACTCAAAGAGTTTTCGGTGCCCAAAGCGTCAAAATATTTGTAGCCTTCAAAAATTTGCTTTATTCCCAAGCGTTTAAGTAAGGGGGTCAATTCAGTAGTCATGATTATCTTAAACATGGGTATAAATAAACTTAATTTCCTCTGTTTCTTCAATCTCATCATAAAATATTTGTTAATATTTTGCATTATTCTTTTAGGAGTTACTTGTTTTTTGGGTACAATAATCAATATTCCCACCGATGTTCTTTCCAATGGTAAAAATATCCCCCTAGCATTCCTTTCATCAAATGTTGCAAATCGAGCCGATGTGTACATTGTACTGATATAGTTCACATAGGGTTTACCTTCCGGAGGTCGCACTTTGAACGGTTTCTTCCAACGTGAAAAGAATGGATACCTCCATTTGGGCGTAAAATATGCACCACTGGCCGATACCAAGTCTGTTGTAATGGACACATCCTTATTACGTATAATACCACTAAAATGTTTACTCATTGCCTCGGAGAACCACCAGTTCATTATCTGAGCAGCTTTTGCTGGGTTAGAGAAATCTATTGTCTGAACAGTTGTATATATTTGTTTCGAAATATCAGTAAATCTTTTTGTTGCACTTGAATTCTGTGGCACAAACAATCGTGTGGCAATTTTAAAATCCGCTGTTAATGCTCTGGCATAATAATCTCGACAATTTCTTATAATATTTTTAACATTACTCGATTTATAGCGTAACACTCTTCGTAATTCAGTATCGAAATGATCTTCATTAGCCAAATATAATTGACTCAGGGCCTGACTAACCGATAGAGGTGAGATAACAAAGTTACCTTTTCGATTACTATTCAGTTTTTTAATCAATTCAATTGCAAATCTATTGGCCAATATAGGATTTTGAATCAGCAAAATAATTTGTATAGCACAAAAGAGTTTTAACATTTTCAATGAACTGAACTATATATCGCGATATGGCTTAACCTTTTCAATGTTTTTTTTTTTGTTTTTTTAATTTAGAACCATGCTAGAACTAATGGGTTGACCAATTCTATTCGATACATGTTGAGAAAAACAAAAAAACCTTTTCCATTCAAACTGCTAATCAGATATTATATCGTCTTGATCATCTAGTTTTCACAACTCTGCTAAAAAATTATCCAAAAAGGTTTTTGGCAGATAGATTATATATATTTCATCTTATTTTTTCTCAGCTTTAATATTTGAGAATCTGTTTTATATATTTTTGATTGTTTTTTAGGTAATCTCAACGCTTGCGATTTTTTAGTCTATATAAAACCGATGAAAAATCAAAGCATATAATTTTTACCAAATAAATTAAAAACTCGATTAAGAATCAGTATAAAATTCCCTTTTTTAAATGAAGCAACAAAATAATCCCTGCCATTGGGTATACCCTTTGCCAGGAAGAGTGTCTTTCTAAAGTCAAAAGTACAGACGAATATCATCCAAATTAATTGTCCGATTTCAAACAAATTTGGTCAGCTGATACATATTAATTCTATTTTTATGGATGTCAAATAAGATGATGCCAATTAAAGATCATCATCATTCAATCATTTTTTAAATTACGGGGCGGAAGTTCGCGTCGCAAACAATTGAAACCAACTTTATCTGGGTACCCACTAGGCAAAAAGTCACACCAAATTTAGTACTCCAAAATCTCGTTATTCGAGAGACACATAGAAGGATGGATAGACGAACATGTCTCAGTCGACTCGGCTATTGATACTGATCAAGAATATATATACATATGTTCAATGCGATCACCTGAATAAATCCAATGTTCATTTATTATAAGAAACGGAAATGGTTGCTGTATTTCAAATACTTCTCTATCCAAATTACCTACAACTTCGATTTCAACTAGAAAAAATAATAAAAAGAAAAAATCAAACAAAATATTCGAAGTTTTGGTAAAGATTATACGCAATTAGCGAATTTTGTTTCCTTTAATCTCAAATCTGGTTTTAAATTCACTAAAACTTATAAGGTTTCCAGTTGACCAAAGATTTCACCATATTTTCTACCATTAAATAGATCCGCAATACCTAGCTATGCTCGATAATGAAATATTTTCGAATAATCTTAAGTATATAATTAGTGGTATATAAATTAGGAGGTGTTTTAGCAATATTTAAATCCTTAAATGGTATTTCATGTGATTCTTATATACTGTTTGTTCCAAATTTGGCATTGGTAAACATAGTTCTTACATAATTCAAATTTGGTTTACCATAATATGAATGAGGCAATTCTATAATATGCATTATGTGGCCTATTTACAAATTCATCACAATAGTTACATTGCTTGCATGTAAAAACTTTTTTAAAAGTCGACCAAGATCTTTAGAAACGGTGATATATTAAAATTTTTTCTTTTTTATTTAAAATTATCCATGAAAGTCATAAAAAATAATTATTATTGTTACACGAATAGAATTTCAACATTTTGCAATAATTAATAATAAAAGGGATTCATGTTTTCAAATTGTCAATTTATTGACAAAAAAGTGTCACAGACATCAAGTGTATAGAATACGGTCTTCATTTCAATATATATCAATATATGATCCATTAAGATCAATAAGGGGCTTATACTATCAGTTATAAAAAAATTGTTTACCTCCCTCAATGCGTCCTGCAACATAAATTTTTTCATCATCTTTGATTAGAAATGCAAATGGACGATCGACTTTAAACGATGCAATATCTTGTTCGCTTGGATCTTCAATGTTAACTGAAAATATTTTAAAGTGAGCATACAATAATTCCCAAGTAGTGCAAACATTTAATTATAGATCTTACTCAATGTATGTCGAGACCGAACATCAATTATTGTCATGGTTCTAAACTCACTGGCACGTATACATAAATCGGTGTTGCCAAAGATTTTTCTATACGTTTTACCTTTAAATAGGTTTCTTATACCGAGCTTTCTAAGGACCCGCCTTAAGCCAGTGGCATAGCTTATCCTAAATTTGGGCAAAAAGAGATTTATTTGTCTTGGTGGATCCAATACAATATTTCTATACTTTTCCACATGAGTTAATACATTTCTCGGTGATTTACCAATTTTTGGTAACAGTATTAGCATACCGATTTTTGTTTTTCTAAGTGGTACAAAGATACCATGAGCATTTTGGTCATAAAATGTTTGAAACTTTGCCGATACAAACATCATTACTACATGATGAATTGACGATGGTGCATTTGGTGGCGCCACATTGAATGGATCCCGCCATTCCGATGTAAACTTATGCTTCCAAATGGGTTGAACATACATTCCACTGATTGATAGCAGATCCGCCGAAGTGTTTAGATCAGAATGTTGAACTAGATTATGTATCTTTCGTTTAATTTGTCTACTAATCCATATGTCTATTATTTGACCAGATTTCTTGTCATTGAAATCAATTTCTGTTACATTCATTCGCATTTCTTTGGTTAATTTTTGAAATGCATGGGAAATTGTTAATTTATTCGAGACATACAATTGATTAGCGATTTTAAAATTTGCTTGAAGTGCATTCTCATGATACTTTCTATAATTATGAATTGCTTTTATTCTCTGATAGCGAGTGTAATTAAGGGCTTTAGCCAATTGCCTATCCGGACTGCCACCCAAATAGAGTTGACCGAGGGCTTGATTTATTATTGTTGGTGAGATAACAAAATGCTTTTTACTTAACTCATTCACTTGATTAATCAAATCGATACTAAATTTATATCCAGTTACTATTGTTATAACAATAATAAGAAATTGTAATAAATACAATATTTTTGACATTCTATATGAACTTTACAATTGATAATGCCAATAGAAATCTTTCAAGTGAAAAATCAATTTCATTAAAGCAAAACAAAATTGATTCGCTTTGAAACCAATTCAAATCTGTAGCAAGAAAATGCATAAACTACATATAGTATATAATTGTAGTTCAAAAAAAAGCAAGAGTAATATTTTCAGGGACGTATCTAGAGAAATATTTAAGGGGGGTGGGGATCGAACTTAAATTTTAAATCCACTTGATTCATAAATTGGATTTTTTCGTTAGTTTTTACCAGATTAACGAGTCATCGTTTAGTTATTAATCAAACAGGAATTCTCATCCCCTTTGATCTGCCACTGACTGAATTCAATATTTCTTTACAGGTAGATAGATGCCTTTCATTTCCGTAAAGCTTTCACTGTACAAATGCAAATATAATAGAAGACTATGCACAGTCCATAAGTACTTGAAATGTAAGCTTATTATTATATACGATGTACGATGCCGTTTCGTGTCCATTGTGAATTGTTTGTTGAAAACATATTGTAAGGGTGAGACCCTTGGTGTATTTTATAATATATTTTTTAATAGCATTATTCTCATTAAAATCGGATAGTTTATAATTTTCCTAATTAGCTTTGCGCAACATTTCTAATAATGCATGTAGATAGCATTCACAATTTTAATATCTATGACTTCCCTCTCCCATTACCCTACCTCATTAGACTGCAATTGCACTCTTTATCCGTTTATATTATCTCTCTTTCTGTTTCTCTCTCTTGGTGCACTTAGAGTAAAGAGCTCGCATAAAACGTTTTGTTCCTAGAGAGCTCATTGCATTTTAATGGGTTTTTAAAGCGTTGAAGAGAGCAGAAAGTAAAAGCAAAGCAAAACAGCAGCCAACAACCGATATGTTAGATAGTAGATGCAGCATATGTATGTACATACATATATAGATATACATATACAATTCATACATATGTATGTGTATATGCATACATAAGAGTACACCCACATGTACACAAACTCACCATACAGAGAAGCCGTTAGGCTAAGCGCTTGCCACTTTATTCCGCCATCGTCTGTTTATCTTTGTCGCTGCCGTTTGCTCCTACTACTGCTTCTACTTTGGCTCCTGCTTCTGCAGCGATTGCGTTAACAGGAGCTACTTTCACGTTGCTTGGTTAGCTTGGTTGGTTGGTTGGTTGGTTGGTTCGTTGGTTGGCTGACTGGCTTGGCTGGCATGTCAGTGAGCACTTACACTAATTTCCAGTTATTTGCATGCAAAATTACCCAGCACAAACACCAACAAAACCGACACCGCGAGTGGCGGTTCAGTTTAGTGTTATAGCACTGAGAGAAAATTTACGGTGTAAAATATAAATCTACACATTTATTAAAATGCAATAAATATAATTTATAAGCACTACCATTATGTTATGTCAATCAAATGATAAAGATAAAGAAAGATATGATAGTTAAAAAAGTTAATTGCAACAGCACGAAGGAGCAGTTTACAGTATCAGTTGGAAATTCATAGCAGATCCTATAACAGTAGACTAACAGCAGCAGCAGTAGTTGAAGCACAGCAATTTAACAGCAGATAACAGACAGTACAGAGTAAGTGAAAGATCTGGCAATGTAGTTAGGTAATAGCGGTTATCAGAAAAGTAAGAAAAAAGATGTAGCAGAAGTACATAGGTTTCTATATAATAATATATATCAATAGATATACATATGTTTTTATAAATGATCACCAGTTAGATATTTTGTTTTCTTTTTTCTCAGTGTTTTACGTCGCATTAGCTAGCCAATTATAAAATTATAAAAGCGAATTATGTTAATATTTTTTAGTTAGAAATGTCCGTTCATTTGCTTTTATTCTTACCACTATCATTTATTATTTGACCCCAATTTTGAATTATAACGCGGACCAGACTTCGTCCTCATTACCGTACTACCCAATCGCTCCATCCGTCCCCCCTAATAACGGAATAAACCTACGTACGTATGTACATATTCTACGCCTACATACAGAACATAATTTTTTATACGTATCCCATCAAACGAAAAGGCCAAACAAATACTGTGTGGGCGTAGAATACACACTTACTTAAACACCCACACACACTCGCACACACACGCGCACACACATTCCGCCATTCAGTCTCTGACTGAGGGTATCAATAATTTATGAAATGAATTTGATAAATTATTTCGTATGACAGTTCGTCGTTCGCTGCAACTAAATAAGTTAATTTGTTATAGCAAAGGCAAACAAAACCAAAGAAGAAAAAAAAAAAAAAGTAAATGAAAAAGGAAAAAGTTGTTCAGACATGTAAATAGTCTCAATGGGGACTGATTTGTTGGAGATCTGATGGGGAATAAATGCACAAACTGTCAAATAAAACAAGTGCGAGCGTTAAAATAACACAATTTATCAGGATAATCAGGCAGCATAACTAATGCTTTTTACGAGTAATTTATAAAACTGATGTGTTTAGAGACCGACTATTAAATATACCCACACATTGTGCATTATAAAGAAACCATTAATGATTCAATCATTTTTGAACAAGAAGTACCATTAAATAATTAGCAAAATGATCGAAGAGTTTGAAAGTGGTTGAAAGAAACAATAAAAAGTAAATAAATATTTAATTAAATTGATTACACAAATTAAGATTTTTAATTCGATTTATTCCCATTATCCGTCGGCATTTTAAATTTGCCCACATTATAATTATCTCCTATGTTAAGTTTAACAGTATAGCTGCAATTCTGTTAGTGCTAGTGTTAGGTAATATCTTAAATGTTCGTTATATTTGAAACTACGTAAATGACTTGCTATTCATCTAGATTCAATTGTACAGAAGTCAGAAAACAATTGATACCATTATTATTTTTCTTTTTTGAAATACGAAAACCTAAAATTTGCAATCTTTGGTTTTAAACTAAAATGGCTAAACCTAGAATATACATATAAGGCAAGAGAGGAATTCTCAATTTCCATTTTCAATCAATTGAATCAATTGATGTCGAAATATCAAGCTGTTGTCATGTTATTTAACCCTTTTCTAAAGGAACTAAACAAGTACGTACATACATATATATGCATGTACATACATACATATATACATATATCCAACCAAATGTGGCACTCACTCTTTAGCCGGATATCAATTGCAATTCAAACAACTCAATTTGTCCATGGAGGGAGCAATGGAAACTATCAACTCGTTTCTAAACAACAACAACATGAAGAACAATAATAACAATAAGAAAAAGACAAACAGGAAAGGAAAATACAAGGAAAAACAAAAGCAATCAGTGCGTTTTCCTGTCGAGCACAATTTAATTAAAAATTTATGAGCGTGTCGTTGTCTTGGCAAACAAACAGGCAAACAAAGCAACAAACTGTTGCTGCAGCACCCACACACACACACACACACACACACACACTCTTATACAGGAAGTAAGACAGTCAGGAGTGAAGCACTCAAGCGCCCCCTGGCGATGACAACAATGCCTCACACACACACACAGACACAAGCATATGCACACATGTAAACCGGAAATGGCCTGCTGCCATTGTTCCCTGCTGTTGACTGGTTGGTGTTGCTGTTACTGCTTCCTTTGCCTTTGCCTCATTTGTTTTCAAGTTTTCGACGTTTTTCTCCTCATTTTTTTTTTTTTTTCTTTTCTGTTGTTCCCTTTTTTCCTGGCTAATTACCAAAGGCTCAGCCCCGCAAGAGCTCCGAGCGCCCATTGAGCTTAATTAGCAAAACAAAGTTTTTGCTTTTTTGCATTTTTTTTTTTATTTGTTATTTTGTTGGTTGGTTTTGGTTCAAGAGGAAGTTTTGTCAGCGACATAATTGAAATGTTTATTTGTTTGTTGCAAACTTTTTGTGTGTTCATCTGCTGTCTCACTCTCTCATTCATTTCAATTAATTTACCATTTTGTTTAAGCATAATGTGGTTTCAGCTATGCAAATTTCCAATGCGGTTTTATATGGTAATTATAAAGCCATTGAATTACCTTTAGCTGCTTTTAATCTATCCAATTGTACTTGAAGTGTGTGTTATTTATGGCCCTTGGTTTATCTTCTATTGAAGTCTCTTGGTCTATTTATATGCCCTTAAGGGGGCTTAAATTGCCATGTAAATGCCAACTGAATGGGTTTGTAGATAAATTGCTATTTAAGTGAGGAAAATGTTTTATTCTTCTTATTTATAAAGCATATCAAAGGGTTTAAATGCTAATGCTATGTAATTATGTAAGTTTTAATTGTAAATTAGTTTATAATACAATTAATAAAATCTTCTGTGTGTATATGACTAAAATATTAATGGGCTTAATATTTTCATTTGTAGGTTGTGAACGAAACGAGATTAAAGGTATATAAACTATTTCTTAATTTTCTTCTAAAAGTTTGTTGTGTTATCTTTTTATTTCTGATATCAATAGTGGATAACAGAAATATGTTGCTTTTTTCAAAGTGATTGAAAACTCAAAACATAAATATATGGAAAAACTTCATCGGAAATAAGTTTTTAAACAGAAATTAGTAATTAAAGCCTAATATCTATGAAGGGCGGAGAATGATTAGGAAGTGGGAAATTAGTCTAATTAAAAGTAAAACATTTAACGCGATAATTTCGACTTTTTAACATCAACAAAAAAAAGTAGAAGTAAATTTTGATCACAAAATCTAAGAAATAAATCTTTTATACAACAATTATCTTATACGAGAGAAAAAGTAACAATTTAATTGCATATTAAAACAGATTCTTTTTCTTATCCTAGTCAATTTGAGACAAAATCATTTTTAACCACAACTATTTAAATAAAAGTTAAGTTAAAGTTTTGCAATAATGTATAAAAGATTTATTTTGATTAGTTGAAGAATGTCGAACAAGGGAAAAGTTTGAATAACCAAAATCAATACTTTTATAATCATCTCGGAGATGCAAAGAATGAAAAAAAAAGAAAATCAAAAACAAAAAGAATAAAAATATAAAATTTATATTTATAGTGGTGGCTCCGCTTAATGGCTTAAAGTTTGGGGAAACCTTTTAACTTCTCCGACCATCAGCAGAGGAAACATTTTCTTTTACTTGATAAGTATGGAAAATTTAGTCATTGAATGGCTGCACTCCTTCTACTTATACTTTGACATCTTTTTTTTTCTTTTCTGGCATTTTTCTTCTTTTTTTTTTGCGCACACATACACGCACACTCACACACACATAGCAAGGAGACATTGAAATTATTTTATGTGTGGCATACTTTTTTGGCACTGAAGCCAGAGCCAAACAATTGCCGGGGTTTACATTTCAATATCGTTGTACTGTTCTCTTTCCCTTCTTCTTTTTTTACTTACACCCTCCCCCATTCCATGGGATTGTTGTCACCCTTGTCGTTGTGGCTGTCGTCTGAGAGGCGTCTTAAAAGCTTTGCCAATTGTTGAATATTTTACAATTTTTATTAGCTTTGTGTGTTTACCGATTGTTCACGCCCACCTCTTTCTTGGCACTGGATTTTCTTTTTTTTCTTCTTCTTCTACGCGCCTGTGTGTGTTTGTGTATATATTGGGGGCTCTCCTTTTCGTTGGCTTGTGATTATTTCTCATTAACAACAACCTGGCAAGCTGCTGGCCCCATTTTTATGGCCCACGGACCGTTGATTTTAATGTCTCGTGCCAGTTGCTGTTGGGTTTTTTTTTTCGCTTGCGTTTTCGTTTTTTGTGTTTTGTTTTCTTTTGTTTTATTTTTTTTCACAAATTAGTCACACGAACATTTTTGCTGTTGTGTCACTGCCACAAGTCCTGGCAGGACTAGCCAAAAGCTTTGGCGGTAAATTGTTTGCAACATGCAAACCAGAGGCAAAGGCAAAAGCAGCCGCAAATAGGCCGCCAACAGAACCCCAAAAAAAAAGAAAATGAAGAGGAAAAAAGTAAACCGAACCCAACCCAACCCAACCCAGAACCACAGCTAAGGCAAACAAATATGCAGGCAAGCCGAGAGTTACACTAGAGATGTAGGCGTGACACGATCGAGAAATTACCCTAATTAGGAAAAAAAAAACACACACAGAGAAATTACCTGCAAACATTAAAAGTTACAAAGTACGAAAATTCCCCCAAACTACTGCAAAATATATAGTGCGGAAACGTTAATTTACTTTTAATTTTACATTTTTTTTTTTTGGATTTAACTAAAATATTTTTTATATTATTCTATCTTTTGGTTGAATTTTAGTTGAATTGTAAAATAATTTTTCTTTTTTAAGAAACAAATAGAGTAGGAGAGAGTAGATTGAAATATAAATTGTTTAATTGAACATTTAAAATCATCAATTACTGCGGTTTTAGGTGCAAATATTACGTATACGCCTTGGTGAAATAAAGTTTTCTTTCAAACTACGTGGAGATCATTTTTAAATTAGAAATGGAGTGGATTTAAATGTATCATTGATTAATTGATCATTAAAAGCTATCAAGATCTACTTCAAGTAAGGTTCATGGTTTTAATATTACGTATACGCCCTGGTTAATTAATTTTTTTACATAAGATGTGCATTTAAAAAAAAAAAATTTAACTGATTGAAATGTACTTACATCAAATGACAATTTTAATGATGATCTACTCCAAATGCGGCTGTAGATTTAAATATTACGTATACGCCTAGATGTAGCAGTTTTTTTTTCAATAATTCAATAAAATCTGTTTTTTAGATAAGATTGAGAGGATTAAAATGTTTACTGATTATAAGAACATTTAAAGTTGTCAAAATCTACTTGAATTGCGTATATCAGTTCAAATATTACGTATACGCCTTGGTGCAACAATGCTTAAGGCCAAGACAATTGTTGCCACTGACTGACTACCTGTTGCCTTTATTTGAGAAGTTTTATTGTTTTTGAAGCATACTTTTAACATATTTTCTTCACACAAAAATGAAGTTTTTTTACAATTCTGTAAGTTATTTTTTTGTGTTTTTTTGTTTTAGTACTTAGTGAATTAAATTTTCTTTGTTAAATATCGAAATGTATCATTACGAGTCATTGTGTGGCATCTCTAGACGCCAAAGTTTTTAGCTTTGTGGTAGCCACAACCTGCTCTTGGCGGTAGAAGTCAGTCTCCATTGTCATTTCATGGATACTGACAACAGCAACAACAGTAAGAATAACAACAGCAACAGCAACAACAATACACAAAAAGGCATGCCATACTTGGCTAGAAGGTGAATTCCATCGCATTTTGCTACAGCTTTTCCTCCATTTTCGTTCGTGTATGCCCAACAAAAATTTCGCTTCATGTTTCGCTTTTCCGTCTATCTGCCCTCTTCTGCCTTGCGTTTTTCTTTCCTCCTTCTGTGCCTGCTGCCTTTTTTCACGAAATGAATATGGATTTGCTTTTAATTACAACTTCATGCCCTGCCGGTAAGACCAAAGACCGTTCAGTATGAAGGGAGAATACATTCCTTTCTTTGGCTTTCAGTTATTTTTGCCTGTAAGCTATTTTTGGTCCCCCCCCCACACACACACACACACAAAAGAAGAATCAGAAAAAATTAAGAATGGAATTTGGGTAAATAGCTTATAATCAGCTTGTTTTGATATTAAATTTCATTTGCTACCATGCGAAAGCAAATATTTTGTATCAATTGTAATTGTCCTTGTTTTCGTCTACAGCTACAGATTTTCGTAAAGCTTTTTCCCAGAAATATACATATATATGTATTTATATATAAATAATACATATTTGCATGTCTTTGATGTTGGCCACAAAAATTGATGATTTAGTACGATTATTCTCAGAATTTAGTAAGTAGATTTCGTTTAACATATTCAATACAATTATAATTCCTTTTTTTTTCCTGACACAGATTTCAGGTTATATTATCAAAATATTCGTTCACAGCTGATTAGAGTACGGTAAATAAGGTTGTCATTTTATTGTGCAACCTAATTTCTAATTTTCACTTTTACAGGTGATCTTTGTTGTGTAGGTTTATCGAAATCTCTATAAAAATCTCACATTTTCCTATCAATTGAATTATTATTGTCTCACATTTACAAGAACATTTTTTCTGTTTGAAAAGAGAACAAAGAAAACAATTGTTCAATCACAAGTTACTGAATATTTATTATTATTTGGTTTCAGAAATCGCTTTTCTGTCGAACATAACTGAACACAATTTTTTATTACTGATAAATCATTATTCTGAATAAAATTTAAAGGAAATTTTGATAAAACATAGCAGCGATCATTGATTGAAGATGACCATCGAAACTTTAATACAGTGAAAACTCTATGGGACGGACAGTGATCGTCGCCGATTGTATCGAAAAACAAATGATGGTCGCTGAAAAATAGTCCGTTTAAGAGAGGTGTCCGTCCAATAGATGTGTCCGTTATGGGAGGATTCACTGTATTATTATTAGTCCAGAATTGTTTAAGATATAAAGGATTTATCCCGTTTCCGATTACGAATATATTTTTTGGAATCGTAATTGAAAGCCTTCGATTCCGAATCAAATTATTCGGTTTCATAAAGTTTGTTCTTTAGTCAGTGGGTTGAAAAGTGACAATTTTCATGTATGTAGTTGTGAGTTTCCACTATCCAATATTTTCCTTTTTATACCCTGTACCCATAAGGAAAAAGGGTATACAATAGCCGAGTCGATTGAGACATGTCCGTCTGTTCGTATGAACACCGAGATCTCAAAGACTATAAAAGATAGAGGAACGAAATTTGGTGTCAACATCCCTCTATTGTCTAGGCTGGTTAAGTTTATTTTAAATCTTTGCCACGCCCACTTTCGTCCCCGCCATTCGGAAAATACTTATAACTAGAGCTGTATTAAAGATATCGCATTCTTACACACACTCAATAATATAGCCAATGTATATATAGATATATATATAGATAATAATTATCGGAGATATACGTATTTCCGTTTTGTACTGAAACACTCAGTGGGCAGTTAAGAGTGAGCGAGATAGCATGCGTTCACTGTTGCTGCATGTCGATTTTGATTGTTTTTGACTTTATGGAGTACTTTTACTTGGTACAGGGTATACTCAATGTCGACTGGCTTGCTTTATTTTTTAAATATGTTGTGGGCAATAATTCGTCCTGACTAATCTGACTAATTCTTATATTTTTGTTATTGTATTATTTTTTTATTATAAAATTATTTTATTATTTGTGTCCTTGTGTCTTATTATATATATAACATCTTAAATTATCTAGAAATGTTTTTTATTGAAATTAAAAAGCGTGACTGAAAACTAAATTTAAACTAAGATAAATACTGCCAAATCGTTTCAAGGATCAAATTTTTTAGTTTAAATTTTAGTTTTGAAAAATCTGTGAAATAATTAAGAGAAGATTTCTCCTTACAAATAAGATCACATATCATAGTATTTAGACTTTTGATTCAAAATTGAAAACGCGGTCCTTTGCCAGTTTTGCCTTTTCATTTCAATCCTTTCCACTGCAATTCATCTTTCTAAGGATTCTCTTTAGCTGTTTTTTTTTAGCTTTTCTTCAGGGTAAAAGTGAAAGATTTTGCAAGGGAATTCAAGCATTGAAAATATGTTCAACAAATCATTCATTATAGTAATTGTATTCATCCCTGTGGTATTATTTTCAAATATATATGCATTATATACAATATATAAGTCTAGGTACAATATTATGCAAAAAAATCACACACACGCAGACAGTGAAGCAGAAACACGAAAAACGGCAGAAAACAAAAAAAAAAAGAAAAACGAAAAAAAAAAACAGAAGGGGAAAGTATAAACGGTTTCTTCTCAACATTCTTAGCCGGGTTAACGCTGCAGGCGAAAATGCCAGCTACAGATACAGTTACTACTCCGGCTCCTGCCGCTGCTCCCGCCGCTGCTCCTGCCGTGGCAGTAACTGATGCCGCTTTGCGTCCTTTAAATATGTATATGTATTGCTTTACATATTTTATAAACTCCACGTGCTTTTCAGACAATACACACCACACACACACACACACACCACACACACACCACACAGACATGCAGATATAGCGCGTAAGAGGGACACGAACACACATTGCTAACTCGATAATATTGATTGGCATAAAAAAAAAAAAGGAAAATGTTTGGGTTTGGGTTTTGGTATTTTGAGGTTTGAGAGAGCAAGAGCAAGGACCAAAAATCAAGGACCAACAGGAGTAGGGAGAGCGTCACGTGTTCCCCCCCCCCCACCTCACATCATCCTCAATAACATTTTGTCAGGGTCATTGTCGCTTGAGTGGCAATTAATATGAAAGCAACCAGTAAGAACTTACCATTTAAAATGCTCCGCCATTTCGGGATTAATCCGTTTTGTATCTTTGTTTTTATATTTTTGTGTCTCTTTTACCAGTTCAAATTAGTTTTTTTTTAGTTTTAAACTCTATTATTCGTTTTGTTATTATTATTATTTTTCACCTGTTTGATAAATTGTTATGACTGTTGGTTGGCTTTTTTGCTGTTTTGGCTTGTTTCACGCTTTCGACAATATTTTTTTTGTTTTTTTGTTTTCTTTGGTTTTATACAACACTTATGGGAGGCTGATAAATTGCCGCTTTGTTGATCATCTACACACACACACACACACACACACACACACACACGAAAACAAGTAAATGTATTACACATAAGCACATGCACATATAGAATCATATGTATATATGTATATATGTATATATATATGCACATACATATATATTGTGACACATTCACTTGGTTAATGTGATTTTTCTTACATTTGAGAGATGAATATTTAATATTTCAATTTCATTTCAAGATGCAGAGAGAGAGAGAGAGTGAGAGGGAGTGAGTGAGAGAGAGATAGAACTAGAGAGTAAGCGAGAGGTAGGTAAAAAAAAAAAAATAATAATAAGTTGTTGTTTCCCCTTTTGGCCATTTAACTCTCATTCTCATTATCAGCCACGCCTACAATTTGTTCTTGTTCTTGTTGGCTTTTTTTTTTTTTTTTTGAGGTCTCAAGTGCGCCATTAGGCCTGTGTTAATGGCTTTTCAGTTTTTATCCACCCACTGTAACCTGCTCGCCCACCTCCCCCCTGCGCCCAATCTTAACCCCATTGTACCTACACTCTCTATCTCATAACGCGCTATCTCTTTCACTCTTTCTCTCTTTCACTCTTACTCTTCCCTTGCCGCGAGAAGTGAGTTGTTTGCTGCTGGCGGTGGGGCGAAAGGGGGTGGGTGATGGCGGCGAATGGTGGGGCAGAAGGCAGAGTATGCAACGGGCAAAGCTCTCGCTACTGTACAACCTCATTTAATATGCCGGATGACGTCATGTGTGCGCTGTTTTAACTAGGCTCCCTTCCAGCTCCCTCTGGCTGTTTTAACCCCCCCCTCCCCCCTTCATCCAGCTCCCTCTACCAATGTATTCCCACCCTGTCGCTTTTGGTCTGTTTCAGTTTTCTGTATATATTTTTTTTTGTACGTCTGTGTGTGTTTTTTTTTGTTTTTTTTTTTTGCATGCGATGATTGTGTCGCCTTTCGCTTTTTTTTTTGTTTTTCTGTTGTTGTTGTAGCGCTCTGTGTCCCACTGTTGTGCTCTGTCGACACGCCTCTTTTGTTGATTTTTAGCCTTCATTGTTGCGTTGGCCATTTGAAATGCATATAACCTTGACGACTAGGTAAGCTTAGCCTAAGCCCATACAGTCCAGTCAGATGATGAGTTCCTAGTTCCTAGTTCCTAGATTAAATTGCAGTCAGTCAGCAATGGCATGGCACAGTTTAGCTTGAGTCATTAAATCATTGACAATACTCTAGCCATATTATTAAACCAGAATCTTAAGTAATAAATTGACAATTGAATTGCCATAACTATCATTTAAATTCCCTACAAAAAATGGGTTTAAACTTGCTATAAGAGATAACATGGCCAACAAAAAAAATTAACCTAAATGGATTTAAGTATGCACATATTTAACATTAGTCAATGTTGTCTGTGTTTTAATTAAAGTTTAATTTAGCAAAATTATTCCAATTTATACAACATATATATAAATAGTAACCTTTTAATTGAATTAATCTATTAACATAGTCAGTCATCATTTAGATGCAAAGTTATTGCTCTTATGTCAAGGTATGGAAAATCAGAAGCATTGTGTACTAAAACTTGTGGCCATCACTGTAGATAGAGCATTTACCTTTGATTAGAAAACTTATTCAAATTGTTTCAAATCTTTGTTTGGGCAAAAGTTTTATGGCTTTCTTGTGAACTTTTAAAAAACTAATTCTCAGACATTCTTATTTAAAATTCATGAAGTTATGAGTCTCGTGAAGTGAATTAAATTCAATTTATAATAAACTATGATTTCAGCTAGTTAGAAATAATTTGTAATTATTATTTCACTAATTTTAACTTTAATGTGTTTTGAATTTTTTATTCTTACTATTCCATTTTATTTGCTGCAGTTTGATCTTGATTATTTATTATATTATATTTTATATAGTGCTCAAAATTTGTGAAAGATATTATTATTTGAAGCTAATTGTATTTTTTTTATTTTAAATATATTGTAGAAAATAATTGATAACCAATTAAAGCTTTTAAAATATTCAATTTAAAATAAAAAACAAACTCTTAGAATTTTCTTTTAAAAATATGAAATAAATTTATAAATCAATTTAGTTCGTTCTCAAATAAAAATAGACAAATTGAATGTTTATGTTTATTTTATTTCTATTGTTACCTTTGACAAATATTAAAATTAGTTTATGTTATTTTTAGATACAAATTGTAAATAATAACCAAAAACCCAAGCGAATTTACTCCAATGGGAATAAGATATAAAATATCATCTGAAATTTCCAAGTCTAACTAGTTAACCAAATATGAATATTTAATCTTATTTCAGTTCAAGTTGATTGTTCAAACTTTCATGCTATTATTAACCTCATTACATATTTTTTCTTGACTTGGTTAACCCAAATTGAAGCCTAATTGCAAAAGTAACAAATGGGCAATCCCGTGGCAATTGTCTGTTGTTAGATGACTAGACAATTTTTTTTTTTGTTTTTCAGAAATCGGTCTCGAACTTTAACTATATATATTAAATATATATGTGTTAAGCAAATTGACTTAACCGTTTGTGGGTGAGACTATCCTTAGTAAAAACAAAAAAAAATAGAAAAAAAGGAAACCTACTCTAATGTTGACTTTGCATGTCCTTAGAGCTAACATGTCTGAACTTTTGGCAGCTGATTTTGGCTGACTTTCCCCCCGTCTTTCATTTGGGAGCCAACTTTCTTTTTTTCCAAATCTTTTTTTTTTGTTTTTCTTTTTTTTTTGCTTACACACACGAAACCAGAAATGAAGTCAAAAAAAAAAAAAAAACATAATAGGTAGGCAAGTATATATTCACACCAAAAAAAAAAGATATTTCACTACCAACTTCATTTCATTTTCACTTGCTCTTTTCTCTCCAGTTGCTTGAATTTTTTTTTGTTTTTCTGAAAAATCTTCCTTTTTTATTTGTTTTTTTTTTGGTTTTTCTTTTTTTTTAGAATTGCACTCGTCACGCGCTTGACCGTTTAAGGATTAAAGAGGAACTCGAAAACTGAAACTCCTGTTATTTTCTGTTCTGTTGTCGTTCGCTCGTCCCGTCCAACGGATATTGCCAGGAACGTCCGTTCGGTCAGAGCTTGAACAACAAACTGTTGGCCACGCTAAGAAGCCCATCGTGGTCGTCGTCATTCGTCCTCGTTGAAAGCTCTTGTCTTTGGCATGCAGCTCGTGTTTGGGGCACGCTGTTGCTATTGGCGCTACAAAAGCTTCAGGACACGTGCAGAGCTTTTCAGCACGTGTACGGCGTGTGAGTACGCGGTGGACACACCATGAATGGGGCGGGATGTAAGGGGATGAATCCATTTACAATGGTTCCGCTTTATTATTCATTTCGTTGGGTTTAAATTTTTGAAATTCTTTTCTCAACAAGTGGAATGAAAGCTTTGTCCAGAACATTTGCCTATTAATTATCTTGTGTGTAGGTGCTAATTGAATTTTCAAGGATGCCAAAAATGAGAAAAGCTTTACATTTGTTTTTTTCCCCTTCTTCGTTTATGTGTTTTCTTTTTCCTTTTTTTTTTTTGGCAAGGTTTTAAGCGACCTATAACCGTTTCAACCTGTTGACCACAAGCAAGGGGATGGGCGACCTGCTGGTGTGGGCATTTTGATGGCGTCGGCGTTGGTGGTGGTTCTGGTGGATGGTGGCTTTGTCCTTACAAGCAGTCTGAAAATGGGTTTTTGCTGCAAAGACCTTGTCTTGCTCTTGAAAATGTTGCACATATTTATATGCATGTAAGGTCGTCTCTGCTATTTTCACTGTTGTGGCCACTAAATGTGCAACAACAACAACAACAACTACCTAAGTATAATTTCTGCCACAATTTTTGCCATTTTCATGCTTTTTAATACTTTTGGGCAAGGATAGTCAGCCAGCCATCTGCCAGTCCCAGTTCTCAACAATAGACAGTAGTATGTATGTATGTATGTATGTATGTATGTATGTATGTATGTATGTGGTGGTAGTAAAATTTTTCTCTCTATAATTGAAATATAATTGCTATAATTGTTGTGTGTGGCCAATTTTTTCCACCATTTAGCATGATGTATGGAGGTTTCAACGCAAGGTCCAAATTTAAAATGCATATGAATCAGAAATTTCAAATAAACAGAAATCGCTGCATTTTTCGGCATAGTTTCATGTGTAATAAACTGATAAGTGGCTCACATTTTAGTTATTCTTTAGATAAAACAGATTTATTTATTTTTAAATTTAACGGATTTCCAAAAATATTTCTGCTCAGTGGAGCTAAATTTAATTCTTCATATTCATTTTTTTTTTCTTATCTTTGCAGGTGAACTTGATTTTACCGTTTGCACAGTGGCGACAATTCACATTTTCGAATAGTTTCTGCTTTAGTCGTAGGAGGGAGCCACCACGTATGAGCAACTGTTATGTAATTTGAAATGCAAGTGAAACCATTTAAAGGAATTTTGCTAATGGCTAATTGCACTCGTATAAAGGTTGGTAATAAACCTTTTGTAATATATTTGTAATTAAGAAATTGAGTATGGAATCATGGTGTTAGATTAGTTAAGGATGTACCTTCTTTCGTCCTGCGTCAAGTCAAATGCAAAAATTAGAGCTAAAAGTCTAGAAAGAATCAACTTAGCTTCGGCAATTTTAAAGACTTTCGGGATGTCCTTTGGCTAAAATGTAGTCTTTGTTGATTATCGTCGAATGACATGATTCTAAAAAGTATTTTGAACGGCCGAGAAAAAACTATTCCTTACATCTCGCGAATCCTTTGAAGGATAAGAACGGATCACATGTCAAATAAATCTTACTAATAAGGTGTATCATCTGGCAAAAGGACCTTCATATATTCCTGTGGAGGAGAGTCGACATATCGACAATTTTGTAATTGTTTACCGTTTTTACCATTTTTCATCTCACTATGAAACAAATTTTTTGTAGTATACTTCGGGGGTGCAATTTAGATTCCGTAAAAAAAAACAAGTTCCTGATTTCCAAATGACCCCCATTAAGAAAAATGTGAATCGATAGGGACATCGATATCGATGCGATAGATAAAGATCGCCCATCTAATTTCGTCCTGCGGCAGGATATGCGAAAATTAGACTCCAAAAACTGAAAAGAATCAACTGTACCAATTCTTATGAGATCTATGTATATCAAGATAAATCGAATGTCATATACATTTTATTAACGAGGACTTTTTTCGTCTGAAGTTAATTTTCATAATTCATAAGTAAAAAACCTAAAAAGTTCATAGAGGACATGCTTTTATCATGGTAAAAAAAAAGCTCAATTAAGGGTAATACAAATGTCTAAAACAAACAAATTTAGCTACCAATATTAAGTTTTAAGTAAAAGCTTTTCATCGCAGTTAAGCTTTAATTAGGTGGTACAAAAATGTAAACTTTTTTTAGACAGAGTGCATCCTGAAACTTGGAAAATCAAATCTAGTTTTTAGTAATTGAATACCTGAAGCTAAAACTCAAACAAATATTTGAATGTACTTCGCATTATTCACAGGAGTATTTTTTGTAAAGTATTCAAATACATTATTCATTGGGGGAAAGGGTTACCATATCATTTTTCTTAAATATGCTTAAATATTGCTATTAGGCAGATTAGTTAAAATAATTCTTAAACTAAATTTCGGATTAGTTAAAATAATTCTTAAACTAAATTTCTCTTATTTGAATTTAGGGACGTGAGTTTAAAAATTGGTCGTTATGTGGCACCAGGTTCTTAAATTTGTGTGGCAACTCAAAACTAGGATGCCAGACTGACAGAAAAATGTGCTTACATGTATGTTTATGTTCTATCTGAAAGCAATTTTCAATTGAAATTAACTAAGCCGATTTAAAAAAAGAAATCTATTGTATATATAAAAAATTCGTTATTTTTCCTTATGGATGCTTAAAGCTATTAAAAAATAAATAAACGAATCGGCAAATCAGGAATCAGGACTGTTTCGAAGAAAGAAATGCCATTTCTTATCCTTATTGTAATGCTTCTACATAAATTAAATGCCGTAGTTCTGTTTCTTACCTTCCACAATGTATTCGAATAAAATCCATTTTCCATTTTTCACCCAAAAAATGGTCTCCCCCATTATCCTTGATGGTAATAGAATTTAGTCACCTACCCATTAAGCCACTGAATCAATTGTAAAACTCTCACATCGTTTATGTTGTTAAATTTTATTTTAAATGCTTTTTCTTTTTTCTTATTTGTTTTTTTTTTTCGTTTTTGTGTTTTCTTTTTTTTTTGTTTCGTTTTTTTTTTTTCAATTACAAATGTATTTAATATTATTGTTGTTGCTGCTGCTGTTGTTGACTGAAATTTTTTTCTGTTCGTTTTTACTTTTCGTAAATTGTTGCTCGTTTTACTATTTTGTTAACGCATTTGTTGTAAATTTTTATGTTGGGCATTTAGCAAAGTTGACAACGTTGTTTAATTTTGTTTCTTTTTTTTTTTGGTATTTTCATTTGCTGTTTAAGTTTTCATTTCTATTTTTTGTTGCAGGTTGTTAAAATTGCCTTTTGCTTGCATTTGTTGTTGTAAATAAAATAATGGTTGTTAAAGTACTTTATTCGATCTTTATATATATATATATATGTGGATATATATATATATATATATACATAAATATGTCCTTGTATATATATTTATTTCATAATTCATTAATTATTAAATTACATTTCACAAAATACAATTCACAACTACACTTGACGACAAGTTTCTTATGTTTTCTTCTCAACTATAAGCCATTCCATTGCCTTTCCCTTCGATCGAATCTTTCACCTACCATCAATCTTACGATCCATCATCATTCCGATCTCTCTTTTCCAGCTAAAATTCTCACCATTATGAAATATATATATATATATATATATATGGGTGTGTATATATATATTATGTTATTAGTCATATTTTAGTTTTTATTTTTTCGAAAAAAATTAAAAAAATCGTATACATGCGCAAATTGCAATCAATGGAATTTTCTCAATCACACAACGAAAAAAAAAATGTATGTTTTCTTTTCTTTTTTGTTGTCTTTACATTTTGTAATTTTACGTATATTCGTTACAATGTTCTTTAGCCTTTATATATATATATATATATATGTATATATATATATATATAATTAATATATCTATATAGATCGATATATTGTATGTATATAGATCCATTCTGTTAGATAAAAGCGTTTACTATGTACGCTCCAAACTATGTTTTTCATTAGACAAAAAAAATTTATTTCTGTGTGTGCTTTTGTTTTTTTTTTTATGTTTAAACTAAGATCTACTAGCTATGAATATTTGTTTTGTTTGATTTTTTTTTTTAGTTTTAAGCTTATTAACAACATCAAATAGTATGCTTATTCTGATTTCTTTTTAAATAAATGTTTTTTTATTAGAGTTTTTTTACTCTGTTCATCATTTAAAAGTTTCATTTTCTCAAAGTTTTCATTTTGACTTTTTATTGGTTTTGCATAATTTTCATATTTTTATTTATTGTAAGAAGTTTAATTTACCAATTATTTATCAATTTTATTTCTCATTTTTAGTTGTTAGCTTTCATTTTTTTAGTGTTTTCATTAGTCTTTTATTTGTAAATTTTAATTAATCTTCTTTTTTAGCATTTTTTGAAACTGGAAGAATTTATTTATCTTTTATTTTATTGTTTTATTATTACTTTTTATATTTGTCAATTTTTTTGTTTTTGACTTTCAATTTTATTCTTTTATTTTTAAATTTTCATTACCTGTGTTTTTCATCATTTTTTAAAAATGTTTTTAAGTATTTACTTTACTGATTTTTATTGTGTTTTTATAATTTATTAGGTCTGTTGTTTGCTTTTATCTTTTCTATTTAAGAGTTTATTATTTTATTATTAGTATTATCACTTTTAATTTTAGTTTCTTTCTTTTTATTAATTGATATTGGTTATTAATTCATCTGCATATTATTTTTATTATTATTTTTTTAATTTATTTATGCCTATGCTTTTCACTCTTTTTCATTTTTTGTTTGGAATTAATTTTTTTCTTTTTAGCTGTTAGTATTTATTTTTCCTTCTATTTTTATATTTTAATGTAAGTATGAGAAATTTGCTAATTATTTTGTAATTTTTTCTTTTGTTTTTTCTGTGTTTTTTTTTATTTAATTACTTTGTTGGAGAGCTTCGTTTTAATGATACGTATAAGTGTTTGAGGGTTTTAATTTACTTTTTTTTGTTAAACAAAACAAAAAACAATAATTCAATTTATTAATGGAAACCGAAAATAAAAAGAGAAAGTAACTGAAACAAAAGAAAATGATAATACTTACGAAAAATCAAGAGACGTGTGGAAATTGCAAAAAATAAGAGAAAGTAAAAAATTAATAAAATGTTTGTTTCATCGTAAATGTTTATTTTCTACTTTTGTTTTTTTGTATGTAGTATATAGTGGCTAATAAAAAAAAAGATTATTACACACATAACTTGTAGGTTGCTATTCGTTATAATAGATTTATATATATATAATTAATTAATTGTAATTTCTTGTAAAGATTTAATTTTCGCTTTTGTTTCGTATGTTGAAATGCTAACAGTTAAATTGTTTGCTTTCTGCCATTTAATATAAATATTAAATTTAAATACAATAGTTTTCAAATGCTTCCGATAGATGCTATACATCTACATATATATATATACATACACATATACAATAATATATATATATATATATATATATATGCATATGTATACATGTATGTATGTATTGTTTACAACTAATATTACATTTAGGTTTCATTTATTTTTCCATTTTGACGTTTCCTTTAATACTCTTATAGAAAATTTATACAAATTCTTTCATTTTGTTTTGTTGTAAATGCAGAAAAAAATGTTTGTTGGCAATTGTTTTTTGTTTTTGTGTTTGTTTTGTTTTTGTTTTTTGGAAAAATTAAATTCAAATTTTTTTTGAGCTTAAATGCAATTAATGAAATGCAAATTACATACTTGAAAATATATTTACAATAAAAATCAAATGCTTAAATGTTAGAATTTAAATAATTTACAAATGGTATTTTGCAACACTGTGCCGTATTTAGCAACACTGTTTCGTTTAGCTTGCTCTTTGATAAATTGCATTCGAAGTGTTTAATTTCCATTAGATTAATTTTAATAGTTTAGTTTTACTTTTTTGTTTGTTTGTTTGTTTTTTTTTTTTTGTTGTTTTGTTTTGCATTTTTTTTTGTTTTCTCTTTTGTTGTTGTTTGATTAAAAGTTAGTTGTAATTTCGAAATTTATATGGCTCGTGGCTCTGACTTGGCAGTGTTGGGCAGAGTTACTAGATGCATATATGTATGTAGTATTTATTTATGTATGTATGTATTATATCCCTCTAGTTTTATTATGGGTGTTCAATTCTCAGTCTATTTTTTAGGGTTTGGGGTTTTTTTTTTTTTTTTTTTGAGTTTTTGGGGGTGGTGGGGTATGGTTTTGTTTTTTAAAAGAAGAACTTTGCTTTTTAATGGGGGTTGGGGTGGGGGGGGGGAGAGGGTGGGTAAGGTGAATGGCGCGCCTGGATTGGACTTCTCTACCCTACCCTACTCCACTCAAATCTACTGCAGTGCTCTCTATTTTTCTAAAAATTTCTCAATTTGATTTTGTTCAGGACTAGAATGTTAATTAATATGGCATTTATATAGTTCAAAAACCTTTCAGAGTTCATGTGAAAGAGTATTTTGAGAAAAAGTTAGATAGAGAGAGAGCGAGTGAGTGAGTGAGTGAGCGAGCGAGCTAGCGATCGACTGAGTTATGTTGTTCTTTTTTTTTTTTTTTTGGGTGATGACTGTACGCATATTTGTTTCGTTTCGTTCCGTTCCGTTTCGTTACGTTTCCCATTCGTTTCGTATGATGATTATCATTTAGGATGAACGATAACGGTATTTTTGTTGTGTACTTACAGCTGACTGAAACTGCTTGTTGATACCCAATGCGCGGTGTCCGGGCGTACCATTAACTATATGGGACCATAATCACTCAATGCCTGACCAGGATGCTGGGAGCCCGGCCCGCCGGGCAATGTAACAACCACTGAAACGGCTCGTGAATCGATCACTGAACCGGGTGCTGTACTCTGACCACCACCACCACCGCCGACGCCAACACCACCGCCTCCAACACCGACGCCACCAACACCACCATTATTGCCATTACCATAAACATTTGCGCCTGGTGGACCGCCACCATTCGAACCATGCATTAAGCTGCCAGGAGGAGGAGCTCCCATGCCCATTGTACTATTGCTCATGGCCGTGCCGTGTCCGCCAAGGACGCTGCCGCCGCCAATTGTACTGCTGCCGCCGCCGCAACCACCAGCTGCTCCTCCCGACTCTCCATGTCATACATGACTGGCCGCTGGCTGCTTAAGAACATGATGATGCAAATGATGGTGGCTAGTGGAGGCAACCGAAGCACCACCAGCCTGGGTATATGGTGTAGCAAGCAAAGATCCTGCTGCCGATCCCACTGGCATACCCATGCCAGAACCCGCATACGGATGTGGAATAGGTGGACGTTGTTTAATCAATGCCTGATTTGCACCAGTACGATCCGGTGCACCAAATAATCTACGCCAAAAACGGCGCCAACTTTCAAGTGTTTTCCCTGACCAGATCCACACCCCGGATGTAATGCCAACGGCTAATGCCATAAAATATTTAAGCATAAGAACGGAATAGAGTGGCTTCTTTCCAGGACCCTTAACCGGAGCACAGGGGCAAGCAAGTGCCTTAATCCAATCCTCAAAATAGGCAGCCTCATATAGATAACAACCAATAACAATTGTAGCTGGTACTGTATACAATACCGAAAATATACCAATACGTATCATTAGCTTCTCCAATTTATCGGCCTTAACACCAGCACCAACGCCGCCTTGTTGCTTAATCACTGAACGTATACGGAATAATGATACAAATCCGGCCATTAGGAAAGTGGTACCAATCACTAGATAAACAAATAGCGGTGCCAATACAAATGTCTTTAAATGATCCGGATTGAGATTACCGACATAGCATATACCCAAAATTGGATCACCATCAACAGCAGATAGCAATAAGACGGCAACGGATTGAACTGTCGGTATTAGCCAGGCAGCCAAATGGAAATATTGTGAATGTTTGGTAATTGCCTCATTGCCCCACTTAAGGCCAGCAGCCAGGAACCATGTGAAACTTAATATAACCCACCAAATTGATGATGCCATGCCAAAGAAATAGGTAAGTAGAAATACCAAAGTGCATGAATGCGGTCCGGTTGAACTTTCCCGGAGTAGACGACCATCGCAAGCGATTTCCTCATTTTGTAGAAAATTTCTAGATAGATAGCCAACGGCGACCATAAAATAGCATGCAGATAGAAATACAATGGGTCTTTCGGGATATTTAAACCTTTCCGTGTCTATGATGAATGTGGTTAGGGTCATTAGGGTGCTGCAGAAGCATAGACCCGACCATAGGGCGATCCATAGGCCGGCGAAATCCTTTTCGTCGTTGCTGAAGAACGGTCCCTTGCATGGTATGGCGCAATTTGGAACGCCCGCGATTCTTTGTACAGTCAAATTCATGTACCAATGATGATGCATCATGGGCGATTGTTGCATTAGTTGCTCCTTCCCCAGAACGATGAGCGGCGATCGGCATGAGCATGTGCACTCTTTTCCGTTTGCCTTTTCGCCTAGGGAGTTTTGACAGTTTTTTGAATTCTTGCCTTTGCATTTGTTCGATGCTGATCCACCGCCACCGCCGCTGCCGCCACTGGAGCCGCCTTGTTTACGTTTGCCACCAGATCCACCACTGCCACCTGAGCCACCAGATCCACTGCCGCCACTGCCGCTACCAGCTTCCGTATACGATGGTTGTTCCATGCACAAATTATCGGGATCACCGTGTAAAGGTAAATGCTCGCAGGCCATTCTCTCTGGCCATTCGAAGCTATATTGTTGCATAATGGGAGCACATCCAGAACGGGCACGCTCACAGACACTACGGCATACGGGCAATGGCTTGTGGTAATCCTCCAGACAAATTGGCGTATACATACTGCATAGGAAGAATTTTAAATCGGGCGAACATTTGATTTCTACAAGTGGCCAAAATTGATGGACTTCCAGTCCGGCCTCATCTTGAGTCTCGTGATTCATTTCGTTGGGAAATGATGTCATATTGTAGCCAATGCCACGACACATTGGTATGGTTATCTCTTCGCAACGGGAATTGGGATCTTTGGGTATGGCTGGTACACCATATCCGGGTGCTGGACTTACATCCATCCCATGTGAACCCATACCCATGCCACCCATGCCCATACCCATGCTGAGGCCATGATCTGGATTATGTTGTGGATTGTCGGCTCGGCAATGGGCTAATGCTAATAGCATTGCCATTACCAGTGTTGCCACACCGTTCTTTTGTCGATTCATATTGATATTGTTGCGTTTTAAGCTTCTTCTTTTTTTGTATTTGTGCTTAGAGTTTTCTTTTTTGTTTTCTTTTCTTTTTTTTTGGAAAATTTGTGCTGCTCTTCTTTAAGCGCTTTCCTTTAGTTTGAAAGCGCCTTAAGAGCTAGGAGAGCAACAAAAAAAAAAGAAGAAAGTTCAGATTTTCTTTCCCTTTTGTTTCTCCTGTTTTTGTGCTCTCTTTCTTCTGCTTTTGTCCCGAAAGTCCTTTTCAGCAGCTTTGCGTCAAATTGTCAACGCTGGACAAAGGTGGCGGCCTGGCTGTAATTAAAAAAGAAAACATAAAGTCGGTTAATTAATTAATTTCAATTTAAGTTTTAGGAAAAAAAGAAAAAAAAAAAAAAGAAAACAAAATTCCAGTTTTTTCTCTTTATATATTTTGTTTATAGTTTTCTTTATTCTCTGTAATTCTGACCCGTTTGCTTTGTCTCCTGCTTTGTCCTCTTCTTTCACTGCTTTTAGTTGTAATTCCCAACTTGTTTTAGCTTTGAAAATCCTTAAGCAAACAGTAAAATCAGCTGATGAGAGAACTGAACTATCAAAAAAAAAATGGTTCCTGTGCTCACCTTGGGCTTAAAATCAAAGGATTTGTATTAAATATTTACTCTAGGACCCCATAGCTTTGCATCGTTTCAGAAGCAAACTTCAACTGATTTTCATTTGTGGAAAGATTGTCCGAAATGGACATTGAAGACACATATGAATGAACGTTAGTTTTATATTGTTGATGAGGCGTTGTCAACATGTTGTTCTTGTTGCTGTAAATGCTCTTTCCTGTTCTCAACATCATTACTTCCCCCCTTTTTGGTATTTTTTTTTTTTTTTTTTTTTTATTTTTTCTCTCTGTTGTTTTTAATGGACTTTTGAGCCTCATTTGTTTCAATTGAGCGTGGCGACACTTGGACGACGACATGTCGTCACATGTCAACTTCGGTTCACTACCGCCAATATTTACAAAGTGTCAAAGAGAGCGAGAGAGAGAATGACCAAAAGAGGGGCATCAATCAAAATCAGTGAATTTTATTAAATTTGACGGCGTCTGCTTGACAAACACCAAGTGCTGGATGAGGAGGAGCAGGAGAAATTGATGCAATTGAAGGAGTTGGAGTAAAGTGCTTGATCAAAGTGTTTGCTTTAACTGATTCCAACAGTGTTAAAAAAAAAAAAAAAAAAAAACAGAAAAAAAGGGTGTGAAAAAGTTATGGAAATCTGAATTGAAGACAATTGCTCACTTGATGTCGCCAACCATTAAGAGAGAGAGAGGGAGAAAGAGTGGGGGAGAGAGATAGAGTTACAGTTTTGGGATCACACAATGATATCAACAATTTTTGCACCTTTCAAGTGTTTCATATGTATATGTAAGTTGAATTTTATTTATTTTATTTTCCTTTTATTTTTGTTGGTAATCGATAACCCGAAAAAATATTGACAGTTGAACAAGTGAAGGGCAATTTTGTTGTTTTCACAGCTTCTGTGTGTGTGTGTGTGTGTGCAAAAGTCACAAAAATTTATCCACAATATGCAACATATACACAATATCTATATATATATATATATATATATGTATATATGTACATACATATATCTTTGTATATACATAAATTTTTAGCAAGTGTCAAGTGACATATTTGTGGCTTTCTGGCTGCTGCTTTGCGTGTGGTCCATAAGAGGAAGTGGGAAGAGGGAAGAGAGAGTGTGTGAGAGGGCGGTTAAATTTTACAGTGATGTCAAAAAATAAGAGGACATGAGAACGAGTAGCTCGAAGCTCTTGGAAAAACTGTCAACAGCAGCTGCAAATAGTTCTTGTCGTTCTCTCTTATTTTCCTCTGTTTCATTTTTTGGTTTTGCTTTTTGTTTTTAAGTCCTTTCTCATTGTTGCCTGTTCTTCACATTGTTGTTGTTGTTGTTGTTGTTGGTGTTGTTGGAATGAATGACATTTTAATTAATAACATTTGTGTGTGCGCCTGTGTAAATGGCATGATGTAGGGGGGTGTCAGTGGTGGGAGGGAAAGAGATGCTTCTGAAACATTTTTCGTGTTAAAAGTGTTTGCCAAGCACTTCAAAATAATTAAGTAAATAGACCACAGAAAATAGAGACTGGATGAGGAGGAGGAGGAGGAGCATCAGCAGCAGCAACATTGGAGGACGCCAAAAATAAAATTGTTGAAATACAATATCGAAATGTGGGCGAGTGGGTGATAGAGTGATATAGAGGGAGGGGAAGAGCTCTTGTAAAAATGTATCGTGAGAAACAATGCCAGGCGTTAGCCCGAGCCTATCGATTACAGCAAATAATATGCCAAAGAGAAGGCGACTATCGGTTTTTGTGGTTGTTCATGATGATGATGATAATAATAATGAAGATGATAATGATGATGACGACGACAACAACAACTGGATAATTGCACAATGGTTTACAACAATGCATTTATTGCATTTAAAATAATTTACTTTTATTACGTTTTTAGTATATTAAAATCGACAGAAAGTAAATTAAAGCTTTCAATTCAGGGAATTAAACTGACTGGACTATTCATTTTGTTCATGTTTTTGTAATTTTACAATTTATTATTATTTTTTTTTTTTGAAAATTTGCAAAATCGATTTAATTGTTTTTTGAGTACGCAGCAACTGACTTGGCTTTATATTAAAAGCGTTATACATGAGATTTATTGCATAGCAAGTGGCTTAGCTTAATACTGATCTGTATCTGTTTGAATTGTATAGAGAAAAAGGAAATGAAAAACTTTGCAGCAACTGGCTTGGCCCCATTTTTTTTTTTAAATTTACACTGAATTAAGATTGATCATTTTTTTCTGGGATTCAACTATTCTGTAATTTATATTTTAACATCCAACGATCAGCAAACATATTAAAAATAACGCAACAACTGACTTGGCTCTATCCTAACTACTTTAAATTATATGAAAACCACACAAATGCCACAAGTAATGAACTTGGCGTTGATTGAAGAGAAAGTATAAATAAATCTCTCTCCCTTGCACTTTCTCTGTCTCTCTCTTTCTCTTGCACGATCTGGGGATATTCTATTTTAATAGATTAAATTTGTTTAAATCACAAGAAAGATAATATCAATTAACAGCATTCTTTGAATTCAAATGGATTCTTGTTAAGTATTTTGTTACTTCTTCTTGTGTCTTTCCTACCATTTTCTTTTCTTTTTTCTTTTTTTTTTTTGCTTTCGTTTGCATTCCTTGGGTGTCAACTGTACTTGAATTGCCATTTTAGCCGATATAAAAGGCAACAACACTTGCTACCTGTTAACTGGGAGACAGCCTTTCTGCTTGTTTCTTTAATTAAAACAGTCAAGTTTTAGTTTGCTGTTGTCGTTCTACTACCAACTTTGGTCACAGCTTCCGCCCGACGACCTCTTTAACGCATTCAAGCTTAACCATTCACCAATCTTCATCATCAGTTGCAGCACACACACACACACACACACACACACACTCTCTCTCTCTCACTCTCTCTGTCTCTTTCTCAGTCTGTCTGGCTATACAAGTCTTTGGCAAACATGGGCCGATCCTCACATATTACTTCGTCTAAGCTCACTTTTTTTTTTTTTTATTTTTTTTCTGTATTTTCTTCAACCGTTCAACCGTCGCCATTTGGAGAGCTTGAGTAAACATCGTTGAGACTTGTTGGCAGCGTGATTTTGTATAAAAAATTCTAGACACGGCATGATTTTGCAAAAAAAAAAAAAGAAGGAAGAAAAAAAATATATACATATATATGTATGTATGTATGTATATGTATGCAATGGCATCGGCTTAGGTTCCACAATCCAAAGACCGTCACCATGCCAGCTAGCCAGAGACCGCCCCAGCTCCAACTCCAGCTCCAATAGTGCTGGTGGTAGTAATAATAATAATAATAATAATAATTTGTTACTCGTAACGAGCTTGTAAAGAGACTGAGTCGCCAGAGTCTTTGCACGCTTGTTAACAATTAAATAAACAATATGAGTCTGCCATGAGTAAAGGAAAAACTGAAAATGACGAAGGCGAAGTTGAAGAAGAGGAAGAAGTTGAAGAAAGAAAAAAAACAACAAATCACTAAATAAACATAACCCGGAGTCGAACACAAACATTTAGCTACCAAAGATCCATTCGTCACCGCCACTTGAGACACTTCTGGCCTGGCTACCTCCCCCCACCCCCCTGCCTTCCCGCATCCATGGACCATTTTACCATCTCTCCACCATCATCTGCATCATTATACTTTTTTTCTCTCGTTCTCTCTCTCTCTCTCTCTCTCTCTCTATTTTTCTCTATTAAAAATAATATTTATGTATTTTCTCTTTTCTATTTTATTTATTTATTTTCTTCTTCTTTTTTTTTTTTTTTTGGTACAAAAGAGGCACGTTTGCTATTATTTCCAGGCCATTTCCCATGAACACATGTACTATGTACTTATTAGTTGGTAGGCAAAAAAATAACAGAAGAAAATAAACCCAATCCAGAAACCCAAAAACACTTGACACTGTAACAACAACAGTAATAGCAACAACAACAACAACAACTAGAAGATGAAGAGCAAAACCAAGAAGTAATAAGGGGCGTGTTGTTGTTGTTGTTGTTGTTATTCTAAGTGAAGTATTTACTCCACCTATGGTCAAATGTGTAGGACCCCGACAACTAAATGACTAGAACTAGAACTTTTCTTATGTTTTTTTTTTTTTTTTGTTTTTCCCTTTGCCAGCATTTTGTTTTTCATTAAAAAGAAGACAGGAAAACAAAAAAGAAGAAAGAGTCTTGTTTGTCCGTCCATCGGTCCGTTGTTTGGTCTATTTTTCTCTCTACCATTTTAGTCACGTTTCTGCATTTCAATATTGGTCTCCGGACCGGACCGAACCGAACCAAACAAAAAGCAACAAATTTGCCTTTTGTCTTAGCTGTAAGACTAATTTTCACTTGGTGTAAATGTTGCCAACGCAGCGAATTTTGTTTTCTCTTGCCAAAAATGAAACTTATTTAGAAAACAGGCAGAAAATATTTCGTAAATTATAATTTCGATAATGTGATCGATTGTGTGTGGGGTGAATGTCAAGAAATTATCCATTTGAAGAAGCTCGAACGAAAGCCCCAAACTGAAAACCAATGAATGGAAAATCTCAAACAATTGATTTTTTATACAACAATTAATTTTAATATTTGTAAAATTAATATTAATTATTATTGATTATTTCAATTCTTATAGATTCATTTAAATTAAAATAAACAATCTGTATATAATTAAATATATATAATTACTTGCCGTAATTAAAGTTCTCAATTTAGTGATTAATCGAAACAACGTCAATTACATTCCCTAGTTAAGCATTCCAATTCTTTACACAATTTTTTCAAAATGTTCACTTTTTTCTACCAAATTGGCAAATTTTTTGTGTGCCTTCTCGTACCATTCATTTTGGTAAACTTTTTCTGCTAATGATGAGCAATTAAACCAACAATGACCAGTCCGTCAAAACACCCAAACAGACGACACGGTAAAACAAGAAAAAAAAAAAAACCACCAAATTCCCAATTCAAAGTGAAGGCTAATCGATAACTTATCGCCATCAATAAAAAGAAAGCAAAAAAAATAAAAAATTGCATCAATAGACGGTACCGGAAGTTCAAATACACACAAAAACGGCTCAAAATAGCTCGCTACCCTCGAAAAAAAAAAAAAAAAAGGAATCGTAGAAAATATATATAAAAAAAAAGAAACAGAAAAACAGAAAACTTTACCAACCACAAAGCACTTAAACTTTTCTATAGATGGGATAACTCTTCCCTAACCAAACGATTCTCCCTTTTGCACAAAGAAGCGTTGAAGCAGCAGCAGCATCAGCGGCGGCAACGGCAGCGACAACGACTGCGGAACGATGGGATTGGAGTGAGAGAGTAACTTCTCCTAGGACACAGGTGCTGCAGCAACAGGAGTTTTTGATGGTGATGGAATTGGTGCTCTATCGTTACTGACGTGGCCTTGGTTGCAAAAAGCAAAACCGCGAAAATCAATTGAAAAAAAAAAGAAACCAAGTGGGTGGGGGGGTGGTTGGTAGGGTGAAAGCGGTTCAGGTGAAATGTATTGGTTGGTAGGTGGATGGAATCGGTTGGTCTTTGGGTGGCATAACAGGAACCTCTCTCTGTTTGACTTGTTGGCGGCGGCATCAAAAAGCGCGTAGCGGCGCAAAATGAAAACAGTTTGTCGACAAACTGTGAGTAGGGGGTGAGTAGGAGGGGGGGGTGAGTTGGAGCCAACCAGTGAGCGAGCTAGCTAGCGAGAAAACGATGAATGAATAAAGGAAGAAGCCGGGGAAAGGAGAAAAGCGAGGGATAGCGAAAGGAAGGGAATGCGGTAGCAAATGAAAAAGTTTCATCCCATCCCCCAAAGGGCAATGCAGACAAGTTCCATGACCTTACAAACGCAGTTGGCGCACAAAAAATAAATAAAAAAAAAAAAAAAGAGGGATAGGGGATTGAGGAGCGTACCCGTAATATGTACGTACGTACGTAGTGCAGTCATCGTTTGCAGGTCTCCGGTGAGAGCTTTCTCCCCAAAGCTTTGACAAAATGTTGCCATTGCCCGTCCCGTCCCGCCCTGTTCTGTCCTATCCTGCTCCTCCTTGTTCAACGTAATAAACACACACAGAAAAATGGCTCAAGATTTTTGCGCGTCCGCCCATTAAAATCATTGACATTTAAGCGTGCAGTTTTTGCGTGTTTTTATTTTTTTCTCCTTTTTTGTGGGTTGGCCACACTTTTTTGCTACTTTTGTTGAAGTGCCCCTCTCAGAGCGTTTTTGCTCTTTGAAGTTAACTTTTTTGTGCGTTGTTGTTGTTGTGTTTTCTTTTCTACTTGTTTTTGTTTTTGGTTTTTATTTTGTTTTTGTGTTATTTGTTGCTTTTGTTGCTTTGTGGCTGCAACTGTAAGCTTTCTCTGTTGCATAGTTCTGTGTCCTCTTCTCTGCTTACAATTAAATTTTAATTAAGTGAAGTCTACCTGCCATTTCCTTTTGCCCTTCTGTTGTCCCTTTCTAATGTTTTTTTTTTTTCTTCTCTTTCATTTTTTGGTTTCTGCTGATTATGATTTTTGTCTCATGGGGTCCTTTGATGAATATGAGATGAATGCCATCTAAATGATAGTGGTAGCCGGCGAAATACTTTACGCAAAACGATTTGCAAATGTCAAACATTTATATATATATTTTATATACTTTGTCTAAAAGAACCACCATCCATCCATCCATCCCCTTTTTTGGGGAGGAAGGGTAAAAAAGAAAGAAAAAAAAAAAACACACGTTGAGGGGTTGATTTTATGTATTTTTCTATTATTGAATATGCTTGATTTTGTTCTTTCATTTTCTTTATCTCCCTCACTCACACGTTCTTTACGTGCAGGGCTAAATGACACCGCAGAAAAAAAGGACAAAGCGACAGGCGACAAATGAGTTGAAGGTCCTTTTAGTGAAGTGAGCGTGAGTCACGAGCATGAAAATATCAAAGTTTCATATGTATCGTTAGCATAAACTTAATGTCGAGGGGTTGTTGCTTAATGTCAACAACGAGAAAGAAAGAATGAGTGAAGGAGAGAGAGGGAGAGAAAGAGAGAGTAAAAAAGAAGCAAAAAGGGAAGCAAACACACACAAAAACATGAAAATAAAATTAAATTTCCGTTCCTTTTTTTTCTCTCTTCTTCTCCTTCTGTTATTGTTGTGTTCATTCACTTTCCTGTTTCTTTCTCTTTTTGTTTTGTTTTGTTTTGGCAAATTTTGCTAATAACGAAGACGAAGTGCAGCTGCATTCGGTTAATGCGGGGGTGAAGCCAGCAAAAAAGGGGATGTGAAATGTCGTCCTGCCTGACTTAATACAAAAGAGTGTCAAGTGTCGCCAAAAAGGCAAAGCGACTGTTGTGGGTGGGTGTGTGTGCTGTGTGTGTGTGTGTGCCGTTTCGGATGGGTGTTTTTGTGGGTTGATCTGCTGTCGGTCCTTTTGCGTGCAGATTTATTCTTCATTTCAAATTTTGCAGCATGAGCAAGCGTTTTGTATTTTGACAGTTGTTGTTTCTTCCCCCGTTCCCCTACCTCTCTCTCCTTCTACTCCTTACTTACAGCAAATGCATTTTACTAAAGCATAGTCATAACATACTTTTGGGGGAGAGACAGATGAAAAAAAAAGAAAACCCGAAAACAATTAAAAACGAATTGCCTGTCTGTGACAAGGGGGTGTGAAGGGAGTGGGGTAGGATGGAAACACTTACAGCACAAAAACAAGAAAACATTTTGTGGTGAAAATTAAATAAAAGAAATATAAAAAAAATAAATGTATAAAGAAGAATATTTTGTTTGTTGCCGCCTCAGGAAGTAGCACATAAATCTGTATGTACATATGTATGAACGTACATATGTATGTACGTACATATGTATGTATGTATGTTTGTACATACGTTCAATAATTTCCCGTAAAAGAAAAACAAAAAAGGTTTTACAAGGGACATTTTAAAGCCATCATAAAAATTGAATAGAATGGCCAACACTGTATGGCTCATAAAAATGATAATAATAAAAATAAAAAAACAAAATAGCGCCTTAATGATTTGTGTTGACTGAATGATATATGTGTCCAAGTTAGAGGTGTTAGAAATCTGGTAGATACGACATTTAAGATACCTTCAATGGGAAAAACGGAAGCTTACGGCACAAATATTGAAAGGCATTTTATTTTCATTTTATGAATCAAAATATTTTACAACGAAGCACGTAAAATTTTCGATATAGAATTAAATTAAAATTTTTTTGTTTGATATTAAGAAGAATCAGCTTTTTACATATGTATATGGAAATAAATCTTCTCTTTGCTAACTTTTCAATTAATTAAGGAATTATATTTGAAAATGAATAGAAAAATAACTAATAAATAATTATTAATTGGAAAATTGAACAGATTACTCTGAAAATGAAATATTTTTTCTAATGATTTGCTATTTTTGAATAAACGTATTTGAATAAATAATATATAATCTCATTGTTATAAATTTATAGGAATAACTTTCTTTAAGAACAGAAAACAGATCCCATTTTTTAAAGGGATAAACAATCTAGTTACTGATTTTCAGTTTTTTAAAACAAACATTTATAATAGTTATTATAAATGTTTTTTGTTTAATTAATTCTAAAAAAAAATAATATTGCAATTACTCAATAGACAAACCTAATTTTCAGTCAACAGGAAAGTCAATTAAAAAAGTTCAAACTAATTACACAATAATTAAAAAATAAATTGCTATCTATAATTCTGTATAATAGTTATATAAAATACAAATGTTATTCACAACAATTTATATTTATAATAATTAAAAATTGTATTAAACATAATCGAGGAGGCATTGTTTTAATTGCATTAAGTTTTTCTTTTCTTTCATAATTTTTAAATGCTTCTTTTTATGATTTTCGTCTGACTTTTTGTATTTTATATATATTACAATTTATTTCGCTTGCCATTCTATAAAATTTAATGTCTTTTTCACTCTCTCTGTGAGTTTTATTTATTTTTTTTTTTTTATATTTTTATTATAAACAATTTTCCTCAATTATATTTTACTTTCAACATGACCACATTGAAAATTGAATAATCGACCAAAATTTTTATGGCCAAAATTTTATGATGACCAATTTGAGTTCTCTGTTTTCCTGTATGTCTGTGTGTGTGTGTGTTGTTGCCTTCTAAACACCCGTTGGTTGTGTTGTAATAACCATAATTGAATCATAAATGCATTTTGGTTATGAAAAATGTTTTTTTTTTGTTTGTTCGTTTTCTTTTTTTTATGATTGTTTATAGAAATGTAATTGAAATGGCACATACATATAAATATACATATGTATATGACAGCACAACTGAGGATGTGTGTGTGTGTGTGTGTGTGTATGTATGTCTGTGTGTGTTTGTAATCGTAGGTGGCAGGTGGATTGCTGGCAAATAGGTGGGTAGCCGCCGGTTTGTCTGTGGTGGCTACTTCATTTTTATGGCAATTAAATAGGGAAGCCTGACATTGACATATAAAAACTATTACAGCTTTATGGTAGAAGAGAATGGTTGGGGGGGGGGGGGTGAGGGGTGCGTTAAGGAAGAGAGCAGGGAGTTTCCTCAGTTGCTGTTGTTGTGTCGCACATGCAATAAAAATGATTTTTATGGTCATTTGAAAGCGTCAAGCAAACGACCTGAGGGCTTTCAACATGACGACCAAGCTGCTGATGATCATCATTATAATCATTATGATGTTGTTGCTGTTGATGAGCATGATGCATGTGTGTTTGTATGTGTATGTATGTATATGTGTCTGTGTGTGACTGAAGTTCTAGGTTGACAATTTAGCATGTACTTCTCTCCTGCCATTGTCACTTTCAGCATTTCCCCCTCTATCCAACTTCTCTTGACTTCCTGCTCGACAAGGTACAAACATTTTTAGTGCCCTTTGTTGTCGTATCTAACAACCTCATATACACACGCACACACACTGAGAGAGGGAGATAGAAACACACACGTATGTGTATTAATTAATGTCAGTGTGGAAATTAAGTGAAATATATCTGCAACATGCTCCCCGAGAAATGCGAGGATGTCGCTTGTTGTCATCGTTGGCCTCTGCTCTCCTCTTCTGACAAAATGCCGCTGACATGGATAATTAATGGCAAACCGCTGTGTAGGAGAATAGAAGAAGGTATACATATACATATATATGTATGTATATATGTACATATATATATATGTGTATGTGTACGTGTGCATGTATATCCTTGCTCTATGGGATACGCTTGCCTAATTGGTAAACTTGGCCCAGGTTACAATCTACACTAGACTAAAGGATTTCAGTTGCAATTTTTAGTTTTTGGCATGCCGCCGTCGTCTATTGAAAAACAGTTAATGAACTTATGTAACCGAAAGTCCAATTAAAAATACCATGACAACCATTCAACTTGTTTCAAATTTAATCAGTTTACCATTAAAAATTCAAAATTTTCCTCAAATTTATCTGATTTGATATCTGATGTAAAAATTTCTTTCCCTGTAAACTGAAACGTTTTTTTTTTTTTTTTGTTTTTTGATTTACGCAACTAATTGATTTTGTTTTTTTTTTTATTCAATATTTATTGAATATTTTGAACAGAAAGCTAAATAGAGACCGAAAGAGAGAGAGAGAGGGAGAAGAGTAAAGCAGACGCAGGAAGAGAATGAGAAAGAAAGGGGGAAGAGGGGAAGCCAGGAATGCCATTAAAAGCCATTAACTGAAAACTTAAACGCATGCCAGAGACACAGAGAGAGGGAGAGGGATGTTTGTGGAAAAAGGCAGAGGGAGAGCAATGCCAATGGGTATTTGAGGGAAATATGTATATCGGAGTGGTGAACTGGAGGGGGGTGATGAGAGGGGATGGCTGACTGCCGCGTGTTTATCGCTTGGCGTCGGGTCGTGCACGCATGCCAAACAAAATAAACCAAACTAGAAATGCCATTAAATACAAGAAAATAATACAAAGCAAAGGCACCAAAGAAAAACAGAAAAAAAAGAAAAAAAAAACGGAGGGTGGGGGGAGGGGAAAGACGAAAAAAACTATGGAATATAAAAATCAATGCGAAGCCACCCACTATCCAGGCCAGTAAAGGAGGGAGACACGAGGGGAATTTGGCTTATTTTTACAACAAAAGCGGCGACAAATTTATAGCATTGAAATATAAACCAGACATCGAGACGTCAAAATTTGCCAACTCAACATACACAATACACACACACACACACATACATACACACACATATACAATACAGCCAAGAGCAAAGTTAACAAAATTCAAAGTCAAAAACTGCAAAAATGGCTAAACAAATAAATAAAAATCTTTTCTCTATTTTTTTTTCTGTTTTTCTCGGCAGGCGCTCTACTAAAAATTGAAATTTATGTACATTGAAGGCATAAATTAAATGTGTCTAACAAGGCTTCGAGCTATAACAACATTGTTGCAGCAACTATGTTGCCAATACAAGCAAATAGGAAATTATTATAACAAAATAAAAATAATCCCTAACTAACTAAGCCAATTTGACTATCTAAACCAAAAGAACCTATTCAAAATAGAAAATTATCTGAATTTAAGTACTAAATAAATTGTACCTGTATATATATGTATATATGTATGTATATGTATATATATATATATATGTATATTGTTATTAAATTCAAATTCAGACATTTTTAAATAATTTCCGTTTTTCGATTTCGACTAATCTAATTGAAGTTTGGAAAAGATAGTCATATTATATCATATATAAACCAAGACAAGTCAAATACTAAAACTAAACATAAATTTATATATTATAAAAAAAATAAATCTATTAAATTTGGCTATATATTTTACATTGCACCTGAACAGATTATATAAAAATTTATTAAATCAATTTAAGTTTTTCATGGCAACAATTTTTACAATTGATTGTTTTAGTGGAAGTCTTTTATTGATTCCTTTAGCGATTGTTATCTAATTATTGTTATTAAAACTGTTCTTTTAATATTCCATATGATAATACTTTTCAAAGTACCAAAATAACGACTAAAAATTATAGTTCATAAAACTGAAATGAAATAAATAAAATCACTTTTAAAGGCAAGCTAAACTTTAAATCAAAAAATAAATGACAAAACTTGTTCAAAAGGAATCGAAATATATATATATTATATATTTATATATATATATGTATACCCAAATAGTTGAATATAAACCAATAGCCAGTTGGCAATGAAGAGTATTGAAAATTTATTTGTTTTAAAGAAAATCAACATTTATATGTTTGTATATAAACATATTTAAAAGAAAACAAATCAAATTAATTTTTGTTTTTGGGGTATACTAATAAATTAGCCACAATTTTCATTTGGCTAGACTAAAAATAGAGAATTGATAGAAATTTATTTCCAAATAATTTAACACTTTTTCACGCATCGAATGAAACTATCTAGAGAGGAAAAGAGACAAAGAGAGAGATAGAGAGAGAAAGAGGGAGAAAAGTCATTTGAGAATACAAAATGCATAACCAATATGAGACCACAAATTACCAAAAATAAATTTTCAAATTCATAGCATTCGGAGGGAGAGAGTGGGAAGATTTCAGAGGGTTGGGCAGGAGTATATGCCCTCCCCCCCTCTTCATCATGTTTGACTTTGCTTAGCCGTTTCGGTTTCCTATTTTTTTTTTCTTTTTTTTCTGTTTGCTAGAGGGGAATTTTCAATGAGGCATCTTCTCGTTTATAATTTATGGCTCTGTGGCTAATGGCCAAATTGGCCATAACAATAATTTGCATGCATGTGCCGACGACTATCCGGCCAGAAAGATTGACTAATTTCAACGAAATAAAAAATAATAAAACCATTTATTGTATATATAGACAAGTAGAATCTTATCGACTATATATGTACCATATATATATATATATAAATAAATATATACATATATACAGTGCCGCTCAACTGAATAGGTTTGACTTTTTTTTTAGACTTCGAACGTAATATCTTCATAAAGAGCAATCCGATTTCAACCAAACAAATTTTGTTAAGTAAAACGATGAATTATTTATAAAATACAAAAGTTTTTTTTTTTTTGGTTTGGTTTTTATATTTTTTTTATTATATTTTCGAAAACATAGCAAAAAATGTACATTATTTTTGGCTCAACTGAATAGGTTTGACTACCAAAACTTTACAAAATAATGATTCACAGTAATATTTTATGGCACTTGGTAACTTAAATAATAGAATACACTATTTCTGCATTATTTAGTATTTGGTATGACCACCCCCATATTCTTAATTATTTCAAAAATTCGAGTTGATAAGGAATCGTTAAATTTTTCAATTTCACTCAGTTAAATTGTTGACCAGGCTTCTTTAATCGCTTCAACCATGGTCGCCGAGTCTTGAAATTGTCTTCCCCCTTCATACACTCTTCTGGACAAAAGTCCCCATATGTTCTCGATAATGTTTATGGCTGGGGAGTATGGTGGCCAGTCGAGCAAGTTGACATTCTGGTCCTTAATCGACTATTTTGTAACCCGGGATATATGGATGGGGGCGTTGTCTTGTTGGAACGTACACGGAATAGGTCCAAAAACTTCGGAAAACTGGGGAAAAGCCTTTTGGAGCACATTTTGTAGACATTTGCGTTCATCTTTAAGGAAACAAACTGCAGCTCGCAAGTTCCATAAAACGATATGGCTCCCCAAACCATTACGCCTCATGCGCAGGAGTGATGACGACTCAAACAGCATTCGTCTTTTCGAATATCATAAAAATAGTAGTTGTAGCCATCCGGTCCGTCGAGATTGCACTTTTTTTCGTCAGAGAAGACCACAGCCTTCCACTCCTTGTTCTACGTCATATGATCCCGGGCAAATCGAAGTCGTGCTTTCTTCCGTGTATCATTAAGATGAGGTTTTTTTTTTATTTTTGATCTCTTTAAGTATTTAGCACTCCGAATAACACTTTTTACCGTTGGCAAACTAGCATTTACACTGCATTTATCAATGATTTTACTGGCAGAGAGGTGGGAATTCAAAGCAGTTCGAAGGATTCCTCGCCTCCCTGACACCGTTGTAGCATATTTTTTTCCTACTTTTATTTTTTTCCCGTAATCTGCTTCATTACGAAGAAAATTGCATACAACGTTTTGACTTTGACCAATCTTCTTTGCTTTTTCATTATGTTTTAGGCCAGATTCAATATAGCCTTTAATTTGACCTTTTTCAAAATCGGTTAAAGATTTTCCCCGACCCATATTAAAAAAAAATGGTGGCAATTACTTTAAATTTAAGTAGACCAAAGAAATTATCTGTTTTCAATCACGCAGTCAATCAAAAAGTGAAGTCAAAGTTGTCAAACCTAATCAGATGAGCCAAAAATAAACCATACATTTATCGAATTTCACGAAGAAAGCTAAATTCTGATTTACCGTTGTATAGAACCCGTTATATTTTTTTGTCATATTATTAGTAAACAAATGAAGGATCTATACAAAAAAGAAAGATGAAAAAAAATGTCATAGGAACAAACAGAGAAGAAAAAATAGAAGAAATAATTTTCAAACCTATTCAGTTGAGCGGCACTGTATGTATATAAATATATAAGTACTTGGGTCATATATCATTTTCAATATCAAAATTGAAATCGAAACAATTTACAACAATTGCTTAATTGAAACGGCCAGAAAACTGAAACCAAAAAAAAACTAACTGAATTTAAATTTATGAAAGCAGCAGCAGCAGTTCGGAAATCGAACAAAATCATAAATAAATCGGCTGGCTTATCAACTTTACTATATGTTGTTGCTATTGTTGTTGTTGTTGTTATTGGTGCTGCTGTTGTTGGTTCAAAGTGAAAAAGCCGCCATGGAAATTTCTACCATTTGGGAAAGTGAAGTGGCATTTGGGGGTTTGAACGATTTGGACTCTTGACTCGTCTCGATGAACTTTGTACTACTTCAATATCAATATCAGAAGAGAGCTGTCAGTCTTTTCTTTTTTGGTAACATTTAAGAAGAGCAGGTCAAGTTGGCTTCTTAGATAAGAAACTTAATGTGTGTTATCGTCTTTTACATAGATTTAAAATATTATTATTTTATTTTCTTTGGTGATTTTTGTTTAGATTGACAAGCCAGGAATTTATAATGGACAAAATGTATACCAAATTCAATCAAATCGAATTTTAAATACTCTGTATATATAAAGTCTAACTTTTGTATAGTACGCGTCTATATAATAATGTTTTTTACCTAGTGAATCAATTTCGAAGATATTGTTTTCTCATTCTATATTATAATTACTATATAATTAACTTTTTTTTTCATCTAGATTCGATTATATTTGGATTTAAAATTTAAATTTACTTGAACATTTTTTTTACCACTTTAATATTATATATAATTTGTTATTATAATCCCTTTAATTTTTTTCCCATCCTTAGTAAGTTTTTTCTATGTCATAACAGATTTATATAAAACTGATCATTTACACGATATTTAAAGCACACTGGCGACATCTAGTGTTTTAATTTAATTTGCAGACCACATTGTTAAATATAAAATATGTCATTATTTTTTTTTTCAGACAAAAACAGATGTGTTTATAGCAGACTAATTATTATAAATAAATAATTATAAAATCTTCTACTTATTTTTTCTTTATCTACGAAGAGTTCCAATATGCCCTTTTAATGGGTATCACATGTTTTGTAAACCCAAAGAATATAGTTTCCCATTAGCATTTTTTCAGTCACATATGGCAGGCAAATGGTGTAAGAAGAAAGAATGGAACCTGCGGGACGACATTGCTTTTCTTTCTCTTCTTTCGTAGGCGTAACATGTGTGGCACAAACAGACAGACAGACATACAGACAGACAGACAAACAGTCGAGACAGACAAAGAAAATATTGTACAACTCGATAGGTGGAAGGAAGGCGTGAAACTGTTGATAGCATTTTTGGTTGACTATTGCACTTTTTTCGCTGTTCTGTTGTTTGGTTTTTGTTTTATTTTTATGGCTATGCAATAAAAATATTTACGAGCCCATAGCGCCAAATATGTACATATGTATGTATATATGTATGTATGTATGAAATAGGTAGGTAACGGCATAGTGGGTATAAATGAAATGTAAAAAAAATTATTGTATTTAAGTTATTACAACCACACCACATACATATAGGAAATGCAATAATGTTTCTTCAACACATTGTTCTTAAGACCCTTTGATTTAAAAGTTGAAAGACTTTTGTGTCTTATTTATAGCTAGCTATAGACACATTCATCACAATCATCATATAATGCCACCAAGTGTCCAATAATCATAAAAACTTTTAAAAGTCATAGGAAATAGAAAAACTAAAAAAAAAAACAAAAAAAAACCTAGTTACAAAAGTTCAATGATAAATTTAAGTTAGCTTAAAGTGAAAAGTAAATGATTTACTTTAATGTAGTTAGAGTTAAGTAGATATTTAATAGCAACTTAAATACTTGAGAATATTACTAAACAATTTTATATGTGATTAAATTTAAGGTAATTACTAGAGGAATTCGCAGTACTATTTTATTTATGGCATGTGAAAGATGTTAAACATTTCTTTTACCATTTATTGCTAGTTGCATTAAGTTTTGTTTTTATTTCATTTATTGTTTTCAACATTGTTTCATGTAAATGTAAATGTGGCACATTCTTCAAATTCATTGAGGCAATAAATGAACATTTGGGCTTTAGGCAAAAACCAATGAACTTTGCACTGGTGCATTCATCTCCCGACTCCCATCAGCCATCCGCATCTGCATCTGCATCTGTACTCTCTCTTTCTTTCTTTCTCTCTCTCTCTCTCTCTCTGTATCTTTTGCAGACATTTATTCAAAAAATAGAACCAGACGCCGTAGCCAGCCCACGCTCCACCTCCATCTCCATCTCCATTTCCATCTCCGTCTCCGTCTCCTATTGCTATTCTCCACCACCTTCAGGTTCATCTGCACCTCCCCCATCCATTCATTCATATAGTAGCCATAGCCATTCCCATTCCCATTCCCATTCCCATTCCAATCTCTTATGCCATCTCCCACCAATTCTCAATCTATCCAACTAAAGTGCAGTATGCCTGCAATCAACGCACTTGTTCCTGTTATTCTTTCTGTTTCTTGTTATTGTTGTAAACTATTTATGCATTTCGAAGTTTATTTGAAACACGAAAACCAAAATGAAGAACAACAACAACACCAAGAAGAAAAGAAAAACAAAAACCATATACATATGTATGTATGTATGTACATACATGGAATAAGGCATTTTCTCTATTTCCCCCCTCTGTTTGTTGATTTTATGTACTGTTTTTCTTGCTTCACTTCACTCTCAGTTGGGGTGCCCGGCGGCCACATATGGTCACCTTAATTTGCCGTGCAACACACAAAAAAATGATGGGCGTAGTGATGGGGTAGGGGTGGAGGGGCATAGGTTGGGTGGTTATATGGGATAGGGTAGAGTGGGTAGTGGGAGTAATTTATGCGTTTTTCCTTGAGTTTTGGTTTATTTTTTCAAGCGCATTTCAACAGCCAAAGCAATCAACGTATTTTTTTTTGCTTTTCTTTTCTTTTTTTTTTTTTTTTTCTTGAGCGGAAACAGCACGAAGGGATGTTGGATTGTTCTAGTAGTCTACCCCCCTCTCAACGGGTGGTTCGATTCTACTTTAGCTTCCTTCGTATTTCTTCTTTTTTGCGCCTAGGGGCCAATCTTTGTTTTTGTTTTTTTTTTTTTCTTCTTTTTTTGGTGCGTGCCTGAAACGCTTGAAACGTCTTTGGAATCTCTCAGTGCGGTTTGTATTTTTTTTTTCCTTTTTGTATGTTTACATTGACGCCATTCGACGTGTCAGAGAGTTGAATTCAATTGAATGGAATGAAAATTATAATGGCTTTGCCTGGGCTTAAGCTCTTGTCTATATATGTACAGACATAGATTCTAAATTGTGAAATTTAGTACACAAGTAATCTGTATATTATGTCTAAGATAATTACTTAATTTATTTAATGCAAGTCATAAACAATGCCAAAGTTTTTTTTTTCCATCTTTTACTGCCGCCTCACATTGCCAATTAATGTCAGGTAAATGGCCCAAACAGATGTCATATAAAACAAAATCCATCTGTTGTCTGATGCCTCTTCAAAATTAAATAAAACTTATTCCATTTTTCATTTGGCTTTAGGCATATTAAAACCAGTTTCAAATTAACTTTCTCAAACAAAATTTACACACTGAGTGGGTCTTGAGAATAATAATAATAAAAAATATTATACAGAATAAAATAATTTTAGAGAGGTTCTATTAGTAATAATCTTTTTTGTTTTGTTTTGTTTTTTAATAAGTCGCAGTAAGCCATTTTTTGGTTTCACGATTTTTCTTAATTTGATGAATTTTTCTTAATTAAAAAGATCTATTCTTTTAGCCCAATTTATTGTTTTTTTAAGGTTAAAAATGTATTAATATTTCCATACAAAATCATGTAAAAATTTTTTAATTTACCATTCTAATAAATTAAATTTCGTTAAAATATGTTTAAATTTTGAATTCAATTTACTCTGCAATAACAAATCGATTCAGTTTTTTATTTATATGCCCCCTTTTTTTTTGTTGTTTTTCTTTTTGGTAATGATCATTCCACTCCCTAGAGCTCTACTGTAGTGGCATTTCTAATGAAGATTTCCCTCACGCATATTTACAAAAATTTCCATATACAAAAAGTACAAATAAATGTACAGACATAGAAGAATATATATTTTGATTGACTGCTCAGCATGATTGCTGCAGATCAGAAAGAGAAAGAGAGAAAGAGAGGGAGAAAGAAGAACTAGCGAGGGTGGAGTCTACAATTATAATTCAATTAACAGTAAATCTTTTAGAAGGCAGCGCCACATGCCGAGAGTTAGGTAAATGGGTTGGTATGGAGGGGGGGGGAGGTTGGGGCATAATCATGAACGATGAGCGATGAACGATGGCTAAATGGAGACATGGGAGATGGGTATAAAGATGGGTATAGGAATGGGTATTGCAATGGACCTGGGTCTGGGTCTGGGCATGGGCATGAGCATGTTTGGCATATTTAATTAATTATTTTAAACAAAAACATTGTGTAAACAAAAGCTCATATATATATAAGTATATGTATGTATATATAAAGTGTATATAAACAAGAGAGAAAGAGACAGAGAAAAGATGATTGTGAATCAATTGTCTTGTAATTTATGGAAATATTTTTTGTTGTATGTTTTAATTACAGTGAACATTTCAGAGCTCGATTGTTGAATAAGCAATGAGGAGGTTGAGAATCAGCAGACAAGATGCTAACTAGTTGGCTAAAGGATATTTTGCATTAAAGTCAAGACAACATGGCAATTGGCAAAATGTGCGAATGCGAAGAAGTAGGCAAAAAAGAACACGTGAAAGAGAAACAGCGAACCGGTGCCAACAGCAGTTGTCTACGGAGTAAAGGGAAAACAGAGAGTTGAATTGGTAAAGGCCTCGTCACTCAAGGCACAGGAGGCACAGAAGGCACAGAAGGCAACAGGCGAGGCAAGGCGAGGCAAGGCAAGGCAAGGCAGGGCAAGGCAGGACAGGGCAGGGCAATGGTAGAAAGAAGTCAACAGCTCGTTAACGTTAAAAGTGGCAAGAGATATTCCACACAGCTACAGCCACAAAACATATTTCTCTGCTCTCTCTCTCTCTCTCCGTCGCTCTTTGGCTTTCTGTCTCTTTCTAGTGAAAAGGGTAAACCAACAATGGGGCAACAAGTCGCGTCTGAAGATGCATTCGCCCACGGCTAACCAACAGCATTCAGCATCATCATCATCATCATCGTCATCATCATCGTCATCATCAGAAGTTCAGGCTTCGTTTTGAAGAGCAAAATTGGCGTTGAAAAGTAACTGCCGACAACCATGATGATGTTGACTACTATGAGACGGGTCTCAGCCTGTTCTCCCTGGTCCTGGCTGTGGTCAATTGCACAGGGTCACTAAAGTGCGAGAAGAGATAGAGAGGAACGGGAGCAGTGGGAAAATGGGGGGGTGGTGGGGAAGGGAGCCTATAGCTAGCATATTTTTCTCTCCATTGTGCGGCAAACTAAGCGCAATGAAGTAGCCGACAGATGGTTTGGGCCACAAGTGATGCAAAATGCAAGCAAGTATTCAAAATGCTTGCCAAAGTAAACTAAGGTCAAGTTCTTTTGAATATCTAAAGACTTGTTTTTTCAACATTTCTCTCTCTTAACTAAAGCAAACCACTCAAATCTTAAAGTACCAAATTAAATTTTTTGACTCTTTTTTCTTTTTAGATCAATCAATGGTTTAATTATTCAACATTTTTTATCCTTTTATTTAACATTCCCCTTTGTCTTTATTATTAAATTGTTTATTTATTTTGAACTTACCATTTTATCCGCTTTCCTTGTTCGCTTTCTTGTCTATACGAGACAAAAATTGACTTTAACTGTAATGAGATGAAAATAATAAATAGTAAAAAGATAAGTTATCTGATGTTTATGGGGTTTTTTCTATATATGTATGTATATATACGTAGATGTATACATATATACTATGCATGTATTTATACATATATTATTTTATTGCCATAAAGCTCAAGACAAAACACCTTAAGTAACTCTAGGCAATATAAAATGAAATCCCTGGCCAAATCTCGACCAAAGCATCTTTAATCTTTGGTCATAAAAAAATGTTTTATATCTTAATTTTTATAATTAGAAGAATAAACAACAGCAACAAAATAAAAATAACAATAACAATAACGTACTTAATTATGTAATGGGCATTAAACTTCATTTCGAGTGGATTGAAAAAGGCAACAAATGTGAGGGAGAGGTGGGGGGAGGATACTAAAATGATTTATGCCATGGCACAAGAAAATTTGCTTGCAACAAAAGAAAACAAAAAAAAAATGTTAAGCAAATGCGACATAATTTACAGCTGCTACAACAACAACAACGAAAAAAGAAAGAAAAGAAATGCGGAAAGAGTTGCCCAAAAATAATTTGCGGCCTGAGTTATGTGTTTTTTTTTTGGGCGGGGGGGGGGGAGTTTCGCGTGATGGGGAGGTGGTCTCTGGCAAATATGTTAATATTTGGTTTATAAATAATTGCGGGGGAGTAAAGCAAAGAACAATTGTCTCTAGTTATGTCTAGTCTTATAGAAGGAGCTATGGACTTGGCCAGACTGGAGATGGGTGTGGGAGTGGATGGAGAAATTTCTGCGGCAGCACTTCAAATGAAAGTGGGAGGGGAGAAAAAAAAGTAGCAAGTAACAAACACAAACACAGGAAGATGACTATGAAGAAGGATGGAGTGGCGGAAAGAGAAGACAGTGAAGAGAGATTGGGAGGGAGGGTGAAATTGTGAATGGTGTGTGTCCATGTCGGACTACTTTAATCACGCCATGGGATTAAGGGCCACAAGATGATGAAGAAGTTGCGTGTGCCGCCGACTAAAGAGAAGCAGCAGCAGCAGGAGGAGGGAGAGTGTGGGGTAGTATGGAGAAATAGGAGGGGGAGGAAGAACCTCTCGTTCGCTTACAATTTAATTAACTTTTTTTTTTGTTTTTTTGTTTTTCGTTCGTTGTTTTTATTTCTTATTAAAGAACGCGCCTTGTTTGTTATTTGCTTTAACGGCACTCTTTGTGTCTGTGTGTGTGTGTGAGAGAGTACTATATCTGTGTGTGTGTATGTATATAATGCAAGTTTAATCAACGCGCGACAAAATAAAAACTCCAGATACAGATACTGTATCTTTGTGGTGTCTCTATGGGTATTTCTCTCTCTCTCTCACTCTATCTCTCTCTGTGTGTGTGTCTGTGGGTGACGCCGCCAAAAGATTTGCCTAACCGAGCAACAAAATGCCAGATAAGTCGCCATCAGCAACAACAATAGCAACAATGCAATGTCTTGTGTCTTCTCTATCTACCTGGGAGCATGTTATACCGTACCCCCCTACCATTTACTCCTCCCCATCCAACTCAACCACCTATCTATCCCTTCCCTATCCCTTCAATTTGCTAGGTGTAATCTCTAGTGTAAGAGCAGCAAGATAATATTAAGCAAACCGACAACAAAAACGACAATTTTTTAATTATAAACGCTTTCGGTTTGTTTAATTAAAAAGAACAAAAGAAACTACAACAACAAAAAAAAAAGAGAATATAGATAGAACATAGAATTATTGCGTCGTAATCATATTGCAATCATCCAAAAAAGACAGAAAAAAAAACCGAAAAAGTATCTCGGCGCCACTTAAGATTTCAACTAAATAAATATTTCTAATTTTGTTCCTCTGTTATCTAATTTAAAATTGTTTAGTTTTTGACAAGTATTTGAGTTATAATTCAAATTTGATTTAAATCAAATCAGATAAGTCTAATGGAAACTACAAGGTAAGTTGCAAAAAAGAAAAAAACAACAACAGAAAAAAAAAACACTAATCTAAACAACAAATTGAAAGTAAATTGATTGAGGATCATTAAGAATGTGAAATAAAAATATCAATAGAACAATATATTTGATTGAAATGGAAAGGTAAGCAAACATTTGGTATCATGTTCTTGGAAGACTTTATGGAATCACTTTGTTCGATCACTTTCAAGGATCTTCATGATATCGATAACAAAAGCCGTAAATTTGTAATCTCTAGGATTGATGAATTTTAAATACAAATGATCCCCTTAACAATATGACACATAATGTATTATAATATACATACATATACATACATATATAATACATATATTTTTTTATTATGATCCTAAATCGATTTATGTGCACGATAACTTAAATGATCCTAATTCGATTTTTATGAGCGATAGTTTCAATGGTCCTAAATCGTTTTATATTCACGATAGTTTTTGATGATTTATATTCCCGCTAGTTTCAATGATGAAATGAGATCGATTAATACATATTTTTTATATATTTATAACTAGCAAATAAAAGTAGATGAAAATAAAACTCTCTAGGATCGTTTTTAATATACATACATCGATAGATCAATAATATTAAAGATCATTAGCATCTATCAAAAATCATTGAATAAGGTGTATGTTGAACTTTGATGAATCGAATGAGTAATAATTTCATACTGGATGGAAAAAGTTATATTCAATTTACATATCATTTGCCGTAAAATTCCCCACCATTATTAATGCGAATATAAAGCCTATCGATATACATCTGTACATACATACATACATATGCAGATATGCACAGATCATCGATAAGCGTTGCTTTTTTTGCCCATCCTATTGTTAGATGTATAGCCAAGATATAAAATTTGACATATGCGCATAGTTTATAGATTATAATGAATAACAGATGCCATAGGAGCGTGATTTCTATATTTTTCAAATGATTAATATTAAGCAAGTGTCAGGTTCAGAGTTTTTTTTTTCTTCTTTTTTATGCCTTATTATATTTTATTCAAGATCTTTAAAAAGATACTGGGACCAAAAGCTTGCTCAAAGCAAACAAATCAAAAATCAAATTCCAAGAAATAAAAAAAAACCCACAAATTCAAATTCAAATAAAAAATAAATAATAAAAAGAAATCAAGAAAAAAGAATATTTCTAAAGAAATCTAAAACAAACAGAACAGAAACAACCTGCCAAAGAGAAGATTGAGAAGCCTTCAGACTTCAACTGAGTTAGAGTGACTGAAATAAAGTTTTTGTTTTTCTTGCCAATACCAATTAACAAAAGAGGCAAAATTCTCTCGGTGAAGATTCCCAATTCCAATTCCAATTAATTAAAAGCATAATTTATGGCAATGTCAACTTGGGCTCATCAATAAAATGGAAAATAAGTATCAGTTACCAAAAATGTTTAATTTATGACATTGCAAAAATAACAAAAAAAAAAAAAAATAATAAAGAAACCAACAAAAACAATGAAACCAAACAATTTATGACTGAAAATTTAAATGCTCGACACGAGACTAAATGACGGAGAGCGAGACAATGAATATGTATGTATGTATGCAACAAAAAAAAAACCCAAAAGAACAAAACAACAACAACAACGGAAAAAAGGGGGATAATGAGGCAAGGCGGGGAGCGGGGGTAAAAAAAATTAAAAATTCCATTGAAGCTCAAGGAGCTGAGAGAAAAACAAATATCGCCGGCAGGAAGCAACAGTCATCAGTCGCCAGGTCCAGAGACCTTAAACAAACAGAAATTAATTATGTTTCGATGTGGTGCAGAGAGAAAAAGATACAGATACAAATACACAGATACAGATGCAGATATACACCGAATGCACATCTCTATAGGTCGAACCTGAGACTGAGGTTGAAAAATAAATTTATTTCATTTTTGGTTTTTGTTCTGTTTATAAGAAAAATATCTGTGTGTGTGTGTGTGTGTGAGTGTGTTTTTGTTTGTTTTAACGCGTTCGCTTCCTTTTTTTTTCACCATTCCCCATATGTGCATCCCAGAGATGCGTATCTGTAAGATACACTGAGACTTAGTAGGCACACATGCACTACTTCATTTCGGGCCAGTTTTTGCCTTTTCTATTTTTGTGCATAATTTCGAAAATTAAATTTCGCCTGCTCAACGAGAAAACCGCCAAAAAAAAAAAAAAAGAAGGAAAAGAAAACAAAACATAAACTCCATAGAACTTAAATATAATTATATTTTGTGAAGATGGAGTTGGTTTATGTCTTAAAAAGATTTTAGTTGGAATTAGCTTCAGATACAGATACAGATTCAATTTCAGCATCAGATGCTTTTTAATTAGCTTGACATTTCATTTTTATATAGTCTCGCGGTATATATGAATGTACATACATACATACATACATACATACATATGTATTTATGTATATGTATATTTTTGTTGCTTGCCTTTTTGAGTGAACTTCTTCGTGTCTGCGTTTTTATATTCTTCCTTTTGTTTTTTTGTATCTTTTTTGTTGTTTTTGTAGGGTTAAACACAGCGCGTAGATTGATATCTTCAAGTTCATTAGAGTTGCAAGTTGCTTTAATTGGAAATATGCAGAGACGTCGTGAACACTTGGGTGAGAATTAATGATGCCTGACTCCCTCCCCCAAGTCTCTGTCTCTCTATATGGTGAAGTCTCTGCAAAGTCTCTTCTTTGCCCTCTCCACCAGCCTCCCTCCTCTCTCGTCCCTGTCCCGATCTTGAATTCTGTTTAAACTTGGGCATTTCATTTCTGTTGTGCCTTGTTTTATGCCCTTTTGCATTGCCCGGCTGTTTATCTTTTGGTTTGGTTTTTTTTTCATTTTTTTTTTTTTGTTTTTCTGTTGTCTCTTTCCATCTCTCTGTCATTTAGGCTGTTGTGTTAACTGATTTCAAGGGAAGTTGGAGCCTCTGCTACCCCCAACCCCATCCGCCTTATTCTACAGGGTCGTTTTAATTAAGCGTTTTCTATATAAGGCACACATTTTTATTCATTGGCTTGTTTTCTGTATGATTTAAGGAATGTGATTAACATGAACAAACGAACATGATCGAAATGAATCAGTGGAAATTATGCACAATTTTCCACAAAAGGATATCTCATGTATGACTGAAATCGTACTGCATAATAATTAATTCGCATTAAATTAACTTTAATTTGTATTTAGATAATTTATATAAGGTAAAGCAACAAGAATAATTACTTTTCAAATTTAATTCCTTGCTTTCTATTCTTTGTATGTATATAAAAAATAAATTTATAGTTTTCCAACTGATTTCCATTTTAAAATTTTCTTTTTGGCCCGCATGTCTTGATAATTGCTTACCATCCAACAAGTATGTGCACTTTAGCCTCTCATAACAAACAAAATTAACACCTAGTTGCTACATTTCCAGTTAAAAAATGAAAGAAAAAAAAAACACTCAGAGTAAAACCCACACTCAAAGAGGAAAAAGAACATACATACATACATAAAAAATGTGTCTATAGATATGTCTGCCATATGTATGTATGCATGTATGTATGTGTGTATATGCCCACCTTGTACCTTAAATTTTATTCAATAACAAGGTGTCATCTTGTTGAATCTATGCTAAATAAATTAGAGCTAGGTTGTGCTCCAAATGTCATAAATAAACGAACAGATATATATGTACATATGTATATATCTTTGTATGTATATATATAGGGGCTTCAACTTCTCCCACATGTCTATATAACTAACACTTTCCGTTTTTTTTTTGTCTTCTTTTCCATCTGAAATGTAAATTAACTAACAATTAGAAAAAATAATATGCATAGATACATATGTATCTATTCTTTTTGGAAGTGTGTTTATTCTTATAACTCTTAAAATATATCTTCCAGTTAAAATTGCCCAATAAACCGAAGAGAAAGAGACAGTAAGCTACAGAGATAGAGTGAGAGAGAGAGTTAACGGGGAGGGGAAGTTTGTGTTTTGTTTCTGTTTGCTTTTCTCTTATTTTTAACCTTCTAGTTAACTCTAGGTATCGGTGGTATCGGTATATTACATATATACATACATTATTATTTGTTGTGTAGTTTAGACTAAAAAGGGTGGCCCCCTCTCCCCCTCTCTCTCTTGTCTAGTCTCTAGTCTAGTCAAGTCCAGTCTAGTGTAATGTGTAGTATAGTGTAGTTCTATTCTGTTGCCTTGTGTTCTATTAACGTAATTTTCTACTTGATTTCTGACGCTCATAAATCATCATCAGTTCTCCCTCAGATAGTGTCGTCGTCGTCGTCGTCGCCGATGTCGTTTGGTTTCGTTGTTATTATTGTTGTTGTTGTTGGTTTTGTTGTTTAGGTAGTCATAGTTGTTGTTGGTTTCTTTTTTTTATGGAATCTATACACCTCTCATTCTATATCTATATTTGTGTCTCTTTCTATCCATGCAGCGACACAGTTAGGCAGCAGCAGCAGCAGCAACAGCAGCAACAAGTTTCAAGATATTTTTTTTTCCTTTTTTTTTTGTTTAGTTTTTGTTTGATGTATCTGCCAGATACGAATAGTGAAAAATTGATAGCTTGCTTGCCTGTCTAACCAAACTATGCATAATAAATGTTTTTCGTAAACAATATAACAACAACAAAGATGAAGAATTTATTAAACACAACAAAAAAAAAATGAGAATGGGTATAAAAAATACACACACACACACAGGGACACAAAATAAAAATAATAAAAGATAAATTGGAATGGCGAAACACAAAATGCGAATTTGGAATTTGGGAATTTTTAATGGTGAGGAGAGGCTTAAAAATATTTGTAAAGGCGAGACTTTGAGGCGAATATGTTAAGCTCTTAGCTGTTATACTATTGAAACTGTTATACATACATACATACATATAAATATGACACAAATACATCTTGAGATGGAGTTTACTTCGAAGGTTTTTGTAAGACTTTAAATCTATATACAAAATATGAAAATATACTAAAACATTGTATGCGATCTGTTATACTGTTATACAAAAAATGTAAATTGCATTTGAATGAAACACTATATATGTACATATATTAGAAAAAATATAACTGCTAAACAAAGTTGGATCATTATATTGAATGATCTTTTAATAGTTTGATAGTATATTATAAATGTTAATTTTTTTATTATAGATAATATCTAATAGATATATAACACAAAAATATATGTAATACTATTACATTTTAGCAATTATAATATTTTATGTTTTTTTCTTTTTTTATATTTTCAAGTACCTAAACAGATTTTACCATATGTATAATATATATTATATATATTTATATAGGGAGGCTTTCTAAGAGAGAAAATTGTTATACTAATTTGTCGGTATAGATATCTAACCTGGCTTAAATGTATGTATGTATGTATGTATGTACATATGTACATATGTACATATAATCATTATTCATTCCCATTGGCCTTTTGTTTTGCCTGGTTTCCACTTGCATCGGTAATTTGTCAGCGCCTGGCATTATTTCACATGATCTTGTTATAATTATAAAACCAACAATTGGTTCTTCTTTTACTTGTTTTTGGATCGTCTTCCTCTTACTTGATGTGTAGGTTGTTGTTTTTTTTTTCTCTCTCTCTTTTTTTCGTATCCTCTCTAATCATGCTCATGTGCTCAGGCACAACTGACACTCCCCTTCACTTCAATGTTAAAGTAAACCAATAATTTCCAGTCAACCTGAAAGAACGACCCTCATAATTATAAAACCATTTCTCCTCTCCACCTTACCGGCATCATGTCTTCCTTTTGCCCTTGTTTAAACCAACAACATATTGATTAATTTTTTGAACAGCTGAAGGAATAGTGCGGGAACCCGTACCCAAACCTCTTACCCGTTACCCCTTACCATTACACACTTACACACACACACACACACACACACATACATAAGTAACCCATACCCGTAGCACACAAATTTCGACTTGCGTCTTGAAGACAAGAGTCAAGTCGTCCATCAACTGGCCAAGTCAAGCCGAACCTCGTGCTGCAATTCATCAAACTGTGTTCCTTGTTTGTTTGATTTATTTTGCCAGCTCCTTCAATTTTACCTCTTCCTTTTTTCCCCCCACCTTAACCCCGATCGTTCGGTCTCATATCATTAGACCTCTGGGCCTTTCTCTATCTATCTCTGTCCCTCTGTCTCTCTCTCTCTCTCTCTCTCTCACCATCTCTGTTACTCTGTCTCTTGAATTTTTGTTGCGTTGTGGTTACCGAAAAAAATCAATTTGACGTGATTGCATTGATCATAATTTTCTTTTCCCCTTGTTCATTTTGAGCTTTCTTTCGCTTGTGTTTGTTTTGAATATTTTGTTAGCCGGCTATTAGGTTTGATTATTTATGTAGCCATGGGCCATGGCTCGTTTGAATTTGTCCGGCAATTAGCCAGACAGTCAGCCAGACAGCCAAGCCAGCATAGATGCCTAAGACAAAAAATTAAAAGAAAAAAAATATAAAAAACAAAACTTATTTGTTTAAATGAAAAATGACCGAAAATAAAAAATAAAAAAACATCAGAAGAGACTTTGCAAATGGCAAACTTGACTTGGTAACGACTCGGTTCCTTAGATCTTTTGGCATTGGCTAACATATTTGTATTTGGCCAACAGTTGGGCGTCAAAAATTAGTTTTTAATGGCCAACAGTTGAATATGAAAGGAAGTATGTATATCTATTGTACAGATTGTTAGTTTCCTATTTATTTGCTATATATATCGATTTAGATTTAGATTTCTTATCGATTTACAAAGAAGTGAAGACACTGAAATATTTTTTTAAATATTATTAACAATTTTATATAATATAAATTGCTTTATTTCATAGATTTTTTTTATATTTAATATTTCTCTGTCTATATGTACATATATTGTATATTAATTTCTTTAGTTTCTAAAACTTTAGTTGACATACTTTAGCAACATGTTGCTAGAAGACTCGCACATGTTGCCAACTAACTAGCATTAGTATGCACATTAGCGCCTAAGTGACAGCTCTCCGTCTCCATTCAAGACTTCAAATCACAATAGCAACAAAAAATGTTAAACAGGATATAACAAACAACAACTGACAACTCAACTCAAAGTGACAAGTCAACTCTCCTAGAGACCGTATATGAGTGAGTGAGTGAGTGACTGACTGAGTGACTGACTGAGTGCCAATGCGCTTGTCAATAAATTTTCGCAGCAGCCGCCGGCGGCAAAAAAAAACAAAACCAACAAAATGAAAGAAAGAAAAAAAAAACGAGATAATCCTCCGCAATTAAGCTAAAAGGAGCGGCAACACCCCAAAAAATGCGACTTTGACAAGTGGAAAAAGTCAACTTCGAGCCTCGAGACCAAAGAAATTTATAGCCAATGTGCAATAAAACACAGCAAAAAAAAAATACAACAAAAACAGCAAACGAAAAAAATAAAGTACAAGGAAGAAAAAAAAGACAAAAAAAAAAACACAACAACAACAAACGCAACAATAACATAATTTATGGTTCGAATGGCCAGGTAGCCCGAAAGGAACGTTTGTAAAATGATCACCTGTTCCAAAACGGCAAGGCAAAGGAACAGTGGAAAAGAGAACGAGAGACAGAGAGAGAGAGAGAGAGAGAAAAAGCTGCGGGAGGTAAGTCCCAGGCGCAGTCACAGTGGAACAGAGATGCGGAATTTGCAAAAAGTAAAAAGGGGGAAAAGGATGTTTACAAGAAGTTCAAGTGTCAAGTGCAATATGAAAGGCAAAGTTTTTAAAGCAAGTAGTAAAGGAAAAGGAGGAAATTGAAAAAACAGAACTACCAACGGCAATTGAGATGAACTCTCGTTTGAAAGGACATCGAGCACTATTACCTCAATAATGCTTACAAATGCGGGATGGGATGCGATGGGTGGGGTGTGGCGTGGCGTGGCGTGGTGTGGGGGAAACAATTGTACCCAATAGCAGTTCTCAATTGCTCAATTGCAATGTGAAAAACTTCCATCATTTTGTTGTTGCCAATGTACCTTTTTGGTTGATGCCTCAACCAATGTGTCTATCCCTCACAGTTGGACGAAAGTCTCGCATACCCAGGAGTCTTAGGCATTTTGAGTGTCGCCCCAGCATGGAGTCGTCTCTTTGGGCCTCAAGTTTTGTTTCCTCTGGGTGTACGTGTGTGTGTGTGTGTGTGACAGTGCGCAATATTTCGAATTGCAATGTGCGGGTCGAGAGCAAAAAGCAACAAAAAAAGAAAAAGAAGAAATAACTGAACACCACATGATGTCCCATGTTCAGTCAGGCAGGCAGTCAGTCAGATCCCGATCTCTCAGTTCTAGAGTCTCTTCGTCTCTTGTATGTAAATTGATATTTTTTTTTGTTGCCTTTTTTTTTCTTTTTGTTTGTGGGCTTTGTCCAGGCAACACCTTTGAGCTGACTTCCTTTCGGGCTCTAACCTTGAAAGCCGTATGTTGTTAACTTGAACATTTAATGAAATCATTTGCAAAGTCTACTCAGACTAATAAAAAAGAAATAAAATTTAACGACACTTCAAGGTAATCTGGATTAAACCAAAGAGAATTTAAGTAGACAAAAAAAAAAAGAACAAACCAGCATCTAAAACAAAATAAAACCAATGGAAAAAGGTGTCACGTTACGCATAATTTATGGCCAAGACAAGAAATTGGAAAGAAAAACTATCTATAAAGATCGAACATGGCGGCTTATCTTGATTAGAATTTTGAAGAATTGAAGAGAAGACCAAACCAAGACCAGATAGATAGATAGGTAGAAAGAGAGAGAGAGAGAGAGAGAGACAGTGCACCTGCATCATCTTTCTTTTTGAAGGTATCGCTAGCTGTTGGTAGTCAGTCTTCTGGTAGTTTGGCTCCCTCGACAGCCCAAAATAATGAAATAATGTTGACACACACACACACACACACAACCATTGAGGCGCATACACTCGTCCCCCAGAGATAAGATTTCAGTTTGTGCTTCTCTATATACCACCTATCACATACATATATACATATATATATACTTTTTTGACAGCAATATTGATTCGAGTGAAATAAACGAAAAATGGTAAAAAAAAATATAGTGAAACAGCCGCAATTTCTGTTCACTCCACTCGATGTGTTATTGAGTAAACAAAAGCCCCCGATGTTGGCACGTTTTTGGGGAAAAACGATATAGTGGAGAAAAGGTGAGCACTGGCCTAGCGTTTGTTCTGTGTGTGTGTGTGTGTGTGTGTGTGTGTTGGTAGGTAGAAAATCGAAATCAACAACAAAAATAATAAAAAGAAATACTAGACAGAGATAAGGTGCCAGCAGCTAACCGAAAAAACAACCATCAAAAAAATTATAACAACTATAAACGAAGAATGAAGCGTCAGGTGAGTGTATCTGTGTGTGCGTGTGTGTGTGTGTGTAATTGTTGCAACAATGGGAAACATGAGAAATTTATGAACAACTTTGCATTGATTGTAATTCGAAAATGAATCGTTTCAACATTCGATCAACTTAGAATCATCTCATTTACAGCTTGCTTGTATTCGGATTGATTGACTGACATATCCAATTAAGAAATTAGTAAAACTATCCATCTGATCTTTTTTCACTTGGCATGTGAAATCGAAATCTGTTTAAAAACTGACAGATTTTTCTCATTTACATGTCGCAAAAGGTATCCAATTTTTTATACATTTTGTATCTATGTATGTATGTATATTTTTGTATATTTTTGTTTTTGTTTTTTTTTTTTCACAGTACATACCTGCTGCTATATGGATGGAATTCACCTACAATTTGTTGTTGCTTGTTTGTTAATCCGAAAACTGTGGTAATTAAAAACCGCCTTGCGTCTGTCAAAGTTAATCCAATTTCACGTATGCTTACACACTTGCTTGTATGTATCTCATAGATACATTTGTATATATGTATATATTTATATGCATAGGTAGCGGGAGGGTTACACGGGTGTTTATACACACACAACACACTCTCTTGCAAGTAGTAATTTTACTTTTTATTTTTGGACAGATTTTTTAATTAAAATTTCATGTAGCGCAAAATGTTGTCGCTATCTCAGATAGGTGTAAGTAGTATATATGATTTGGATGGATGAGATGTGAGGAGAGAGATGCGTTTTGCTCCTTCCGTTTCTTTCCAATGCAATGCGAGATGCCGTGATGCGATGAGAAGGAGGTGTCTGAGAGGCTCAAGTAGACATCGAGAGCGCCAAAAATTCCAATTTTAGTTGACGCTTGTCGTTGTTGTTGTTGTTACTGTTAATGTTAATGCTGCCGTCGTCGCCGCCGTTGTCGCCGTCGTCGTCGTCATCATCATTGATCACCGCAGATAGAGCATCTAGTGGTAGCAGTAGTAGTAGTAGCTAATAACTAGGACAAGGGAGCACAGGAGGGGTAAGCCGCCAGTCGCAAATCTTGTTTCTTTATAACAATTTTCAACACACATTCATTCTCACATACAATTTGTTGTATTTTCATAACTCGTTTTTTATTTATTTGTGTTTTGTTGTTGTTGTTTTTTTTTTCTTTTTTGTTTTATTTCTCGCTCTTTTCTTTCTTGTCGATGTCGCGAGGAAGCGGCCACAGCTCGGTGGCTATTTTACGTTACTACTTCTTTTTCTTATAGATTTGATATTGTATTTTGTGGCTTTTCATTTGCCTGTTACAATCAATTGCGGTGAAACGAGCACACAATTAAATAATATTTCACTTTTTATTGATTAATTGGAGTTTTTCAAAAGGTGTCTCACACACACACGCACCACAAAAAAAATAACAATATAACAAATCGCGCAATTGTCAAAAAAAAAAATATATATGTATATTAAGGCGACAACAATTAATTGCACACCTCCGAACGCAACGATCGTTGAAAACAAACTGAGAAAGAAAATGTCTGCTGCTAACCAACACAGTACGGCTGACCAAGGCAAGCGAGCAACTGAGAGAGACAATGAGAGAAATACAGAGAGAGAGCAGCGGAACGTGAGAACATGTGAGCGTAGAGAAGGAGAGAGCGAACCGCATAAACATGAGCGAGGGCAAGTGTCGTAGCATTGGAAGGGCAGCCAGACGAGAGTCAATAAATATTCTCATTTTGTTGAGGTTTTGGGGAATAAATGAAACGATTTTATGAGAATTTATTTATATGGTATTATTTTGGTATGTATCAATAAATTGGTAAAATCAATTTTCGTTTTTTTTTTTTTTTGAAAATTTTGTAATAAGATGCCAAGATGAGTTTATTACGAAAGGAAATGAAGAAATCTATGGATTTGTATCTTCATAGTATATTAACTTGTATAAATTTATGTTCCTTGACACAATAAAAACAATTAGAAAATCTATTAATGGTTTTAAAATGTTTTTGAATTTGTTTTGTAATACATATTTTTGTTTCAGATTTTGATTAACTAAATATGAAGGTTAACTGCTTGATCAAGAATATATAGTTATCTAGTATGTACAATATTAAAAGTTTTCTTTGAATCGGTTTAGGAAAATTTGTATAGCTTTTTAATATGTATTAAATTTTTCGAATATCATCAATCTACTTGATAAATCTATTAATTTTCAGTTATTTAAGAATATTTTAACTGGTTTTCTTTTTATAAATAAATATCGTCCGACATAAATGCATTTAGCAGAAAAGATTATTCGTTTGATTCATTTGCTGCGTGGTGCTTCCGTGGATCGAACACATTAAAACCACAGTTGTTGCCACTGCTGCTGCTACTGTTTACTGGCTATCCGTCCGCCAGTCCTTCCGTCCGTCCGTCTCAACATGCACTTTCTCAACCCCCAATGTGAAGCAGTTTGGTGACAAATCTGTGGAACGGAGATTGACAGCTCCCTGTTTTTGGTTACCGTAATGCACATGTGTTGCGTTTCGCAACCTCCCCGCATCCACCGACTAGTTCGCCAGAAGCATCTGCTATGGTTATAGATATACATACATACATACATATATATATATATATATATGTTATGTTCAGGTTATTCTCTCGCCCTTTGGCCTATGACTGACTGTCTCTCTCTCCCTCTGTATGTCGTTGGATTTTCTCTGTGATTTTTCCCTGCACCCTGCTAAAAGTGTTGTGGAAGTTCTTTCACTTAGTTTTTGGTGATAAAGATGATGGTGGTGGTGCTGGTGGTGGTGGGTAATGAGGATGCCGGCGTATACAGGGTGTCCTTTAGGTCTAAACAGCAAATTCTGTTTCTGTGTGTCACCAGCAAAGGTGTAATGAGAGCAAAGAGCACATTCCATACATATATCAATTCATTTGCTCTCCCGTTTCTCTCTCATTCCCGCTCTGCTGTTCTTACTCTCGCTCGGCCGCTGCTGCTCTCTGTTGATGTCGCTCATAACTGGTTTTCAGGTTTTTTTTTTATCTGCTAAGGGTCTTGTTAAAAGTAATTCGTAACACGTTGTTACCAGATAACGCCGTCAACCCACGAGCTCAGCGCTCCTAACGAGTCTTCTTCTTTACCCTACCGCTTCCACTACTCTTGCTGCTGCCTTGTTAGCGTCATCGGTTGGCTTGCTAAAAGAGCGATAAAAAAAAAAAAAAAACAACAATACAAGCACAAGCACAGAGAACACAGAACCCAAGATCCAGGGGCAGGCGCAAAGTCATTGGAAGAGCCGGTGAAAAAAGAAAAGAGTTGGGGGAGAAGACACAGGGCGATGCAGATCGTTTTGCAATCCCAGCCAGGCTCACGTTTTGACTTTTGGCTTTGACTTTGCTTTAGCTTCGTCTCGCGGTTCAATACACCCTGTTTTCTTTTTTTCTTGATATTTTTATTTTACTTCTTTTTTTTCCGCTGTGCTGTTTCTGCATTTTGCTTTAGCTCCAGGGTGCCCTCACAAGATTTCTCTCTGCGGATGGGCGAGCCGGTTCTCCACATGTGGCTTGTTGTATGAGTGATTTTGCCTAGTTAGGCAAAAGGAGAATGAGAACGACCAGGAGTTTGGAGATGGCAATGGAGGAGCAAGGAGAAGGAGTAGACATCGAGGTATGCGAAAAAATCTCATGTTTATATGCAACGGCAAAGAGGAAGAAATACAAGCAAATCGTGATCTCTGTGCTGCTAATGAACTTACAATGCAATGCTATGGATCACAGTCTTAGATAGAATGGATGGAAAGGGGGAAACAAGAGGAGCACCCACTCCTTTTGATTGACCCACGGAAAAGGAAAACTAAAGTTTGTGTTTCGTGCCTTCCATCAGTTAGCCTTTGGGCAGATTTAGACAGAGATGGAGATGGAAGAGGGAGACTCAATCCAATTCAACCCAACCCAAACCCAAACCCAAACTGAAACCAAGTTAACCCAACCCAACCCAAGCCTGATCACTGATCATGATCAGTAAAACTAACAAGAGGTGTTGCTTCTGTCGTTGTTCGTCATCGTGATTTTCCTGGGTGGTACCTCTTTTTGCCTTCTCCTTTTCGATCTCCCTCTTCGTCCCTCCTTCTCTGTCTCTCTCTCTCTTTCTTTGTCTGTCCTGATGTTGCTGTTTTGGTGCTTTTGTTTGTTTCTTGTTTACCCAAAGGGGAATTCGGTTTAAAAAGCTAGACAACTACACTAAAACAACAACAACCAGTGGCGATTGCAACACTGGCGCTCTGTCAATGCTCATTGAAGACTAAACCCAAACAGCTCACTTCTTGGTAAAACGAGACGAGATCTGGGACCAGGACTGCGACTTGTCTCACTGGGTGGTAGCTGGATTGGAAAGTCAATTTTATTTAAGTCTGACAAATCAATTTCGGTCCAAGAATAAACGTTTAAGTCCAATTTTAAGTTCATAAATCGTTCAAAAATGAAATTGAAAGATCATTAATATTGTATTGAATTGGTATCATAGGCAGTAAGAGAACGAGATACAAAAAAGAAATGAATAAGTAATAAGGTGAAGCGAAATACCAAATAAATAAGATTTTCTAAATTGCTTATTAATAATGTTATTGATAATAATGTATTCATAAGTGATTTGAGAACATTTCAAAAATATAAAAAAGAAATTATAATATCATACCAAACGATAAAGAAGTATTTGTATTTAAAATGATTGAAACATTTAGTTAAAGTTTTAAAATAATTACGTAAAGATTTATGTCCCGATTTTTCCAAGGGAACTTCAATTTATTCGGATTATTATTTTTGATAATCAAACATTTCTCTAAAATATTGCTGAAAGGCATTTAAGTTAGAAAAATTCGGTAATACATCAACTATCGTGCAATGAATAACGATAACGAATAATTGTTTACGATAGTCGTTTAATAGGTAAAGTTAATTTGAGCTGAAATCAACTGCTTTTGTAATACTCTGTAGGCATTCACTAAACTAGAACTTATCCATTGTTATGAACATTATATAACAATGTAGATTTGATCGGTTTAAGATATATGTACGTTAGTTCATTTTTCGTTTCTCGATAGCAAAGTTTTGGTTTAACTGCCACTATGGGGAAGGGAATGCCAATTCACAGCCTTGCCACAGTTCACCTAAACACCTAATAAATATGATTTTAATCGATTTGCGACACACTTGGCTTAAACGTCACACCACACCTATCACCGTACCCCGTCTCCCCCATACAGTTTCGTTGTTTTTCCAAGACAAAACTCATGGAAAAACATTTCAAATATCCATTTGAAAACAATGAAAAAGCAATCAAATGAACGCACCCACAAACAAAATTTCGAAACTTTGTTCTCTCGCAACGATAGGATGTATATATGTGTATGTATGTGTGTGTGTGTGTGTTTCGGCCAAAACTTTTTGACAAAAATGTTTGTACGCATATTTTTGCATGAGTGAGAAATATTTTCATTTTGATAAAAAAGCATCCGAAAACTGCAAACAAGTTGGAGTTAATGTAAAACAGACACACAAATAAACTTAAAAAGAGAGGGGCAAAAGGGGTAAAAAGTAATGTTAGGGGATGGTGGAGGTAAGGGTAATGGGAATGGGAAAGGAAGTTTGTCTTTTGACAAAACTCGATATGTGTCGATAAACTACCACACACATACATACATATAGATATATATATTACTATATATATACATACATATAAAAGTCAAACTTCTTCGCTTGGCATTTTGCTCTCTATTGTTGTTATCTGATTTTCGGAAACTGCATTTGGCCCCCACGACGACACGACCTGACCTCAGTGCCTTGCCAAACTCTACCTCACCCGCCCTCACTACTGTACCGCTTCTTTACCTCCGCCGGCTCCATCATCTTTCTTTTTCCCTCTGTCACTCCTGCAGTACGTTTGTGTGTGTGTGTGTCACATCTACTATCTCTTTCTCCTGTTTAGTAAAAGTTTCTTTTTTGGCTTTCAACTTTTGCTTAGTCGAGCAAAGCAAACCAAATGAACTTCGCAAAGCAGTTGTCGCTCGATTTGTCTTCCTCTAGTGAATTCTCCTCTACCTTTCATACCAATGCATACCAAACACCCCGCCCTCTGTGCCCTTTCCTTTAAACTCGCGCACACACACACACACACCGTTGTTCTCTTCGTTATACTCTCTCTCTGTGTTGCATTCTTATTGTTTGCGTTCCATTGCAATTGTTCCGCTTAGTTGGGTTAAAGCGCATTTTTAGCAAAAGTTTTTTCATTTGCCCTCTCCGGCTGCTGTTTGTTGTTGTTCATGATGTTGTTATTGTTGTTCATTTCTTGTTATCCCCCCCCCCCCCCAATCAACTATTTGTTTCATTCATTTAATGAATTGGCAAAGATTCAAAGTAACATCTGGCCGTAAGTTAGTAATTTGTAACACACAAAGCAAAGAGAAAGAAAGAGAGAAAGCATATATGCACATACACATATACATACATACATACGTATGTATGTATGTATGTATGTATTTGGTTAAATATATTGTTAGCATTCTTTTTGACTAATTTACTAGCTCAATTATGCGGTAGCCTGCAAATTTTCGTCATATTTATGATACATACTTGATTTGGGGTTCAAATGGGGTGCCACCTATTTTGGTTTTGGTTTCTGACGGTTTTTGTGGGGGGAAGTCAATTTGGTAGGTCATAAATTTCAATATTTGTCGTTTGTCTTTATATACTATATATTATACATACATACATATATATATATTTATCTTTATGCGGGTTATCTCGATGTGTTTAATTTCATTTGTATACCCTGTAGGATATAGGGTATATTAAGATTCCTAAAAATAATGAGAACTGAAATAAAGATTCAGACATAGAATATAAAGTCCAATCAGTGGACTGACTTGAATATGATATATTTCAAAATTTTTTCTTATTCAAAGATTTGAAACCTAAAAAGCGTAACTAAAATTGCATTTTTCTTGATAAAGTTAAACCTATCTATTATCTATAACAATTTATGATCGAATAATGAAAAAACAACGGAACTATAGATAAGAGATCTTGGAAGTTTTGTCCACTAAATGGCGTTAAATAATGCCAAATAAATGTAATTTGTGTGTAAAGTAGGTTAATTTAAATGCTTTGTACATAAAGTAGGCATGCTGCTTATATTGCCCAATAGGCGGCGCTTAACTGGAAATTAGAGACTAAGCAGGTTATGTCTTATTTTTTGGCACATTTGTAAATTTATTTTATTTACATATATAGGGACTGATCTTCCTACAGGGTATTATAAAAGTCATCACTAGTTGGTGTTATATTTATTTATTTATTTTTCTTTTTTTTTTTTGGTTCATTCGTGACGTAAAACTCAACCATAATTAGCTTTGGGCCTCTGTGTGTAAAATGGTGTGAATTATATTTTCTCTTCCCTTATTCGATATCTTAATTTTCTGTAAATGGTTTATTACGGATTCCAGCAACTGCTGCAGTTTGCGTGTATATTGAATTTACCTACATCCCCTCCCCCCCATCCCCCCATCCATCGCTCTTTAAACAATATGCCTGCTGTTGGTCTATCTGTATACTATCTACCAACTGATAATGTCGTGTGATTGACAATCGTTCTTATTTTTCCTTTTTTTTCCATTTGCCTTGTTGTTATTATTATTATTGTTTTGGGTTTCTTTATTTCTTCTTGTTGTTGTTCTCGTATTTATTTTTATATATGTATGTACATATGTATAAAAAAAAAAAATTGTCTTTTTTGTTGTTGTTGTTTTTTCATGCATTTTTGCGATAATGATAATAATATGTAATAATATTTATTTTTTATACCCTCGCTTGCCATAAATTGTGCTTTATTTATGGAAAATGAGATTTCTAGTGGCGCATTAATTGGTCTCTCTGTCTGTCTGTCTGTCTGCCTGTCTCTCTCTGTCTGTCCATCTTGTCTGAATGGCTGTCTGGCGGCTGTCGTTGACTTTGACTGGTCTGGAAGTGGACTGGCAACACGCTTTTGCCAATGGCACGCATGGAATTTTGTATTCCCAGTTTGAAATAAATATGTGTACTTATTGCTTAATGATCATGATCATGATGATGATGAAGATGATGATGATGAAGATGATGGCGATGACATTGATATTTCTTTGTGTGATTGTTTATTATTATTATTGAGAGATGAGCGAAGAAGCTCAGCTCCAAGTTGATACTAATTGAATTGCTGACATGATTAAGATGATCTTTTTGCCCAGTTCATCATAATCTTCTTCTTTTTTTTGTTTTTGTTTTGTATTCTGTATTGATAAAGGAGAGCAATTGGATGGCATTGCGCATTAATGAATTGTCCTTGATAATGTTGTTGACAATTTTTGGAATGTTTCTATAATGAACTGATATTTATTAAGAAAAGTTATCATAATTAACCTACAACAATTAAAAGTATATGTCATAGATTTAATTCGGTTTAATATTGAACCTACCTTATATGAATATGTTCATACATTGTATATACACTGATAACAATTAATCTATTAGTTTTTTTTTAGTCATTTACATATATAATCTAATCTCAATTATAATTACAATTGTTTAAATACAATTTAATCTACAAGGATATAACATTATAATTATAATTACATTGAAAAGTTCTTTTACTTTATTACATATATTATGGGCCAAATTTGTAAGATTTCTTGAGATTTTTGGTTTAATATATCGCGTATAATCATAATTTTCCATAGATATGTACATATGTATTTTAGAAACACTGTTTTTAAATTCAAAAAGTAATCTTCTGAGTTAAAAAAATATTATTCAAAAAAAAATTCAAACTTATAAAATGAATCTTGTATTTTATATTCTCTATTTTACGATATTCTGTTAGCCAAGATTGCCTATATTTTAAGTTTGTTTTAATAGAGAAAGATACGGTATAAGATAAGACATACAAAGAGAGCCAGGTTCTAAAAAGGGGGCCAAGAAATTAAGTAAATACAAACCAAAATAAGAGTGTAAGTTAACTAATTAAACAATTCAAGGTTAGAAGATTGTTTTCTGGCTAATGGAAAGACGAATAATGGTTAAGTTTATCCACTTATATAGCAAATAAAAATTGACCTCACTTCTTTGTTACTTGACTATTTTACTCAATTATCGATTTCATTTCATTAGCAGCTGTTTGAATATTACCTCGATAAACTCACTTAACACCTCTCAAAGTTATACACTTTGACCTCAAAGTCGTAAAAATTTCCGCTTGGTATGCACAAGAGAATACCGAACAGAGAGGGCGACAAACAAAAAGGTCAAAAATGGTATACGGAAACCCAAAAACCAAATGTTACACATCCTGTTTGGAAAGAGATAGAGCCCAGAGAGAGAGGGAGAAGGAGAGTTTAGAAATCGCAGTTAAAGTCAAGACAATGAACGGGTTACCAAGGTCAAGACATAAATGACAGAAACAACAGCAACAGAAACATAAATAGAAGTTTAAATAGATATTCAGTTTTTGTATGTATGTAAGAAAAGGTTAAATAATGAAATGACCTTTTTGTATTTGTTTATTTGTTGCTCTGCATTTTGCTGCTCTGCATTTTGTAAAAATTGAAAAATTTTAAACCAAAACAAAATTTAAATTCTTTTGCACTTGAGCTCAATTTGAAGATACATCCAATATTTTTATTTTTTTTTTTTGTTGGTTTGGTTTGGTAAAGTGCTATGATTTCTGTAGCCTTCAATTTATTAACCTCAATATCAATTGTAAAGCATAAATCTCGATAAAAGTAAATACGAGAAAGCAAAAAATCAAAAGCGTAACGAAACGAATTCATTTCGGAGAGAGCAAAGGATATAAAAAGGATTGCGCTTCGGCAGTGATTTTCAATTTAAAAAATTGCACGCAAAAGCGCCACAAATCAAAGGAATTGACTTTGGAGATGGAGCCGGATGTATGGGGTTGGCCAGAGAGGGGAACGAAGGAGGTGGTTAAGCATATACACAGTAGAGAAATGGAAACAGAGACGGAGATGGAGTCGGAGTTGGATTTGGAGAGATGAGGCGGCTAGCCCCAACTCAACAATAAATTTCAATCTGTAAAACTTAACTAAAGGCATGCAGAAGCTTCTGTTGTAAAGGAACTTTCAAATGCAAAGCGAGTGAAAATGCCACGCCTCCTCTACTCTCCACCATCATCTTTCTCTCCTAACCCCTTATCACCCACCCCTCCCCACCTTTTAACTGAACGATTTTCTCTCTCATCTTTACAATACACGCCGCAATAAATCTCAATTGAAAATGCTTTTTGCTTTTTCAGTTTCAGTCTTCAGCTTCAATGGACTGCAAAAGAAATCAATGGGCAAGTGGCGCCCCCTGTCGTTCGCTTTGTAATTAATAAATGCTTCGATATCAAGGGGGGGTTGGGTGGTCGGAGATTGTGCTGGTTACGTGGCTAGTTCGCCTGATGATTAGTCCCAATGACAAAGGCAATCAAAACACTTTAACAAAAACGTGGCAATTAAAATTGCACAAAGCGAGGCGAAAGCACAGCAAGGAGAGGAGCCGAAAGGCCTGCCGAAAACGTTGAAAGTGGCGCCCCCTATTGACCGCAACCAGCAACTGCTGTTTGATTGCTGTCAGAGTGAGGTCGTGTGTTTGACTGTGTGTGTGTGTGTGTGTGAAGCAATCACGCCAAATAAATCATTCAATGCATTTGCCAGCAGTTCTCAGTTCCGGAGAACTTGCGAATTATTCATGTGGTTGCGGTTAAGAGCAGCAGCTGGACCCAGATCCAGAGAATCAGAACCCACACCCGCACCCAGGACTAACGTAAAGAAGACGGAGACGGCGACGGTGTCGGTGTCGGTGTCGTTGACGGTGACTGAGTCGAAGTCGATGGAGCTGCCTGCTTATCTGTCATCAACCACACAGTTTAGTGGGCTGAAAGGAAATTACTACTGGGCAAAATGGCCAACGGAAGTTCGGAGTTCGGATGAGATGAATGGATTTTAGCAATTGCGTTTGGTTTGGCGATGACGATTAATGTAGCCCCCACCAACAATAACAACAACAACGACAGCAATAACAGGAGCAAATGGAAGGTGTTGAAAATGTGCGTGTGTACAAGGGATAACTGCAAGTGCGTCAAATGATTGCCAAAGGAAATGGAAAGCCATACATGTACATAAGCACTATGTATATCCATTACATGAAAATCAAAGAAATAAACAGACAGGCTGATTTGTTAGATTATGTTAATGCTAAACGATATTCTTGATATTAAAAGTACTCTAAAAGTATAATTCAATTTTGTTTGATCACGAAAACATTAAATCGTGAGTCAAGAAAGCGGAAACAAAAACCACATACCATAACCGATTAAAATTTAAGAATAATATACTAATTAATATACTAATTAATATATATTCTAGAATTTCTTTTCTATTGTTTTAATTCCTAATATAAATGATAAAAACTTGTTATCCAGAAACATGAAAATGCAATTAACCGAAACTAAAACCGGAAACTGTTTTGAAAACGTATCTAGTTATAATGATTGGTGCTATATGTATAGATATAATTATATGTATAGATGTGTTTAGATTGATATTATATTAAGGATTATTAAGGATAAGGATAGATATTTTATTTTTACTATAGTTCACTTATATATTTTATATTTTGAGAAAACGGTTATTAACATAAGCTTAACCGATAAAATAATTATGTGAGATGGGATCTGGCAACCTTTAACTATAACTTCTAGCCATAAGTAACGAGGAGTGGCAACGTTGACAAAAGACAACTCTCTTTAAATGCAACAACGCTGTTTTTCGCGTAACGAGAACAGAAATTGTGCGAAATTCAATCAGATCAATGATCGAGCTTAAAGATTGTTTATCACGTACAATAATTTATAAATCTTTTCATAAACTAACATATAAATATTAATAATAATTACTATTATTAATTAATTAAGCCTGTTGATTTTTTTTTTTTTAATTATAGTGCATTTTCTTTAACCAAGACGATCGAATGAATGAAGCTTACATAAGCATTATAATGCAACATTTTGTTGTTTTTTATAAAAGGCAATATTCAATTGCTTCTTTTGTGTTCACAAGACACAAGTGACACTTATAACCGAAACTTAAGCCGTTACAACACATAACGATATTGAGTAATAATGGTATAATGATTGCAAAAATCATTTCTGAAATAAATAAAATTTTTTTTTTGTAATTTTTTTTTTCACTCAACTCTTTTAGTTTTAGTTTTTGAACGTACTTACACCACACACACACACACACACATACACATACAATTATGGATATGGCAAAACGAACTTTTAGCCTATCAAACATTTAATCAATTCCCCATAAATCACATGTCAAATCAGGCTTTCATATCGGTATACTTCAACACGGGGGCATGGTATGGTAGGTACCCTTTAACCCCGCTTCGTTGCTGAGCCCCTTCACTTAACAAACCAACTGACTGCATATCATGACTGAGGAAAATTGCTTAACTATATGGAAAATTGACAAGTTTTGATGGCTGACAGTGCGGTTGTTTGCTCCAAACCCACCATCTCGCCCCCCACTCGCTCCTTAACCACCAATAAATACTACTAGCACCACCATCAGCACCATCAGAAACAGCAAAAGCAGCACTACAACCCTGTCAATCCCATTCCCTTCTCATCATCATCATCATCATCATCAGTTTGGTTATGCATGATTTGCAGTAAAAATGCATAAATGGAAAAGAAAATTTTTATCAAAAAATATAAAAAACAAAAAAAAAAAAAAGGAAGAAAGGAAAATTGTACACTCGTCGTCTGTGTTTAAAGGTTTGGTTTTTGTGTTTTTGTGCATGGCGTGTTTTCAGAAATAGAAAAAGTTTTTCATTTCTGTTGACAGACATCATAACGATGACAAGGGACAGAGTAACACAGAGAATGAATGGCATTACTATATATATATGTATGTATATATATGTATGTAGGATGGCATGCGATGGGATGAGAAGACTTTGCAGGTTGATTGAACCTAGGGAATTGATTAGAAAATTGGCTAAGCAATTTGTCAACCATTTTATATAAACGATTCATATAATATTGTCTAAACAAGCATTGCAAAATTTCTATAGAGAGTGTACGGCAATGCAATAAATCTCCTAAGCACATCCTGTCCCAGGACTAAAGACCAACCGCAACGTTGCCATTGCCATTGCCATTGCTGTTGCTGTTGCTGTTGCCGTTGCCGTTGCTGTTGCAGTCGCAGTCCCAGTCGAGACATTGCTGCTAATGTCACTTAAATGCCAGCGCCATGTCTGTCAGTAGACTGATGACAGTCCAACTGTCTATGCCTTCTTTCCCTTTTTTGCTCTCTTTCATTCACTTTGCTATGCTCGGCTTTCTCTTGTTGTCTTGCCCTGCCTGCATGTGTGTGTTCCTTCTCTCTTTTATCCTGGTACTCTCGTCCTGTCAGTCAGTATCTCTACATCCGCTTAGGCGTGCTGGAAATTGGATTTTCACAGCTGCCAGACGAAGACGAGACCATTGAGGGACTAGGAGATTTAACACGCTTTAGTTTTTCCTTCTTTTTGTTATGTTGTTGTTTTTATTCTTTGGTTCTATTTTTTCTTCTTTTTTTTGTTTTTTTGTTTTTCTCATATTTATTTTCGAAGAATTCGTTTGAGCAATTTCAAGCCTCATTATTAACAATGAAAACCAAAGCAAATGTCCCTATAATTACATTTTTGGCTTAACAACAAGTCATTTGAATGCCGGATTTGTCCTTAAATTGAAATGTTGGCAATTTCATTTCATTGTATAAAAGTGTAATTATCTTTGAGTTTATATTGCATTTCTCTTCTCACTAGAACAATAATTTATTTTCAAATTAATCACACTGTGATGAGGATGGTTGGTGTTGATTGAGGGGAAAACAATTTTGACATTTTCCCTTAACATTTCTTCTACTTAATTATTAATTTCGCATTTACCACAAAACGTTTATTGTTCTCCTACTCCTCTATCTTCTTCTTCAACTTTTCTTTCTCAATTCCCATTCTCAGGTCAGACATCGAACCATTTCCTCAATTGCATAAATCGAAAAATTTGTGTTTTGGCGCGTGTCACGAATAAGCAAAAACCAAAGACCCCCAAAAAAAAAGGAAAGAAAAAAAAAAATAAGTCAAAGCCTCAACCAGACGAAACCAAAGCCAAACTCCTTCTCCTTTACCAATTTCTGTTTTATTTTTTTTTTTTGGTTTTTTGGTTTCTTGTTTTTGCCCTGTACTTTGGAGACACAATGTGACAAGGTCTGACTAACCCGGGGCCTCTTTATAATAGTCCGAGTCTGTAGTCTCTGTTTGTCACCCAAGTCATTTACATGCCTCGTTCGAGTACGTGACTCACATATAGTTATCCATCTGTATGGCGACATATACATACATATGTATATAAATATATATGTATGCATATGTATGTATGTATGTTGTAGATATGTATATGTATATGTATTTATTTGCGGGGATTTCTGTGGCTTGGGGTACATACATACATACATATGTATGTATGTATGTGTGTGATAGCTTGGTTCACATTTGATGAAAATAGGAGCGAACCATCATCATGTCCATTGGGATTTCAACTTGGGGGCCCTCCTCCTCCTCCTCCTCCGCAACTGAGTCACGAGCGCCCACATCGATAAAATATTTAAAATTCATTTCTAAGCTTTTACTCCATTTCTAGCATTCGCCTTATCATCGATTACTTACATATATACCATTCCACATCACTCCATTCCATTCTACTCAACTCCATTTTATTCCATTCCATTTTATTCTATTTCATTCCATGACTGCAGCAGCACCAACTGCAATAGCAACAACAACAACAATAACAGCAACTTGACTAGAGATAAACCGTTAGCAAATGTTGGCGACAATTTCAGTTTTAGCTCTTTCTACCATCGTCACAGCCGCGCCCCCTCACATTTACCTTTTCCTGCTGCTGCTGTTGCTGTTGCTGCTTCTGATATCTTTCAAGTGTGCATTGATTTATGTTCAGTGTCGTCCCTCACCTGGTGGTCGTAGACGAAAGACGAGTAAAACTTTCAGTTGCAATTGCACTTTATTAGTTTTGCTATTGAATTTCATTTCATTGCATTCCCCCTATAAACAATATATACATATGTATGTATGTATGTATGTATATACAATTATTTATAAATATCTTTATCTTTATAATGCCTTTTAGCTCCCAATTAGAGACCATGGTTATGTGCGTCTCTTTCTCTCTCCCTCTTTCTTTACTTCTGCTGATTGCGTTGCATTTTTATCAAAGTATTGAAAAAAACAAATAAAATACGTTGCCTAGAAATTGATTAAGTAATTCAATGATGATGGCAAATGTAAACAATTCCTTTCAATTAGTTTGCTGAAACCTTAAAATTTACTTCGTTTACTCTTTTTATTGTTACATTTAGTTATGCAAAAGATTTACATATGTAACGGTTAAATTCAATTAATAACTCTGCTAGAGATCTGTTGATAAAATTTAAAACTCTGTTATGGCTCTGTTACGGTCATATTTGACCTAACATTTTACTGTTTAGCTTCTGTTTTTTTTTTGTAAATATATTAAAACTTAAATAGTTTATATTGGTTATTCTGAATATCTATTTTCAATACATTTTAGAAGTTTTAGAAGAACTCAAAGGAAAATTCTATTATTTAAAAATGTTTGCAACATAAATAGTATCTATGATCAGTTAAAATAAATGCAAAAATGTGATAATATACATTAAAAACTGTATATCTATATACAACTCTAATTGATTTCGACTTTGGTCATATCTTCATTTTGGTTTAACAACAGATTATTTGGCTATATCCTTAACAAATATTGAAACAAATATTGTTTATCTTACTTAACTATGTACTCAATATATGGTTCATTTCTTGCTATTTATGATATCTAAAATATTTAGTTGGTTTTTTTTTTATTTTTTTACTATTTATTATATGTACATATGTATGTACATACATATGTACGTATGTATGTATGGTTTTGTGTATATTATTTCCCCTCTAAGAAATTGATAAATTGCGGTGCTGCCACTCACCTCAGCGCACTTCACTGCACTTCACTTCAGTTGAGTTCAATTCTTTTGTTGATTTTTCTAGATTTGAAGCACTGATTGTGCGCGCACATTTTACAATCGTAACCGTAACCATAACCCCCCCTACCACCTCTACCGCCTACCCCAACCCAAGGCAAGGTGTGAACCTTGTGTGTATGTGTGTTCATAGGAACTGCAACTGAGCTCTTTTTCTTTTTTTGCTTTTTTGATCGACAGCTTGCCTAAAACTGTCAACGCGTTTCTTTATTTTCGTTCGTTTTTTTTGTTGTTAATATTTTTTGTTATTTTCCTTTTTTCCAGTGCGCCATAAAGCATTTCTTTGGAGTTTTCAACGATTTATTTAAGTTTCAGTGGCTGCCGCTGGCGGTTCTTGCAATGTTTAAACGGTTGCTTGAACGTTATCACGAGGTTTCTATCAGAGTTGGGAATGCTGGTGTTGTTGGATTTTGGAATGCCATCTATGGGTGCAGGGTGGTGTTTGGCATTTAGCTGAACTGACGCTTAGATTAAGATTAAGGGCGTCAATTGTCGGCATAGTGCGCTCTCTCCTTTGAGAGGGCTTGCATTTTGTTGACAGGCATTCTTTTATTTTTTTTTTTTGAATGGTTTTTGACTTGTCAATATATCAAAATTATTAAAGGTACAAACGCGGGTCATAAATCAGTTAAAAAAAAAGAAAACTTCACCTTTCCTGTAAACAATTTTTGTTTAAATAGCGCAAATAGCATTTTCATATTTTTTGTTATATTCAAAGATTATACTGATTTCTTAATAGTTTATCAGGGATCTACGAAAGGAAGGCAATGCTGGTTTTGGTAAGAAAAACTAAAGCTTATTCTTTAACTATATATATATATTTGGAAATTAAGGACCGATCATTTAACTATAATTCTAAATACATAAATCATTAGTTCTTCTCTCTTGCCCAATCTCCTCCATCTCCTTCATTCCAAATTTGATCCCACACACATTGAGGAATTTATGTACGCCATAATTTCAAGATCTTTTTTATCATTTAACCATATGTGGGCAATGTCACAGGCGTGTGTATTTTTTTTTTTTTATTTTTTTTTAATTTTCTTGTTGGTGTTGGACGTCGTTTTGGGTGCACAACACCACTTGGGTAACTTGAGAAGTTTGTGTGCCTTGTTGTCCAGGCATTTATTTCATTAGCTAAGTGAGAGAGTTGGGGAGCTTCAAAAGATGGGGGACAAGGATAAAGAACGAAACGATTGAAACGAAAAACGAAAAACGAAAAACGAGAGAACGGACAAACGACAAAAAATTCATTAAAAAAAAGAAGAAAATGAAAATCAAGAGTGTGACTTGAACAAGACTCTATATACAAAAGACAACAACAATAATAACAACAACAACAACAACAACAACAATAACGGGCTGCTGCAACAACGATGATGATGCCCAATGTACGATAATCCCGCGACATGCGACTCCGAATCCGAATCCAAACTCCAACTCCAACTTCAACTCGAACTCGACCGCTGGGTGACAGAGCGTTTGTAATTTATTTAACTGCATTTTTGTGGATTCGATTTCCGAACGAGAATTTGTATACGCACGACAGATTAATGCTCGACGACTTGCTCGAGATGCCAAAAGATACGAGAAGGCTAAGAGTAGTAGAGATGCGGGAACTTTGGTATCATGTTCATGTGTGCAGGTAAAGATTCAACGATAACAGAGATGCAAACCGGGTTAGGGTACAACAATCTTTTAGTCTCCTTTATACACATATTATTCGTGAGTATGTCTGTGAGTATTTGTGTGTGGCATATACTTATATATGTGTGTGTGTGTGTGTGTGTGTGTGGCAGAACAAGACAAATATAAATATTTATGTGGAAAACAGCAGGCGTTTTGTCAAAATATTTGTGTAAGACAGGAGACATGAGTTCTTGATTCTCGAAGACCGATTTGTTTCGAATTGTTTACAGAAATATTTGTTTGTCTTTATGTAGTTGCAGCAGCAGCAGCAGCAGCAGCAGCAATACCACTAACAGATTATATTGAGTCATTCAGGAGCAAGAAAAAGGAGATGAGAAATTCTGGCCGATTGCCAGGTGACTCTATTGCCACTACTGAATCTGTCTTTCACTTTTTAACCCCTCCTCTAGACTCTTACTCTGCTTTTCTCTATGAAAAATTGCAGGCTTAAATCAAGTGAGATAGAGAAAATGACAAAACGAAAGAGAAAGAGAGATACACACACAACTGACTTGGCATTAAGAGCACACATAATCCTTTAGCATGTCATACACAATCTCTTTGCTCCTGCCTCCACTTCCTTTTTCCCCCTTTTATTCCATCTCTCTGCTTAACAGCAGCTGTCCTTGCTTTTTCTACTTTTTTTTTTTCTTTCTTCTTTTTTCTTTTTTATTAATACTCTTCATGGGTTAAAGTGATTTGCCAAAGGGCGAATTAGTTTTGCGCATTCCATTTTTAGATGTTAGAATGCCGACGACTACACAGTTACGGGGTCTATGTATGCGAAAATGTTTATTAAATATTGAAAAATTATCTCAAACACAGTTGAAAATTGATTAAATTGATTTTCATTATTCAGTATTTGAAACTAATCGAGAGGATTATGATCAAAGAATCGAAACATAGCGAAATAATAAATCTAATATAATCTTCCTTTTTTTTATTCTCTTGAAGTTTAGTTAAGTGACAGCTTTGGATATGAAAAGATCAGTAATTGAAGTAATTAAATTAAATAGGTTAAGCCAGGAATTAAGCATTTAGTTAAGGTATCAGTAAGACTATCATCTATTAAAACTAATAATTAGGATTAAGTGACAGTTAAGGTATTGGTTAAAATGTTTCTTAAAATATCATTTAATTATTCCAAGAAACCGATTCAAATATCGGTTAAAAGTTAGTTAAGGTAATTAATTAGATTGTAGGTCAGTTAAAGTAACGTTTAAGGTTTCAAATTATGTGGCAGTTAAAGTTACAGTTAAGTTATTATTTTGTAAAGGGTTTTATAGGGTTTCAGTAACTTTTTTTTGAAAAATAAATATTAACAAAATTTATGTCTATTATAGAAGACCATTTTTCCAGTCTCATATACCTCTGCACAACATTAGCTTCACCTCGTTGGGTTTTTTTTTTGTTTTTCTAGTATTTTTCTAGCTTATCTTAGTATTTTTTTTTCTGTTGTGTTTGGATATAAAGCCCCTTCCATGCGGTCGACTTGCCGCATTATCCTATTTTATTTACTGCTAATGTTGCGCTTTTGGGCGTCTAAATCGCATTTGCTGTGATTTTTTGTTGTTCCTGATGCTGCTCCTTTTTCATCTTCTTCTAGCATAAAACACATCATTAATTTAATATGTAGCCGAAAACGAAAAGAAACAAACTGAATGAGGGCAAACATATAACAGAAGCAGAAAGAGAGAGAGAGAAGGAGAGAGCGAGAGAGAGAGAGGAGGAGTGGAGGAGTAAAAGTCAAAGGTCTTAAGTAGCAAAAACAAAAATTAATTTAGCTTAATTCGTCCACGAAACTTCAGTTGAGCGTGTCGACCAGGGCCAAAAACCCAAAGTAGAACCAAAACCAGGACCAAAACGAGAACCAGTTGGCAGCAAATGGCAAGGATGCGAGTAGGAGTTCATGTTCTTCTTGCTTTGAATCCTTTAATCCCATTGCCTGCCAGTTTAATTATGTAGTTTATTAGGCGGAAATGAAAAAGCGAAAGCCAAAGGCGGAAACGGAAACCAAGCGACGGCGACCAAGAGAGAAAAAAAGAAAGAAAGAAAGAAAGAAAAAAAAGACGACGACGACAACAACTGAACTTAGCTTACTCTCTTTTCTGGGCTCTTCTCTCATACACAATATGGTATACACTTATATAGAAAAGGAGTAGGGACGACCAGTCGTTACCCCCCCCAACTGCCCATTCCACCAAGTTAACTTCACTTTGCATACATATAATAAGAGACTTTTGGCGAAACAAAAAAAAAAAAAAGTAAAAGAGAAAAAAAGGTTAAAGGTTCGCTTACCTATTTTTTCGTTGTTGTTGTTGTTGTTGCTTTTGTGTGGAAGCTGCGGCACTGCACTCAATAAACCAGACAAAAGTCAAACGTGAACGACGACGACTGCAAAAAGAAAAAAAGAACAATTTTTTTTTTTTTAGGAAAATGAGCGTAAAACGAAGCAACAAAAATGTTTAAATATTTATAATGAATATTCATATACTCTGCAAAAGATAAATATTACTTTAAGTTATTGCTATTAACCAATTGTTTTTTGCTTTACCATTTTTTTTCTTTTTAAAAATTTTTGCATTTCTGACGCATCTTTTTTTTTATATTTTAATATTATCATTTACTTTTTACTTTCTTTTTATTAGTTTTTGATTCAATAAAATAAAGAAAAATAACATAAAATGTCTATATATTTTTTGGTCAATTTTAAAATGGGAAAAGATTTTGAATCAAGTCTTTGAGAAGTTTTTTAGTCAATTCAGAAATTTTAGTCTTTTATCAAATTTGGTTCAAGGCTTTCACAAATATTTTTGACTATTCAAAAATTCTAGTCTACGGTCTCTTGGATCTGTAAAGGAAAATTCTTTTGATAACCCTATCACTTATGTATATATATATATACCTATATATATATATATATATGTATATAGTTATTAAAAGGTAACACTTTGCATAGAAAAATCAGACAACCCTTTATTTGGGGACCATAGAAATGTGAACCAAGAAAAGGTTAAAGGTTTCCTTTTTTCGTTGTTGTTTTTTGCTTTTTTTTTTTTTTTTGCTTTTCAAGGCTGAGTGGCTTGTATTTATTGTTGGAAAATACACAAATTTTGTTGGTATTCTTGGGTTAAGTCTCTACTACTTCTTATGTATCTATGTATGTATGTATGTATGTATGTATATGTGATGCCTGGCCGAAGGCAATTTTCCAACTGTAGTCACCAGGAATTTTCGGTAAATTGCTGCACAATCAGCATAAATTTTGTCTGCTAGCCCCAAAATTAGCCTGTAAACCTACCTACCTACCCCCATCCCCTCGGTCTCTCTCACTTCTACACACCCATTGCCTCAATTCAGTTCAGTCCAGTTGTTGTTGTTGTTGTTTTTGGGGCGTGCCAAGGTGCTGGAGATTCCTTTCGTATGTATGTATATATATATAAATATATATATGTATATATATATATACTACTACATCGTATTGAAAGGCACAAATTTGTGCTAATGAGTTTTGAAAAGGGATTTGTAGGTGGCTTTGGCTTCGACCTGCTTAATGCTTGGCCAGCTTCTCGCCTGGACGACTAAGCAGGTCACTTCACCTCCTCCAAGCTAGTTACGTGTGTCGACTGTTCCGTAATTGAGTTAAACTTTTGTGCCAAACCCCTCACTCTCCTCCCCCCCACAATGTAGGCCAGCCTGGGTTATGTTAGGATAGGGTATGGAGGGTGGAAGGCTTCATTGAGCCGAGCCAGCGATTGCATCACAAGTTGATGTGGAAAGTTTTTAAAGCTCAAAAATGGTTGTGCGGTGTGTGTATGTTTGTGTGTGCCATATTGAACGTGCCATAGAACTCATCTAACAGACATACAAAATGCCAACATAAACCAAGAAAAAAAGGCCACTGAAATATTTATCAGTGAAAACAAAAAAAAAATGAGTTTATGCAGATCACTAAATTATGATAAACATATTCCTATGAATAAAAATTAGATATATGAATTGTTTATTTTTAAAGCATTTCAAATATTTGCCAGAGTAACATTACAGGTAAAAGAATGTAGAAAAAAATTTTGATGAACGGGAGAACGAATTTTTGTATACCCTTGCAGACTGTCTTTACGATCATTTAGCAGATTTATAAGGAAACATTCGTTGTTTTTATGACAGCTATAGCATATAGTCGACCGATTTTAATGAAACTCAATAGATATATTATATATGTACATATGCCGAATTTACAAATACTAAAATTCGTGACGATCACCTTAAAATTCACAAAGTTTTTAAACTATAGCTTTACTCTTGTTCAATCATATCTATGGGAGCTATATGATATAGCCAACTGATTTCGAACAAATTTCGAAAATGATTAAAAAGTATAAAAACTCACTGAAAACTTTGTTTACTGTCACAAGATAACTGGAAACAAAAGTTTTTATTACAAAAGTACCGATTGTTTCTATGAGAACTATATGAGAGATATATATATATAGTAATCCGATCGGTATGATTTCAATACGTAAAATTGATTATGTATATGTCTTTGGAGCTTTCTCAGGGTCTCAGGGGAGGATTGAAATGAGATCCAGATGAACAAACAGACATACGGTGAGGTTTTTTTTTCAATTCAGCTCATCATGCTGATCAAGAATATATATACATACTTTTTACAGTCGGTGATATGAGTCAAACTTTTGACTAAAATTAATATACCCGTTTTGATAGGTCATAATAACTGGTTTGAATTGATTATTTTGAATGATTTTAATATATTCAAAAATGTATATTAAATCTATTCTTAGTTAACTTTTATTGTTACTTGAATATTTTTTGTAGATATTCATAATATTCGTTTATGAAACCGCATAAACCTTTGTGTAATATCTTGAATTTTGGTTTTTTATTCAAGTTTTGGTAATCCAAATATGGCATGTGCCATTGCCAACAGTTTGCCCCCAAAGCCTTCTCTTACTCATACATTTTCTCTCTCACCTTTTTTTTTTCTCTGTCTCTTGCCGTCTCATTTTTACTTGTTCGCTTTTCCGTTTTCCTTTTTTTTTTTTGTTTCGTTTAGAGTGCCAAAAAGCACTAGACACCCGCATACAATGGGAAATGCATTTCCATTTTCAGAGTATGTATACACCCAGAAAAAAAAGGCATGGAACTTGGGTGTTTTTTTTTTCTTTTTTTTTTTTTTGGGGGAGGTTGTACCAATTGAGCCAACAGGCGCACTTCAAATGTTATTGAAATATTTATAAGTTCGACACACACACATGCCCACACTCACACACATACAAAAATCGAGATGGGAAGGGGAAGGAGGTGGAGACCTCAACACTTACAGCAATCAAATGCACACAATAAAACATTTTCAATAACTCTTTCGACGCTCCTGCAACTTTGTGGCCATTAAAAAGGGACTCCACATTGGGAATAGGCCACAAATTTTTCGGTTGCACATGCTGGGATTTTGGGTTTTACATTGTTTGCTCATAGTTTTGTGTTGCATTTATGTCCCACTGTGCCAAAAAATAAAAAAAAATAAGAAAAGAAACGAAAAAAAGGCCGCCCAATGCGTTCTTTTAAATGCAATGAGCTACACAGAGAGAGAAAAAAGAAAGCTAAACAGAGGAGAAAAAGGAGGCATTAACACCTATCTTGATCGGCTAATATCGGCTATATACATATAATAAAATTAAGTATATCTTTATGTAGTTTGACCTTCAGGAATCCTACCTAAAGTTGTTTAATATTCATCATAATATATCATCACTAATAATTCATTATATAGATTTTATTAGCTTATGATAAAAGTTCAATATTATAATTTTTTAATTTTTATTAAATTTCACAAAAACTTCTTTACGTTTCAAAGAAAATAACATTCTGCTAAACAGATCTTTTACATTATAATCACACTAATATTGAGGGTTAATTATTTATATTATTTAAACTGAAAACAAATTATTTCATACTTTTCCTAATGGAATTTGTTTTTTTTTTCTCAGTGTATATAGTTTCAATGCGTTTTCAAGTGTCGATCAATCGTTGCCCTTGCCTGGTTTCTGTTCCTTTTTTTTTTTTTTTTGGTTCCTTCTCCCTCTCTTATACCGTTGATGGAATTATTTGCAGTTAGAAAACGAATATTCTTTTTGCCCCACTCTCTCTTTCAAATGCTGTCTCTTTCTATGCCTCAATTTGTTTTCTTTTGTTTTTCTTTTATATATATATTTTTAGTTAGCCTCTAACTTGTAGGCTTTCTCTTCATATGAATATAGACTGGTATTTGATTGCTTTGAAAACATGAAAATTCTTTCTATCATCTCTCTTTCTGCTTTTCATCCCATTTATTTTTCTCTTTTTACTTTTCCCCGCCTCCAACCGGCACCCACCCGCTCTCTTTTTTCACTTTTTGCTAAATTACTAACGAGTTTTTCTGTTTGTTGGGGGTCGAAGCAACAAAAAACAAAAGTAACAAAAACCAAAAAAAAAAATGAAAAAAAAATCAAAAAGAAAAAAAATAATACTAAAGGAAAAACAAAATAAAATGCAAGTCACGTACACCCGTGAGCGGGGAGCGTGAAGAGAGCAGACGAACGCGACATCAGCAAGGACATTGTCAAACACAAAGCTGCCGCCTTTCCCTGGTCCTTGGCATAACGGGGTTTTGAGGGAGGGTACTGAGTATTGGATACTGCGTGCCGGTTGTTGTTGTTGTTGTTGTTGGATGCTGCCTGCTGGTGTTACCGCTGACTGCTGTCCTAGGTCCTTTTCGCCTGTCTTCAGCGTCACTCAACGCTGCTGTTTGTTTGTCAACAACGAATCCTGCCAGCTTCCCTCTCCCACCATCCCGCTGCTGCCGCTACCCCCCCCTACGCAACCCCCTCCCAAACACTGTAGAACGCAAATTGCGCAAATCCTTTTAAAAGGCAAAAGCAAAGCAAAAGCCGCCATTCGCAATTCGCTGCTCTATGCCGCCGTTGTCCCAACATCCCATCTTTGCCAGTGTCCGTCCATCCACTGTGTGTTTAAATACGCAAACAGCCGACAGAAGCTACGTGCTTGGAAAATAATTTAAAAGCTCAAAAGGTGAGCAAAAGCAATGCACATAGGCACGTTCTAAACAGGAAAATTTTCCAAATATATGTATATATATACATACATATAAATATATACATACATATATATATATAAGTACATATATTGAAAGGGATAAACATAGACAATGAATACCCTGGAAGAGTTTCTAATGACAAATCCCGACTAAGAGAAGATATTTTTCATATCTAACAAAAGCTTAAGCTATTTTTATAGCCTACTATATGAGTTTAATCCGATTTAAATTGAGAATAATAAAATTAACATTCTTATTGTATAGAAAGAGAGTTAGTTACTTTGCCCTTAAAAAAATTTAATCTAAATTTGCATACTTTTTTAATGTCATCGAAACTTAAATAAATAGGTAAATATATTTTTGTTATCAATTTATATGCGAAATAAAAATCCAATTCTCCATAACAGTTCTACAGATCTATTATAGACAGCGATTTTAATTTCATTTTTATTTTATTAACCTCTCAGATTAAATTTATTTCTATTGACTAAGCTAGTTTGCGGATATCTAAAGATTATTTTAATTTTATGTTTTTTATTTCAGGAATCATATTGTTAGTCCATCTACATAATCAGTCAATTCCTATTAACAGACTTTTAAAATATCGCCTGAAAAATTTCCTAATATCTAAACTAAAGTCCACTTTGATTGTATTTTAAGTTCAATATTCTAAATATTTTTTAAACAAATAAAGTCGATCTATAAACAATTTAAAAATGTCAATTTGTAAATTGTTTCTTTGAAACATCAGAGAAATATTGAGAATGCAAATATATGGAAAAAGTATGATTAGCTCAAGAATTTTTATATCTAGTCCTTGACTACCTTGAGGAAATTCCTTTATCTATCTACAGGGTAACCACAAAATGGCGTAAAAACGCACACCCGCTTCCATTTAGGTTGAACCTTTGGTTTTTTTTTTTCGTTTTCGTTTTCGTTTTTTGTTTCCCATTCCTATACCCGTACTGCCACCTCTAGTACTTTTTTTCTTTTTCTTTTCTTTTCTGTTGCCTCGTGTGTTTGTTTTAAAAATTTATGAAAATTTGTTTTTCCCCAAAGCAACAACTGTCGTTAAACGGGTGGAGATGAAGCCAGAGGAGCAGTAGGAGGGGGAGGAGGCGAAGCATTGGGTGATGGTGGGCGGCGGCAAACATCAAAAGACAAGAAAATCAACACAAGTCGTGTACTCCCCAAATGCAAGCGCAAGTGGAAATCATTCGAGCAATTTGCATTTTCAATTTGCAACAACAAACATTGGGGGCCTAAAGTTGCTAACCACAAAACGACCTAACGAAGCAATAATCAATTATCAATAAATTTTAACTGTGAAGCCAAAAAACCGAGCCAAAGGAGCTGCAGCCGTTCGAATGATTCTTTTAAGTGGGGAGTAAGAAGGGATGTGATATAGCGGAGGGGTATGTGATTAAGGATGCCCCACAGTGTGTCTGGCTGCCTGACTTTGACTTTATCAGCAGGAAGAAAACGAAGACTGTTCGTTTGTTCTGTATGATGATGAGGTGGTAACAGTTCTTCGGTCCTTTGGTCCTGGTCTCTGGCCTTCTGTGTGTATTTTGAGCGCCCGCACACACACACACACACACACACAGGAAGAAACACGGCAGTATAATGTGCTTGAAAAATCACGGTTTATGCGTTTATCAAAAGCCAAATTTCATTTATGGAACATTGGGTATAAACTTTATAACCAATTTATGAGCTGATCATCTCACAGACTTCGATAGTTGTCGAGTGCCATCGTCGTCGTGATACTACTATGACTACAGGTAGCATCTTGTGATTTATTTTGCCGCATAAACGTCCTTGCAAAACGACAGTTGACAGTCCCCCAGCACATTGAGACACCTTAACACCTTGTCGCGCAACAGAAATTTTCAGACTTCAGCAGGTACATTCGTTTGTATATATATATGTATATATGTATATATATGTATAAATGTTTGTAGAACCATTCATTTCTTGGTTTTGCTGTTTTATCCTTGGCTGCATTTTGGCGGCACTTGCTTTCTGTTTTCTCTCTTGTCTTGCCTTGGCGTTGACTCTGGCTTGGCTCTTTTGCAAATTACTTTGCAAAAATGAAGAGACAGCACCACCCTAAAATACCACCTTTCACTCCATTCCTGTCACCCACCTGCAATATCTCTAGATATGCGCAAACACTTGGCAGGAAATACAGCTGGGGTCCTAGAACCGTGGTGCATATCTAGCCTGTAGCAATAGAGAGCACCAGCTTCAGTCGATGAGTGTTTGTTTTGGCCCGCTGGCAGAAGAGAAATGATGGTGGTATGGTACAGTGGTGCAAAAGACATTTGACAAGCCGTTGATACAATTCTAATATTACAGAAATGTAAACTGGAATTTAAACTAAGATTTTTCCAAATCTATTCGCATCGGGGTCACCAATCTACAAAGTAGAATTTATGTACATATATTTACTGTAAATGTCTATATCGCATCGGGGTCACCATGCTAAAATAAACTCTATATTAACAATGAGTTTTGATATCACATAAAGATCATTATGCTATAATATGTTTTTCTATATTTTTGTATACATTTCTAGCACGTCGGGGTCACCATCCAGACATAATTTACTTATTATTCACTGTTTAATTTAATATCGCGACGGGGTTACGATCTTATAATAGCCTGTCTTTCGGGCATTTAAAATCCTTTTATGCCCAAAGTGCTAAAGTTAGACAAGCTTTCCGAAAATAACAATTACCCACTGTGCCACGATATTCGCAATGTCGTCCTGTTACCGCATGCAGCTTCTTGATATCCTTCTTGCAATTGGAAGGGATGGAGTACTTTGGTGTGGCTATATCCTGCCTTCAATTTCTCAGCTGTCTGTTCGCTGTCTGTTTGCTGCCAGGCAAAAAGTCTCCGGCACAGGCAAAACAGCAACGTAATCACCTTTTGCAATTAATTTAAGTGGATTTAGTGTGCGAGGGTTTTTGCGTATTTGCCGCTGACATCCTACCCTACCCTTTCTCGTTACCCTCTCTCTCTCCCTGTCTGACTATATCTATCTCTTTCTCTCTCCATTTACTCGCTGTTGTGGCCGTATTATCGCCATGTTGAAAAATGGCTGACTTGAAGGTGTTGATGAGCTGCTGTTCTTGTTGCTGTTACTCAGCTTTTGGCAAATGACTTTGACTTGACTGAGGTAAGGATGAAGCAGAAGAAGAAGAAGAAGATGGGATGGAAAATGCCTTAACACTGCTTTACCGTTGGCTGGATGCTGTTTTACCTTGGTTTTGGGCTTTAGATTAGACATGGAGCCAAGTTAGTTGGCAACTTTGCCTCTCAAGCGTAACATGTTCTGCTAGATTACCTTATAGGAATTTTAAGTAAATTACTGTACAACTATTTCATGTTCAAGTTTGAGGTTAAGATTAGTGTGGAAGGCACTTGGCAGTAAACTGAACAATTTGGGTGGCCTCCTTTGTCATTTAAAGAAAGTTTAAACTTACATAAAATCGTAACTTGAATGAGTTTATTATTTTTTTTATTTTTATATTCACATTAAATTGAATTCCTTTTTCTTTTTTTTAAATTCAGATAGTAAAAAGATTTCAACTCTTTTATCATAAACTTCTTCTACAACTAATCGTTACTGTCAAAATGTTCATCTCATAGATTAGGATTATCTCGCCTCAGTTAACTTTAATCCCTCAAAAGTTTCTCTCTCTCTCTCTCTATCTCTATCTAACTCTATCTCTTTCTTGCTGCTGTCTATGTTATGCGGTGTCTGTCTCAATTTGAACCCATTTCGAATTTTTATCACTTTGTTTATTTGCCTTTTGTGTCGCTCGACTTGCATTTACCCAGAAAAGAAAAGAAGAGAAATATAAAATGAATCTCCATACAAATGCTGGCGCATTGCATTTTGATTTATTTACTTGGCCCCTTGGTTCGAGTTAAGGCCTCTGTCAGCCCCTTTCCCCAAAAAAACCCCCCTCCTTGCCATCTCACCTTCATGTCTGTCTATGAGGCTTGTACATAGTTTTTATGTACAGTAAAAATTCACATAGTTTATATTGACTGGAAAATAAATACAAATACATCAGCGGCAGCGGCAGCAACAGCAGCAAAAGCAACAAGAATAACAAAAATTGCCTTGTCTCAGGTTGCAGTTAATTTGTTCAAGTATTTTGTTTACACAAATTGTTTACACTGCATTTTTCCACTAAAAAAAAAGACGACGGCATTTCATTCGTAGGAAGTTTTCAATTGTGCTATGGGAATTCAATGGAAGGAGTTGCACTGTTGCATTTTGAAACTGAAGTTGAAGTTGCATATGGTACATACATACATACATATACATATACATACATACATACTTACATATGTATATATATATGTTGAAATTGTGTTGGCGTTGAACTTGCCATATGAAATATAGTAAAGTCTGGTCTGTAATGGCGTTAATCATTATTTAAATTTTTGATTTGTTCGTGGCAAAGAGATTTTCTTTTTTTTCCTTTACTATTTCGTTTTTAGTATTTTTTATTTTTTGATGTTTACTTAGGGGCTCATTACAAATGCAATTGCCAGTTTAAGGCTTGAGGTCTAAATGAAATTAACATAAATTTTTATGTGCTCTTCCAGTGAAGTAGAAGAAGGGGGGTGGGGGCGGGGAGGGAGATGAGACTATTGCCATGACTATTTCATATTTATGCTAAACTTTAATAAACAACAACCAAACTGTAGAAGCTAATGAGTTTGACCTCTCTTCTAGCCATATTGGTTTTGATTTTTTATTTTTTATCTTTAGCCCAATGTCCATTTATCGATCTCTCTGTCTCTGTCTCTTTCTCTCTCTCTCTCTCTCTCTCTCTGTCCCTAAACTGTTGCCACTTGAGCCCTGGCAATTCATCAATTTATCCAAACGTTTGCCCAGCCAATTCAATGATGAAATATCTATCCATTTCCTTCTCATCTTTCTCATTTATTCCACTACTTCTCTTCTTCATCATCGGTTTTTGCAAATCATCATCAATTCTTTGTATCGTCATGGAGTCGTTTGTATCTATCAGAATGCTGTTGCAGTTATATATGGGAGTAGGAGTAGGAGTTGAAGTGAAGTCCATGACATGTGAGTTTACATCTCTAACTCTTCACTTTGTTTGCTTTGGTTCTTCAATTTTTTTTCTCTCATTTTTATTTGCTTCTTTCCATTTTTTGTTATTTTTTTTTTTTTTTATTGAAGTTCTAACGGCTAGACTAGTTTTTACATTACAGCAGCAAATTGATGCTAGTTCCTAGAGGATATAAAGAGATTTATGGTAGTTTATGCTACTGTATATAAAGAAAAAAAAGAATTGCATTTGCAAAAAAATTAAGTTAGCTGAAATAGAAGAATATGGCAAAGCTATTTCTTTTCTTATAAAGTCTCGACAGTTTTGATTTGTTATTTAAATGAAACGTTTACTTTGGGGGTTTTAGCTTTTCTTTCCTATTTTTCTTCTTTTTTTTTTTTTTTGTTTCGGTTATGCTCTTTGGCTTTATACAATGTGTTTTTACTATTTTAACCATTGACCGTATGTTGTCTAATTTGCTCATTTCAATTTCATTAAGTTGGCAGCACTGTTTGCATATTAGCATGCCAAACAAGCAGAAGCGAAAAGACGACAAAAGAGGGACAAAAACAGGGAGGCAGTAACAGTTGATGAAACAGTTAAACAGCTCTCCACTGGGCTATATCCGAGGATGACTCCAAACGCTCATTGTAATAATGATGATGATGATGATGATGATGATGACTTTGTGGGTCCGCTGTTGGCCAATAACAACACAAAAGAGGTAAACGAGTTGAGCTGAAGTTGGTAGGTAAGCTGCAGGCAATATCTGATAGTGAGACAAGCTACAACAGCAACATCAGGAGACAAGCTAACATACACACACACACACACAAACACGAGCACAGAAGTAGGAGTAGAAGGAGGAGGAGAAGAAGGGCTGCATAGTTAACTAAGCAAAAGGATTTCGAATGTGTGCGTGTGTGTGTGTGTGTTGTGGAAGCTTTTGCCATCATGTGTATACTTAGTGAAGCTAAAGTCCAGGCCTAGCCAAGGGCTTCCCAACAAACACACTTACACACACACACACATTAGCATGTATCTACCTATATATATATATACATATATATTTACCAAAGCGAAGCCAAAACCCAAATGCAAACACAAACCCAAACCCCAAACTCCAAAACCCAAACCGAAGCAAGGAGCAACCGCAACAGCAGCAGCCTAAATGCTGTTGATACATTGGCAAAGTTGGCAACCAAATATTGTTGCAGCCAGATACGAAACACAAGGTATAAGCAATATCGCACAGTGCAACAAAACCAATTAACATAAATGCAAATCAAAATTTAGTTTAGTTAAAGTGAAATAAATTTACCATTATCAATAAATTATAACTATTATAGTACAACACTTTTTTGATAATATAATATTGCGTATAAGCATCGAAATTAAGATAAAAAGGATTTAAAAAACAAATGAAAATAAATCTTTCATTTCATCTACATACATAATCTATACATATATACATTTCCAACAATTATTGTTCAAAATATAAATTAATTATTCCTTTAATTAAATAAATAAATATAATTTTGTACTTTAGTTCCTAACTCTAAATTTACACAAAGGATCTTTCACATATCCATACATGTAAATACATTTGTCATTTTAATCATTTTTAAGTTAATTGTTTTTATAATAACAAACCGTCTTGATTAACAACATTTAATAATAAAAAACTAAAATATATTATTTTTTTAAGTTTTTTATTAAATGTTGTAGAATTCTTTGGGTTTTTCCATTAAAAACACCTCGAGACAGCTAACAAGAAGTTTAAATAAAACTCAATAGGGTCAAACAAAAACACTTAAAATTGAGTTTAAATTTCTTTTTTCCAATTTTTATAATATTACACACATATTATATATATAATAAACATAAATGTATGTGTATATGTATATGTATATATGTTTTTATAATTACAAAATATAATCATAAAAGTGAAGTTAAAAGAAATTGAAAGTAAAATGAGTGAATATTTTTCCATAATCTATATATGTATCTAAATTAATTTTAGCCGATAAGTAAAATTAGAGAATCTTCATCTAATATATCAATATATATATCTATATGCACAGTTATTATATATCAAAAGAGGAAATAAACGAATATTTCCTATATACATATACACATATTATTAAGACGGGTTTGAATTTTTAGATCCTGTACCCACAGGGTAAAAGGGTAAATTAAAGTCGCTAAAATGTATCTAACAGGCAGAATAAAAATTTTTCGACTACATAAAGTTTACATATGTATTCTTGATCAGTATCAATAGCTAAGATTGAGACATGCCCGTCTGTCCGTATAAACATCTAGATCTCAGAGACCATAAGAGCTAGAGCAACCAAATTTTGTGTCAACATCCGTCTAGTGTCTACGCAGGTCAAGTTTGTTTCACATTTTTGCCACACCCACTTCCAACCCCGCAATTTAGGAAAAAAAATTAACTATAGCTGTAATATAGATATTCTAATTTGGCACACTTAATAGTAGAGCAAATATACCAGCTAACCAATTTTTATAGAAATCGGACAATAATTATTGGATATATTCGTATTTCCGTTTTGTACCGAAACGCCCAGTGCATGGTCTGTTAAGAGTAAGCGAGATAGCATGCGTTTGATGTTGATGCATGTTAGCAGAATCTGTTTGTAAATTAATGGCGACTTTGATCGTTTTAGACTTTATGAAGTACTTTTACTTGGTACAGGGTATACTCAATGTCGGCAGGGACGACTTGCTTGCTTCATTTAGAATTTTATTGTAAATTTAAATTATTAAGCAACATTAAAGATATACATATATGTATATTATAAGATTGTGTATAACCATTCACTCAATGGGATTTAATGAATCATTCATTGGTGATTGAAATATTTTATTCTATATTAATAAAAAATTGATCAAATTTGATGTATTTTTTCGATTGAAAATGATTTCCATGTCAAAGTGCTCGGAATTACAATTTACTACATTTTGTTTACTAAATTGGCAACTCTTGTATCAATGTGGCTGCTGTTAGAGGTAAGAGAGTGAGTAGCCGGTATTGGCATAAGACCAGGGGGGGCTGAGGTAATTGGCCAAGGTGGCCAGTTCCACTCTACAGTTGCCTGTTGTTGTTGTTGTAGTTGTTGTTGGTATTCCTGTGGCTGTTTGTTGTTATTGCTGTTCCTTCACAACAACTGCAGGCCTCTATCGCTGCCTTTGCATCTCGAGACGAGTTTGCCAAGCAATAATTTTATTTTTAGTCATCGCATCTTCTTCACTTTTCTCATCCGCCAATTCCTTTGGCTACCTCCCCTCTAGCATCTCTTCACCATTACCCTCTTGCCACTCTTAGCCTCGTTCAGTTATAACGACTTGCCGCTTGTGTTATTATCTTTGGGCATAAATTTTATGGCCAATATTCACAGCTCCACCCACTGTTGAAAATGTTTTTTCTTTTGCCAGCCTGCCGTTTCTTTTTTTTTCGATTTAATTTTTTTTTTTTTTTGTTTCTTTTCCTTTTGCTTTTGTTTTGTTTTCTCTTTTGCGTTTCCCTTTTCTTATTCTTTGCAATTGCAGAAAAATTATTTGGCAGGGTTAGACTGAGATCGAGAGAGAGAGAGAGAGGGGTTGCCATAAATTATGTTTTAGATTTCCCTTTTTCATGTAAATTGATTTTTGTAGAAGCTAACATTTGTCATAAACGTCCGACGATGATGATGATGATGATGATAATCACAATGATGATGATGATGAATTCTCAAATCACTTGGCGTCCATAGTGGCAGATTTTTCTTATTTCTGTTATTGTTTATGTGTTTTTTTTTTTGCCAACTCATCAAATGGAGGTTGAAACAAGTTTCCATTACAAAAAAAAAAACCACCGACAAAACGGAAAAAATTCCTAAAAAGGCAACTTGAAGTTATTAGACTGATGCAAAGCTTGGGTGTCAACCTCAGCAGTTTCTTTTATTTTAATGTCGGTTTTTTGTTTCTGCTCATATTCAGATATAAAAAAGCAACAAACAGCATTGACAGTCCAAATGGCTTACAAGTGGCACACACAGACAGACAGATAGACAGACAGACGGCCAGACACAAAAGCCAAAATTTGAAGTAGAGTCTTCTTCTATAGATTTAAAAGAGATTTCTTCGCCATTCGATTAAGTTGTTTAAATCGGCGACAAGTGCCTCTTCAGTTTGACGCTTCGGAGAATTGAAATCCATACATATAAGAGACAAGTAAGCGAGAGTCTCCAGAGACAAGCTAAAATGATGTTGGAAGATTTATGAGTCTTAAGTCATAGTTTATAGATTGTGGGGGTGTCCATCGTTGTACAGTGAGAACTCAAAGTAAAGTATATTTACATACATGCTAAAGTATATTGTCGAAAAAGAAAATCTAGAAAATACCTATAAGTCGGGAAGGAGTTGAAAAGGCACAGTGATAATTTTCTTAATTGGATTAATTTTTTAATTTATGTTATTATTGATATGTACATATATTCCATTAACAGAAGAAAAATATATATTTTATTAAAGATTGGCTTACTTTCTGTTGCTACAGAACAAAACATATACTTTATAAATCTAATAAATAAAAGAAAATTTCGAAATGATCTTTAAATATTTTTCAGTCACGTTTATTATGGCTCAATTTTTGGCTGATTGATTTTACAAACCATAGAAAAAAAACACGTCTTGTTTTGTTATAAGAAAAGCTCAACTAAGATCAAAGAATTTCATATGGAACTGTTTTCCATGCTGTCATCGGATCCCAAGTAAACAAATTTAGTTTACTTGAACAAAAGTCCTGAAGAGAAATAGTCGTTAGGATCTTAGGGACTTCCATTTCAATGCACTTCATTTAGATGATCGTTTGCAAGTTAGAGCCAATTCATGAATTATTGGTTGAAACTAAAATATATTTGGCTATTCGATACATTCAATATGCTGTTTGGTATCTAATATGTAGCTCCACTGTGGCCAACTCAACCACACACTTATGACAACTTTTCGCCATGAGCTCTCCAAACAAGAAAACAACAAAAAAGAAATATATATATATATATATATATAAATTGCTAGCTTGGCTATAAAAATTTTCCATATATACACACACACACACACATAGACACAGAAGCCACAAGGACACACGGAGTAGAGTAGGAGTTGAAACACGTGGCCATAAAGTGGCGACGAGCAAAAAACAATTTGGTAGAGGCGTAGCAGCTATATAGCCTCCCCCCGCCCCCTCCTCTCACCCCTCTGCCCATCAACCATGTCCATGGTAAATCGGTGGAGCAAAGAAGTGAGACAGGGGGGGGGGGGGTGGGGGTTTGTTCGGGGTCGTTGTCATATTTTATGCCCAAATAGTTAAACGAATGCACAAACACACATAAAAACCAGCTGGAAAATTGCTTGTAAAACATTTTTGTGTGTGACATTGAGCAAAAAAAAAAAAAATACAAAAAAAAAAACGAAAGAAAAGAAAAAGGAAGAAAGAACCGTAGTTGTAGTGAGGTGGATGGGCTAAGAGGGGCTACGCATTTATAGCAAATCTCTGGGCTCCTCCACACATTGCCCATAAATCACAAAAAAAGTATTTCAATTTTTTTTTCTTTTTTTGCCACATGCCCCCCAACCCGTTTCCCTTTTTTTTCTCAGCAAATTTTGCTTTCTACATTAATGCGCCTACACACACACACACACACACACATCCAAAGTGATGCGGGGGAGGGGAGGAAGGATGAATACTTTCTGTAACTGACAGCCTATTTGCGCCTAGCCGCTAAAAATGTTTGAGGAGGACTGGACTGTGGAGTGGCATAGGAGCCGGAGCTGAGAATGAAAGCAGCTTAGAAAATGGCTCCTGCCAGGCGGTGACTTCGTTTTTAAGCTATTTATGATTTTCGCGTAGGAATTTTCTTTTTTTTTTTCTTCGGTTTTTTTGAGGAATCTAAATACCCTATATGTACATGGAAATTTTTGTCATGGGCATTAACTTGTTATTAAATTGAAATTGTAATTAAATAAACATTTCCATTTCGATTAATCTATTTTTTGTTGTATATGTATCAAATACATACAATTTTATATCGATTTTAGTCGATTCTGTTTCGATTTCAAATATTTTACTTAATTTGGAACATTTTTAGTAAATATTAAGTATACGATTCGTAGGCTCAAATAGATTCTTGTTATTTAATGTTAATAAATCTAAGTGAAAGATGACAAAGAAAGCAAGAGAGAATATTTTATTGTTTCTTTTCCCCCACCCTTACCTCTCTTTGGTTGTGAGTGCTTTTCTATTCATTTTCCCCATTTGTTTTCCGCTTTCCGTTTTCATTGATTAAAGCTTCGAGAGCTAGGGTATTGTCTAGTCTTTTTTATACTTTTCGTCATAAAATGTTTTCTTCAATTTTTTGTTCGTTGTTGTCTATTTTTTTATTCTCTCTTCTTCTTTTTTTGTCTTTTAGGTTTGTTTGCTGATTTTATTTTTATTTTATTTGCATGCTGATTTTCCGGACCGCCGTTTGGCAGCTGAGGGAAATTTTTTTGGTGAGGCCGTGCAGAGACTCACGAAATGTTTAACAAATGTGTGACATTTTTTGTGCGGCAGCTTGGAGATGGAGGTGACAGGGGCAAAACCTCAGTTGCCATGTGTGTGTGTGTGTGTGTGTGTCTGTTCCTTCTCCACCACATCCACCTCGGCCTCCGCCTCCGCCTTCGCCATCTACCATCCACAGCATTCTGAATGACTCTCGACTCTGGTCGCTGTCTGTTTGCTCTTTACACACGCGTTTGGAATTGATTTTTATGCTGTGATTATATTTTCGAAAAGGTTGACGATGAGCCAACCAACAGGCAGGCAGGCAGGCTGCTAGGGGGCTCTGTTTTAAAATGGTTGGGGATGTTGGTGTGTGTGTGTGTGTGTAGGGGACCGCCTTTCTGTTTATTTTGCTGCGCAGCCTGCAACAATGAAGTGTCGCCCCAAAGAGCTGGAGGAGCACGCTTGAAAAAATATAAATTAAATTATGCGTTCATGTTGTTTTAATGGGCTTTGGTATTGGGGTAGGTAAAATGGCGGGGGGAGTGGGTGTTTTGGGTGTGGGTGTGTAAATGGGGTATCCAGAAAAATGGGATAGCCAAAGGTCTGGCTAGTAGACAGATGCTGATGCCTGATAGTCTGTTTTATGAGCCTTGTTTAACGATCGGAAGTTATATTCATAAAAATATGTCAATGAATTGTGAATTATTTATGGCGAGAGCATAAAAAATTCGTGGCAAATAAATAAATAACAAGGATGAATGATGGGGGACAGATATATTAACAGAAACGAAGATAGGGGAGAGGAGAAAAGCGAGCGAGATATGTCATGAGGTACTTTTATAAAATGACCCCCAAATTATTATTATGACTAAATAATTTGAAAAAGAAAAAAATAAATTTTATGCAATTGAACTTTATACATTTTTTACTATATACATAATATTCAGTAGCACGAATCGTAAACTTTTACGATTGTAATTGTAAGCTCTTACAATTATTTAAATTAAATCATTTTATAAAATTTTTCACAAACTTGTTACAAAAAATAAAAATAATATATTATTTAAATGAATGTTTTGTTTTTTCTTAAATTATGTCAAAAATTGGATTACAGTGTTGATAAAGGACTGATAAGTTCAATTAACTTAAACTGCTAGTGCTGGTAAACGATATGCAATGAACCATTTCCACGTTTGAATGACTTAAAGAAAATAGAAAATAAGTTAATACAGATTCAGATCTAACACCTTAAATAGCAGATAATTTGAATTAAGGGAATGGACAAAAAAATTTAATTTATAATTACTCTTCACATATTCGAGTTTGAAGCATTAATAATACGATTATTTAAAACGCGAACATTAAGAAACTGTTTCCTAACGCATCTTTTCTTCACTTAACCTTGTACCCTTTCGTTTTATAGGGTATTAACCATATGAATTTTTGACAAGTTGAAAAAAAAAAAAATTGTTAAAAAAATATATATGTACTTGTATATTATTTGAAGAGTGTACAATTCAGAACACAAATTGGATTTTCACCCACGCCACGAAGACCTTGTGCTCGAAATCAAAAAAAAAAAAAAAAAAAATGTGAAAAAAAGACGAGGAGAAAACGAGCAAAACTTAATTGCAATTAAAGTTGAGTATGCAAAATGAAATGAACACCTTCCATTAAATTGAGGCGACCTACTTTAAGCCGGACTTCAAGTGGATGAGATGGTAGTGGCGAAGGTGCCATATACACACTAACACACATAGACACACACACACCCATTAGAACAGAAAGCCAGTTGGCATATTCCGTTCCGGACGTCACTCAGATGGCCGGTAAAGAGGTAGGTAGATAGAGGAGTGCCAACAAAGTGTTGGCCGAAGGCTTAAATTTCAAAACGACAATTAGAAAATTGCGAATTACATGGACAGAGTTAAGACAACAGCTGAAAACTGAAAGAAAATAAAATAATAATAATAATAAAAAAAAAATATATAGCCAGAACCGGCTGGAGGACCAGACATTTTAATGAAAAAGTTTAAACCAACAGAATTGGAGAGGAGAGGGTGTGAGAGACGAATAAGTGGAAGTTGCTAGGTGGCTCTTCTTTTGCCTACAAATTATAGAAGCGGGTGTTAAGTTGGTAATTTTATGCCTGAGTTAACTTTTAATTTGTTGAAATGATTTTCTGGATTTTATGCGCATCATTAAAATGAGTATGAGAAAATATCCGTCTGCCGATATATTTTAATGTAAATGTATGGCCAAGATGAGACCAATGAATGCATCTTTTCTCCTTCTACCTATCTCCACTTCTCCTCCTCATCACCATCACCATCATCATCATCATCACCATTACCATCTTCTTCATCAACTTTTTCTAGATTGACAGATGGACAGTTTAATGCTCTTTGATTTGTGGGTCAGATGAGATGGGGAGAGAACAGGAGAAGACGGTTTAAGAAAGATACGCAAATGGGGGTCCATAAAGCTCAGCATTGTATTATTTGTCAAGCAGATAAAGATATAGTTCTCGATAAGATGATGAATGTGATATATAAATGCATATTTTGTATTTGAGTGTCTACTTACAGCCAATCAATTGTGAAGAAATTGTACGTCTGGAAATATAGAAATAAGTTAAAAGAATTTATTAATAAAAGGCAAAGGCGGTGTAAACAGCATTTTTTCTTAGCAATATTTATATTTGGCACATTTATTTGGAACATAAAAATGTTCTTTAACATTTTGTATTTCGTTATCTAAAGTCAAGAACTTTGTGAAATTTCTAAAAATGGGTTGCAAATGGCACAGCTTTTGCAACAGATTTGCATTTGCATTAGAAGAGAGCTTCTAATATTTCAAAAGCACATTCAATTTCCGGTTTTTATTTAGTAAAAACTTCCAACTAAATTTTTGGATCAATGAATTATTACAATTATAACATTTTCCATAGATTTTCAACCATTTTATCCGCAGTAAGAAATTTTTACTGACTAACAATTGGAGGTATTTTTTTTTTATTTATTTTTCTTATGGAAAAAAAAGAAACAAAATGGCCCTTGAATATGCTAAAAAATTATATAATCCTCTTAAGTATCATTTTAACATATCACACATACGCCATGTTGAACCCCACTCCCTGCAACAACAAAAACAACACAAAAAAAAAAACAACTAAACAAAGTCATTTTGTTGGTAACATTTTAAACTCATTTGAATTTAACACTTCCATTCATATGGTGAAGAGTTAGCTCGCCCAACAGCGTACAGTGATCCACTGTGAACGCATCGTAAAACAAAAACAACAAGGAGGAAAAAAAAAAAAAACTTTTTTGGCGCCGCACATTATTAAAATTTCTTTATGACAAGCGAGAGGGAGCAGGGGGATTTTTCTCTTTTTTCTCTGTCTTTCTTTTTTTTTCCTCTGGCCCAAAGAGTCATCAACAACCAAGCTGGCGACGCGACAAAAGGCATAAAAACTGGTAACAAAATATTTGTATTTATTGCCTTCTCCCTCTTGCATACTCTCGCTTGCTCGCTCTATCTCTCTGTGTGTGTGTGTGTGGCAACAAACAAAAATTTGTTTTGCTTTTTAGTTTGCGCTTGCTTCCCTTTTTTTTGCTTTTGCATAAATTAACATAAGATTTATAGTCTGTCCACTTGAAAATGAGACGAAAACTAACAAGTGGATGAAAAAAGTTTCCATTTTTATTTTGTTTTAAGGATATATATATATATTTTTAAAGGAATTTAAAGCAAAGAAAGGATGAAAATGGAAAGGAAAAACCGTCAACTTCAACTCTTTCGCACTCAATCTCGTTGGCTATTTTTTTATTTATTTTATTTTTTTTTTTAGCTCATTCTCTTATTCTCTTCTTGTGTTGTTTAACTTGGCAACTTTGCAGCCGTCTGGGTCTTTAATAAGGTATAAGCTGTTTAAGGCAAAGTGAAACCGTAACGAAAACTTGTTTTTAATTATAAAAAAACATTTCATTTTGATTCGTTCCGTTTAATGTTTTGCAGTATCTTTGTATTTGTATCTCAATTGCCATTTAAATGTTTCTTTTTTGCCTTTATACAATTCGATTTGTGTATTTAAAAATGCATAAATTATTAATGCCAATGATGTTCATGATAATGATGATGACGATGATGATTATAAAAATGATTTGTGGGTCAAAGAATTATGAAATGAATTAATTTATATGATAAGCGATTCTCAAATTGAGATTCAAAGATTAATTGGTTAGTTAGAGAAATGAATTGAGTTATAGAGAAAATCGAATTAGGGCGAAATATACACAAAAAGAGAAAGATGAAAAAACTAGAAGAATTTTACACGTTAAATGAAAGGGGAATGAAAGAGAAACAAAGTTGGAGAAAGAGAGATAAAAGAAACTAGAAGAATATTACAAATTAATTGGAAAGATATTAAATAAGATAGAGAGAGAAAGAAAATGCAGTAGAATTTTAAAAGTTATATAAATTAACTTCGATTTGATGATTTCGAAGCAAAACTTATTTTAAACTCTATTAAAAATGCATTAAATTGATTTACTAGTTCTTTAAACCTTTTCTCATAATTTATTCCGAAACTTTAGCGAAATGAAAGAAGAAATAAATATTGATAAAGTTAATTATAATGGAAAGTTTTATAAGTTTGTAATTCAGTATTATTCTTCTCTCATTTTTATATCTATACTAAATATAATTAAAATAGTTTTTACATATTTTCAGAAACTTTTTAAGCAAAAACCAACTTTAAGTCGTATTAAATTTAAAGTTTTTTTCTAAATTTAATTTAGAACTCAAAGTCTTCTTACATCCAATAACCTCTAGATGGCGCTATTTGAAGCTTCTTTAACGTGTTGGATCTTTATGAACCATCCATCAATAGGTTCAATTAAAAACACAATCTTGCACAGTGTCACACACAATTGGATATGTCTAGACTTAAGAGAGTAACGGCTAATGATTCTATGCAAATGCATTTCATATACTCTAAAATGTTTGGAATTGCCTTCCTTATTCACGACTATCGTATTACCCTTTTGAAGAACTTGCAACAAGTGATCTGTAACAAATTAATATGATGTTATTTTTGAAAAAAAATAAGAAAGAGAAAAAGAATTTTAATACATTTCCTTTTGTGGTTACAGATCGTTATTCGTAATTGCTGTTGCTGTGGCCCCACACAATTTCCTTGTGCTCTATTTCATTTCACATACTTTGAAAGTTTCCTCATGTACTTCAGCTCATACTTAGTAGTGCTGGAATTGCTGTGCCACCTCCATCTTCGACATTCCTACTCCAATATTGTTTCTTGCGCGGAAGTCACGTACCCAGTGAACAATTTGAAAATGAGTTTTGTCGGTTTTACACCAAAACACAAAAAGTGAAGAAAAACAAAAATCATTTATGCTGCCGCTAATGCCAACATACATACAACATATAACGTGAATACATGAAACATCAGACATCTGACATGGATTTGGATTTGGATTGAGATTCTTATAGTTTTCAGTCATTTTGGTTGCGGTCAATGGTAAAGCCGTCTTAAAGCGTTGCAAAAATTGAGCAATTCGCACGTTTGCCTTCAGTCAAAACAAAGTAAAACACAAAACGAGTGTTGAAGTCCAGCCAATTGGACATACGACTAGAATACAACAACAAAAAAAAAAAAAGAAAAACAAAACAAATAAGAAACAAGAAAAAAAATGAACAACAACAATGAAATATAATTCGAGTAGCCCGCGATGCATTCTCAACGTTTCAAACTCGTGCTGTTTCCAAGAAATGCCATAAATTCATCAATTATGACGGCTGGGCATGTGGACGACAACAACAACAACAACAGCAACAGCAAAAACAACAACAGCAACGGTAGCCTCCTGTCCATGGCACCAAGAAGGCAAAAAGGATGGACAAATGGACAAAAGCTACTCCGATTGACAGCTGTCAAGTACAATGCATTGAAGGCATATGGCCAATCTGATGTAGGGATAAGAGGGTAACTGAAACTGACAAAGGAGAAGAGGAGCGACAACAGACAATGTCGCTGGCATCCAATGTTAAGCAAGTAACGATCTAATTAAGGAATTTTAATTAAATAATTAACAGAATAAAAGCGAAAAATGGGTAACAGGAGAGCAATGAAGAATGAACGAAAACAAAAAAAAAAACAAAAAGATATGTAAGGAAGGTCACAAAGCAAAAGCATTTCAATGATGGGGAAAAAAATGCAGCAAAAGAAAAATTAAATAAAATAAAAATAAGCAAATGCCGGAAGTGTTTTTCCCATCTAGTATAAAGGAATGGATGAAAAAGAAATCTTGACAAAAATATTAATAATGTAATAATAAAAGGAAATTTAATTAAATGTGGGGGTCTAGGTTACCAAATGGGAATAAAACATACATGTACATATGTATAATATACATACATATACATATATATATATATAATATATATAATATCGAGAAAATGTTCGAGATGCCACACAATTCGGAAATTTATTTACTATGAGAAGGTGAAAAACAATGGACACAGTGAAAAAATGAAGAAAGAAAAGAGTTAAAGAACCATTAAAAGATAAAGTTAATAAAGTACTAATAATAGTTAAACATTGGACAATAATATGGAATATATTTGCAAAAAAAAAATTAGAGGTAGAAAACAGATCCAGAAGACAATGAGAAGTAGAAGATCGTATCAAAGAAATCAAAAGTAGCAAAGACAATTTGAAGTGGGAAAACGTATCGAAAAAATGAAAAGTAGAATTACATATTGGGTATCATATAAAATGAAACGTCTAATAAAATTACTAAAAATTGTAGCTGACAAGGGCAAAGACTTGAAAGAAGAAGACATCATGTTCTACAAAAAGGTTCTCATGTGAGTCAAGGATGCCACTAAATGTTGCAACATTGCAAAGGCATAGATTTTGCTTAGGTTTTCTGGAGAATTCAAGAGGATTTGAGCTAACGGGTTAAGAATCAAACTAAGGTCAATGATTAAATGTAATCGAAAAGTGCATTAATATATTTATAGTTTAATAACATTGGTTTATACAACTATAAAGAACAAACTTTCATTTAAATTTGTAAATTATGTTGCCATTTATGTACATACATATGTATTACATTCTCATAAAAGCTTCAATTGATTGAGCAAATTAAAACTATGAAAATGTCTACAAATTAATAATCTGATAACTTGAAAATCCCCTAAACTCAATTGCAACTGTCTCTCATAATGGGCCGAAAAATTGTCTATCTAATCCATTTACAAACCATTAAAAGGCCTTCATGTCTCACTCTCTCTCTGTCTCTCTCTCCTCACCCGTCTGTAATTCCCAGGCATCATTATATGGTTTATGACGGAGAAAAGCCGAAAATGCATTCACATTTTCCGCTATCAAGCAGCTCCCGCTTCCCCTTCTCAACTATGTATACGTTATATCTCTCCACACCCCTTGCATTTTAGGACAATTGCAAACACGTGTGCGGCGTGAGGGCGGCAAGCGGCAACTGGCGTCATTTAATTAACCCACCAAATGCACAAAACAGGGGCCGAGCTGGGCTGTGCTGGTCGTCCCTCACTCCCTTCTTCTATAGACCACATGATGAGGAGGGTCTTTAGCCCCGGGTACCGACCTGGACTTGGATCTCGTAAAAACGGAAAGTTATTTTTATGCGCTTTTAATAGACTCGCGCTTAGAATGCCCTCTCACTCTCTCTCGCACTCTCCCTCTCTGTCTTGCTCTTATTACCACTGTTGCTTTCTTTTTCTGCCGTCCCTCCTTTTCTCTCTCTCTCTCTCTCTTACTATCTCCCTTTCCCTTTCTCGGTCTCAGTTGCATCGTAATTTATTTTCATGTTTATGAATGCATTTTTATTATGATTTCTCTCGCTGCTTCTCTTTCATTTGTTATAATTTTCATGGCTGTGCGCTTTTATGACCGTTGATTTTTATGATGTGTAGAGGGTGGAAAGGGGAAGGGGGCAGCAAAAAGAAAGAAAATGTCTAGGGGGTATAAACTACTATATATGTATATGTATACATATGTATATATTCTCCTAGGCGTCAAAGGCAATTAAAAGCAGAAATCCAAATCACACATAAGTCATAATAAAGTCGTAAATATTGATTCAAACAGGAGGAGAAAGATGAGAAAGAGGAGAAGGTGGAGGATGAGGATGACAATGTGCTTTGCCTTTTACTTTTATTAAGACATTTAACTAGGCAACTACGATTAAAGCTAAATGCCAATGTAGGGTTAAATTAAAGCTCCCAAGCACTGCCAGCACCCACAACCCAACACCCAACACCCAAATACCCCAATCTGAGGCCCATAAATCTTAAGTTACCCTTACCCCAATACAGAAAAAAACCTTCTCCTCCCCCCACCCCCTCTTTTCATACATACACACAGAAGAGAGAGAGAACATGCCATAAAACACACAAAGACTGTGTAAATAACGGAAGGGATGCGGCAATTCATAGAGAGAAAGATGAAGAGAGAAGGCAACAGAATGAGAAAGAGAGAGAAAGAGAGGGGGGATAGCGGCATAGTGAAGAAAACGATACACATTAATGTTAAAGTTCACGAATGAATGCAATATGATGGGATATAATATACAAATTAGTGTTAGAATCCTAAAAAAATATGTAATAGAATGATTAATATAAGGTATAATTTGATTTTTATAATCCCTATCTTATAGGATTATCATATTAGTGAAATATGGTCACACTTTGTCATTTATTGATTTTGCTTTTGAAAACATTAATTGAAATTTAGCTTTACAATGGATTAGTTTCCCATTCTATAATTTTCAAAATTTTGCCGCAAGTATTGCTTATTTTGCATAAATATCTATTGATATATGGTCACATTAATTTTTAAGAAACTTGCTATTAAACAACATTTATAAAAGTTTTACTTTACAATACACTTTTGTCCTATATAATAAATTTCACTGTAAGCATATAAAATGTTTCAACTCGAATTTTATTAACAAAATATATTTAGATTTAGTTTTTGAATTTGTAATTTGAATAGTTTCTCGGATATACATACATAGTAACTGTAGTTAGTCATTTTAAACCCATGAGAGTAAACATTATGCCCTTTAAATTTAATATTTTATATATTTATTACATATTAACTCAAAAATAAACTTTAGTTAACATATGGTTCAAAATTTTTATTCCATTTCAAAGTTAAATTTTTTATCTTGTTGCCATTTTCACTCTAGCAGTAGAGTTAAATTCCATATTTTCTCTTCAAGACATTTTCCCACCTATTTTTCACAATTTATGTGCGAAATTTTTTTTGTTGGTTTCCTCACGAAATCAAAAACAGAGTCCTTCCTGCCATTTGGCAAACCCACCAAAATACTTCTCCTCCTCCCCTCCATCATTCTATCCAAAAGAACCAGTATGGTCATTAATTTATGTAAAGCACAAATTATGATTGGGTCAGGTAGTGAGTAGGGGTAGGGGTAGGGGTAGGGATAGGGGGTGGAGGTGCTGCTGCTGTATATGGCAATTTTCCAACTAGGCCTACCCAAGTAGAACAGCAGCTGTAACACCACGATGATTATGCAATGCCTGGAATGTGGATGATGATGATGATTATGATAATGATGACGATGATAATGATGTTGAGGGTGGTCGGTAGGGAAAAAGGGGCGGGGAGGGCTTAAATCAGCGGTGAGATTTGGTGGTTTTTGGGGCTTCTTCTTTTTTGGTTAAGGGTAAGTGAAAAGTACCGCAAAATGGAAGAAACGAAACGTTTTGGTTAATGGCGCAAAATGTTCGCAGTTGGCGTGGCAAAGCAAAAATGATTTATGGCACAAGGAAGTTAATTTATTAATTTTTGGCCAACAAGAAAGAGAAATGGCCAAGCACCGACAAAGAGACTGAATGAGTGAATGAGTGAGCGAGAGAGAGCGGGTGAGTGAGTGAAAAGTGAATGCAGCAGAAATATGGGAGCCAGCAAGTTAGGGACTGACATGTTTACAAGCTGTTATTACTAGGGGATGCGCTGTTGGGATCGCGGGGCGTTAAATTAGAAAAACCAGAAAAAAAAGAAGAAATAAACGAAAGAAAAGAAATGAAGAAAACTTTGCAAAACAGGGTCATAGACATTAGAGTCGCCGGGAGAATGAAATATTTTATACTTTCTTAAGAAAGAAAGAAAAAAAAAAACAAAACGTATAACGCGTATTCAACTCCCCCCCCCCCCTACTTTGGGGAAAACATGCTTAGAGTATGCTTAATTTTCAGTTACTTTACAGAACATTAATTGCCAGCTACAGTTTGGTTTTCTTTTTAGCTTTCTTTTTATATTATTTTTTCTTGTTCATCTCATTATCCACAAATCGAGCAGAATTTTTAGACCTATTCTAAAGTAGGAACAAAAACCAATGTCGGGAGAATATATGCTCTAAGAAAAATATACAATATTACAAAATTTGAAAGTTGCTTTCGATCTACTTTTAGTTTTTCGTTACATTTCAAAATCAGTTTGGAATTTGATTTCAAGTAGATTTACCCAACACTTTTGAAAACATTTTTAAAAACTTCTCGGATCAAATAAATTCTACTACAGGTAATTAAATTTTGAATTCAATTTTTAAATTTTTAATACTTTTTAATTTTAATTAATTTGCCAATTCTACAGAAATTTAGCATTTGGTAATCAAAGTATATCTTCCATAAACAAATAATAGAGATAGTCTAAAAAAATTCCAGAGGTTCCATAGTAATTCTATATATTTCATAATATAATGTATATTTCTATTTAGAATCTAAAGAAGTTTTGGAAATATAGTCAACAATGTTTTATTTGGAAATTTTTGGAACAATATTCCATTGTGTCAATTGTTGAATCACGGATTATATGTTTCGAAATTATCTAATTTAAATATTACGAAATCAATATGTTTATCCATCATCTGAAATGTTCTTCCTTTTGCCTTGATATGAATACTTATACACACACACAGACACACACACACACACACAAGTCAATAAAATCAAATTTAGCTCATTAGCAACAAAAATTGATTGCAATATATTTGTTTTCACTTTGATCTAAAGGCACTCAGCTAATGGATCAACGGTCGACCCAATCTATATACACACACACAAATATTCTCAATACTGAACAAAAATCAAAATGCTTAGAAAATTTCAAATTTTAGCTTTTGATTAATTGCACAATCATCAACGAAACAAAAATGATGATCATTCTCAAGGAGGGAAAAATGAATATTTAAAAAAAAAGAAAAGAAAAATAAAGAATTTTTTAAATACTTTTCCATCGTCGTTCACATTTTGTATAGCTTATTAAATCATTTGCATTCGTTTTGAAAATCATTTTGTTGAAAAAGTGACGCGTTGACAAACAATTTCATTTGGCGGAATGGCAAAAAAAAAAAAAATTAGTAGAGGAGGAATGAGAATGAATGAGAGAATGGAGATGGCAGCTTGTAAATCAAATCAAATGATTACATACATATAAAAAAGAGCTCTTTACCATATTCATTTTATTGTCGATTTTCTGTTTCGTTTTTGTTGCTTTGTATATTTCATCTTTAAATATTTGAGCAGCAGCTATTAAGCTGTCAGCGGGTACCCTCAGAAGGAAATGAGCAAAAAAAAAAAAAAGAAAAGAAAAGCGAAGAAAACCATGAAGAAGGTCGTGAAGAGACAAACGGAAGTTTGCGTTGAGTGCGTGGCGTGAAAAAAATATGGAAAAATTTGCAATCGTTGTGAGTTAATTTTGATGGATTTTCCATTCGACAGAAAAAGAAAAAAACGTCGTGAAGTTAATAAACATACCAATTTTTATTTGTATTCGAACATATAACTGACATAAAAATCGTTGGTTTATTATGGGTTTTAGATTGCATTTTCTTTACTGGGATATCACGAATTCACCATCATTATTTCTAAGAAATTTCAGAAATCACAGCAAACAATTTGTCTTTAATATTTGTATCTGTAATAAAAATGCAAACAATTTCTATAAAATAAACTGATATTGTTATTTAGGCTGCGATTTATAAAACTAAAATTTTTGTAAAACTTTACTAGCTAATTATACAAATTCTATAATCCATCCGCATGTAAACCAAATAAAATGTATTCAATAAATCTCATTAAAAGACACCACACAGACAGAATGAGAAAAGACGAACGGTCATAAATATATTTCGTAAATTCCAAAAGCTTTGTCGGCCATATGGTTTTTCAATTTAGGACCAACATTTCCTCAAAAAAAAGAACAAGCAAAACATATATGTATGTACATATGTATCTATATATATATATATAAAATCCATTCACATAATAAATTCTTTTGTAATAAAAATACATCATCAAATAAATAGTTGCCGTGTTTTGTGCCGTGCTCTATAACTATTCTACCATAAAATAAATTGCCGGCAGCTTTTCGCTCTCATTCTTTCTATCCCGCCTGTCCCCCTCTTTCTTTCTTTCTCTCTCTATTACCAATTTACTTGTCCGTGTTCTTTTCCTCTTTCTCGTCGTCGTCGTCGTTTTCTTCTTGTTTTGGAAGCTTATCTCTGGGCCACGCCAAACCAAAAGCCAGGGGCCAGGCCAGGCCCAAGCAACCCTTAAATCACATTTTGCCTAATTTTTCGCTGTCAAAAAAACTCATTAATCTTTCCACGAGGCCTGGCAATGGCATGAAAATGGAACAGGAACACAAATAAAAAAAAAAAAAAAAACAAAACCATACGATGGCAGAGGAAATTGCTTTACGGGAAAGTCCCCAACACACATATACACACATACGACATCGCACACCCACACCTTGGTGGAGTTTTGAAGAAGTTTGCCCTTGAAAAATTACTGGCTCGTATGTCAACCCCCAAAAATATATATATGTATGTACATACATACATACATACATACATACGTATAGATAAAGTTCTGGGCATAGAGAAAAAAAGTTGGTCGAACTCCTTTCTAAGTCGAACGTGTGTAATTTATTTAAATTTAAGAGCAGTCTCAGGTTAAAAGTTCAAGATTTTTCAATTAGAGATGAACGCGTGAGTAACGTGAATCAATCACTGTTTATACTATAGTTTCTATATAAATTCCAAGCAGGATTTCATCTCTTTCAATTCAATTACTTTTTTTCGAATTTCAATGAACTAGAATAAATGTTAAATTTTATATTTCTTTCACAGGATAATGAATGAAATTTTCAACTTTCATAATACAATCATAATAAATATTTCTATTATATTATAGTTTATTAATATTATATTATTATTATATACAGCTTACTCATAATGTAAAATTATTAGTAATTAATCATTAATATTATAAAATAATTAAATATACACTAATAAATAGTTTTACTAATGCTTTTGACATTGGTTTTTAATTTCACATATCGTGATTAGATTGTTAGACAATAGTCAGATAGTTATCCTTCGATCATCTCTAGTTTTAAGTACAAAAGCAATTTTTTGGTTTAGTCTGCTTAGAACTCCAACCCCTTTTTCATATTATTTTTTTATTTATTTTTTTTTTAGGCTGTCCCACTTGAATATTGATTTCTTGCGTAATCTTTGTGGCACGCCCCATACACCCAACCTGCCGAGCGACCGTAAGTCCGTTCATCTGCCCACCTCCTAGCTCTATGTGCGATAGTGTCGCGATTCCCCCCACCCTTCTACCCCCTACCCCTCTCAAATTGTATGGGACTCAGTACCCGGTACCCGTTACCGGTTACCCCTGCTATCCACCATTGACGTTTCATATTTATTAATGAGACGCATTTGTGTTTGGAATTTATAATTGGGAGGAGGCAGTCAAAGGGATTGGGGGTGTATATATGTATGTATGTATGGTGGCTGAGGGTGTTGGTCTTGGTGCTAGAGAGAGGAGTTAAGGTGCCGCTGCCTGCTTCGGGGGCTCAAATGTAATTGAGTAATTAACATAAATTATAATACATAATTTGCGCTCGCCTTTTTCCCGTAATTGTTGTTAGGTAAATTGGATTACAGGCGCAAACTTTGCGCCGTAAAACATAAATGAAAATTATTGTATTACTAGAAGGAGAGAATTTCGTAACCGTATGCGATAAGCAATTTATGTTCAAAGTTTTCCACCCGCTGAAAACTTCTGATGCTCAAAGCGAAATCAAACTAAATCAGAATCAGCACAGAATTTCTTAAATGATGTTTACACACAGAAGCAACGCAAAACGAAAATAACGAAAATAAAACAGGCAAAAAAGAAAAACAAAAAAACGGGAAAAGGAAAACAATCGACAGCGCAGTGACAATGAAAATAATAAAAGCAAAAACAAGGCAAAAATGATGGGAACTTTATCAAAAGATGTTTGCAATAATCCTACAATTGGTATACTACAAGGATATGGAGTGGAGTGGAGTGGAGTAAAGTGAAGCGGAATCCTGCGCTGCGAGTCGCTAAAGGATGCTGAAATTTCAATGTGGTAAGTAGATGATAAAGATAAATATGCAGGCATATATGTACATATTGTACATACATATATAAAAGTGTACTGGGAATAACAGATTCATGATTTACAATTCCCAACTAGTTTAAGTTACTCGAGTACTCATTATAAAATGTTAAGCTGCTATGTTTTCCACTTTATCGCCCACTGTTACTGTTAAGGATATATGCAACATTTCCTTAATTATAAAATATAGTATGTGGAATATATTCTCAACTTACACAAAATTGATTTATTAGATCTGTCATTGACAGTGTTCCATTGCCAAAGGATGCCTTCTAGGGTAGCCTTATCGTCTACAAACAGTCACCCACAATAGTCTACGCACATGATGTCACAGTCTTTCCTTATTGTAATATGGCTATATACCCATCTCTGTCTTTCTCTTTCTCTTGCTCTCACTTTATTTATTTATTTATTCTTTTTTTTTTCTTATTTTCTTTCGTTTCTTTTTTTTTTTTTTTTGTTTTTTGAGCCAGCCGGCAGTCATCCGTCAGAAGTTAGCAACAACCCTGACGCCATATTGAATTTTGCCCCCTGTCTGATGGCTTCTGGAAGGGGAGTAGGCGGTGGGGGGGGGCTGCTGGAGGTTTGCCTTGGGGGAATGGGGATAAATGTATGTATGTATGTACGTATGTATGGTGGGGTTGCACATATCTCTATGCCACTGCTCTGTGTTTCTGGTTTCATCCCACCTTGTTGCTGATGCCATGTTGCTGCTAGCTTGCTTGGGCTGTCACACACATCAACAACAGCATCGCTGACATCGCTAACACTGCTGGGATTTCGCACAGAAGGAGTAAAGTGGAACTTGTATAAGGAGTAAACAAATGGGAGAAAACGAGATGAAAATAGTAGAGATGGAATATGGCAACTCTGTGCATAATTTTGCGCCTTGTTGTCATGTTTCAGGGAGACACGAGAACACACCTCTCCCTCCTCCGTCCCACCCACCTTAAATTGCTCCTCAACATTTGCTATCCTATGCCGATTTCTGACTCCTTTGGGCTCCTACTTTTCAGCTTCTCGTATTTATGTGTGTGTTTTACTTGTTGTCTTGTAAAATGCAAATAAATACGAGAATGAGCAGAGAAAATCATTTGTGTGCGTGCCTGTGTATTAGTGTTTGTGTGTGTGTATGTGTGTTTTCAAAAGGTTTATGCGTCGACCAGTTATATGAGGTAAATGTAAGATAATTTTTAATATATGCAACAATGTTAATAACATAAATCTTAACATTTAAAAATGTAACATTCCCATTATCTAAACCAAATAACTTGAACTTAACTATACGCATTATGTATAAAAATATTTATGTAACAATTTTATGAATTTATAACACGTATAAACATATTTGTTGATATACAACACTTGGTTTTGGTGTTGCTTTTAAATATTAGCACGCACCTTTTATGATTCTACATGATAAATATGTATAAGTACATAATAGTTAGTTCTTTTTTCATTTTTGTTGTTGTTCTTGTTTTTGGTGGAAAATCTTAAGCCATAAACTCATTTCTCTATACCGCATAAACCCATTATTTTTCATTGCCTAAACATTACGCATTCGTTACTGAAAGAATCTAAGGCAAAAGGGCTGGCCCTTAAGCAGTGTCAATGTGTAATATTTCCCTATATATTTTACCTCTATTTCGAAACACTTGACAAAACGCGCAGTAGGCTATCATGAACAGCAAGAACAACAAAGTTCACTGTCATTGAAGGGGACAAGGGGATAAGGGGAAAATGGGGGCGTTGAAACAACGCAACCATTCATCCATCCCAGAGAGTTGGGCACAAAGGGGCAGACCTTCTTGATACGCACCATCTTCTCAAAGAGATCTAAGTTGGGCGTCAAAAGTTTTGATAGCCTCTGAGCTGAGTTGAGTGAGTTAGCTCTACCTACCTCCCCCCCCCTCGTCTTCCGACGAGGACAAAGTCCTCCTCCTGCAAGTCGAAGATGAGGCCGCATTTTTCATTTTTAGTTAGAAAAGAACAACAAAAATTTAACACAAAACTTTTATGTAAAATGTCTTGCGAGATAAAAGTTTAAATTGTCAATTGAAAATGTTGTTGGCAAAAGTTTCTTGTATATATTTTTTTTTTTCTTTTTTGATTAATTTTCACAGCGTTGACAATGCGAGGGAACGCGGAAGGGCGGTTTTATATTTTTTTTTTTTTTTTTTTGTGTCAGAGTCACCAAGATGCGGCACGAGGCAAACAAACAATTGAGCACATTAACGCACAGAAGATACATAGGGAAAGATTGGGGAAGAGATGAAGGAAGAGAGTGAAGAATAGGCAACTGCGATTTGCATGTGAATGTGTTGAAATAGAATTTAATGGCAGATATAACAAACAAAAGTGAAGAGCAAATAAATAAAAATAAGCTGAAAGAGAAATTAGAGAAAGCGAGTGGAGAGAAAGAGAGAGAAAAGGCATTGAAATAGAAATTGAAATAAGAATAAAAGTAAACAGCAAAATGTTCTAAAAGTATCAAATGAAAGGAACAAAGTGGGACAGAAATTTTTGTATTATTTGTCTTTGATTATCTTTTATTAATAATAAATTAGATTTAAGACTATTTTGGTGTTGTAACTTTTATTTTTCATTACCATTTGCTGGTTTTTGACTTCCTTTTTTTTTGTTTTTAATTATTTTGCTAAATTTGATCTAGCTTCGGGTTTTTATCTCCTTCCATTTTATTAAGTTTTTCATTCTTCTATTTGTTTTTTTTTTTTGTCTACTAGTCTTTTTTATTTTGTTTTGTTGATTCTTTTTAGGTATGTGTATGTATTGTCATTCTTTGCTTTACCATCAGCATTCCTTTTGCTTTCTGTGTCTGGTTACATACACTCGCCGTCTGTCAGTTTCTTTGTCAAACTCATTGCCACTTCCGCTACTAAAATTTCTCCTCTTCTCTGATTTACTGTTTCGAAAAGCCATTTTGTACAATTTCCACACGATTGATTTCGCAAATTTTCGCCGCAATGGCCTTCGGGTTTGGTTGATATCAACCCTCCTCCTTCACTCCCACCCCCCCTCTCACTACATCACTCTCCTCTCTGCGGGCACACAATTCTTAGCAGGTTCTACACTTGTAATGCCTTTTGCCCTGTAGCCACAATTACCCAAAAAGCCAGAACCAATTCCAATTTCAGTCGAAAACCTTCCCCCAAATCCCAAATACCCAACACCCAACCCAACACCCTGGCTCCTGTTTGAGCCCAACCAACACACATGCTACTTTCGTGGGGGTTCGTACACACACACACACACACACACACACCATTAGTTAGAAAAAGAGAGAGAGAGAGAGATATATAGAAAGCTTACTCTAGGACTTATCGAGTCTAGATATCGTGTAATGCAATTAAATCGCTCCCCAATTTCTCTCGTCCTGCAATTCATAAATATTTTATTTCTGGCCATCACACCCTTTGACCTGCCCAGCTTAGGGCTCATAACTTGCGGCCAGAAAGACCGAGACACAACAAAAAAAAAAAAAATAAACAAAACCAAAATAAAAAAAATAAAACTAAGGTCCTGTAACTAGAGAAGGGCAATCAAATTGCAAATCGTGACAAGTCATTGTGCCATTTTGATACATTCGTATCGGTTTGGTATGACTCGTGAGTCACGCTACCATTTCTAGATTATATTGCTATCTCATAGATATTGCGTATACGCCATCATGGTCTATCTAATATGCTTCTTGCCTACTTTCTGGTTCATTATTACTTAACGCCCCGGCAATGCTAGGCAAATTGCTTTTTTCTTCTCTCTCTCTCTCTCTCTCTCTCTGCCTTTCTCTCCCTTTTTGCTCTCTCTTTCTTTCTAAAAGACCCAGTGCGGACCAAAAAGTCTCTGTTTGTCCATCACATTAGAGTTTCCGGTTGGGTGTCCTAAACAAATGGCACGTCAAAGGGTTAAAAGGTGCGGTTAGCCCCTGAGTCGCGGTTCCAACCCCCAAAAAAATAAATATGTATTCTACGGACACCAGCTGCATTTGCTTTTTCTCTCTTTATCGTTGTGTGTGTCTCTTTGTGTGTGTGTTTGTGTGTTTTCTGTGCGTGTGCAAGGGGAAGAATTTCCTTTACTTTTCACTTTGATGTGCCAGAAATTAATTGCCTACAATTAGGCGCTCTGGCAAATGTCACTCTAGAAAAACCAAAGGAACAAAAACAACAAAAAAGAAATACATAAAAACCCCGAAAGGGGCAAAAGCATTTTTGACACTTACCGTTTTGTTCCTGTTTGTAATGCTAGCTTATAGGCTTCCGTCGAACAAAGTCTGGAAAAAAAAACAAAAACGAAAATGTTTGTTAGTGGAAAAAGTTGTAAGAGAGTCAGAAAGAAGTCCGAGGCTGACAAAACACATGCTATTACAAGGACTTGTGGAATGTCCTGTCCATTCCCATCTTGCCCATGTCACATGCCCATTGACCAAAGACTTGCCAGAACTTTACTTCAACTTTGCTTCGAGTGCCTAATGAAAAGAGTCTCTCAGCCATTGACGACGACAGAAAACTTTTTCATAGACTGGCCAAGAATAAAAAAAAAATGAAATAAAAAAAAAAGAAATAAGAAAATGAGAAGCGAAACGAAAAGAAAAGAAAAACTAGCAAGAAGAAGATGAAATGGCGAAGAACATTTCCCTTTATTGAAATAAATAAAAGTGAATGATCGAAGACGAACATTATGAATGACCAAGAAAACGAATAACGAATGACCTTTAACAAATTAGTTGAAAATCTTTTATTACATTTATATAAGTCTCTGTTTTAAAAAAGTTTCTATTATTAAAAATGAAATAGTAAATAGTTTTCAAGCCTCTTAATTAAAATTGCAAAAGATTGATCGATTTTTAGTAGAATTAAAGTATTAAATATTTTTGGCTCTTTATAAAATTTGGCATTCAATTCAGTCCTTTTATTCAATTATGTATTTTATTGAACAGTTTTATTAATTTTACTTTTAATTATATATATGTATATGTATAAGAATTGTATTATAATTTTTTGTTTAATTCACGTAAATAAATAAAATATATTTAGAATTTTAACCAAATTGTTGAAGATATGGAAACTAGTTACGCTAAGTTTCTGAAATTTTTGTCTTTTAAACTATAAAGAAATTAACCAATATTTTTGGCTAATCTTTAAGTCACCGTTTCGATTCTTTTCGTCTTACCTATTAAATAAACGAGTTTTGGGTAAAGGTTAATGCTTGGCGGTTTCTTTGCCAATTAACTCTAAATGATGCCCTATTTAGAATTTATTTCGACATATGAGAAGAATTCTACTTGTATCATACCCTTAGACAGATAGAAAACTTTTCGTGCCAAACAGAAATTACATTTTTATTTTTGCCTCATTTTTTCTTTATTTTTTTTTTTGGAATTTGGTTTTTTCTTTTTTATTGTTGGCCAAGTCCCGGGACATTCCTAATGGCGCAGACTGACCAGAAAGATTTATTATCAACTGTCATTTCTGTCCCCTCTGTGTCTTCTTCTCCTCCAATCTTCTTTTGCCCTTCTTCTCACACTAGCCACAAAACATTTGTTATAATCAAAAGTTCTCTTGTGCTTTGATTTCTCTGCAGAGCGAATAAAGAAATCTCAACTTTTCCAAATAGTTTTCTTTTTCGGTTTCGGTTTTCGTTTGCTTTTCTGTTTGCCATTTCCCCGTGCCTTCTGTGCAATTTATTTGGCTTAAGGTTGACAGTTCAATAAGGGCAAAACTCTACTTTAATTTCCATAAATAACCGAGGCAAAAAAAAAAACAAAGCCAAATAGGAAAAAAATATATACATATATAAAAGTTCCACCTGGAGTAGGCACAGACACTAATTACGCATACGCAATGTTGTTTGGGGGTAAAGTTTTATCTAAAAGTTCCTTAACCTTCCAATTTCCCAATAACTTCTGTTGCAGTTCCCATACACACACATATACACACACACATACACCCATACGCATACACGGTAAACGAGAAGGCAAGGGGAGGTGGTTGTGGTATGGTGACGGGGAAAATAGCTTGCTCCTAGCTCATATATCGTTTTAACATAATTTCTGTGGCAAAATTAACTTTATGAACTGTTGAGCGAAACCAGGACGAGGCAGGACCCCGAAAAACAACCCTCAGAGTCGCTCACAACCTGCCACTTAAAACAAATAACAAAGTTTTGCTTAACTTTGCGGCAAAGTCGTCTTTCGCTGGTAGGTAGCTTGTAGCCTCGTAGCTTGGAGCTGCCATCTCCTTCGTCTCCCCGGAGTTGGGAAAAATTATGGCCAGACACAAAGCGAAAAAGCGTCGTAGTCGTCGTCAACGAGGACTTTTGTCTTTGGGCGTAGCAGGAAATCATTCGACATCGTCGACAAGAACTTCACTCGCCAGGTCCTGGTCTTGTCTGGCCTGTCCTGCCTTAGCCTGGTAAAATTGCTGCTTCTCTTGATGGCAAAATTACATATGAAAGTGGATTTCATTAAAAAGAAGTTGGCTGCAGCAAAATATGGCAAGTAAAAGACATTTACTGTACAACCCAGAAAGTGAATGAAAATAAGTCAGAGATGGCTGACAAAGATTCTCGACTTGGGCGGAAAAAAAAAACGCATATTTGTGGCGCGAAACGTTTTATTTGAATGTCAGTAAAAATTTTACAAGATGAAATTTCATTTCCGAATGTCTGGCCAAATCAATTTGTAACATTTCAAAGCATTATATAAATAATATATGTATAATATAATCATTTGAATGTGACACATACAGGAGATATGCAAAAGCAAAGATATATCTTAAGTTTCAGCATTTATTTTTTTTTTTTGAGTTCTTTCAGAAATACTCTGAAAAATATTTGAAATTCCATGCCATTCGTTTAATGGATAAAATAAATTTTAAAATAATTGTATTCAACACTAGTTTTAACGCATTTATCTTTCATTATCCAAGAATTCTTTCAAGTCTTTTAAAATACATTCAATTCAAAACATTTTATTCTGAAACTCTTTTCCGATTTTTCGTTAACATATTTAAAAAATTGCTTTTTGAAAGTATTTGTTCCACTATGATTTCAATAAATTTCTCTTAGATTCCAACTAACTAAAATTGGGTCAACAGGTTGCAGGACATTTAGTTTTTCTTGGTTTTCCTTTCTTTTCTTGAGTAGGTTCTTTTCTTAAAGTAACAAAATCTGTCTTATATCTAAATATCATTTTCAGTGAGATAGAAATTAACTTTTAAAGCAAATTATATTATTTTTATATGCTTTAACCGAATTTTTAAACTAAATCAAAAGCAGAATCTATTCCATTAACTTATTCTTTTAAGAACTAGTTCGTTGCGTTAAAATTCGCAGCACTATCAACCGGTAAACTTGTATCCTTTGCAGGTGACGCGACGCCAAGGATACGCCACTATAAGCTAATGCAAAACAGTTCTTGAGCCTTTGTGAGTCTTTAACAAAAAAAGAAACTCAACCACTTGGACATAATATATATATATACATATATATATATACATATATATATATATATATTTAATAAGAAGGAAAAACGCATTTTCTTGGCAAGCACAGACACACACACAAATACAAGCTAATTGGAATAAAGAGGAGGAATAAATCACTTAATGCCCATAAAATGAGAAAAAGTGAAAAGAATAAGTGTGAGAGGGAGAGAGAGGAAGAATAAGTAGAGGGCAAAAGGTGGGTTTTGCCAATTGCCTGCATTTCAGTTTTACGGTAATTTTGTTTAACAATATCGCGTTATGTGGAAAGCTCTTTCAACGCCTGGTCCTCTCTCTCTCTCTCTCCCTCTCTCTTTCTTTCTTTCTTTTTCTTTCTGTTTGTGTGTGTGTGTGTGTGTACGTCTCTGGCCCCCAAACCAACCAAACAATAAACCGAAAGAGCCATTTTCTGGCGCCAACTTCCAAAGCCCAACTTCATGAATTTTGAATGAACGCAGAAGGCAGAAACTAATGCGAAATGCCATGTACCTCTCCCTTTTGCCACCCACCCACTCAGTAGTAGTAGTAGCATAGAGTCCAAGTGGAATTAGAAGTGTGTGTGTGTGTTTGTATGTGTGTGTGTGTTTGTGTGTGCGTGTGTGAGAGAGAGAGAAGGAAAGTGTGGTGTAGATGATGTGGAGACCTTTTTTTTTTTTTTTTGTTCCTGCTGACACAAGACATGGAGGAGCCACAGACGACTCTGACGACGACTTCCGACGACTACTTAGAGACGCCTAAACAGCTTCATTACTTTTATGGTTGTGAACGGAGCGCGCTTCGTTGGCTCGCCATTGTCTGTTTGTCTGGCCAGGCGCAAATTTGTTTGTGTAAATTAAATGAAATGACTGTAAAAATGCCAAATAAGCTAATTTGCGGTTAGTTTTTTTTTCTGCCTTCCCTTCTTCCTTTTATTTTCTTCCTCATCTCTCCCTCTCGATCTCTTTCTCCTGCTCTTTCTTTTTCTCTTTTTACCAGGAAGTGGCATTCGGACAATCGAAACAGTAAAAACCTTTCCACTACAGTTATTGATGGTAATTCATAATTTTGGTAAAAAAAAAAAAAACTCACAAGTTAAAATGATTATGAACTAGAATCACTCTAATAAATTTAAAAAACAAAAAAAAAAGAAGAATAAAAAAAATGTATAAAGCAAAATGGCTGCCTTATCCATTCTCTGTCGAGTTGTTGCTCACTTGAACGTTTTGTGGACGATACTCCATGAAATGTTTATAAAGCTGCGTCCCAATTGAAGTTAGTGCTTCCTTTCTTCCTTCTTTTTCTCTTTTTGTTTTTTTTTTTTTTTTTTTGGTTTTCCGACTGGGAGTTTAGTTGTTGTTGTGGTCAGAGGGCACACCATCACATAGTCTGGTTGGTCATTTTTACAGGACGAAACTCGGCTCTGGGTGCATGTTAAAAATGCACGGACCATAGAGAAAGGACTCTCTGGTTATTCTTCTGTATTTTTTTTGTTCCTTGCCTGGCCATGAATTTTGCATTAGAGTTTAGTTAAAGTGCAGCTGGTGCGAATCAAAAGGATGCCAGGGTGTTTGGGTACAGTTTTTCATTTGCAATTGATACGGGTTATAAACTTGGAATGAGATAAGGCCATGTTACAGAGAAACGGAGGGGGAAAATGCAGAGCAGAGCAGAGCTAGAGCGATTATTAAAGAGTTTATGAAAAAAAATATATATGTTTACATATATTTTTATGGTAGTTTTATGATAATTTTTAATATGAATGCCAATATCTGATTTACATTTAAGCATTTAAAGCCATTTTAATTTAAGAATAGCTGTTAAAATTATAATTTAATAAGTGTTAAAATAATTGCATAATCTTAACATGAGAGAACTCAACAGGATAAACTACCCTTCCGAATTATAGCATAAACATACATGATTTTAATTTTCTAATAAATTTTAGATATACATAGATCATAATATTGTTAATATTACTGTAAGATAACAAACAGCCAAGGTAAAGACATTATATTAAATGATTATCCCTGAGACAGATTTCAAATAGAGGAAGAAAAAATATATATATGTACATATGTATATACAATATATGCTTTTAAATTTATTTATTTGTTGTTCTTAACGTTAGATTTGTAGTACTTAAAGGAACGCAAAAAAAGTTTCCTGAACTAAGAAAAACTTTTTGTATGCAATTTACATGCCTAATAATAATTATACAATATTATGCTATATCTATTACTTCATAATAGTGATTATTGTATGACTATCCACAATCATGTTTTTATAAAAAACCTTTATTAAACTACTTTTTGTTTCAACAACAAATTGGTAAATAAATTTCATTGCCTTAAAAATAATGAAGTCGATTAGTTGAGTTAGATTTAGCAAGATTTAGTTTCTGAGCTGTTTAAAACGTTAAATCTAAAACCTTATGTATGTATATACAGAATCGTAAATAAAGATCGATTTCTAAAAGAAATAAGTATTCCTACTAGTTATATTTCTATACTCAATTTAAGGGGCTTACGTTGGGAGTACGGTTTTGAATTCAAATAATTTCCGAACGATATATTGTCTCTTCTAATACGTTCTGGGTCAAGCTCTGTCACCGGTTCAATATTTTCCGTTAAAAAAAATTATTTAACATTGTTAAAAGTATAATTAATAATATACAAAAGGTTCAAATGAATTTGCTCAATACATACTAGAAAAATAAATAAACAAAAAATATTTTCTTTTACGCTAAAACCTTTAACCCGCCCGCATTAATAAACTTGCCGCATTGCTTTTTTACCTTTTTTGCCAAAAACATAAACCCAAGTTTTCCACATAATTTAATCCAAAACAGAGAGAGAGAGAGAGAGATGGAGAATGAAAAGAAAAATTGATATTGCAAATTAGTTGCATATCAAATGGTCATTAGCATTTTATTTTGACATTTTAATTGAAATTTTATATGCCTGTTTCTCAAAACAAACTTTTTATTTTTTGTCAACAAAATATGCTAGAGATGGAGTTTTATTTTTGTTGTTTTATTATTTGGAAAGGATCTACTGGCTGCTGTTGTTGCTGCTTTTGCTTTTCATATTGCTGCTTTGCATATCAATCTAAAAATCAATTAGAACTTGCCGGAGCACGAACCTGGCTGACTAACTGACTAACTGACTGACTTACTGCCTGCCTGCCTGACTGTCCGCCTGCCCTTGGGAACTTTTTTCATTAAAAATAAGCGTTTGCCTAGATTGAAGAACCAAATTGAACTGAACCAAAAAACCGTAACCATACCAAACTGGTGAGAAGCAAAGCGAAAGTCGAATCTGGTACCGGGAAAAGTTTTCCACAAAAATGTATAATTACTGGCATTTACGTTTACCTCACTCCTCACTTCCGCACACCCTCTCTTTCACACTCACACACTCTTTACTCATGTTGAATATCTGTTTTAAAAGGCAGAAAACCCGCTTACAGTTTACATTTCAGGAGCAACAACACACACAAACACACGCATCGCCCCCACATAACACACCACACCACACCACCTCCCCTCTTTCTCCCTCTAATGCTGGCTCCTCTTCGTCAAGTTTCCCTTCAAGCTGGTTGGTTTATAGAAAAAATTTGCATAAAGTGCGCATAAATTATGCCGTGGATGAAAAAAAAAAAAACCAAAAACAAAAAATAAAAAAAAAAGTTATAATACCATACTTACAGGGAAGAGGAAGAGACTCTCGTGTGCTATCTGCCCATTCTGCTCTCAGGTGTGCGCTTGGGTGACAGAAAACTGCGCAACTTTCAACAGAATGGGTCGAATACCCTCCACTTACCCCACAAACATACACATACACATTCCTTTGCTTCTCACACTCTTGTTTACACTTATAGCAACAAATTTGTTTAACAAAAATTTCATAAAATAATGCAAAAGTTTGCCAGTTGTTGCTGTTGCTTTTGTTGTTGCTATTGCTATAACTCATTTTGGACTCAAGCTCTTGCAGCTGTTGTCGTCGCTGGGACAAGGACCTTGTTTTTTTTTCGTTTTTCTTTCTAACGTAAAAAGTTGAGCAAATGTTTATCAATTCATAAGAATGCTTAAGCAATAGAATTTTGTTTCAGTTAATAAGCAGAAGGACTCTTTCCCTAATGACAAGCAGCTGTGAACCAATTGAGAGAGAATAGTTCACTCAGAAACCCTATGAAAACTACTTTTCATATTGATAAGGGTCCGGGGAAGGGGGAGATGGAAATGGACTTAGCTAAATCTATGTATAATGGGTTTAGTTATAGACTAATCAACCGGCTGTGTCACAACTCTGAGAGATGATCTCATTTTGATGGTCCTCTTGTCTTTTTAAAAATTCATTTATTTGAGTTTATCTATAAATAATGTATATTATTTTGGTATGATATCTTTTATATATATTTACTTTAATTTATACATTTTTATATTTACTTCCATTTTTTCCGGTATCTACAATCAATTTTTTAGAGGATTTTGACATTAAATTTTTTCGTTTTTCTTTCTTGTGTCAATTTCTCAGATTTTATTTTTCGTACTTTTACATTTATTTTTACTGTTTAATTATGTCTTTCATTATTTTATTTGATTTTCAGTTTTATTATTTTATTTTTATACAATTTTTATTTCTATATCTCTTTAATTTAATTTGTTATTGTTGTTAATTTATTCTTATTATTTTATTCTTTGTTTCATGTTTTTAGAATAATAAAATATTTTGTTCAACTGTTTTCATATTTTTGTAATTACTAATTAATTAAGTCTTTTTAAATCTATTAATCATTATATTTTTTCGTATTATTATTTTATTTCAGTATTTAATATTAATGTTAATAAAAATGTTTTTATGCTTTTATTAATTTATATCATTATTTATATTCATTTTTATTCTAATTGTATATATTTTTTTATTGATTTATTTTTAATTTTTTATTGATTTTTTTCTTTTGTAAGTTTGATACTTTATTTTATTATATATTTCTTATTATATTTCGTTAGCATTTTTTTCATTTGCTAAATAATATTTTCTATATTTCCTCTTATTTACCTTTTTGTAGATTAGCAAATTGGATCGTCCCATTATTTGGTAATCTAAAATAGCCCTAACTAAGACTTAGATCGACAACCAACTGATATCTTTAACTAAACTTTATTGCACTATATATTTTTACTTCATCTGTTTCAAATGACTTAAGCTATTTAAGGCAAAAGGAATTTAGTTAGAGACTCGTTTCCTATTATCCTTATTGACGCAGTTTCAATTAAAGCTTTAATTACCATGGTTTTCCACCATAAATGTAATTTAGCCATGGCCAGCTCAGCTCTATTGTATGGTTAATTTTTTTTTTTTCTTTCCGTTTTACTTTTTTTGTTTCTCCATTTCCTTTATTACTTTTCTTTTGCCTGCTTTAGAGTTCGGAGAAAAGTTTTATTTTTTTTTTTCCTATCCATATATAGTACATACATACATATATAGCTGCCATTTAATTCATTGTCTAAGCTTTCTTTCTGCTTTCTGCTAAAAATCTAAATCCTCACACCTGTCCACGTCCAAGTTGACGTCCACTCTGGTTCCTCTTAATTGAATTCGTGTAATTCGTCCAGCAATTCTCATTCATTTCGCTTTTCGTTTTTTTTTTTCTTTTGCTGCCTTTCTCTTCGGCTATTTCCACTGGTTGGTGTTGGTATTGTTGTGCTGCTAAAGTCCTTGTCTTGGTATCCTTAATGAGGACTGACAGGCGACAAGCGTAATTAAATTTTATTTTACTGTTACATGCAAATTTCCCTCTTTACAGGAGTTGAGTTGAGCTAAGAACCGTCACGTTCTGGAAAGGTTTGGGTGCCTTTGATTTGGTTTACTTTTTCGTTTCTTTTCTCTCTCTGTCTCTCTCTCTCTCTCTCTGTGTGTGTGTGTGTGTTTTTTTTTCTAGAGTTATTTACGAGCTGACCATAAGGAACTGTGGGAGGTCTTCCACAATTGCTACTCCTCTTATCAATTCAATTCAATTCAATTGAGTTTAATTCGTCAGAAAAAGTGAGGCATATTGATTTCATCCCCATATGTATGGATAAAAGTAATGTAATGTAATATATGCCAAGTTTCCCCATCTGTCGCTGACAATGACATATTGTGATCATTAACACTTTTGCTTCACTCAATCCCATTTGTATTTTATTTTCTATGCATTTTTGCCTAAAGCAATTTGTATGCAAAATAGTTGTAAACAATTTTACATTTTCAACACCGGGCACCATGTTCTGAACACTCACTACCTATCTCCCTCCCTCTCAATCAGTTACCCCACCAACTTACTCACTCACTCACTCACTCACTCACTCACTCACTCAGTGAACAGCAAAGGGAAAAATAAGTCAAGTGCATTGACAAGCGACTTGTGATGGAATCCCATTGAAGCATGATATGGGTGGGCTTCGTTTCACCCAGTTATCAAGTCATCTCAATTGACATAGAAATCCATTTGCATTTCACATTTGCAAAATGTAATGGAAACTTTTTCATAATAATCAACATTATCATCATCATCATCATCGTCATCAAAGACAAAGACAAAGATGTTATAACGGCCAACTACTTAGTTTTAGTTTGAAAAAAGCTGAAGAGCTAACAAAAAAAATATATATAAATAAAATCTCTTTTAATTAACCCTACTAAAAGTTGAAAAAGGAAAATACATCAAAAGAACGTATAGTTTTTAGCCTTGTTTGTAAGCTAATTTAATTAGTCTGGTTGCCTGGCATATACATAAATACAAAGCAATTGCGTTTCTGATACAAGAAATCTTATATAGAATACAGACAGAAAAATGATATGAAACAGATTTAAATTAAAAAGAAAAATACCATAAAAAGATACATTTCTAATATTAACTAAGAAGAAAATAATAATTTTAGTTGTAAATGTCATAGTAAAAAATCGAATTGCACAAAAAATATGGCAAACTAATCATCGAGCTCAAAATATATGATAATGAAATTTTTACCGATCAAATAGGCATTGTATTTTGTATTATAAAAAATTCTCCGTTGTAAAATTCCAGAAAAGCAAATACGTTTACTTCTACCATTATATATTCGAATCAAATAAATTATTAGACGTAACTAGAAATTTATGAAGATTGTTCATTGGTAAATTTTTAATATTTTATTTAAAAGAAAAATTAAACATAAACAAACGGAGGACTTTCTTTAGCACCCACTCGGAATAATCAAGAATATATAATGTTCTATATAGAGAAAAGTCTTATCATGTACATTTTATATATGTATTTATATTATATGTTTGTATCATACATATGTATGTATGCATATACATATATATTTATATATTATAAATAATAATGTGGACTGTGAATAACTGCTGGCAGAGAGAACAAAAGAATTTCGGTAATGAAAAAATTGATGTTAACCTACAACAATCAAGCCTTTTGGATTTCATTGGTAAATTTGGATTAAACCATTAAATAATAAATAAAATTGAGCAATTATTCGTTTAAGAATATAAGTTAAGAATTCTGTTTAATTATAAAATAAAAGAATTATTAAAAAATCAAGAAAAATGAGTATTTATATAAGTATTTATATTTTTATTTTTTTTTTTTGATTTATTGCAAAATACGCTTGAAATTTGTTACCTACAAGAATGAAAATTGTTTCAGCTTAACCTCTATCATTATTACCACCACAGCTTCCCTCTTCAATCACCCGGGCCCCTCCTTACGTTTAAACTAATTACACTGCTGGGGCAAGTTTAGTTAAAGTCTGACGCCATACTCAAACGATTGATTGCTCTCAGTTGCAATAAATGGTAATTAAAAGGCGCTTGTGCCGCTGCAGTTGCTCCACTTTTTTAGTATGGCCCCACTCCGCTCTGCACCACAAGTCGTTGTCTCTCTGCACATCAATCGGGTATATGCCAGTGCGTCTATCTATCCATCTATCCATCTACAACGCCATTGTCAGCAATAAATAGTCAAGTACATAATACTTATAATTTATTTTGCATAAAAAACAAAATCCAACTTGGCAACTGTTCGCATATGAGTTGATCTACCCCCGCCTCTATGATGGTGTGGAACAACGCCACCACCCTCACCCGACTCCGGCCACCGTCCCCCACTTTCAATCGTACTTAGTTAGATTTATGGCAAAGTCAGTCGAGCAATTTGCGTGGGTAAACATGCACTAAAACTCAATTTAGAGGCGGATATATATAAAAAAAAGAGCGAAAGAGAGAGAATTAAGTATATATGTATGTATACATACATATATTGTATATAGTATGTATGTATGTGTACTACATACAGTGCTTGCAAATTGTATGCTGACACAGCATTGAGGCAGGCGCCCAATTTAATGCGATTTAAGCAAGAGCAACGCAAATTGAGCGAGCCACTTCAATGAATGAATGACAAAACGGACGCACTGCAAAAATAATAGTAACACTCTAAAATTCAACACTAGACTAGCCGATACCCTGCAAAGCAAAACAATACAAACAAGCTCTAAAAAGCAAACCCGAATATTTTTACTCAATAGTAAAATAACAAAAAAATATTTAATCACTTTATGAATTTTTGTGGAATATACCCCAGTTAATACCCTGTAACACTTGCTACCATAACAATGGCGGTAGGCAATGAATGATAACGTTTCGCGGCGTTGAATCTTTGGAGCAGCGGGTCTCCCGGAACGGGCGGGCGGGCCTGCCTCACATTATTAAATTACACACTCTCAAATCTTGTCGCATCTTTCTCTTGCTCTTCTACTTTCTTTCAGACACACAAACACACATTTCTCCCTCTCTGTCTCTCTTCTTTTCTCTTTTGGATATCTCTGGCCTCCACCAATTAATCCCAACTGGATTTGGCATAAAAGATAAAATGACGACCGACCAACGAACGCAGTGTTTTGGCTGCAGGGCAATTTTCTTTGCCGTCGCCCAAGTGCCTCGCACCACCATCAGCATCTACATCTCCATCTCCACCAGCAACAGCAACGACAACAACAACAACTCTGACAATTTTCCTAGCGCGTGGCACTGTCGAGGCGGCTCTAAACGGGCAAAACCATTTCCCAACCCGCCACTTGATACAAGCAGATAAGTCATTTTTATGTGACACTTTGCCTTAAATATTTCACATTTTTTGTGGCCATTTTTTTTTTTTTTTATTTTCGCTTTGCTTTTGCGTTAAGAGGGGGGCGCACCATTATACAACTAGGCTTGACTTGACTTCCTTTCCCCAAACTCTGGTTTATATTATTTTGGCCAGGGCCAATGACACTATTGTGTATTATAATGGATACTGCCGCCTTTAATGGCTTATGATTTGAAGGCACTGATACTACCAAGTAAGAAGGATAAGTAAATGAGATTCTTGGTTGACCTTCAAGTTTAAGTATAAAAGTGCCTCAAAGCCTTTTTCTAAATAAATAAAAAAAAAAACAGTAAAAGAGTTACTTCAGATATAATGAATACCCTGACGAAATGTGTTACTTAAAATATGATGAATACCCTAACGAAATATATTACTTAAGATATAATGAATACCCTGGCAATTATCTAAATAACTACACTCAAAGAAAATTATTTACATAATTAATTATGTTATCGATTGTAAGAATTATCAATAAAAATATTCAAACTGATAAATATTATATTTTTTTTATTAATTTAATACTTATCTTAATATCAAGCTCTGAACTTTAATATACTGATTTCGATGGCAAATGGTTTTAGTCAGTTAAAAAAAAAAGTATTAAAAAAATACTGTATAAATGCACAAACAATTTCAGCAAAGAAATATCAGACAAAGTTTACAAATATTAATTTATTTTCAAAATTTATTGAGTGGATTAATAAAGAAATTCATAAGGTGAACAATCCTATAATATTAAATATTCTTCTCTTACCACAACAAATTTAGCTTTTATTTTGTTTAGTATTAGGTAATAGAGATGGAATAAATCTGATTATCCGCTAAAACAGCTCGATTATATATGAGCTTTGTAATCGATATACGATTTTTCTGTTTATCGACAAGCGACCATCACACATGAATAAGCAAAATCCAAGTAGACTTTTTCTTTTCCAATTTCGTTTTCTAGAGAAAGGTTCTCTTTAGATACACCATTTCTGATCTTAGTTGGCATTTTGTTTGCTCAAAAAGTTTACCTTATAGCTAGCTGACTAAAGTTTTCATATAGTCGAGAGAATCTGAACGAACAAGAACACTACTTCGAAGGTGAGAAAACGTATAAAAAAGCAAATTTTCGAAATAAAATAAAGTACTGTGAGAATATTTCTAATACAAAAAATTCTTTACAAGATGTCTGGAAAAAATATTGAGACCAAATCGTCCAATACTCGTCGCGCACAACCCCCGGCACCTGAATATATTGTGAAGAATGTGACGGTCACGAAAAATGAATCTCTATCCTTACGTGGTCTAATTGCCTGGGTGAAGAACACTCTAGAAGTCGATGAATTGGTATTTGATGATATGCGTACTGGCGCCATCTATTGCCAGCTATTGCACGCTCTATTTCCCAAATCGATTCTAATGGCTAAAGTTCGATTGGCTACTACTGTTAATACTGATTTTGAGGCAAACTTTCGTATATTAACTGGGGCCTTCAACAAATTGGGTATTGACCGGGATATACCTTTCGGACAGTTGATGAAGGGTCCCGGTAATTATGAATTTTGTAATTGGTTTCACAGTTTTTATTTGGCCAATTGGAACGGCAAACCATATCCTGCCAAGGAGGTCAGGCACAATTTACCAATTGGACTCATTCGTGGTACAAAGGAAATGAAACGTAGTCAATCGATTCCCAGAATGCATACTCCAGGGGTCCTAGAGCAAAAATTGAATAATTCTCGTTATCGACGTAATTCCAGTCTGTCAAGGATTGCACCACGAACTAAACCAATTGAGCCAGAAACCGATATAGTCGATTTTTGTAATGAAAGCAAGTCAATTGATCTGCCAACAGATTCCAGTTCGGAGGATGACACGCCAAAAGTAGTTGCAGCACCAATCGGTCCAGAGCAAGTCGTTCCAGAGGTTGGCCCAATTGGTCTAGAGGCAGCACCAATCGGTCCAGGGCAAGCCGTTCAAGAGGCACCACCAATCGGTCTAGAGGCAGCACTAATCAGTCCAGAGCAAGCCGAACTTATCGATCCGGAGGCAGAACTTATCGATCCAGAGGCAGCACTTGTCGAGCTAGAGGCAGCACTTGTCGATCCAGAGGCAGCACTTCTCGATCGAGAGGCAGAACTTTTCGAGCTAGAGGCAGTACTTTTCGAGCTAGAGGCAGCACTTATCGATCCAGAGGTAGAACTTATCGATCCGGAGGCAGCACTTATCGAGCTAGAGGCAGCACTTATCGATCCGGAGGCAGCACTTATCGATCCGGAGGCAGCACTTATCGATCCGGAGGCAGCACTTATCGATCCAGAGGCAGCACTTATCGATCCAGAGGCAGCACTTATCGATCCAGAGGCAGCACTGATCGAACTAGAGGCAGCACTTATCGATCCAGAGGCAGCACTTATCGATCCAGAGGCAGCACTTATCGATCCAGAGGCAGCACTTGTCGATCCAGAGGCAGCACTTGTCGATCCAGAGGCAGCACTTGTCGATCCAGAGGCAGCACTTATCGATCCAGAGGCAGCACTTATCGAGATAGAGGCAGCACTTATCGAGCTAGAGGCAGCAGCAATCGATCCAGAGGCAGCAGCAATCGATCCAGAGCGCGATGTTATTAACCACAATTGTCAGGATAAAGAATTTTATCGCTTAAGGAAACAATTTTTGGATTCGACCGGAAAATTGTCGGCTATAAGATCTGTGCTACTAGAGCATTTTGATAATGCAACAATTTCTGTACAACTAATACGCCAAATTGTTTTCGAAAATTTGTCAATGCAGGATGAAAACCCCCGACGTGATTAAAGTAAGTTAAGATATTTTCCTATAGAACCGTCTCATATATTTTATATAATACATTTTCTTATTTTCCCTTTCCTCGCTTCTATTATCAGCCATCATGAGCAAAGGCAGAGAGAACGTAATCTATAATTTTCGGCAGTGTTTCTCTCCGCCTGTCAACTTTTGCATTCAAGTGGCGTGACAAGAGGCCAAAACTGGCCAAGTGGGTCATCAGTTGGCTTGTCTCATTTGTCATTAACATCATTTGCCACTTGCACTGCCAATACACTCTAAATAATTATACAGTATGTTGTAGTTATTAAGCTATATATTGCTTACAGACACAAAAGTACATAATTTCTTTTTCAAAAATTATACACATTTCAAATTTCACATTTTTAGAACTTTCTCAAATCATTTCATGTATCTTTTCAAAATTTACCTTTTATTTTTTTATTTAAATTATATACATACGTCTCAAATATGATTAGTCAACCTTTGTCAACTGCAACAGTAATAATAAAACAGAAATACCGAGTGTAAAATATGTTGTAATATTTATAAAAGGGGATTTCTTTATTACAATTTCTAGAAATTTCGAATATTTATTTTTCAAGTGTAAGTAGTTCATTCCAATTCAACATTCAATTGCAGTTTATTTTAGCATTTGAATTTGGTCAATTTTTGCAACTTGTTTGACACGTTCTTGCCGTAACTGGTTTCTCGTGTGTCAAAATAAAGTAATTGGAAAATTTAATTGAATTGTGAATTTTGTGGTGGGGACGACGACGGCCCCCATAATGTGAAATAACAAACTTTTCAACAGACTATGCTTAATTATAAGCTCCACCGTATCCACCGACACTTAAGCCGGGAAATTGTGTTTTCTTTGTTTATCTATATATGGATGGCTGTGTAAGTGTGTTTATATTTTGTGTGTTATTATTATTTTTACGCATTATTTACACACCTTTCTGGTCTTGTTTACATTACCATCAGGCCAGGCTCTCCAGTACATACCCCTCCGCAAGCTTACTATGTTGCTCCGTCACTGTCATCCCACTATTGCCTGAATGGGTGAGGTTTTTTTTTTTTGTGTGTTGCGTTACTTAAGCCAAAGCTTTAGCGCCCTCTCACGTCTGTGACCGACCTCGTCATTCTATAATTTCAACGCCTTCTATATGTGAACGCAGAGTTTCCAATTACAATTGAGAAGTTTGGTGGGCCGCTAACCATACACAGAGACAGAGGTGGAAGTGGAGATACAGATACAGATGGAGCTGGAGGTGGAGATGGAGGCAAGGCAGATCAATTGACAGCGGCTCAATTTTGTCATGCCTTGTTCAATTTCTCATTTGCGTGGGCACAAGGAGAGGAGATCAAAAAAAAAAGCACAGAAATAAAATACAAAAACCGAAATGTTGGCGATAATTTTTTAAGAGGCTTTTTTGGAATTTATAACGCCAAGGGAATGAAATATAATTAAGTTGAAATTGAGACGCCGAGACTTGTGGGATATCATTAAAAGAAAAAAAAAAGAACGAAAAATGAGTTGTCAAAGAAGAAATTTTTATTTATATATATACTCCATAAACCATACTCGAAAGGGGTAACTAGAGATATTAATTTCATTAAGGTTAAGAGATAGTTTAAAATAAGTCAATAGAAACACTAATATATACACATAACAGATTTCAGTTAGAGTAGGAGTTAATCTGTTGATATAATATATTTTTATAATATATATATAATATATTTTATATATATAACAGATTTCAGTTAGAGTAGGAGTTGATCTGTTGATATAATATATTTTTATATTAAAGTATCAAAGTCACTGGACCTTAGGAATAGAACAGTAAAAATGTATTTCGAGTTACATACTTTAATTTATTGCATTAAATGATCAGAGATAGCAAATATGTGCTATTTTTTTCCATAAATATTCATTAAAAAAATATACATAAGTTTTTATGTACTTATGTATGTACATGTATATAGTGAGTGAATAACTTTTAATTTTTATTAACTACTTTTTAATCTATTTTCTTTTTTTACAGTCTATTAACTGTTAAATTGTGCCGCATGGAAAACACTTCTGCAGTTGAATTACATTTAAATATAAAAAAATTTTAAAACTAGAAAAAAGTTAGCCAGACGTAGGACTATATAAGGGATAACCTCCTCTCTCCAGGCACTTTGAACATACCTAATATATGTACTATATAGATGAATTCCTTTCAAGGGTATTAAGATCAAGAAGAAAGATAAAAATTATTCTAAAAAAGAACTTTAATACAATTTTAAAGTACAAAGATCTTGAGCATTAGTTATAGCCCTTCTTCAAAGATCAGATCAGATAGCAAATGTAACTGCGATCTATAAGAGATACAGATAAAAAATGCTCAAGATTTATTTATAGAGAGTGGAAATCAGCATTAATAGATATTTGTATACCTGCAAAATGACTTCAATGCCCAGGTGGGTTTTAAATGATCATTTCCTAAGCGATTACTAATAATTCAATATTAATTATTATGGGTATATACGATGTATATAGTTTATTGCCATTGGCGTAATCGTTTTAATTTACATATTTGTAAGTTCGAGAAACTGTTAGTTATAGAAAATACTCTACTCATACCAATGTGAAAAATTTTCACTCGCATAACTCATCGGCATCTTCCCACAATCTTTAGTACACTTGACATATCTTTAATTACACTTTGTTATTTTTTTCTTTCAATATATATTTTTTTTTTGTATTCTGCTTGTTCTCTCAAGTGGTTCGCTGACAGCCACTTGAAAAATTGAAAATACATTTGTTTTAAGCTTGTTGCATGTACACACATATATACATACATACATACATATATTGCGTTACTCGTATGCAAATAAATTTTCATAGTTATTTGTACAGAGTCTGACAATATTTCTGTGTTATTTTGGCTTTTTCACTTAAAGCATTTTTAATTCCATTTGGATATTCAACAGCATAATAAATAAATAAAATGCCACTTGAATTCAAATAAAATTTATTGAAAATTTATCTATGAAATTGGTCAACATAAATCTATATATACAAATACAGTAAAAGCTCTATTAAGTGGACAACGGCAATTTCAGTGCATATACTGTACGTACATATACATATGTATATATATATATATGTACATAATGGTAGTGTGTATATTTTAATAGTCCTCGGCTTTGGGTTATGTAAATCAAACTAATTTTGGTTGCTGCTGTCCGGTTTTAACTTCTTTTTTTTATGCTAATCACATTTAGGTCCTAACGGTGTCTGCGGTAGGGTAGCGGTGTCAAATATATATTTATATATAGGATTAAACGTAAACGTGTTGCTGTAGCTGGAGCCAAAGCCGTACCCTGGCAACTGTCATTTTCATAATTGGCCAAAAAACCATCAACGAACCGCACGACTATTAGCCAGACACCAAAACAAACTGATAAACGGACAATTTGATAGACAAAAAGTGACGGACAACAAAAATGAATTTTACAAAACGTTTCTACGATCATCAATTTCACAATTTTATATATTTGGAAATATAGTTAATTGAATTTTCTTTAAGCTATGATTAGCAGAATATTACCAAATTAATAAGTAATCGTAAAGCTACATATATGATAAAGTTTATCATCTAAAACACAAGTATTTTATGGGAGGCCGTTTGGGGCATGTTGAAGTTGAAATAGAGTGGCCAGCTTTTATACATTAATCCATAAATAGAGTTACCAGCTTCCTCAAATAATTTTAAACCATAACTCTAAATTTGATTAAGAAACTGTGTTAGGGATAATAAAATGGGTTTTATTAGAGTTATAATATTGAACTTTAAACAGAGTTCCCACCATTTATGAAAGAAACCTAATCTCAAAATTTTAAAGTATTTTTTTTATTTACTTACTAAGTAATTATCTATTTAATTGAAACCTATTTATATTTCTAAATACCTAAAAAAAAAATGCTACTGTACACTAGTATTTACGTTTCAGTTTCGAATGTTTTGTTAACTAAATTGAAATCACAATATTCGTTGCGGTGTAAACTTGTAAAATAATTCTATCCAACGGCCATTTTGTTTCGTTTTGCCCGAATTGCCCGGTTATTAAAATTTAACGCCGCAAAAGCGTAAAATTGCCACATTTATGTCCTGCAATGTCCTTTCAGTCCCCTACCACTATTACCTCCATCCTTTTCCCTTGCTCTCTCTCTTTCCCTCGGTCTGTGTATGTATGTATGTATGTATGTATATATGTATATGTATGTATATGAATGTGTGTGTGCATTAAAAGTTTTTAAAATATACACAAAATTGACTTTTGATGTTTCGCGGTTGATTTTTATTACGATTATTATTTTTATAAATGGTGCGTAAAAAGTTTATTAAATTTTCAAGTTTTTTCCTGTATGACAGATAGAGAGAGAGAGAGCTCTCTTCCTAGAGAGGGGAAAATAGAAAGAGACGAAAGAGAGACAGAGAGCAAGTGTGAGAGAAATTTCCATAAAAATAATTTTTCAATTATGCAGAGACGTGGATTTCAACTGGTTCTGGTTCTGATGATGTTTTTGATTCGTTTTTGTGCCCCTTCTGCTCACTTGGCAACGGCTGTTGGAGCGGCACACACACACACACATAGTGAGACACAGACAGTTGCAGACACTTTGGAGATGCGGAGAGACAACGACGATGACGCTCTGGCATCATGTAATGAAGTTTCAAATGAAGTGCGACAACTACTAACGCAGGCAAAGGAGGCGCACCAGTTGGTACGGCAACGCAACATTTTGTGGCAATAACGTTGAGCTGATGATGAGGACAACGGTGGCACTAGAAGCAACAGCAGTACCAGCAACAACAACAGACATACTCGGAGCCGGAGCAAAGACATACGGACGGACACACATATGGCCACATGGCATGGCAACCTCTCTCTGACTATTGCAATAATTTTTGGCAGCAAATGTCGTCTCCCCTTTTGGCTCTGGTACTGCACTTTTTTGGCTACAAAAATTTTTGCCATTTTGAGGTGGCTCATGTCGGGTACATTTTGTACCTACAAACTTCGTTTCAGTTTCCCTCGTTCCAAAACAAATGTGCAAGTGTTGTGTCTCTGTGCGTTTCAGTGTGGTGTTGAACGAGCTGTCAACACTGGCACTTCATACTTTTAATAAAGACCCAGAATATGATGCGAACAGTGAAAATCGGGGAATAACCATTAACCATTAGCTTAAAATAATTTTAAGAAAATTAAGATAGAAAACTTCCAATAAGATTTGAGTCAGCTTTTGGATATTTTACAAATTGAATTTTAAAAGACATTTCTAAATGTCATTTAATGAAATTTTGGATCTGCTTTCTATAATAATAAAAGATATAGAATGAAATTTCTTATAAAAATTATACAATTTTCCAAAGAACATTTGGGGTTTACTTTGAGTTAATAGAGTGCCAAAAATTGGCTAAAATAAGCCTTATACCAAATTGGTTAAAGTGCTAAACCAGTTCTTAAGGGAGAATTCTGTGAACCATATATCGCATCGAAAATACATACATACATATGTATGTACATACATACATACATACATATTGATTGGCAAACAATTTCTCAATTTATAGATGTGATTGACAAAATTTTTAATGGTTAAGTTGAGCTCCACAATTTTTCAAGTAAATTTCAAACACTTGTTACCGATTTTTTTTTTTTTTTTTTTTTGGTTTCTAGTCTAAGTTCATACCTATCTTTAGGCCGACGGCCTTTGGGCATTTGTCTTAATTCCCATTTATCATCTAACATTCCTCTGTTCTTTGTTTCTTTCCCCACACATTTGACATAGAGTCGCATGTATTGTGTATGACAGTTGAGTGCTTTATGTTTTCTACCAATTGCACTTTACATTTTAGCCTCTCAATTGGCTTACACCAGCTGCTGTTACTGTTGGCCAGATTAATTACAAATATCAATCAGAGGGCGAAACAAAAGGGCCAATGAAAAATCTCTCTATATAACGTTTATATGGTAATATAAATGCCCAACAGCCGTTGCACATCATCATAATCATCGGCAGCAACAGCAGTAGCAAATTTGTCACAGAAAATAAGAAAAAATTTTAATAATTTGTTTCACACTTTTTAATTAAAAACTTAACAAAAACAAAAATTAATATAGCAAGCCGCAACCCGAAACCAAAAATTAAAATAAAACCGTATGAATGACAATAAGCGATCAAAACAGTTTAAACAGCGATCAAATAATCGCTCGAAGGTTTAAGGTTATGAAAGAAAAAAAAATCTGCATAAATAATATCGGGGGGAAGTCGTCAATTTGTCATCTAACACTTTAGTTTTTTTTTGTCGGTAAACTCTTTTGATCTATGCGAGCGCCAATTTGGTTTGATTTTATATATATTTATATACATACATACATATGTATATAGTATGTATATTTCAGCCAAATTCCAATCAAGTTGCCTGCCCACCATTCCACCATTCCCTTCGCTGTCATTTAGTCTGGCAACTATCAAAGACCAAATAAAAGAAAAAAGAAGAAAAATAAAAAGCCGACGGAACACTGTAAAAATTTGTTGTTATTTGTTTTTCATGAAGTTTGAATGCAAAAACGTAGATAAGCGATAGAACAATAGAAATTTCAATAAGAAGACGACTTTCAAATACCCTATATGAAATAACATAAGTTATCAGAATCACAAGGATTCAACTTTGGCCAACTTTTGTGGGATCAAAATTTTCTTTTACACCTAATTTGGTAATAACATTATCTAAATATTTACTTTAATTAAATGAACATATTTATCTTTGGCATAATCAAATTCAACGCAAAACTGAAAAAAAGTTTATAAATTGGAAAACAGCAAGGTAACGGCACTTCCCCTAATATTTTTGCAAGCATTTCAAAAGGTACAGATACGACTGTGTATATAGTTTAAGAATATATATGTATATATCATACCTCAGCTGGAGATATGCTTAATTTGTATGACCGTCTTTTTCTTTATAGGGTATACATTATAGTTGGCAAAGCGCCGGCAACGACTCTGAAGAAGTTAAAGTTTTTTTTTTCTCATTTGGCACCTAGAAAATATAAAAGACATACATACATACAGACATATACTACTTACATATATCAAAATATAAATCATAATTACGAAACTTTAGTTGTTTTTATCTCTTCTTCACTTATTTTGTTTCTTTGGTTTCTTTATGATTTGTTACTTTCGTTTTTGATCAAAATTTATGTTATAAAAAAGTTTTTCCTATTCGAAAAAGTCGAGAAACATACACATAATTTCATAACTGCCATAAAATGCTTATTAATTTTATTTTATTGTTATTGTATTATTATTTTTGTTAGTCTATAGTAATTAATTGTCTATTTGGCTTATATTGTGGTCTTCTGTAAGCGATTTAAAAGCGATGCCCAAATGAATTCATCGAATGGAAATGAAGTTTGTCTATCTATCTATTCACTTCAGGTTTATTATGCTAATTTTATGATGATTTTTATTAGGAAATTATAAAGCAACTTGCATATGTAAAATAAGAAGAAAACAATATTGTGTTGTTGTGTGTAGGCTTAAAAGAATTTTTAACTTATTCACTTGGAATCAGTAGAATTTGTGCTACTCTTTTTTTTTTTTTTGGTTTGTTATAGAGAAATTAATTAAAGTAAAAGCAGAAAACACGCTGCTAATCACTTAATCACTTGTATTGCCAGCTGCCTTTTTTTGAGGGGAGGTACCCCCCCTCTCTTGCCCTCACCCACCTATTCCCTTGTGCATATTTATAATTTGAAATTAAAGTGAAACGCTTCTGCGTTGTTTGGTCCATTGGCTGAGCATTGGCGTCGTACTGGTGATCCATTGAGCCAAACAAAACCAATCAATCAAATCCAAATTCTTACTCCTAAAATTCATCCCCTACTTTAGTTTAAGCTTGCCCGCTTGATTACCGTTCAAAATTGATTGATTAAATGCCGTTGTCAAGCGTTCGCTCTTCGGTTCGCGCCCATCCATCCATCCATCCGTCCGTCCGTCCATTCTTCTGTCCGTTCGTCCATTTCAGTCAGTCTTTTCTCTAGCTGTCAACGCTTTTGTCAACTGTCTGCGGGTAAATCCCCTAGGGTTTCGCTCTCAAGCGGATGCTGATACCCAGGATGGGGCAAAGGAAACACCAAGAACGCAAGTAGAAAGGAGAAAAAAAAAAACACATGCTTGCATTTTAATTTAATTACTTACAGCATCGAAAGCAGAAAAGACACAATTACCTCCTACATCAGTTTAATTGATTAATAAAGATTGTCAACTGAAACGCTCTCATCAGGAAGGGCGATGGCATAGGGATAGGGATAAAAGAAAAACGAAACGAAAGGAAAGGAAAACGGGAAAGGCACGGAATAAATCGCGTTCACACGTCGTAAGTTGACATGGGTTCCCCACCAGATGGGTGTCAGATGGATTTTGTAGGAGACAATGTGGCAAATTATGTGAATTTGGGGATGATAATGAGTGGTAACAATGAATTAATCAAGGGTCTAAAAGAAGTCCCCTACAAATGTAAAGTGCTGGCAGTATTTGTATTTGTCACTTTCTGTCCCTAAGACGAGCTCAAATGTGTTAAACAAATTAAAAGGGTGGAAAAGTAAAAAGATGTAAAAAAGTAAGCATTTAAAAGGGATAAATAGTATTATACCTACATTTGTCTTAAATCGAAATCGAAATCAAAAAATAATAATTAACACAAAGAGATTTATACAGAAAAAAAACCAGAAAGTTACAAAAGAAAAGTCTTGAAAAAATATAATTTTAAATAATTTTTTTACTGGCTACTTAATTTTAATATATCAGAAGAGTAATAATATAGCATCATTACATAATGTTTCAACTTGATCATTTTAAAATTTTTTCAGATTCATCAAAAATCAATCAAAACAGAACAAATAGTTTTATTATTTGATAATGTTGTGCTTGATCAAATAATTTTTTAAATTAACAAAATAAGGATTCTAGAAACATTTTTTTCCAGATTTTTGGGAAAAACAGCAACTTTATGTAAAGAATATAAATTTTTTAATTAAATCTACTTCAAGTTAGAAAAAAAAACGTAGTTTTGGGAAAATGTCTTGGTTTTACAAATTCAGTTATATTTCTAAAACTATTTATCACATTCTCTTCTTTTCAGACAATATTTTTAAGATATTAATCTATAAGAAAATTACTAACCCCTTAAAAAATCAATTATTTAAATAAGAATATTGAATCATATATTTATATATTTATATAACGCCAACCATTTGGAGTTTAAAATAAAGGTTTAAGAAATTTAATTAATAATTAATAATGTATATAATATTGAAATATTGTTGATGGTAAGTGAAATTGGAAGTAAACTCTTGAAAGCAAAATAGTGTTTAAAAAATATAACAAAATTTATATATTAAAAAAACTCTAAAAAAAATAATAAATAAATTATATAAACAATTCGATCATTAAAAAAAACTTGTTGAAAAATATATTGCCTATCGTTTATCTCATTTAAAAAAGAGTTTTCAGAACAGATTATAGTTATAGAAATTTAATTAATCAACAAAAATAATGTGATGATTTGTTTGCTACAAGATTTTGTCTTTTTGGTACAATTTTTTATATTTGATTTAGACTAAGCTATATTTAATGAATATCGAAATGATTTGTTTCTTAAAATTCTCTTTTTCAAATGATTTGTGAAACAGTTAAAAGCCATTTCAGTCGTTCATTTATTGTTTTAATAGCTGAATTTTACCTAGATTTTTTTTAAGCAAAATTAAGATAAATTCAAACAAATACAAAAACTAAATCAAATATTAAGTAAGTCGATCTATATATTTGTCAATAACATAGCCGAATTGGTTGCCACGTACTTTTTACGTATGTTTGTATGTAAGTTTTTTGTTTTTTTATCTCAGAGTTTCAATTTTTATCACTAAAAGGCCAAATAGGTTGGTAAAGCGAACCGAAAACCTATATATAACTATTTAACATCATCGTAAATCTCAACTAACTGTCATAGAACCGAATTCTATGGCACAATTCAATGAGTGCCTCTTCATAAATCTCAACACGGATGTCGTCAGGTTGCCTAACCCAATCAGAAAATGCTTTCGTTTCGTTTATTCTTATCGGAATGAGTGGAGGAGACAAGAAGTCAAGTTGCCTTTAATTTAAGGTACAAGTAAAATTACAAAATCAACTAAGAAATAAAGAAAAATGAAATAATAAACTAAAAACGTAGAATGAGAAACAAAATCAGATTACTTGAGTCTAAAGCCGGAGACCCACAAATTGAATCTAATCGTGCGACTATCAACGTGTAATTACAATTAACCTGAATGGGAGGTGGGGAAAACGACAGAGAGAGAGAGAGAGAAAAAAAATAGAGAAAAGGGGAAACAGAGGCAGAGCAGAGAGGTAGTGGAAAACTAACGAGCAAAAAGATAATGAAATATTTTTTTTCTTCCCATCCCAATAATGTGCGTGTGTATGTGCGTGGAAACAGGTGGGGGGAGGGAGTGAGGATTGGATAGGAAACAGTTAGAGTAAAGAGCAGAAGGAGGAGGAGAGTGGTAGGTGGTGAACTTTTGTGGTAGCCCAAAAAAAAAAAAAAAAAACCGTTTGCCCATTTCTCTCTGGGGGGGTAATCAATCATTGTCAATGCTGTCAATGCGGTCTGCATAGCGAGAGGGGTTGAGGTTGAGATGAAACTTAAATTACTTCTAAGGGAAGCAAAAGGAAAATAGGCCAACAACAGCAGCAACAACTACAAAACATCAGCAGCAGCGCAACAATACATGAAAAACTAATAAAAATCAAAATGAAATCAAATTAAATAAACAACAATATAAAGAAAGGAAAATAGAATAAAAGAAGACGGGACAACAACAACAAGAAGAAAAATTTAAGCAGCAGCAACTAAGATAAATTTTCTCAAAAGCACACACACACACGCACTCACACACACACACACATACAATGAAAATTAAGGAAGGAAAATGCGTAAGCTCCAAGCCAAAAAGGAAAAGAGGAAAAGTCAAAGGCAGGCAAAGAAAAAGTAACGGAAGGAAATGCCATTATGACGTAAATGTGCTAAAATAAAACAACATGGCGGACAAACCAACAACAGCAACAACGACTACGATGACGACGAAGCGTGGCGAAAGCACCCACTCACACACATACTCGCACACACACACACACACACGCAAATACCCGCACACACACATACATTTGGGGCTAATGTCAAAGTCAATCTTAGGAAAAACGCGTAGCGCATAAACAGGCAAAAAGGCAACAAACAACCCCCAATTTTCCTTTTTTCTTTCTTTTTTTTCTCCTTTTTCTTTTCGGTTGGACGACAACTCGATTTTTCTTCTTCTGGCTGAAAAAGAAAAATTGTCGAAATTAAAGCAGCAACAACAACAACAAAATAAAACGAGAGAGAAAAGAAAAACAATTTTCTCGTGTTTTCTTCGTTGCTTATTTTTTATTTTTTCGTTTCCACTCATCCCTTTTGTACAAGGGTTAGAAATCTTTAGAGACCAGAAAAGAAAAATTGTTTAAAATTGCCAAAAGTGCTAAAAAGCTAAAAACACGCACGTTTCGGTATTTCTGTCAGGTGTGTTGATTTGTTCTACAGCAGAAACAAAAGTAAAAACAAAGAAAAAAAATTAAACGAAAGAAGAAACAAACAAACAAGCCAAACAAGTGGGGAAAAACTTTGAACAGTGAAAATACAACAAGTTTTCAAAACTCTTCTTTAAGACAAAATGAAAGAAAAATATAAACAAAAAGCACAAAACATGAACAAAACTCATTTCAATATTCAAAAATTTGTATACTCTTTTAATTTATATATTATTTGAATTTTATAGAAAACAAGTTGATACCGTTGGCAAGTTGAAAGTCCTTGAAAATAATACTTTATGTGATTGGACTATATCGTAACTTGAGTTTGAAATTGATTGAATTGAGTGGAAACCATATCGGAATACTATATATCATTTTTCAGTGATCAATTTGAAATTATTTGTATACAGAGTATTTGTATTGAGTTTACATAAATATAATTTGTCATCAAGTTCTTAACATATCTTCGATGCGATAAAATTTTTTTAAGATCGCTCGATTTATATTTTGCAGCTTATCAATTAAAGACGAATTTTTAAAAAGTTGTAGGAACTTGGCACTTATTACTTCTCGAATTAGGATCATTTAAAATGCTTTGTGATCCACTTCCGAATTGAGACACCTCCAGTAGGGAACTAGTCTCCAGTCTCCATAAAGGCTATAATTCTAAATGTCCTCAAAATGTACTTGAAAAGTCTAAATCCTTTATGGGTAATTAGGGAAAAAATTAAAAAATTGTATTTAAAGTGTAAATTTTTTTTGTTTTTGAAAGGGAAATTATTTTTACTGACACTGAAAGGTCTTCATAAAAGAAAACAGAAAATGACGCACTAAAGAAAAAACAATAACAGAAATAAAAATAACAATTTTTTTTTTCTTTAGTCTTCTATCTTTGACTTCTATTATTAACACTATGTTATAAAATGAGTTATATGAAATTAGATTCAAATTAAGCAAAACTTATATGGTTGTTTATTGCGGACTTAAAGATTTTTGAGAAATAATTTATTAAGTAAAATTTACTAATGACCACCACTATAAATGAATTGTTTATAAACTTTCTTAAGAAAAAATCATCATTAGACCCTTAAAAATACATGAAAATAAAACTAAAATTGATTTGACATGTTTAAAATAGACCTCTTTCTTTGATAGAGAAACGAGTGGTGTGTGGAGTCCTAGATTCATGGCCATCACTGTGGTTAGAATCGAAACTATGTAATTTTATTACATAGAATATTTTTGACAGTTCTAAATAAACATATGTTATATTTTATTATTGTTGTTGTATATATTTATTATTTTTATATAAAGATTTATTATATAAAGAATTTATATTTTGATATGATTAAAAAATCTTAGCGCAATAGATCTTTAAATAATGTTTATGAAAATTGCTTATTTTATTGCTTAGACTTGGTGAGTACTTTTAAGCAATTTGTTTTAGTTGTTTTACTAGATCGACGATGTAAGAGGCCAAGAAGGCCCAGAGAAGGGTTGTGTCTTTGATATTAATTAAGATGTCAGTCTCTTTTTGCAGTCAAAATTATTATTATTATACTCTAGGTGACAGCAAAAAAAAAAAAAAACTAAAATCAACTCTAGTGCTACTAATTCATCAACTGTCTAAAAAGAGGAAACAGGAGAAAAACCTCGATGATATACCTACAGAAATTTCGTAAACAAAAACGATGCGATACGCATTGGGGTTCACAAAGGACAAAGGCAAACATTAGTTTTAAATATCTGAAGCTTTTTCTATGAAATTTCAAACGTCACAACAAAGTTACACTCCTCTACACCCTTGCCAAGGTTATGTCTGGCAGCAGAGTCTACTTTTGCTCCCCATTTCCCTTCTCCCCCTCGTAACGGCTCTACCAAAAATTCTCGTATCACTCTATCACTCTTGTAGCTCTCTCTCTTTCTCATTCACTCATTCTATCTCTGTCTTTGTGTTATTCTCACTCGCTCTCGCTTAACGTAACGCTCTCTGTATGTGTTTTTATTACGCTCCCAGGATTTTCCCTTTAGTCGGCGGCAGTCGACACTTTGGGGGTGGTTAGATAAAATGTGGAAATTGTTGAAAACGTTGTTGATGTTGTTGTTGGTGTTGTTGTTGTTGGTGTTGTTGCCTGCATCGTTATGTGGGACCCGGGTCGACGGACTTGGATGTGCCGCCTTTTGTTGCTGCTACTGCTGCTTTTTGGGGGTGGTTGGAATGGAAGGTGCGACGACTGTTTTCACTCCATGTCCTTGCCATGGCTAGGCCAGCTCCAGCCAGGCCTTTCTGACAGGCATTTTCAAAAAAAAAAAAATAGAAGAATTTTCCTGCTTTATTTTTCTTTCTCTGCCTCTGGTTTTTCCTCTTTTTTTTTGAGGGGAGGGGGTAAATAACAACAATTTTGCCACTCATAAAAAAGACGAGAAGAAGTATCAGCAGGAGCAAGAGCAGCAGTAGTAGTAGTAGTAGTTGTAATAGTAGTAGTAGTAGTAGTAGTAGAAGATGAGGTAGTAGGAAATTTGAACTTGGTCTTGATGTATGTCCGGACTCTCTAGGTCTCGGTCTCTGAGTCTGATTCTGGGTCTGGGTCTGGGTCCTGGCCCTGCCAATGTGGCCGACCACTGCGGCAGCTGCGGAAAAATGAAAATGGCAACCCATGGCGGAGGCGAGCTGCTGCTGCTGCTGCTGCTGCTGCTGATGATGCTTCTGCTGGTGAAAGTTGCCCTTGAATGGTGTTTGGGATTATATACTCCTGTTCCCTTTCTCTTACTGTTCCCTTACCCGCTTCTGTTTCCATTTCCGCCCCACTCTGTCTCTGTCTTCGTCTCTCGTCTAGCTTCCAATTGAGTTTTGGGTTCAGTGTTTGAAAGCAAATTGAAGTCGATAAACAGAAGGCCAGGACCAAAAAAGCCAGGCAGGAAAAAATATATATGTATGTACAAAAATAAAAAGCAAGGCAAAAGCATGGGCAATCAACATGCCGAAATCTATATATATATATGAGTATATATGTATGTATATGTACGACGAATTTAAGAGGAAGTTAAGTGCTGAAAGAGTTTGCTCGAAATGATTTGATGGCCAAGTACAATACAATTTCCAAAAAAAAAAAATAAATAAATAAAAAGAAGAAAAAATAAAAGCTTTTGATAAACCATCAATAAACTTGCTAAAACCAAAAAAGATATCCATCATGGAAATTTCTATTCAAAAGTTGAACATTTAACAATTTCAAATATATAATCTCTTTTCCCTATATATTTTCGAAAGTGTTATAAACTGAAGCAATTGAAGTCCCATACAAAAACAAAAAGAACAGCCCATAAGCCATTTTTAAGCTTATCATCGTTAACACGTAAAATTTTATATACAATTTATATACAACAGGGGAATTACAATTATCCGGATTCCAATTAAGCGAATGTCCGAATATCAGAATTACTTAAATTCAATAAATTTTGTTAAGCAGATAGATCTTTTTGCTTGCAATGACGGAAAGGTGGAAATAAAATACATTACAAATACAATTGAATTGCAATGTTGTACTTTTGAATATATAAATTCTTATATATATTATAAATATATATTTGGATTCCCGATTATCTGGATTGATTCTAATTGCATTTCTATGTTAAAATTTTTTTTGCCTTGATTGCTTAATAATAGAAACATTTGTTTGTATAAATAAATTGCATACTAGGTAATTAAATAAATTAGAACCTTTATATAAAATAACTATATAAAAGAGATAACTGATGAGTAGTCACCATAAAAGCATCTTTGATATTTGAACTATATATATTCATGATCTACATTGATGGCCATTTCAAGCTGTTGATTTATTTAGTATAGATTCAAGACAGAACTTTTAATTAAACTATGTTCCATCGATCAGTTCGAATTTATCTTAATTTTCCCATCACATCTGTCAATTTATATAATTTATAACTAAACCATAAAAATATTAATAGTAATTCCTTAGAATATTGTAAAGTATTTTATAATTTCCACACTGTTTTCCAGTTTGAAGTTTATTTGAGTTTCTTTCTACTTAACTTTGAATTGATCTTCAATCTAACAATTCTACAAAGCATTTTAATATATTTTAAAATGTCTTTTATATTTTTTTTTTTATGCAGATTTATAAAGATAATGTAGACCGTGCGATTTCTATATCTGATATGTATTGGTAATAAAGACAATTTTTATTGCGAAAAAAAAAAGTTATATATATTAAAAAAATATTGTCAATCATTTGTAATATGATTAAGTTTGTATATATTTAAGTGTCATAGAAATGTATCTTTGGGATACTTTATAAACTTAGTGTAAAAATTGTTGATATAAACTTACCTCTTATGCTTTTCGATTTGTTTTGTTAGCACTTTTGTTTAATTTATTTTAGTTAAATGTTATTACATATAGTTATGGATGATTATATTGATTTATGTATGTTTATATAGATACTTTGTTTTTTTGATTATTTTTTTAGGTCGTATACGTTTTGCATTAGCACGATTACGGAACGGAATGGTTTCAATATTCGTATTTTTCTTTTATGGCATTTTCCTTACATTTTTTTTTTTGTCTGTTTTGTTTTTAGTTTTTGTATTTTCGTTGATTTTACATTATTGTTTCGTTTTATTTAGATGGATCTATAAAGATATTGATTGGCGTAAACAACAATTAAAATAAAAGCCGGCGGAAAAAGAGTAAAACCGATAGAGGAAACCCAGAACTACACAGAGAGAGAGAGAGAGTGAGAGAGAGAGAGGGAGAAAGGGAGAAAGGGAGAAAGAAAGAGAGACATCAATAAAAGCAGCAGACGATGCACGTGGCAACAACAAAGCACAACATAAACAAGTGACTAGAAGAGGGCAAAGGGACACTGTATAGGAGCAGGTGTATATGGTGGAGTCACTGGGCCCAACAACAACTAAATCAAATCGCAGCCAAGTGCCAACCCAGCTGTGGCTATGTGTGCCCATGCCCCATGCCCGTTTGGCTGCCTCTCAATGGGCTCTGGGGCAAATATTTTAAATGCGCAGATTTTTGGCATGTTTTAGTGGCAGTTTCACGTTTTGAATTGTTGCCATGCAACCAAGATGAGATGAGTATGAAGGCGAGAGGCCCTGTGGAACGCGATTCGCGTTCGCTTGCTCGTTTCACTGACAATTTAATACAAAAAATGCCAAAAATTTTTGAGCAAAAAATAAACAAAAAAAAGTGTATATATATATGTATGTATATATACGGCCTACGAGACAACAAACCAGAAACAAAAAGTTTGTCATGCTTTTTATACTTTGCTGTGCGTGTGTGTGTGTGTTAACCCTTTAAAAAGGAAATGATAACAACAGTTTTTGAGCAAGATATGAAAACATACAACACAGACAGACTTTTCAACTTTAAATATACAAAGAGGAGAACTTTACAGTTTTTCAACTTTCACCATTGTTTGGGATAAAACTTTGTTTATAAAGTAAATTTGAAACCATTTAAAGTTGAAGATCTTTTATAGCAAATATCTTAATGTAAAAAGCGGTTAAAAAGGTTTTATTTTTTAAGGAACTACCACTAAATGAAATACATATTGAAATTGGTATTGGTATTCAAATCGAAACTGGTTAGAAAATAGATTAACTAAATGAGTAAGCGGGTGTTTTTTTTTGTTTTAATAAATCAAACTGATTAAATCGTTTAAATCGCTGTATAATTCTGATAATCTGCTAAACAATAGTGGAGAAACTGCTTTATGATTTTAAAGGAAGGCATGTCTAGAACGTCCGTCGGTAGATATCGTCATGGTGAATCATTGACATGAAATGGTATTCCATATGAATGACTGATTAACAATAAGGAGATAAGTGAGATAAGAAGAGTATACAAAATAAACTTAAGCAGAAAGCTTTTGTAAGAGAAATTACAAATAAATAAAGTAATCCATTTTGAAGGCTTCTTTTATGTAGACTTGTAAATTTTAGAAAGAGATAAACGAGTTCCCTTTAGGGAAATTCTCAACTGCTCGGTGGACAACAAATTTGTATAGTTTTCATAATTTATCAGAAAATGCCATCAATAGAAGGAAAATAAAAATATATAAATAAAAGACTTGTCGTCTAGGTGTAGGAAATGCTATTCGTAGCTAAGAAATCCTCCCGTCACCCTGTGGACCCTTTTTGCTGGCATGCGTGGGCCAGACTAACTCAATTAGGGAAGGCAGACAGAAAGTTGAATGTTGTTGACTGCCAGACAACATGCGAATGAAAAGCACCCAACACCAGAAGAAGAGAAATCAAATAAAACAAATTTTATATAAATACATACATATGTACGTATGTACATACATATGTACATATACATAAATAAATAAAACCTTTTAGTTTAAATAGTGAAAAAAATATATACATACATATACTATGTATAAATAAATGCCTTTATGAGAGAAATTAAAGCAAGAGCAGCTTCTCTATAGTAAATCTGACAGAATCTAAAAGATACAAACACACAAAAAAAAGGCACTAAAATTACTCGAAATGTTTTAATGGCACAACGAATTGACGATACTCTCAGTGAGAACCAAGCACAGATTTGGCTTGAAATGAATCATCAAAATAAACGAGCAATAAAGATAAATAAAAATCTAAATAAAATGTATTATTGCCCATATCTTTTACTTTACTTTATTGTTTATATTAAATGTGTAATGCAATTATTAATATTGTTGGCGATTAGAAAAAGTTATTTCATTCAATTTAAAAGCTTTAAAACAGTTCATTTACTAATAGAACCTTTAAAATCTAACTTATATGAAAAAAGGAACCTAAATCACTATAAACACTCTGACATTCATACAGAAAGCATTGCAACAGGAAACCTTTTAGAAGAAAAGGACGAAATATGCTAATTTTAGCAATGGAGCTTAACATAGGAAGGCTGTGAACTACAGTAAATATGTATATGTAGTTCTGTTTGGTAAACACAACTTAAGAAACAAATAGAAAATAGCTTAAAAACACACACAAAATTAGTCAACACTTAAAAGCCACGGATTTAAAAAGGATTCGTTTCAATTCCATCGAAAGATAAGGCTCATACACTATACAAATAAAGTAGACACGTCCGTCTTAAAACTGTACTTAATAGCGAGCTGTTCTACTATCTAATATTAAATAGAATCTACATATATCCTCTGTTTTCATAGAAATGATAAAAACAACTAAGCTCTTATTATTTGAAGGGTATTTAAAAAAAAAAAATAATAATAATAAAAACAAAAAGACACAAAAACTTGGCGTCTCGTCTCTTGCTATCTCTCTTTTGCTAGTCCCGTTCTCTTGCACACTCTCTTTTGTGTTTACTTCGCTGTTTTTCGCCAGCTAGGAAAATGTTGACTGATTTTTCTTCGTTCCTTCACTTTCATCAACAGCTGCCCGTCTTTTGGGTACACAGACACACACATACGCATATACCCCCAAAAGGCTCACCCACACATGCACAGAGAAACACTTAAAAAACAAAAAAAAAAAAAACAAAAAACAACACAACAACCAACAAGAAAGAAATGAAAGCATAAAAAAAACAACAACACTTATTACCGTTGTTTTGTGTTTTGCTCTCCTTATTGATTTCTCTTTCTTCTACACGTTCTTTAGCCGGCGTTTGATACGCAAATGCCGCCGAAATTGCAATTGCAAATGCAATTTATACTACTCGGATATGGGATGTTGGATGTGGCATGTGGGATGTGGGATGTCGCGACGTTGCCAGTTCCTCTCTTCGTTAATTAAACGCTCTCGTTTGTTGTTCTTGGTTTATTTATTTTTTTTTTTTTTTTTTGCTTTTTATTTCACTTTCTGTTGTTGTTGTTGTCGTTGTTGCTTTTTGTTATTGTTATGAACGGACCGCACGCTTTTATGTTATCAGCGCATTTCGCAGTTCGACATACGCGTCGGCGCCGCCGTCGCTGCTGGCGTTTGTTTGCTGCTTTTTCTTTTGGCTCAATTTGTAATGTCTGTTTTATATTTGGTTCGTTGCTGGTTTGCCGCCGCGTTATGTAGTTTTTCCGGTGATTTCCACTTGCTAACTGACATTTCTGGCGAATTTTCCAAGCGACTACGGCCACCCTCGCACGCTTCTTAACACAAAGTCGTTAGAGAGTAAAAGAGCGTTAGCAATCACTGACGGAGAGAGCCAAAGCTTGCGAAACGTTAAAACGTAACGTTATCGTTCAATTACGTGAAGCAAACGGACGTTAAATTTGAAATGTAAGACTTGCAGGCCGTAAAAACACAGTATTAAAAACATAATCGTTAACTAAATATTCATAATATGTTAAATTAATTTATTTTTAAATTATTTTACTATATATTTTAGGTAATTTAATGTAAATTTAGTTTGAAAATATTTTAGAAATTTGCAATGCGCATGTGTCTCTCTTGCTCTCTAAATTTTGATACCCTTGTTCTTGAGGGATAAAAGGGTATATTAAAACGAAGTTAACGTATCGATAGCCGGCAAAACAAAGCGTTTGAAATATTACATATGTACGTACATACATATAATATACATATCTATGTAATATTTTCTTGATTTTCATTAAAGAAACAATCTAGCTGATACGACTTATCGTTTTTAATTACTTATATTTAAAATGTTAAATGTTTAATATTGTATATATGTATGTATAATGTGCATTATATGTAAAATACTTAATAATATACATGCATACATATGTATAAAGTGTTAAAAATATCTTTTAAAGATCTGATGAAACATATGGAAACATTTGCCACTCTACATATGTAAGATATGTATATAGCCGATTTATTTTTTTTAAAGATTTTTATAAGACTTTATCAATTTAATTTTGGAAATTTTGAAAATATAGTATACAAGATTTTGTCTAGTTTTTTTGAAAACAATAATTTAAAAGCTCCTCTACTAAGGAATGACAATTTAAAATGTTGGACAAGAGCGAAAAATAGATTAGGCGATATTATGACGATGATCTGAATATCTTAAGCACCGGTTACAAAGTAAGACTAATAAAAAATCTGAATATCATATATGTATGTATGTATTTAAATTAAAATTATTAATATTTACACGGTAATTCGATGGCATCTCTCAGATTTGACGTAAGAAATGACTCTCTTACGTTCTCTCTCGCTTACTCTCTGTGTCGCCTTCTGTCTCTTTTACTAGTGTATAAAAACAAAAGCGTGTTATCCTCAACAGTGGTTGCAGAAAGGCTAACGGTTTGGGGGTTAGCCTTTGGGGGGTGTTAAGTGTATATTGCTAATGGCAGTTGAAGACCAAGATATATGGAACTGACGCTAACGTTGCCGGCCGGCTGCCCGGCCGGCCTCCAACTGTGTATATATGCGGTAATATGATGGTCAGCCCCCAAGTGGCTTCTTCGTTCCTTCGACAGGGTGAAAGAAAGGCATCCAAATGTTGACAAATGTTGGAACTGCAGTTATGTTGGGTTACAGCGGTTATACGTGTTGCTTCATCACTCTATTCTCGTTCAATTGTGCGTACGTTATATGATGATTGAAAACCAATTTTGAAACTAGATATTTATTGATTTAATATTTTCCAAGGAAATCGATTAATTTTCTTATTTTATATACATTGGTAAACGAACTTTCTCTTTTAATAGCCGACAGATTCCATGAAATTAGGTAAACTTTAATAGAAAGTGCCAAAATCTACATACATATAACTCCAAATAGAAAGGAAATTCGGTTTTCCAAGAATACTTAAAAGTTTTTCTATATGTAATTTATGAAAAAAGGAAACTGGCTAAAATAATATTCAGATACATTCCAACAGCCATCATTGGCCCTTGAATTTCATTTGAAATTTTGTATTAGTCACTTGATTTCGACATTATCTATGGTTAACTATAGAATATCGCCTTCATCACCTTAAAATCTTATTCCCTGCGTCTCAGAACCGATCCATGTATCAATCGCCAGTGGCACAATATTTTTCCAACAATTAATTTCATTCATGCAATTTTCGTGGAACACCTGCAGTGCATTGAAATGTGTTTTCATTGCAATTAGAAAAATGTTGTTTTCCCCCTACAGAGAATGAATGAGTGTGTGTCTACAATTGAGCAGGCGGGGGTGGAAAAATGTTGCGGAAAGACTAAGTTCTTCAGGAATTTTTTGGTGTCTAGATATATACATACATATATGTATATATATGTATGTATGTATATACTCAATCGTTTGTTTTTTTCTACCACACGCTATTTTATGGGCAACGAGGCATTTGTTTACCTGCTGCCACCGGAGTGGACTATGAGCCAAAAAATTATGGCATGCGTATGCGTGTTTTGGCAATTAGTTAAAAAAGAAAATGAATAGAAAAACACTACTATCGGCTGCGACCCAGCTGCAACGGGGATGAAGAATTGCGGGGGAGTAAAGGTAGGGGTAGGGGCTGCTAGGGGGTATTCTGTCTAAACGACTCAACGGGGGCGGCACTCAATTTGCCATTTTTATGAGGCGCTTCTGAAGCGAATTGAAAACAACCTGCAATATATTTTATGTATTATACCCTAACTAAATGAGTATATAACATTTTGTTATGATCATTAAATAATCATCTGGTAATTTAGTCATCTCTTTAAGAGAAAGTTTGGGTTTTCATGAAATGCTCAAGATTTACTAACAATTTTAAAACTGTCGTAAAACTTAACATAAAATCCTTTGCATAAAATCCCATTAAATATATTCTTTTCTTTAATTATTTGATATATTTCGATTAAATTTTTGATCTGTAGATGTAGAAAATATCTCAAAAATAGATGACTATATCAGATAGTTCTCATTGTTCATAAGTGTATTTAAAACTCTGATAATTTTGGGCCCTCTGGTTTTCTTTATTATTCGAGGTAAACAAGAATCTAAATAAAGTGCCTGAAAATGGGAAGTGGACTCTCAATCATGTCTCCCACCCATGCCACTACGATTTCATTCCATTTGACCTCCACCCTCTCTCTACCCTCCCTTTAACAAGCACTTTACCTCCGTTAACCATTTCATATTCGTTTAGTTTAGGGGAATGGAACCCCCTTCCACCCACATTTCATTTGTTTAATCGCAAATGATTTGTGCAAATGCCGTTAAATGTCATTTGACATTTGTCAAGTTGAATAAAAGTGTAAGGAGAGGAGGGGAGTGGAGTATCGGATGGGATCGTCCTATCCCTCGGTTCTATATAATGATATATGCAGTTCCATCTTGATGAAAGGAAATGCTTTATTTGTCACCAAATTGAAACTGATGAGGCAACAGCTCTCACTTGGCTAAGTGAGCCATCAGTTCTAGAGGTTTTAATTAAACAAAAACAAAAAAAAATATAAAAAAAAACAACAAGAAAAAAAAGCACACAAAGAGTGCGAGAGAATATGACATAATGACGAGATATTTAATTAAAAATTACAAAAATTATAAACAATAAACAATGTGTGTGTTGTATGTGCCATCAGCTGAACGAAGTGTTTACTTTAGCGCTTTCAATGTCGACATACAGATGTATGCCTATATATACATATATATATTTACAGGAGAAATGACAATTGAATGTCAGATTTTATTTATACATATGCACATATTTATATACATACATGTATATGAATGACAGAACTGAAATCGGAGTATATGAACTTTGATATACGGGCAAGTTAAATCAAGTTCTCAGTAAGAAATCCACTTCGTTACTGGCACCAATTTTAAACAATTTTAACAATTGAAATTGAAGGCATATATTTATACAATAAACCCTGGTTTTTTTGCTATTGTTGATCGATGACCAAAGTTTAAACAAAATTTAAACAAAGTTTAAGTTTTCTGTATTTGTTAGTAAAACTGAATAAAACTTTGAATGTAATTCAAATTTGTATTAGTAAATCAAAGAAATTCGAAAATAAATAAATAAAACGTGTCATGGTTCAGATATGTGTCTATAGAGATCCATTTTAGGCATTAGCTATATCTACTTCTAGGATTTTCGTTATCCTTAGAAAGTATTCTTTATAAACTATATTTTCAAAGTTGATATTAAAATTAGAGATATTAATGTTTTTATTATTTAATATATAGTTTAAATATTTCACTTCATAAACAAACATCATATTAGAACTAACTTATATTTATAAGTTATAACTTCAGTTAAAATATTAATGTAATTACAAATTTATTAACATACTATAAAGTAGTTTTTACAAATGGCATAATTCATTGAATTTATAATTGATTACTAAAAATTAATTGTATAATATTTTTATGTCAATAATAAACATAAAGACATAAAGTCGCGTTCTTTTCTGCTTATAATTAGTTATAATATTGTTGGTTTTAATGTAAAATTGCTAATTTAAAAAATAAATAAATAGTCACTTTAAGATTAAAATTCATATGAATGAGTTCATGAATTTTAGAAATATTAAATTGATTTTAAGAGGTATAATTTCTTTTTATTATTTTCCATTATATTTGATAATTTTACTTTTTTACCAAACGTTGCGAATATCTTAAATTTTGATTGGAATAAAAAAACAATAAACTTTTTTTTATTAGTCCCCTGAATATATGTAGAATTAATAATACCATATAAATATACATCTGATTAATATGATTTAATTAAAAACAAATGGCAATATCACTTTGGATTTAGTAAGAATAAAAACACTTTCATTTTTAGTTTTTTATAGAATACATACATAAAGAGTAAAAAAATTTATTTAAATATTTGAAAATTTAATTTTCAAAATTGCTTCAAGTTTAAGACATAATTAATAATTTTAATTCTTTATTTATTGATAAAGGAAAGGGGACTGGGGGAGCTTATTTTGTTTGGTTACCCACTTGTAGTTTCTTCAATTTCTTAATATTTATAATTTCATGAGACAATGAAAATAAAAGTTGCTTCTTACATTTAAATATTTACCGATCAATTATCGAAAGCCTTAGGGCTACTTTATATGCTGCTTAATAGTTAAAACAAAACTCACTACATTTACGTTTAACTAAAAATTTATTAACATAATATAATGTTGTTTTTTATATATGGCATAATTCATTGAATTTTCACACTATATATCATAGTTTGTCCATTAAACCGTAGTGTATTGACAGATTCATTTATATCCGGAACGGATTGAAAAGAATTTTCGATTTGTCCGCCAACAATTTCCACTGATTAATTAATAACAATAAAAATAAAAAAAACGTATGAGAAAAACAAAAAAAAAAAAAAAATAAAAAAAGAATACTGTTAATGATTAAACATAGCTTGGCGGGATATGCATACAATAAAAGTGCTGCAACAACATTGACAACAACAACAACAACAACAACAAATTTGTTGTTTGATTTATAGTGCGGTGCTATTGGCGGGGGGAGGTGGAAAAAAATAAGGGAAAAAACCATAGCATACTTTTTTTCCATTTCTTTTTTTTTTTTTTCTGGGCGGCCAACAGGGCGGCAATAAATCAGAAATTGGTCAAAATGGTCGCCCGCTCAATGCAATTTTTAAACAATTTTATTCAATGAAGCGACCAGCGACAAAACTGACAGCAGGCGCAGAAAATTTGCATTGACACAGACAGGAAACACACACGGCCACACACACACACACACACACACATAGGCACACACATATATACATACATACATATGTAGATATAATATATATATACATATATATGTTTGTGTATATAGACAGACACATGTTAATGCAAATAAATTGCCTGCTGACTTTATTTAAATTTCCCAAAAGACACAAAAACACACACCGACACACACACCAAAACACACACACCAACACACACACACATGGGCAAGAGTGATGTGGCAAAGTGTGTTGGAAAGTCTCCTCCTAAGCAAAAAGAGTAGCAAGTGAGGAGATGTGGAGCAAAAGGAGATGAGTTAAAAGATGGTATAAAAGTTGAATTCTCACCCATACAATATGTGGCAGCCTGTGGCAGCTTTTTGTAATTTTAATTTTGATTTTAATTTGTGTTGAAATATTTACATAATCACTGACAGACAGACGGACAGACAAAGAGACCGACAACAACACAACAGGAACCTCAACCTCAAACTCATCTTCTCGGCTAAAATCCTTCGCCAAAAATTCTCTCAACATCTGCTGATGTTGCTGCTGTTGCCGTTGCCATTGACGTTGCTGCTGTTGCTGGTGCTCCAAGTTGAGCCAACGAGATTTTATTAAACTTTAATGAAAATTTATAAGGTCTGCATAAATGATTTAGTAAGCCAGCGCCATCTCATTAATGTTCTATTAGCATTTCGAGTATTTAAAGTACAAGCCAAAATATGCAACAAACACACAGAAAAAAAAAAAAAATAAAACAAAATAAAACATAAAATAAAAGGCAATACAAAAATAATTCATTGCATAAGCTAAACGCCCCCCTCTCTCTATCTCCCTGTGTGTGTGTGTGAGTGTGGAAAATCGGTTAAAAATGAAAACACTATGGCTTAAAATGCGATTAGTCAGTTGACGGGGATTTAATGTATAATAGATTGAAAAATCCCTTTTGGCTTTGCTAACAAAATTAACATAATTTCGCCTTGATTTCAATTCAATAATTTATGGTCTTTATGTCAATTTTCATTTTAAATAAGTAAACAAAAAATAAAATGAATATCTATTTAAATCTTAAATCTTCCATTTAATGTCTATTAAGTGCTAAATTATATATATATTCCTGTACAAATTTCTGTCGAAACTAATTTGAATATTGAAAATAAAATGTTGAAATGTCGAAAAGTTTTTGGTGCATGATCAAATCTTAAATGAAAAAGAGCCAAGTTAAGTTTGCCTAACTTGGCTAATTAATAATAAAAGTAAATAAATAAATTACTAATAAACAAAAAAATCTATCAAAAATTAACTAAATAATATAAATAACATTATATGAAATATCGGCTAGGTTATACTTCTAAAAAGGATCCTCAAATATAACAATTTAAATAATCTATCTAAAAATCAATTAAATAATACAAATATTAATCAATGTTAAATCAAATAAAAGTATAAATAAGTTAATGGAGTTACACACTTCTTCCAAAAATATTTTGTTGATAGAAATTAATTAGAATCATTAGAAAAAGGAGTTTTAAAAGTCTATACATATTCTTATTTCTGAATAGGAGAATAAAATCATTAAAATGTATGAAGGTAGATGGATAGATAGTTAAATAAATAGTGGGATAATTGGTCAAATAGATAATTAGACAAATCGGAAAAGTTATTTATTTCTTTTATCTCTGTCGGTGTTTAGATACATAGAAAATGGGAAGCCAGAAATGTTTGATTTTTCTATTCCAGCCCAGCGATTATTATTAATAATTATTATTTCATTTTAAGGTCTCCTGAATCCTGGTCGAAGAATAAAAGAAGTATGTAACCAATTTATTTTTTTTAATTGAAAAATATCAAAGAAGCTAACATCGGCCGTAACAAATTTCCTTACAGTGCTTGACCATTTAATTACTTTTTTGAATGCAAAGCTTAAAAATGAATGCTGTAAATTTAACAGCAAAATAAAACATTTATTCATGCCATACCCAGAGCTTGATTCAACTCTTGTCGTGTTTGTAAGACTGATTTATATTAATGATTAACACATAAAATAATTGTCTCATCTGATTTAAATGTGCCGGATGGTGTATAGGTACAAATACCATTAACACGCAAAAAAAAAGAATTTTTAATTCTACACCGATTATTCTGTTAGTGAGTACCTCACCTTATAGGGGTCTAATCCGAACCATTCTTAAGCCTGCGACGCGTACATATTTGAAAACCTGTTCTACCAAGTTTCATCCGCCTAGCTTAAAAATTAATGTCGATAAGTTGCGAAGAAACAGACAGACGGAGGGACAGTCCGTCCGAAATGGTTAGACCGATTCAGCTTTTGATACTTATGAAGAATATATACTTATTTCTATGCGCTACAAACATCTGACAAATTTTATTATAACCTCTGCAAAGGTAAAATATTAATATTTAAATCAGGTTTAATTTCTTTAAAAATTCGGTCATTTAGTTGACCTAATTACAGTGTATTTTAAAATATCAAATCATGTTTTTTCCCGTAAAAATTCTGCCATTGATTTGCTTTAATTGTAGTGAAATATAAATAAAAATAAACTTAAAATGCATAATAGTGAAGAGTATACTAAAAATAACATTTCGCAATACTCCATCTAGGCATTATCTTTCCAGTTTTCTTTTAAATATATGATAATAGACCTGTAAAAAAACATTTTTTGTATGCCATAGAGAATGTCATAGGCTATAATATAATAAATTGCTCAAACCTTACTTAACTTAAGTCAACTTCATTAATCAAAAAAAAAGACTATATCATATGAAAAAATATATATAGATTAAACCCTGAAAAGAAACTCAAAAGCATCCCGAAAAAATTGAAGATTTAAAATATAATAAGTAAGTACACAGAGAAAATCAAGGTAAAATATCTTGCATAGAAACTAAAAACTACATTTGTAGAGTTTAAATAAAAAGATTATAATATTTAAAGAAAGAGTTTTATTCGTATTCACTGATTCTTTTATAAGTTATAACAACATAAAATTCGCATTCTAGTAAAAATATTATTTTATTTTATTTTTTTTTAAGTGAAATGAACTTTGTCACTTGGCCTTCAGTTCTGAAGTTGAACTCTGGCAGAATCGTAAAGGATCATGTCCTTCAAATATTTTGGCTTTTAAGTTCGTATAAATTTCAAGCTCTAATTAGTTGTGACAAGGCCTAGGACTCTGTTTTATTTTGGCATCTGTTTTAATTGCACAAAAAACGAAAACCTTGCAGTGCAAGAACATATATAAATGTGTATGTATGTATGTATATATATTTTTTTTAATTAGAAGTCGGCAAATCCTTTTTTTTTGTGAATGTATGTATGTATATATTTTATTTTTTGCAATTAACTTTGGCAAGGCAAAAGGGTATAAGAAGAGCTTGACTATCTAACCATCCTTTAGGAGAAAGATGCCATCGCTTTCACTTGGCAAAAGATCAAAGGAAAAATGACGAAACATATGCCCAAACAATAGAAGAGAGTCCCATAGATGCCTTTCCCCGGAACGCTTAAAATGCAAAAATAAAAAAAAAAGAGAGAAAAAAAAAGGAAAAAATAAATAAATATATGGAGGACTCGAAACTCGAAACGAGTCGCGGCATAACAACAATAACAAATGGCAGAACTTCAGGTGAAAGCCAAATGCACTGAACGACAGAGCGATAGAGAGAAGGATAGAGAGGAAGAGAGAATGAGAGAGAGCGAGAGAGTCGTAAGTGAATGAAAAATATTTATGAATGGAATGTAACTACCGTTGGCAGATAAAAGCCCAGGACGAGGCCCAAGCCCAAGCTCAGGACCAGGCCCAGTACCAGAACCAGAACCAAAACGAGGCCCATAAATACAGGTAGTTGCATTCTGAATAGCTGGATAAACGATGCCAAGTGGAACTGGCTTCGTTTAGATGGGCGGATTGGGATGGAGTCGAGTCGAGTCGAGTTGAGTCGAGTTGGAGTGGAGTAGAGTGGAGTGGTATGGAGTATATAGAGAGTATAGAGTAGAGTGAAGTGATGGTAGTATATGCTACATAGGTAAGTGAATTGCCACAGAGACTTCATCATAATGGAGAGAGGCGGGCATTGTGTGGCATCCGTTTCGTTAGAGGTAGCAAAAATCCTTTGATTTATCACATGTGCGTTTTAATTTTGATTGTTTTTGTTTTTCATGCCAACTGCAATTTGCGGTTTAGAGAGAACTAGACCGCTAGTCAAAGTACAGTTGCCTCTCTTCCCCCATTCTTTTTCCATTCTCTTTGTATTTCTCGCTCTCTCTCTCTCTCTAGTTTGGTTCTTATTCCTTAATTGGCCTGGCCATCAAGTTAGAGAACTAATGCATTCAAAGGACCCTCAAGTCACGAACTTGCCTAACTAATAGACTCGAGTTTGAAAAGCACCGTTTGATATGCATATGAAATCATTTTGAAATCATCATCTAAAGATCTAAGAAAAATGGTATATAAGTTTTGATTTATATTTTTAAAATTATTTTTTAGTTTCCAACTTTCTTTTTTTGAATTTCAAGGCTCGACTGTAATGATTCATTTTAATGATGGTTTAACGGCCTTTTTAAATTTTAATTAAAATTTTTCCTCATTTAACATAATAGTAACTAAAAATATATAAGTTTTATCTCTTATTTAACCAATATGCTGATTTCTAATGGATTTCAAAAAACAAAAGAAATTAATTTAACATGTAAAGAAGACGTGAGTAAACTAATTTTTTCGAAATCGGAAGTTACGGTTTTAATACCCTTTGCAGAGTATATATATATATTCTTGATCAGCATTAACAGCCGAGTCAATTGAGACATGTCTGACTGTCTGTCTGTTTCTTCGCACAAATTAAACCTTAAATTTTTAGATATATGGTTGAAACTTGGTAGATAAGCTTTTTAGATATGTAGATTTGTCAAGTTTAAAAATCAGTCGGATCGGACAACTATATGAATATTTTCCAGAATAATATATTATCTTTTTTTTTTTTGTTATCCAATTTTTTCACAATAATACAATAGCAACAAAAATTGATCAATTGTATGAAACTCCATACAGTCACTATAATGCCATATTTGTTTGCCTTTATTATTAATTATTTTTAAAGAAATTTTCAATTAATTTAATTTAATTTAGCATTTACAGAAATTGAACTGATGTGTCGAAAAAAATTATAAAATAGTCTAAAACTAACAGGGTATACAAACTTTGGAAAGGCCATACATAGTTTGCTTCTTTCCCTTTTAAAACTGCTGCCATAAAATCTTGAAAACTATTTAAACGATTTTGCTCAAATTTTTAAAGTACCTTCATGATACTTATATAGATTCATAGCTACACGGTGAACTAAAATACTTCGTTCGTTAGTATTTTTCTAGGTTAACAAACACTCTGAGAAGTGGAAAAAATTCTGGCTTTAGTTTACTTCTGTATATGTACTTTAGTTTAGTTAGTTTAGTTCTATGTATGTCGAGATTGACGTCTAAAAATTCAAATTATGTGTATTTTTTTATTCAGGTTAAAAAAACAGCCAGAATCAAAGATTATTTAAATATCAATGAATATTATATAAAAAAAAAAATAAATTATTTTATTTAAATCATTCAAAATCATCCAAAATATCTTCAAAAAATCAGTCTTAATTATAGACGACCCATTTAAACCTTTATTTTCTATAATATTTTCCTTGAATTCATTTAATGGAAACAAACTACCAAAAATTTGAATCCCTTAAAGAAGGATTTCGAAATATTTAATAAAATGGATCCCCACAAAATGATTTCCAAAAGGATCGAAAATATTTGAAAAAAAAAGAAAAATAAAATAATGCCCCAGTCGACACACCCAAAAATAGATTAAAAAAATTTAAGTTAAAAAAAAAATAGAATAAAAACTATTGCGAAAATAGATCAAAATAAATTGGGTAAGAAAAATAAGTGATTTTAATTAAATTCACATCGAGATAAGATCTCAATCTTAAGTCAGATAAAATACTTCCACGCATAAACCAAAGAAGATTGGAGGAATAAAGATATATAATCTAACATTTATACAATTTTAACTCTAATATTAAAAATTTTCTAGAAATTAGTCGAAAGTGAAAAGTATCTTTAAGTCGGTTTAACGATCAAAAGACTATAACCTATATATATAATTACATACCTTCAAATAGTCTATGATGATAATATAATAGACTAGATTCGTAAATCTATATACTTATTTTATTATCAGTTTATGTAGATAATTATGTTATTAAAATGATGTTTAATTATTATCTAGAAAATTCTTATGGGCTTACTCTCAGAGTAGCAGCCTTTTTCCGTTTCCTTGGGATTTCCCACTTTGGCGTTAAGCAGCTGTCACTTTCTGGCATTATTGCAGTTGTCCTTTGGCCTGGCTTCATCTATGGGTGGAGCTCCCCTCTCTACCATCAAGTGCAGCTAATTTACTGCGCCTTGGTCTCAGTCCACCGCTAACTCATTCCTTTTTGGGGCAGCGAAAATAAAAAAAGAGGAAAAAAAAAAGAAAATTCTTTTGACTTCAAAGAAGAGAAGAACTGTTGCTTGGAGTGCGTACTACGTTGTTGGTGTGGGGTAGAATGGGTGAGTGAAAGGATGGAAAAAAAAAAATAACAGGGATGTGGAGTGGGTGGGGTGGCCAACAATGTTGCCAAACACTTCACGTGGTAGGCTCGCCTTTGACAGTGTCAAACGTGCTCCCAGTTTGCTCCAACCATCCAATTCCAGCCACCGACTCAAAACCTCTCCCCACTCCCCTACGTTTCTCTCTGTGCTGTTCAAGTGCATTTGTTTTTTGGCTTTTGTTTTAATTGGCTTGCGCCTGGGCTTTGAAGGAGCTGCTTGCTCCTCTGATCCTTTACTCCTACATTTTCCTTTAACAAACTACATGCTTCGCTCATTAAACATTTACTCTCAACGCTTTGTCGGCGTGAACTTTGATGTTGACTTTGCTTGGTTCTGGTTCTACAGCTCCAACTCCAACTCCAACTCCAACTCCAACTGATGCCTAGTCCTAGTCCTGGCACTGCTCCCTCGAGTCCTCGGGGTGCAAGTACTGAGAGATAACCACTTGAGATTGCATCTCTCTTTATATTCCTCGCTCTGCTCAGCTCTCAGAAAAGGAGAATATATGTATAAAAAAAAAAAAAAGAAATGCATTTTGCCGCAATTTGTGGCGCTCACATCCCGGCTCTAACATCCCCCAAACTGCAGTTGCATCCTTCTTCACTCACTTGTTGTCCTCGTTGTTGTGCTTTGTGACTTTGCCTGCACTTTTCATATTTCCACAAAAATTAACATGAAATTTTGTTTGGCGGGGCAGGAAGAAGGGTGGCAAAATGGGAAATGGAAAATATGTGCATGGACAAGTGCTTTGGATTTTCACCTGAACTGAAAGATATGTTAACCTGCGTTTTGCAAAGATACCCACAATAGATGAAAGGCTTAACTGCAAGGCATTTTTTACAGGAGTGGATTAACTGAAATGGGGGCCAAATCTATAGCGCATCTATCTAAAAGATTGTTAACAAAAAGAAACAGATTAAATGGTATTATACATAGTTAAACTATAAGATCGTCTCAAACTGTCTTTTTAACAATTATATATAATTTTGTAGGATTATTAAAAGGTATAGGAAAACTAGTTAAATCTAAATTTAATATATAATATTAATAATTCTTATATTAAATAAGAAAAGAAATATTTTCATATTACAAATTTATTTTATTTCAATTATTCTCATGGCAGCTATAGCATATAGTCGTCCGATAGTGGAAAAACAAAATAGGCAAATTTTTATTTACACCGGACTTACAATTAATTACTCAATATCATGACAATCGCTTTTGAAACAACAAAATTATTAATCTAAAACTTTGTTTTTGAGCCATCTTATCTACGGGAGCTAAATGATATAGTGAATCGATTTCGATAAAAACTTAAAAGAACTATTTAAAAATATATTTCACGAATAAAAAATTATGTTTAGTAAATAAAAAGTTTTTAATACAAACATTTTTGGCATCTTTTCTATGAGTGTTTATAAGAGCTATATGATATAATTAGCTGATTCTGATAAAGGTTGGTCAATATATTAATTATCAAACTCTTAAATAAAAAATATTGTTTTATTTGCTTAAAAACTACAAAATTATTGATGTTTAACCCCATTTTCCAGCGATTGTCCCTATGTGAGCTATATTATATAGTAATTCAATCGAGATTCCGAGAATGTAACAAAAAGAATTCGTCCGGAAGAGATCATGTTAATCCACACAGATGAACAAGGCTATATCAAGTCAGCTCCTTGTGCTGATCATGCATATATATACCTTATATAGTTGGAGATCCTTCCTTTTTTGCAACATAAAAATATAATTATAATTAAAAATGTATAGAAAAAAAAATGAACAGAAGCAATGTATAATTTAAATTAGTGGAACAGCTGATCACAGCATCAGCTGTTTATTTTGCTGATTTTGTGTGTTTTATCACGAAATTTGTAAGATAAAAAAAAAAATAAAATAAAATAAGACAAGTTAAAAAATAAAAATTTATTAAATTAATTTCGACTAACTATTTGGACTCTGCAATCTTTAAGAAATGTTACACAAATGTTGTACTATTTTTTAGTGTTGTGAAACAATGAAGTTTTCAGTTTACTTTAAATTTTTATAAAATTTTGTTTGAAATTGTGGGCAAACTATAATTATAATTGATAAATTTAAAGATACAAATAAATTTCATTTAAATGGATAAGTGGTCAGTATAAATTTGACCGGATAAACCTATCAATTAAACAAATGATAAATTCATTAAGGCTAGAAAATAAATTTTTATTAGACACTCTGACAAATCCGTTCCTGAATCTTATACAAACCATTACCATTGCCACAAAGTCAAAGATTTTGAACTTACACTTTATCAAAAGTTGCATAAAGTAACCACATATACTTATGTACATATATGTATGTATGTATGTATATATGTACATACATATAGAAGATAGGACTATGGGGCGCCCCCTAAGCATGTCTCTCTAATCCCGATTCGGGCATTTCCCTAGCTTTTAATTATGCTTAGCTGACAGAGCGCTGAACAGTGACTACAATAATAACAATAACAATGGAAATGGTTTGGCAAGTATGAGAATGTGGTGTAGGTGGAGGCGGAGGCAGAGGCAGAGGAGAGGGGTGTTTAGATGGGAGCCCGATGGGGAGCTTAGGCCACTGGCGCCTGGCGATATGTGACAGCCATTTAATTTGATTTATGGCAAGTGAATAGCCTTGATTAGAGAGCACTACAACGAGAGCCTGCGGGTGAATTTAACTCAATTTCACATAAATCAAAAATGTTGCTTAAACCCCCACGCCCCCTTTAACCCAAAGAAAAGGAGACAAAAACCGGAAAAGCGTAGAGAAAAAACCGAAACCCATTCCATTCATCTACCCGTTCCCTAGTGCACCTTGGCGCTAATCGCATTTCAATTGTTGAAACGAATTGCGAATTGAATGACGAGTATATATGTATATATGTATATAAATGTATATGTGCATGTGTGAGTGTATAGATACATACATATATGAGTGGTGTGTGTGTGTGTGTGTGTATGTGAAAATGTATTTCATTTCCCCTTTGGGGAGTTACCGACAAGTTCATAAAAGTAAAGCTAAGGTTTCTCGGCTGCAACAATAAGCGAATTTAGGTGTCAAACAGCAGGTGGCAATGGCAGCTAACGGAAGTGGAGATTGGGGACTTGGATTGGAACTGGGGATGATGATATCTTAAACACAATCACACATGACTAAACCCAGAATGGAGCCGAACAGAGCAGCAACAAAATGTTATCAGCGACGACTGTTGTACAACTTTTGACATGGGTCTCTCTTGTGCCCTGCAAAAGACCTTCTAACCCACCTCTCCTTGCATCCTCCCATACTCTCCAACTCTCTATCATCCTATCAAAAACCAAACAAAAGACCACACACACGCACACACACACACACAAAAACTTGTGGGTTTTTTGAGGTAGGGTGTGTGTGATATAGGATAGGGATATAAGTATAGGGATATCAATGGAAGGACAAACCGCAAGAACATCAACTGATGGCAGATAAATTAAATTTTGCGGTTCTAAATGGGCAATCAATGAGGCGTTCCACCAAAAAGGCCAAATGGTAAAAGAAAAAAAAAATAAAAATAAAACAACAACAAGAAGAATAAAACTAGAAGAAAACGTCGAATTTAAACAATTTTTACTCCAAAAAAAAAAAAAAAAGAAGAGAACAAAAATAAAACTAACTTACAAGCCAATAAACTTGCTATAGATATTAAATATATATAGTTCGAAACGTATACTTCAAACGGGGGAACGCCCCGTGCAGACAGCAGTAAAAAAAAATAAAATAAAATAAAAAAAAAATATACGAAAAAAAAAATACAAGAAGAAACGTAGGAAGAAAATTGTTAGGTGAAAACTTTGCGCTGCTACTTCAAATATTGACTCAAGTCCTGCTACCGACTTAAGTGTGTGTGTGTGTGTGTGTGTGTATCTGTGTGTGTACAGTTGACACCTTCAACTTGAGTATTGTCTGTGCCTCTGCTTTTATGTATATACAAGTGTGCGTGTGCGTGTATATGTGTGTGTGTGTGTGTGTGTGGGTGTGTTTTGGGTCTGTTTATTGGTATTTATTTGACTGCCTAATCAAACAGACTGTGTGCTGTGTGCTACTTCAACGGGGAGAAAGTCTGAATATACAATACAACTAATATTGCATACAATAAGGGGCATATAAAGGGAACACCTCAGGATAAGTCTAAGTTAAGGTAAATAATCAAAATGGAAAGAAAATGAAAGTCTTACCGAAAGACCATTTGAAACCATATCTCTGTCATTTCTAGAGCCCTTCTTATAGAAGGACCCTAAATTGAACTTAAATTGCCATTAGGATAATCCATCAGATATCATTTTTGTGTCATGTAAGAATACCGTTAGAGTTTGGTAAATTTTATTTTAATATTTGATTTTTGTATTCCAATACAAAACGATAAACTATGGTTAATAAATAATATATGTATATTGAATATTTTAAAATGTAATTAAACATTGAAAAATAAAATTCTAATATTTGTTGTGTTTAAAACAAAGTATTTTGAATAATCTACATATCTATAGTTCTGATCAACATCAATTCAAGAAACGATTTAGAAATTTCCAGCTGTCTCTTTTTTCGAAAACTACTCTCATCGAAAAGTTTTATTATACAGTCGAACTTGAATAAAGTGAACTTCTATGTAATATATGTTTATCCAAATAATATATAATTCGTTATTCGTATAATGAATTTATTTTATAGACACAACTTACAGTTAATATATAATAATTTTTGTATAATAATGTTTTTTCTGCTCCCGAATTTATTTTAGAGAAATTTTAATGTATTCCCCTATAAAAGAAGAACGGTCCAAAATTTAATTCTATTAAGAACATTTTATTTGTTTTTTAAATAATAATACAAAAAAGAAATAATTTGCACCTTTTCACATAACGAAATTTAGATCAGACTACTATATCATAGATCTACCATGGGTCCAAAATTAAATCGCATTTTAATTTATTTCCTTCAATATACTTTGATGTCGAAATATATTAAAAATTCCACTGAACTTTCTATAGAAAATCTTAAATTACAATTTTAAAAGAAAAAAATATTTGCAGTCTCTGAGATATTACTTAACCTTTTATTTAGATCTGACTACTATATTATAAAGCTATTATAGAATATGAATCACTATAAAGGTAATTTTTGCAGTGAGAGTTTTTTTGTTTTCCAAACTATTTTAATTTTTATTTCTTATGACTTTGCTTTGTTAAAGAAATCTCTAATTCGATTGGATTACTATATTCTACTATATTCTACTCATAAAAAAGATCATATATGAAAATAGAACCAAATATTTATGTATTTTATAATTTACTATAAGTTATTTACTTTTCTAAAAATTTCCATTTATTAGATTTCATCAGAATCATACAATTATTTGCAATTTTATCTAGAATTATGACCAAAAAAAGACAAGTTCTTTCCACAGTGCGATGGAAAGTAGAAATCAATTACTGATTCACTATATATTATATATAAATACATATCTATGTATTTATATATGTATATGTATTCTTGGTTATATAATTTTAATTTTGACTCAACATTTCTGGTGATTAAATATACTCTTTTTATTTTATAGGGTATATTTAAATAAGAATAAAGCAAATATAAATTGTGGAGCCTTTAAGATTGCATTAAATATTTGCAAGCGATTTAATACATCATTATCCATAATGTGACCAATGTTGGCAACAGATTTTCATAATGGTTATTTCATTGGCATTGCCCATTCGCATTATGCCTCCCTGCACCTACAACAACAACAACAACAACATCTACAACAACAACACTAGCATCCCTATATCCCTACTCTACTCGTTGTCGACATTTTACTTGCGGTTTTGTGCGAATTCAAAGCATCCGTGTTAAAGGGCAAAGGGGAGAAGTGTGGTGGAAAACTGTTGGAGGGTATAGAGAGAAGAAGATGAGCTTCCTGCCAACGCTTCCGGCTGCCGTTGAGTCGTGTGTGAAATATTAAAATTCAATTAAAATGGCGTTAATTCCAACAGCCAACGAATGTCGCTCTGCGTCTGTCATAATTGTCAACTCTTTGGGGGGTATCCAGAGCCAGCGGACATCCTCACATGTCATGTCCAGAATCCTTTCCACACTTTACCATAATGATGCTCATCAAGTGACATTGAATGGGATTGCCTGCTTCTGTTTTGTCCGGCCATTGGATGATTTTTCAACTCTTCCCATATACACACACACACACACACACACATACACACATACATATGCAAATTGCACTTCAGACATTCGCCATTTATCATCAATGGAGGACGACCATCATCAGACAGAGGGCAATACTGGAGCACTGGTCCACAGTCCACTCAACGATAATGGTTAATTAATAAATATATTTCAATCGTTCGTACAGAGCGTATGTATCTTTCCCACCCCCTCCCTTTCTCTCCCTCGCTCTATTTTTTCCTCTTTCTTTTTTTTTTTTTTTTTTGTTTATATCTGTGTGAAGTAGCCAGGCCTTTTGAACCAACAAAAGTTGGTTGGCCTACAACGGGGGGAAAGGGCACTTGGTATATCATCATACCCAGCATCTGTAGGTTAAAAGTCCATATACACAAGTCAACAATGTAATTCTTAAAAGGTACAAATATATATATATATATATATATAAAGAGAGAGAGAGAGATTCCTGACCATCGTTAACAGACAACATTTATTTAGTCCAAACATTAATCACGTGCAATAATTTAATATATAATCAGAATTTGAAATTCATGTAAATTCAAAATAATAATTTTCCAATAAAATTTCAACATATATCTCAAAGTCTTAGTATTATTCATATAATTTTGTTGCTAAATTAATGCAAAATTTAAGCACATTTACAGGATAGCATACAGTCCATTGGCCCAACATATTCCTTAGATATTTAATTAAAAAAAAAGGGTTAGATATGCTCCTCTTGTGTATTTTTTTTTTTGTGACGTGTTAAACAGAATAACGATACCAATTGACCCACTCATCATTTATGGCCACTATGTTGGCCAATCTCTGTGCAAGTCTAGACTGAAGTAGGTGAAGTAGGTATCAACTGAATATTATTTCAATTAAAAAGCGAATCTAGGTTAGTTTTCATTTAAAAAGAAACACCGATCCCCTAAATAAATAGATCCTTCTTCCATATTTTAAAAGAGTAAAACACTATTTAATACCCTTGAAGAGGGCATAATAAACGTGGTGAGATGTTTGTAACTTAGAAAAATAATAAGGGTAACGACTCCATGAAGTATATATATTTTCGATCAACATGTGGAGAAAATTTGGATGGTTTAAGAAAATCCAGAGGACTATCTATAAAAGTTCTTCAAAAATTTATGGTGAATTTCAATAAAGTGTCCCAAAGAATTCCAAATTATTTAAAAAAAAAAATTTTTAAGAAATTCCTGAAGACTTTTAATAAAATGTCCCGTGTAATTCCTGAAGATTTGCAATCAAATATTTTTACAAATTTCTAGGGAGAAATTCCTAAGAAATTTCTTAAGAAATATTTAACGAATTTCCCGTGAATCTAAAAATGAATTTTATTAAAATGTGTCGAGGATTTTTAATTTAATGTTCCAAACAATTATTGGAGATTTTCAATAAATTTTCTTTGAAAATTCTTAAGAAATTTTACTTTAATATCCCGAGGAATTCCTCAGGAATTACAATAACACCTTAAAACATGTAAAAAAAAATCCTGAGGTACGTCCCGATGACAGTCTTATGGAATAATTTTTAGAAAATTCACTTTATAGTCCCGAGGAATTTTCTAAAAATGTTCCGAAGAATAGCCGAGGAATTTCCATTAAATGAATGAATTTCCTTTTGTGGACACCTCAATTTGTTTAATTATTTTTCTATACTTAAGATAGTAATTTTGAATATTATTTTCTGATTTGGTAGTCTGGTGAAAAAACAATTTGACATGATCATAGTAAACCTTTGATATTATTTTTTTCCTTTTACTGTTGTTTCACTTTTGTTTCATAATAAAAAGAAAAGTTGCTTCGGAAGGATCTGAATAAATAAAATTAGAAAAAAAAAAAAAGAAAAATGGTAAGTCTACGAAATTTTAATTCTAATTATAAAATATCAAAATTTTCATTTAGGCTTTAGCTGGCTTACCCATCTCTTGGGGACATTTCAATACGCTGGAGGAATTCTTCGCTTATTTGGAAATTTTGTTGCAGGACGCTCAAAACCTAATTGACGAATTGAATTTAAATGAAAATGACGAATCTGATAGTGAATCTGAGGATTCGGATGAGGAAGATCTCCATATGCATTTACCAATTATCTTTTAATCGCAGAGTGTTTTGGCGGCTAATCTTTGTAATTTTTATCAAATCATTGATTAAATATTTACAAATGGAAACCTAAAAAACATATTGAAAAAAAAATTTAAAGGGGAAAAAAAGGTGGTTAAAAAGTTTGAAATGAATATTGAAATCTTGAAAGTTAATTTTAATAAAAACATAATCAAATATATATTGCTCCTGCTGCAATAATCTAAATCTTTTTTTTTAGATTTATCTAAATTGATCACTTATTCAATTTGTCTGAATTGGAAAGCAAATTCTTTTGTTTTAACCCACTTTTTACCACTGTACTTGATTGATTTTATTCATTGTTTGTGTATTGTACATTTTCAAGTAAAAATATTAATATTTTATTATGCAATTTTGGAATGCATAATATATCGAATGAATATATATATATATATATGTAACCATAGTTAGGATAATTTCTAAGTTTAATTTGAATTTGGTTTTGTTGTTGCATTGCTTCAAATAATTCTCGTATGAAAATGGGATAAATAAAAACATTTCATTTATTTCGTTTTGTTAAAATAAAATATATTTACATCATCTTTATACAAATTAGAAATATTAGATTTTATACAATTATTTTAAGTATGAAAAAAATACGAAAAACTAAATATTGCAAAATTTTTTCAATAAATGTTTAGTAAATATTTTCTTAAAATTGCTTTTATAGTCATCTTTTTAATATTCTCTTAATTGATGGACAGTAAAGGATTTAACCAAGACCATTTTCTGATCTAAGAAATTGGGCTTACTTTTCATATCTACAATATTAATTATATTATGAACAAATTGATATCTTTTTATATAACTAACTTATTTTCTCATATATTTTTCTATTTGGCATCAAATGTGTAAGGGTTTATTTTTCTTCAACATCTTTTACCTTTTTTTTCTTTATTCTATACTAGTTTTTTTTTTTTGTTTAACTTGAAAGTTGTTTGTCTAAAATTATACAAAAAAAAAGAGCGAACAAAACCAAAAGAAAATATGAAATGGAATATATTTTAATTTTTTTTTTTTTTTCAAAGTCCTTGGGGATATTATGCTGTTCAGTGAGATGCCAAAACTGATTTTCCCAAATGCAGGCAGGCAGTCAGGCAAAAAAGGGTTGTCAAACTAACCCGCTTTTATGCCGCCGACACCAGCCCTCCCGTCCCCACGTCCCCCCGCATGCCCACACGCACACACGTGTCACAATTCGAATTTAAATAAGTTCGACATGCAGCAAAGTTGACAAACTGCCATTCCTTTGCCTCTCAGCTCTTAATGATGAAATTTCAATAAATGTCATTTGGTCTCGGTGTCTCCTCCTCTACTCGCTTCCTACCCCCTCTCTCTCTCTCTCTCTCTCTGTTGGCCCTGCTCTGTGAAAAGTGTCAACATGGCACCTACCTAACTTCCCTTTTTTTTTTTAATGTGTGTGTGTGTTTGTGGGAGTAGGAGGCGTGCCAACAGCTGTCGTTCAATGCGTTAATAATGACAGTTTTCGTTCGCATTTTCTCCAAAATTTTTTTTTCCTCTTTTTTCTTTTTGGTTTCTTTTTCCTTTTTTTTTTTTTGTTTTTAGTTGTGTTCCTCTTCTGTCTAACTAGCCAGAGAGCTTTGTCGGAGTTGTCCTTATACCGTTTGGCTGTTAAATTTAATTACTTTTTCATTGCTCATACGCACTGTGTGCCCATTGGCAAACGAGAAAACGAATGAGAGACGAATGACAAAAAGACACAGAGACAGAGAGAGAGAGAGAGAGAGAGAAAAGTGGCAGAGTGAGTGACTGTGTGATTGAAATTCGTTGAAATTTGCATGTTACAAGAATATTGGCAACTGCAAAACTGGTAACTGGACTCTGGCATTCGTTCACTGATTGCAACCGGCGACAGTTCCTGCTCCAACCACGTCATCAGCTCCATCATCATCATCATCATCATTGTCATCAATAGTTGACAGTTTCATAGTTGCAGTTGCTGGCGTTTGTCACAAATGGCATTTAATATTTGGACGGATGGCAGACATTCAGGAAATTGTTGCACCCAAATGATAAAATATTTGATCAACTTTGAAATGCTGCAAGCATTACAACAAAATCCTTCCTTCCAAAACCCATTGTTATCTGAGCCAAATACGTATTGAATCTAACCAATATTTTTGTCTGTACAGTCACAATAATATTTCTCATATATATAAACTAAATAATTAAATGAATAAGATAAAATCAATTTGGAAATAAATCTAAATCATTAACTTAGTTGTACTTTATGATATAAAATAGATACATAAAATAGAGAAAAAATTTATTAAATATTTTAAGATTAAAAAAAAAAAGAAAACAAGTTTTAGAAAATTTTAAATTTAAGAGATAAATCAAAGTTTTAACATTTAAAAATTAAACAGCGACTACAAAATATAACTCTTTTTTGTAATTTTTGTAATTTTTATAGTAATTTTAATTCTATTTCTTCGATATTTACCACGATGTGTAAATGTATGATTTTTATCAATTTGATAAAAAATAGTAATAAATTTTTGAGTTATATTTTGAAAATTTAAAAGGCTATGATTATTTGAGCGATAAATTAAATATTCAAAAATAAAAAAAATTGTTGTTGTTTTCTATACAACTTTGATAAAATTTTTTTGAAAATTTTTTTACTTAAAAGTCTATATTAATGTTTTAGTAATTTTATAATAATAACTCCAATTATTCATTATTTTGTGAGCAAATTAATTAAAATTATGATTAATCATTATTTTGAAATTTTTCAAATAAAACTTATAAGTTATAAACTTATAAATGCAATAAAAAAATATTATTCAAAATTTTATTTTTAGTATGCTAAAAGGAAGTTTCAAAAAATTATAATAAAAGTTCAAGAATATTTAAAAAAAAAACCGTTCAAGTCTGCAATTAAATTTCGAGTTAGGAAATTTTTTACAATTTTAAAATTACGAAAAATTAAAATTTTTGAATGAATAAATTAAGTGTTGCTCAATAAGAGTGAATTATTATCATGAATCATTACTATCATGAATTGGGAATAAAATTTTTAATTTTCTACAGAATAAACAAAATTACTAAAATTATATATAGAAAAAAATTTAATTGTAACAACAACGAAGCCAGAACTTGGTAAAACAAGTTGAAAATTATAAGTTTAAAGGAATTATAAGAAAAATATTTATGTAATTGTTTTCTTATATAAAACATTTAAGTCAAATGTTAAATAGATGAGAAAATATTTATATATCATGTGTGGAATTTTTTTATTTTAAAGAAAATATTATTCCAATTTATGATATTAAAGATTTTTCTTTTAAACTTTTTCATCCTTTTGGCGTCATTTCACTTACCAACTGAACTAAGTTGTGCGCCAAATACAAACTGAAATCACATCATGTCAGGGCGACACTTTAGCTAAATAAAATCACTTTTGCTTCATATTAAAATGCCATTAAAAATTATGTCTTCCCCTTTTCTACAACTAACTCTTCACCCAGAAACCTCATACCACTTCCGCCAGTCAACTTTCTATCTCTCTTTCGCTCTGTGTGTGTGTGTGTGTGTGTGGATGCCACATCAAATTTTCACAAATTGCAGGAAAATTCAATTGTCGTCACTTCGGGCAAGTTTTGCGCAAACATCCATCAAAAAATTATTATATTTTGGCTTTGCTGCACTTTGCCAACGAAACGACGACAAATCTAATTTCAATATGGGAAACATTTTACCTGAGCGCAAAAAACTTCGTTTTCAATTCTTATGAAACGCACTTCGCACATTTATTTATTTTTTTTTTTTCCCCGTGTTCCTTCTTTTATATACATATATATTCCTGTTGATTATGTTATTTGGCTAGGAAAATTGCATTTGATGTGCGAAAAACGGAAATTGCCGGCAAGCGGAATGGTTTTACGGTTTTGTTTGTCTTACGAAGTGGACCCTTCCTTTTTTGGGAAGGTCTCTCTGGCAACCCTCACGAATCCCATGTAAATGCGGCTCAAGTTTGGTACAACAATTTTTGGCCATAAATTTATGCGTAGAAGCGTGTGATGTGAAAAAAAAAGAAATGGAGGAGTGGGGGAAGTGTAGGCGTGGTAGCAAGGGTGATGCTAGAAGGATACATGCTGTGTATATACGTATTATGGCCAACCATCCCATCATCCATCATCAAGCATCACTCAGTTTTGACATATCATTGAAATCTTATGCCAACGGCCTCATCATCTGTGACGTTTCATTAACCTTCCAGTTTCTGGACGCGAAGGGTTCTCTCCTCTTGATACATCATAATAAAATGGGGAAAGGGGTGTGTGGGGGGGTTCTATAATACTGGGTGACAACTGGCGCAACGCAATCTACCGATTTCCGCTTAACCAAGCCAAACATTGCATTTTTGATTAGAGATTTGGACAGACCTTCTCCTTTAGAAAGCCTCCGGGCAAGCCCAGGGAAAACAGATTGAGGGAATGTTTATGGATTCCATTCCAGGGGGTGACTTTTCTCATATATAAGTATGTAAACTGTGTACGCGTATGGAGGGTAAATCCAAGTGTTAAGAGCCAAAACAGTGGCAATTGATTGTAATTCTTATTTTATTGGTATTTTTTTTCCACAATCTTCATTTTTTTTTTTTTTCAGTTTTAAGGGAAGCTTGTAAATGAACCAGTGGGAGTGTTCCTTATACAAAATCGTTACTTTTTGTATATTATTCATTATAATGTCGTTATATATGTTTATTAGATTTTAAACTTTAAAATTCTACAATAAAACTGGTGGAACTACCCAATTAAGAAGAGTTATTTTACTGAAAGAAAAATTCTACTTCTGTAGTACGATTAAAGCGTAAGAAGTTAGATTGAGATTAAAACGTTCTTCTAGAAAGTTTTACACTTTCTTTTCACCATGAAAAAGTGCCTAATATGTATTTTCTTCTATACATGAAGAAAACATTTTTATATCGAATCATTAGATTGGGAACTAAAATACGAGAACTTATAGGAAATTATTCCTTTAATAATAACAGTCATTAAAAATATTTATATGTAATACATAATATGAATTGAATATATTTAAATAGATGTAATAGATATGAAAATATTTAAAATTAACGTTTCGTCAAATCATAAACAAAGAAACAGTCTGGCATCCTTATTCTAATTCCAAGCGAATTAAAGCGTCTTGCAACACTCTAAACTAAGTTTTTTAGCTCGCTTTGTATCGTCGTAAAGACAAGGATTATAAATTTAAATGAGGAACTCTATTTGTGGATTATATATCATAATAAGAAACTCCATTTGTGTAATTCCAAGTTCGACAAAATCTGTCATTTATCTCGTTGTGTCGTTAGTAAAAGTGAAAGTGAAAACTGAATGAATGTAAAATACAATAAATAATAAGCCACTAATTGGGACAATGATTTTTATGAATTTATTATTAATAAGAGAAACTACATATATACACATAGAAAGTTAATTGTTAACTTCCCAGAACTAAAAACAATATTAACTAATAATAAAAAATTTCTTAACCTGTAGCTTCGTCATTAAGATTAGAAGGTTCTGTCGATATAAAAGGAAAAAAATTAAATATAAGAACTGAAACAAATTTTTACTTAATTGTTTTAAGTTTAAATTAACCTTTTAAATAAAGAATACATTTTTTGAATTTTTTTACATTTACGATCTGTCTGTAAACGATAAATATGAAGATTTATCCATTTAGCAGGAATAGTAAGACTATAACTATTATTATTTTAAATCTACGGTTTAATTAAAATTATAAAATAAATTAAATAAAATTATTTGAAAAATAAGAAAATTGGAATCGAAACCAATGTGTGTTGAATTTATGACCTCCATTTATATTAAAATTTAGAAAATTCTTTAACTCAATATTTAGAAAGATTAATAAACTTTTAAAGATCTCTATTTCCTTCTTAAGGTTTCTTTTTTTTAAAGACAACCGGAAAGGCCACAGAAATGGTGCCAGGGGGGGCGGTAAAAGGAAACTATGCGAAGAACTTTTCATTTTGCAAAGCAAATGCTAAAGTAAATGCCTTTTTTGTTAAGCAAAAGTGAAACATTAACAGAAGCGTAAACAAATACCACAGACGACTTACATCTACTGATAAAGAAAACGCCAGCAACAGCAGCAGTAGGAGCAACATACCAATGCGCCGCAAGGTAAGGAAGGGTCGTGGGAACGGGGGTGTTGTTGCATTCTACATGAAAGCATTGCATTTAACTGTATATGTGTGTGTGTGTGTGTTTCGGTTGTGCGTGAAGCCAAAGGGTCGGTGTCGTCAATTTGTTTTTCTTTTTCCTTTTTGGTTTTTTTTTTTTTAGTGTAATGAAAAGATGATAAAAGGTTGTCATTAAAATTGCAACTCAGGCTGACTGTTGCACTGCCACCATTAGAAAGCCAAAGTAGGTTTCCTTTTTGGGTAAATATGAATTGCAAAAAAAAAAAACAAAAATGGGCATTGAATCAAGATGAAAGTCCTATTTATAATTAATAAAAAAAAAATGCAAGCGAAAAGCGAAAGAGTTGATGCGCAATTGAAAAATTTAAATTTACCGCCTGGAAAACTCAAAGGTTCCCCCCGTGTTCACAGCGACACCTAGCGTAAAGTAGCATTAATACTAAAAGAACATTACGGTGAGTAGCCTCAAAATAAATATTTTTATAGTTTTAAGCCTAAAAGTATGGAATAAAGATAGTTTAAACAAATTAAAAATAATACAGTTGAAATTAAAAATAATATATAATTAATATAATATAATTCAATTTTCGTAAGATTCACGTCGTGCAGTTTATGGAGGCACTCTAAGAACACGACAGTCGAAATGGAAGTTCTCCCCTAGTAAGTTTCTTACTAAAGACTGCTCACATCAGCTTTATATGTATATGTACATACATACACATACATATATAGGTTGACGATCCTTAAAAATTAAATAAACTCATCGAAAATCTAATAAATATTGCCAAAACCATGCGCCTTTACCGCACTCAAAGTGTTAAATGAAGAAAAACCAAAGTAATGCATTGTAATATAAACTTCGGCATGCCGAATTTAACTTTATTATAATAATAATATAATTTTCTTTAAAAAAAAAAATTAATAATCAACTAAAACAAACGTCTGGATGAATCTTCTGTTTCGTTATTGCCCTCCACTGGTCGTGTCATTTCAATGGAATTGATTCTGATCATGGTGTTTGGGGATCGTTGAAAATTAATTCTCATATATTGTTTCCTGCGTTTCTTTTTAAAATGCGTTTTCGTATGGGTTAGGGTCTTCTCGATAACCGTGGCCTTGACTGTAACCAGACCAGCCTCCAATATGGGACGACCAATTAAAGTGAAATCTTTGCCACCAGCCAACAATATTTTATCCAGACTAATCTCATCACCGATGGTAGGTGGCCAATAGCCTTCAACAAGTATAATATCGCCAGCGGTTATCTTAAATTGTTTGCCACACAAATGGATGACGGCGAAGAGGCGACCTTCTTTGGATTGGGCAACTTGCTGGTTGATTCTCTCGCAAATATTTTGGCATTCCTTTTGCTGATCCTTGGCTATGGCAGCAACGTCTATGGCGTTTGTGGAAGCATTAGGATTTGGTTTGTTTTGCTGTTGACCAACCGGCGTAAGGCTAAGCGAACGCATGGCTCCTTAAGGTTGGCGGGGGGGAGTGGGGAAAGAAGACACCATTAGCTTGGTTATGTCATACGCTTGTTGTTGCACTGTTACCTGCTAGGGAGAGAGTACGCTGACTGGTCTGAGCTTGGCGGCACATAAGGCGCATCGTTTGTGCTAAAAATGCCATGGCCAAATTGTTGCTTTCACTTATAATTAACAAAAAAAAAAAGATGAGAAATTACGATTTTCTCAATAACACCGCAACAACACAGTTCAGTGCTGCCAGAAGTTTGCAAAGTAAACTTTCCGCTAGATGGCGTTCCAAAGAAACAGCTGTTCAGATGGCATCACAAGTGCATGTAGATAACTGTTTAGAGTGTGACCAGTTATAGAGTAATAAAATTTTGAGATTTTCTTAGTTGGCTTGGCGACGCAATTCATTTTCAAACTATAGCGGCCGAAACACAAAAGAAAGCAAAAAAAAAAAATTGTTCTCTAAGGTTAATCGAAAATATTACAGAGAAAAGAAATATTAAAGAGATATTTGTAGAGAATAAAAAACTATGGAAGGACTGTTCAGCGATCCGTCATTGGAGCGGCATTTCACTGGCCATACAAGCGCCATCACACAATTACGATTCAGCCCCGATGGCACACAAATTGCCACCAGTTCGATGGACTCCACGGTTATCCTATGGAATCTAAATCAAGCAGCACGTTGTATACGCTTTTGTGCCCATGCTGCTCCCGTTTATGGTGTGGCCTGGTCGCCAAAGGGCAATCTCATTGCATCTGGGAGTCACGATCGCACTGTGAAAATCTGGGAGCCAAAAGTTCGCGGTTTCTCTAGCGAATTTCTGGCCCACAGCAAACCGGTAAGGAGTGTCGATTTTGATTGCACTGGTCAACAATTGTTGACATCCTCCGATGATAAATCGGTGAAATTGTGGCGTGTATCCAGGCGGCAGTTTGTTACCTCATTTACCCAGCAGACCCATTGGGTGCGTGCAGCTAAATTTAGTCCAAATGGCAAACTAATTGCCACAGTCAGTGATGACAAATCGTTGCGTATATACGAGGTAGGATCACAGAAATGTGTACGCGTCTTTACGGAGGAGCATGCGGCACCACGCCAATTAGCCTGGCATCCATGGGGCAATATGGTTGCCCTGGCCCTGGGTTGTAACCGAATCAAAATCTTTGATATTGGCAACAATGAATTGATTCAAATGTATGTTGTCCATTCTGCTCCCGTAACGGATGTGGCCTTTCATCCTAGTGGCAATTTTCTGCTATCCGGTTCAGAGGATGGCAGTATAAGGATTCTGGATTTACTTGAGGGCAGACCCATCTATACATTGAGTGGGCATACTGGTCCAGTGAATGCAGTGGCATTTACACAAAACGGTGAACAGTTTGCCACAGCTGGAACAGATCGTCAGGTAAGTGTGAGATATCTAACACTCCTATGTTCCATTCATCATTTATATATTTTACAGATATTGGTCTGGAAATCGAATCTCCATACATATGATGCCAATCAATTTGAGGCCAAATCGGCATTAGTTTCCAGTGGCTGTGATACAAGTGGGACATCTTCATTTAAACCGTTAAGCGATGATGGTGGCGTTGGCTGTAGCACCAGCTCCAAATCGAATGACCTAAGTATACTTATCGATCCACGTGAATCTTCGGCCTATCGGGCTTTGGATGAAAATTTCCAGGTGCTTGACAGTGAACACACTAAACAAGCCGAGTCACCAAATAAGTCGGAGAAGCCAGCTCAGGCAACTGGCTCCTCCTGGCTTCGACGCAAAGGCTTGGATCTGATGAATCCTAATTCTCGCTTCTTTGATTAGTTTTACAAATTACATTTAATTTTATCTGCTACATACAAAACATATAAAACAAAACAAAAGAAAAAAAAAACAGCAAAAACAACAACAATCACCTTACGCAGGTATTGGATATATCCTTGGAATCTGGCTCTGAATGCTGCAGTTGCTCAGCCCATCTAGACGAGATCAGCAGCCAATTGGATAATATCGATAAACGTTTGCGACGCCTAGAAAATTTGCATTTCAATTAAAAAACTTAATCTTGGCATCACTTTGATTTATAATTCCATTAACTTATATCAATTTGAGCCATGTTTAGTTTTATATATATACATATTTTTTTTTAGTACTTTGTGTACGTTCTTGCATTTAAATGATTATTTTGTAAGAAAAATATTAAATATTTCCTGCTATGAAAAATGAATATATTTGAATAATTGTGTCTTCTCCGCTGGTCACACTAACATATGTTAGGTGCGGCGGCTCCCTCCGCATTGTTTGCTTAGCTTTGAATCTGGTCATCACTAAATCCTTTCGGAAGATATATGTACATATGTGGATATATATTTTTGTACATACGAGGAGATAAGTAATGCAATTAGTCAGTCCATTAACTGAAAACATAAAAGCACTCGTTAAATATGAATTATATCCGAGAACACAAAACATTTCTCACTATTCCTGCCAACTCCTTAATGCATAAAAGTAAACTTTTATAATTAAACTTATAATTAATTTAGCACGACTAGATGAAAGTCTAAAATCGTTAATTATCTTTTGCATTTAAATCTTGGTTGCAAAAAACATAATAAAAAACTGGCAGAAAAACAACCAAATTGCCAGCACTATACTCTTATCAGTACGAAAAAGATAAGAGTTAATTTGGCCATGTTGATCGAGTTATTCAAAGGCGTAGCTTGAATCTGATTTAGAGGGACGAAAAAGTAATAGAAAATATTCCTGAGATATTGAGACATTTTATATAAACATATGTATGTATATGTATGTATGTATATTAATGTATAGCCATTTGTCCTTTTCTTTGAAAATCAAATTCTATCGATTAAGCTTTGTCTAGCCAGTGTTACACAAGACTTGCTTTTCTTAGTATTGTAAAGTGTTGTGAAATATTCAAGCTGTGCTTAACGGCATCTATTTTTGTAATTTTATATTTTAACAAATTGTGTAAAAAGTGATAGAAAAATGCAGAGTTTAATTAGTAATCACAAAATTATTAAAATACGTCGAATTGGCTATAGGTTCTACATTTTTTTAAGATAAGAGATGCAATTTAATTCATTTAATGTGTAGAGTATTTCATTGTCGACTTACCAATTAATACATAAGATAATTGATCTTATTACACTATTGATATGAGGTCAGTGGATTCCTTATGCTATTGCTACCTGTCATTATCCTTTTGTTTTTGTTCAACAGTTTCCCCGTTGACGCCACCAAAAGTGATCATCGAACTCTGTTTCTAGTTCATTCAACTTCAGCTACCTAAACATATTCCTGCCAAAAATGAAAATGTACATATGTACATATATATTCTCTAATGATCCTGCACTATACAAGTTCAATGCCTCGGCCACAGTATCTCAGTATCAGTTAATTATGTGTTCACAAAACGAGCAAAAAAATTTTTGCTGAATGCATGCAACAGGAGTAAGTGAGCTACTGTGACAGCGGCGGTGCAAGTGGAAACCCCTAAACAAAAAATAAAACCGAAACAAAACACAAACATTGAGAAATTAGTGTGACAAGCGCAGTATTTCCACCTGTAGGTAAAACCATAAGTATGTAGTAGTAACTGTTGTTTGCCAAAATGCAGTTATGTGCAGAGGGTGTGCTGTGTTGAACCCCTCTGTGAAAAGAAGAAGAGGAAGGAGTTTGCATAGAAAAAAAGGTCATTGTCATCCAAAATATTGAGTTCAACAAACTGTTTTCAACAACAACAACAATAAAAGAATAACGAGCAGTAAAAACTGTTGCATTTTCAAATAAATAAACTAATGTGCCAAAGGGCCAAAGCGAAAACGAAAGCAAAAGAAAACAAATGAAAAGGATCCTTAAGCTAAGAGCGAAAATCCTTAATAAGTAATGCACAACAAAAGCAATGCGTATTCTGTATGCTCTACAACAACTAAAGGATTAGGATTAAGCTTTTTCTATTCAATGGTGGTTAAAAGTTTTCTTTCGAGTAACGAAAATTGGTCTTAATTAAATAATTCTTAGGAATCTAGTAAAAAAAAAGTGAATTATTTATTAAACCAATTTTAAATTTGTTTGAACTAATAGTTTTTTTTTTCAAATAAAATATTTAATTCCGTCTTTAATGTGACTCTAAAATAAAAATATTTATATTAAAGACTAATTCGTTTCATACTTTACCATCAAAATAAGAGTTATCTAAGAACATTTTGCCAAATTTTGATATTAAATTATTAATAATAATACATTATTAAGATCTACAAAATGCTATTATTTAAGTGTTATAATTATTATTAATTAGTCGTAAAGAAAGAAGAAAAAATGAATTTCACTTTTGTTATACAAAAATATTTAATTCTGTTATTAAATCATTTATTGGCTTTACTTACTATATCTGACTATATCTCAGAGGACACTTTAACCACACTATTCCATGTACCCATAATTTTCCAATTGCCAGCAAAATTGTATTCGTGTAGAGTTGTCGATCTTTGTGGCATGTGGCTTGTGCCACAAACGAGCCGCAATAAAGCGGCAACGAGACCTTTTTCTTGCTTGCCAAAGCTTCACCCCGAAGCCCTTCTTATTTTTTCCTTTTGGCTCGTGTCATCTGTTGAATTATAAAATATGGCAAGGAATTAATTTGCCCAAAGAAACGAACGAAAAGCAAACGAAGGTAGAATCTGGCACAACAGCAGCAGCAGCAGCAACAGCAGCAGCAGAAGCAGAAGCAGCGGGAGCAGGATAACGCCTCAAACGATCCCGATCCCGCTATGCTTTCTGACTTTTGCTCTCGCTCTGTTTTCTCTGTTATCTTTTTGAGCACCTGTCGTTTGATTCCAATCCAAAAAGATCTCCTCCGCGATGAGCAGACAAAACGAAAAGGTGCGCTTAAATTCTTATAATGACTTTTAGGCATCAACCTGCCTCTGATCCTTCTCATCTGTGGCCGCAATTTGTTGTCCTTTTGTTGTCTTGTGTGCGCGTCTTCCTCTCTCTCTCTCAGTTTCTCCATGTGTGTTGCGTCTTTTTACGAAAAAAAAAAAAAAATAAAAATCTGTCTATAATCTGTGTTTAGGCCAGGCCCAAAAAAAAAACAACAACAACAACATGACGATGAAGAACACAAAAAAAAAACACCTTGAGATTGATCATCGCACTCTTGGGTTTTCTTCACTTTTGCACCTTTCCTTTTGAAAATCCGTACCATTTTGTGTGTTTAGATTTTGTCATTTTAATTGCTGGACTTTTATTTGTTTTTGTTTTATTTTTTTTTGTTTTGTTTTTTTTTCGGTTCTCGTTTCGGTTTTTTGCCCCTTTCAGCTTAACTTGTGCTGTCGCCTTTTTGTTGTTATTGCCATTTCCCATTTGCCATTTGCCAATTAAGCTGTTTATATAGATTTCTTATGGCTGCCACTTGACTTGGACTTCGACTCAGGGGTTGCATACTTGGATTTTGACTTGGATTTGTCATTGCATCGATAGATACCCTCGTATTGTGTACAGTGGGTGGGAAATGCAGCCAAGTGCAAGACAACAGTAGGGCTAATCTCTGACAAAGACATTCTATTGGCTTCCGATTTGGTCAGCGAACTTAAGACAAAACAATTCAAGTGCTTTTTGTTTTTAGTATCGTTTCGACTGCCATTTGATTATACATGTAGCAAATCTCAACTCAATGAATCATTTCTAAATATACATAGGTATATACATATATATATTCATATATTTGTACAAATATTATTTATGATCTACCAAATCTTAGCATATGTGACTTAAATTTGTTTACGCATTGTTTTTATTTTAATAAACATTTCAGTCGCATTGTTTTAATTAAGTAGCAATCTAAGAAAAGGATTTATTTATAGCGGATAACCGAAATGACTTTTAAAAATAATTGCACAATTAAACTTTTCAAAATTATCTGAACTTGAAAAATTGATTTTATTCTCAAAAAGCCATTAACAAAAACTAAATAAAATTTTTATTTGATTTACAATTATGTTGCCTGAAAACATTCATTTGAAGTTTATACTATATAAATACTTGTATACATAACTATAAATACATATATACTTATATATTCCTTTAAAAGTCAAAGTAATAGAAGATTTGGCAAATTTCTACTTATCAATCAGAAGCTTCTAAAAAACATTAATTATAAAAACAATTTGATCATAACTGGTAACAGATCTTTGTATACAATATACTTCAGATATCTTCCCACTAAAAGAACTAAAAACCAAAACAAAAGAAATCTACAAGTTCAAAAAAACAAGAAAAATAAATAATTTTTTACAGTGATTAAGATTTATTTTTTATTTAATTCAACTGCGTTTCTTTTTTCACTAATTAAATAATTTTTTAAATAATCAATTACCAATTTATAGGAAATAGGAAAAAAATTTTAGGTCAAAAGTAAGATGATTTTTGTATAAAATTGGACAAGATGTTTGTAACCCACAGAAGTCAGTATTCCGACCCCTTAAAGTATATATATTCTTGTGTTTTTCCAAATATTTGCATGTTTTTACATTACATAATGATTGTTTATGTATTTTCAACTAAGTCATTATTTATGAAATTAGGACTTAGCCCTATCGAGACTACCCAGTAACTTTCAAACTTTTGTATAAAATAATAAAACCCATCCCAAAATTTAACTCAAACACCTTTTCACTATTTTATGCCAATATTCCCGAAAGGGTTAATGAAACTTATTCCATAACCAAAATGATTGACAGATCAGCGGTATCAATATTCAATAAAGAAATTAAACTTTATTATAGGAATGTCTTGTCTATACTTTGTTATCAAATCTATAACTAAACAATGGTTAGGAACTATAAAAGTTAAAATAATTATTAATAGGTATACAGAAATTAGTCAATATTACTTGCAGTTTTGATCTAGTTTTGAATCAATTTTATATATATTAAGAGCAATTTTTTCTTAACTCAGAAATTTAATTCTCCTCTTCATGGATTTACAACATCAAGATAACTAATATAGCTTAGTAGACTTCTTTTGACTAACTTTCCTTCTTTTATAAATCATACAATAATGCTAGGTATGATCTTTATGAAAATGCTTCTAAATCGTAATATAGAATCGCCTGAATTATTAAACGAAATTACACCAGAAATTACATTCCCTTAACTATATTAACTTCCCTTACCTAAAACTTCTATTCTTTTCCATTTAGCTAGAAACTAGCTGTAGTACATTCATTTTGATATTTTAAAAGTATATCTAAAAACAACAAATCAATTTTTTATTTGGTTTACTTTATTATCAGAATCTATTACCATATTGGAAATAATTATTATAATTATTGAATAGAAATGAAGGATGGACTAATGTTCGTCTGTCTGTCTGTTTTTTTGTAACTTTTAGATATTAATTTTAAAGCTATTTAGATTAAACTCAACATATAAGTTTTTTAGATATATACGCATCACGAGTGTAGGAATTGGTCGGATCGGACTACTATTAAATATAGTCGGTATAGAAATAATGCGTGTAGAATAAAAATTGTTTAATTTTTGCATATATTATTATTAAGATTATAAATCATCAATAGAGATGAGCCTTACAAAGACGAATCTTTTGGTGTTGCGAAATTAAATTTATTCTATTTAATTTATTTTTCTGCTTTCTAGTTTACATTACATACAATTAATTTTTATAATTTTGCACTTAAACATACTTAAACTTATAGCATACTGTTAGTTTTCGAAGAATATTCCACCTTTTCCATAAATGAATTGAAAAAAAAATTCCTACACTAAAGTTAATTAGTAATAAATAAATATCCTTAGGACTAGTCTTGATAGAGACCTTCTTAAAGGACTGCCCACTGTGAATCCAATGGCTACTGTAGGATCCAATTGAACATAATCAAATATATATAATGAAATGCATGTTTCTTTTATATTTTCTTTTTTTTTTTTTTATTGACAGCAGCTGTTGCTATATGCATATATGTTATATATAGTGTATATATTGCTACCTTTCATACCCCATTTCAATTTCTAACAATCAATCCAACATAAATTTAATTTCATTACATTTTTCCCATCTTTTGAGCCAGGTGAGAATACTTATCGTATAAAGAAGGAAAAAAAAACTGAAGCAATCATAACTTATCAATTTTCGATTCCACAAAGGAAAACAAAAATAAATGACAGAGAAAGAGATAGAGAGAGAGAGAGACTGAGTCAAGCCGGAGGTCTGTCTGTCAAAAATTGGGTCATTTTCGGGCCTCGACTCTTGTAATATCGATGAGCGTGACAGGTGCAGCAGAGCTGCACATTGGCTTACATGAATGTTGCTGCTGTTGTTGTTGTTGTTGCCTCATTTTTCGTGTGTGTGAATTTTTTGTTGTTGTTGTTGTTGCTGCTGCTGCTTTTGCTTTTGCGTCAGGTTGTGCGACACAGACACACTCCCTAGATTAGATGGACGATCGGGGATCTCTTTTTGAATGTGTCTTTTTATGTTTTTTTTTTCTTTTTTTTTGCTTTTTGCGGTTGTCTCGAGAGAGATTTTTATGACTACTCCTGCTGCTGGTGCTGGTGCTGGTGCTGATGGTGTTTCGAGTATTCGGGTTTTCGATGGCGTGTGGCCCATGTCAATTGGACCTAGAAGCAAAGCGGAGTCTGAGTCTGAGTCTGGGCTGCTGCTGCTGTTGTAAGTTTGTGGATCTTGGCATATGTTACCAACAGACAAACAGACGAGCAGACTAAACCGGCTTTGAGCACGCGTCTTGTCTTTTGTCCTGGGCTCAATAATGATGACGATGAGGAAGACAACGTCGACGACGACGACGACGACGACAGGTTTCCAGGATTCAGCAGGTGCTCAAGCCAGCCCAAAAGAAAAGGGAATCGGAATCAGCGCCTTTTACAACGAAAGGACATAAACATAAATGAGCCGCTTGTAATGTTGAGCCCTCTCCATTGAACACACAAACTGATGCTCAATTCTTGAGCCTCTCTGTATTACAGGTGCCTTTGGTAGGCAACATATATAAGTATATATATATATATGTTTTTTTTGTTTTTCCCCTCTGCATTTTAATTGTGCCCTCGGCCCTTGGCTTCACTTGGCTCAGCTTGTCTTGACTTGGCTCGATTCGGCTTCACCTGCAGTTCGGCTGGCAACTGACCTAAGACATCTTTTTTTCACGTTGCCTTCACCTTTTTTAGCCGCAACTATTATTTTTATTAATAGCCAAAGTCAAAAGTCACCTGCTTGGGTCTCTCCAACCAACTCCAACTCCATTTGCAGCTCATCTCTGTCTCTCTTTCTATCTATCTCTGTGGCTAGGGGTAGCCGGAAAACGGATATGTTGCGGGTCCTGGGCCATGTCATCTATGTCTAGGACTCTTCAGATACCACTTCTAACAATAAGATCATTTCCTCTTAATTTTCTTTTATTTCTTTCGGTTTATTTTCTTTTTCCTTTTTTTTTTTTTTTGTTTTTGGGGTTGCAGCTTTTTGTCTCGCATAATTTTCAGGTTTCTTTTTTGTTGTTTTTTTTCTTTTTCTGTATTTTTTCTTTTTTCTTTTTTTGGGTCTCTCGCATTGTTTTCATGGGGGCTTGGCGGGTATTTGTTGAATAAATTCAAACGGCATGACAAATTATGTGGGCTCAGGTGTTATGCGGAAAAGGGGTTAATAAACCTAGCATATGGCGTCCGATCATCGTTCAGCTTAATCTCTATATATTTTTCGAAACTGTGTCTTGTTTGTACTATAAAAATGCATCGATAATATGTATATGAACAACGTATCGATAATATATATATGTATGTCTGCATATATTCCAGCATTAAACCTTAAACCATAATAATAAATTATTAACTTGCATTAAAATTAAATTTGGCCTAGTTATTTTCACAAAGGATAAAGTTCATACGTATTTCTATTTTTATACTTAATATATAGTTTACGATCCACTTTTGGCTATGCAGTAAATTGCAATAATTTAATCTGGTTATAAATATGTACATTCCATTTCATAGAACCAGCACAATTCTGCTTCAAAAATTATATAAAAAATTGGGGATTTTTTTTATCCACTTCATTCCCTCAATTAATTATAATTAAATTTAAAAAATTAATCTATCTCGCATATAAAATAACAGAAAAGGTCCATAGATCTGAACTCTAATAAAATTGTACATTTGAAGCATACTCCTTGAATATATAAAAGATGTTCGATCCCACAAAATAAATTATTAAATCAATTATTAAACATAATCCATTACTTATACCAATCTTAATAGATCCAAGAACCTAGGCGCCAGTAAGCTCTTCTAGTCTGCAATCAAATGGGTTTACCTAGCTGTGTCTTTCGCCTCTATTCACATAATGTCTCCAAGTCCATCCAATTGTAGGTGCTCTTTGGGGCAATTTCGTGTCACTAAATTACATTAAGCAAAATTTTGAAGCATTTTGGTGACCCCGACGTGATTTTTTAAAATTTTGGTGACCCCGACGTAATCGATTAACCGTTAGTTGAACCCGAAGTGTTAATTAAAAAGTATTCGGGATGCTCCGATGTAATCAGTAGACAATATATGTATATTCTATAATTGTTCTACAATATTCTTTATAAATATCTCAAAATTTCATTAGTTCGAACATTAAAAATTATTCAGTTTTGAGATGATTGCACAGATTTTTAAGTCTACATAACGATACTTACCTTGGTATTAAATTTGTTCTTCTTTTGATAAATAGATTTCTAATCCAATAAAATAACGAAAATTTGTGAAGAAAACACGGTTAATTCGTGGGCAAAGTAAAAATAAACTATCATCAGATATTTTTAAGTAATGCAACAATTTTTTTTTTTTTTTTTTGGTATTCATAGAATGACCGACCATTCCACCTTGCATCCTACATTCTTCTACTCTCACTCTATATATTTCTGTCTCTCTCCATCTGTATTACCGATCCTTTGTGGCATCATTTAGTTCATTACTTTGTCGGCACTTGCCGAAAGTCCTTGAGCTGCATTTTTCTTTTGAAGCTGCAATTGAACTGCATATTTTTCGTATCGTATTCCCTTCTACTTCTTCTTCATCGTGTTTTTTTTTTCTTTTTTGTTTTTACTTTTGTCCAATATTTTGTCAATTTCGATCAATTTGTGGCATGCCACAAACAAGTCAACAAAAGCAACAACAACAACAAAAGAGCCAGAAAAATCCTTTCATCAAATGTTCGCTGATTTTTGATGAATGGCGATAATGAGCCAACAACCCAAAGACTTCCGATTCTCCAGTCTACCTACACTCCCGGATCCCTACACCGAATCGATGACCAAGTTCAAGTTGGTCAATCGGTGATTTGTAAACTGCCAAACGTTTTAAAGTGCCGCAAAACGCATTGTCATTTCGATTTTTGCAAAATTGCGATCAGTTAAATCGTTCAATGAGATATGTTCCGCCCCGTTTAACCATTCTCTTCCCGCCTCTTTAGTCGCACTTGGTATATTGTTGTTGTTGTTGTTGTTGGTCATTTTTATTTTTTTTCGGCCTGCAATTAGTTCGAACTTCGAACACTTATTGGCGTTTTACCCAACAATTGAAAGGGGGGTGAGGAAGCTGCTGTAATGCGGCATTTTACAAAGGGCATTCCCAGGATGCCACCATTCAGATCAAAGTTGACCGCGTCACCCGAAAACAGGAGCAAAACCGTGGACCCAATAGAGGAAGCCTCCTGCAATTGACAACGTGCAAGTATTTTGACTATAAAAATCAGGTTTTATCATTTAACAAAAAAAAATATATACCAAAAATGAAATGCATATTTGGAAGGCTTTCGACAATTTGTAACAAACTGTTACTGCTTAAACGATCATTTTTAATAAATGGAATGTAGGGAATAAAACTCTACTCTTTTTTTTTTAAGTCTGAGAAATTAAATTGTTAACTAAATTATTGAAATCTTTAACGAAAATTGTTTTATTATTTTAAGTTTAATTCTTTTCTATTTCATCGCCTGGCAAAGTCTGAAAGCTTTCACAATTTAAACTATTTTTTGGCCTTCCAGATAACTTTTTTTGATGGACATAATAAACCTTATATCGGTCATCTAATTATTACCTTTCTTTCTAGATTAACTTTGCTTTCTTTAAAAAACATATATTTTCAATGTTTTTTATCTTGACTTTGAGCTTGTCGTAAGAAGCCACGATCCTACGAATTATGTGTCTCATCCCTTCGTTTAGACGTTTGTTTTCCAATATTATTTTATTAAAACATTTTCCAATATAAATTTCAAGATAATATATTTTTCTAATTAATATAAAGTCACATAATTCAGGTTTTTTGTTTTAGCTTTCAACTTTATTTTTCCAAAAAAATCATAAACTAATTATATAAATTATAACTAACAAAAAAAAAAAAAAGAAGACAGAATGAAAGGAAAAGAAAGATGATTAAAAAACAAGACAGAAGAATAAGAAATAAAAGAAAATATTAAAGTGCATGTTTTGTTTATAAATTAAAAAATTACAAATAAACTAAAAGAATTGTCATAAATTTAATTTAAATTACAAATAGCCAAACTCTAACTTATATCAATTTAACATTAATAAGCATCAATAAATTAATAATCAAATAAATTTGGAAAATTTCTAAGTATTTTCAAGGATTACCAAAATGTGAATGTATGTGTATATGTGTATGTGTGTGTGTGTTTTTTCTTTCTTCGTAGTCTTTGGTACGTTTAGCTGCGTTTTCTTTTTTTTTTCTTGTTTTCTTTTGTATTGAGGCCAATTTTCAGGATTTAAAAAGAAAAATAATGTATGAAAAATAGTTTAAAATCAATTAATAATAATGTGATTTAAAGAACTAAAGAGCAAATATAACTAAATTATATAGATATTGATCCAGAAATCCGTGCAATACTTATTAAAGCTTTGTATAGAGCTTTTCAATTCATTTTCAAAAGCTCTACAGATTCCTGTTACGATCTAATAGAAAAGTCTTTTGTGTGTGTGTGTGTGTGTGTGTGTGTGTACGTTTTTACTATATACAGAACTTACAACTAACAATTGAGCAATAAATATGTATATATATCAATATATATATATATGTATTTGGAGAGAGCCAGAGCTCCTTTAACAAGTTTTCTTTTTTTTCTTTTTTTTGAAATGGCTAAGAAAAAAAAGAACTTTTTAAAAAAAAAAACCTTTGGCTTTATAGCGACGACTTAGACGGGGATGCCAACTGGTTTTCTAATTTTCGATACTTGATCTCTCTTGGTGCGTATTTATATGTATATTTGTATATATATATATATATGTCTGTGGGTGTGTGTGTCTCGTCTAATACTTAGGCTACAAAAAAAAAAATAATTATATATAGTATTTTTTGTTTTGTTTTGTTTTTTTTTCATTTTGTTTTTGAATTGTTGAAGCCTTTTTAGCAACTGCTGCTGCTGACCTCCATTTTAATGGCGGGAGGGGTTAAGGGGCCAACGGCAGCTTCCTCATGACGACTCTCACGATGTCGCCGTAAATCGACTTTACGTTGAAACGATTGATCACATAGCCCACAACCGAAGGGTTTATAGCCAGTATGCTTGCGCATATGTGTAATCAAATTGGAGCTTTGGCTGAAGGCTTTCAGGCACACAGTGCATTTGTGCGGTTTTTCACCTGAAATTACAGAAAAAAAAAAATGAAAAAAAAAGAAAACAATTATAAACACAAATCAATAGAGAAAACAATTAGTTTAATGCAAATAAAAGTTTATTAATTGCTTTACATAGCAGTGCAATTAGACAAATTGAAAGCTGATAAATATCTTGCTTTCTCGGTGATTTCTTTTTTTTTTTTTTTATTTGACATGCCAATAGGGTTGTGCTAGTGTGTGTGTGTGTGTGTTAAGGGTTAAATCACTCAAGGGTGACATGTGAAATTTTAGGGTAAATTTTAAGTCAAGACTTTTAAAGGTGAAAACCATTCAATAATAATAATCATGTAATTTAACAACCTTTATTTTATGTTTATGGGTAAAAGATCTTATCACAACACACACACACACACACACTTTTAAGAGAGAGAGGGCAACTTTCATGTGGGTGAACAAAAAAAAACCCTTTTTTTTCTGTTTTTTATTTTTTTGCTATCATTGATAGATATATGCAACTTACCCGTATGTATATAGGTATGCTTCTTCATGTCGGACTTTTGATGAAAACGTTTACCACAATACTGGCAGGGATATGGCCGTGTATCGCTATGGATGAGCAGATGTGTGGATAGGGTTGAAGAGCGCTTAAAACTCTTGCCACATTGTTTACACTAAAAATGAAGAGATAATAGAAATTTGTTAAATAAAAGTCACGATTATCACAGTCCAATCATTTCTAAATTTCCCACCAAAATGTCCCATATTTAAACAGCCTGCTAAATCTCTATTCAAACCGTTGTCTGTGTATGTGTGTTTGTATTTGTATGAGCCAATTTCTTAACAAATGAATTAAACTAGATTTATGAGCGAGGAGCAAATATTTGTTAGACCTGTGACGAACAAACTCCATGGGAAAACCCATAGACAAAAAAAAAATTTAATAATAATGATAAAACCAAAATTTGATATAAAATTTCGCTTTATTTTCTGCGCTCGCATTTTTCTTTTTATTATTATTTTTCTTTTTTTGCAAATTTATTTTTAAGAAACAGCTAATCAAATATGTCTACACACACATAGTACTCAATGCTAAATCTCAAGTAGATATACTTGTTGGTTTTTTTTTCTTTTTTTTTTTTATTGTTATTGTTTTTAATTTTGCTGAATAAAAAATGCTATATATCAAGTGATATTTGTAGGCCAAATACAGCTGTGTATCATTGTTGCTGCTGTGTGTGTGTGTGTATATGGGGAGAAGTGGGTGGGGTCGATCGGTTGGGAAGTGTAACATCTTCTTGGGGTTGTCAGATTAAATGTTTAAACAGTTTGTCTTGGTGTCTCTCCATCTATCTCTCTCTATTTGTATGTTTATCTGTGTGTGCAACATGCAACGTATTGAAGAGGCAGAGAAACGTGTCCAACATTTATAAAAACCAAAAAAAAAAAAAACCTTTCGAAAACTCAACTTCAACATGCGCTCTCTACGCATATTGTAAATTGACACAAGTGTCTTTTATTTCTCAAAAATCAACAACAAAAAAAAGAATGAAACCTCTATATATACAAAATATATATATATAATTTTTTTTGAACTTTTTCCACTTTTTTTTCTTTTATTCTGTTTTTTTTTTTTTGGGATTTTCTATTTGCGCATTGCATTTGACTTAAATAAAATAAGAGTTGCGGGAATATAGGGCTAGACGACAGCGAACATCCAATTAGTTGCTCTATTGTTAAGCTCTAAACGAACTGAGCCATAATGTCAATTTGCTTAAGGAACGGAAGTTGGCAAAAAAAAAAAAATATATATACAAAGAAAAAAAAATAAAAAGTGGCAAGAGAGGAGAAAACCCCAAAAGTGAGTCACGGGTGGGCCTCCACAATAATACACCAGATGTAAAGACTTACAAACCAAAAAAAAAAAAGAAAAAAAAAAGTAAAAAAAATAAAGGAACATATATCGAAGTGTATTTGGGTATAAAGAAGGTTAAATAAAACTAAAAGACTTGCAAGGCTCAAGCCATATGCCAGAGGTTGGCTCACATTTCATAATTGTCCTTCGTTCCTTGATGATGATCATCATGATGATCAATACTACATACACTATGATGACCCTTAATGTGTGAAAAAAATTATTAAGCGGGTGTTGATATAAACAAAAAATGACATCAGGGGTAGTCACAGGGCACAGAGTATATGTACATATAAGCCATGCCGCCAGGTCGACTCAAATTTCTTATTCGAGTCGTGTGCCCCCTTTTTGTTTTTTTTTTTTTTTTTGTTATTGTTGTTGTTGTCCTGCCTAATGTGGCATAAAATCTATCTATATAAATCTTCCTTAAACCCCACCCCCTCCCTTCCCCGTCCTACTATACTTCTCTCCTTCTCGTCCTGTAACAATTTCATAATATCGGTACCCATTCCATTAGCATTTACCAATCAAAATTATTTGATTAACTAATTGCGTGATTTCGATTGTACTTAATTGAATTTCCATATACTATAATATTTTCTTTCATTATACGTATTTGCTGTGCCACTTTCCCAAATTGAAATAGTATATAGCTGGAGTGTATTTCTTTTTTCTCTTTTTTTTCTATCCTATCGATAGCAAGGAGCAATTAAACAACTGGAGGACCTTCAAAATATGAAACAATTAACACAGGGGAATTGTTTAGGACACGCAATATTTGATATATATATATATATATATATATATATGTAGCTTATGCAATAGATGAATATTGACTAAAGGGTTGCAATTGCTTAAGTAGGGGTGGGGGTGTTTACTTGTGGGGAAGTGGTAGGGCAAGGGAGATATATAAAAAAGTATATCACGTGAAATAGTCATTAGACAGGGAGACAAAATTTTGACATCTCACAGATTTATGCTAGATTTTGCTAGATATCTATCTATATATATATATGTATATATGTATATATATATTATTTTTTGTTTAAATTTTAAGTTAAGTTATTTCCTGATTTAAAATTTCTGGCTTCCGCTAGTCATACACACACACTCACACACATATATATACAGATAACATACCACAGAAAGGAAGTGTCCTTTCTCTCAATTGCTAAACTTCCCGTTGCTTACCTGAAAATTTCTACCGGTGCGTTTCTCTTCGCCTTCGCCTTGATATGATGATGAAGAGGACGAACGTCGTGCAACATCTGTGGCAGTTGAGTCAGGATGTTGCTGCTGCTGCTGCTGCTGCTGTTGCTGTTGTTGTTGTTGTTGATGATGATGATGTGGCTGCAACTGTTGCTGTTGCGCCAATGAGGACGGATTGCTATTGGCTTGTTGTTGTTGTTGGTGTTGATTACGCATATAACCAAATTCGGCCACAGCCACCAGACCCATAAGAGCAGCTTGAGGATCAGTAGATGCCTCAGCCTTAATATGTTGTTGCTGTTGTTGTTGATGCTGCTGCTGCTGCTGTTGCTGTTGCTGCTGGGATTTTAAATGTTGGGTAAGCAATTCTAAATTGCTGCCCGTTAATCCAGCCATAAAGGCACTACGATGGGCATACAATTGCTGTTGGGCCGTCTCAAAATCTATATCTCTTACATTTTTGGCATGATGCTGTTGCGTTGATGATGTTGATGTCAATGAGGATATTGGGGATTGTAATGATGATATTGAGGCAGCCGATCTACGTTCATATTTAAATTTTCTTACAATGGGATCCACATGATATTCCTCAGCATCAGCCTCAGCCTCCTCCTCATCATCATCATCATGAATATTCATTTTACCCTCCCTGCCACGCGATGATCTCTCGCACATTGATGCCGGTGACCAAATAATATTACCCTGTGACCTTCTCTGTTGAGGTGTTCCACTGCCATTTGTCTTTAAATTGACTGCCCTCAATGGTGGCGGTGTCACATTATTCAGATTGACCAATTGTAAAGGATGTTCGACGTCACTTAAACTGGCATTGCTGCTGCTGCTACTCCGACTGCTGCTGCTATTATTATGATGAAGATGATGAAGATGATGATGATGATGATGATGCTCCTGATCTGAATCTGATTTTAAATGTTTAGTGCTCAAATTCAGTGGCATATCATCATCCTGGTGATGCTCCTGATCTTGCTGCTGCTGCTCCTGATTAAGATGATGATGATGATGATGTTGTGGCAATTGCAATTGACTGCTACTGCTGCTGGAACTATTATTTTGTATCTCCTGCTCCTTCTCTGGCGTAAGAGCAAAATCTCGATCACGTTGATTAAGGACCATCGAGGCTGGTGATTTTGGTGTTATTGGTGTTAAAGGTGTACCCAATGCCGAGGCAGAAGATAGTAGAAATTGTGGCCAAAGCAAGGCACTTGAATATAGTAAAGGATTGTACAAGAATGGCAAATCTGTAAAATAATAGATATAAAAATATAAAACAAATTATTTGAAACTCTAGTTTAATACATTTTTTTTTTTGTTTATTTTTAGTTTTAATTAGTTTTAGATTAGTTTAATTTGGAACCTATTTGAAAGAGTTTTTAAACAAAAACTTTTAGTTTTTTTACACATTTTGATTTAAAATTGTCACCAAGTTATTGAATTAAGTTATTTGACATTCTTTTGAAAGCCAACTAAATATATGAATTTTGAAGTTTTTTTGCAGGAAATAGAATTATTTATGTATAGAAATACAAAAATGGCATTTAGTTGTTTTCGTTTAAAATTATTTTGATTTTGACTTTTTATTATTTTCTTTTAGTAAAGCTTTTATCATATTGACTTATTGTTAGTGTTAACATATACAGATATATATAGATTGCTTACCTCTACTATTCAATTTCTGTGCTGCAGCTGATGCTATCACAGTATTGAAGGCCGAAGCTCTTTGCATCCATTGCTTATCCTTATCCAAAGCTGCAACAGCCGCATAACCAGCTGGACTCGGCTGCTGTGAATGCGGCGAAGGCGGCGGCGATAAATGATGCATTTTTAATTTGAATTTATTTGCTCGTTTTTTTTTTTATTTGTTTTTGGTTTAACTTTGTATAAATTTGTTAATTTTATTTCTTATGTTTTTGGTTTCTTATTTTATCTTTTTGGAAACTTTTTTTTAATTATTGACAATCTTTTTGTAAGAAAATTTTTCTTATTTTTATTTTTTGTATAGTTTTAAGGCACTTCACTTTATGTTAGTCGCGATCTGATTTGAAAAAATAGATCGAAAGATTTTTCTCTTTATATATATTTTGAAAAAAAAAACTTGTATTACTTTTTGGCTCAACAGTTTTTAAAGGAGAGACAAAACACGTCCGTAGCGTTTGGTGCTTCGCACCTGACTGAATCTTTGGACGATTGTTCAGTTCTAAATTGAGGCAACGGTGAAGCGGTGTCGACTGGAGACTCTTGGCCCAAAAAAAAAGAAAAAAAAAACAGAAACAGAAAAAAAAAATACAAAAATTATACAAAATCGAGGTTGTATACGAGTCGGAAAGCCGAATCACATTTGGTGGTGGCTCTTCGGGCCCTTCTCTCTCTCTCACACACATACATTCTTTCTCCTTCTCTCTTTCGTTGTGCGTGTGTGTGTGTGTGTGTGTGTTGCCAACTCTGGTTTTTCACCTTTGGCAGCAGCAGCAGTTGGCGGCTGTTGCAGAGTTGCGCTGCTGTTGTCCTTTATGTTGTAAGGGTCAAGAAGACGCACAGTTAGGGCTTCCTCTGTTCCCTCTCTACCTTTCTACCGCTATCTCCTTTGGCTCTGACTCGGGAAGGCGGTGTCTCTCTCGCTCTCTCTCTCTCTCTCTCTCCTTCTCCCTCATCTATCAGTTGCTTTGATCGTGCGCTTCTCTTGTTGTTGTTTTATCATTGTTGTTGTTGGTGGCAGCACGCGTTTCCCTACTAATTGGTATGCAGTTTAAAAACTTTGGCGGGCGTTTGTTGTCCTTTTCGGATTGTAACTGTTACAGTTGCAACTCTGGCACCAACTGTTGTTGATTCTTGGTAAAATGGATATGGAGAAGGATGAGGAGGAGTAGGAGTAGGAGTAGAACTTGTATGTACCTTTTACAGGGGGTAAAAATAAATTGATCTGAGCTGCATTTAAGGGTAGATTAGATAGATATATTTATACATATATACATTTAACTGTAGAGAAGAAAGATCTTTAATCTATTTGTAAATCTACAATTTACCGATTATTTTAAATTTAGATTCTAAATTTTCCATAATTTTGTAGATTTTCTCCCAATTTTGTATTATTTCTTACACTATCAAAGTTACCCTAAATTATTTGTTATTGATTTTATATATATTTTTTAATGACATTTAGATCAAAGCAGTTGTAATTTTCTTATATATACAGATTTGCAAATTTTACTGAGTAACAGAATCATAATATTTATGCATCATACTAAAAAATAATTAAAATAATAATATCCAGTTGTAAATAATACTCCTTGACTCAAAATGAATTATTATTTTCGATTTTTTAAATCATTTTGGAAAACTAAAATTAGAAAAAAAGAAATTTGAATTAAAATTGAATTATTTCATTAAAAATATTTCATTAATTATTATATCATTGATAAAAGTTTTGAAAATAATAATTATTTGCTTTCTCCTTGAACTGTGTCCAAAAGCCAATTATTTTATTTTCGAACTCCAATAAACTATTGTTTAGAAAACATTTTGAAAAGAATTTAATAATAATTATTTTTTGCTGTCTCTTTCAAAATTGTTGTTTAAATAGAAATTTTAAAAAAGTTTTTCAAAAGAATTGTTATTTGCGTTTTTTTGGTATTATCAAATAAAAAAGCAAATTTTTACTTTCAAATTCTATCAAATTATTCTTTAGGAAATTATTCTGAATATAGTTTTTTTTTATTGATATATATGCTAGGTGAATTTAATCAATAGTATAATAAAAGATGTTGAAACTTTGTAAATATTTTATATCAATAAAATGTTCATTTAAAAGTTTTTAATGATTTATTGTTTATGTAAATTAAAAAATTTAAATGCATTTACGAAAACTTTTAAGTTTAAAATTTGAGATTGAGTTTAAGATTAGTTTAAAATGAACACTAAAGCACCTGTTAAGTAAGCCAATTTAAAAAATTTTCCAAGATAAAAAAGCTATATCTATATATATTTTATCCATATAGATTTATGTTTTTAATTCATTATAATACGATATTATGAAATTTCGGATGAAAATCCGTAATATGCAATAAAAACTCAGTCTTCTCATTTTAAGTAAATTTTTTTAATGAATTCATTATTAATTTTATTTTTTTTGATAAATTCTATAACTTAAGCAAGTATTAATAAAAGTTTTTCCGGGTATGTAGATGGCGCCAGAGTGCTCTATAGAAATTTGATATCAAGCAATTTAACTTGTTACAGATTATCTTTGACATTTAGTTGACATTGCAAGTTGATTACATTTGTTAAGAATATTTTATTGGTTATATATACAATAATATCTTGGCGATCGATCTTGGTCACCTGCCTCTTAGCTCACTTTCTCTTTGCACCTTTCTTAGCTCCTTGGCCACCCCTTTGCCATAGTTATAATATGGTTTCTTGGTCCTTGGAGTGTCTTTGCTTCGGTTGGTCGCTTTTTGGTTTTTGTGCTAAGTAATTTCCGTGCTTATCTATCACCTGCCCTAGGTAAGGAAAAAAGGAAAATTGGCGGGCACTGACAACAGACACACACACAGAGACAGAGACACACCAACACACACACCTACTTCTTGTTCTTTTACATTTAACGATCGTTTTCCTTAAATACATTTGGTTTTTTTTTCGTTTCTCCTTTTTTTCCTTTTTTTCTTTTTGGCGCAATTCCCTTTTGTAAGGACATGTGCAGTGGTAAACATTCCAAGACACGAGCTGTCCACGAGCCACAAGTCCGCCACATAGTTCGTCGAGAAACAGGCCAAGCATGAAAAAAAAAAATATCTACATACATTTATGTATAAAGAATACCCGTAAAAATGGGGAATTGTTGTAAGAGAGAGGCACGAGGCACCCCACCACAATATGCAACATGAAGCTAGTCATTCATTATAAAATGAGGGCTGCCCGTTGCGCTTGAGAGGATGGCGCAAGGCTCGTGCTTGCCACGGCGAATGACGCTACATTTTTTGTAACGGATTCACCTTATGTCATCAGAGGAAAAGAGAGAGACAGAGAGAGAGAGAGAGAGATAGGGAGAGGGAGAGGGAGAGAGAGCGAGATGAGTTCCCCCTCATCTATCTATCATTGTTTGATATGCCTAAAAACCCCTCCAAGTCGTAAACAATTTTCATTTTTTTTCGTTGTTGTTGTTTGTGTTTTTTTTTTTTTATATTTGCTGCTGTTGTTGTTGTTGCTGTTATCGGCGGCATTTTATTTACGACACCCTCAGAGTTTTTTGTTTGGTTTATGTCTCTCGTTCATTTGCCTCTTTCAAATTGTCAAACAAATCCCACCAAATGCCTTCACATGCACACACACACACACACACACACACACACCTACACTTATACACTTGGCTCGTGGAGGCTCTTGAGCAGCTAATGCCTGATTGGTCAGAAATTTAGTTTAAGGGGCGTTAACTACCCGAACAACGAAACGAGTTTGTTGCCGAATGAGTCGTTCTTTCTCTTTGTGTCTGTGTGTGTATGTGTGTCTGGTGTGTGTGTGTGTGTGTGTGTGTTGTATTTTTCGGGAGGTTTAGACCAACATTTTGTTGACTGTATGGGAATTGGGTGGCAACCGTTAGATTTAACTTGAATGAATCATTAATGAGATTTTTAAGCGATTTGTTTAATTTTGAAAGGAAGCAAAAAAGTCAACAACAAAAACAATTCAAAAATTCAATAAAATAAATAAATATTATACATAGACATATATGAATAATTACATCTAATTTTTCTTAAAGAAACTACCAAATTTTGGAGTATTTCATCGATTTAAATCTAACTTTGAATTAATTCTATAAATGTCTCAAACTTTGGCTAATATTTAATGACTATTTAATGACTAAGATAGTATGAAATTCTTATCATATTCATTTAATACATAAAGCTGGCTTAAATCATAAAACAAATTTTGATTTTTAGAAAATGAAATAACAAATAAAATTTCAGATTTCCTATGAAAGATAAAAAGTAAATGAAATTTTTGTGTTTTTAATCGATGACTTTGACAGAGATAGAGAAAACCTAAAGCGATTTCACTTTGGTAACTCTTAGTAAATGTATCGTAATTTAAAATATATCAATTATAATATCAATATACAATTATAATTCTGAAGCCAAAAAGTTGCCAATGCTTAGCATTCTAAAAATAAAAAAAAAAAATATCTTAACGATGAATGATATTTCAAAAAAAAAAAATCGACTATTTATTAAAATCTGTTTTATTAATAATCTAATTTTTTCATAAGCAAAAATTTATGTTTATGGTTTGATTATAAAAGACTTCAATAACAACAATTAAAAAGATCATTTATGAATTAATAATAATATAATATATATATAATAGTTGATTCATTATCAGAACACACAGCTTGAATATACAGAAATCAATTTTCTACTTAGATGACATTTCCATTTCTATTTCTATAAATAAGTTTTACATTTATTATTTTTCAATTTTATATATAAAAAAAAAAACAAGTAACTAAATCTGTAAATATTTGTCAACACAAAATGAAAATGAAAATTTCGGCAAATCAAAAATTTTCCACCCTGCGCAATGGAGTAACCAATCAGAAAGCTAGTGGGTTGGGCTAACTTTGAACTTGACGAAGTTCCTCGCTAATTTTATTAGGTTAAACAAAATAAGTTTAATTCCAGTAAACTATTTCCATATTCAGACCATATAATTCTATTGTACAAATACAGCGAATCGATTATTTTAATATATTTATATTATTCTTAAATAAAGTATTTCAATTGTAAATATTTTCTTTATCCATATTTGATATGAATTAAGTTTTAATATTTTTAAATTAGATTTGAAATTTATTTAAGGAAAATTATAAGATTTGTAATTAACATATTAAATATTTGAATATAGACGAGAATACATACTAAGTAGTGTCTATAGTGTAAATATATATAGAAGTATATATAAACTAGCTATATAAGTCAAAATCTGAATGAGTGAGTGATATATGTATATAAGGCTTAGTTTTTTCTTTGATAAATCCTTTTTTTTTGAAATTAATTCATTATAAAAAGAACTTTATTAAATAAAAATTCCCTAGAGTGAAGTTCAATTGTTTATAGCTTATATATGTATGTATGTATATAATAAGCTAATTAATTTTTTTTAAATTATTTTCTAACAAAATTAAATATTAAATGTATGTACATGTTAAAGTTTGCTTCATAAACTTTAAACTTTAGTTTCTGCATTATTTGATTTATTAAAATATATGATATCTGTATAGGAACTTATTAAATCTTTAATTCAATAGTAACTCATTTTTTTTTAATATATCGATATCAATGTAAATCATATTGAATCATTAACCTATATATAGAGAACTATTAACTAATCTCTTGGAATCTCTTTTACCAGTCACTTCTCTATTTTTTCAAGTGCCCTAACGCATTGTCTTGGCATTTTTGCTAACTGATTTATTGGCTTATCGGGCAATATCATTTAAGTCACACACAGTCCATTTAAGTGTCTTCTATTTGTCTCACAGTGGGTGCTAGCAAACTTCGGCTACCATTACAAAACATTCCTTACAACAAATCAGACGGAAATCTGTAATAAATTTATTATAATGCAAAAAAGATGCCAACATCCAGGATGGGATCGGGATCGGGATGAGACGAGACAAGACGAGAGAGGAAGAGACGCAAAAGTCCAGTGGTGGCCTGGAGGTTTTTTTTTTTTTTTTTGTCGGCTTGGCTACTGGTTATGAGCACGACAAGGTAGAATGGCTCTCTGGTTGCGGTTGGTTCATATCGTGCAGATTGTTGGCAATTATTAAAATGATAATTGCACAAATCTGGCTATCAATTGACGACCATCGAAGACCTTAGACCAAAGCGACCAAAACGAGCGAAAGCCAGAAAGGCCAGAGAAAACAAAGTATACAAAAGCTCGCTCAACTAAAAGACGCATGCGCAGCAAGCAGTCCAAGTCCAAGTCCATGTCCAAGCCACAGTCTAAGCCTTTGAGTCTGTGCCTCTTGGTCTATAGCTTGGACTCTGTGGCTCTTATCATGCGGCGCGTTGGCGCGCTGTTTGCTGCTGCCTTTTCGCCAACGTTGACAATTTGGTATTAATTTAAGACAACAGCCAACAACTGGCTCCTGGACCCCGAAAAAACCAAACCCGACAGTTGGCCACTTGGCCAGCCTAGGCCAGGCCAGGCTGAACAAAGTCAACCCAATGCAAACCAAAGGCGGCCAAAGCAGCAAACAAAACGGAAAAAAAAGAAAAAAAACTGTAGAACTGCAATACGGCTAAACAGTGAAAAAGAGACAGACATTTACATGTTTTGCCGACGTGGCCTAACAATGAAATCTGCGTAGTTTTGTTTTCTGGATTGTGGTTAAAAGGGGGGCAAACAGCGGGCGCTTATTGAGTTAGTCAGCCCGAGCACATAGTGTGACCAGGAATATATAACAAAAAAAAAAAAAACAAAAAATAAATTGCAAACAAAAGTTTATTTTACAACAATAACAATTCCTAATTTTATAAACAGATTATAAAAAGATATTAAAAATCGTAAAGAGAGTATCTCTTACAATGAATCACATTCGCTCTATTTATAATTCTCAACTTGTTCTAACACTTTCATTAAATCAGTTTGAAGACCTTGCAAAACTATGAAATTCATTAAATATTTAAAAATTTTCATATATATTTTTGTATATTCATTCATATTTAAAAATTTCACATAGAGAAAATTATTGGAAAGCTTTTTGACCAAAGTTTATGTTTATGTTACTTTGTTAAAGTTCATCAGTTCATCAACTTGGTTTAGTTTTTATAAAAAGTTGGCCACACTTTGTCTCTTTAGTTAGCTTTGTTTTTATACCCTTGCAAAAGGGTTAAGTACATTTCGATCAAAATTTTGCCATTTGACTTAGGGCACATAAATGCGTTTTTTAATTTATAAAGATATATATATCTACATATATATTCTTCATCCATTTTCTAGTTGTAAAGCAATAGTGGTAAACATTTTATATGTATTTCTTTAATGCATTTTTCCTATATCTGTATATATATCCCCTGGATCAAAATCTATATCTATATGGAAACCATTGAAATTGGTTTTTAATAATAAAAAATGTATGTAGTGATCAATTAAAATTGTTATTTGTTTAACTGTTTATTAATAGTAGTTTTATGTATATTTATTTTTAGATATATATAAGTTGGACTTCGGACTTAAATAATTTCATTATATATCATATAGAATTGATTTAAAAATAATTCAAACAAGGAAATAATTTTCAGTTTCTTAAGTTTCTTAACATATGTACATATGTATATATCTTAAAGTAATAATTTTAATTAATTTATTGCTTTTACAGACATAAGAAAGGTTATAAAAAATTCGTTATAGTCCTGTCTTCCCTGTTTTTTTTTTTTGTTCACTTTTTTTTTTTTTTTTTTGCTGTTCGTTGTGGCCTGCATTGCGTCTGCGCACAATTATAAAACAAAATTGATAAAATTATTGTTGGCCTGGTCGAGAGCGAGAGACGACGATGGGCCGATTAGCCTAAAGCCAAAAGGTTGACTAGAAAACGCAAAATACAAAAAATAGAAGAAAAAAAGTAAAACAAATTGAGAGGGAAGTGAGGGCGGTGAGGGGAAGTGGGGGTGGGGAAAGGTTGGCTACCGCTTCTGCTGTTCGTTTGTTTTGGGGCAAAAGGCAAAACGCATGATGAAAATCAGCGACGACTTGAAGCTATGGTAATATGGTTAACATTGGCCAAATGGTTAGTGGTTACAATGGAGTTGGCTTTTGCTGTAGGTGGCTTCAGTTAAATTTATTTCAATTTCATTTGATATTAATTGCAAATGGCTTTAAGATTGAATTCCAATGTTTTGGCCTTTTTTGGCCATAAAGGAAGACTCTTCTCACTACGACCTCTTGTTGGGGTTTTTTTTTTCTTTAGGATTGTGTGTGTGTGTGTATCTGTGTGTGTGATTGTATTTTGTGTTTGCCTGGCGCCACGAAACAATTTTTACTACAAATAAGGTACCGACTTGGGTTTTGGAATTGCTGTTGTTGTTGTTGCTGCTGTTGTTGTTGTTGTTGTTGTTGCTGTTGCAGTTGCAGTTGTTCATTTCGCCCGCACAAAACAAATCTCTGACAGTTGAACGCTGTTTGTCGTAATTAGCAGCCCCGCTGCCAGTTAGTTAGTTTAACCAATTGGGCTTCAACTATTTTGACCATTTTTGGTTCGTATGCGAAAGTTCAATTTTTGTTTGGGTTTTCCTTCTTTTTTTTTTTTGTATTTTATTTTCTTTTATTTCATTTGTATTTTTTTTCTTTTGCGCTCTGCTGCCTTTTGACTGTTGGGCTGTTGACTTTCTCAAATGGCCAACCCACACGCTGACACAATTAAGCCAAACACATGTCGCCGCTCTCAGAGATAAGCCATTTATTAACTTTTCACAGAACAGGCCGAAGAAAGAGAGAGAGAGAGAGAGAGAGACAAAGAGATAGGGACGGGGGCTTATATATCCTTTTGGTACCTACTACTAAATGATGCCATAATCTCCGCTTTCGGTTACGACAGATGAGAGAACGAAGCTATCTACCAAATAAAAAAGAAATAAAAAAAAAACATTTATATATATATGTATATATAAAAGATGCAAAGATAGAATGGCAAATGATGAATATTGTAAATATCGAAGAGTGCAATACTCTTCTATGAAATCTCAGGATTAATTTAAAACAAGAAACATTTTTTGTTAAAGAAAAATGTTCGTAAATGTAAAAATTATTTTTTTAATTAAAATTAAAGAAAAATGTTCATAAATGTAAAAAAAAATGTTAATTAAAAATAACAATTATAGCCGGAGTGAAAAAAAAACTAAGAGTAAAAGTTATGTATAGAAAATATAATATTTTATCAATAATAACAATAATAAAAACGAAAAAATAGAAATCAAGAATAAAAATAAAAAATAACTTTTTAATATAAGTAAAAAAAAATTTTTAAATAAGAATTTAAAAAATCAAAAAAAAAAACAATGAAAAGTAAAGTTTTGTTGTAATAAAAGTAAATTAGGAATTAAAACTTTCCAGGAGAAATTTTTTAAAAAGAAAATATAAGCTAAATATGAGTTAATCATGAAAAATATTTCCTTAAAATAAGAAACTAGTTGTTTTAATAAAAGTGAAACATAAAAATCGAAAAAAAAATTATTCATAAAAAAATATTTTAACAATTTGATATTTTCAGTTTTTTATATACAATGCAATTATTTTATACAATACATACAAAAAGCTTTTTAATGTAAGTAAACAAATAAATAAAAATATAAATTAAAGTTCAAAAATAAAACAATAAAAAAAAAATAAATCAAAACGAGTTTATTTGTAACAAAATAGCAAAATATAAAAATCAAGAGTAAAATTTATACAAAGGGGAAAAAATAAGTAAAATAAGGGTTATAAAAAATTACAAAAAAAAATTCCAATATACATAAATTATTATATTTACTTATGATTTTTTCGACTAAAATTTTATTAATAAAAATTATTTTCGGTTGAAAACTTAAAAACTTAATAAAATGTTATATAAATTATATAAATATTTTTATGCGAAATTAAGTTGAAAATGTTATTTAATTTTAAACATATCAAATTAAATTTATTAGTCAACTTTTTATTTTGTAAATTTAATTTGTTGCGAAACTTAAAAACTTTGCCAACGATTTTATATAGAAGCAAATAAATTAGATTTGTAAATAAGTAGGAAATTTTCCTTTATTTTTTAATATATAAATAAATAATACAAAGAAAATGTATTATTAATTATTAAACTTTTAACCTTTTAGTGGCAAACCAAATTGTATAGCTAAGATGCCCGATGTGAGGAAATTAATTGAATATTGCTACTGTTTTCAGTATTTTGGTGAGACCTCCAACGAGCGCCGCTTGACAAGACCGAAGAGCAAAAGACCAGAAAGCCAAAGCCCAACAATTGAACTGCAATAAAACAATTTACCCAAAATAGCGCAAACGAGCCAAGAGCAATCTGCGGGGCTTATACCTAGGTAAAGCCTTTGGCCGGCAACTGTGACTTAGCCTGAAGCTGAGACTGAGACTGTGACTGTGACTGAGACTGAGACTGGTATTGGGACTTGGGGTAAGTCTCTTGGACTTGGACCACTCTGTGAACATTTATCATTGAAATGTGGCGTGCTGCCTCTACGCAAGTTGAAGTTTTTTGGCTTTGCGGCACCAAAACGAGCCCGCGTCTGACTTCTTGGCGGTTGCTTTGCATATGCAGTAGCCAATCCCCCCCCTCCCACTACCATCACCACCACCATCCCCACCCTCTTTCACCACCCATCTTAATCTCTGGCTGGGCGGGCGATAAACTAGCCTGGGCAGTCGCGTAAGTCAAGTCATCCATGGGGGGTTGAGGGTGGGGGGGGGGAGACCCATAGAAAATCAATTCATTGAAAACATTGAACAGATTTCTCTCCTTCTCTCTCTCTCCCATTCTCTCCCTGTCTCTTGCTTCTCCATTTATCGTTCATTCCAGAGTCGCTTCCTCTTTTTATTTTCTTCGATTTGTTTTCTCCTTTTATTTTTTTTGAACAATTGGACTCGAGTTGTGGGTCTAATTTGCATATGTTTTGGCTAGAAGCTGAGATGCGACAAAGGCTCTCATAATTGCTTGATTTAGCGGCCCATTCATGCCGCTCACTGATGTAGACTTAAAGGGGAAGAGGATGGGGGGAATTGTTGCAACTGGCGCCGCCGACGCCGCCGCATTGCATAGTTCTTTGTGTGTGTGTGTGTGTTTGTATTAGTGTGTGTAATGGATCCTCGGTGTAAATTGCATAGATCAGTTAACTTGGTACGTGCCCATTTGGTTAGAGGAAGTACCAACACACCAACACTAACAACAACAACAATAACAACAAGAACATCTCTTCTTCTACACTTTTGTGCGCGGGTGTCATCTCTTTGGTCTGTCGTTTAAATTGCCAGGTAATTCATAAATGTCAACCCTAGCGGGGAGAGAGGGGGGGTAGCGTAAACTGAACTAGGTGGAAGATTTATGAGTTGAGTGACTTTATATTTTGACCAAAGAGGGGAATGTCTCTTGGCAATTAAAAGTGGCTTAAGAATATTGCCAAAACACAATACCAAAATCATTTTTTGGCTTATGAATATTAAAAGTTATTCACAATATTTACAGGTAATTATAACACAACTACTTTAGTGCATTAATTAGCTAAATCATTTATTAATTATTTTTATTTTTACAAACATTCTATAAATATTTTGTCAATTTTTTTCAAATTCAAAAGTCAATTTTTTTGGTATAGCTTTTAATTACTTTAAATTTATGTAAAAAGGGAATATTCATTTTGATCAGAAGGGGAAAACAACTGGAACTATGTATGTATATAAACTATATATATATTCATGATGGATTGTATGATTGTTCGTCTGTCTATCTGTCTGGATCAGCCATATCTCCTTAAGCTATAGAGCTGAAATAGGCTTCTTTTTGCTACAGACATTGTATATCTCGAAAAGATCCAAATCGGATGACTATATCGTATATATATTATAGGAAAATGCGGCTTAAAAATAAATCTGGATATTAAGATTTTCTGTTTTCTCAAGCAAGTGTTACTTATCTTAGTTATCATTGGTTTAATATACTTCTAAATATATTCTCTTAAATTGGATCGAAATCAGTTGACTATATCATATAGCTTCTACAGATATAATTGATCAAAAATTAAGTTTTAAAAAGCTGTTGTCAGGAAGTTTCGTATTTAAAATTTGTCACAAAAGGAAACATCTCTTTTGGGAATACCCAAATTTATATTATAGCTGCGTATCGGAAAAATTATTAGTATGAAAATATTTAATATTTTTGTTTAATTAGTTTTATACACTTTCTTATGATTCTGCTAAATTATGTATGTATGTATGTATAATAGTGAAAAAGACAGATTGAAAGGGTATACAAACTTCGGCACGGTCAAATTAGCTTGTCCTTCTAATTTTAATATTTATATTTCATAAAACAAATCGTGCATAAATTATAATCCTTAAAATATAACTGCATTTAAATAGAAATTTTAATATTCGAAATTAGAATTCTTAATTTTAAAATTAAAGTAAAATCTTTAAGGATTACAAAGGCGAAATATGAAATATAAAAATGATTTTGAATCCGTTTGATCTAATAAATCAAAAAAGATAATAATAACTTTAAAATTGTTAGTTTTGTTAGAAATATTTTTATTAGGTTTAGGTTATGTATTCAAAATATTGAAAATATTCAATTCATAATTATAGTATGTCAATTCGATACATTTGTCACTTTGTAGAATAATTAATTTTTGTTTTGGAAATTTTATCATTAAAGATTGAATAAAATGATTGGAAAGTTCTATTCAATTTAATCCTCTAGTTTCCAAATTTTTGTTGTGTGGTCTCAAAACTGAAATATTTAAAAAAAATATACAAACATGAGTTTTATAAAGTTAAGTCCTCTATAGAACGGGTCTTGGGCACTAAAGGGTTAAATCCATCTAGAAACTAGTTTTAAAAACAAGAAGTAAAAATTTCAAAAATTTAATATCATATTAAAAATTTAGTTGAAGCAAATATATGTATTTAGTGTAGATTGTAAAGAAATAGATTGAAAACATAATTGAAATTCATTTTAAAAACCAAAAAATTCTGTTCCTAATAAGCTAATTATTGACCGATTTTTTCTATGATAGAGAGTTATCGATTTAGATAATTAACCAATTAATTACAACAGTAATTAAAAATATTGTTTAATATATCTTACCGTTCCAATGAATACAATTTCAAGCTAAATTTATTCATTATACATACATTAAAATTAACCATTTTTTTTTTAATATTCCAAAAATTGATTTTTCCTGTAAGCAATTATATAGAAATACAGCTTAATATAGGATTACAATTTATGTTAATTTTCAGCCTTTAATTAATATTAAATTTTGATTGAAAGTTGTTTAAAGATTATTCTAAGTAATAAGAAATTGATTAAATAATTTTCGTTATTAAAATACAAAGAAAAATCACCAAATTGGCTTATATTTAATTGCAATTAAACCATCTTTCAGTTATTTTCATCTCCATTTACTTATTTGCTTACGATCAAAATATTTGCATAAGTCCAAACACTGAATTACAGTTGAAAAGGGAGAGGGGGGGGGAATAGTGAGAGAAGCCACATTTTCAACAAGCAGCGTCATGTGTTGGTCAAGCCGGGGCTCAGATGCCAAAGAAAACCGAAAAGAAACAACAAAAACAACAACGAGGACAACGACGACGACGATGACGACAGCCGGCACGCGCCTCGAACCCCTGAACCCAAAAAGAAGAAGAACGAAACAGAGCAACAGAATTTCAGGTACAACAAGCTAAGGCAGCAAAAAAGGGCGAAACAAAAGGACATGAAGGAAGCAAAAAAAAAAGAAATAACAACAAAAAAAAACAAAACTGCAACTGTTGACTGCGTACGCAGTCAGAGAGAGAGATAGAGGGAGACACATACATACATACTTAGGTAATGGGCAAGAGAGGTCAGGGTGAATAACCGAAAGAATCTCGCTCGCTCTAGCCTTCCGATTGCCTCCGCTGTCAAAAGAGTTTGCATGATCACATTTTGTTGGCAGGAAGAAAGCTTTTTATCGTCTCTAATATCTTTGTTTGTGCTTTGGATTTTTCATCTCCTTTCGATCAAATTACAGTTCCGGTCAAGATTGTGCATTATTTTTTGGTTCCGCTTTTGTTTTGCTTTCTCGCTCATGCTCTTTTGAGGTTCATTTTTTTTTTGTTCTTCATCTTCTTTGGGGATGATCATCCTGTGATAGCTAAGGATGGGGAAACCAAAAGGGTGGGGGGCAACCGTTAACCTTAAGTTAATGATTTGCTTGATGCCTTTTTGCCTGCGCTTCAAGTGCAACATATGGCGTCCTTTTACTTCAACACAACTGACGCAGGATACGCAGGATTCTACCTACACACAACGTTTCCTTCAACGCTCATTGTAGCCACAGCTTAGCTCCACACACACAGAGAGAGATAGAGATGGAGAGAGAGGGATATACATATACTGTAAAAAAGATCAATCAAAAATTGGTTTTCACTGAGGGTTTACTTCGGTTCGGTGTACGATCAACGTAAGTGAACAACCCTCATCCTTAAGTGTCCTCAATGCGTGTGCGTGTGTGCCTAGACAGCATTATATATATATAGTTATATATGTATGTATGTATATAGATGATAGTAAAGTCACTTGACTTGCAGATCCTTGATCAACTAGTGGCATTCTTATAAATTATTGGCTTAAATTATAAATTTTTATTTTTCGAAAATAGATTTTTCTGCCAGTTGCATTGATTTTTAGATTTGACTTTAAAGGGCATCAGTTAGTCGCTGCTATTTATTATCTTTTGCCTACTACTAGTAGCTAAATAAAAAAAATTGTAGGTCTGTATTTTTTTTTCTTAAATTTTTTTTTTTTTTTTTTGATTCTTCCTTGAGTCTTGCTGCTGTGGCTATGCACCTGCTTTTTATGCGCAGGACGCGCGTCTCTTGACCGCAATCGTTGCCAAGACACACACACACACACACACACACACACACACACAAACGGAGAGAAACAAAGAAAAATATACTAAAATAAAAACAAAACCAACAAAATACCTCTTTTACTTACTTTACTTAACTTACAGGCTACAACAGAAGGCTACGTTTAACTGTTAAAGATTGGCGCGCTTACATATTGGGGAGACAATCTCCTCCATGATCCTGGTTGGATGCAAAGCGTGCCAAAAACAAACCGCACAAATCCCAATCCGTGTATTAACCATTGTAGGACCATCGTCCTGGCCCAAGACAAACCACTTTCGTTTATTTTAATTTGCCTTGCGGTCGTCGGGAACTTGGAACCTGACTTGCCTGGTGTTTGGTGACTGGTGACTGGTGGCTGCTGGCTGGTGCCTGCTGCAATCTGACAAGAAGAGCCTGCTGCATTTAATAACTGTTTTCGTTTTTGCCGCTGTTTTCAAACTCGTATGTAATGTGTGTTGCCCCCCCGAGTGCTCACGATTTCTGGGTCTGGGTCTGGGTCTCAGTCTGAGAGACTGCGACTGAGACTGAGACTAAGAAACATTGGGTACCCGTTCCCGTTTCGTTTCTTCAGTTTGGGATTTTATTTCTTTTTTTTCTTTTTTTGTGTTTTTTGGGTCCACGTGCCACTTTTTGCAGCTTGCCACATGGATGTTCGCCTTCGTCTCTTATCGCATAAAACAACGCGTCTTGAACTTAATTAATTTTTATTTATGTTAACGAGCTGAGACCTTTTAGTTAAATCAAAGCAAATTCTTCATCAGATTGACCACTGTCCCATCGCGACCACTGTCAATTTATTTGAGCTGATCGAAGGCCTGTCGCAACATTTGATTGCAGAGAGCCGCAAAGGGATTGATTTCCACCAGCTGAAAGTAACAAAAATCAGGTTAACGTTTAATTATAACGATTTTACATAAATTATCATTATTTTTAACTTATTGGATTGGGATTTATTGCATTAGTTTATTGTTAAATACCTGCTCACGAGCAAATTTACTGCCCATTTTGGCAGCGGCCTCAAAGTCATCTCGAGCTTTGTCCAAATTGTCCAATTTTCTATATAGAACACCTCGCTGGCAATGTGCATGGCATTTGGTACGAATCTGTTGGTCGGTAGCCACAATTAATGCTCGATTCAAGTCCCTAAGTGCCTCTAATCGAAATAATACAAAATTTTCAAATCAGAATTTATAAGAGATTAATCAATTGTTATATTTACCTTCATCCCGTCTAGCTAAAAGTAAGGTTTGAGCTCGATTATTTAATAGAGAGGCTTTTTCGGAGAGATTTAGGGCTTCCTCGAATATAGTCAGAGCTTTCTGGATTTCTCCCTCTTCAGTCAATCGCACGGCTTGCAGTTCCAATTCCCTTAAATTTAAAATATTAAAAATGAATATGTTTTATAATATTATTAAATCTTGTAATTTTTCAACTGAAAGTAGCGAGATTTTGTAATTCGAAAATCCGTTATATTTCAAATGTTTGCCGGTCATTTTCAGTGCTGCAAATTAGTAGTGCTCGTTAATTATGTTTTTAAATTAACAGTTAAGTTAAGTTAACAGTGCTTGTTTTGCGAATGTTAACTTAACAGTACTCGTTGCTCAGCTAACAGTACTCGTTTTGGGAATGTAACTTTAACTTGCTCATATTGGGACTGTTAAGCTAGTAGTGCTCGTAAATGATAAACTCGATATAGTAGACTTCGTGGTGACTGACAAAAATAAAATTATCTTTATCGTTTTGGCGCAATTCTTGATTTCTTTCGTTTTAACAAATTAGTTTTATGTCAATACAATATTATCGAGTCGCGCAATTATTAAAGTGATAACATCGGGATCAAACAATCCATTGTGTCTAATATGTGAATGTTTGTTTTTGGCGCTTTTTGCAGCTTTTACAACTGAATCTGCTGTTGTCTGTGAATGGCTGTGCTTGATCGACTCAGGACATGTATTCGTGGCAAGGAACACTAACTAACTAAACTATGACTAACATTGACTAACTAACTACCATGAAAGACCAACGAAAAGTAAGATCAAATCGGAGGCGCTTTGTGCATCTCAAGGAGAATATTTTTATGACCTCGGTAAGTCCTAAGTTTGCATGTAAGAAATTTCCCGTCTTTGTGAACAGATTTTAGAAACAAAATGTTTCTTATTATTATAAAAGTTGCTAAGTTAAATACAAACCGGTCGACTATATTATACAAGTGTGAAAAGTGGAGAAAACAAAAACGCTGTAGAATCGGTTAAAAAACAAACAGATAAAGAACGGGAAAATAATACTTTTCCAAGCGATGAAATCTAATTAACAAAACCAAAACATATCATAATTAAAGAAAGACATTAAAATGTTGAGCTAGTCTGTGATGATTTAAAAAAATAATCGATTCAATAGATTCTGATTGGTGGTGGTTATTGACTTTAAAACAAAATTAAATTTAAGTATAAACAAATTTAATAAAGTATAAACACATGTAAAAAACAAAACTCAAATAAATTATTAACTACAATGATTAATCGTAATTCTTTTTCAAATATTCAATGGTATTAAAATAAAAAATCAAAGTGAAAACTACAAAATAATTGGAGTGAAACTGAATATGAAAACAGGTAATTCATCATAAATTAATCATTGTCTTACAAATTACAATATAATAATTACAATTTTCTATTTTGCAGATTTAATTGAATTGAAATGGATAATGAAATGTAAAGAAAAAATTCTGGGTGATCGAATGGATTTTAATTGGCGACTTTTGATATGTAGAAGGCCGGAAAAAACCTCATATATATTCTTGTTCAGTATCAACAGCCCAGTCAATTGAGACCATGTCCGTCTGTCTGTTATTTTATTTTAAATTTATGGCAGTTTCCAGTGAGTTATGAATTATCAATTACCTCTACTTCATACAGAGTATATTCAAGTCGGGTTAATCGACTTGCTTGTTTTTCAATTTTTTTCCTTAATTTATTAAAATATTACCGAGTCTCAATAAAAGCAAAGGATGATTCTATGATTATTTTGATTACTAAAAAAATGGAGATTAAATTATCACCATCGAATAATGGCTTACCGTAAAGTTGTCGCTAGTACAGGATCCGTATCAGTGTCTATATCTCTGAGATCGGATTCAGCTTGAACCTGCGGACTAATGCTGCCACTCAATTCAAGGGGATTGAATATGGATTCCAGCACCTGTTGATCGTGAGGACTCAATTGGAGATTGGCCGATGGCATCTTTTGACGCGTTCTTCAACTATGTTCTAATATGCGCACCAATCTGAAGGTCTACCCCGGACTAACTGAAACTACAAAAACTCTAAATCAAAACAAATCTAAACCAGAATTGAATGTGGAATCTAAATCTCGACACACGTTGCGAGCCTATGCAAATCAAGAGGTTCAACCGGTTGTTATATGTATATATAAAAAAAAAAATTGTTTTTATTTTTAATTTCTTTTTTTTTTTCTCTTTGCTTTGTTTTGTTTTTTTTTTTTTCTTCTTTCATTCCTCTTTCTGTTACTGTTTTTTTTGTTTTGCTTGTTTTTTTTATATGTATATGTAAATACCAAGGACAATATCATTTTTCAATAATTAATAATATAATATTAAATCAGCGCTTCATACAATAATTATTATTATTACTTATATTGTTTTTCTTTGACTTTCATTGCTATGCTAATGCGTTTTACATTCCATTTTTAAATTTTGATAAATACAATTAATGTTAATGTTTTTGTTCAATAAGTTTTTCTTTTTTTTTTAATGTTTAACTTTAATTTTGGGTTTAATAATTTTACAATATACACAACTGAAATTGTTTCTCTATATATATATATACATATATATATATATATATATTTAGATATATGTATGTATGTATATTATATATATATATATATATATATGTATATTATGCACTAGTTTAGCTCGATCTTTTGCGTTTTTGCCTGGTGTTTACTTTGTGTATTTAGTTTTCTACCAATTTTGTTGTTTTTATTTGTTTTGTTTTGTTTTTTGGATAATCCAAATTTTCTCTTTAGTTTTTATTTTAGTTGATTTCGTCTCGCGGGTAAAAGCAATGCACGGAAGGGATACACAGGGGGGAAAGTTGGGGGGGATAGCGGCTCTAAAAAGCTTCAAATTAATTACATATATATATATATATATTTATTTATTTTTCAATTTCTATATAAATATATTTCTTGATCATCTTGTTGTTGTTCTTGTTATTAGGTTTGTTCAGTGGTTTATACGGTGCTTCGTTCTCTTGATATATAAATATGTTATGTTTTAGTTGTGTATGCATGTGTGTGTGTACGTATGATAAAAATATAAAAGTGAGCATTCGATTTTTCCGTTAAATTTGGTTTAGTATTTCGTTTTTGTTTTTTTTTTAATTTCTATACAATTTTGCAGATATATAACCATTTTCTTGTTATGTACTAGGTGGCACAGTAGATTTTCTTGTAGTTTTTGTTTTCATTATTGAGTGAGTGTGGTTCCGTGTGATGTATATATATATTTATATATATATATATATATAAGAAATTAAAGAGTTGAGGATATTTTGTTTTCCTTTTTTATTATGCTATTATTTGAGGGGGGAAATGAAAAGCGAGACTTTGAAAAATCATTAAAGAGATGTTTCATATTTCTTCTGTGTTTTGTATATATATATAATATATATATATATTTATGTATGTCTATATAGAAGTATGTGTACATATGTGGTATATCTACAGCAATTCATGATCTCTTATATTTTCAAAAGTCTAGTTTAATCTTTTTCCCCATCTTTAATTTACATGATTCTCAATTTATTTTGTTTTTTTTTTGTCCCCCGTTATTTTTCCCAGTATTCCTTTGTCGAATATCAACTAGAATATATATATATATATAGATATATATGTATATATATATATATATATATGCTATTGCTATCATATAAATACGATATTTAACTATATAGTTCTTGTTTAGTGTATATTATGGTATTTATAAGCTTTGGTTTCGGTATTTTTGGTTGTTTGTATTTTTTCTTTGAATGAATTAAATAAATTAAATGCCGTTTACCCTTTAGCATTAGCAATTAATAGCCAGTTTACTTTTCTTTTCAATTAGTTTTCCTTTGGGTTTTCTTCTCTTATTTTGTGATGTGTTTTTTTTTTTTTGTTTTTATAAGTAGTTTGTTTTGTGAATTTGAAAATTTTTGTTTTTTGCTTAAAATTGCTTGTCATTGTCGTTACGTTTGTTTTGTTTTTGTTAGATATAGTTGTTCTATATACGAGATATATGTATGTATGTATGTATGTTGTAGTATGTATGCATATACGAGTATATGTGTCTTAATCAATAATTATTTATGCTAATTTTCTTTTTCAAGCCTTTCAATCTGAATTTGTTGGGTTTTTTATACCCTTGCAGAGGGTATAATAAAATTGGTCAGAAGTTTGTAACGCATAGAAATAAGCAATATTCTTGATCAGCATCAAATGTTGCGTCGATTTAGCCATATCTGTCTGTTTCTACATAGCTTTTATATCTTAAATTTTAAGCTATGTAGCATAAGCTTCTTTTAAGAATTAATCGGATCGGACTAGTATAAGGTATAGCTACTATCGGAATAATCGGTGTAGAATAAAAAATCATTTTTTTTTCTCATAATTTTTTTTTTTTAAATCAGTTCGGATAACGGGTGTAAAACATAAAGATCAGAGATCAGCCGAGGAAACACGGAAGGTTCGCACAATATCTTTATCTGGGTGTGACGTTATATAATATATGTTAATTATTTAAATAGTCGAGAACTGCAAGGGTATACAAACTTCGGCAAAGCCGAGGTTAGTTTCTTTGGTTTTTTGTTTTCCTTTTACAAAAGACGTTTTATGCCTAGAGAAGAAATCATGTAAGCCAACTATTGTGATTTCCTTTTAGTATACTTATTAATAAACTAAAAACCAAATACAAAATTAACCTAAACCAAAAGAACAATAAAACCCTTAATTTGTATACCCCTGATAAGCTGAATTATATAATGATTATACATATATTATCTTGATCTTTTTATATATGTTTATACGCACATTTTAAGGTAGTCGGATTCAATGAGTTTAGATTTCTATATCTATCTCTATATGTTAATATAATGATTGTTCAATTATTTTTGTAGTTTTATCTTCAAAATATATAACTACACTATATACATTATCAGTTGTTATACATATGTATATAGTTTCTCAAGTCTTTAATTAGATCAGCAAGGGTATATAAACTTTCGGCATGGCCGAACATAAATTTCGGGTTCGAATACAATTCCAAAATTTTATCTAACAACAAAGACAGACAACGAGATAGAGTAAAAGTGAATTACTAATTAAAAAAAAAACACAAAAAAAGTTCCATTATGTTCTAATTAAATTTTGAAATTTAGTTAAATTTGTTAATAATGAATTAATGTTGATTTTTGATTTATATGATAGATTTACTAACAATAACTAACAGCATGCGCTTTTCTTTGCTTTTAAATTTGTTGTTTTTTTTTTCTTGTTTTGTTGTTTTTTTTCTCTGGTAATTTAGCTAAAAATGTACATAACTAATATACAGTTAAGCGTTTTTATTACATAATAGTCAACAAAATTAACATTTTATATTATTATTCATTTTTTTTGTTATTGTATATGTAAAATTTTCTTTTTTCTTTTCTTTTGTTTTTTCTTTACAACACAGACATTTAGAAGTTTAGCAGAGAGAAGGATAAGGATAGATAGATAGAGAAGACAGAGAGAGAGCGATTGAGATTTATGTTTAAAATGTAACTGAAGAATATAAAAAGCCATGCATAAGGTATACATACATATGTATGTATACACAATATGTATTCTGAACCGATCTAACTCTAGACACACAAAAGTTAACTTTCGGGCTGGATAACAAATTGCTCATATGACATGCAAAGTTTCGGTAGTATTATTTTTTCTTTTTTTTTAATATTAATTGGGTTTTTGTTTAATTTTTTGTTTTTGTTACATTTTCCCATCGTTTTTTTCCATTTTTGGTTTAAACACTATCACACACAACAAACAAAATCAACAATGACCAAGTGAGTGATTGAAACAGAGCGAGAGAGAAAGTTTAAAACAGATAGAGAGAGATAGAGAGCGAAAAATTAATTTTCATTTTTTTTTGTTTTCAAGATTGTTTTTCTTGCTAATATTTTACAATACACAAATATGAAAGTTCCATTCGGTTTTCTTTTATGCTTTTTTTGCTTTTTTGTTCTTGCACATTTTTAAATTTTTTTAGTTCTTAATTCGTGCTTTTAGTTTAGTTTTAGATTTAGTTGAGTTTTTCCTCTTGGTTTTGTCTTTCCACATTTTGTTATGTTTAGTTTGTTTTTGGTTTTGTGTTAGTTTTATTTGCTCGTGATCGCGCCCTGGCGGCTTATTTTCAACATCGTTTTAACTTTTCCCTAGCTTCTCATCAATTATTTTATATATTTTGTTTTTTTTTTTTTTACTTAATGCCAATCAACCTCAAATTTTAAGCGTTCGTTTTCTCTTCTACAGCATAGATTCTTGTTTTTGTTTTTTTTTTTTTTTTTGCGTAAATGTTTAGTTATTTGTAGTTAGTTAATGGTAGAGAGTAGCGTAGCTTTTTTTCTTTTGTTATAATTCGTTTACCATTTTTTTGGGGGGGGGTTTTGTTGGTTTTTTGTATTTCTTTTTTTTTTTTTAAGTGAGGGGCTTAGGGTTGTGGTGGTGGGGTGGGGTTTTTTTTTTGGTGTCAGGGGAAATTTAATAATATTTTTAGTGAAGGAAATACAATTTTGCAGCTGGATTTAAAGTTCTTTGGGTTTTCTTTTTGTTTTTCTTTGAACAATTAACAAACATTGAAAAATTGTGCAGTGTGCAGTTTAAATTGTACTAATAACACATTGAGGGTATTCATTGAACAATTAGACTTGATTGTTGCATTTGAAATTACTTGTTATAAATTAATTGAAAATATTGAAATATTTTAAACTCAGAGTACATATATTCAAAATTCTTTTCAATATTAATAAGTTACTTTAAATTGTTATTTCAAATATCTTAAATTAATAATTGATAATTTGAATGCAAAATGTTTAATGTTTTGAATTAATCTGAATATTAATGTATTTCGTTATACGTTTCGAGACTAAATCAAGTTTTTTTTGGTTATTTTTATTCAAATGAAATGAATAGAATGCTTTAAAGCTTTATTCAAATGTATTTTTCAAAATTATCTAAAATATAAGAATACGATATAAATATCGAAAGTTCTTTAAGATGTTTGTATTGATAAAGTTTTAAAATAATCTTAAATAAATAAAAAAAATTTAATTGATTGGTGCAAAATTTGAAAATTGAATTCAACATTTTTTCATAAAAGACGTCAAAATAATTTCAAACTGTATTCAATGAATACCCTTAATAATTTATATTTCGGTTAAATTTCAAATAAGTTAAGTTAATTTTGTTTTTCATATCGTGTGAATAAATTTGTAGTTGTAGTGGTAGTTGTAGTAGTAGGTGTAGTTGTTGTTGTAGTTTTAGTAGTAGTAGTGTGTGTTTCCGAGTGTGGGCGTTTGTGTGTGTGTGCGTGTGTGTGTGTGTGTGTGTGTGGGCGTGTCCTGCGTGCTGCGTGCCTCAGCTGCTTTAGACGCATGTGTGATGAATTTGTTTCGATGTGCTTTCGTTTTAAACGACACTTGTGGCTTGCTTGTGGGTTATTCTCATTCGTTCATTAATAATTTTTCTTTTTGTTTAGTTAATTAATTAAATATGCATTGTTGTTGTTTGTTTATATTTTTTTACAATGTAATTTTTATGTGATTATTTTGTTGTTGTTTAATTTTTTACAAATTATTATTTTTTCTTTTGTTTTATTTTTTTTGCTTAGGTGGGCTTCATATTTGTTTCTTTCATTGTTTGTTTTGTTTGTTTGTTGCTGTTGTAAATAATAAAGCATCATGCGTGTGTGTGTTTGTGTGTGTCTGTGTAGAGTGCATGTGTATGTATATTGCATTTGTGTGTGTGTGTGTGTGTGTTTGTGTAAGCTTGCCTTTTCTTCTTTCTAGCTTTGCACTTGTTCTTTTTACAGTGTATTTCATTATGTTTTAGTTAGTGTTGAGTCTTGCGGCTTGTTTTTATTTACTTTCTTTTTGTTACTTGTGATATAAATCGTTTCCTATTCTTTCCTTTCGTTTGCTTTACTTTTTGCTTTGCCTTGTGTGCTCGTTCTTCTCTGCATTGTCGTCTGTTTTTATTATCTTTCTTCTTCTTTTTTTTTGTTGTTTATGCAATTGTCTAATTATTTATGATTTTTGCTTACTGTTACAAAGGATGTTTTCATCATTTCTTAAAGATGTTCTCCATCTTTTTATTTTCGTTATTTAATTATTTTTCGTCATTGTTTAAGCTCTGGTTTCTTATTTAGTTTAAAAATTTTGTTTTTAAGTGTTTGTGTTGTTTGCCATATTTGGTGTTCACTGTTTTTGCTTTATGGAGTTGTTGTTGTTTTTGGGGGATTTGTTCTCTTACAGTATTAACTCGTGAAACTAAATATGCATTTTTTCATATTCTTGTTCAACATAATTCTCTTATTGCTTGTTCTGGTTAATGACTAATCGTTTTTAGACTACATTTTCAATTGCATAATTAATAATCATAATAATAATAATATAATCATTCATAATCAGAATTATAATCATAATAATACAATACAATACAATATGATATACAGTTTTACACATTTCATTTCATTTTTATTCCCAAGTTTAAGTTTTCATCATTTCTTTCAATCATTTTAGATCTATAACATTTTCTTGTTGTGAGAGTATTCGAGCTTTTTGGTGTTTCTTTAGAAGTTCTAAGTTGGGTTTTTTTTCGGATTTGCGTAGTGGTGGGGGGGGAGAGTAAGGGAGAAAGAAAGCTATATCTATATATATTATAGGATTGTAATTACATATATCTACATATGGTTCAGTTTAGGCATTAGGTGAGACGGGTCTGAGATGCTCTAAGTATATTTTTTATTTATTCTTTTTTTTTTATTTTTATTTTGGTATTGATATATTTCTTTTTGGCAGTGTCTTAATTTTATTTTTTTTTGCTTTTTTTCCTGTAGCTGATATATATTTACAAATTAAGAGTCGTGTCAAATAATGGAATAACTTTTAAAAATGAAAATTTCTCATATCCAAGAATAATTCAATAAATAACAAGACAATTGATCCATTTAATTAATAAAGTTTAAACTTTTTAAATTTAATCAAAGTTAAGTATTTGTAATACTTTTCAGAGATATTTACCGCGTTGTTTAACTGTACGGACCAGTAGAGTCTCACAGTCAAAAACCTTTTTAAATATATCTCTTGAAATCTGATTTTTCACATTACTTTAATTGAATAGAAATTCCAAGGTTTCTCCACGTTACGTTATTTCACTTGAATAATGTACTAATGTCGGTATTTTTGAACCTTTAAAACAGTTCTTTTCTTTTGAGGTTATGTCTCACATTTTTTTAGGTTATGTTTAACTTTTCTTTAGGTTATGTTTATTAACTGAGAATGTTCTGTTGAAGTTATTTATTGAATTATCTTTGTCATAATTAATATAAAATCATTCATTAACTTTGGTCAAGAGCATTTTCCAACTGAATATTTTCTTTATCGCTTTTTTTTTTATTTTTTTTTTTTTTTCATAGAGCATCTCTTTGAGTGTAGCAAAGTCAAAAGGGAAAAATGATGAGGGTTTAGGTGGTCCAAATGGGGCAGGGGGAGAGTCTAGGTGAAGCTCAGACAACAACGTTTAATTTGATTTACTTTTTTTTGGTCTTTTTTTTTAGTTTTTTTTTCTGTATATATCAAAGAGGAGTTTTTCTTTTCAATTTTCATAGCATTTTCAAGCGCGTTTCCGGTTTAGCGTTCGTTTTTCATCTTACATTTCGTTCAGTGTAAAAAGGCGTGCATGAGAGAGCGAAGACACAGAGGGAGAGAAAGACAGGGAAAGAGAGATAGGGATAGGGGCAGTCAGGAGGGTAGTCAGGGGAAAGGGGGAGAGTCGGTAATTTAAAGTTTTAGCACAATTAAACTGTTTACTGATTTGAATTCTTAAATTGATTGTTTCAAAAATATATATATGAGTGATTTTCCAATTTCGGTTTCATCTGCATTATTTTTTATTTTTTTTTTTTGGTTTCCTTTTGAGTTTTACTGGTAAACGGAATTATTATGAGATTTGTAGCGTTGTTGCTGCTGTTGCTGTTGCTGCTGCGAGGATGTTGCTGATGACTGCTGATGATGATGATGATGATGTTGCTGCTGCTGATGATGATGATTTGTGTTGTCATGATGATGATGATCTCGATGATGTCCATGATGGCCGTGTTCGTGTCCGTGTTGGTGTTCACGTTCGCGTTGCTCTCGTTGCTCGCGCAATTGTTGTTGTCTTTCGCGGTGATGTTGCTCCCGTGTTGGCGTTGCATGTTGCGAGTGTTCTCGCTCCCGTGTTGGTGTTGCCTCCCTTGAGGCTTTTGTTGGTGTGCTTGTGTTTTGTTGTTGCATTGTTGTAGTTGTTGATTTTGTTGGTGTTGTTTGTGTATTTGTTGTATTGGTGTTGGAATGATAGTGTGACTGTTGTTGATGCTGCTGCTGATCTTGCTGCTGCTGTTGTTGTTGTTGTTGTTGCTGCTGCTGCGTCTGCTGCTGCTGTTGCTGTTGCTGATGTTGCTGTTGCTGATGTTGCTGATGATGATGATGATTGTTATGCGCAGTGGTTGTTGGGCTGCCATAGTTGTTATTATCGCTATTATGATGAGGCAGTGGCGGTGGATTTTTAGCTTTTGTCAGCGGTATTGGTGTTGGCATTGGTTTTGGCGTCTCCGTTAAATCGATGCCCCATTCATAAAGGAACTCAAGCTTTTGTCGTTCCAATGGGTCACTAGCCGGCAGGGCAAGCAAATGTTAGGCTTCTAAAAATATTAACGCTGTTGGTTTCGGTTCCAAATTTGATTTTTTTGCTTCGACAACTAAGAAGGTTATTTCAGCCTTTTCACGATTAGCAAAGCATTCGGCTATTAATCGAGCAACCTCCTATAAAAGAGAAAATAAAATATTAATTAAGATTAACCCCTTAATAAAAAAAAAAAATTAATTTAATTTTAACAAAAATCTTTCAATCTTACCTGATGATGTAGACCTTCCACTTTAGTGCCGTCTACCTCCAGTATTAATTGCCCGACTTCTAGTCCGCCCGCTTCAAATGCTGCACCATTTTCCTATTTAAAACAAATTAATATATGTACATATTAAAAATATTTTATACAATTCGGTTTGGGTTAAAACTATGCTTACATGGATGTTGATTATCCTAGGGAGCGGGTGTTTTGTATTAGCACCACCTTCGATAGCAATACCTAAAATTGGTTTCGTTTTCTTAACTGTAATGTGTAAGTTGCCTCTATGATCAGGTACGACGTTTGGATTGTGTTCATGTGTTGTTTGTTCAGTCGTTGAACCACCATTTTGCTCAGCTGACAGACGCTGCATGGACTGCAAAAGATACAAAAACAAAAATAAAAAAGGAAGAAAAAAAATAAGAAAAATAAAACACAAAAAAAAAGAAAAAAGAAACACATTTTGTTGATTAAAACCATAAATATAAAATACTACTAAATACACGATTTTTTAAACGCTGTAATAAGATGAATTTAAACGTAAAACTAAATTGAAAACCTACTTTAGCTAAAATATATATATTTTTTTTTTTTTTTTTTATTAAAATTATTTTCAAAAAGGTGTTTTGTTTTTTTTTTTAATTGATTTTTAAATATTTTAGCAACAGAAATAAGATTAAGTTTTAGGTGTTGGAGTAAAAGGCAAGCAACTTTAGAAATTGATGCAACAAATAGTATTTTGGTAATTTGTTTTTGGTATATTTTTGTGTATAGTAGTAGGAGGGCAAACCAAATTTACATAATTTCTTTCATTATTTTGTTATTATTTATGTTACTGTTACTGTTGTTGTTGTTGTTGGTATTTGTAAAGCTAAGTAGTCCAATTTAATAATAATACTTTTACATAGAATTGCTAGATTAAAAGAACAATATAGAGGCATGTAAAAGATTTGGTAAATATATATATATATTTTATTTATTTATTTTTTTTTTTTTTTGGCATTTTCTGTGAGTGGAAATGGAGCATGAATTTATTTTTTCTAGCAAAAAATTGTGTGCTTTTGTATCGTTTGGATCGTAAAAAGGAAAATAAAAAAAATAAAACAAAATGATGTTGAAGAAATGTCGTGTAAATAGTATAGTATCTATATGTGTATTGGTGTGTGTGTGTGTGTGTGTGTGTGTGTATATATTATAAATTATTCAATTCAAGATACTGACAGAAAAAATTCTTAAGATTTTCGATAGAGAATTTCCATATCAAACCGCAAACATTTTGAGTTCATTTGAGTTTATTTTTTTTTTTTTTCTTTTGTTGGCATTCAGTGCTGTGGTATTTAATTTGAATATTTTTCAGATATTTCATAGTATTTTTTGTTTGTTAGTATTATTATTATTATTGGTTTTTTTTCTTTTTGTTTTATTATTTTGTTTGCTTTCACTAGAAAGTGTGGCACTCACCTGATGCCTTCGTACAGCTTTATCGCCCAGCAATGTGCCGCCTTCTTCCTTCATATCGAAACTTCTTGAGAGTTTTGTGGCCAACTCCTAATCAATTTGGTATTTTTTTGGTTTTTTTGTGATTTGATTTTGTTGGTTTTTTTTGTTTTTGTATATATTGATTTTTGCAAAAATTGCCATTTGAATTTTCAAGATAGTTAAAGTTGTTGTTTTTTTTTTTTTTGCATAGTGAAATATTTGATTTTGTTTGAGGAAAAAGTTTAGAATGTTTGAAAAATGAAAATAGTAGAAATATATTTGCATAAGAATTTATTGTACATAAAATTTTGGATAGTACGAGTTATTATTATTATTATTGTGGTAAAAAGTTGAATTATTGTTTTAAATAGTGTGTTACGTTTCTTTTCTTTTCTTTATATACATATTTTTGTATATATCGTTTTAATTGGTTCTTTTCTTTTGTTTTTGATTTGGATTCTGATAACGAAATTGTGACAAGAAATGTCCAAATGCATTTCATTTTGTTTTCTTTGATATCCTTTCATGTTCATTTACAAACAGATACAGATTGAATTTTAATTGAATAAAGTATGACAGTAAAAACATATTCGAGTAGGTTATTTGAATAATAGGATTGAATTGAATTGAATAAAATAGAATAGGGTTGGGTGAGTGCCTTGGTTTGTGGTGGTCTTTTGGGGCTAGAAAAGCATATATTTGCGTGCTGTTCGACAGAAAGACAGAGATAGAGAAGAGAACGAAAGGGAGTGGGAGAAAAGGGGAGTGAAACCGAGTGTATAGAATTGTAATTCCATCAGAAACTCCAACACAAAATAGGAGCTGAAACTCCGATTTCTGTTTTAGTTTGTTGTCCTTCTCTCAATGTAATGGAAAATGAATGCAACAAGCTTTCTTCCATTTGCAGTTGCTATTTGATTGAATGGCTTAAGACTGCCGACTGGTTAGAGAGATTTGGCTTCCTTTTGTTGGCAATGCAAAAATTGTTCCCTTTTTCTTTGATTCAATTTTCCTAATTGGCATGAAACGTCACAAATTTGAAAATCAGACAATGGATTTAGGGGAAAATTTCTTCAAAAAAATTCTATCCAAATGGAAATATTTTACGACATTTTTCATAAAAGATTTTCAATGCAGGTGAAAAATTTGATTGGCAATTTTCTCTCTTAATGAACATTTTTAATTAAATTTTCTTTCCAAATACATCAGTCCTAAATATACCCTTACAAAGTGTATTATAACTTATATAAAAGGAGCAACTTGTACATGAATTAAATAAAGTCATTTCATTTACAGTTTAAATAATTTTTTATTATAAAGAAATTTTGTTGTGTTAAACCTTTTATTTTTCTCCATTTAATCAAAAAGAAAATAATTATATTATGCCAAAAAGGAAGTTCTTTTAAACGGTATTCTGAAAGGTTCTGTGAGATTACCCTTAACCGATATTCTAAAGGCACTCATCATTTTCATTTAGATCGGAAAATTATGTGTATTATATTTCAATTAATATAAATATGATCAATAAGTTCTTTAGAACTATGTTTATTATCAAGTAATTTAAACCAGGGCTGCAGCAAAACTGCTTGCTTGTTTGTTAACAACGAAATACTGACTTGATCATTGTTGAAATTAAATCAATTTTTTTTTGACAATATCGAATGCCAATTAGAAGCAAAAATCAACACTTGACGTCCTTGGTTTACGATAATTAAAAATAATGTAAGGGTATATTAACTTTGGCGATACCAAAGTTATCTAACGCGAACCAGCATTTAACCAATTGAAAATATAGCTCCGACAATAAAAAATTGATTCATAGATGATGTTGGCAACCCTAAATCACAATCTGCATGTGTGTGTGTATGTGTGTGTGGCTCTGTGTAGAGTGTCTGTGTGTACACTTTTGAATGATCTACATTTAATCAAGTGCAATTTATGGTATGCGAGTGCCATGTGTTGTCTGTGATTTTTTAGGCGTGGGCGTGTATATATACATACATATATATATACATACATATATATATATGTGTGTGTTTGTGTGCATGTAGAGGCGTGGCAGTTATACGAATATATAAATCTATTTCTATATATATATATATATATATATATATATGTGTATATATCAAACACCATATAAGAAATTATTTTGCAAACTTTAGCAACTAAGACACATAGATTTGTTATAATTTTGTGTGTGTTATTTATTTATTTTTTGTTCTAGACTAAAAAAAAATTACTAGCTATTATCAATTTGATATTTGTTTTTAAGATTCAGAAAAGCGCTAGCTAAAACTTATTTTACAATTCTAAAGTCTACAACTAGAAATATATGTATGTGTGTGTGTGTGTGTGTGTGGTGTGCGGGTGGATGTAAGACTATATATATATGTGTGTGTGTGTGTGTGTGTGTGTGTATAGGGCAGCAGCAATTGAAATAAATTTTGGGGGAATTTCACACTAATTACAGGGCAACAAAAGAAAAGAAAAAAAAGAAAGATCGAAAATTAATACTACCAAATGTAATGATGTGGGAGGTAAAGTAATGAGTTTTTTTTATCTTGATTTTTTTTTTTGGGTAATTTTATTTTTTTTTTTTTGTGGTTTGGTTTGAAATTAGGGTGACTCATGCGTAAATGTGCAAATGTATTTTTCAAGCTTTTTTTTTTTTTGTTTTTTGTTGCTTTTTTCGGTTTTCGATTTTAAGTCTTGTTTCTAGTTTTGAACTTTTCTTTTTGGTTTTAATTTGCATTTGTTGACTTTAAATTGAGTGTGGTTGAGTTTTTGAGTTTTTTTTTTGATTTTTATTAATTTTTTTTTGTTTTTAATACTTACATTGACAATTACTTTACAAGAGACTAAAAGAATTCTAAATTCTGGGTGCGCCACGATTTAAATACGAAACGAACTAAGGAAAATGAGTAACTAATTTAAGAGAGAGAGAGAGAGAGATACAGAAAGAGAAAGAAAGTGTGGTGGTGGTGGGGCAAGCAAAAATGAGGAGAGGAAACTAAAACACAAATCCTACTACAAGTACAAAACACAACAAAAACAAAGGAACAAAAAAATGCATTGGTTTTTTTTTATTTTAACAATTGGGCACTTGCATTGTGCTGTTGTTGTTGTTCTTGGTTTTTTTTTTTTGTTTGTTTAAAACTTTTTAATGCACATTCAAAACGGTTAAGTTAATAAGAGTTAGTTTGAGAGCGAGAGAAATAGATAGACAAAGGGCTTAAGTGAGATTGTGAGTGAGATAGAGCATTTTAAATTTTATTTATTTTTTGTGTATTATTTTTTATATTTTTTTTGTTAAGTATTAAGTTAGCAAGAATACTAAATAGTAGTTCGGGCTAGTTCTAGGCGAGATGCAAATTCAAAAAAAAAAGTCGTTCAAAAACGCAGACACGTGAAAACATTATCGTTATCCATAGAAACACAATTTCTGTTTTGTGGTTTTTTTTTTTTTTGTTTGGTATTTCCATTTCTTTTTGTGTGTGTTTTTTTTTTTAAGTTTTTCTTTTTTCGTAGTTTATACGAAAAATACATTGGCACTTACAAGAGGTCGTCCCCAATACCATGATTTGACACGTTGTGTTAAACCACCCAAATGTGAACGTAGTCCATCTAAGTAGCCGCCCTGAAATGCACACAAATGAACAAACGAGAACAATTTTTTTTTTTTTTTTGGGAAGGATTTCGGGTTTAAGGTTTGTTTTTTTTTTTTTTAAAGATAAACTACACAATTCTTGGATTGCTGTGACATGTTACGAAATGAACGAAATAAATAAGCTAAAAAACTGAAACAAAATTGGTGCCAGAGTTCTTTAAATGGAAATGAAAGTTAATTATTATTTTTTTTTTTTGTTTAAATTAAATAATTTGAATAAATTAAAAATAGTGTGATTAAAAGAAAGAACAAGTACAATTTAATTGCAGAGATTAAGGATTGAGGTTGCGTTTTGTGAGGGATTTCTGTGTGGGGGTGGGGGGGACTCATTTATAAATATATATATAAATATATATATATATATAGTTAACTCTATATAGCTACAAGGGGACCTAGATTTCGATAGAACTCTACAGTTTAAAAGGTTAATGTTGATTTTGCTATTGTACGTAGTAAATTATATTGTTTTTTTCCTAGCTACATTTTATATATATATGTACATATATATATATATATCTATATAATTTTATAATCAATTATATAAAATACTTAATAATGATTTTCTAACCCAAATGTATTTTGTGTGTATGTGTGTGTTTTTAAAGATTTATTGGATTTAACTAGAAATCTATTTTCCTAATTTTAAATTACTAAATGATTTAACTAGAAATATATTTTCCTATGCTAATTAATCTAGTCTTGAATTACTAAATGATTCTACGGTTTTAAATTACAATTTTTTAATAGTAATTTTAAATGAGATCAGTTTTATGTATATAAAAATTGCTTGATGTATAAACACTTGAATTAACTTAGCGTGTATTTTATACTTGAAAATATTCTGGATAAAGTAAAAGATAGACATATTTAATGTCTAGAAATAGTTTGATATATGTGAGTTTAACTTAAATTTATTCGGTAAAAAAAAAAATAACAATAAATATATAACCAAATAGTTACATATATCTTCTTCTTTTTGATACTGTCTTTTTTGTTGCAATTTAATTTTTAAATTTACTGCCGATTGATTAGTTACCAAACTAATAAGTTCAACAGCGTATTAATAATATTTTTCCCCCTTTTTTGTATTCTTTCGGAAATTAGTTTTGATAAAGGTTGTGTAAAAATAACATTATCGTTCAGTTTCTCAATCTCAGTATTATAATTGTATTTTCACTTTTTAGTGTTGCCTAACTATAAGATATCTGTTGCTATATTTTAAAGTGTAACGTCTTTTTAGGCATACATTAACTCCTAGATGAATGCAACAGAAAATCTCATTTGCTATGTTTTGTTGTTTGTTTGTTTGTCTTCTTTCTTCCTACAACTACATAATTTAAACCATTAGCTAATTGGCTTGGGTTACGTCAAAACCGTTTGCTTTTTGGGCCAATCTTCACATTAGCCTTAAAGCTGTAAAGCCTACACCTGCTGCCCCATAACCTCCCTCACACCGTACCGCTTCGCCTCAGTCGTTGGCCAAGTAGTTAATGCAATGCATTTGAAAATTATGCGCACAACCAAAATGTAGTTGAAGAGAGAGAGAGAAAAAAAATAAAAAGTAGCGGCTAAATATTTACAATGCCTCCTTATAGTGTGGAGGAGCTTGGCTTTTTTCGTTTTCGTTTTTCTTCTTATTTTTTTTTTTTTTGTTGATTTTAGCTGCTTCCTTATTGGTTTTGGTTTTTCATGTTATGTATAAATATTAGTATGTGTATGTGTATATGTATATATGTATTTTAATGTCTTGTGTATATATGTGTGTGTAAAAGATAGTTTTTCTTTTAAGTTTTAAAGTTGTTTGTTTTTCTTTTTTTTTCGGGTTGGTTTTTGTTTTGTTTGAAAAAGTGCTTAAAGTGTAGAGCAAACGACGACGCACACGAAAGAAACGAATTTCAAAGAAAAAAAGAAAGATAGAAGCGAATGAACGCAAAGTGCTTACCTGTTCCTGAATATCGTAGATTGCGCATACGCAGCGTGGGCCATCAACGAATTAACGTAACGGTAAGCAAAGGGAGAAGAGAAGAAGATGGGGAAATCCGAAAAGAAAAAAGAAGAAAAAAAATACAAAAATTAATTAACAATTTCGAGCAAATGCAACGGTAAATCGGATTTTTTTTTCATAAATATGTATATTTAAGTATATATTGTGGCTCATCTTATTTTTTCAATGCCAAATTGTGAGTGTCTGTGTGTGTGTGTGTGTGTCTGTATTTACGTTTACGTCATGCCCGAGCAAAACAGAAAACTAAAAAACCTAAAAGAAAAAAGTAAACAAAAAAAAAGGAAATGAAAAAAGAAAAACGTATAAAGCAGCTAGAGCGCACAGCTGCAGTCTGTCAGCTGCAGATATTGTATCTCATAGCTACATAAATATATCTTATTTTTTTCGGTGTTTAGTGTTTGTGTCATTTGTGTTGTCTCGACCATTGCGTAAAAAAGCTTACCACATTTTATACATAAATCAATTTGTGTATATATATTTATCCACGTATTTGTATTACTCTTTCGATCATTTTCCATAATAATAATAATAATAATAATAATAATATACATATATATGTATATATGTATATACATAATTATATTTCTTTTTTATCCATAAATATTATAAATCTTTTGTCTTGTAAATTGTCTATGTAATTGTTGTTGTTGTCGTTGTTGTCGCTGTGGGTAATTTTGTTTTATTACTACCCCATAAAAACTAACAGAGACGATAACTGAAGACAAAAAGATGGCTAAGTAAAGACAGAGAGTGAGAAAGAGAGAAAAGAAAGCAAAAACTTCAAGTAAATTACCAATAAATGGCCAAGTTAACTTTAGCCTAAAGCTAAAAAGTTTATACACTTTAATACCAAGAGTTATTCAGATTGCAATCAGCCACATAAAATTTGAATTTAAAACTGTAAAAATATTTGCAAGATTATTTCAAAATTGCAGTTAATTTGTTAAACATATTCATGTATACATACATATGTATATAAACAATTATTTTCCTTTGCGAAATTTTCAATATGCACAAAAAAACTTTCTGCTAAATTTCTGAAATATGGAAATTACTTAAGTTTTTTAGCTCATTTCAAATCAAATATTTAAAAGTTAAAAATATTTGAAGACAAATTGCAAAACTGTATACTATTGCCAGTCACTGTCGTTTATATATTTATATATATATCTGAAGCAAATGTGTACTTCCAAACGACCATTAAATATTCTAGATATATTTTGGTTAAATATATATATATAATTTTTCATATATTTATAAATATTTAAGCCATTTGTTTCTCACATTTAAACAGCAATTAAGATTGTTTTGAGTAAGAAGAAATAAAATACTTAATATTAATAACCGATTTCCACCAATATATATGTTTATATTACATATATTTAATATATATATCAAATATCTGTGTTTTTTGTTTATATGCAAAAAAAAACAAATTAAATATTTTTGATATTGAAAAATAATTCTTTCCTTCTTATATAAAAAAAATGTTGTTTGAAACTTTATATTCAAAAATCTTTTGCTCTTGTATAATATGTTACCGATATCTGATGTATAAATATATATATATTTGAAGTAAGAACAAAAAATAATAAAAACTTTCTGTAATTGAAAGCAATTTGTTATTGTCTTTTTTGAAGTATTGAAATGTAGAAAAAAGCTTTAACAATTTCAAATGATTTGAAAATGTTTATTCCTTTGTTTTTTTTTTTTGTACGAAAATTTTTATTAGATAGCCATAGGAAACCCGTTTATTCATGTCCCCTTTCTCTCTCTCTCTCTATCATTCTGGGTGTGTGTGCTAAAAAGATTTAGGATATCTATAAAATTTGTTAAATTAGTATCAAAGTGCTATATAATTTCTGAAATTTATGACTGATGCTTTAATTAGTTATTTTGTATACTAAAAATTCTACATATATGACTTTGGGGCTTTCTTCTTCTTTTTTGGCCTGTGAGAGTAATTTTATTTGGTTTATTGCAAGGCTAAAATTCATTTTTCAAACATTTGTCTATATGGCCAACTCATTACACACTCTATACCAATTTAGCTGTTGTTGTTGTTATTGCTATTGTTGTTGTTGTTGTTGTTTGTAGTGCTGCTGCTGGTGCTTGGCTGCTGTCTCTGTCGACGGTTGTGTTGACTTGGCTTGGTTTGGCTTGGCTTGGCTTGGCCAGTCGTTTTTTTACCTTCAACGGCGTCTGCAATTTCAGTTGCGCGTCGTCGATTGAAGCGTGAGGTTGCAACCAAAGCAAAGAGGCGCAAAAAATCAACTAAAAGTTGATATTTTAAAATTTTTTTAATTGTTTGTTATATTATTATTATTTTGGTTTTATTTTCAACGGCAAAAACGTGCGTATAAAAATACTAACAAGAAGATTATATTTAATGAAAGAAAAACCAAGTTGCTTCATTTATGTATATATATATTTTTTGTTATTGGATTTGTTGTTGTTGTTTGTTGTTATTTTTGTGGAGTTGACAAATCTCGCGTTCGTTACCATTTCGCGCTCTGTTTGCCACAAATTGTAGCAATTCCAACAGAAGTTGTAGCCGAAAACGATTGCTACCACTAACACCACCCCCTCCACTCCTCTCCCTCAATATGCTGCTCTTCTTTAGACGGCTTTTCTCTGTTTATGTGTGTGTGTGTGTGTGTGTGGTGTATGGTGTGTGTTTTTTTTTGTTATATCATCATTGTTTGTCTGTTTGGCGTTTTAGTTTTTTTTTTGTTTGTGTAACAACAATTGCTTGGAGGAGTTTTCCACATGTGATGGCAACTCCTCTTGTTTTTTTTTTTGTATTTTAGTTGTTTTTTTTTTGTTTGTCTCATTTTTGCATTCAATTAACTTCTGCTTCTCACCTTCTACTTGGTATATATATTAACTTGTTTTTTTTTTTTGCTCTTACTGTTTGTTGTTTTTGTTGGTTGCGCTAATTTCTTTTGTTTATGGCTTGCCTCTTTGTATTTTTTTTTTTAATTACCCTCAAGTCTGTCTGAAGATTCCAAGTCCGAGTTAAAGTCGTAGTCAGTCAGAGAGACAGATACAGAGACTCAACAGCAGCTTCATGTGATTTGTTGTCCAACTTGCTTTTTGTTGTTTTTTTTTTTTTTTTTTCGTTTTTGCCATCAAGTTGGTTGTCGTTATTCTTGTCTTATTTGTGCTGACGGAAGTGGTGAGGACTTTTACTAAATGGTAAAACTGCAAAGTTCTTGCTAAACACTAATTCGACCTAGAAAAGTCATTCAGACTCGTACTAGTATCAGACAGAGTTGGCTAAAACGTCATTTTAATTTATCTTTGTGTTGTAATAAAACTCTTTCGAAATGGAAATCAATTTGAGTTTATTTTGAACACTTAAATTGATAATACTAAAGAAAAGATCTTGAAATTAATAATAATTCATTGTAATTACTTTTGAAGAATTTGTTATTTTGAATGGATAAAAAATTTAAATGTATTTAAAAAGACAAATACTGATCTCTACAAATATCTATTAAATATATAAAGATGTAGATTTTGTATAGCTATTTTTTCTAATTTTTCAATATAGCTGTTGTATTTTGAAACATTATTCATCTAAAATATTTAATTTCAAGTAATTTAGCAGAGAAAAACTTTACCTTCTAAAAAATATATTTTTTGACTTAGAAAAGAAACAAATAAATGTTAAATTTTCACTCTTTAAGTTGATGCTATTTAATATAACAATGTATAAGGTAGATTCTATCTAATCAAATCCCAAATTTGATTTTCATAATAAATAAATAAAAAAAAATTAACATTTCACATATGATTAAAAGAAGATCTATTTTGATAGTTTTGACCCACTTTATACAGATCCCCCGGGTATAAATTAGACTTGTTAATCAAATTGCACAATAATCTAATATACAAAAGCCAATGATCATTTGGTCAGATGTCAGTTTTTTCTTTTACCATTTGTAGGTCAATGTGCTTGAAGGTTCTCAACTTAACTCACTGCGATTCTTTCATAAAGCGATTGTGACACAAATGTGACTCTGACTTCATCATGAATTTATATATATACATATATATGTATATATATATATAAATATGTATATAGAAGAGATAATAACAATAGTGTGTGAATTAGACAACAAATTAAAAAGAGCCACCTTTTGTTTAACAAAGATTAAAAGCTCAACCAAACAGAGATAGATATAATGACAGAGAACGAGATGGAATGATGATAGGTTTAGTGTGTGGGGCGGTGAAGGATGGCGTAAAGAAAAGTTTCACCAAATGTTTGTTGGTTCTTTCGCTAAAGGGGAAAAGTCAAAACTTTCACAAAAGAGAATTTTTCCAAATAACAATGAAACTGACGTTTCGTCAATTGCCACAACCCATTTAACTGTATTTTTCCTTCACTTTACAAATTTGTTTTTCTTTTATTTATTTTCTTTTTTTTTTTTTATTTTAGCTTTTACCTCTTGTCTCCATGTGTTACGCACATAATTTTTCAACAATTTTTCAATTTTGATTTTTGTTCATATTTTTGTTTGATACGTTAAGCCGCTTAGGGCGACCATTTCAAAAATCAATCAAATTTATGACTTTGCAAACTTTGCCAGCGGTTTTTGTGTAACTAAATCCAAAAAAAAAAAACAAAAAAAAAATGAGAAAAAAATCAACGCTCTCTGTGGCCTCCTCTCTATTGATGGTGGCAATCATCTTTATACCCATGGCTCATGCCATTGACCTCGTTGCGTAGCAGTTGATGACCGAACTGAAAAGTGTTTTTATTATTGTTGTTGTTGTTGTTGTAGCTGAACTAGGAAAGGTAGGAGGAGAACCGGCGGAAAGGTAGGCGGTTAAATGATACATTTGATATTTTGTAGAGTATCTCGTATCGTGTACAAATAAAGAAAAAAATAAAATATCATCAACTCATATGCTTAAAACATGCCAACTGTCATTAGATACGCATTGAACGACCGATTGGAGTTGCAAAATGGATTTTGTTTTTTTTTTTTATATATATAGATATGTATATATATACATACATATAATGAGTATTCAAGGCTATAACGATTGAGGTCGACATTAAAATGATATTCAATATGATCCACAGAAATGGCAAATGGATGCCAAAATTATTAAAACCTATATATATATGTATATATGTACATATGTATATATGTTAGGAAATTGGTTTTGTCATGCAAAATGTGGGCATCATTTTTTGCAACCATTGAAAGTTATACAATTTTGAACTAATGATTATAAATTATGTTTTGCAAGTGATAAAGTGTTACAATTATACGGAACAGGAATAAAAGAGGACTTGAAGTTTTCTTAAGTACTTAAACTTAACAGTTCTGAATTTTAATATATTTTTGATTATAAATTATAACTAAATTTTCAATATTTCAAGGCCTATAGGAAAGCGGATAAAAAAAATACTTTTAGGGTTTGTGATCGCTTTAGCGAGTTTCCACTGTAAATCTTTTCGATTATAATGGATGAGAATTAACGTTCGAAATGACAAGCAATATTTTATGATCCAATCGTATTAGTTTCCAAGTTTTGTTGATCATTAACGTATGTATATGTAAATTGGAACAATGAAATGAAACAGAATGACTATAAAGTTCCATTCGGACCATTCTTTCAAACGATCCCTATTGATGTATAAATATATATATATATATATATGTATTTCTGATCAGTAACCTCAATTGTCTAATTAACGTTCTATTTGATCTACTTTCGTAGAAATGATTTTATAAGTGAGAATGTTAAACAAATCATCAGTTAAATTATCTAAATCGTAATTAAACTTGTCAAAATTGACAAGCTCAAATAAAGAAGAAGAATCATTAGTCAAAATGACAAAAGGTGATGAAGATGAAAATGGTTAAGATGATGATGGTAAGAATAAAGAGAAACAACCAACTTCAAGCCAATTTCAAATTCAAAGCCAAACTGGAACATAACTGTTAATAAACTTGTCAGAATTGACACTTTGTTTTCCCTTAGTTACCTCAATTAGTTTCGACTTCTGTGTGTTTTACTTCTTTTTTTTTTTTTTTGCTTTTTGCCTTTTGTTATTGTATTTGTTGATTTTCTTCACTTTGAGTTACTTTCTGTGTCTGTGCCCCTCTTCATTATGATGATGATTATTATGATTATATTTTACACCCGTTGACTTTTTAGACCGGATTTTCGTTTGCTACGCATCAAAATGATTTATTTACGTCTATTTACATTATAAACAACTTTTTTTTTTATTTATTTTTTTTTCACTGCTTCTTCTGCTTGACTTGGGTTTTGCTTTTGCCACTTTCGTGTTGCTGATAATGGAGGGGTACACAGTGTGTGTGTGTGTGTGTGTGGGGGGAGGGGGGGACAACATCAACAGCGGCAACAACAACATTTACTTTCCATTTATGTTGCTGCCTGCCGCTTGCTCTTGACAAAGTTTTGTACCTTATTTAGTACGTTTCTCTAATGACCCACTTTGAGTTTTGGTCTTCTTGCTCTTCTGGCTGTAATTTTTTGAACAACAACAACAACAACAGCAGCAGCAGCAACAAACAACAAGACAAGGCAAAAAGTGAGTGTCCCATTGGCCAGACATCCAACAACAACAATAATAACGTTGAAAAAAAGTTGTTTGTCAGTTATGTTGTTGTTGTTGTTGCTTTTGGTTTTTTAGTTGAAATCAAACTGGTTACTCAGCTGGCTTCTGGTCAAGTCAATTGCCGAATGGTGTCAGCTGTGTAAACAGGGCTAAGCAAGCGGATCGTTCTCATCTCTACCGCTACCACTCTTCCTCCTCTCTCTCTCTCTCTCTCTTTTTCTTTCCCCTCTTGCTTCTCTCCTTCTTTCTCCATCTTTCTTCATGTCTCACTACTTTTCTAAATGCATCCGAAAATCAATTTTCAAACACATTGAACTTGACGATGCATGCGATACGGCTGAACGCCTTGGCGGAAATTATTTGCAATTTTCTTGTCTAGAAAAGCGCACACATACACCTCAATTATATATATATATATATATGTATATATGTATGTATAAATGCACACACTCACACACACACACACACACACACACACACACACATATAGTCAAACATTAAGAGTTGAGTGGTTTTTGGTGGTTAATTCACTTTCACTTTTCTTAGATACTCGTATAATACTCTAACTTAAAAGTAAAGCATGGCTAAAACATTTCAATCCTTGTTTATTGAGTTAAATGGGAACTGATGAAAATTGCAATTTAAAACCTTTAAAATTCAAAATAATTTGCTGACGTTTCAAACGGTTTGATTTTCATTTAGATTTCAATAGATCGTGTTTTAAAAGATTAAAAAAAAATATTTAAATATTAAAAAATGCATTGAACTTCTATTTTTAATAGAATCTCTTTCAAAGCAATACAAAATTTAACTGATTAAATTGTAAATTGTTTGGTAGATTATTACTAATAGTCAAATTTTCTTTGAAATTAGTTTTAGATATCAGTTTACTCAAAATTAAAGTTAGTTCGATAATTTATAGTTTACTTTGCGAATCTATTTATAATTTTTAATTTATAAACCAGATTAGTAAAGATCTAAATCTAAATTCAATTAATTTGCCATCTGTTTTAAGGGCGTTCGCAAATCGAGGTAAAATCTTCAGGATTTTAGTTTATTTTCTTTGTTGCGTTTCCTTTTTTTTCTTTTTTTTTTTTTGTGTGTGTGTATGTTTCCAAGTGGTTTGGTTGCAATTGTAAACTGCAAAAATCGCGACGACACTCCACATTGATTGCAACTTGGTTAAACAACAACAAATCAACATTTAAACAATCAAACAAACAAATCATCAGCAGGGCAAACGAGACAGCAGCGAGCGACATCAACGGACAGCGGGAGACACTTCAAACAGTATGGAAACCTATTTAACGGAGATCAAACAATTGCGCATACCGCGCCCGAAATTCGAGCCAAACAGTTGCCATCAGCAACACCAACATGCGGTGACAGCGGCAGCAGCAGCAGCGTCAGCCACAACCACACCCACACCCCCACATCATCAATGGCGACATTTTGTGCGTCCCTTTACGCCGCCACGCGATTATCATTTGCCCATGGCCGTTCAAGGAGCGGGAGGCGGCGGTGGTGCCTGGTCCGAGGAGAGCTCAAGCCACGACAAGATGTAAAACAAAAAAAAAACAAACAAAAAAAGGTGGTGAAAAAGTGAAAGAGTAAAGGAGGTGGTGAAATTAAATAACGGAGGTGGTGAAAGGGGAGCCTGACCTGCATTGCATTGAATTGAATTGCATCATATCGTTTACAGTTATTAGCTATATAAAACTTATAATCTATCAACAAAGTTAAATGCTCTCTTGCTCTCCGTCTTCAACAACCACCCTCCCCTCTTCCTTTTATATTTCACCATTTATCTTGGATGAATAATTAAGTGCTTAAGTTTAGTGTTAGTTTAGGATTTTTATAGTTACAATAAAGAATTCAAATTTATAGACTGTGTTTATAGATATGTATATAAGTTTAGTAAGTATGTACATATATACCTACAAGTCGTGGCATATATGTACATATGTATGTATGTAGTAGGTAAGTATGCTTGTATATGTGTTTATATACATATATACTTGTATATGTCTGGAAAAATTATTGAAAATCATGCTGAATATATAGAATAATATATATGTATATAGAGTAAATTCAATTGTGCTTACTATGAAATGCAAATGACTAGAATATGTCCATGATATTCAATGTAATATGGTAAGTATGTATGACAATCCTCTTTTTTATTTTATTTTTGAAATGAAACTTAAATTATGTATTTTAAATTCAACTAGAAAATGTCATAATTGGAACCAAATGATGTCAAAGGACAGAACTTCAGTGTCTCCTATAACAATTTCCTATCATAAAACTCGAAGGGAATTTATTTCGTTATACGAAACCGTAATCTAAACATTTTCGTCACTACAAACACAACACAAAGAACCCACAAAAGTTTGACTAAAGCTAAATCCAACCAAATTAAATTAGATATTCGGGATTTTTTTCAATTTTCTCAGACTTGCGACTAATTGGAGAATTCCTTCACTTGCTTACTCACCGCATCTTGTTCATATTCCGGTAATAGGGTTTCACTGCCCCGGCGAGTTCTATGCTCATCACAGCCGTATTCCTAAGCCGAGGGGCGAAAGAGAAACATAGGAAATGTTTTGAGGTTGAATTTTTGCCAATTCTGATTTACTTTAAATTTTTACTTGGCGCTTCTTCGTCGTTAACAAATTTTGTACGTTTAATAATAACAATAATAATCACAGTTATAATAATTAGTTTGTTTACAACAATTAGCAGCCAATTAAGATAATAAAAATAAACAACATAACATAATAATAATAATAAAAGAAACAACTAAAATAAATACAACGACGACACACTCGGACAAACATTACAAGAAAAAAATTTACTAACTCAATTTTGTTTTATTATTTTTGGTTTTTTTTTTTTTTGGTAATTAAAATAGAAAACAAATATATAAACCATAATATGGAACAAAAATACATCAAGTGGCAACACATACACACACACATAGATTGGGTTTAGACAAATACACACACAAAGGAATTCATGATTAAGACAAATACATATATTAAGCCTCATATATAACGCGCCGATTTTTTAGTTTTTTGCCCGAATGTCAATTTTTTCTTATCCTAAATATGTATATTGATTGATTGATTGATTGTATACCATATGTTTTCTTTATATTCTTGTGCAGAGTCAGTCTCTATATAGATATAGTTCACGATATAGAAGGATCAAGTTAAAGAGTACAGAGGTGCTAAATATAATTGTGACCAAATTTTGATATTGAATTTATTAATTTCAAAAATAAATTGAAATATAAAAAACTGAAAATAATTCCATAACTATTATTTTTCAAACAAAATAAATTAACTTTTCAATATTTAAGTGCTACATTTTATAACCTTGGATAAAAAATATTAGATATCTATATAGATTCTTGACTAAATCATTAGATAGACTCGATCATTAGATCGATCTTCTCTTAGTTTTTTATATTAAAATTAAGATAGTTGATCGTTGAGAAAATTGGCACGAGCAAAAATATGTATATGTAGTCGAACTTCTATATAATAAAATTCTCCGTATAATGAAATGTAAATTTCTGATTTTATTTCTATATAATAGAGTTTTTTCTGTACCCGTGCGATTTCATTATAGGCAGGTTCAACTGTATTGTAAATTTATGTAGATTCTATAAAAAAATCAATTCTCAAAAACTTGTTGCTTCTTTAGATTTAACACAAATCATATCGTTTGATTATGGATATAGTAAAAAAAATCCAAGGATATTTAAAACTGTTGCATATAAATGATTTGAAAAGTTATTCATATTTGCTTGAGAATAATATATATATGTAATATAGAAATATATTTGAAAAGTTGTGAAAATTGGAAAGCTATAGCTTTGGGTTAGGGGGAAAGTTGAGAGTCTAGAAAGTATTTATATGTATATAGGATATCGCAGTGATTTATTGTTGGTGTTCTTTTTTGTTTATGTTCTACACTTTCTGTTTTTTAATCTTTTTTTTTTTTGTATATTTTTGATTCACTCAACATTCCTGACCTGTTGCTGATTGTCTTTGGCTTGCTTGAATTTCAAGTGATTTGGTCCCAACTGATGCGGATGCGGATGTTGATGCGAATGCGGATGCTGACGTATTCCTCCAACGCCGCCAATATGACGTAATGAAGAATGATGTGGATAATGTTGTTGTTGTTGTTGCTGTTGTTGATGTTGTTGTTGTTGTTGTTGTTGTTGCTGTTGTGGGGATGATGAAGTAGTTGCTGGTGGTTGATAATGGGATGCTGTCTGTTGTGAACGATGCAATATTGGTCCCGCCGACATTGGGCGATAGGGCAACTGTAGTGCGGGTCTATTTCAATTGGGGTAACATATGTAACATAATTAGATAAGACGCAATGGTCAGTTATCTGTGTCAGCAGTATTTCATTTTAAATTATTATGTTAATGGTGCTTTTTTTTTTATTTTAATTTTTTAAGTTATATTGTTTTTTTTTTTTTTTTAAATTTATAAGGTACCGTTTATGTATATCCGTTACGGTCATGCCTAGACCCGAATCGGATGAGGGACTACGTCCTGTGGCCGCAATTATTTCCAAATCGTCAGCTGTTACCTGTTAGAACGGGGGAATAATGGAATGGAACGAACGATTTTGTTGTTTTTTTTTTGGTTGGTTTCTTTTTTCTTTGTTTTTTTTTTTTGCATAGGTACATGAAAAAGTGTCGTCCCGACTAAGGGGGCTTCTACGGAGCATAGACACAGAGTGAGAGAAGAAGAGAGACAGACAGACAGAGTGTGACAGCGAGAGAGATATAGTAGTAGTAGAAGTAATAGTTGAAATTGAAGAGCGATAGATTTTTTGAGATTTTTGGGAGTGATAAATGGATCATCTGGTGATTAGATACGTATATAGTGCAATTTCTTTTTTATTTTTCATAATTACTTAGTTAAATGTTGATTTTGCGTGTTTGTATAATATATTAACTTCACTTTGGTGATGATTATTCATATACAAACTGTATATATGTATATATGGTTCATATTTCAGTGCTTTATTTATGTTTTCTGTGTGATTATGGTTATTTTTGTTGTTTATTTTTAAGGCTCTAAGTGCTTGTTTCAGGGTGGAATTGTGGTTGAAATTCTTGATTATAATTTGTTATTAAATTTTGTTAATATTTTACATGATTTTGTTTTCTGGTGGCTTATAAATATAGATCTAAAAATTTTGTATTGTCCCCAAAGAAGTTGACCTTTTTGAGACGACTGTACATATATGTAAATGTATTGTATTGTATGTATGGTTTTGCATGTTTGTTTTGTCGCGACTGTACTGGTACATTCATTTTACTAATAAATGAAACTAATCAATTTATATTTAGATTTGTTACTATTTTCATGGGTCACCGTTCTTATTATATATATGTATACATAATATATATATATACAAAATTGTCTTTTCCTTGGCAATTTGTTGAATTTTTGCATTAATTCTGCACAGCTGCATTTTGAACACAACTGTACTTACTACTTAGGCTTAGAGGGAAGAAAATATATATATGTATATGTATGTATGTATGTATATGCATTTGTCAAAATTTTCATTGTCACTACAAGAATATTGTTTCGTGTTGTTCATTGTAAAGTAAAAAATTGACATTCGTTTTCATGTTTTTTTTTTTTTTTTTTTAATTTTTGCTTATTGTAAGTATTATGTTAATTTATTCTATTTTTTTTGTCTGTTTTTCCAGGACGAATTTAATTGTAATAAGCGAGTTTCGTAGTTAAGCTTTTCAAATCAAAAACATGCAGCAGAAAATAAAACAAAGAGAAAACCCAAAAGAGAATAAGAAAATTGTAATGAAAATGAAAAACAACCCAAGAAAAAAACAAATAATAGAATAGAGGAGAACTTTCTTAAGTAGTTGGTGGTGATATTTTCTCGTACAACAATTAAACTACAAGATTTATTTTGTTATTTTGTCTGTCAAGTGTTTTTTTTTTGTTTGTTATTTTTTTTTTATATATATATATTTTGTCTACAGAAATTATAGTAAGAGTAAAGTAAAAGTTACAACAACAGCGACAACAATCAACGACAACACTAAAGAAAAGTTTTTTTGTTTTTTATATAGATAAACATTTAGAAGATATATATAGGTAAATAGATTGAGACAGAGATAGAAAGAGAGAGAGACAAATGGTAGACACACAGTTTTCGTTTTTTTTTTTTTTGATTTTATCTATTAAAACAATAATTAAATGTACTTTGTTGTATAAGAGCTAAACGAATAGTATTAGTTGAATTTGTAGTAGGTATTATTATTTATTGTAACATGCTCAGAAAACTTTGTTTTTGTTTCAGTTTAGTTTAGGTATATACGGTGTCTGTGTCGTAGAATAAATCTTCTAGAAAGCTTACCGGCAAATCACGTGCTGGGTCTCCTTTACGCTGTAATTATAATAAAAAAAAAAAAAAACAATTACGATGAAGAAATTTTTTTTTTTTATAAATGAATCAATAACTAAATTGAATTAAATTTAAGGGTATCTGAATACTTACCCTATGTCTATCCACGCTATAGGGATCTCTTTCTCTTCGATAGACCAACTCGTCGTAGCGTGTTCGATCCTCAGGGAATACGAGTTCGCGTATTTCCGTCACTAGCGTATGCTAAAAAAGGACAAAAGAAATGATAAATCGATTAATCGATAGAACCAATAGATCGATTATAATTTTACCTTTTCGTACGTATCTAACATCTCTAATAAGACGGCAACAAAGGCATCTATGGTCATTGCTTTCGCACTATATTCGGCAATATAATATGAAAGGCTTGCAAAATGATGTCGTGGCAGCAGAGAGCGTGCCTTCTCCTCAACCATGGTCGCAATTTGACCTTTTCGTCGGGCTCTGTTAAAAATAAATGAACTAAATATACATATATCCTTTGAAAAATTTGAATTTTATTAATTAACCTTGTGCCCGTTGGACTGTACGCATCCCAGGGCTCCATTTCGATGGATGTACAGGAATGCGGCACTTTGCCCACATCACGTATCACTAGCGACATGCGCTTGTGGTATTTCAATTGACCAACTGCCTCATCGTGCGTTACATCGAGAAACGATTGGCCATTGACCTCGAGGATTTCATCGCCGATCATGAGACCGGCACGATCTGCTACGCTATCCTTATCAACGCCAGTGACAAAGATGCCCAGACCATACTCAACGCCGCCCCTTATCATAAGGCCCAATGATTGCCCCGGTTCGATAAGCAGCTCCACACGACGGATTCTATTGAATATCGAGATTATATTAAAAAAAATGATTTAAAAATTAATTGCGTCATTCATTCAATTTACCTATCCCGTCGTTCGCTGCGTCTACCGCCATATTCCATTGGTGGCGAAGCGGGACGACCATGACGATCCATCCAGGAGCAGGTTTGACGAAATGGCAAACCAGATCCACTGCCCGATGCTGCCGCTGCTGCTGCTGCTGCTGCCGCTGCTGCTGCTTGATTTTGTGGTAATAGGGGTGGTGCCATTGATGCATACATTGGATCCCTTGAAGGTGGTCCGAAACCATGGAGTGGTGCCGTTGAATTCAGCGTAGGTGGCGCTCGCACCGTCATACTGATTTGACGTGACGATTTCAATATCTGCACACATCTCTGCATTAAGAAAAAATGTGGCAATAGAAGAGACACAAAAAAGAGACAGACGAAAGATGCGAGCAAGAAGCAGAAGAAGTAGGAGAAGAAGAAGAAAAAAACGAACCAACGAGAAGTAGAAGGAGAAGAAGGAGGAGCAAAAGTGACCAACAAACAAACGAAAACATAAAACTATATAAACAAACTCAATAAATTTGAAATAAATATTTAATTCAGAAACCATGAAATAGTAAGCAAAACAAATGGAAAACGAAATATACATATGTATGTATGTATATATGTCTGTATGTATGTATTTATATATGTATGTATATGTAAATTCCCTTTAATCAAAAAATGGGCGTTTATATGTGTGAGGAAGGCGTGTTCTCTATTGTACCTTTTGAACTTTGTTGCGGTTTCTGTTGACCACATTTGGTTGTTGCCATTATTTTAATTGTTTTGACCAAAAAACTAATATAGGAATTTGTGTCCGTATGTCCGTGTGTCTGTGTGTCCGTGTGTGTGTGTGTGTGTGCTGCTGCTGCTGCGTGCAAAATTGTCTGTGAATCCCTCCAGGTGTTGACCTATAAACAGAACTATTCCTGGCCAACACCTCCCCAAAATAAACCACCACCCCCCCTCCCACTCTCTCTTTTACTCTCATCAATATAGTAAAAAAAACGTTTAAGAGTTTCCAGGCTCTTTTTCGGGTTTTTGTGGTTTCCTAACGGTGTCAGAAGCCAAGTTTTAGCTTGGTTGGATTAAGTATTTGAAGGACATTTTGTTAAAATGAATGTGATATGTTTAAATTGCTTGGTTGGTATAGAAATTCAATGATTATCATCAACCAAAAATAAAAAGGGTTCAATTTGTTTGGCACCTTTGAAATTGGTATTACAATTTGACAATCCCCCAATGTGCCTTTGGCCTGGCCTGCTTGACAATCGGAATATATGTATGTAGATTGAAAAATATATACATATTGGGTTCTACAATAAATTAGTTTTATATGTACTCAAACTGTACTTTTTTTCTTTTCTTTAGCATATAAGAAAGTAAATGAAAAACAAAAAGAAAAGAAATAAAGATGAAATAATATTGATTAAAACAAAACTCAACGATAATAGGCAAAATGTTACTCAAATATATATTTACAATCAAATTCAAATGCGACTAATCTATTGCCAATTTTTTCTCAGTGTATATTTGTATTAGTGTTTTTTTTTTTTTTAATATTTTTTTTTGTTTTTAGTAAAAAATGTATCATGTTATCATGTAAAAGTGCATAAATAGGTATATAAAAGGGAACTACTAAATATCGTTCAGAGCATATATATCGCAGATACATTAAACACACATACATATATATGTATATAACCAGCAAGTGTGTCTGTGTGTGTGTGTTGGGAAATGCAATAAGTAACCCAAAACAAGTTTGTCGAAAATGGTTAAACTTTTCAAATTGCAAAAGCAGCGTGAGAAATGGTACAACATGTGCACCCAACCACCTTCCATCCATTCCCTTTACCCTTAGACAGCCAATATACTGCTAGAATTCTCGTTTTTCTATTCACACAGACACACACACACACACACACACACCCACTTACACAAAGACATAGACAATATGAAGAATTATATTGACTATCATAACGTGTCACATAAAATATTCCACAATAAATTGACTTTCGTTGTTAGGCAGCTGCTGTTAGGTTACTACACCACTGACTTGTCTTGGCTCATAAAAAAAGGAAGAAGAAGAAAACCATAGATGGCCAACACTATATAATAAGTATTTATATATATATATGTACATATATATAGTAGATAGCATCCCATTATTGTCACTGTTAACTAGCTATAGCTTCTGTTCAAGCAAAATCTCATTAAAAATCAATAAAGTGTACAATAAAATTAGATTCTTCTTTTTAGTACAAGAAGGAAAAAAAAAAGAAGAAGGCAAACAAGTTTATTGAAAAGATTGTGACATGATGGCCAACAGCAGTAAGAATGCTTGTCTGACATTTATGCCAAAGTATTAAGCCGTAAGTATATATGTATGTATAGTATACATATACATATGTACGTATCCATTTGTATACTATATATTTTTGTACGCTGACTTTTATTTAAGTTTTCAAGAGCTTTTAGTTGAAATGTCTATTTGCATTAGTTTGAAATACCAAAAAAAAAGCCAAATTGCATTTTTAATAACTTGTCTAGTTTAATTTATATTGACATAAATTTGATACTCGAATAATTGAAATTTAATAGAAATAATTAGATATGAGTGAAACTTTACTTATTTATCGTACATTACCTATTATTAATTATATTGTGTGTATATTTTTTTCTTTTAAACCATATTCCGATCTATGTTTGCAATTTGTTTTTATTTTAGAATCTATCTAAAACTGCTTGTCATCGCTTTATATATTTAAATAATTATTGTAGTCAAAGTTGTTAATTGATTATGCAGCCATAAGATATATATATATTATATATATAAATAAATATATGTAAATCTTTTATTTACTTTAAAGTAAATAAAATGAACAAAGGGAAAACTCTTATCGAAGCTGAGCCCAAAAAGTGTGTTCTTTTTAACATAATCCTGTACAGCTGATCCTTATTTTTAAAAGCTAGTTTTTCTCTTTTCTTACTTTATCATATATATTTTAATCTTTATTGATAAATATCTTTCAAAATATTCATAGCCCTTTTTTATTTATATTTAATTTTGTACCTCGCTGAAAGTTTATTTTGTTTTGAATTTGCATTTAGTTTTTGATGGGATCTCAATTACAAAAACCTTCAAAATCTTTGAGAACCATTCTTTGCCAGTAAGAAATGTATGTTTAAAGCATTTTAAAGAACTGATCCACCCCATTTGACAAACAATCCCAATTGATAAATATCGTGTCAAAATTTTTTTCGATTTCGATTTGATTTTTAAGAAATTCGTCAATTTAAACGAACTTGCCTTTTCTATTTTAAATATTTATTTACTTATATTCAGATGCAATGTAAAATGCAGAAGTGAATCTGAATTAAGCCACTTAAATTATATTTTGGTCATTAAATATGGCAAAGAAGATATATTTTTTGTAACTCTTCAAAAATTCGATTTAAATTCTTTTAAGGTCTTAATTGCCTAAAATAAATACGGTGTGATTCATGGCAAATATATAAAAAGAAATGGACGGAGGAGACTTTTCTGTATCAAGAACTGTAATATTATTAAACTAAGTATCGGAAGTATCGAAATTGACAAATAATAAAAATGAATTTCTTAAAATATGACACAAAAAACTGATCTTGCTTTATAGATACATTAAAACATGCAGTGGCCGACAAACGATTAGAACACGAATTTCTTAGAAACTCTTTGATTTGAAGAATTTTCGAACTTAGTCAAGAAATTGATTTGAAATTAATTTTCTTCTTATAAAAACTGTCAAAACTTAATAATACATAACAAAAGATTAATTTTTAACGATTTTTTGTTCGTAAACGAGGCCTAAAATTTTAAATTTTTTAGTTGTAACTTTTAAACGTGTTATTATTTAAAATAAAAAAAATGCAAAAATGGAGATCAATAAAATGCTATCGGAACCGGGATAAATCCAATCAAATGCAATCTATATTTATGGAATGCCATCATCCATATGGCCGAAATGTTCTCAGTGTATAAAGATAAACTTGACTGCCAGATTTGTACTTTTAACGTTAAATTGTTTCAGTCTTTTAAGTGGATATTTTTTTTCAACAGTAAAATTTATATCCAAAGAAGAAGAAAGATATTGTAGCATACTTTTTTGGGTTACTTACAATAGAAATAACTTTTTGTGTGTGTGTGTTAATTTTTTTGGTTATATATGCTCTAATCGATTTTTTTTTATCTCTATACGCATTAAGAACATTATTAGCTACTACATAATTATTATTTTTAGATATAAAAAAATATATAGATTACCTTCAGCGCCTCCTCGTGATTGATTGAGGTAAAAGGTGTACCATTAACCTCTAGGATTGTATCACCGGGTCGCAATCCGGCCCGTTCAGCCACCGAATTTTCCTCGATGCGTGAGATGTAGACACCTAAACCTTAAATAATCAAAAAAGTAGAAAAAAGAAAAAAAAAATCAATTAGCAAAGCATAAATAAGACACGCCCACTCGTTTGTCGTGTCGCTATGCTCCACTGCTGCTGTTCCATTCAGTTCAGTTCAGTTAACATTCTTCTTTTTTCCACGTTTTTCTTTTCTTTTTTTTTTTTGTTGTTGTTGTTTTCTTTTCATAAGCCTTTTTCATTAGGTAAAAAAAAAAAAAAAGTGGGAGCGGGAGCCATTTTATGTTTAACTTATAAAGCACGTGTGCCTGAAAGACGAGCACATTCCATACACAAACACTGAATATATGGGTAAGTATATGTATATATGTATGTATGTATACATATAGTATATACATATATGTATGTATGTATGTACATACACGGAAGGGCCAAGCCTGCTGCCTCTTGCTCCCATGAAAAGGGCCAAAGACTTAAATAGATTTTTATCGATTTTAAAGCCGACACTAAAAATAAAATGTACGGACAGGAAAAAAGAGAGAGATAAAAAGAAAAAAACTAAATAAAGAGGCGATGAGGAAATGGTAATAGAAGACAAAGTACCCAGGTGCAAAATGCGCTTCGAAATGTCAAAGCTGCTGGCGGTTTGTCACATCTATGTAGAATCCAAGAAGAAAGACAAAAATATATGTATGTATCTATATATGTACATACATACATATGTACTTGTGCAGAACCGAAACGAACCAACTTGAAACCGAAACAGACAATAAAATGAAATTGAAAATTAAATTGCAAAAAAATGCTTCGGGTTTTGCCAAATGTCGGGGAAAAGAAAAAAACAGACAGATGGAGATAGAGAGAGAGAGAGACAAGCAATTGACTGGGCGTAACATCAAATCAACAACAGAAGGCGTGGCCAGGAATAAAATGAATCTTTGATGTTTGCTTAAGACAAAAAAAAAATAGAAATAAAAAAAAACAGAGCTCCATTTCTCCCTCGTGGCTTTAAAATGTATATTCGATTGGAGTTTTAAAAGTGTTTCTAGTGAATTTAATACCTGAGTCTTTCCCTCCTTTAACGCATATGCCAAATCCATGATCAATTTGTTGATCACGTGACATGGATACAGTACGCGTTGTAAGTTCATGTATATTGGGCACACTGCGATCCCGATCTCGTTCACGATCACGATAGATCTATTTGGGAAGAGAGAAAGAGAGGAGAGAAAATAGTATACCGATGGAATTATAAAAAGATTTCTTAAAAAGATTTACCTGATGCGTCGTCGAGGGAGGACTACTGGCAGGACTACGTCGTCCTGTTCGATCTCTGGTGCCACCATTGCTATAATGATAGCTACTTGTAGGAACTGAAGACGACTGTGTGGCGCCAAACATGCGCAACACTTGCTCCGGTGAAATGGGTCGTTTCTTATTGCCATTACCCATGGCCGACGACGATGAGCCACCGCCATGTCTTCCACTTGCCGCCGTTGAGGTGGGCAATGTGCCCGCCGTACCAGCGGCCATATGACTAGATGGTGAGGAGCTAAGATACGCTGAACCGCGTCCAGGCAGTGAACCACCCTTTGTTGGTACACCCGCCGAATTATAATAATAGTGCGGTGAATGCGGACGCTCAATGATTGTATACGATGTGCCTGGCGGTGAATAATATAAACCAGAACGACCACCAGGAACTCCTGTTCCGCTACTGGCACGCAATGAACTTGTGCTATTGCCGACACCGACGCCCACACGTGAGGCGTAGGGTCCGCTACCTGGCGGTGGACTTATCATGCCAAAGGCCAACCCAATATCTTCGGCCTCATAACTGCTTGGCGCACCGGCGCTGCTCCGTAAATGGTGTGCAGTAAGTCCAGCTGATCCGCCTGTCGGCACACTCGACGATGATTGTGTTGCACCACCAATTCCACCAATTCCTCCAATACCACCAATTCCTCCACCACCAAGCCCAAGTCCAGCTGCTGCAGTTGCATGATAACCATAAGCGCGTGCACTCCAACGTGAGGGTCCAAGATCGCATAATTCGGCATAATCGTTGCCAGCTGCGCTCATTGTCAGGGGGTCGCCGTCGTATGGTATGCCACTGCCCCCCAGGCGCATTACACTGCTGGAGCTAAAAAACCAACAACAACAAAAAAATGAAAAAAAGAAAAATTAAAAAGATGATATATCAAATAAGTAAATAATATATATCAAATATATCAATTTTATATATCAAATAAGTTAATAATATGCAAGCGATAGTTTCTCTGACAACTAATTAATTTGCCTTTTCGATTATAAATTATCCAAAAGCTCTTTAAAACACATTGAAAACGAATTTATATGCTTATATATTTTTCCCTATTTCAAAATAGATCCATTAATTTATTAATTTTTATCAGAACTTTTAAATCTTATAAAGGTTTAGAAAAGATACGATAGGAAAAATGTTAAAATGCTTATACATCGATTGCCTTGATTGTGTTTACTTAGCCAAGCAGAGATTTCTTATATCAACGATTAATGTAGGGTATATCTTAGCTCTTAATTCCATATAAACTTCATAGAACTAGTTTCAATTATTGTTTACTTTCAACTAATATTGCGTAATATCAAATGTCAAAAAAATCTATCGATATATTTGCATTATCCTGACAACCTATCGATTGTATAATAATCGATCGTTTTCTCTTTTCCATCTTTTGATCTTTCACAAAAGATTGTTATACTAATATGTCAATACCTCCACCATTGAAAACTGCAATAATGTAATTCCGCCTTTCCATTTAAATCGATATTAATATACCCTACCCAACTTATGACTATATATATGTACATATGTATATTCATATGTATATACTAATACATTTAAAAAGGATTTGCTGTCGTCATAGACCAAATAAAGTGACTGACATTTTAGTTTGTTGGTTGTAAAAGAGGGTAGGGGAGCAATGCTGTTTGGGGTAGTAAAAAGTTATTGTCAAAATGAAGAAAACAATATGCCACGAACAACTATTTGTTGTTTATTGTTTATGCCCTTTAGGTAGAATATTAATTATATTATTGTCACGATATTTCAAATGCATGAAACGTAAAGAAAAGAAACAAAAGTTTTCCTCAAACCCTTTCAGAATGTTAATATATATATTTATTATATTAATCAGCTCTATTTCTCCCTCTCTCTTTCTCTTTGTTTATGGTTGAATATATAAGTTTTTTGTTTGTTTGTTTGTTTTGGGCCAGGAAAAGCTCCTTCAATTTGAGTCTCAAATCAGAGAAAACAGACTTATCAGGAATGTAAAAGACAAGTATACAGTTAAATATGCATTATTCTTGTAAACCGGAATGAGAATATGTTCAAGTGTTCAGTCACACCTAAATCTATTTCAACCTGTCTTTATATTCTATATGTTATTAATAATTTGTTAGTCTACAAACTGATTAATATGACTTTGATTCGTTAAGCAATTGTCGTTACATTCTACGCGATTTCTTCTTTTTCTTCTAAAATTTAATCTTACTGTACAAATGCGATATAATCTCCAAAATTCCTTATAGCTGTGTATATTTATACAACTTTTTTTTCTTTATTTATATATTTTTTATTTAGTTTTATATATATTTTTTTTTTCTTATTTTTATACCCTGTACCCATAGGGTAAAAGGGTATATTAAAGTCGCTAAAATGTATGTAACAGGCAGAAGAAGAATTTTCCGACCCCATAAAGTATATATATTCTTGATCAGTATCAATAGCCGAGTCGATTGAGACTTGTCCGTCTGTCTGTCCGTCTGTCCGTCTGTATGAACACCGAGATCTCGGAGACTATAAAAGCTAGAGCAACCAAATTTGGTATCAATATCCGTCTAATGTGCAAGCAGGTCAAGTTTGTTTCAAATTTTTGCCACGCCCACTTCCGCCCCCGCAATTCGGGAAAAACCAATAACTAGAGCAAAATAAAAGATATCGTACTCTTATTTGGCATGCACATTTATATAGCCAAAACGCACCAGCTGACCGAATTTTATCAAAATCGGACAATAATTATCGGAGATATACGTATTTCCATTTTGTACTGAAACGCCCCATGCAAAATGGGCTGTTAAGTGTGAGCGAGATAGCATGTGTTCGCTGTTGCTGCATGGCAAGCAGTGCAGTGTTGCTGCATGGCAAGCAGTGGATGCTAAGAGAATTTTTTTTGTAAATTGATGGCGATTTTGATCGTATTTGACTTTATGGAGTATTTTTACTTGGTACAGGGTATACTCAATGTCGGCAGGGACGACTTGCTTGCTTCATTTTATATTTTTTTTTTTTAATATTTTATATATTTTAACAATGTTATGTTAATTACTAATCTATATTATACTATGTTCATTATTTTTGTTAATTTATTTTTTATTTTTAGTAAAAGAAAATAAAATATTAGTCCCGAAATTCCAAAATCACACATCAACAAGAATTTTGGAAAATTAACTATCGAAGTTGAAAAAAGTTTGTCTTCTTTTTAATAATTTCAGACTTACTCTCCTACTTTGTAGAATTTATGAAGTATACTAATATTAAATAGTTAAACAATTTCGGAATGATTAAATATATTTCTAAAGTTAATTAAAACCCTATAAATATATATCATCGAATTTCTTAAAGGTTTTCCCTTTGCTATTCAGTTGTTAGTAAATTTCTAACTTAAACTGCCGTAACTAACTACTTATAGGATAATTGTCTTAACAGAATAGTTGATAAATGGTAATATGAGTTGAAATTGGTTACTAATTTATGAGATAAACGCAGATCCATAATTATATTCTATAGTCTAGACTCTATTTCAAAACAAAAACAACGTGGTTATCCTTTGGCAGGCTGCCCGATCAGACATGCATTAGGTAAAAGCATTCTCTCCCTATCGCTCTCCTCATTATTTGTACTTGGCTATTATATATGATATATGTAGAATCCTATGGGATAATAAGTAAAATTAGGTTAAGTATTCATTCTCTTTCACTGGTTTATTACGAGTCCCGGGGAAAGGGCAACACATAATTTTCCATTGTTTTTTTTCGGGCTTTTCTCTTTACCCTCCTTTATTCAGTGTGTGTGTGTTTTTTTTTTTTTTGTTATTTGCTCATTCATTGCATACGCAACCGCTAAGCCGCAGCTCAGACTCAGTCGTGCGCATACATATGTAGCCACTGTATTGCCAGGCACACATTGCTGCCATTACAAACAATAGCTTAATCTCCAGAGTCATATGGTTTTTTTTTTTTTTTTGTTCACCCTTTCCCCCTCACTTCCCATCATCAACACCATTTTGGATAGTGTGTGAGTGTCTCTGTGTGTGTACGCACAAGGATGGCCCATTTGTTGTTGGCCATGCCTTTTGTTTCGAAATCAATAGGAACTTATGCCCCCCATGCTTCATTATTTATGTGCCGAAAAAAAACCAAAAAAAAAAAACAACAATTTGGACCAAAACAACAGAAGCTCGCCAACAGCTCGCTACACCCACTGCACACACACACACAACCTCATCCCCCCTATATACACATTTACACATTCACACGATTTTAGTAAAAAGGACTCGCTGCCGTTGCAGGTCCCTCATAAATAGTGAGAAAATTGCCGTGCTCACACTTTTGGCACACACTTTAGCCCCCGAATGTCGTGCACATGGGCCATAGCTCAAATGCATTGACAGTCCAGTTGGAAAATGTATTTTTAAATGAATTTTAAATTTTTAGACTAAGATAAACAAAAAAAATAAAGAAACAAATTGAAAATTAAGTTCTATTTTTCCTTCAAACTTTTAACAAACAAAAGAATAATAATAATATAAATAAAGAAACAGAAGAGTTGTATTAAATGCAAATGTTAAATCGAGCAGATATATATCTTGATGCATATGTGTGTGTGTGTGTGTGTGCTGTTGTGTGGTTCTATGTGTGTGTGTGTGTATTAAAGTTGAGCTAAAGTGCACTCTGGGCAGCTAAAAGCGCTAAAAACAAAAGAGTGGTGGCAATTTCATTTGACGCTTAAGCGCACTTAGTGGTCGACGATTTGCAAACACAAACAGGATACACACTCACACTCACACTCACACACACACACACATACACATAGACAAAGAGAAAAATAGGGATACACACACAGACACCTACGTAATGGTTGGCAATTGTGCTTACGTCTAACAAGCAGCCAATAATGTCCTTTTTGATTTACGGATACACATTTGCATTTGTTTCCACTACAAATTGGCAAGCAGACGCCATTATAACAATCACACATACATACATAAAAAGATAAAAACATATGCATATGTATATATATATATATATCTAGCTATCTATCTATCTCTATATATATATATATGTATATATATGTACATATACTACAAATATCAATAAGAAACATCAGGCTTTTTCTATATACATATAGGACAATAAATTTTCCATGTGTTGGTATTTTTATTTCTATTTCGTTTTTTTTGTTATTTGGTTCTATTTCATTTTGTGCTGGCTTTGTTGTAAAATAAACAGGCAAAAAAACAGCATGTTTCAAAGTATTTACTCATGACCTTGCTGAGCAAAGCCAACACACACACACACACCACCAAGACAGAGACAATAACAACAAAAAAAACAACTAGCAACCACAGCGTCATTGGCAGTGCCAACGAGTTTGCCTGTCGTTGGCGCTTGTCACAAGGACATTTTTCATGTGCGCAATGTGACATTTTTGGAATTTGTTACTCTGGCGCTCTGGTTTGTGCCGGGCGCACACACACACACACAGACATGCACAACCACACACTCACACATACAGTGTCCTGGCGGTTTATTGAGAGAGAAAAAAAATTGACAATATATTACAATGAAAATAGTTCACATTGAATTTTAATCAATAGTTTTTGAGCGAAATATTAAGATGGAAAAATTATATATATCTACTAATTTTGGAATAATTTTCTATAATATACTATATAGATGTTGAAATTCAGGATTCTACTAATTAAAAAGGATCAAAACTCTGCCATTACCAACCAGTCCTACATTTTAAAATTGAAATATTTTGAAAATTAATCAATTAGTTGTATCAATCATTTATTTATTTCATTTATATCTCTTAGCTTAACTATTTGCGAGAAACCTGCTAATACATTAATTAGACAGTTACATATTAAAAATTGTATTTTCTTTTAGAATAATGGTTTTCTTCTACTACCACTTCTCCTACTATTTCTTCTACTACTCTTTCTTCTTCTCTACTTCTTCTTCTACTACTTTTTCTTTTTCATCTATCTTTGGTTGATCAATGCATGTGGAAAGAATTTTTTTTGTTTATAATCATTAATAAACCTAATAAAAAGAACTCAACTCCTTCAACTCGTTCATAAATTAATTTTACTTTAAAGCCTAATTAGTTTGCTAAAAATGAGGAAACTATATTAACAAAGGTTAATATTTAAACGTCCTTTTAGTGAGAGCCACTACAAATTAGACCATTTAAAAATGCATTAAACTAAAGAGAACGTTTAGCCGTAATGTAAAATAAATTGTTTTCTGTTAGTTTATTTCTTTGACAAGAATGAAACGCAAAATAAAAAAAATAACAAATTAATGCCTTTAATGACAAAAAGTATATAAAATTGAAAAGATATTTTTTATTAATTTTTTATGCAATAAAAGAAAATGTAAAAGGTGCCTTTTTGAATCTACCAATTCCGATCGAATAACTTAATGAACAATCGATTAATAATGGAAACTCCGATAACATTTTTAATTTTTCTTTAACATATTTAAAAGCTAACACTAATTCAAAACTTATTAACTTAATATTATTAACTTGTTCACTTTCCACAATAATGTGACAGATAAGGAGAAATAAAATTTTCTAATAAAAAATATAAGTTTTTACAACTCAATTTGTTGATATATATTCCATATACGATTTAAGAGAAAAATGCTTATTATTTAAAATGAAAAAACAATAATCCCATATGAAATGTCATATCCTTTCGGTTTAAATATATTATTGAAAATATCGTTCACATGATGCAAGAAAATCTTTATCGATGCAAAGTAGTTATAGAAATTTTATTAATGAATGCATTTGAAGCCACTGTGCCAATGAATTTTGTGGTTTTTTTTCCTCGCTTCCTTTTTTTTTTTGTTTTTGCGGCTGTTCCTGCAGCTGCCACATGGTTTTTGTTGTTGTCGCCAGTCGCCTCACTGCCACTTTACTCTCTGTCCTTGTTTTTCTTTTTTTTTTTGTCGCACTCTATTCCCCTCTCTGTCTTTCGCTTTTTGTCTCTCTTTAGCAGTTGTTGTTGTTTGATTTGAAAATAACTTTTGTATATTCTTCACTCCAGTTTTTATGGCACTCAAGCACTTGGCATTTTGCATGTTGCATGTTGTATGTTGCGCGTATGCATGTGCAGCATCTGTGTGTGTGTGTGTTTACTTTTATCTGCGGTAGTTCTGTGTCTCTGTGTGTGTGTTTTTTTTTGTTCTCCCCTTTCTGTTCCCCCTTATTTATTCAGTTTTGTGCCACCGCTAAATTGGTGCAACAATCGCCGGAGCTATTTGCATTTGCAAAATAATTGCAATTGCAGGAGACAATTAGGTTGCTTTGTTTGCTTGCCCCTAAATGTAGGCTATAAAATAATTTTGTTTATAAATAATTAATGTTTATTATGTGCGTGTGTGTGTGTGCTGGCATTTAATTCGCTTCAATTTTTTAATAGTTGCTAAAGGCATATAAAAACATTAAAGCTTTTTAGGGTTCTACCATCCCTTCTTTCCACCCTCATCCCTTAGATTTTTTTGTTTTACTAAAAAATTGACGCCTTTTATATGTAAATATATATAAATTTTGTTGTACGGACTTTCCCTGACTTTTTTTTTGTATATATATATATAATTTTTGTCTTTTTTTTCGTGGTTACTGAGCCCTCAGCCAGCATTCATCAACATTTTCAGCATAATTTTGTTGTGGATAAAATTCCGGGGAAGTAATTATGATAAATGCAGGATATACACATCCTACGTGTAAATGTGTGTCTGTGTGTGTGTGTGTGTGTGTTTTGATGTGTGTATTGGTGTGTATTTTTGCCTCTGAGGCATGTCAAACTTGTAACTGGGTTAATTGCGCGTACAGAAATGAAAAAAAGGTAAAACATGACATGCCCACATATCCACATATTTGTATGTGTATGTGACGTCTCTGTGTGTGTGTGTGTGTGTTTGGGTCTGTGGGTATGCATATGTATGCGTTTCTCATTTCCGCTCGCTGTCAATAAATCTTGAAGATCTGCGAAATTTCGATAAGCCAAAAGACAATATATGAAAAAGACAGCAAAGAACAAACAAAAAAATTACCCCCACGTTTTCAGTTGAGTTACGTGCAAAATGTATAAAATCGAATCTCATGCCATCTTTCTTTCTAGAATTGTGACTGACATACACACATAGATATGTATATATATACATATCTATATATAGTACCTTTCGCTTTGAATTCTCTTTTCCATTTTCCATTTTGATTATGTTTGTGATATGAAAAATATTGTTATATGAGTTTTGCCTTTAGCTGATTTCAATTAAAAGTTATCTAAAACGAAAATATATCTACAAATGTCTGCGAAAGACAAAAGCAAAAATAAAGAAAAAGAATTATATATGTGTGTATGCATATGAATAATAAACATACATACATATATATCAGAATAATTCAGTGGTGTGTGTATTAAATAATTATGGTTCCTAGATTATGCCAGAGAGTTTTTCCCTCACAAAGTTATCGATTACAACATGCACTTGCATGTCTTTTTTTTTTTGTTTTCCCACGCCATAACCTTATCCTGACAGGAATGCCACAGGGTTCAATGTCATTTTGAATATATTCTAATCAACATCAACAGATGTGTCGTGGTAGCATTTGCATTTCAGTCAATTTATAGCATAGTCAATTTAGACCCGTCTGTTCGCCTAATTGCATATCTATCTAACTGACAACATGTTGTAGACTATCAGATACAGATATAGCCAGCAAATTGTTGTATATTACCATATCTACTCGTATAACAATTTTAACAATATTGCTCTTAAAAATTGACTAAGTTTTTTATTGAATATTTTTAGTGATTTAAAATATAATCAAATATAAGTTTATATGCACTACCAAATTGTGATAAATGCATAAAAATATACACTAAAAAAAGGACATAATTTATGCTTAATTCAAATTTTATTAATAGTTCTGAATTTACCTTTTTTATCTCTATATATATGTACATAAACATATATTATTTATATGCATACATATATAGATGAATTATGTATATTCAATTTTTATTTTTCGGGCAAAGAACGCTTACTCTATATAATCGGAATTTTAATTTTAAGTGCTATAATTTATACATTTTTGTATAGCATAAAGAATAGCTAACTATTTTTTTCTAGAAATCCATAAATACATAAAGAACGAGTTAGATATCCTATATATGCTACTATAACAAAATCTTAGTTGAAATAATTTTGAAATTCGATTAACTGGCAACTGATTTGCTTTTAACTCAAATTCATTGAAATTGAGCTACAATTACAGAATAATTTTATATTTTATAACTATCTTTTTAACAATTGAGCGAACATGAATACATCATTATTTCTATATATATTATAATTCAATATAGGGAAATTTGACTGTATATAAACTTTATAGATTTTTATAACCTCATTTTTCAACGATTAAAAATACTTTTTTATAGATTTTTAATATATTGTCTTTCAACGATTTGGTATACTTTCTCATATATACATATATCGATATGCATATGTATGTAGATTATAAATATTTTTATTATCCTATTATTCAACAATTAACAGTTTAATGTTAAATACAAATCATTTCATTAAATCAAAACCTTTTATCATTAGATAGATCTTATGAAATTCTTTTTACATAATTTAAAATAATTTAATTTACTGTCTGCGTAACATTAAAATTTATATAAAAAATGATTTAGACAATAGTTTAACTATTGATTATTTAAAACTAACATCAACGTTTCTCTATACTTAAATGTTTTTTTTTAAACTATTTTTGCATGAAATTCAATTTTGCGTTTTTTATGAAAATGATATAAAATATAAGCGAATCAGTGATATTGTTTGACAAACAAAAGGAATTGCCATACACACACACACACACATGCACACACAGATACACACATACCCGCACAATTGTAGATACTGTTATATAGATGGCAGATGGTTACATATACATATTAATAAGCTTTGAGCATGTTAAGGCTCAATTACCTGAACCAGAAGCCTTTGGCTATTTGTGCCATCTGTACCATCTGTTTTTGTGTGTATGTATGCGAATTTGTATGAGTGTGTATGTGTATGTATGTGTATGTATAATAATAATAATAAGAATCAAATATATGTAGTATATACAAACGCGACTGTGGGGTCAAGAATTCAGTTTAGATAACAAGTCAAACCCTTTAGATTACCATGGGTTTGTTCATAAAATTCAATTTCGGTACAAATTACTAGTTGATGGAAGCACATATGTATATATATACATACATACATACATATATACAGTCTTATTGATCTAACTAGATTCATTTAATGCCATTCATTTAGATTGTACTTGTAGACAAAGGAAGATAATTTTGTTTCTGAATGTGAAATTGAATTTGAAATACTGAAATATGTTAAATACATTTCGCTATGAGACAAAGATTTGATAGAAACATTTTATGTTTTTTATTTACGATTTTTACTAATTTTTTATTTGTAGAAAATAGTTTTCTATCTTATTTCTTTTATCATTTCTATCAGAACTATAATTTATTTTACTACCTGGTTGAAGACTTACTTAGATATTATTTATTGAGTTTATTTTTAGTTTAAAAAATAATCTTGAGAAACAAAACATTATTCCTTAATAGAGCTAAATTATTTTTAAATCGTAATACAGTTGGACTTCTCTATTATGTACATATATATAAAATTATATATTATATTATAAAATTATATAGAAACTTTATAATACTTCATTATATGGAAACTTTGTTATAAACAAACTTTATTGTATAGAAATAATGATATATATACATATGTACTAAAAATCATTTACTATATAGAAGCTTACCACAGAAGTAAGTTCGATTACTATATAGTTAATATAGTGCTTCAATTCATCAATATATTACCATATTAGCAACAGACAGACAGACAGACAGATATTGATATAGCTGTTCAGGTATTTAGTATGATCAATATATATGATTTCATGTATATGTATAAAACTGATCAACTTTCTTTTTAATCTTTGCATAAGCATTTGCCCCCAAAAATATGCAACAAATGTTAGCTGGAATTGATTTATTTGACTCAGTCCATCCATACCCTTCAATTGAGTGCTTTGTGTAAACTAACTTAAAAAGCAGGTAACTTCCTCCTGTTAACGACACTTTTTTCTACTACATATTTCATGAGATGCCTGCAAAGATCTGACACATTTTATATATGTATGTATGTACCCATATATGTACTATATATGTATGTATATACTTGTATGTCATGAACATACATATAACTTCTTTTGCCTTTTCAATTTTCTTTTGAAAAATTGCCTTGTTCGAGGGATTTTTTTTATTTTTCTTCGTCTTTTCTTCTTGTTTTTTGTTCAACTGGAGCGTCACGTAGACGAAGAAATATTATGTGGATGGGGGGCGGGAATGGGGGAGGTGAAATCAGCTAGAGGGATGGTAATGCTTAGGGGTAGGGATAACGGTGATGGAGGGCTCTGGTCATGGTTGGGGCAAAAAGAATCTGTTATAATCAGATATGCACAATGCACATGCATAAGTTAAGTATTGTAAGTAAGACGGCGCAATGTGTTTTGAAAGCGAAACAGCAACACAACACAAAAACAAAAAAAGAAAACAATACAACAATAAAAACAAAAGAAACGTAATACAGTGGTAAGCGAAAGAGAAGAAGAACAGAGAAACAGAACCAGAAAGAAAAACCTGACAAGTTGACTTACATGTCAAATATTGATTTTTTAATTAAATATTAATGAAGCACGACGAGAGAAGGAAACAAAATATAAAAATGGCACGAAACCAGAATATGGGACGCCTTAAGGTATGTCATAAAAAATAGCAGTAGCTAAAAGAAAAACTGACATACATAACAGGCAACACAAAAAAAAAAAAAACAAAAAAAAAAGAAGGAAAGGAAAATATATGGGCAAATTACGAATTTTTAATCACACGTCGCGTTTGAGTTATATAAGAAGGAGAAAAAAAGGACAACAAAGGCGTGAGAGGGAGAGAAAAAAAAGCCGGAAAAAACAAAAAAAAAAACAAAAAAACGAAAACTAAATCAAATAAAATAAATATGCAAAGCGGCGTCTCTTCGTAGTAGGTCGACATTGTCTATGCACAGACACGCAAAGCAAAAGGCGAAAAGGAAATGTGTGGAAATGTAAAAGGCAAATGAAACTATCTAAAGGGAATGCCAAGGAAGTAGGAGTAGAGAAGGGAGGGAGGGTGACTGTGTGAGGATGTGTGTGTGTGCCAGCAGAAAGACAGAGCCAGACAGACATTTCCTACCCAAACGCCAAGCATTTTGTCCAGTCACGAAAAAGTTAGTCTAACAAAACTATATGAGTGCAGGTTAGCAAGACCCACTCAAGTTGGAAAACTACAGACTTGTAGTTGTTGGTTTTTCTTTTTTTTCTTCTCTATTTTTTTTTTATTTTATTTTTTTTTCTTTTTTTTTGGTTCTTAGCCAGTCTGGAGTACGCTGACTGAAGAACGCACGCAATTTACAGGCAAATAGTCAACAAGAAGGCATGCCCCTCTTCTATTGAGGCATTATGAAGGCATAACGTTAGTTATTTTTATGTCACATATATTCTTTAGTTCGCTACTGCCATTTTTTTTTCCTCCCCTCTCTACGCTTTATTTCCCTTTTGCTTTCTATATATTTTCAACCATTTTGTTTAGCTGCGTGCAATGTTTTATGAGTGTAAATTTTGCTCTTCATTGAATTTTGTTTGCATACGTAAATTAAAATTTATGAATGGAAAATAAGTAAGTGATGAGAATAGTTTGGGGAAATTATAATTTTTCTTCTTTTTCTTTTTTTTGTTTGTTTTGTTTTTGCTACGCTTCATTAGATGGCATTAAAATATGTTGGGAAATTTCTGGAAAATATTCATCAAAATTAAATTTGGCTTTGAATTTTATTGCTTTTAACGAAAATGTCAATATCATATTGTTAAATGATTTCATTGATATTAAATCGATTCCCTAATTAAGTTAGTTTTGTTTTTAAAAATAAATTTAAGACCTTTAATTAGTTTTCATTAATTTCATTATATATAATAAATAACAAAATTCAAAATGCTTCAAAAAAAATATATCTCATTTTTTTTTCCAATGAATTGCACATAGAATTTATCTCGTGAAAGTTTGCAAACTAGAAAGACTTTTTAATTGGTTGAAATTGTTTTAATTTTTGGCCATTTACCACTTGGCAGAAATTTAGAACAACAAAAAAAGTTTGAAGTGTTTTTAATAGAAAGTTGTTTTGAATGTTAATGGAAAGTTGTTTTTTTTTAAGTCCACGCATCTCCTTTAAATTCGTAAAAGATAATTAAAAAATAATGCCAAGTTTGATTGTTAAAAAAAGAAAATAATAAATTATATATATAATTTAGATTGATTTAGTTTTATACAAAATAAAAAGAGTTTTCAAGCTATATATGTAAACCTGATTTTTTCGATACTGAATAAATTTATGGGATTCGGAATAGAAATCTGTTTTAACTTTCGATTCCGAATAAAATTATTCGGCTTTAATTCACTGGAATGAAAAGTAATTGCCAATTCTCACATAAATAAAAATAATTTGATATTTATCTTTAATATGTTGAAGACAATATTAATGTTTGGTAGATAAATTCAGTTCAGTCATTAATTCGTTAGAATTAAAAAAAAAAATACAACAAATAGTGCAAACATAGCAATCGACTATGATAGCAATTGGAATCTGTTTCGAATCGTTTAATACGAAGATAATATAAAGAAGTCAACCTAAATATATGGATTCGACCTACTTTAAAACACATCGCATTGTAGAACTTCCCATTATAAAAATTCTCATATAACAGACTCTTTGATTATGATTTCCCTGTGAACTTTGGCAACCCTAGAGTCGATAAGTAATCCGCAAACAGCTGATATAAGACTGGTGCAAATTCGAAAACAAAAACAGCAATTAAAAAGGCGATTCGGATTTGGGGTCGATTTACTTTGTAATACGATTTGAAAGCGAGAACAGATCAGATAAACATTTCATTTAAATTCTTTTAAATCTATTTGATCTAGATGGGGTATAATATGGTATTGTTCTTTGGTAGCTCTATCTGAACTAGGTGGTTAGTTATGGGACTGTACTTTAATTAAAATGCAGATGATTAGACAGATGTTTAAAGCACAAATTATAATCTTAAAATCCAAAAAATGTTTCTTCCAAATGTTAAGAATTATATGATATATATATTTATATATATTTTCCCATTTTTATTTATATATTTCCTTCCATTGATTTCTTTTGAGGAGGACTAAACAGGATAATGATTTAAAGTCTTTTCCACTATAATTCAATTTGCACAATTTGTTTCAGGTGTCGGTGAGTGGTTGAGCTCAATTATAGAATATATGTATATATATATATATATATATATGTATGTATAATAATAACTTATTGATGCTCGATAAAACACAAATAAGCCAGGCATAAACAACTAAGCAATAAGTAAGAGAGTCAGTTAGTAAAAGCCAAATGCAAAATCAATAAAATGAAAAAAAAAAAAAACCAAAACGAGAACGTAAAAAACAATTGTACAACAACAACAAAAACAAAATAGAAGAAAAACCACTTATACCGAACTGAATAAAATGGAAATATGTCATAATCGTCATAATCGTTAACTCGCGTGGTTAAAGGATTCATTCGAATCCATTGAATGAGATAATAATAAGCCAGCAATTAGTGTCACTGGGAGGACTTGATAAAGACCCACTCTTGGCAAAAGCCCCAATCAAGGGAATTTACCATACAATCCAGCCAACTGCCTTCTCCCCCACCCCCCTAACCTATACCTAACCGCTCGCCCATTTAAAGCAATTTGAGCACAAATAAAAATGCAAAAAAATATAAAGAGAAAAGCGAATAAAAAGCAAAAAAAAAGAGAAATAGAAGAAAATGAAGGAAAAGGTTAAACGATTGGGGCACACCACACATTTATTATCCCACATCCTTTTCCATTCATTCATTTCCTCTCTCTCCCCCTCTATTTCTGAAATTGAAAAACTAGAAACGAAAGAAATGAAAAAAAAGAAAAGAAAAAGAAATGGTTAGAAAAGTTGCCAAGCCAAATCGCAATTCCACTTTTATTAATATTTTTCTATTTGCCTATGGAAAACTACTACTAAGAATATTCTTATTCTTCTTTTCAAGGAGAAAACTTTTCTTCATTCTAACAAGATACTTAAAGAACGAACATGAAGGCGCCTCTGACTAGTGAAAGACACGTTTGTGTGGCTTGGTAATTGGGGGGCGAGTGGGATGAAGTGAATGAGAGAGATATAAGAGGGGCGAAAAAGTGAGAGAGAAAGAGAAGTAGTAAGTCCAGCATTCAATTGGCACCTTTACCTAAAGAATTCTGAAGGCTATTGCAATGAGAATGTCTATATATATATATATATATATATATATATATATATATATATATATGTCGGTTTGTGTGTGTGTGTGTAGCAACTCAAACTCAGGCGTCTTAAGTGAATTAAGAGGAAAACTTGCAACATTTTATATACCCTCTACTCATTGGAAAAAATGGGTATATTAAAATCACAAAAATTTAAGCAACAAAGAAAAAAAAAAAAAATACATATGCACTCCTTATTACCAAAGTCAATTGAGATATTTCGCCCAATCAGTCTGGAAACCAACGAAGATTTTGATTCTAGCTCTACCAAATTTGAAAGAAAGAAAGAACCGTTTAGTATCGAAATCAACCATGTCCCTTTCACCCAATAATATACCTAACTAAATTATATATCTAGAATTTCCATAAAATCAGATCAAAAGAAATATCAGAGATATAGAAAAATGTTTTCATCTTGAAATTCCCATCATTTCGTGTAGATAAGAGTAAGCAAGATGGCTAATCTAAGTTTAAGTTTCTTTTATTTGCCGTTAATGCGCTAATGTGCTAAAATCCTATTAAGAGTAAGGAAGAAAGCAATCGTTTGCTGTTGCGGGAAATGCTTGTTTAATTAAAAAAAAAAAGTTAATATCATAAAATTCGCTTAACTTCGTTTAGATAGAAGGAAGGCTGCTCTGTACTAGGAGACATTTAAGTTTCTTCAATTGGCCGTTGATGCGCTAATGTGCTGAAATGCTATTAAGAGTAAGGGAGATAGCAAGCGCTCAATAAAGAAAATTTCTTTTTTAATCAATTTCTCATTAATTAATGAAATTTAACAATTTCAAGTGATCTTAGCACAGGGTATACCTTAAATCGATCCAACAAAATACATAGTTGCTTCATTTTTATTATTTCCCACCCCCTCTCTCCACTTGTGTGGCGCCTCATCAAGGTTTTTTCTCACTTAATGAGAAAGACCTTGCCGAAAAAAAGAAAACCAGAGAGGAAAAAAATAGATGTAAAATATTTGGAGTTTGGGGTTTGTAAATAAGAAAGGATTAGTTTTTATGGCCAGCTTTTGGTAAATACCTATTAATGATTTCTTTCTTATATTGCTATAACCAATCTCGTTGTCCTGTTGTGGCCTTGTACTCTTAATCCCCATACCCCTCCCCGTCTCTCTATACTATAAGTTCAAGTGTAAGGCTTGTGTTGCGTTTTAATAAAATAAGATTGATTGTTATACGAAGAAGGTAGACATAGTATGACGATGGTGTGGGATTGGGTAAGTGGATGGTAGAAGAGGGGCTAGGGGGATACACCCACTTACCAAGCCAGGCCAGAACACAACGAGCAATGGTTGCCAGCCACTTAATGATTTCGAGCAAATTTTGCGGTGTTCTTGGCCTGTGCCTTGGTCAAGGATATGGCATAGGGCAATTATTGGCATTCGATTTTTTCTTTTTTTTTATTCTTCTTCGTCTTCTTTTTGTTATTATTTTTGTTGTTCCATTCTTTTCATTCTTTCTTCTTTTTTTTTTTAGCTGTTAGCTATTTTTATTGTTCTTGTTGTTGTTGTTATTGTTATTGTTACAATACATATAAAAATGGGGCCAGCTGAAAAGTACTAGAAAACCAAAAGGTATCGTTTGGGTTTCAGTTTATGTTGCTAGTAATTAAAATTGTGGGTGTGCGTATAGAAATTGGTCGATATTACTGACATACATTCATATTCTAACGGTAAGGGTAATACATACATACATATATATGCATGTATCTATATATTGATTATGAAATCGGTTGCCCTTTCTATGGTCGAGAAAAAAGAAAAAAAGTATACATTCATACACACCTTTCATTTACACCTGGCTCATAAATTAATTAACCTTACTTTAATGCCATTTATTATAGTCGAAGACCTTTACCTACCTTTTCGAAAGGATTATAGTTAGTTAGTACCATCGTCTACCATCATTTATAATGATGCATCATACATTAATGGGCGTAAAAAAACAACAAAATAAGAAAATGTTGACTTGACAAATTAATAATAAATTTTGACATTCTGCTCTGACACATTTTTAGTAATAGTTATTTAATGCGTTTGTTTTGCCAAAAATCAACTTGTAAAAACGCCATCATCAAGGCATTTAATTAAAATTTTCTTTTAATTAAATGTCGAAAAAGGTGACAGCTAACTGACTAAATTAATAAGAGCGCATTACTAGGCGTATGAGTGATGTCTGCATTTATTATTTTCATTCATATTTTACTGTGCGCCTATTTCACTTGACATTTTTTCATATATATATATATGTGTATGTATGTATGTATGTCTATTTTTCATTGAAATTTGAGACAGATTTTTCCTGCTATTTGGTGGTTTCAAATTGAATTTTCCATATTTGATTGGCGGAAATACATTATGGCTGATTGATTTTCAGTTTGAATTTTCAATTCAAATACCTCAAAAACTGCAAATATGGGAAATAATAATTATACACATACACCCACATACCCACACACACACACACACACACATTTACATAAACATATATTCATTTTTCAATGTCCGCGCGAAACAAAAAAGAGGAAAAAAAATTATTTTTACTTTGCATAAATTGATGGGCGAGCTATTAATTGAAACTGAATTGTGGTTATTACAAGTGTAAGTGATGGGCTGCCGTTGTCAGGCCAAGGGTGATGTCAGTTACCGTTCAAATTTATGCAAATTAAGATTCTGCTTAAATGCCACACCCCCTCCCGCCCACTTTATACACTATACGGTGACCATTGATGAGTAAATTGCAAATATGCAACAACAATTATAACGAAATATGATTACTTTGTTAATTGGAATACAAAGTGACAAGTGGTGATATATACAATTTCTGAGACCTGAGCAAAATGTGACTTTAAGGCAATCCGCAAAAAATCATTAAAACCTTAAAATTAAACAAAATCTTAACTTTTTTTTAATGTCATTTCAAAGTGATTAATTACTTTGCAATTCTTTCTAGCTTAATTTATTCTGTCTATGTTACTCTTCTCCTCAACCGAAATCGTATCAAAATTAAACCCTAAAGAACCTTCGATTCGATTTAATAAAGCTAAAAATGTCCTTTTTCGAGCTTAGATAAAATGTAATTTAAATGCAATTTATAATATTCGATAAATTCAATCATATTTATCTTTCGTTTACAAATTTTACAAATGATGATATAAAAAATAAATTTGATTTACTTTGCTTTTCGGGAAAAAGATGAAATAACGACTTATAAGTTCGAATTAAAAATAAATTGTTTTTCCAAAAACACAAAAAAGAATGTTAAATTCTCATCCAAATATTAAAGAAAAATTTAATTAAAATTCTTTATTTAAAACAAACGAAAACGAAAGTATTAAAAACGTTCAATTCGAATTTGATCCATCAAAAAATAAATTTAGTTTGAAAATATTGAAAATACAGAAATAAGAATGGTAAATTCAAATTTGAATATAAAGAAAAAAAATGGATTAACTTTCTTTATTTGAAACACTTAAACAAACGATTCCGATTTAAATTTGATTCTTGGAAAAAGAAATTCAGTTATATTTCCCTTTCAACTTAAACAAAGAAAGACTTTCAATCTAAATATTATTTATTGAAATGACTATAATATTTCGATTTTTATAAGCTTAACAGCACTTTTAAAGAATCAGTTGATCTATTTAAATAATATTTAATAATATAGTCTAATCATTCCAAGTTCAGTCTTGTATATTTAAGAAATTTTAAAATCTTTCAAATCTTTCGGACCATATTTCCCATATCTAAAAAATCAAAACTCTTAATTATTTACCCCATAATAGAAAAAAAATATAAACTGTTTTAAATCGGTTATTATACAGTTTATCTTAAGCATTAACCGAATCCATAATTTCATTCTGTTAACAAAATCTTTGAATTAATAAAAATTGATTTTTGAGATTTTTGTTTAGATTTTTTCAATATATTTGTTCCATTAAAAAAATATTATTAACCGTATCATTTGTTAAACAAAGATTTTATATCTCAAAACGTTTGCGCTTGAATCTAAAATTATTTTTTTGATCTTTAAAATATCTGTTTATATTTATAGCTATTTATTGGATTATATTCAAATTGAATAATATTTGAAACGAAGGGATATATTCCTGTTAAATGCATATAAGCATTCATTTGAGACCTATTTAAACTTGTTGCATGACTAATTAAATGAATAATTAAAAAGTTAATGCTCAATTCAATTCAATGCTTCCATTGTAGTTCTCAGTTTATGTACATACATACATATGGACATATGTATATACATATGTATATATGTATGTAGAAAACTCACTCTAACATCATTTTCCTTTTAACTTCCTGATGAGTTGATAATAATTGTTGATAATAAAAAAAATAGTTGTTTTAATAGTTTGCAATTTATATAGTTGGTAACTTTCAAACACATACATATATAAATATATCTATATATACATATGTATATGTAATTCCTATCTGAGTTCCTTTTTTAGATGACAAACTTTTCACTTGCAAAAACTTTTCACTTGATTTTGTTACTTTGCTCACCTGTTTGAAATTCTAAGGATACATTAAAATTGTGTTTGGTTTTCCCCTTTTTTGTTTTTGTTGTTTTTTTTTTTTTTCTTCTGTTCTCCGTTGCGTGTCCTGTGTGTGCTTGGCGTATCCTGGGCACTGCACAAATGTTTGTTTAAAAGTGGCTATTGAATTGATTATGACAGCTCCGGACGGAGTGTATAGTTGTAGGCCGTTGTCGTACTTTTTAGCTAGTGGGGCTTCCTGCAACAGTCAGCTGCTTGGTGCTTGCTGCCGCCTGCTGCTGCCTGCTGCTTGTGGCATGCAGCACAATGAAGAAGTAGTTTGTGTTTTTTTTTTTTTTCTTTTTTCTCTTTCTTTACCCCCGATTTTGCGGACTCTGCTACGGAAAGTCGTGTTGTTTTTGTAGTTTAGTTATACGTTTCGGTTATAGTTTCGGTTTTGGCTATTCTCTCACTTATTTGAGTAGAGATTGTCCTGACAGTTTATGCGCTTCCTGGCTCTTGTGAGATGCCGCCACGTTGTGCCGAGAGTGAAAGTTTTCGTTATTTCTTTCTTTTTCGTTTCGTTTCGTTTTTGTTTCTTTTTTTCTTTTTCTTTTTTTTCTTTGAGTTCAGAGCCTAACAGTGAGGTGAATTTCTCTTGCAGAGAGCTGAACACATTTACTGCTTGGGTAGTTTATTGTTAACAATTCCTTTCCCTTTTTATTTTTATTTTAATTCTTGTTTAATGTTTATAAATTTTTATTCGAATTTTGGGCGAAAATTGAAATGAGTGTGTTCGAGATAGGGAGAGAGAGAGACAGCGAGAGATAGATTTTGTGTCTTATTTTTTTTTTTTGTTTGTTAAAATATTTTATTCAGTTATATTTTGTTCATTATACTTTTGTGGTGTTTATAGGCACGCAGTAAATGTGAAGAATGGTTGGGGAGAGAGGGGGGTAACGGGCGGGCTGGAGGGGGCTTGTGTGTGTGTGTGGTGAGGGTGGTTCGTTAGTCTACTGTCGGATTTCGGAGTTGTTTTTCGGAATCCGAATTGTGGTACGTGGCGAATTTTGACGTTTTGTAATTTAACCTTCTGCCCTACTCTCGAATGCGTCATCGAGGCATCGAGTTGCCTTCACTTCCACGCACACGCACACAAACATTAACACACACATTCACATAGATCTCTCTGTATATATATATATATATATATATATGTATTATATATATTTATTTATTTGTTTAAAAAAAAAATAATTTTATTATATTTATTATGCGTCTTGCGCCACATATGTAGAGTAGTATATGTATCATTCATTTCTTAATAGGAGCAACTAACGTCATGTTGTGCCTTGAGAGTAGCTCCCACAAGGGTTAAAGTAGAGCTTAAAGAGCTCCTCATCCTCCTATTCAAGGTTACTTATTTTCGTATTGTTTTTCTTGTTTTTTTCTTTTTTTTGTAAGTTTTACATTCGCTTTTTTTTTTTGTTTATTCAGTTTCCATAATTTTACATGTAGTTATATTTTGTTTGAATATATTTTTGGTTTTGTGTTGGTTTGAAGCATTCATCAGGCTCATTGCCTGATCTATGTAGAATATCTACATGATTCCCATCCACACACATCTCACACAATATTTCAAAGAAATGCCTTTCGAGGCGATTTCTTTCTTTTCAAATTGCTCATTTTGAAAAGGATATTTTATTTTAATATTTTGAGCAGGCCTGGATTTTTCCTCCCTTTTATATTCCACACAGAGTAAATTAATTATTTGCCTCGTTTACAATTAATTTTATGTTAATTTTTTCCTGCTTTTCCTCGGCTGTTTTTTCCTTTGCTTTTTCTTATTTCTTTTTTTTTTTTTGCGTTTTCCACAAAGCGCGTTTGAATTTCTGATTTTCTGATTTTATTGGCGGAGCTCCCCGTCTTGACCGTGTGGCTCCACTTCTCTGACTACTTTTCGGGATTAGAACTTTGAGACTCGTTGGCTGGTTTCTTTCGGGATAGTGGAAAAGCTTTTCCCCAAATCAAATATGTAGGCTCGGCATCGGAGAATCCCCGTCGAGACTGACTGGCGACTGCCTGGCGGAGTAAAGCTCACGGGTTATTTTTTTGCTTCTCTCCCGCTCTCTCTCTTGTGTGTGTGTGTGTGTGTTTGTCTCTCTTTGCACTCAAAAGTTTGCGTTGTTTGGATTTTGTTATTTTATTGTAAATTACGAGCCAAGGGATGGGGGAGGTTTCCCTTTGTTGAAGGAAGGCAAATGAGTCTATGTGTGTGCGTGTGTGTGTGTGTGTGTTATCTCAGTCTCAGTCGTAGTCTCTCGTTTCCCGTGTGCTTTTTCGAGGATTTCTTTCGTGTAATTGTTTTCGTTACGTTTGTTACGTTTGTTATGGGCACCAGAGCCAGTGAAAACAGCCATGTGCCCAAATGGAGACGTAATTGTACACTAAGAGAAAATTCTGCTGAGTTTATATAGATACATACATATACATATATACATACCTACTAAATGTATCGCTCAAAATTTTAGATTAATAAATTTTACCCCAAATAAATTATATACTAATATTAATAAACAAAATAACTATTGGGAAACTCAATTTATAAAAGTAAATGCAGAACATTTCATATTTTAAAAATGAACTTGTTATATTTCGTTTTTATTTATGAAAGTTTCGATTTAATGTCTATTTTTTCGGTCTATAAAAGTATATTTAAATTTCAAAATATGTTTATTATAGTATTTTTTTATTTTAAGGGGAATATTTAATAATTTATTGCATTTCAGTTCAGTGTAGTCATAAAAACCATCCAGCAAACAGCACGTAAGCTAAGCAACCAACTTAGCCACCCGCGCCCATTTTTTACGCTTTGGGACCCTTCCATCCATGGCACCTCTTACCCGTAAGTGGCTTTTGCAAGGGAAAACTCTCACTCAATAGTCCGAAAAAGGCCGAATGAGAATGTAATATGCCTATGAGATCTCCGAAAAGGCCAGGTAACGAAGAACCAGGCAGTCGAACAGCCGATGGATAAAGCCGAGGTGAAAAGCTTTTTGAGTCTCCCATGCTCGCTTGCGCTCTCTCTCTCTCTCTCTCTCTCTCTCTCTGTCTTTCTCTTATTTTGACATTGTTTCTCTCTCACCCACAATACAAAACTCAACACAGCTGGCTGGCTGGCTAAGAAACGTCAAAATGCTTGACAGACACTAAGAAGAAAATACAAATTGAAGCAACGGGAAAAAGTTCATCAGGTAACCATCTAGGAAGCTGAATAGGCAAGAAATAGAGAGAGGGAGAGAGATAGCGACAGATAGATAGAGATAGAGATAGAGAGAGATAGTTAGCGAGTAAGTGTCCGAGAGGAGAGAGAAGGCCAGGGGAGAGGTGTGAGTATGAGCGACACGTTGTTGCATTTCCTAGCGCACAAAAACAGGCAACACAATTTTATATTTCGAAGGTTTCTGCCTTGGTGTTGCCGCGAGAAGGGGGACTATGCTGGTGGGAAGGTCGGAGGGGGGTGTGTCTGATTGAAGGCTAAGTGTTGTTCCCAATTTTGAAAACTTTTTTAATTGAATTGTTTTTTTTTTTTTGGTTATTTTTTTTTTTTTTTTTTAAATTGACCCAGACATGAACCCGAAACCTGGACTTATCAGTTTTGTAATTATGTCATTTTGACTGCGTCATTGTGTCTGTCTTTCATTTATTTCGTTATATTGATTATTTCTTGATGGTTTATGACGAAATGAGCTTTGCACAACTAACTATGACGTCATTGTTAACCCCGGAACTTTCACTAGTCATGAATATCCTCTCCTACTATCCGATTTTTCATCCCCTCTCCACCCCCTTAGCCATCTTTTGTCAACTTTTGATGTCAACCGAAACTCGAACTCATTTCCATTTCCATTTCGTTGGTTGTTTGTTCACAAAGTTTGGTTTTTCCTTCGTATTTTTTTTTCCTGGCTTTACGAGAGCTTTTTTTTTTTAGGTCCAGGTCCCCAGTTCGTTTCGCCTTTTGGATTTACTATAAAGATTTATTTTTCCTTTTCTGCACATTCAAGTAGATCTAATTAAAGTTTATATCAACCGAAATTTGTTTTCTGTTTGCTGGGGTTTGGTTGTTTTTCCGTTTTACGTTACACTTTTTGGCCAGAAAAGTAATTTATTTTAATGTAATGAGTTGTTTTGACCCCGCCAACTTTGTAATCTTAGCCTTGTGGGATGCTGGCCAAGTTGTTGGGGCATCAGCTGCTGCAGAAATCACATTTTGTGGCCTGACATTTTTTTTCTTCCTTTCTCCTTTGAAATGGGTTAACCTTTCTCAAGTCAAAGCTGCTCAACCCAGCCAATCAAAGTTAAACAAATGACATAAATAAGTCTTTTACTTTCCAAGCCAAAGCTAAGCAAATTGCTTTCTTTCCTAAATATACAAATCGCGATTTAAATTTTCCTATAACTAAGTATACTAAATTTGGTTTAAATTTAACGATAATTGTTTATTAATCTTTAGTAGTAGTACTTACATTTGATTTTACATATACATATATAAGAACTTGATCGATTCACCTGTACTAGATTATCTTAAATGATTTGTTTGATGGTAGCACATTAATTACCTGAATCGTATATTCCAGAAAGAACTTTTAAGCTTTTCAGCTTGGGTAGAATAAAAAGTATTTGACCTGATAAATCCATTTTAGAACGCATTATAGCAATCATTAATTAAAAAAACAATGCAATTAATTGACTAACCGCTCCTTTTTAGTCCCTTTTACATATATAACGAAAATGTATATATATAAATCTCTGTTTACCTCAACTTAAACTGCTTCTCCCATTTCAAAATGAAAATTTTAACTGGCAAAGTTTTCTTTAAAATTATTAAATAAGTTTTTAATATGTATTATTACCTTTTGCGATGTTCATAGATATTTATTTTGTTTGATTGCTTACCCTTCAACCTGCCCTCGTACAATACATAAACTGAACTGATTTTCTTCGTTGCTTTAATTCGAAAAGTTTTTAGTTTTCCCATCAACAGACTTCGCTTCCCTTCAGCGCTCAAACCAGTTGGGAATTATAAGAGCACATTAAAATACAACTTTGTAGTTTATCTATTATGTAGACCTTTTTTAATTTACGTCACGTTTCCACAATGATAATTGAAATGCGTCGTATATTATTCATTTTAATCAAATTTTATTGAAATCAAATGAACATTTCTAAAACTACTCTACAAAGGCTTTCTTTGGCAATCCAAAGAAAACTTTAGGGTACAAATGGACAACTGTTTAGCTATACTCTCGAATAAAGTAATCATCTGAAAAATATAGCTTTTAAATTGCTTTTCCTTGAATGGTTACAAAGATGAAACTTGAGGAATTATTCAACACTGTTTTAATGGTCTGTAGGAACTGTTAGAGCACTTTTGATTTTCTAATCATCAGCAATTGGCCCAAAACTAAAAGCTAATTGTATTCTATAGATCTACAATGCCAAGAAAATAATTTTATATATTCACCGATCATCAGCCAATTGACAATTAAAGAACATTTTGTTTTTTGTTTTTATCATTTCTTTTTTTCCTTGTATGTATATATGTATATACACATACATATATGTAAATATATACAATACAATATTTTTTCTGTTGCATTTTACTTCAATTTGCTTCTGTAACAGCTTTCATATTTTAAATGTATAATTCTAAATGTATATATATATATATATATGTATATATATATATATGTATATATATATATATCGTATCGTATATCGTATATGTATAATTCTTTTTTTTTTGTTTATTTTTGTGTTGTTTTCTTTTTCTTACGAGTAATATACAAACAAATACAATATTTATCTTAACTAGTTTTTAAGTGTAAATTATGTGTAGAGAGCTTACAAGTTATACAAAATCTGTTTTGTGCACTCCACTAGAAATAGTTACAACTTGTTGTATTTTTTTTTACTTTTATTTTTATGTTGTATTTATAATACACGTACAGTGGGTAAAAAAAAACACATACACATCTATACAAATATGCATCTCATTGTTACTTCAGTTGAGTTTTCCTTTCTTCTTTTTTTTTCAAAATAAAGTACATTCAACGAGTCATTCGATTCTAAAATCAAAAAATTATTGTACCACCATTTTTTGTTTTCCTTTTTTGAATATCAATCGTATATATATATATATACATACATATATATATCAGCAATTATTCCAGTTATAAAGAGTCTCTAGATCATCATATACAAACTCTTTCTTTCTCTTTCTTTTTCTCGCTATAGCTTTCTCGTTTTTCTCTTTCTATTTCTATTTGCATCTATCTCTCTCTAAGTGGGTTAAGAGTGTGTTGGGGGCGGGGAAGGAGGAGATAGGGAGTATAATAGGAGATTACAAATGTTATCTTAATTGACGAAAAAAGTCAAACTTGTTCCAAAATAAATAAGTTAGTATAAGTATAGTTTTCTTTTGTCATGCTCTATATACTCTATATATATACATATTCATATATATATTGTATGTATGTATATACATTGCCTAATCCTCGCCCTCATATCCCAAGCACCACAATTGGGATAGGGGCACGGCTGTGGACTAGCTAACACCACCAAGACTTTCATCTTTACGTGGTCGCAATATAAAGTTGAGATTATAATTCGTATTAACGGCATAATAGACATTCGCATTTTTGGGCATAACAAGCTCCTTATCGGGCAACACTTGGGCTAATGTATAACGATCCGGATCATCTTCTAATCCCAATTTAACCATGGCATTTCGTATAACCTGTGGCGTTCTCTCATTATTACCCAACATTATACTTTTATAAAGTACAATGCCATCCAATTCAATATTATCCGTTTCATAGGTAACACGAATAATATAAAAATCGGGTGCAGATTGTTGTGTACCACCAGCGGGTTGAACTAATTGAGCATTTATATGGGGTGATCCACCATTTGTAGTCCCATTTAGTGCGGCATTTTTAAGGCCATTACCCAAAGATTGGGAATGTGTCAATTTGCCCGATTGTCGTCCGCCAGAGTTACTTGAATCCATCGACAAATTGGATACACTACTCGATGCGGACATTAATGATGTATGATGAGCATCTCTATCTAGGGAATTATGACGGGAGCTTGTACTACTATTCAATTCACAATAGAATTGCGATCCCGCTCCGCTACTCGAATTGGAGTGTATGGAATCAGTCTTCCTATGCCCCATCCCCATTATTGAGGCAGTGGATGAGGCAGTTGTATTGGTTAGAGATGTATTTGTACTAACCACCGATTTGCGTGGCGCTGGCGGTGGTGCCTCCAAACGGCAACTCAAGGCAAAGGCTTCTCTCTCATCAAATAATGGCATCGATGCAAACCAATGATCAAATAGAGCATCCTCTTGTAAATTATATGTATTCGCTGCTCCTTGTAATAATTTTATTTGTGCCAATACCTCAAATTCCTTTCGCTTCTTATCGAAATTGATTAATTTATCATCGGTTAAATAATCTGGATTTGCTGTATGTATCATTGTTAGATCAGTTAAAAATGTACCCAAATATGGTATGGTACCATGTGATGTTTGGGTACCCAAATTTTGTATGATCTTATGTAAATGACGATCACTCTGATCACTAGCCGGATCGGGATTTTTAGCGGTACCTTCGCGTTTTAAAACCTCACGTAAAGTCCATGCATTATTCTCTTCTGAACAAATGCGTGCGAGTTCCGTAAAGACTTCCATCTGTATAACGAAATGTGAAATTAATTGAAATACAAATTATTAATTTTTTATATGTATAATACTTACACGCTCTTTGGGCAGTACTTCCCATATTTTAGATAGCCTATATATAGAATTTGAATTCAAAGCCGATATAATGGCCTTTAATGAGCTAAAGTTTTTGAGCATACGCAACTCTTGGGCAATATCAATCCAGCGGGAGATGTTCAAGGCGCGTTCCTGAAAAAAAAAAAAATAATAAATATAAAATACTCTCTCTCTCTCTCTCTCTTTGCTTCTTATCTTACCTGAGGCTTTAGCCGATCTATTAGAATACTGGATACCACACGAAATAGCACTGCATTAAATTGATTAATGGTGGCCACCACAGTTTCAGAGCCACCACTATCTCTTCTGGCCCAAGTATGACCCAAACATTGATGGGGTATCAGTCGTTTAAACAATTCTGTATCCATCCGTGTTAGCTGCTCGGCAAAATGCCGCACTGGCACATGGGGGAAACGGAAGGCCTGAAGGAAATGTGTTGGACCACGATAGATCGGTGTACCCATTGTGGATAAATAAAGTCCATTAAATTGTTCACTTAGATCATAAGTGGAACCATAATGCGGTGGCATCATAAACTGTGCCTGTTGTGTCCCACCGACACCAGCTGCCACCGCTAGCCATGGTAATCCATTCGATTCCATTTGATTGACATTGCCACCGACACCGACACCGATACCAACACTGCCACCATTGCCACCTCCACTGCTACCATATACCGATTGACGGATTAAACGCTCTAAACGATTCATCACTTTGATATACAATTCGGAGCGTTTTAAACGTTTTGTGGCAAAAGCTAAAATCTGTTGCAGATTATCCTCATGCCAATCCTCGGGAAAGCCATCTAACCATACATGCAATGCCGATACTAATGTCTTCTTATGCTGTTCATGTATAGATCCCTGTGGCTCATAGCTGGAATCCTGTTGATTTTGTTCAATCTCCTCCAAATGTTTCTCATGCAGTGCATCATACCGTTGTGTTAATAAACTCAACACTTGTTTTGGTGTCGAGAAAGTCCGATATGTTGATAGAAATACATTAATAAATGTTGATTCCAATTCACCATCATCGGTGGCCAAAGCTTCTACCAAGCGAGCCAATGTTGCTGCCTTGACAAAGCGCACTCTCACGGTTTCCCACTCCAAATGAGAGATTTCATCATCCGAGTCCTGCTACAAGAATGACAGAGAGAGAGAGAGATAAAGTGTGTGTGTGTGGGTGAGTAAAAGGCATTTAGAAAACAGGCTATCATTTTAATTGATTTTCATAGTAAGTCTACTCACATTGCTGGCCGTTGGAGTGGGTCGATGATAGCGCACCTTTTTCAAATAGACAGTGAAAATTGCATTTTTTTCATGCTCCTCGCCCCAAAGGCGCCACGTGGGCTATAAAATTGATTAAGCAAAAAGGAAACAAAATGAAATGAATTAGTCAATTGATTGAAGATTGATTTAGTTTGCTTTTCCTCTTAATACAATTCTTTTAATTTAATTCATTAGAAAAAGTCAATCGGTTTGATAAACAACAGCATATAGTAGTACTTAGCAATCAGATTGTTTAATGTCTATCCCTTTTTTTCTGCCAATTAATTAAACGATTTCCAAGAAATCTTTGATTACTTCTCTAACATTTAAGTGATGGGCAATTTCTTTTAATTGCCATAACAATAGAAAATAATAAAAGTAACTAATACACATTATGTGTCTTTATCTTTAAACTATGTATACAAAAAGAATGTATTTCAGTGCTTTAAAATTCAAATTGATAAAAAGTCACGTAATTCACACGAGTTCTAAAATTCTAAGGAAATTCTAAGAAAATAAATCCTATAATGGTTTTATTAAATTTCCAACAATTTCTTTAAGTTACAGCAAATTAGGAAACAAATGAATTTTGAATTATTTTGATATCAAAAAAATAGTCTCAAAAATTAAAAAAAATAAATAGCATCAAACCAATGTACTAAGATCAAATATGAAATATATTAGATTAAAATAAAAAATATAAGCCATTGTAATTCATTTTATATTTTCATAGACAATTGTCAAATAGATAAATAAATAAAATAAGTATACGCCATGGTGTCTCAACTTGGCATTTAAGATTTTATTAGAAGAAAGCAAAATTCAGAAAAAAACATTTTCTATAGAAAAATATATAACTTTCTAACAGGACACAGTTTTTTTTTTTATTTTCAATCAATCGATTAAACCTCGTACTAGAAAAAAAAGGACTAAAAATGTGCTCAAGGCTCAAAACCTTTTCTAGAATTAGCTCACTCCCCTTCCACTTGACATGATATAATTATAAGAAATCGATTAAGTGCATTGTTAAGTATGAAATCAAATGAAAGCTTTTGCTCCCACAACACTTCATTGCAACTGTGGCACCATATTCTTCGCCCCACCCCTCTCACCCGCTGTCAATTTATCATTCTATCTATTTTTAGCCACAATTTCCGTTTTCGACTTGATTTTTTTTTCGTTTCGTTTCGTTTCGTTTTGTTTTTATTTGTTTTCCTTTAATGTGATACGCGAAAACTGTAAAATATTTCCAATATAAACATTATGTCTTCCGAAATGTTAAACTATAAATTTGTTCTGCTATATTAAAGAAATTTTGCATTTTTCGTTTTGTTTTCACTTTACTTTTGGTGAAAATGAAAATGAAATTTGTTTTCCATTTTGGTGGAAATTCGCCACAAGCGCTGTCTGTCATTTCCGTTAGCCAATCAGCCAATTTAAAAACAACAACGAAAAATCCAAAATGCTACATTTGTTGTTGTTAGCCATGTCAGAGATCAGAGATTGCTACATTTATATGGACTGTGGTATTTTAATTGCCAAATAAATAGCTAGCTAATTTAGTAGATGGAAAGTGTTCTCTTTTTTTTTTAAATTTTATAAATAAAATTCAACAAAATATGTTAAGAGAAGTGATTAATTGGAATTCGCATAAAGGTATTCCAATTCTGGTCGGATGAGACAGAAGTAGAAAGTATCTTTAAATCTATTAAAAATACATTAGTTTGTTTTCTATTCAAAGTGGGAATTAGGAAATAAATTTTTAACAATTTCTTTTAAGTTAGAAAGCAAGTTTGTATAAGGAACAACACAAACACATATCTCAAAACAAAAAGTAATATAAGTATTTAATTACCTCAATAGCATTTAATTTGGCTAATTTTTACTGCAATTATTTCGAAGTTTATTTTATCGAACTTTGTGACTTAAAATTAATTTCTTTTAACAATTATTTTTGTAATTAATTCGAGAAAAAAAAATGCAAAATAACCCCAAAAAATAAATTCAATAAAATTCAATTCGATTTAGAGACACTCTTTTCTAGCAATTATATTTTGTTAAGCAAATTATGAAACCAAAATAAATTGTTACCAAAGTTTAAGTACAAAATATTGAAATTTTTATCATTAAAACCTTTTATTCCAAAGCAACTTCCTTTCAAAGTGCAAAGTAATAAATTTGCACTTATGAAACGATTTCACTACCCAAAAAATTATTCTCAATTATTTAAACAGATTTGCACTCAATTATTGAAGAATATATACACACATTCGTATACATGTATGTGTGTATGTATATATGTAAATGGACCGTATATAATTTTCACATATAGAGTGTAGAAACTGATTGCGATCGTTAATGCCAATGGCAGAGCATGAAATGGCATTAAATGAGTTTTAGCATTTAATGAATGAATGAATAAGTAAGAAAACGTAATGAAATAACATATAAAGCATGAGACAGGATGGGGGGAGGGGGGCTGGGTTGAAAGGCGTCCCTCAAAAACCAAAAACAATACAAAATAGAATCATAAACAAATTACAACAAAAGGCAAAACCAGACAAGCGACAACAACTGACTGACCCCAAATGAGACCCCGAAAAACGCGAAACATAAACATGCCCCCAGATACATATGTATGTATATACATAGATGTGTGTATATTCATATGTATATATATATTTTTATATATATTGATGTACTCAAACAGAATTTCATGTTCGGCCAATTAATTGCCCGCATGCGCTTTAATTACATCAAAGCAAAACAAACTACTTGGGACGAAGATCTGCCAAGCATTCAATAAAAGAGATGACTTTAGTAGATACCCTATAATATAATATAATTAGAATAATTTTTAATTTAATACCAAAAGTATATTTAAAATAAATCATATTAAAAACAAAAAAAAAAAGTTAAGTTTAATTTAACCTTACGAACGTAAAACTTTATAAATTTCGATTTCAATTAAGCAGATTCAATCGATAGTTCCCAGGACGTTAATATACACTCTAATATCTGACAAAGATATTAAAAAACAAAAAAAATTCTAAAATAAAAGCGAATAATTTTTGATATGAATTCTTTGAAATTATATAGTTTCAAAAATGTCGAAAAATATGCAACAATCGATTAAACTAATAAAGAAAAATTATCGGTTTATGTCAGTTAACTTTACGATATAAAGTTTTATTCCTAACTGGGCACATAATATAATAATTTTTCTTTTATACATTCAAATGTATAAGAACATATGTAGTTTTTTTTTTTTTGATCCTAATATACCCCTTTATCATATAGTTCCATGGTATCAAATTTGTTTAAATGTTTAGTTAAATTTTTCTTCATTTTTTTGTTGTTGTTTGTTTTTTTGCTTTTCGTTTCGGCCCCATTTCGTAAAAGTTTTCTGTATTTCGTAAAAATTAAAATTAAAAAAAAAAAGAAACCACTTAAGTGGTCAAAAAGTGTTTGTTGTTTTGTGTAATTGTGCATAAATTTGATTTTTAAGCGAGAGAGAGAGAGAGGGAGAGAAAGAGCGAGAGGCATGCCTGGAAACAGCTGAAAATTTCCAGTACAAAATCTATTTCATTTTGGCCTTGCCAAAAAGAGAAACTGAAAAAATGTGGAAATTTAGTTATATCCAAAAAAAAAAGAAAGAAAGGAAACGAAAAACCAAATTCCACAAATGTTTGAAAAACATGATTCTCCGGTTTTAATGCCAGTAAATAATGTAAGTGAATTCTTTTCCATATAAAGATTATATAGACTTGATCAGCATGGGCATTTTTGTGATTTTTCTAGATCGAACGATCTCTTTGTAAACTAGCCTTAGATATGTATATACACATATGTATATATAGACATAGATAGATCTCTGTTTGTAGACCTTTAGTTTTATAATGTCTAACTATAGCATTGTTGTATCGATTGTTTAGTTTAATTTATTAGATATATAAGGTTTAAAAACTTTTGAAATTAGATTTTTTAATTGATTTTAAAATTTATTATCGATTGCTTTTAGAAATTGATCCTATATTAAAAGATCTGCTCGAAGAATGTTTAATAAATCAATGATGAATGTTTGATTTGTATATTAAAGTAATTGCAAAGAAATACATAGAAAAAGATCTTTATATTCTATAAATCTATATCTATAATATCGGTGAAAAAGTATGTTTTTTTGTAAAATTTGTTTTCTTTTTTGCTCGTTTAATTGTAGCGTGCTTAAGTTTAATTGAGAACTGTTTATATTTTATATTTCAATTTTATACACACAGAAACAGACAGACAGACACAACGGAAATCTATGCTATATATGTACATATATGTATGTATACATATGTATATTTAGTAATACATATACAATGTGAAGGCAACTTTTAATCAATTCCGTTTGCATGGCTTCTATTCGCCGCCCCATGCACAAGATCAGCCAGCGACGATTTTTTTTGTTTTTGTTAATTTCTTTCTTTTTTGCTTGTCGGCAGATGCCAAAAACAAAAAGAAACAAATATAAGAAAAAATCGTGTGTTTGTGTGTGTGAGTATTTATTTAATTTATTTGTTATTTATTTGGCAATTTTTGTGTTTTGTTGTTCTGTTTAAATGTTTCTACCGGCTGCTCTATATATGTACATATGTATATGTATGTAGGTACATTTCTATGTATTATATGTACATATGTTTGCTTCATTTGTTTTGTTGTTTAATTAATGACGCATTATGCCAGCAAGAATACTCTATCTATCTATCTCTATCACTCTCAATATACATATATATACATATATATATATATATGTATGTATGTACATATATATTATATTTTATTTGCGTCAAAATAAAGAAAAAGAAAGGAAAAATGATATATAATTTAACAATATGATTAATGTTTATATTACCATTGAAACAAGCCAAACAACACAATATATACATATATATTTTTTTCAAAAGATTGTTTAAATGAATCTATGAAATATTGCAATTAGCTAAAATGTATACTTTTTCTTTTATATAATTGAAAGTAATTGTCTAAAAATAAATAATAGAATTGGAATATTTCACTTAATTGATTAGAAATTCAATCGAAAAGCTAAAATAGTCTAAACCAGTACTGAACTAGATATATATAGAAGTGTTTCCACGATATGATCTATTTTTTTATAGCAATTCCACAACTGATTTAAGATGCAAAAAAAGAACCGTAATAAACCAATCATTAAAAAGTTATAGTAAATTGATTTTTTAAAGCATATACCAAGATTATTTTTGATATAGTTTAATTGCAATAAAAATGTGTGTCTATAACTAATTGTTAAACCATTCATTAAAATGGAAAAATCGTATAATAACTTCGATTCAGTTTATTAATATTTTGTTTATATTTTAATTAAAATTTCAATGAAAAAAAAAGAATTTTAATAAAAATCATTTGCTATTCAATACTATCTTTGAAGATATTTACTGTTATGGTAATCAATATATATTCGATTAGCAATCCAAAATATAGGATAGATATATCAAAACTTTTTGGTGATCTGCTGATTCTATATTCCTATATATTATGACTTGTAATTGTCATTTATTGGATATATCTTTTTATTAGAGGTGTTGTTTAAATTTTTTTAAACGAATTTTGCCAACTAACGTTGTATTGTTGTTGTTGCATGCAACTGAAACAATTAATTAATGTTAATAGCAAACAATTAAGTAAACATACATATTCATATATGTATGTATATAAATCATACAAACAAACAAAATACATGTCAGTGTCAGTGACTCAGCCCATTGCATTCCATTGCACTCATGCATTCATTTATTCAATCAATCATTCATGCAATATTTGGTGTCCGAGGCGACATCACTGCATGTCGATGCCTGGCACATATCCATTCAATCCATCTTCTCATACAAACATACATACATACATAGATACATACTTATATATACATCTTCACCCACATGTCCGCCACATAACAATTCCGGTTCCGGTTGCCAATGCAAAAACCGATACAAACAAACAAACAAATGTATGTATGTATGTATATATAAACATATATATGTACATAAATACATATACATATGTAGATGAATGCAAATATTTGTTCCTTCTATATAATTTCATTTTATAGCATATAAAATTTACCTTTGTATAGGTATATTTCTTGGCATGTAAATCTTTGGTCTTCTTTGATAAATTACGCAGTGTCGCCCCCGTACAGGCGCATAGATATTTGAGGCTTGCCACCACTTTACGTTCGGCATTGGCCACCGCCGATGATGCATCCAAATCATCATAAGAATTTGAATGATATGAGCTATTCCTGCGAGCTTTTGCCGATGCTGAACGTGATCGTCTCTGTTGGCATAGGGATGTGGGCGTGGTTGGTTGTGGTGTTGATGATTTCTTTTGACGTGGACATGTATGATGATGATATTGTTGTTGCTGTTGCTGCTGTTGATTATATTGATGTTGATGGGGTTGCTTCTGATGGTAGGCACAAAATTTGGACTGGCTATTATTGTTGACATGTCTCCATGCATTACTAAAATCTGTATTATCCAATGGTGGCATTAGGGCACGATTATAACCAGCTAAATCCTGCAGCTGATAGGCACAAGTGTGACTTTTGATAAGCGTTGATTTTGTTGGCTGTTGTTGTTGTTGCTGCTGCTGCTGCTGGTGTTGATGATGGCTATGTGGGCAACTACAGTTTGCTTGGCTTGTGAAATTCTGTAAATTTTGTTTTTTTTTTTTGGTTTAAATTAATATTTTAAGCAGTATAATTTTGATCCAGTATCCAGTATTAATGTTTTTGTACTTGATTTTGTTTTTGTTTACTTTTTATTTTTTTTTTCTTTTTTTGGCTCTCTTCAAATTGAACCTGTGTGGTTCTGGTTCATTGATTGACATTGGCCCTCAACTCGCACTTGGATTTTGCTTGCTCTTTTCATTCAGTTCAGTTCATTCACACATGCGCACACTTGAGCCCCTGACCTTGGCTACGATTTGGGCACAGCTCTGCCAATGCCCCCCACCCCCCTTTCCATCACCCAAAAGCCCCTTCCATCAATCCCTCAAGTACCAGAGCCAAATAACAAACAATCAACTCATTTTGTTCAGCTGTTTTTGTTTTTGTTGCTTTTTTTTTACCGAGAGAGAGAGAGAGAGAAAGAGTAGACAACAAAAATAGACTGAACAACAATTGAAGTATCAACAAACAAGCAACATAAAAGTCAATTTTGACAACTCGACATTTGTACTTGAAAGTGTATAGTGTCTCGTCTCGTCTCGTCTCGTCATCATTTCATACGATCTATCCATATTTGGTTAAATGGCATTCCCCCAACCCCACCACACCTCTTCCTAATGCCTCAATAAAATTGCAATTGATGAGCAGCGTAGTGTGGCTTTGTTTTAACAAATTCTTTCTTTGTTAGTTTGTCTTTGTTTTCATTTTATACATACATACATATGTATCTTTGATTTTGTATAAATAACATAGTTTTCTATATATGTATGTATGTAGTACCCCAAATATGTTTAAATTTTCCAGGAAGTTATTATTGTTGTTTGTGGCTTAGTGTTGTTAGTTTTAGTACAAGTATCTCTCACGCCCATTCACAGCTGCCTGCACACGTTTTGCCATACAAAAATGTTCATTTCTCAAGTTATATATACTCTATAATTGAATGGGTACTATGACAGATCCTGTATACGAAAATATTCTATTGAAATTTGTTCTTCTAGCTATATTTTTTATGAATATATATTTTTAATTTAAATGGAAGTCCTTCTTCGTATGACCATATAAATTGATAATTTTACTAGAAAAATCATCCATTTAACCATTAACCATATAAAGATCTTATTTTAACTGTGGAATAAGATATTTTAACCCTGTAATGCCGAACTTCATAGAACTAATATTTGCATTATTTTACAGAAACTTTATTTTTGAGATCAAACCAACACAAAAAAAGGTATATTTTTTTCCAAATAAAAATTAAATTGAATAAAAATCATCGCCTTATCCTTCAAAAATTCCCTTTTCTAATTCCAGCACAAAAATACAATAATAAACCAACAATTCCATGAAAATGCTATCATATTATCAAGAAAAAATCGGTGAATACATTTTTCCGAATTTAATAATTTAATAATATTTAAAAAAAAAAAAAATCTGTGCAATATTTTGTATGTACATTTTAATAAAATATATTTCTACTTTAAATTAATAATTTTAAAATTTCAAATAAAAATTAAACCAAAAAAAAGTTTCACTAAAAAGTTATTAAAAAATATTTAAAAAAAAGATTAGATCTTGCTAATACTATACTCTATAATAGTTCTCCTTACTATAGAGTATCCAAGCTGCCTCTATATGTTACTTTGTTATTATTTTTTTTTTTTTAAGTTTTGTACAAAAAAATTGTTGTTTTCCTTTGTGCGGAAACTGCGTTGCGCTTTCCTTTTCTCACTATTTTTATGGCTTGTAGTGTTTTGCTTTTTGCAAATTGTTGCTGTTGCCTTGTACCGATGGAGTGAAGGAGAATAAGGTGGGAGAGGTAAGGTAAAGTGAGATAGACAACAAACAAGTGACAGAGATAGATGGATAAAAGATGACGGACCATAGAAATTTCATATGTATTTAAGTTCAACCATAAATTTAGGCCAAGCAAAGAAAAAAAAAAGTAATTTCCAGTTGACCTGCTCTCTCAACTAGGCAATTACATAACTTGCTTCTTGCATACATATAGAAATATGTCGGTTTTTGTTGGTAAATAGTTAATCTTGATCCGGATTCGGATACGGATTCGGATACTAGTGTGAGTCCAGGTCAGACGTGCGTGAGATGACCGAATGAATGGATAGACGGATGAATGGATATATGGATAATGGAACGTGCTCAGATATATGTATTACATATAAAAAGAAGAAAAAACACACACACATATCAAATTAGTATGAAATCAAATGAAACCCCAAACGAATCCACAAATCATACATATATACATATGTACATATAATAAAATTAAATCGGGCATAATAAAACATTAAATTGCCATCTAATCAGGCACGTTTCCATTATGTGCCTAGGCACCATGTGCACCAAGTGAAATTTGTTCGCTTGATCCCAATTGTTGGATGTGGTCGAGGGAATTATGTATATATACATATACATATATATCTGGCGGAGGGGTGATAGAAAAATTGAAAAAAAGATCCAAGCAAAGCTATAATTCTACATATTGTATGTATAAATATCATAATATTTTGTCTTAGTACAGTAAAAACTCTTAAAGCTGACACTCTTCATGGCTAATTTTTTTTAATTGAAATACCTTTCAGTTTTTTATGAATTATGATACAAAAATCTCTCTTTTCAGAACAATATTGTTCATTTAAAACCCAAGCAAATATTGGGCATTCTTCTATTTTGAATTTTGCATGTGTTTTCCATTGAAGCCATGTTGATTTTCAATAGTTTCTAAGTTTTGCTTTCATTGTATATGGCAAACATAGTTTGAATTCAAAGTCGAACACGTAATCTATTCATTTCACACGCTTGCTTTATCTCTATCCTTCGAGAAGTGCAAAAACCTAGACCTACATATATATCAATAGAAACAATGAATGACCGATGTGCTATGGATTCTACAGATACATACATACATAGAAATATATACAAATTTATGTATATGTATATCTATCTGTATCTTTAATGTATATGTATTTATGTGTATATGCCCTGCCCTTCTCATCGATATGCACATATATTCCACTTAGTGCTGCTGCTTCGTGAGCTTACAACTCAAATTACAACAATTACAAAAAAAAAAAAAATAATACAACTTTGAATCATTTGCATAAAGTTTCGTTTCATTTCATTTCGTTTCGTTTTACAAAAAATGATTCATCAGTCCCACCACCCAAAAAAAAAACCCATTATTATATAGTATGTATTGTCAAACTTAGACTCTCGCGCCTCAATTAGAAAGAAATGAACTAAAATTATGGCAAATTGATGTTGATGATGATGATGATGATAATAATGATGATGATGATGATGATGCGGGAGCCCACATCATCTATCTATATATAGAGCAAAGTGGACCAGCTGACCTTTCGCTAAAGCTTTTCCAGCTAAACGTGTAGGAGGAGGTACGTACATACATCTATATATATATACATACATATATGTAGTATTAAGGGGATTTCTAATTGAATGCCCACAGAAAAGATATTGCAAAAATAGAATAGCGAATAAAACAATAATAATAGCAAAAACACCTAAAAGAAAAAGGAAACGAAATGAAAACAAAACCAAACCCAAGTCAAGCCATGCCAAACCAACATCAAAGTTGATGGTCAAATGAATAATGATGGGGTGGGGTGGGGTGTAACGGGGGTGGAGGGTGGAATGGATGTGATGGGTACGGGATTCTCTATTTTTATAACAACAACAACGACGACCCCAAAGACCTGCCGCCGCCTGACTGACTGAATGACTGACTAACTGGCACGGGTTGTTGGCGTCGTTGCAACAGTAAAACAGAAGTCAAATAAAGCAAACAAATGCAAAAATACAACAAAAGGAAAAATAAATAAAGAAGACTAAGCAAACTCAAAACAAAATTGAAAACGAATATTGTTGTATGTATGTATGCACATACATATGTATGTATGTATATATATAGGAAAAAATTGAAACTAAAAACGTTGCGAGTTGATGGCGGGCTCTCATCTCATGTTTGACTGACTGACTAAATGACTCTGACTGTGAATGTCAGTTACATCTGAGTGCATCCGACGCACTCAGCTTGACAAGAGTAGCAAGCAATCTCCCCCCCCCCTGCCAAACTGATTCCTCCATTCCACCTCCCTCCCTCTCTCCCTCTCTCTCTCTCTCTCTTCCTCACAGTCGTTATTTCTTTTGCCATTATCAAACCACATCCGCTATATAAAGCGGATATAAAATACAACAACTTTTATATTAAAATATAAAAACAAATGAGAAACTTTTTTTTGTCAGTACAAAAAGCAATAGTACTGTAAAATACATATGTAAAATAGTTGCAGTTTCTTAATTGAGAGCAGCTTAAGGAAATTCTTTTTATTAAATAAATGTAAAAATTCAAGAACTATATATAAACAGAAATATTTAAAAAATCAAAACAAAGAAATATGCCCAAACCCTGGCAAAAACATTTAATTCAAAGAAATATTTTAAAAAGATTACTCATAAAAATTTTGAAGAAAAAACAAAATATTCCCTTGGAATATAAAATTCTTATCTACCCAATTAAGAAATTTAAAAAACAAAAACTTGAGCTTTAAATAATTTGTATATATTGTAATAATACTAACAAATGAATAATGTTTCTACATATATGATAGTATAATTTCTAAGTATTAACCAATACATTCCCCATTAAATGCTTTCCAAACTAATTTAATAAATTATTATATTAATAAATTATACAGAATTCTATGTAGAATTTTAGAAAACATAATTCAAAAGTTTACGAATTCTTCAGTTTGAAAACCCAAAATAAAATAAACTATAACTCTTAAACGATCAAAGGGATGCTAATGGTCTCCCGATTTCTGCTATTAAAATCCATTCATCTCTTATTTACATATATGTACATATATACATACATACATATATGTATACTGATATGGGTGAGTACATAAGTACTTAATATCGATTTCTTATCCAAGTGTAAATAATAATAAAGATGTCGAGGGGAATAATACCCAACCCATGGGTAAATATTCCATGCCATTGCTTTTGTTTTCTATAGTTTTATAATAATTATAATACCCATACACAGACACACACACACACACACAAAATCGTAAATACATACACAATTACGTATTTATGAGTCAAAGCAAAATAATTCCTTTATATTTAAAGCCGAAAATCAAGTACAAAAACACTTTTTGGATTCTGGATAAAAGGCGCGCAATATAAATATCAAATTGATGTAGGTTCTCTTATAATTTATTATTATTATTATTATTGCTGTTGTTGTTGTTGTTGGTTCATTTAGCTCACGGCGGTAGTCCCCCGCCCACCCATAGACTTAACAAAATGATTTGCTTTGCTTTTCTTTGTGGTTCTGAGAGGGGGGTCAATTGAAAACAAAACAACAACAACAACAATGTGTATTTGTTAAAAGGATAAGACATGGAATACATAACGGTAAAGTTATATAGAATTTCAAATATGAGAACCTTTATAAAAGAGTAAAAACAAAAATGTATAAAAATTTAAATATAACAAATGATTTAAAATTTCATCTGACTCATTTCTGATAATTGGGATTTCAAAGTATTTTGCAAATACAATATAAATAAACTTTTTATTTATACATACATATATTTCAAATACACTTTACTTTAGATATTATTTGATTCAATTTTTATATGTGCGCGCCTTTGTCTAGCATAGAATAGAATAGAATTCTATTTATTTGTTTTTTTTCTGTTTTATATGATTGTGTGATTGGATCTTTACCATTTGAGATTGACTATTGTGGATATTGCTGCTCTCTGTAATTTATGACCGTTCAAAAATGAAGGAAAAACAAAATCGATATTCCGATTGCTTCTGTTTTGGTAGTCTCAGTTGCTGATGGTTGTTGTTGTTTTTTTTTTTGTTAGCCAGTAGCTCTTCCTTGGATGATGGTGATGATGTTGATATTGATGAGTCAACCCACGCAGCACACACACACACACACACACCGACACACCAAATGCACACACATATACTGGGGTGATGGTGGTGGTGGTGGGATCCTTAATGCAACCCCCTTCTGCTTAAATGCCGTATGAAGGGTTCGTTGCACCACGTACAATTGGCAGACAGAGAGTGAGAGTCTGGTCGCTGGTCTCTTGTCTATGATTCCTTCTTATTTCTATTTCTCCTTTAACCGTTGTTTTTGCTCCTCCTCCTATTAATCACGTCGCGCGTCTCGCAAAGGAGGCAGGCAACGACAATTTCTTATGCATTTTCTCTGATTTCCTTTTTTCTTATTTTGGTTTCGGTCAAATTTTTGTTTTTGTCAAAAACAAAAACAACAAAACAATAATTATAAAAACATTAAAAAAAAAAACAAAACGCACACACAGAATTGTCGGTTTTTGGTGGGGAAGGGCGCGCGCGCTCGGGAAACACAAATATATTAGCTCTCTGGCTGAAACGGGGGAGCACACAACCGCCGCCAACAACTGTCGAAAACGCACTCAGGCCGAGGAAATAGAATGTTGTGCTGCCAACGATTCTCCAAACCAGAGGCCCGGGTTTATTTCGCCCGCGCCGATATTCGTATACCCTTGCAAATATATCTTATTGATTTAACCATTCGGTTAAAATATACACATAAATTGAGTCGAGGCTTACGCAAATTTCTTGAACGCAAAAAAGGTTCTCTCCGAAATTTGGAAAAAAAAATCCCATTTCATTAAATAATAATTAATTTGCTACAAAAAAATCAGATCAGCGATAATCAAGAATATACACTTTGCTTACCCAATGATGATCATCTGCTGCCATCAAGATTTAAAAAAATGAATATACTCCTTTTGCAAGGGTGTAGCAAAGTTTTTGAAATTTCAATAAACTATTTTTATGAGTCTGCTAACTAACAGACGGCTCACTCGTGAGTCTGCTAACTAACAGAACTTGCTGCTGTATTCTCGGATTCTTTTTACAACTCTCTCGCATTTTTTCTCTCTCTCTCCCACTCTCCTACTCTCTCTGGGTGGCGAGGGTAGTTCAAGCGACAACTGATTACAATATGAATTGCGTCGGCGTATCCCATCTCTCTCTCTCTCTCGTTCGCTCTCATCTGTACTACCGGCACTCTCGGGCGCTTCTCACAAATTAATTTAAGCATCAGATCGTGGGAATTTTTACACCAAATCGGGCTTTTCCCTCTGTTCGCTCTGTTTATAACTTTTAATTGTTTGTTTTGGTCTTTTCCTGTAATATTTTTTGGGTCTGATTCCTAATGGGGTGGCATCTTTATTTAGCGTTGAATTTAAATCCACTCTATTCTTGAATATTTTATAAGTTCATGGGACTAAGTGCTTTTGTAGTACAATCTGTGATATATCAACAGTAATTTATTTAGCTCATCTGTATAGATAAATGATCTGGCAACACTAGCAAAGCTAAATTAGAAATTAATTTTGTGCTTTTATATACATACATACATACATATGTACCTTTTTTATGCCGTTTATAGATACAATTCGGGTGTTCCCCTTGTAGGAAATAGGATTGCCGCCTACGATGAACAATATAAATTTTCCGACAGACTTTAAATCCTTATTAAGCTAAAAGTTCCATGCTCGATTTAAGTAATATACAAAGCACCTTTTTCTGGACGTTGTAAAAGCAACTTTTGTACATATTTTTAAACAAGCTCTCTTGGGAAAATATTGAATTAAACATTAATTTGCATTTTCTACTACTATTTATTATGTAAGCTATTGTTAATAGATTTATAGTTAGAAAATTAAACCTGAAAACTCTCCAATACATTTTCACCTCCCAAAATTATTGATGACCCTCTTTAGGCATTTTACCTATTTAAATATACATACATATATGTATACAAACATACATTTACGATACAAAAAAAAGCACGTGAACCCAAACTCTGTGATATAATTATGTAAATTGGAATACCCCATACAATGTCCCCAAGTCTTTTGTAACAAACATTGCTATACAAGAAAGAGAAATCTATGAAAATACAACAAAATATGTATGTATAATAAAAAAAAATTAATAAACGCTAATTTACGTAAGCGGCAATTCAAACGTTTTGTCTTGTTGTCTCCGAGTTGGGTAAACATATATCTGAGACATTAATAATAGTATAAAGTCAATTGATCAATTAGCAAAGCAATGACAAAAGACTAGAAGGCAAATAAAAATGCATAGAATAAAAATAAAAAACAAAAACAAAAAAAATATACATATGTACATACATATGTATGTATATACATGTAAATATATACATACATACATATTATGTATGTACATATGTATGTAGATATGTATATTCTATAAACTAACTTCAAAGCATTGAAATTAATTAATGTAGAAATTTCGCATATTTTAAACAGCAACGATTACAAAATATTTAACCAAAATCTATTGGATAGAATTTTCGTTATGATTTATAATTTTGAATTAGTAAATACGTAACGGTAATTCGACATCCAAAAGTGAAAAAATGTTTGGCTCCATTATTGATATATAATTTTTGTAGCTTTTAATGATACAGAGTTTATAGATAATAAACGATATTAGGCATATAATTGGCAATCAACAGAACTTTAATTTTAATGTCATTTTATATATATGTATATATAATTATACATTCATATCAGATCGAATCCATAAATATATAAACCACATTAACAATCTATACATATGTATGTATGTACATATATATGTATACATATAAGTACATATGTATATAATATTAAGTGACATTCATTTGTTAGCTTTGCTTTTGAGAGTTATAAATATTTGGAAAAATCTCTAAATTCAGCCTTTTGGCCTGTCGTTTTCCTCTTTTGGTATATGTAACTTAACTGCTGTAAGCAAACAGATTTCACATTTGAAATATATTTATAGCATAAAGATATTTAGCACTATTAACAAATTGATATAGCAATGCCGAAATAACCAGTTCAAAGACTTCTTTGCTTAAATATTTAATCAAACAATTAGCAGAAAGGCTTTAAAACCAAAAAAAAAAAGAAAGAAAGAAAGAGATTTCATGGCTAAAAGCCTACGCCCTTTCATTGAGATGCATTTACTTTGCACTTGTCGCGGACTACTTTCAACTACTGAGTTTCCCAGAGTTATTGCGCTTATATGATAGATGTATGTATATATGTATATACTACTTTCTACTATATATACTCACCAAACTATCTGCGACATTTTGACTCATTATATTCCACACTGATGACGACTATGACGATGGCCAGCTGTTGCAAATACTTTAATTTTATCTTCAAAATGCGTGCTTAGACTTTCTTGAGATGATGATGGAATTGGAATTGGAATTGTGGATGATGTGGTCGTCGTGGTCTTTCTGGATATGGATGTGGTTGTGCGCTTAGCTATTGCTGGATATGATGACTTTTTCAATCTGTTGGATACACGCATTTTGAATAACGACTACCACTGGACAAATCTCAAGACGAAGACGACACACACACACACACACACACACGTGATTTTAATTTGATTTTGTTGTTGGTGATTTTTTTATTTTTCTTCAATTTTATTTATGTATTTAGTTGTGATTGTGCAACTAGTGTGTTGTTGTTGCTGTAGTTGTTGTTGTTGGCCTAGGCGGATGCGACCAAACTTGCAATCGTGCTTTGCGACACAAATTTCAACTGTAAGAAAGCGACAACAAAAATAAATCAGTGAAAATTATTTCAAGTAAACGCGTTTTCTATATGTATGTATGTACATACATACATACATACATACGTACGTACGCATACATATAAAGGAAAGTTTACCCCCCCCCCCCCCAAACGTAAATGAAATGGTTAATAAAAAAAAAAACACTTACACACACAAAAAAAACATACAAAACAATTTAAAAAAGAAAAAGAAATACATTTTAAAAAAAACAGACACAGAAGAAAAAACCATTTGAAACCGAAGCGACTTGGCGCGACCTCCAGCCATAACTAAAGCTGGCTGAAAATGTATTTTGAATGGACCGGGCAGCTGATTTACGATATTAGACAACGATATTACTCATACATACCCATCAACAATAAACAGTGGGTCACAAACAGATATATTACAAGCAAAATGAATGGATAAAACAATTGTTTGTTAAATTTGAATTCTATTTCAGATTTTAAGAATTGTATTACTAATGACAATTTGTTTGTATATATACATATATAGTAAAATAAATGCAAAAACAAATTTAAATGAAAAAAACAAAAAAGGTTTTATTATATTCAGTTTAAAAGAGGACTTCTATTTTTGTATCTAAGCTTGCAAATTTATGTTTTTGATAAATCAAAGTAAGCTTTATATCTCTAGAGTTATAGAACTATATTTATATAGTTATAACTATATATTCCACAACTATATTTCTTAAAATTTTAGTTTCAATTTCTATCAAACAACAACAAAACTTGTTTATGCTATAGATGTTCGATCTTTAAAAATGATTAGTTTGCTTTAATGTAATTACATGGACCTGCAATAACTTATATATAAGAACCACTGTACTTTAAGGCGACAATGTCAGCTGCGCCTGCCTGTCACTTGATTGCAGACCGAAAATGATGAATTTCTTTTTTACGACTTATAATCGTAGTTGTATTTAGTACCCCTCCCATTCCCTGTCTATTACTCTACGGGGTAAAGATAGCGGTTTGGCAAAATATTTAGCAAACGAAAAACGCTAATGAAAGTTTTTTTGTCTTTTTGTTGTTTTTATTGTTGGTGCGCCAAAGAGTCAAGCTATGTCTAAACCCCCTCCACCTCACGCCCCTTTACTTGTCTGCCGTTTGTTGTGTTCGCATTTAGATTCAACGCTTGTTTGGCCATTGGCATGTGTGTGTATGTTTGTATGTGTTCTGAATAGTTCGAGACTGAGACACATGAAAAAATGCGGAAAATGTTTGTGCAGACTAAATGACAATAGCCACAAACAGAACAGGTAGACGAATATCGTAAGTGAGAGCAAATGAGAGAGGTAAAGCAACAATCATCAGGTGTTTTGTCTTGTTGTGAGAGTGAGACATACAACTACAATGAATTGTAAAAGAGAAGTAACAGAGAGAGAGAGACGGAACACAACACAGAGAGTAAGAGAATATCGTAATTTCTAGTTAAGATCAGAGCGCAAGCGTAAATGACGGCATTTTAACCATAAAGTATGCGATTGCAAATAGTTTAGATATGAAGTAATTAATTTTGGTCTTAAAATCTAATACAGGTAAACTGAAAATGTATATACATACATATTTATTCTATGAATATTGCATCAAAACACTTACGACATTCGTTTCAACAAACTCTCATTAAGGGCAAACATCTTCTATTTTTTTTCTTTTTACACAAACCAGACGGAATCATCATCAGAATCCATCACCTTGATTACCTTGGCCACTGACCCTATTGCATGACGGTGAAGAAACCAAACAGTTTTTACCTCTTAATTATGGCATAGACAGCCGACAGCCACCGCCCCCGCCCCCTCGTCTTTAATGCTCATTAGAATTTAAATACAAAAATACAAATCCAAATTCATTTTCATTGAAATTTAAAATAATAATTAAGCTAAATTGTCTTGCCAAAATTTTAAATTCTTGTCAAAATAACTATAACTTTAGTTTGTTTCTGTTCTTATTTTAATCAGTTATTTCTATATAGCTATAGAATTGGGAATTTAATTATTAGTTGTTAAAATTTTTGATTATAAAAAATTTGCCTAATGAAAAATATTTATTTGATCTTATTAATCCTTTGAGAGCTATGCATATATTTATATATGTAGTAGGTATATATATATACATACATATGTATGTATGTAAATACATATGTACATACATACATACATATATAGTAATTAATTAAGTTTTTAAAAAGTTTCACTATTTTGTTCCAATTAGTGTTATTTTATATAGTCTTTATTTGGTTTTATTGCTTTTAAACCGGTTCAATTTTAAATATTCGCATTTAATAGTTTTATTTTACTTCTCAAAACTGGCTCTAATTAAAATTAAGTAATTTGAATTGATCTGTGGAGCCATATCAAAAAAAAAGGAAAAACCTGGCTTGATTTTGAAATATATATGTACTTATATACCATAGATCGGCTGTCTCATTATAAGATGATTCTGGATAAATATTTATTTATTTATATTCTGTTCGGTTACAATATAAAATGTGAAAATAAACATAACTTAAGATATAGCAACAATCTGGACAAATATAAATATTTATATACATATGTATAAATATATATATATGTATATGTATGTACATACATACATACATATATATGTATATGTACATATATATCTGTTATAGTTGCAAATTTTGTTGTTGTTTTTTTTTTGCCAGGGTATAGAAAGAAAATGACGCGCGATTTTTGCCTTTTTTTTTACACCTCCACACTCAGCTGAGCTGTGACCATATACGATATGTAAGGTCTATATACAATACATAATATGTATATAATATACTTATATGATATGATATATGGCACAATGCTTAAATTGTGTTTTGTTGTTGTTTTTTCTCTTCCCATTTGTATTTAAAAACGTCAGCGAATTTCGGCAAAAAAAAAAGTTCTCTCTTTTGATTCTCTCTGAATTATGATCTCACTGTTTCTCCCTATAATTTTACGATATCAAATCAAAAAGGAAAAAAAAAGGTTGTTAGGTGAAGGGAGGAGGGGAGTGGAAAGAACAAGATCGACATTGGCCGACAAAAAGCAGTTAAATCTATATATATATGTATATATATTGTATATATTGTATACATAGTTTTGTGGGATTTTGTTTTTGGCTTCTTTTATACCTAAAAAGTTTTTTTGTTTTGTTTTATTTTTTGTATTTTTGGCACTTTAACACTCGTTTCGAACGTGTTTTATTTTTTGGTTAACATGCAACACAGAAAGCCAAAATATTACTTTGATATAATTTATCTTTTTTCTGTTGTTGTTGTTGTTATTTTTAATTGTGATTGTCAGTTGTACGTAGTAGTTGAGAGAACTGATAAAATAAAATACAACAACAACAAGAAAAAAAAGGGGAAAACATGTAGAGATAGCTACTTAAATATTCAGTTTTTGCTGTTTCAATATCTAGAAAATTTTGTTACCAAGTCGTTTTTACAAAACAAAAATATATATTTACGTTAATTGTATGTAAATATAAGTATTATTTTTAATCATTTCTGTCATCTTTAGTTGTAAAAAACAAAAAAAAAAACATAAAAATTTTCTATATCGAAAACTAACAACAATTTACTTGGCTTTTAGTTAGTTGACGTCTCTTGGAAAAACGAAAAAATGATAAAAAAAAGAAATATATATAAAACAACAACACACACACACGTTGCAATTGGCAACTGGTTTACAGCTATGCAACGGCACACACACATGCATACATATACATATATGTACACTTACACATAGATAGAAATCCAGATATTACACAGACATATGCACATTTACCTATAGGTAGACACAAATACAAACAAAAACCAAATTACAGGTGTGTAAATGCCAATTTTTTCTTTTATTTTTTAACTTAAATATATATATGTATGTACATACATATGTATATATATGTTTGTATAACTCTGTGTTTAATTATTGTTTTTATAGAATTCAAGTAGAAATGATTATTAATTATTATTTCATTTTTTTTCTTCTTTTTTTTGTTGTTTTTTTCCTTTACCTTTTGCATATTTTATTTTAATCAACTTTTTGTGCACTTTTCTTCCACTGTTTTTTTTTTGTTGTTGTCTTGGGCCAAACAAAATAAAAAATAATAATAATAAAAAAAAAACACAAAAAAAAACACAACAACAACAACAACAATAAAAAAAAGGCAAAATTCGTTACGCTTTGGCAGACATTACGAGCCACGCTCCGCATCCGCGTCCCTCGCGCTAGTTGATCTTTATTTTATATGATTTCTTGTTGCTTTTTGGTTTTTTTTTTTGTTTTACTGGTGGTGACCCCGAACATAACACCGCCGCGGATTCGGATTCGGACTCGTCTATCTTTGGTTACACGTAGTTTGCGACTGAAAAATGCCATTTCCAAAACCAGCTACCAAGCTGAAGCTGGCCAGAAGAGGCTCTAACGGGCTGACAGAGAGAGAGAGAGAGAGAAAGAGTGAGATAAAGAGCGAGAGGGAGTAAGCTAGAGAGCCCGGCCAACATATCGAAGTTTGTATACACTTACAAATTTGTGAATCAGTGTTTTGGGAGATCGTTTAATCGGATCAGTAATTTGACATAGTAAAAAAAAACTGATAAATGGCAAACTGAAAAATTAAAAAAGTTCATTTTATTTAAATATATTTCTTTTGTTTCTAAAATAAACTTAAGTTATATATATTATATAGTCGTCGATCTTAAATTAATCGTTAATCACTTAACAATTGACAAAATTATTTTTATAATTCTAATGATATAGCCATCTGATCGCAATTCCTGTTGTAGCACTATTATCAAATGTCTAGCACAATTAAAATCAGCTCGTCATACCGATCTGGAATATATATACTATATATATAGACACAAATACTTAGCAAACTTATCACCGAAATAACTATATACCATTCTGCAAAAGGGTATTACAAAAGAGTGCAAGGGAGAATAAGAGTTGCCATGAATATCGTAAATTATTTGAAAACCATGATATTTAGTTGAGTTCCAAACCAAACCAGAAGATGTAGCAGCAGCAGCAGCTAAAAGGGGAAAAACAAATTTGCTTATCACCAAAAATGCTTTAATTGTTGAACTAAGTATGAAATGCTTAGCAAATGTTTAATCAGCAATTAAGACACTTCATCTAAAATGGATTAAGTATAATCGAGATTACAAAATTTCAGCTAATCATAAGTAAAGCGTTAAGTTGAATACAATATACCCTAGAAAGTAGAAGATAAAAATCAGAAGTTCAAAAATCATATTAAATTAGTTTTGAAAACAAAGTCAATAAAGTATTTCTTTTACGATAATTAGACTTAACGGATTGTCTTTATACTATCAAAAAATGTCTGGAAATATAAAAAATATATACAAGTATATATTTTAAATTCAGACTTTGAGTATTTTAATCTCCAATTAGAAAGTGTTTAACAATGGAAACTATTTTAATATAGTAGCCCGATCTTAAAAAGTTGTGATTCTTATTGTGATATCAAATTTCGGCAAAATAAAAATAACATTTATTATTGACACAAACTAAATCTTTTAAAAAATTTAAAAGAAAATTCAAACATTCTCCAATATTCTCATATAAAATTATTTAATACATAATAAGTTTAGACATTTTTAGCACTATGTATATCTAAATTCATTTCAACAATTTACAACTAATTTTTATATCAATTCTAAATTACACAATTTTTTCTTTTGAATTTCGAAAATAATTATATTAATGGATTTTTTATATCGGAAATGGACTTATTTTTTTTTTTTATATATACTTATATATATATGTACAGTTTCTTAGTCAGATCTTAGAAATAATAAAAAAAATGTAGTATCATCCATCCCCTTCCCCCAAGCCCTAGTGTTTGCTCTTCTTTTTCTTAGCTTTGTGTTTTGCCTTCTCACTCTTTTTCGATTTCTTTTTTGATTTTTGTTTGGACTTTTTGGATTTTTTCAATTTATCACTTTTGTGCGATTTTTTTGTCTTGACTGATTTGGATTTTTTTACTCTACCAGAACTAGAATCACTGGATGAATCAGTGCTGTCGCTATCATCACTATCATCGCTAGAACCGAGTATCTTTTCCACCCATTTGTCAGCTGTCTTCCGTTTCTTTGGTTGATGTTGTAACCAAAGTTCTTTTAGTTTGGCATCGGTGGATGCATCTTCGCTGTTCGGCTCCTTAGGCTTTAGCTGACCCGTTGGTAGCTTGGGTCCATAGAGATCTTCTGTTGGCACATTTGCCATGGCCAGTTCTTTGTCATTCCTTAAACGCTCTTCACGAGATTTATAGGATATTTTTAATTTATTACCTTCGATGGGTGCAAATTTTGGTGGAGCAGTTTCTTTCGACGGCTGATCCTCGAGAGGTTTGAAGAGAGCAGCAAATATTCCACGAGGTGGTGAATTGTTTCTCAAAAGATTTGATGCAGCTGCCGAAGTAGAGGATGTAGTTGGTAGCCCTAAAGCTGCTTGCATAGCATTGAGTTTATCTTGTGGTAAATCCTCCACTGGATTCTCTACCATTGGCTCCTCATCGCTATCATCAAAAATACTCTTAAAGAGATCAACTTTTTCCGAAATGGGCTGATCCCGAGATTCATCTACAGCTTTTTCCAAAGGAGTTTTCGGCACAAAACTAGGCTTGGCAGAAGTTGGAAGCTCAAGGGGATGTGAAAATTTCACCGTTTCCAACACAGGAGGAGCCGGTGGTGTGGAAAGAGGAGCAGGAGCAGCAATCACCTCCTTTGGTTTCTCTATATGTTTAGGTATAATGGTTGGTGTTTGAAAATTCGCTTTGGTATTAACGGAAGTCTCTAGATAATCAAATATGGACATTTTGTTTCTTGCTTTTAAATCTTTTGGGGGTTCCAACATTGCTCCACCAAAGGGTTCAGCGATATTATACCGTTTGCAGAGAAGTGACGATGGCTTCCACATGGTCTTTGTGCGTTCCATAACAATCTTTTTATCTTCTTTAGTGATGGCTGTTTCCTTAGCATCGACTTTCTCTGCCTGCACTGAGGCCTCTGAGACGAATCTATCGTTCATTAGACCAGCTAGAGGTCTATAAATTTTTGCTGCCTGTATGAATTCCTTTTTTTCCATTTCACGATCCCACAAAGAGAGTGTCACCGGCTGAAGATTGGCAAGAAAATCCGTAATTTTTGCATCATCCTTAAGATTTGCTTCCAGGAATTTATCATAGCGTAGCTGTTTGGCCTCATCTCCGAGGAATGGCTTGAAACCGTTTGTGGGTGTTGAAGTAGCTACCAAATCAGGAAAGGATTAGAAAAGAGTTATATATTTGATATATCAATTTTGGCTTACCTAAATCCTTGGTCTTCAGAGAGGCTTTCTCTTGAATGGCTGCATTTGCTTCTTCTACCTCCTTGGTGACATCATTAGCCTTAAGCTTTTGAGTCTGTTCTTCTCCCGTCTCCGTGATGATTCCACCCTTGGTAAAACTATTGCTCTTCGACGTGATCCTCTCAAGCAGGGATTTTCCTTTATCTTTAAATGGATTCTTCTTAATTGGTGCATCTACCGCAATTGGTGCTGGACTTGGCGTAATTTCCCCTAATAATTGAGCCCTCTGAGAGGGATTCAAATCGTGCCTGCCAAGACCCGCTTTCTTATATTCATTATCTGCTTCCAATTGTCGGATTTTCTCCTTAGCCAAGGGTTCAAATCGGCTCCGACGTTGCAACCAATTCCTCGGACTATAATCTCTTGGCAAATCTATTAGAAAAGGTTTCTGGGAAGATGTCCCAGCTTTGTCTTCATTGAATCCTTCAATCACATGTCTCTGCTGGACAGGCTGTATCTTTTTCTGTTTGGGTTTTTTACTTTCCAAGGAGAAATCATAGCGTGTCATATCATCCCGGGCATAGATATCTTCGTCTTCTTCTTCAAAGGCGCCAACACCAAAAGCTTGACCCCTAATGGATATCTTTTTGGCATTGGATTTGGTTTCCAATTCTCCAAACAGATTAAAATGCTGCATGGGATTGGATGATGAGGACGATTTGGATAAGACGGGATCACGATTTAAGCCGGAATAGCTCATACCAAAGCGATTCTCTTTAGGCGTATAAAATATGGGCTCATAATCGTCGGGAGCAAATGTTATATCCTCATCATCTTCATCGTCATCCTCATCCATATCATCTTTAGACTCCTCTTGTTGGTGATCTTCCTTTGTCTCTGCTCCATAATGCTCAAGGAGATACTGTTCTTTCTTGTTTCTGGTCCTGGCCTGTTGCTTCTCTTTTTTGGTTTGCCGTGGTCCTACACCCTGACCTGGTTTCCAGCCCATGCTTTTGAGTATGCGCACTGCCACCTTATCTTTGATTGGTTTCAGGAGCTGCTCTAACACGGGCACCCCAGGAATAGGTCCTACAGGTGGTGGCTGCATTAATTTCCTTTTCCTTTGACCCGTTCGCTGCTCTTGCTCGCTTTCCTTGGCAAACTCATCCCTCGTTCGTATACCCTGTGGTGCAATACCAAATTCACCCAAATCCTCTTTGTCCATGAAATCCTCAGGTCTCTGTTGAGTTCTTGGCGTTGCCTTTTCAGCACGTGAACTTTTAAAATTCTGTGGCGTCCATCCCTCGAGGGAGCCGACAGTGTTCCAAAAGCCAGCACTGAAGCCACCAGTAAAGGCTCCATGAAATCGCCGTTTGCCATTCTCGTCTTTAACAATTTGATCTTCTATGACCAACGGTTTCTTAGCGGGTACTTCATCTGTGAAACAATAGACAGTTGGTTATTAATTTATAAATTAGCCAACATGGATAACTTTACCTTTCTCTAATGGTTTCAATGGTGTGCCATATCGATGCAGGTGCTCCTCTTCATCCATATTTATTTTTAAACGATTGCTTTTAGCAGCAATTCCTTTTCTGTTTAGGTTTTGGGTGGTGTGACCGTATTTGAGTACGGCTTTTTAAAGAGAGGAAAATCAGCTGATGCCATATAGTTGTAAAGCAGTGGTGGGAAAATTGTTTAGAGGGAAAAAAGCTAGTGTGCAAATCATATTAAATAAGTAAACACACATATTTATCAATATTGTCAATGTAATATCATAAATGAATTAACTTATTACTTTAAAATTGGTATACTTCTAAAATTGATCTAATTAGTGGATTATTAAAAGAGTAGCTAAGTATTACTGAATTAGCTACGTACATTGTCAGCACTGGTCAGCAATTTTAATTTCAGTTAATGGTCACACTTGAAAATAGCAAACTTTTTATAGCAAGAAAAGAAATTATTTTTTTTTTAATTGCCAATATATAAGCTGCGTTAGCAGCCTCTAAATGGTAGGTACGAATATTATTTGTGTCTGGAGGATTGGTTGTGCTGGAATTGTGCTGTCGTTGTTAATTGGTCAATGTTATTGGCTCAAAGCAGCCATTCGCCCCTCTCCCTTTAGCCCAAATATGTCTGTGTGTTGGTGACTAATGATGTCAACATATTTTCTACCTTTCAAGCCGCTAGCTTAGACGAACGAAAAGGTGAACAAAGAGCCGAGAATTATTTATATATACATATATATATATATATAGGTAAGCTGTGCTAAATCAGTTTCTTGAATCCCCCATCTCATTGTCATATTCGCCAGAGGGCAATGTCGGAGAAGAATATCAAGGTAGGCGCTCGCGTCGAACTGACCGGCAAGGATCTGTTCGGCACGGTCGCTTATGTGGGCATGACCAGCTTTGCCGTTGGCAAGTGGGTGGGCGTGGTCCTAGATGAACCTAAGGGGAAGAATAGTGGATCCATTAAGGGTCAGCAATATTTTCAATGTGATGAGAATTGTGGTATGTTTGTGCGACCCACCCAATTACGTGTACTATTACCTGCACCAGGAGCAGGTGGAAAATCCTCCAGTGAGGATGTTAGTGGAACAGTTGGCGCACCCACGCCCATGGCCCAACCCACTAAGGCACGGCTGAGCGGATCACGCACTTCACTATCATCCAGTCGCCAATCATTATTAGGGTCTAGGAATCAACTAACCACATCTCTAAGTGAGAGAACTGGCTCCAGCACTAGCATAGCGACAAGAAAATCTTTGGTACCTCAGAATAGCAAAGACAAAGAGACCTCATCATCGACATCACTGGCAGAGGGTGCTGGTCCAGCAGCTACTGGAAGCGGTGGTAATGGTTCCCATGCCTCCTCAAAGCGTGCCTCCTTTGTGGAAACTGGATTCCTGGAGATACTCAAGCCACAGTTTACACCATCCCAACCGATGCGTTCACCCTCGTTCAGTAATCCACCACAATCTGGCGAGGATAAAGCTGCCCTATTGGAGGCACAGAAAACTAGCGCCGAGTTACAAACACAATTGGCCGATCTCACGGAGAAACTGGAAACACTGAAACAGCGCCGTCAAGAGGATAAGGAACGTTTGCGTGAGTTCGATAAAATGAAAATCCAATTCGAGCAACATCAAGAGTTCCGTACCAAGATTATGGCGTCCCAGGCATCACTCCAAAAGGAATTGCAACGTGCCAAACAGGAGACAAAGGATGCTATTGAGGCCAGAGAGCGACATGCCCAGGAAATGGCTGAGCTATCGGATAATGTGGAAATGATTACCCTGGATAAGGAAATGGCTGAAGAGAAAGCGGATACCTTGCAACTGGAGCTGGAATCATTAAAGGAACGCAACGAAGAACTGCAAGTTGATTTAGATCTGCTCCGTTCGGAGATGCAAAATAAGGCAGAGGCATCCATTGGTAATATTGCCACCGAGGGATCCGCTGGAATGTCCACATATGAATTTAAACAATTGGAACAACAAAACATACGCCTAAAGGACACATTGGTGCGTTTGCGTGATCTTTCGGCCCATGACAAGCATGATATACAAAAATTGAGCAAAGAATTGGAAATGAAGCGTTCCGAGGTGGCCGAATTGGAGCGAACCAAAGAGAAATTGAGTGCTAAAATTGATGAACTGGAGGCCACAGTCGCCGACTTGCAGGTGGGATAATAAAATTGAATAAATTATTAATTAAATGTTAAGTTCCCTCCAAGCATGCAGCTGCTTTTTTAATCTATTGCCACCTGCCTATCCTCATGCACACTCTTCCCTTTTCACACACATCACGAAAATTCTTTCTATTTATTTTGCTTTTTCACTTTAACACTTTATGTAGGGCTTTGCTATTTAGTTGACTTGGCTGATTTGATTTTTTCCTGCCCTAAATTTGTATAAAACAAACCAACATTTCTCTAAAAAAAAAACCAAAGAAAGAAAAAGAAAAATTCGCTTTTAAGATCTAAAATTAAATTTTCATTTTCATTTCTTTTTGCTGGCCTACATATATAAAAAAAAGGAGGTAAATGCCAAGTTCAAAAATTACTTTCAACATTTCCCTTGACCCACACAATTTTACATTTTCAAAAAGAAACATCTGTAATATATTTATTTGATTTTTTTTTTGTTTCATTTAATATAAAATTTTAATTAATTTATTTTAAAAATAAAGGAACAAGTTGATGCTGCACTTGGAGCCGAAGAGATGGTCGAACAATTAGCTGAGCAAAAAATGGAATTGGAAGATAAAATGAAATTATTAAAAGAGGAAATCTCTCAATTGGAGGCTTTGGAAGAGGTGCACGAGCAGCTGGTGGAGAGTAATCACGAATTGGAATTAGATTTGCGCGAAGAGCTTGAATTTGCCAATACGGCCAAAAAGGATGTATTACGTGAACGTGATGCGGCAATTGAAACGATATATGATCGTGATCAGACAATTACCAAATTTCGTGAATTGGTACAAAAGTTGAATGAGCAATTGTTGGAAATGCGTGAGCGTAGCTCAACGAATGAACAAAAGTCTCTACAGGATCCAAGTCTTAAATTGGCAAGCGAAACAATTGATTATAAACAAATGTTTGCCGAATCGAAGGCATATACACGTGCTATTGATGTACAACTGCGTCAAATTGAATTAAGTCAGGCAAATGAACATGTTCAAATGTTAACCGCTTTTATGCCCGAATCCTTTATGAATCGTGGCGGTGATCATGATTCCATCTTGGTTATACTATTAATATCACGAATTGTATTCAAATGTGGCATTGTTGTCTCCCAGACACGAGAACGTTTTCCAGCTGTCGAAGCGGTTACCCGTGAGGCTGTTACCCAAGGACATACCGTACAGCAATATGCCTTCAAATGTCGCCTTATGCACTATATACATAATTTACAATGTGCTCTACATCAGATATTATATGGTTTAAATAGTTGTCAACCGGATACGTTATTAAGAGCTGGCAGTTCTCTACCCGAAATGATTGCCCAAGAGAAAATAATTGATGGCATTATTGAATTACTTAAATCGAATCAATTGGATGAAAATAGCACAACCGATAATATTGAGAAATGTGTTGCATTCTTTAATGCGATGAATTCGGTTCTATTGGCTGGCGAACAATTGTTAAATGAGACCCAAATGATACGAGATTGCGTTGCATCTTTGAGTGCTGCCTGTGAATCGATACTAAATGATACGGCTATAGCAAAGGTCATAATCCAAGAGGCTGGTACCACAAGCGATTCAATGCTACTAATCCAATTTCTCAATGACAATATGGAGAGCATTAAACAGCAGGTGAAATTAATTAAGAGACGTCTACCCACAGATCAGCATGTCATTAAGGTTGGTCTATCCCAGCATAAAATTGATGCTATTCGTGTTTTGGCCCAAAATATTAGTCGCATTATGTCTGCAATGCATCAAGCCTCTAGACAATCTCTAGCCGCCATTGTTTCCAATATTGAAAGTGATAATGCAGCCGAGCATACATTACCTCAGGATAAATATTGGTCTTTACTATCGGCGTCCTGTGAACGCATCTATGAGCAGGATGATCGCGGCCCAACACATAATTTCAAAACTCTTTTGGCCCAGGCAAATTCTGATTTACAGCATATAGCCCAACATTTGTTGGATAAGGAATATGAGATTATATCGGCTGCCAATGCTTTGCATCAACAGCAGCAGCAACAGGTTGGTGGACAACAACAACAGCAGCAACAACGATCATCCAATCCATTGAGCACACCGATCAATCAGAGGGCACAGCTCATTAAAAAGCAATTGGAACAAAAGAATGTATTATCAGCCACATTAGAGAATCGTGAGGCGGATATAAAGCAACTTAAATTGGCTGCCAAAATGAAACAGAATGAATTGAGTGAAATGCAAATACGTAAAGATTTGGCCGAAAAGAAATTGAGTGTCCTTCAAGGGGAATATGAACATGCTGTTGATAAATGGAAGCTGCAATATGAGGAGACACGTCAGCAATTGGTATTAAAAGAAAAGGAATTTGAGGAGACAATGGATCATCTGCAAAGCGATATCGATGCTCTGGAAAGTGAGAAGAGCGATTTGAGAGATAAACTTAAATTGAATAGCAGTACGGGAAAGAATCAATCATCCGATTCGCACTCTTCGCACAATCTATCAACAACTGCCGTTCATTCATCTGGCGTGGGTGGCAGTACCAATATTAGTTACTCTACACCAGCGGGTACAGCTCCTCTAGTGGCCGAAGAGGTTCAGCTCCTGAAATGTGCCTTCAATCAGGAGCGTAACGAGAGATTGCGCCTTCAGGCCCAGGATATGCGTGCTAAATTGAAACAATTCGAGCCCCTTCATGTACCCCAACCACAGGATCAAAAGATAAATGCCTTGGAATCGGAATTAACAAAAATGAAGCATGCCTGGGTCTTGTCCCTACTCCAAGTCAAGGCCCAAGGTGTTGCATCCAATGGCAATATAAATACAATAGCCCTCCAACGGCGTCATCAGCCAGTGTTGCCCAAAGCGGTAATTAGCTCAAAGGCATCTCAACTGGCATCCGATATTCTAACAGAATACCTACAAAGGAAACCCCATCGAGCGTCTCGTGGACATTTTGCGGCCTTTCCCACTGTCGATGTGAAACGTGTCCTCCAGATTTGAGTTGTAAAACATTTCTAAACAAAAAAACAAAAAAAAAAAATGACATCGCTGGGGATTAGGGCAAAATCAGAAAGTAGTCTAGAATTTGCTATGACGCACAAATGTCTTGCAAGGCATCACAAATGCTTCACGGGATCACTGGAGCACTGCAGTAGGCAATCCATCCCACTAATTGTCTCCAAAAGCACTTCTTAAAGCGCACCAATTCCCCTCACACAATTGTTTAACTAATCCTAATCCCAATCCATCTTACAATCTAAATGGTTCCATCAGATCAGATAAAGATCTTTGATTTGAATCGTGCTTTATATTACCTTTTCCTCTTTTTTCCCTTCCCTGTATAAAGATTATAAAATTATATATTTATTGAAAAGGATGTATGTGTGTGTGTGTGTGTGTGTATGTATGTATGTATGTGTCTTCAATAAGAGAACCTCTTCTGAAACCAAACTCAAGCGAACATTTTTTATAAAACTAAACAGAAACAAAGAGAAAGAAATATGGAAAAAGGAAAAGAAACAATAATCTAAACACTGGTATTATTTATAATGAAGAAACCTACTTTGTGAAAGACACTGGAGAAGACATATTTATGTAACTAATAAAACTAAAAAACAACAAAAAACTAAAAAAAAGAAACAAATTAAATTTGCATATGAGTATATAAATATATTTTGCGGATGTTGTATAATAAATATATAAATATATATATTATTGCCTTTTATTTCTTCTTTTTATATATTAATTTATCCCTTGGGGGGGAAGTGAAATATTTGAAATTCAGTTAACAACAATGATTATCCCAAATCTAGCCCGAAGATACACATAATGCATAGACTAACGAAATGGATAGTTAAAATTCCTTAATAATTGCCTTAATGGCCTAAATGGTATAATTAAAATATTAATAATATAATTTAAAATTGATGAAAAAGAAGAAGTGAATGAAGTTGTAGAAGTTATTATCAAATTGAGATTATTAATAAAAAACTATAAACTGTAATTAACTTAGGTGCTAATCCTGTATTGTAATTCCGAGTTTATTTCAATGGTCTTTAGGTAAATTACAGTGAAAACTCCCATAACGGACAAATCCATTGAACGGATATCTCGCTTAAGCGGAGAATTTCTCGCTGTTCCGGCATTTATTTTTCAGACAAATTTTCTCTCTGGAGCGGACAAAAAAAAGGGTGAAGGTCGCTGTCCATTCAAGAGAGTATTCACTGTACTCAGAAAACGATTTCAGAAACTTAAATTGGATAATTCAACCTATGTACTACAATTATTATTTTATACTTCTATTTCTATATTATTCTCATTTATGCCATTAATTATCTAAATCTAATTAGTAACTAATAATACAGTCGAACTTCCTTACAGTGAACCTGTCATTGTCGTAATTATTATCATAATTTTTATATAATATAGTTTCTAAATAATGAAGTTTTTTTTTGGTCTCGTTCAAAAATTACAATATATAAATCTAATCAAGTATTAAACATCTCTTACATTTTTTTGCAAAACTTTTAAATTAAATTTTCATTTTTTTTTTGTAAAAAAAATATGCAATTAATTTATTTGATTAAAAATATTCTATTTGTAGCAATTTATAAGTTATTAATTTAATTAAATAATTAATTAGGCAAATTAGATAATATTTTAGGAAGGAAAAAGTTATTAATAATTACAGTCGAACTTCCCTATACTGAACTTCTATATAATAGAGTTTTCCGTATAATGAATTAGTTTTAAAGGTACAACGTTCTTATTTTCATAATTTTTTTGTAATGAAGCCTCTATATAAAGATGTACATATATACATATCTGATCCCGGGCGGATTTGTTATAGGGAAGTTCGACGGTGTATAATTATTTATGTTTTAGAAAATTTATTCAGCAATTTTTCGGCTACCATCATTTATTTTTCGGTACAATTCTCCTCTCTTAAGCGGAAAAAAATTGGCGACGGTCACTATCCCACCAAGAGAGTTTTCACTGTATCTCAAAAGTTAAAATTAAAATAAAACTAATGCAATGAAAGTTTTGTTTTATTTATAAATCAACTTGCAATATTCTAATTAAATTATTAAATTATTATTACTATTATTATATGAAAGTAAGAGAAATTACAGTGGAGCACCGATAGCTTGTCCCCCTTTATATCGAAAGCCTCTATAATTCGTAATAATCTCGTGGTTAATCGCAAAAACTTCGCTTTAGAAAAGTCTCGATATATTGAAATATCTTTTACTTCGTAAAAAATGTAATTAACCCATATTTTTGAATTATTTTGACACGACTATGTCACAAATTAGAGTTATATTAAATTAGTTATTCCATTAGTATATGTATATTCATATACATATAAATATATTCATTCTTTATTAGCCCTAATATATAAAAAAAATTTATTCATTTTTATACTTGCATATATGTATGTACATAGCTTAAACATCGGAAGACTATATTGTTATCATGTAGAAATATATGTACATATGCCTATAGGGCAGTCTACTGTGTTAAAGGAATAATCGGTTTAAATATTTAGTATTCAAAAGTTATATTTATATATTTGTTTGGAGTATAATCCATAGAAGCTCTAGTCAAAAATTGTATAATTATAAAGCCCAGATTGCATAGGAACGATCAGTCAAAGGGTTTATAGAAATATTCACGGTACAATAATCATAGTTAGTCTCAGTGCTCAAGTTCTCATGTTAATGTGGGTTAACATAAGATCCACATGTAACCCACATTTTGAATGCCACCAAATAACTCTCTTTCATATTAACTCTCTCTTAAGTTCTCATGCTCTTTTATTGTTTTGACCATTTCCGTTCTCTTCTTGCACAACAAGCATTGAGAGGTAGGGAGAGAGATAACCGCGAGGCAATAATAACAACAAACACAAAGGAGACAATGACAACAACAGCTGCAATGGCCAGAAAACTATTACACTGTTCCGACCATAAACCATGATGGCCAAAATAGCAGCAGCGTTAACTCCCTTGCCATCAACCCAGACCCCTTCTCCCTCCTACCCCTTTGTACGATTACCTTGCCATCGGAGCATCTGGTAAATGGAAAACAATTTTCATTTTACTTGTCTTCGAGTCTTCGCTGCCCTTTTTGGCGCTTGAATTGACCCTATTCTGGCCTTTGGTTAACTCTTCGTCTTGCATTTCCTACCAAAATGGAGTTCATTCTGGCTCCCAGAGTTCGTTTTTGTTTTTTTTTTTCATTTCTTATTGCTGTACTTTTATAGAGCGGCTTTTTAAGCCATCATCCATACCAATCGTCAATTCTCACGCCCAACTCACTAACCTTTTTACGGTATCTACTTGGCCAAGTGTTTTGTAATCGGTACTCTCTATGCTACAGTTTTGTTTTTGCTTTTGGCCTTTTCTTTTCTGGGTTAAAAGCTAACAGAGCAACAGGCAAAGGCGTTGAACTTCTGTTTCTTTTCGCGCTCTGCTTGCAGTGACCATCACAAAAACAACAACAAAAAAATGACAAAAAACTGACAGATCCTTCACTGCCACTGACACACATATCCAATAACCAACCAAGCCCAATCTGAGAATTCTAGTCATTGCGCAAAATGGAAAATGGCAAAAACCAAATAAAAACCAAAAAAAAAAAAAAAAAACAGAAACAAAAACAAAAAGACCCCGCTTCGGTCATAAAGCGCCATGTAATGCCCCCCGATCGGACCCAAACTCGGACGGACTTGTGGCTGGTTGACTCATGCCAAGCGCTACAAAAACAACATAATTATTGTATTATAAAAAAGAAACATACATATATAGATATGTATATATGAATAGTGTGATCAAACGCACTATACGAAAATTTATATACTCTTTTTAAATTCTTTTATCTTACGTAAAATACTTTGAAAATGGAATTAAAAGAACAGAAATACAGGTAACAAACAGGAATGAAGGAATTATGAAACCCTTTTGGAATGAACGAAAATAGAAACGGATATAGCGGAAGTTTCCAGTATTGGAAATAGTAACTATACTCTTAGAGGAATGAAATGCAAATTACAAATAGAATATTCTAGAAAATATTGGAATGAATAAAAATAGAATATCTTATAAGAAATTCTGTCTAGTAATGGAAATGGGAATAAATACTCTTACAGTAAAATATTTTTAAAATGGAAACATTGTTATTCTTTTTTTTTCTAAATTAGCATATAACAAATAATATATTATATTATTCGTAGAATAGAAAATATTTAAAAATTAAAATGAAAATAAAAATAGAAAAGGAAACAGGAATACAGGAATTGTAAACATTAAAGTTGAAATGCAAACCTATTAGTAAAGTTTACTTGTAATTGAATCCTTAGTAGCAATCCTGCAAACCATTTAGTAAATTTTTCTGGTAAATGAATCCTTAGTAGGATTCTCCGTAAATATAAAATTCCAAGTATAAAAAAGATAATAATTTATATACATAAATAATATGAATATGAAAAAATAATAATAATAAATAAAATAATAAAAAAAAGAAATAATAAATAAAATAACCATAAATTCACATCTCATGTAAAAATCCTTTTTGTTGAATTTTATTTATCATAATTTGTGTTTTTTACAACACTGCTTTAGACGTTATTTGGTAACTTTATGTTTCATTTGCCAGCGTATTTTATTGAAATTAAGACACTACCAGTAACTAAATTATACAAATTTTTGAATTATATTGCATTGGATTGGAAACATAAGATTTCTTTTGTCAGAAAGGATATATTTACAGTCGAATATTAAAGTTTTATATAATGAGCTTTCCCGTATAATTATATTCATTCTATATATAAATATCAAAATTTCTATACAATGAATTTTCTATATAATGAGTTTAGTTTGAATGTAGTAAAGTTTAATTACTAAAGTACTATTCTTTTGGAAGGATATCTGAAAATCTTTTAATTATTATTTGAAATCAAGTGTGTTGAAATTATTTGATACACTTTTTAAACATTTTGTATCAAATAAAGCCAATAAATTTTTGGCTAACAATTAATATGGAAAATATGGAATTAAAACTAATTAAACCATAATGTTTTTTTATTTCATTATACTAAAATATCATGAACATTTTATAGACTAATTCTAGTAATAAAATGTCTTTTAGTTTTACAACTTTATTTCATTTAATTTCGATTTCCTTTTTTTAAATTTTTGGAATTACACCTCAAAGGTGACCTTAAATGTTAAATGAAATAAATAAGATAACTTATATTTAAAATAAGAATAATAAATGTAGGTCTTTGGTAAATAATGACTAAAGCATTAACAATTCTTCTAATTCTTTTCAACTTTTATCAGACAAAGATAAAAATGTAGCAAATATATTTATTGTGTTTGGGTGTAAACAAATCCCATTATAAAGTTTATAAACCCCATTAAAAAAATTGTAATAATAATTAAACGCTACAAAAGAAAAAAAAAATAAAAGCGGCAGTACAATGCAGAGCAAAAAAAAAAAAATTTTTTTTTAAAACTTAAAAAGAAGGCAAAGTAAGACCGAAACCAGTTTAGGTGGGGTACACCAGATTAATATTAACTGGCGGAACATTGAACAAGAGCGAGAGTGTGTAAGACATATAATGAATGTGATCTCAAGAACACTAACTTAACAGAGACCAAAGACCTGAGAAGAATCCCATCATCAAGAAGATGCCCTACAAATGTGCTGCAAAAAAATAAAAAACAACAACAACAAAAAGGAAAAGATTTCAAGAGATTTTGAAAAAGAAAACCTATGCGATCAATCTTAAACGGAAGCCCGGAAGTTTCACTCTACAAAAAAAAAAAAAAATAAAAAAATGTTAAAACTAAAACCACCTCGGGTTAGTTACGCCTGGCTAGTTCAATTTGGTAAATGACCAAAGAGTACCCAAAAAAAAAAAAGAAGAAGCCTCACATAGATACACACATACAAATGTAATCCATGTACGAGTAAAACATAAACAAAAGACCACGCAACATCAACACAATGATGATGATGATGATGATGATGATGATGATGATGATGATGATGATGATGATGATGAGTAGGTTGATGGCTACCTAAGAACAATGGTTTGTAGAAGCGTCTTTATTTGGCCACTGTGCTGGGCACTTGAGGCGCTCATTGTGCATGTGGCATGTTGTTTGCCTGGGCTAGATAGATGGATGGATGGATGGAACGAGGATGAATGGTACAAGGAGAAGAGTTTATGGCACGCACTAGACTGTCTTTCCGTCTGTCTTTCCGTCCCTCAATCTTGTTGTGGTCTCTATTGTTATTGCTGTTCTTACCTACCTACCAGAGTTACACCTTCCCACCCCTACCCCCCCATTACCATATATTCCATTCATTATTATTGTTGTTGTTGTTTATTTGACGTCGTATGTAAATTTTTCATTGAAATATATTTGTATGCACGTTGTCGTGGCTTTGGAGGTCCAGGTCTATCTCTCTCTCTCTCTCTCTCTCTACCTCTTTACCCCCACCCTCCGATACTTCCCACTACCCCTTTTTATTTTAACACTTGGCCGATAGCCGAGCTCAGTTTCATTGTTGTTCACTTGGCCGACTGTTGTCGCTTTCGTAAGTCAGCCTCAATGCAAACTACGGCTTAAGAGAGACAGAGAATGAGAGAGAGAGAGAGAATTAAAGAGAGTTATTTTCATAGTGGAACAGATGTGACTTAAGAGAGTGACCAGGCGGCTCTTTGTGCAGGTGATGGGCCGTAAATGACCATAGCTTTGAATTTTTATTGTGGTTAAGTATAGAGTTGCCGCTATAAAAATAAATAAATAAAAATTAAATAAATAAAATGTATCTTCTTATATTTAATGAAATCAGAATTCAAAAGTTACGTTAAAGAAAGTGAGTAAAGTTTCGTCAAAGGTCTTTTAAAGAAATTAATAATTATAAGATTTTGAGAAAAAAAACAATTTAAGTTTAATATATAATAATCAATATCGCCATATTATCAATCACTCAAAATAGTTTAGTCAATTGACTTATAATTTATAAAATTAGGAGGAAAAACTTACTTCCAAGAGTAAAATTTATCCTGTCAACCTATATAAATAATACAGAAAAAAATTACAAAAAAATATTTATTTATTAGATTTAATTTCACAAAATTTTAGCTCAATATAAATTAATATTCATATAATATAACATAATTTATTATAAATGTATTATTATATAATAATATAATGATATTGTAATCCGATTTAAAACAATTTAGTTTTGAGTGACTTTAAATTTTCCAATAATTTGTAAAAAATCTTTTTCTAGCCGGATCTTTTTTACTTTCGTAAAAAATAAAGAAAAACTGAACAAAAAGTATTTATTTCTTATTATTTATTTCTATATATTACAAAACCTTAACCGAATAGGTAATATTATTTAAATTAAACTAAAGAATTATATGGATGAATGGTAAAGTTAGAGTTAATGAAGCACATTTATAATAATAAAAATAGATAATAATAATAAAAAAAAAAAAGTATCTAACTGTTAATGTTGAAATTTTCTTGTAACTGTTATCTAAAAATGCGTAATACATTGCACATTTATATCGTACTGACCTTGTGATAAATAGTACTACCATTTGCCACCTGTATTTGAGTTAATTGAACATTGTAATCTAATCTAATTCTTCATTAAATGTTCATATATACTTTGGTATACGTGGCAACCCTAAGGCACTTGAAGTGCTCGCTCTTTCTCTGCTTTACTGGGCACCTCTCTTAAGAGTTTTATTCGCCATTAGCCTACTCCTCCCCACCAACCCGCCAGGCACCAATAAACCAGAGAGTTACCACAATTAAGAGAATTTCCGTGATGTGTGTGACAGTTGTTATTGGTGTTGTTGGCAAGCTTTGTTTTCGTTTTGGTCGCTTGGTTACTACTCATTTGTTTTGCCAATTTTTGTAGCATTATTGTGGCTCAGAGTTTCAGTTAATAGCGAACGTTCGTGTGTGTCAGAGGCGCCCACAGCGGGCAAAAACATTCAAAAAAAAACAAAACATAAAAACAAATCACAAAAATTTCATTAATAAGAAACGAAGAAAACGAAATTTTTACGCGACTTTTGCGTTCGAATCGGAAGTTCTGTTTTTAGTTTTTGTTTTGTGTTTTTTACTACCGTTACCGTTTTCAGCTATTGGCCAAGGTTTTTGTCCAAAAATTAAATATGTATATATATCTTAATCTATATAGAGATATATATGTATATATGTTTTTATATACTAGTTAAGACTCTAGTTAGCTCAGTGCGAAAGTGGAAAGTATCTCAAAGATACTTTCCGGTTGCTTTTTTTTTGTTTGTTTTTTGATTCTGTTTTTTTTTTTGGTGCCTGTGTGTGTGTTTTTTTTTTCTGTTTTTGATTGTTTCTGTTTTGGCACTTTTGTTGTTTTGTCAATAATCTCAGATATCGAGCAATATAAAAAGTGACATACATAACGGAAATACGCAACAACAACAACAACAGTTGTCTATATGTAATTTGTGTTGCTAGCCAAAAAACGAAACGAAAATTAAATTCAAAAATTCAAAACAACATTCGACTACAGTTAATGCTGCTACCAAATGCGGCAGAGCGTGAAGTGCTTGCCAAATGTATTTTCTATATAACAAATAATGCAACTAAGCCAAATAAATATATATAACATATATATTTAATTTAGAAACTACAATAAACAAAAAAAAAAAAAAAAATCACACAAACCAAAATTAACTGAACTTAAAATAAAACAAACTAAAAAAAAATAAAACCCGTCCAAAGTCATAAGCACTTTGAGGTTTCTAGGCTATACCTTTGAAAGTTGAATCCATAAAGTTTAGAATTGCTTCACTATATGGTACTATATACATACATATATGTATGTATGTATATGGGGAAATCTTTTAAGAGAAGACACTCTGGGTTCGCTCTATTGACGTGAAAGTGTGGCGAAATGGATATAGAATGTCATCAACCCCCAACCCACCCATCAATTTCCTATTAATTTTGTAAATTCTTCATTAAGATTTTTTAGATTCCTTTCTCTTAATAATAATAATTAAAGATCTAAAAAATAGTTTATAAAATTGAGAATTTCAAAGGTTATCTCAAACATATTGTTAAATATTTAAAAATGATTGGAAAATACATATATTTTCAATTTCGATGAGAATATTGTATATTTTTAAATATAAAAATCAAATGAAAAATATATATGCTTTTATTGGAAGTAATACCCATCAAAAAAATAAACATTTTCCCTTATAGAAACCTTCATTTGAAATTCTTTGATCAATGTTTTTTAGATCTTCAAATATTAGTAAATTAGAAAACTTAATGTTATATATAGAAATTATAAGATATCATTTAGTTTAGTTTTCAAAATTTCATATTCTAAAGTTAAACAAATGTTAAATTAGCATTTTATTTTTCTTTGGTCTCATTAGGCATTAACTAAAATACCATTTAACAGTATTAATCCTCTTGCTTAACACGATATTTAGTTATATGTCATTACACACATACACACATGCATACATATGTACTTAGCTCTCCTCCCTGCCCTCATGCGCCACCCATTTTGTGTGTGTGTTTTTTTTTTGGAAAACCTTCAAATCCAAGTAACTGAAAACGTGCTCAACGTGACCAACGCTCCTTAATTTTTCTTTTTTTTTTGTTAGTTAGTTTTTAAGCTCAGTTAATGTGGCTAAACATTTCGAGTCTTGTATTATATTACCCTTCCTTCATACAATTCTAATATAGTTGCAGTCGACAATCTGGGTGAAGGAATCCCTGCATAATCATCATATATACATATATGTATATGTATGTATGTATATATATTCACATATATACTTATATATACATATATATTCTGCATGCCGTGTGCGCTCCTTTTTTAATAATTTATTTTAAAGGAAGTGCAGCTAAAAAAATGGATATGGAACAATATCAAAAAATATCATCAACAATATCATTATTATTATTATCGTCATTATCGTTTTGGTTCATCTGGAACAACAGCAACAACAATGTCAACTACAACAACAACAACAACAACAAGAGCTATCAAAACTGCTTCAAGAGCAACAGCAACACCAACAAGAACAACAGCATCAACGTCATCTAATAATCTAACCTCTAAATAAACAAAAAAAGAAAAGATATATATATATATAACTATATATATATATGCATATATCTACTACCACTACTTTTTGTTTGTGTTACCATATTATGTGTGTTGTACATTTGTTGATCGTTGTATCGTAATACACCCAAAAAAAAAAAAAAATCAAGAAGCAAAATCAAAAATCAAAAACGATAAACACCAAAAAGAAAAAAAAAAAAACCAACACCTACCAATCAATCGACCAATACGACCTACCAACCTACCTGTCTGCCTCTTATATATATATCTATCTCTTTTGCTCGCTCGCTCGCTCGCTCTTTACACTCTGCTAACAACGATCATGCATAAACCAAAGCTAGTAAATGCTATAACTGCTACCGGTATTGCCTCATCTATATCAAATAAAAACAACAATAATAACAACAACAACAACAACAACAACAACAATAGCAACATCAATAATAACAATAATAACAAATCAAAACGCGCACGTCAATATAGTAAACTTGCAACAAGTGCAACAATACCAATAACAACAACAAACGAAACTTTATCTTTATCCGCAACATCATCGCTAATTGGCGCTTCAATTGATTTAGAACATTACATCAGCGCCATGGAGGCAAGACGACACGATAACGAGCCGGATGTATGGGCTCAACTCCAGCAAAAGGAATCCGATATATTATTAGCCGCCGAACTGGGCAAGGCTCTGCTAGAGAAAAATGAAGAATTAGTTAAGCAACAGGAGAAACTAATTGAGGATTATTCAACTAAAATTGAGGTGAGTGATTAATTACCTTTCATAATAATATATTTTTTTCAAATTCAGACAATACAATTTTATAATTACCAATTCTTTTGAATCGCTTTAAACACTAAAAACAGTGTTGCATAAAACTAAAAAGTTTTTAAATCACCAAAATGAAAGTAATCATTTAAATGGATAGTTTTTACTTGGTTACTAGTTGAGTTTTTATATTATTTATCATTATAGTAATTTCTAAGAAACTTTGAATATTACTAACAAATCAAAGTCTTTCTTTTAATGAACTTCCAATGGCAATCTTCACTGTTTTATGGTGATCAACACTTGTATCTTGTATATTAGTATTTAGCAAATAGTTGGAACTGCCTTCCATTTACCTTCGCCACTTGGCACAACTGTATGAAAAATTGTGGGAAATTTCCGTGACTCATTCGGTTGATTTGCATTGATAACTAAGGTATTGACGTGTGGTTTTTTTTTTGTTGTGTTTCTATTTTTTTTTTTTTTTTACTTATGTATGACCTTTTTCATATGGAGAGGCAGGCAGATAGACACACACGTTGGTCATATTCCCCAGATGGTCTAAGTTACCTGTGAATTATTTAGTGCATATTGATTTTTTTTATACCCTTGCGTAAAGGGTATATAATTTTGGTCAGAAGTGTGCAATGCATTTAAGGTAGCATCTTCAATTGTATATAATATATACATTTTTGATCGGTACAACCAGCCGACTTGTTATAGCCATAAGTCTGTCTGTTTCTTTGCAGCTTTTAGACATTAATTTTTAAGCTATGTGATTGCAATTTGTTAGATCAATGTTATAGAGGTGTACGCGTTACATGTTTATGAATTGATCGAATCGGACTACTATAAGATATAGTCAGTATCAGAATAATCGGTGTAGAATGCATATTTTAATTTTCTTCTTTCTTTTCGTATAAGTGCTATTTGTATCTATACACCATTTTCATTTACAATATTCATTTTTAAATTTTGCATTCAATCCGATGTGACGAAAAAAGTCAAGATTTGCAAGGGTATACGACATTCGGCACGATCAAAGTTAGCTTATTTGATATATTTTTTTTTTTTGTATTCGTTTTGTTTTGTCAAATGCAATATATTTGGAGAGAAAATGAAGAAGAGGTAATCGCTGACAGGCTGTGGAGGGAGGGCGGTGTATTAAATATTTAGACAAATAAATATAGAGAGGTGGCAATTTACTTAGTTTTTGGGGGCAAGGGTCGTTTCGTTTGGTTTATTTTTTTTTTGTCAATGCTTTTTGCCCGTCGTCCATGTGTCATTTTAGACACACGCGCAGTAAACTACTGAACTATATAGTATATCCCGTAAGTTTTTATTGATTTTCTTAAGTCTTCTTTTTTAAGTTTTTAATTTTTGTATACTTTAGTTTGTTTTGTGTTACTTTGCATTGCAGTTACAACGGTTAATCAATTTTTATCTTTCTATTTTGTACAGTTATCAGTCAGACAAAGTCTGAGGGTGAGGGTATATGAGGGAACAACAAAATGTCTGTATTATCGACCTTGAACTGTCGCTTCTAGCGAAGTTTACTAAGCACCTGTGTTTACATATGTACATACATACATACATACATACATACATACATATACTGCCAGCAGTTAAATAGAAATGACAATAGAAAGAAATTTCCTATAGATTAATATATTTACATACATATATACATTGATAGACGATAAGCCCGAAAAAAGTTTAACTGCGGTTCAAGGCATATTACCTAGCTCAAGTTCGTGGTCGTTCATTAGCATATTACTCTACACATTTCTCCTTCCTTTCTATGTGTACACATACAACTAAAAAAATGATAGTTAGGCTAATGTACTTTTGTTTTGACTGTCAGTCGTCGAACCGAAACCAAATAACATTGTGTTTTCTTATCAATTATATGTACACAGACATAGCACCTACCTTTACCTTAATGACATACCAATCCATGGGTTGCAGTTATTCGACTTATAGGCAGAGTAGTCACAGGTAGAGAGAGAAAAATGTTGTAGTTTAGTGTCAGTAACCCAAACAGAGGACAGAATGAAACGTTGAACTTGAATTGTTGGTGTTTTTTTTTTTTGTCATTTAGTTCCTGGGACATTTACGTTTTCATTTTTTTTTTGTGGGTGAGGAGCGGTTTAGTCATGCAAAGAGCGTGTTTTAAATGCGTTGTATGACTTCATCTTCATTTTTTTTTTTTGAAATGAAAGTGCCAAGGCCAATTTGTTCACCAGTTTGTTGGCTATGCAATATCCTGTTTCTACTACAATGTCATAATGTCTGTACATTTGCACAATATATGGCAACATTTCTCATTTTTTTTTTTTTGTTGCCTCCTTCCAAAAAACTAATTTCTACCATTTCCATTAATCGTTTGCATTAGTTAACAAAGTTTCTGAAATGCTTTACGTTTTCTCACTTCTTCAGAAAAGCCATTAAAACTATTGCATACCAAGGGGAGCGAAAAAAAAGAATGTTTTTTTTTGTTTTTCAAGATACCCTTTCCTGGAATGAGTTGTGCTTCGTGACACGAAATATGTAGAAGATGGATTCTTGTATTAAAAATTATTTAAAATTATATTATTAACCTTAACCCGTATTATAAGCAAGTAATCTCAAATTCTTTTCTTTGGTTTTGAAAAAACTATCGAAAGTGTGTTTCTTTTTTTAACTTTAGAACATAGTTTTAAAAGATATGAGTTAAATATATTTTAAAATATAAAAAAATATATTTATTAAATATATAATAAATATATAGCTATAGTATATTTAATATTGCACCAGAACGGATTATAAATAAATAAATATAAATATTATTTATCTTTAAGTATTTTGAGAAATGTCCTTGAAATGAATAACATAATAAAGTTCCTTTATATAGCATAATATACCCTTTCTACCCATTATATATATATACATATAGGTATGTATATAGGTAGGATAGAGAAACGACACAAATTCCCATGTTCCACTTTCCATTAAGCAACCACAAAAAATGAAAAAAAAAAAAACAAAACAAAACATGCTATAAAAATTGGCTTAACCACAAAGGTCAACCCACTCTTTTTGCACTCATTGGTATTGGTTTGGGGCCAATTGTCATTTAAATTTCAGACAGACAAGCATTACAATAATAAAAAGGGATGACTCCACTACCTTACCTCACCTCAGCTCACCCCACTCCACCCCATTCCATTCAACTCAACTCATTCAATTAATTTGAAAAGAAAAACCCTATGGCATGTGGATGCCGCATAAATCTTGCAAATATCTTGTCACCTTGACTTTACCATATATATATATATATATATATATATATACTATATACTAATATCTGGGTTTGGTTGCTTAGGTTTTTATTTTGGACGTTTAGCCATATTTTTAGATATACTCTTCTTGACCAATTTTTTTTTGCGTGTTTCATCTATTTTTTTTTTTTTTTTGGCAATATGCAAAAATTATTTTTTTGTGTCTAATTAATTTGTTGTTGTTTTTTTTTTGTTTTGTTTCATTTTTGGGCTCACAATGTCATTTGTTTGCCTTTGTGGTCATTTTAGTTGAAGACTAGCCTATATGATGGCGGGGGAGGTAGGGGTATGGATTGACTGACTGACTGACGTAATTAGAGGTAGGAGTAGGTGTTGGCTTTTTAGCCCGTTGTTGGCCAAAAGCTCGCCCAGTTTATTTAATTCTCTTTCTCTGCGTTTTAGTTTTATTTTATTTTTTTTTTTCGTTTTGCCTCGTTATTTTGCGGTCTGGTGAAGCGTGTGTGCCAATTTACGAGCTCGGACTTTTATATATACATATGTATATTTAGCTTAGGTTTTAGTTTTTTTTTGCATTAACTATAATATTATAACATTTTGTGCTCAATTCTGGAAATGTAAATGAGCTCATAGGCCTTGGTTTTAGTTCAATTTGTTAGAGATTGAATAGTCCCAAAATGGCCAAAAAGAAAGAAATGTTCAATTTCAACTTGAGTTGATTGAATCTCAGTTAAGTGAAAAAAAAATTGACTATTTTTAGATACAGTCTTTTGTTCTCTGTTTGTATACCATGGTTATTTACTGTACACACATATAACTAGTTCATAAAAAATGTTTTGGTTTTTTTTTTTATATTTCCAATCAGCCAGTCACTTGGCTCTTGGCCATTGTCTGGGCTAAAACGTGTTTCTACGCCTAGTTGCAATAACAGATCTCGCTTCTTTTTTTTTTTGGGTAGAGAGAACAAATGGCTTAAACTGAAAGGTTGTCGGTAGTTAAATTTTCAAAATCTTTTACGATTCACATTTTTTTTGATGTATTTTCTATTTATCAGACAAAACGTGGGCGACTTTTTTTTCTATATTAAACTAGATTTTATTTTTTTACCCCTTTCATTGTTTATTTGCCTATGTCTCTGCGTGCATATTTTTTTTCTTTTTTGATTGTATTAATAAGTTTTGTATTTGTATTTTCTGCTATTGACCAACCAGTTTTAGTTAAGTTGATTATTTTGTTCTCTCTCTCTCTCTCTCTTTGTCTTTTAATTTATTAAACTACTTTTGTCTCCGCCCGTAGAATATTAGAACGGCAAATAGAATACACAATTGATTGCAATTTAGTACAATTTGAACAATTAATGTTGGAAAAACTTGGCTATAATTTTATTTAAACGTTTCCTCAATTGGCCTTGATGGAGATTGGTTTTTTTTTTCTTCTTCAAACAGGATGTAGAAACTAGAAGTGAAAAACTATAATCTTTTGCATAATGAGAGTACAGCAAATGGCAGATCAATAATGCTAACAAAAAAATGTTAAACAGTACAGAAAATGATTATAAATAGTCCCTCTCTATATAAACTGTATTCTCAAATTATTTAATCGTATTTTTATACCCTTCCAGAGCAATAACTTAGTCGATCTAGCCATGTCCTTCTGTCTATACATCCGTCTGTCTGTTTCTTCGTAACTTTTAGACTTTAATTTCTTACCTATATAGATGAAACTTGGTATTTGAGGTTTTGATATGTGTACGTGTCCCAAGATTAAGAATTGATCGGATCGGAATACTATAGTTACTATCAGAATAATCGATGTAAAATTAAAAAAAAAAACAGTTCTTTAACTTATAAATACTGCTTGTACCTTTACACCATCCACCAAGATTGAATCAGATCGGATAATTTTATAAATTAATAAAATAAATATTCAATAGTCAAAATTGACTTCAAAAAAAAAAAAAACACTTAAGTAGTTAGTCAAGAACTGGAAGGGTATACAAACTGGCCGATGTTCGATTCTTTGATTTTTATTTATGTTACTTTTGTATTCTTCCGTCTGATCATATTTGGTAAAGTAAAGTGCCCCCCAAACGCCTCCAGCAGTTCCTAAAATAAAAATAAACTTAAAAAAAAAGTGAATTGTGTGAAAAATGAACTAACCACTGAACCACCTACATATTAATTCATATATGTATATATCTCTGACCAGATCTATGTCTACGATTACATAAAATTCACAATACGTTCTTAAAAACGAAACGAAATGAATATGAGAAAACTTATAAAAGAAACTCAAATGAAATATAATAAAAATAAAATAAAATAAAAAAAAACTCTCCTCACGTCGTCGAGATTGTTGGTTGTCGATTGTTGGCGGTGAAGTCATCAACACTCAAAGTTGCCAAAGTTGCTGGCCAACGATTTATTGAATGGTTATTCGTTTTTTTTTCTCTTTTTTTTTTTTGCGAATAAATTTGTGTTTTATTTTCTTTTTTTGTTGTTTTTTAAATCAACTAATTTGCATGCCAGTCTCGGCCATTTGGTGCAAAACCAGTTTAACATCTCAGATTCTTCTTCTTTCGATGAATCATCCAATGTGATTCGAGAGCACTTGGAGTACTCTTTTCAAGCTCATTTACCTGGAAACTGAAATGAAGAGGGTTGGGGTACAGAGGGAGGTTTAGCATTTCTTCAAGTGAACCTCTGCCCTCCATTTATATTTACTTGACTTATGTATGTACATATATGCAAATTTACTACTCATCAAACTGAAATCTTGTTAATACAGGGTATAATATATTTAGGTTGTAATGGCGGGTAATAAGGGGTTAATAATTATGCCTAGAACTCAAACCATAAATATTAAGGTCATTCGACATAGTTTTCGCTATGATTATTATTGGACATTAGTTGGGTAGAGTGACCCGCTATGGTCAGTAATAGCATTTCTTTTCTTTTGTTTTGTTTGGTTTTTCTTTGGCTAAAATGTCATGGTGACTGCAAATTACTTTCCTTATTGGTTGCCCATTTGTTTTGCTAGTTTTTTTTTTTGCCTTTATTTTTTGTGTGTCATAGGGGAAACTTGAGTTTTTAATGCGGATTTTCCGTATTTGTTGTATATTTGCTTTTGCTTTTCAAACCTAATGAGCTTTAATATGTGTGTTTGAGTGTGTGTGCGTGTGTATCTGTGTGTAGGAGCAAAAAATATAACCACATAGAACACAACTTGTTACCGTTTCAAGAGAAACTGTATCAAGAGGGTTTTGAACTTACACAAATTGATGGGAAAGTTTCTTTATACATAGATGAACCATTTGGAATTCGTTAACTGGTTGACAATATTAAAATTCTACTATACTTAGATATATGTTTGTATGAAAAATTATTAAAAATTATTTAAGCTTTTGTTATGTATATCTCAATTCGTGGTATTTAAAGCATTTGGTTAAGAGAACGTGCTTTAAATAAAATTAAAATACAACAAAAATAATTTTATATTAGTAATTTTTGACAGGGGCCAAAAACATTTATCACATATTTCAAATATTTTCCTAAAATAACAAATATAAAAATTATTTTTTATAAATAAAAATTACTATTAATAAATATTTTTGATTCTATACACACTTTTTCGTAATTAACTTTAATTTTTGTGTTTTATATTCTTATTTACTTATTTTGAAGAAGAAAAATAAGCATTTTCATTAAAGTAAATTCTTAAATTTTAATTTTTAAAAATAATACTATTGTATTTTTTATTTTTAAAATAATTTTGGAGCTTTGTTTTTATTTCCAAGACGAAATCAAATAAATATATGTATTACATATTTTTCTTAGAACAACAAACACAAAAATTGTATGTAAAAGATAAAATTAATTAATTAATTATTAACTTTATATAAAGAAATTTTCATTAAATTAGTTTTTGTGTTTTATTTTTACACTGACGAATTATCTAAGTGTTATTTAATGAAAAACAGAATTTCGTAATTGTTAATTTTTGAAAAAGAATTACTTTATATTTTCAGAAAGAGAATTCTATAATTGTTATTAAAAAAGAAATAGTTACATAATTTTTATTAAAAAAAAAGAATTCCATAATTTTTGTTTTATAAAAAGAATTTCATCATTTTGATTAAAAAAACATTTTGGCTCAGTTTTTGTTTGTTAATAATTTAATTGGTTTTGAGAAAAACGAGTTATAGTATATAAATATATTTTATATATACATACATACATACATACATATAAATATGTATAACGAGAAAAGAATAATCAATAGCTTTTTTAGTTTGATCAAGATCGTATGAGATTATATCATATAACGACCATAGAAATAATTAAACAATTTCATCGTTGAATTATATTAAATATTTAAAAGAGAAGAACAACTATATTATCCCACAGTTCAGGGTCTCGATTGTCGAACACCTTCTTTGAAATTTAGGATAGCAGCTTCGTCACTCAAATTAGTTACTTAAATTTATGTTTCTAAATTTTCAGCTCTAGTTAATTCAATTATATTTTTGTTTTTGTTTGTTAATTAGCTTTGGAAAATTTAATTAATTATGATGCTTATGTATTATTTACGGTCAAAACTAATTTAAAGTGTCCATGGATCAGATTCACTCGATGGCTAGTTATTACCTCACTTTAATTGTCACAGTCTATGCCTTTCCGACCCGACGGTCGTCTTCCAGCGTCATTATCAAATTACATGTCTTGATGGTCGGTCGATCAATCCAATGTCTTGGATGTTCATGATCAACTAACTGTAGCAAAAATTAAAACAACAAAAACACATTTCCATGTTATTTAATATAATTTACTTATAGTGTGTGTGTGTGTCTGTGTCTGTGTGTGTGTGTGTAGTGTTTACAGGAAGTTAAAGAGAAAGAAAAAATAAAATCTTCATGTCCGCTAATCATATTCGATATTGATTTAAAGCATTTTATGTTCCGTGAGCCACACAAAAACGGTAAGAAATAATTTTTTGCTGTCAAAGTTTATTGATGTGCAAATTATATATACATATATATATGCATAACAACTGCAAATTAATCAAAACTGAAGACCGATCAAAAGAGTAAGTGCGCTCTGCACTGTAATTATAGTGTACAACTACAACTCCAGCAATATACATACATATATACATATGTATATACATATATAGTAAATTAACTTTTAGTTGAGGCGCTAGAGCACAAAAATTTCATTTGAGGGCCCTGCCCCCGTCGCCCCCTTTCTTTTCATCTCCACAATTCAAGAAAATGCGAGACAATGAGGGCCATCTTCTATGTCACATGTAAGTGTGTGTTTTGCATGTGTGTGTGTGTGCATGTGTATAATTTTATTAAAAAAAAAAAATAATAATAATTTTTTTTTTACATTTTCTTACAAACAAATATTTTGCCAGTGTGTGTCTATTTTTTTTTTTTCTTCTTTATAATGAATTGCTGAAGGTGAAAGCATTTTCACTTTCCAAAAACAATTTTTGGTGTCAAAGCTTGGGAACAATAGAAATTGAATTGATAATATGGTCTGAGACCAACTGGATGGATAGGCGGAGGTTATTGTAATCGAATCATCACCATCATGTGGATATTACTGTTTTATAATGTTATTGAACTGTGAATCTAACCATTAAAACCTAATGCAAATTTTCTATAATAAAACTGGAAATCAAATTGAGAAACTTTGCAAGAATTAACAATTCAGAAATATTAACACAAATTCAGTAAAGGTGATGTTATATATATATATTCGAAAGATTTTTAATATTAGAAAACTAAATCTATATGCATCTTAAAATCTATTTTTTTTTTTAAGATTTAAGCAAACGGTGAAATCTGTCATACTTGAAAGTTTGAGACTAGAAATTTGAATATACTTATGTATATATAGTTTATTTCTTTAAAGTTTAAATCTACCTTTAATATGAACTTTAAAATAAATTTCGAACTTCTTTTTAACAAATGTACACAATTTAATAATTAATAAAACAAACAAATCGTCCGACTTACAGTATACCCTTTAATAAGTGTTTTATGTAATTAGGCATTTTCAAAATCGTCATCAATTTAATATAACATTCTCTCAATATGCCACAATAGCAAACACATGCTATCTCGCTCACTAACATCTGCTAAGGTTGCACTTGGCGTTTCAGTACAAAATGTTTATACGAATATCTCCGATATTTATTGTCTGATTAAAACAAATTTGATCTATTTGGTGGGTACTGCTTATATTTTAAGTCTTCCAAATGAAAATACGGTATCATTAATACAGCTCAAGTAATTTGTTTCTGTTTAATATCGGAGGCGAAAGTGGGCGTGGCAAAAATTTTGAATAAACATGATCTGCTTACACACTAGGCGGATATACAAACCAAATTTGATAACTCTAAATCTTATTGTCTCCAAGATCTCTGCATACAAACAAATAGACTGGTTTCAATAAATCGGTTATTAACGCTGAACCAGAATATATATATTTTCTGGGGTCGGAACTGTTTCCTTCTGCCTGCTACAAACATTTTAGCGACTTTAGTGGATATTTTTCCTTTTACTCTACATCATATAAAAACTGTTCAAATCTTGTCAAGATTTCAACTGGAACATATTATGAGATTAACAAAAATTTGAATTGTTTTAAAAAAACAATATTGTCTATTAACCGAAAATATTTGAAATTTATATATTTACAACATGAAAAAAAATCTATTTTTGTGTGAGTAATCGATTATGTAATTTGTGTATTTTTATTTACCACATCAGTAATTGGTAATTTATACAGATATACTCATAATAATTGTGATTCATTATTCAAATGTTTATTAAAGTGAACTCACCACCTCTCAACAATGGTATTAAAGTGAAAAAAACGTTTTTAAAATTTAAAATAAAATAATATACTTACTTTTTGAAAGGTAAACGAATTAAATTAAATTATTTTACAATTAATGAAAAAGAACAAGTTAAATTCTATCAAAAAATATTTATAAAATATGCCAAAGAAATCAAATCCTGTATAAATATAATTATAAAGTATATAATTAAAATAATTAAAATGGTTAAAGCTTGAAAGTATTGTGTGAGAAATGATGAAAAGAATAATCTATATTTTAGCCATGAATTTGTGTTAATATTGGTACATAGATGTAGGCATATATATACATACATAGATAGATATGGTAAACGTATATATTAGATGATTTATATTTATTTATGTAATACTCAGTTTCATGCATTTACTGGCATCACATTTATAGGGGCGATAAGATATCTCTAGTTTTTGCAATTAGCCAATAGTTGGTTTCGATTCTTTTTGTTAAGTCATACGAATTGGGTGCATAAATTACTGTCATTGGTACGAGTTGAGATTAAATTAAATAAGCAAAAAAAAAAAAAGAAAAAAGGGGAATATTATTGACAAGAGACCAAGAATAGAGAAACTCTATTCAACTCTGCCACAGACATCTCTTGCCACATTGTTTATGCCACTTTGCCTGACACTCAAATTTGTTATCCGATTTTGCGTGCTCCACCAAAAAAGACAAGAAAAACGTTTGCTTTTAAGATGGCGGCGGGGGTATGGTTACAATAAGGGATTGTTTGGGAGGGGTAGGGAGGGTTGAGGAAGGGTGTGGGGTAATATCGTATTTTGTGAAATCGTCTATTATTGTCATCATGCTAACGTTCGATTGTATTGTATATGTATATATATGTTGTATATTTATTTGCATTTGTATTGGCTTTTGAATTTTGCGAATTGTTGGCTCTCTTAGTCAGACAAATTATATATACATATGTACACACATACATATACAATATGTACATATATATACATACTTTTATTATTTGCAATGAAAGCTTGCCAATTAGCAGGGCTTTAATACATATATCGAAAAGCTAGATATACATATATATCTTTGTATCTGTATGTGTAGATATTATTAATTAATTGTCAATGAGTCAGATGCCAAATAAAATGTTTGCTGGGTGTGTTATGGTATGAGATATATAAATATATGTATATATACTTTATATTGTTGTTGTATCTTTATCAATTCAACAAAGATAACTTTTAACAAGTGCAATGTCAAAGGAAATAATGTTTTAACAATATTGATTACAAAATAATCACAACAATACTTGCATTACTATTTTTCCAATAAATTGGAAATTGTTTTTAAATGCTTTAAGACATTTTACCATTTATAATTTACGAAAAAAAAAGATTTTCATTCGTTAAGCTTGATTTACAAGGTCAATACAATTAAAATCCAATTTAATGGCCAATGAACAAATCAACACTAAACAACAATTAGATGTTGTTTTGGATGTTTAAAAGATTCATAATTAAAAAAAAGACAACAGCAACTAAAACCTTAAGCAAACGTATCAGTTTCTATTTATTTTTTTTGCGATCTCTTGCACAATTGTATGTATATAAATAAATGTCCATATTAAAATTAGTTAACCATCAAATTATACTATATAAATATATATACGACTAAGCCTAACATAGCAAATCGAAATGACCCATTTACACTGACTGACTAAACGAGTGATGGAATAAATGATGGATTAAGTGATGGAGTGAATGATGATGGAGTGAGTGACTGTGACTCAGATCGGACAACAAAAATAGCGACGCAAAACGACGCTCCACTGCGCATGCGCAACTCAACCACTGTGCCTAGAAAATGCTTCAATACTTCCAAAACGATTGCAGTTGAAAACGGTTTTTAAAGACACACACACACACATATACATATGTGCTATATATCTAGTACTTATATACGATTCGTTGCTGTTGTTGTTGTTGTTATGTAGTACATAATGCAAGTGATTTTTTTTGTTGTTTTTTTTTATTTTGGTTCACTTATGTAACGGCTCTTTTCGGCTAAACGGCATTATTTTTTTTTTGTTTCTCCTTTTTTGTTTTTGCAAATGTTTCAGTTTTAGTCGTTTTTCGGTTTGTCTTTTTCATCTCCCTCTCTCTTACACCTACATATTCGTACATATATTGCAATTAGAGCTATTTCCCCTATTGTTTTGAGTTTGCGTAAATATATATTGTAGGGTACACATATCATGGACATGGAAATTAATCTTAAAGGGGTTCTGCAAATGCTCAACTTTTAGTCGGAAAAAATTACACAAGAGACAAATCAAAAAAAAGAGAGGGAAAGAAAGATACAGATAGATACATAGATAGAAAGAAATATATATTATATAAATCTATTTTATTCTATCTAAGATAGTTTATCCTAAGAAAGTGCCATAACAATAATAAAATAAATCTAAAATTTACTATCAGACGAGTCGATATCGCAATAGCTTGTAACTCAAAATGAAGGTGTTATACATATTATAAAAAATAGTTAATAGAAATAAAAGAATAATAAATATATGTATAGATATGTACATATAGCGAAAAAAGGTAAACTAGGAAATTAGTCATATGGAATTCATATTTTCTGCCCTCTGATATTCAGAAGTCATATTCAATTGTTTCCATTTTTTTAATATTTTTAGTTTTCTTTTTATTTTTTTTCAATTTATGTATTGTTAATTTATTTTAAGTCAGTTTCAGACATTATTTACCAAATTATTTTACGAAAGTATTTTATTTTCAAATCCCTCCTTAGAGCACTACATTATTCACCAGATTGTTTGTATTTTATTTTAAATTGGGGTTTAATTTTATAATAAAACTATATTTCTTCATTTAAAATTTAGACTAAATATAACAAAAAACTTTAACTTAATGGTAGATCGGTTAAAACGATACTCAAAAGGTTAGCAGTATCGTTATAACCGATATTTGTTCTAACCGGTACAAGTTTATATTAAAATCCACCAAACCTTCGTATATGCATCGGTCATTATAACCGGCATTTACTGTAAGTATATTTAAATGGTTAAGTCAGTCAATTTCATCTTATATTTAGTTCAAATTGTTTAATAAAAATATCCTTTATTATTATTATTAACAATCTATTCTTATAGATTAATCTAATGCTACAAGTGGGGGAACTAGTTATGACTGTTCCTTAATTAGTATATTTATCTATATTCTATAAAAAGGCATCCGATTTTAATTCTCATTTTAAAATGTCAATTTTCTAATCTAAATTTAAATATTTACTTTAATTTAGTAATTGTTTGATTTATTCATTTGTTTTATTTAATAATCTGTGATTATTTCGGTAATGAGTTATTGTTTTTTAACTATTTCAAACATTTGAAAATGTATAGGATTAGAATATTTAAGCCTTCCAATTATTTTTATATTATTAAATACATTTATAGCTAGTTAAGAATATATGTATTTATAATGTGAATATATAGATCACAAATCTATAGCTTAAACTTTAAATATTCGAAAATGAAGGAGTAAAAGCAAGAGACTTAAAATTTCAACTTATAGAGTACTTGAGTACCCTTAATAGTCCCTTTTAGTGCGCCTTTTCAAATTGTACATATATATACATATGTGTGTGTCTGTATATGTGTGTGTGTGTGTATGTGTGTGTGTATGTGTGTTTAATGTCAGTCCCAGTCCCAGGAAACCATTTAGCATTGAGGCCTGAGAACTAAGTCGCATGTCACTTTGTCTATTATTTCTTCTTTTTTTCTTTTTGTTTTTTTTTTTTAGTTTTTCTTTATTGTTGGCTGTGTTACTGTTGTTGCACTCTAAATTATTTTTAACTAGGTAAAAGGTGGCAAACTTGGGTTGAATAATGCTTAACATAGCAGGTTGAATTATGGACAGATTGTTGCCACATGTATTAAAGTAGAGCTAGTGGGAATTTAAATGGATGGTAAATGTTGTCTCGTAATTTAATTAGAGCTTTTAACTATTGGATAAGACAATTGGACACATATTCACAATCCTTTCTTTCCCCCGCTCTCCAATCGATCTAAAAATATATTTAAATTAAGTTTTTACCATTCTCATGTAAATAATTATTAACATCTTCGACGCACCCACAAAAACAAACCAAATAAAAAAAAAAAATTCAAAAATCAATTCACCAAATTAACAAATCAAAAAATTTCACTTTCTCACCTTTGCATACGATTGATTCATTCGGATCAGAAGTTCATTAAATTAATATGATAAAAATAATTTTCTCTGAGTATAAATATTGTATAAAAGCGTGCGCATACATTTTTGGAATAATGTTTCGACTGTCTTCCTTGTTTCAATAGCAGCTGTTTTAAAATGTCATTAATCTTTAAGTAGCTAAAAAAAAAAGAAAAAAACACAGACCATTAACTAACAATAAGCAAAACTCTTCAGTTGCCTTATGGCGGTCAATTCATGGCCAACAAACTTTACGTATGACTAACAACAAGTCGAAGAAGAAGAATTTAGATAAATACATATACATACATACATATCTATGTATGTAACCCCAACTAACAAGTTGTTGATGAGCTCTTAGATCTTAGATTGTTGTGCTACACTACACACTTGACTCTTTTTGATGAGCTCAGTGCTTTGAGAGAGGTTAGAATAGAGATTATTATTTTTCATCTAATTCGTCATTGTATATATATATATATATATATATATATATATATATATATATAATTGTATCTTTTGCATGTTCTTTTATTTGACGGAAGAAAAACTTGAAAATTTATGAGTCCATTATTTATGGTAGTCTAAGAAGGGTGGAACTTGGCTCAGTGGTTAAGAAAAACATGTTTTATGACTCTAAGACATATATACATACATACATATGTATATATATATGTACATACATATATCTATGTACATAGTATGTCTTTGATTTTGTTTATGTTTTTCTTTTCCTTTTTTCTATTTATTTGTACCGTCTCATAAATATTTGGGTAGCTATGGAAAAGTTTGTTATAAAGGGGCGGGGGGATTGGCATTCAAAGTCAATGTTATTGATTAAATGATTGGAGGGCAAATTCCTTTAATATATTATATGACAAGAAGGGTTAGTTTTAAGGACATATGGAAATATATTAAAAATAGAGTTCTTTAACAATTAATGGTCAATACGGAGATGATGAAAATATATCCTTAAACTGTTTTATTTTTAAACCCCCAAAAAAAGCAGTAAAAAAATATATTCACATTAAAGTTGTAATAGTGAAATCCAAATTAAAATATTGTACATATTGTGTAAGCATTTAGATATCAAAATCTGTTTCGAAACTCGAATTCTCTCAAAGTTTATTATCTTTTTTACTCTCATCGAAATTGAAAAAAAAAAACCTAGATAAGATTTCTACTAATCTAAGTCAAATAACAATTTTGTTCGATAACGAAATGAAATAATTAATCAAACATGATTTTGCATTGCATTATCATTAATAAAGTGATTTGATAATAGTTCCAAATTTCAAATTCCAAATCAAAATTTTAGTATCATGTCAATCCTTTCACTCAATTTTTTGTGAGTTTATTTTAAACTTCGTTATATTTGCGGTTATTTTTTCGGTTATTGTATAATGATTTATTTATACTTGAACAGCTGTTGATACTATATACTTGAATATATATACATATCTGTGTCTGTATCTGTATCTTTTCTTTGTTCGAATTTGAGTTCGTTTACTTTGATACTTGTGCCACAATGTTACAGGTTGTTTTCTTTTATTTTTATTTTTTGGTGTTAATTTTTATTTTTTTAATAATATTTTTTTTCGCAATGTATTTAGCAGTGCGTCATTAGCACAGCCAGCAAAATAATTAAAAAACTGTTAGACAGATGAAAGGCTATAAAAACAAAACAAAACAAAAAGTATTATAGCCATATTTTGAAGTGGTCTTTGGAGAGGCTCAAGAAACAGAAGTTACCGACAAAAGAATTGCGGTTAACACTAAAAACAAAAAATTAAATAAACATGAAAAAAATAACAACTACAACAAGCAATAATTCATGATGAATAACGTATTTTTGATTTCTTGTGAAATATTGAAAATCTTTAAAGAAAAAATTTATATATATATATTCAAAATGATGATATGTTCAAGCCCTGAGAAATGATGTAATCCCCTGCTGAGTCGCACATCTTATTGCAGATTCTAGAAACATTAAAGCATAAACTATAAAAAAGAAACATTAATTGCAACTTTTTTATATATTTAAATAAATACAAAAGGAATTAAATAATAATGAAGCAAGCAAGTCGTCCCTGCCGACATTGAGTATACCCTGTACCAAGTAAAAGTACCCCATAAAGTCAAAAATAATCAAAATCGCTATCAATTTACGAAAAAAATTCTCTTAGCATGCACTGCTTGCCATACAGCAACACTGCACTGCTTGCCATGCAGCAACAGCGAACGCATGCTATCTCGCTCACACTTAACAGCCCATTTTGCATGGGGCGTTTCAGTACAAAACGGAAATACGTATATCTCCGATAATTATTGTCCGATTTTGGTCAAATTCGGTCAGCTGGTGCATTTTGGCTATATTAATGTGCATGCCAAATAAGAATACGATATGTTTAATATTGCCCTAGTTATAGGTTTTTCCCAAATTGCGGGGGCGGAAGTGGGCGTGGCAAAAATTTGAAACAAACTTAACCTGTCTACACAACAGACGGATGTTGACACCAAATTTGGTTGCTCTAGCTCTTATAGTCTCTGAGATCTAGGTGTTCATACGGACGGACGGACAGACGGACGGACAGACGGACGGACAGACGGACGGACAGACGGACAGACGGACATGGCTCAATCGACTCGGCTATTGATACTGATCAAGAATATATATACTTTATGGGGTCGGAAAATTCTCCTTCTGCCTGTTACATACATTTTAGCGACTTTAATATACCCTTTTACCCTATGGGTACAGGGTATAAAAATTTAAGATTCTACTTGGTATTGAAAGACTAATAATGTTTTTACTATATATTTTAGCCAAATCGTTAGACTTCAAACTAAATTTCACATATGTGACATGAATGTTTATTTTATAATTCTTTTGTATGTGGAATTAAAAGCTTCAATGAAAAGATTTAATTGGTTAACAGATATGATAACAGAATATACTTTTAAATTTTTTAACATTAAAACAAACCAATTAACAGTCTGTTATACTAAACGTTAGAGTTCAAAAAGAGTTTAAAGCATAAAAAGTCCTAACAACACATTAATTTATATAAAATAAAATAAAAAATTAAAGAACTAAATAGAAATAGAAACCTTTTTATAATATTATAAATATTTTTATGTTAATATTAAAAGTATTTTATCATAACCAAGAATTTATCCATTAGAACAGCTTCAAAACTAAAAACATATACATTTGGCGTGTTTAAAGTTTCAATTTCGATAAGTTTTTAAATTTCTTGAAGCCAGTGTATCGATTTTCAAATATGTTGGTCATTAAACAAGAAATATTTCTTTGTATAGAGTATTTTTAAGTCTTTCCCGTTCTCTATATATCAGATCTTGGCACTTAGCTGACATTTAAGCTTTTTACGTGTTTTAAGTACAACGGTGACTAATTGTTGTTTCTCTCCCCCCATCCACCTCTTTCTCTTTGGTTCCCAAAACTGAAACATTTTTTTGATTGCTCTTTTGGCAGCATTTTTTTTTTGCGCCAAAAACAAAAGCAAAAGAAACCCACATACTTTGCCGCCGACTGTCATTCAATGTGAAAGATGTTGGGGATAAGTTCAAGCAAAAAGAAAGAAGAGTTAAAAAAGGCAACAAATATAAATTAAAAACAAAATGTGGCTCCACCTTTCTAGTTGTTCTCCTCTCGTCCGCCGTCTCTCTTTCTATCTAATCTCCGTTTCAGACTTGTGCGCATGCGCAGTGGGCGTCACATTTTGCCGTAATGCCACATTTATGGCCTAATAATTTTTCTGTTTTTGTTTTTTTTTTTTAATTAAAGTCACTCTGATTTAGAACCTAATGCAATTTGCCTTGCTTACCTCATGCCAAATTACCCCAAAAACAAAAAAAAAAAGAAAGAATAAACAAAACAAACACATTTCTTTTTCTTTTTTTTTTGTTTTCATTTTGCTTATCAGCTTTCCAGATAAGTTGTCTGATTTATTTGGCCATGTTTCGCTCTTATAAGATAAGATAAAAGTTAAAACACAATTGCACCGATTTCATTTAACTGGCTGAGTCATATTTGGCCAACCCGCAATTCAAAAAATGTACATACATATACGGGCTAGGTTTTTCAAAATATAACCCTAACAAAAAAAAAAAAAAATAATACAACAGATCTTTCCCAATTCTGTCATCGTTTTCACAATTTCATTTGAACAATGGATAAGTTGAATGACGAAAAACCCCCTTCAATGTCAAAGAAGGCCTAGGGTAAACCGATATTAAATAGAGTGAATGTTGCTTTTAGTTTTGCCATCAAATTGCAAAAAAAAAATTGTAATAATAATAATAGTAATAACAATCAAAATAATTGTAACAATGAAAACTTAAACAGAAAAAACTATGCAAGAAATTTTTGGGTTCGTTTTGGGTTGGGTTTATTTTGTGTTAATATAAATTCGATTGAGTTATTAACTTTTCTTTAGTTCGTAAAATTAACTTTAATCCTCCAAATTTTTTAAAATAAAGAGTAATAGTAAGAGTAATTAAGAGTAAACGGCTTTGTAAAGTTGAGTTTAATAGAAATAGCAACTGTAAAACATTTAGTTTAAATAAATCAACGTTAAAATCTATATACATATATATATATATATATAATTCAATTTAAATTTCACGCTTATAAGATATAAAAATGAAGGTCTCTAAAGGAAATAGAACTTAACATGATTTGAGCATAGCTCTGTTAATTAACATTAACATTACCTAAATAAAATATGTTCTTTAGGCAAATAGAGTTGCCAGCATGTTTGTATCATAGATTATTTAAAAATATAAAAAACCAATATCGGTTATCCATTATCCATTAACCTTTGAGCTTCAGTTTTATCATCATCTTTGTATCATAGATTATTTAAAAATATATAAAACCAATATCGGTTATCCGTTATCCATTAACCATTGAGCTTCAGTTTCATTTTTATAAAATTATGACTGAAAACTTGTAATTTGTTTTTTCTCTTATCAAAGTTTGTAATATTTAAGATGATTTTACTCTTGATTTGTTTCCACTCTATATAGTTATATAAATATATATTTATTGTCCCCGATATCTATTGTACTCGTATATGGCAATTGCCATCCCTTTTTAGTTACCATGACCAACTTTGTTGGCTTTTAAAGCCGATATTCCTCTTCCAAGGGCATCTTCAATCAAAATTGCATTGCCTACTATTTGCCTTTACATTTGTTCAACAACCAACAATAGCAACAACAATTTTAAGTAACAACAACAACAACAACAATGGCAACCTCTATGGAAGGCTCATACATTGCATTATGTGCCATTATTATTATAGTTATTATTTTGACTGCTGCTGCTGCTGGTTGCTTAGCTTACTTCTTTTGTCAGTAGTCAGTTGAAGAGCTTCAGTCAGTCAGTTAGTCAGTCAGTCAGTCATTCAGTCAACTGTAACTGCGGCATTATATCCAAGGGTTGACACGCCTCTTCTCGTCTCGCCTACCATTTGTGACCTTAGGCGCATAAACAAAACTTTTGGCAAACACAATTGTTTGGACTTGGATTTTTATGACTTTAAAGTTGAAATTGTTGAAACTATTTAAGGGCCATAAAATGCATGCTATGTGACTTAGGGTCATTGCTATTGTCCACTGATGCATATTGCGTTTATACCAATTAGATTTGGTTTATATTTAAAAAGGTTAAGCACAAACATGTCAATTAAGGTTTCGATTCTAAACAAATTTCAATGTATAATTTCCTTATTCTCATAATTACTTTTAAAATTTAAATTGTATATTCTAAAAATATTTTTTTTGTTTTTAGTTTTCCCACATGTTTTGATTACTGTCACATCATGATATAAAAGAATCCTATATAGTTAGAT